>JANKKI010000283.1:0-1401323 GCA_025175665.1 Cinchona pubescens
ACTTACTATTCTAACACAAAACTAAAAATGGAGCTTTGGAATTTGAACCTTTTTATAGTTAACCACCGGTTTAGAGTGAGGTTGCCACTCCTATGTTTTATTAATAATTTTTTTAAAAAAAAATACAAGGAGGAAATTAGACCGAAACCTCCTACATAAAAGTACATAGTAATGTAAATATAAGAACAAGACTCGCAAATAAAAGAAAAACATATCAAGCTAGAGTGATTTCCATTTAACATTGGGGATGCCACATCCATCTAAGTGCAACTAAGAAATGCCTTGAGGAAATAGAGACAAAGCGAGTATGGAATTCTAATAATTCAACCACGTAGTTTAAATTATCCTGGTGATAATGGAAGAGCTGTCTCTTAGCGAAGTTAAGGATGTTGACAATATCTATGAAAGATAATGTCCTGTCCTTTTCTCTCTGGACTCCTGGGACATGGCTAACGTGATCTTACACTACAACGCTACGAGGTTAGAGAGAACCTTGTCTCTTAAACAGTATCCAATTTTGTATTGTGACATTTCTTATTAAACATCTTTTTCAAGGTTTTGAAGTGAAAGATTTACAGAGATATCATTGTTATGTTGTTATCACATAATTTTGTTTACAGAGACCGCAAGGACTTAGTGCTATGGGAAACATGGATTTTGATTCCAAGTAGAAGAATCCATTTGGAATACTAGTAGAGTTTGCAACAAAAGGTGGTTAGCTAATGCTAATGATCATTAGTAAAAAAAAAAGGTTAATATTTGGTTCTGTGGAGTATACTAGGCAGCCTACTTTTGGCAGGATTGATGTACTCTGTATTTTATCAAATATACTTTGAAAAGAATGAAAAACAAACTTCTTACCAGGCAAAGTACCTATTGCCATCCTTTTACAAGTATTTGATTACTTGTATACTTAGGAATGTGGTTATACTGTACTCCCTATGGACTCATTCTATGACCATTTTTAGTTTTTTGTTAGAATAGTAAGTCCTTGCAAACTTGTGTATCCATCTGAATCAGATGAGATAGAGGGGACTATGGTGAGATTAGAGGCGTTTGCTGTATATATAGTTTCAATCAACTGCCATTGCAAACTTCAAACTCCATAACACTTATACTCATCCTTGACAAAAAAAATGTGGAAAATAATGAAACCGGCAATTTATTTCAATAAAATATAAGAACGTGTATGAGATGACTAAAGAATATTATTTAGAGAATAATTAAAAAAAAAAAAAAAACACCATCCAAACAGAGTGGGTAATTTTAACTTCAATACGATTTGGTTATGTTTGGAAGAAGAGATTTGGATTTTTAAGAAGAGATTTTGACGAAAATCCAAATCTCTTCTAAATTATCAAATAAGTTAATGAAAATTTTTGTCTCTTACACACATATTACAATGTGATCTGTCTCTTATACACATCTAGATGTGTATAAGAGACAGATAAAGATACACATATCTTTAAACGGTCTCCTATAAGTATAGGAAAAATTACACTTTACCCTCTAAACTAAAAAATTACACTTTGCCCTCATTTACTCTATTAATTTGTTAACATTTCTAATAACATTAACAAAAGTCAATTAAATGGCTAAAATGTCCCTTATTACTATTTTTTTTTTTTTTTGACTTTTCATATTTTCAATTTTTCAATGGTGGTGTGATAATTATAAAAAATATGTAAAATTAAGTATAAAAATATATCAATATAATCCATATTGGATTGGGAGTTTGGATCAAATTCTCGTAATTTCTGAACCTGTCTCTTATACACATCTACTACTATGAAAAGCACTACAATTCAAACCCATAATCTAAAATAAATATGCACGGGTTGAAGGAATGAAAATTCCCCCCTTATCTTATAATACATGGCTAGTGCCTTTGTTCAATTGACTGGGATGAAGACTCCTTGTCACTAGGCTATCTCTTCTCTCGCTTCACTAGTAGCCTTTATTAGCTGCTATGGTTCCCTTCCCGAATGCGAATTTATTTTATATTATTTTGAATTGTAGTGCTTTTCATAGTAGTAGTACGCTTCTCAAAGTTGGTTTTTCTTTAAGGGTTTTGTGTGACAATAGAATTTTCATAAAAAGTTTTATAATCTTTTGTTGTAACTTGATATTTTATATTTTATATTTTGGATTAAATGTGTAAAAAATATTATTACAATATAATTTGAGTCAAGTTTGTCTCATAACTTTCACTTTAGAAGACAAAGATATCCATTTATTTATATTTTATTTTTCCTAATTTTTAATAATTATCAACCTTTATCAAAATAAAAATGCTTGAAAATTCAAAAAATAGTTACAAGGGCATATCTATCATTTATTTGACTTTTCTTATGTTGCTAGAAATGCTCAAGGATCAATATTGTAAATGGGGTAAAGTGTAATTTTTTTAATTTATGGGAGTAAAATGTAATTACCCCCATATTAAAATCCAATAGAATTCTATGATAATTATGGCTCTTTTCTTTTACAGATGAGGAAGAGAAGGTCAAGATCTGTCTCTTATACACATCTAGATGTGTATAAGAGACATGGAGAGAGACATTCTCTGGAACTTGAAAGAATCGAATTGATTATCACTTATATTTCTTTGCTATGGCAAATTTCCTGTCTCTTATAGGTTATTTCCATCTCTTAGTAAAAAGTTTAAAAAAAAAAGAAAAAGAAAAAATTTCCCAATCCACCGTAATTTACCAACCAAAAGAAATAACCTATTATAATCAAATCAAATTTTTTATAGCAACTATCCAATGTCAATTCGATACTATCAAGAATATACTAACATGTAGATAATTTTAAAGTTTTAGTGTTAAATAACAATGTTAAAAGATTGAAAAAAAAATTGACAAATATAAATATTATATCCACGTGTTAGTGTAGTGTTAGTTTATCATAAACACATTATAATTGTCATCAAAAAATTTGATAGGATATGATTTGTATTATAATGTGTTTAGTTAGAAAGAAAAGCAACAGTTAATGAGACAATTTAGATAATTAAACATGGTATATCATCAATAAGAAAATATTCGTCCAAAATTGAAACAGAGAAATTATATTACAACAATTTAAAGCAGAGAAAAATAAAAAGGACATTTTTCTTTAGAAACAAATGTAGGTGACATTATAGTAATAGAAAAGCGAAGGCGATCTAGAAACCAGCCACATCTACGGCGAATCGACAACCGAAGTTGCATTTTTTCAGTAAATATTTAGGAAACTGATCCAGTATAGTTATTATTAATTAATTTGTAAATAAAAACATGCAATAGAATATGCATTCTCAATTTATTTACCTCCATGACATTCAAGAAATCTTTCGCTTGATCTTCTGTAGTGTATCCACTACAACTTTCATATTGAGCCTTTCCTTAGGAGATTCTTGGACACAATTTATGGCCAATCCCATCGATTAATGACAAACACTCCAACCTTTGAGTGAAATGTTCCTCGTCTCTTATAACAAATAGATGTCTATAACTTGAAGAATTGCATTAGGCATTGAATCATTTATCCAACTCTTCAAGCTTAGATTTCCATCAAACATTTCATCATTAGGCCTTCTTCTTGTAAAGACTTCCATCAGTAGGATTCCAAAGCTATAGACATCACATGCTGTTGACACTGTCAATACACATCTAGATTGTACAAGAGATATTGCAATACCAAGAAGGATAATACATATCACAATTTACTTATAAAAGTGATGACAAACTAGAAAAAACTACTGGCGTGTTATTAAATTTGCGAATAAATGAGTGAGATCCCACCAAGTATATACTTTAGGCTGTCTCTTATACACATCTTCCCCTTTTGCCAAGGAAGTGATCTTATGCCACATTTTAAAATCATTTCCTTATAAAAAATATGAACAAAAAATATTGACTTGAATCACAATATGAAGATTACCTGGTGCCATACTGTAACCAATTGTTGCTAAGGTCTCAGTGAATACTGTGCTTTCCTCGTTACCCAAAAACTTTGCAATTCCAAAATCGCTTACACGGGCAACCATATCTTTACCAATGAGGACATTGGTCGGTTTCAAGTCGCAGTGAATCACAGGTGTAGAATATTCATGGTGCAAATATTGCAAAGCATTTGCCACATCTATCATTATTTCCAATCTTTGAAAAGTGTCCAAGAAGTAGTTAGGAGAATACAACCATTTGTCAAGGCTCCCATTGACCATGTATTCAAGCACCAAAGCCTTAAAATCTTGGTTAGAGCAACTACTGATGACTTTCACGAGATTTCGATGGCGAAGGTTGCAGAGTACCTCACATTCCATATCACAACAAATTATGCCCACCTTCAAGTTGAAAATTAAATACCTTTACAGCTACAAAGCTTCCATCACTCAGAACTGCTTTATAAACTGATCCAAAACTCCCAGAGCCAAGTAAATTGCTTTCACTATAGCCTATTAGTTGCTTGTAGAAGTTCATAATAAGAAAGTATTCTGCCTTTTGCTACACAGGTAACAAATCTGTTTCATTTGGAACCTTTTCTTTCAATCGATGTTCTTCCTACCAATCCCAAGACAAGAAATGGAAATCCCTGTCTCTTATACACATCTAGATGTGTATAAGAGACAGATACATTGTGTGGAGATTACATTTCATGCTTTAGCCAGGCTATAATCCAAAATGAAAATAGATTGGAAAGCTTCGTATTGAAAATGAAGGATCCACTTAAGTTTCTGAAAGGACCACCAGAGGGAATTTCACCCTTTAAATGGTTAAAAGAAACGTCGAGGGCTTTCAAAGATTGAAGTTTCTCCAATGACTTTGGGATTAAACCCGAGAGGCTGTTATTTGACAAGTCTAGGGATGTTAAGCTCAACATCTATCCAAGTGATGTGTTTCTTTCATTAGTAAATTGTGTATTGTCTCAGGAATGTCCCCTGAGATTTGATTCACTGACATGTCAATTGATATTGCAACCTTCATATTTCCAATCTCCCGAGGCAACGTGCCAACTAAGGAGTTCGAGGCCAGGTCGAGCTCCAAAGATCTCTCAGTTTCACAAACTTCTAGGACTTATTGTCCTCAACTATTCCTGTCTCTTATATAAATCTAGATGTGTATAAGAGACAGACCTTGGAGCATATATCTGAAAGAATTTCTTGGTTCTGGCTAAGATACAACTCCGCCAGGGTGTGCATGCTACAAAATGTATCTAGACTACCCCTTAGCTTGTTTCTCATGAGAGACAACACTTGAAGGTTTTGTAAGTCTTTGATTGTTCTTGGAACAACTCCAGACAACTGATTGTCTTCTAGAGAAAGCAAGATTAGACTGCTCAAGTTTCCAATTTCATTCGGGATGGGGCCTTTAATATTAGAAGCTCTTATTTTGAAATATTTCAAGGAAGTAGAAAGATTCCCAACTGAAGCTGGAATAAAACCATTGAGTGGATTCTCCCCCAACTCTAAATCCTTTAAATACTTGCACTTTGTCATGGAACTAAGAAACTCCAGCTTCGAAGACGTGGGATCATCGGTCAAATTGTTATCAGAAAGATATAGAGATTCCAGGAGTTCAAGATTCCCAATGTTGTTGGGAATTGAACCAGTGAATTGGTTTGATGACAGCGAAAGAATGGTCAATTCAGAGCAATTTACAATAGAAGCCGGTATAACTCCATCAATGTTATTTTGGTTAAGGAGAAAACTATTTAAATCAGGCAGTTGGTGACATATATTTGATGGAAGATTGCCTGTGAGGTGATTGAATCCCAGAGAAATCACACTCAATTTTGAAAGGTTGAATATCCCTATTGGTATAGAGCCATAATAGTTATTGACTATTGAGTAAAGGTTCTACAGTCTGTGAGGTTGCACATCTCTTCTGGTATCACACCTGCTACAATAGAGTAATACCAGATTTATACACATCTTTACAAGATCCATAAAAAGAACGAAAGACCGAGTCTACAAATAAAAAAAACTAAATTACTATTTTTCCGTATTTTTTTTTTTTTGGCACAATATCAAGACATAAGCTTAAAAGTAGATTGGATCACTTGTCTCTTATACACATCTAATGTGATAAGAGACAGTGGTCAGGATGTACAAAGTGAAACTCTTCCATCCTGGTAAGAATCTACCTGTTAATAAGTTATGAGAAAACGCAACAAGTGTAAGCTCTGTCAAATTCCCAATTTCTTTCGGTATAGAGCCTGTAATTTGATTCTGTCCAATGCTGAACTCCTTGAGGTTACGAAGATTTCCAATCTCTGCGGAGTTCTTTGACATTAGCAGGTATCATTCCTGTCTCTTATACACATCTTATAGTACAGATAAATTTAACTATTGCTTAAAATTGTACAATAGTTATTCCTGTCTCTTATACACATCTAATTACATTTTAAAATTTTTGAGCTGGAACTTGATATGAGTTCTCTGGTAAGCTAGTAAAACAAGGTAGAACTTTAGTAACTCAACTTTTTTGGAGGTAAAACATGTATTTTGTGTTTGAACAATGGAAATTACTAAAAGAGAGCTTAGTTTCATCGGTAATTTACCTTGTAAATTGTTGCTTCCGAGGTATAACCTCAAGCATCTGTAAATTGCCGATTTCTTTCGGTATAGATACTAAATCTTGATGTGTGTCAATGACAGTATCTCAAGTTGTATAACACTGAGATAAATTTGATGGGATTTGACCATGTATCTGATTGAAAGATAGATAAATCCCTTTGAGATTCGGAAGACGGTGACATAGATCAGTAGGAAGAGTACCAGTTAAATTATTGTGTGAGAATTTAACATATTCGAAAGTTGAGATGTTGAAGACATCCAATGGTATAGAACCAATCAGCTGATTATCTTGAACATTCAGAATTCCTTCAATCGATTGAAAGAACAGATTGGAAATGAAACAGATTTGTTAGCTGTCTCTTATAAGCTGTCTCTTATACACATCTAGATGTGTATAAGAGACAGCCCTTCAAATGATCATCGGACTTGAAAGACCAGAAAAATTGTTGTGAGATAAAGCCAAGAATTGCTTAGGAAAGTGACCAAACCACATTGGAATCTCTCCAGAAAAGTTGTTAGAGGTTAATCTAATGAAGCTTAGGCATCGTAAACGCGACAACTCTTGAGGCAGATTTCCATTGAAATAGTTGTTCGAATGTCAAGCGAAACAAGAAACAGGCACCATTCCTCCACAATTGGGAGTTATTCCTTTGAGATTCATGCTTGAGATGTTTAAAGCAGTCATCTTTGATGTGTTAGAGCCGCATTTGACTCCGATCCAGCCACAAACAGCAGAAGATGTTGCCGAATTTGAAGACCAGTTTTTTGACAAGAATTGGTAAGGATCTGAAGTTATGTGGGCTTTCAATGCTAAGAGGGCAGATGATCACATGACCATGTGTATGGTTTTCAGGGCTTTGGAAGTAGCAGTGAAACAAAATTGCACCAAAATAAGTGCAAGAAAGTAACGGTAGAAATGTGATATCTCCATATTAACTTTGATGAATTTAGAACTGCTCATGGATTGTGTAAATTAGTGGCATCTATATAAAGTATGTATGTGTTGATTTACAATCAGAATTCAAAGACTGGAATATGGCCATATTCTCTTTATGTTTTATTTTTATTTTTTTGATAAAACAGGTGCAAATATTGTGCTAAAGAAGAAGTGTGAAATTACCTATAATTTTATATCTACATTGTTTTATCAATTATTGTCACGTTCCTGCATTATTTGTATTAGGTGTAATACCAGAAGATTATGTGCATCCTTACAATTTGTTAAATTTATAGTGTATGAGACAGAATATTAACATAAAATATGAAATTAAAAATCTCAAGACATGTACAACCTCTTAATAAATTGTCTCTTAGTCAAGCCAGCAAACATTCCTTTAAGTGTTAAATTTATTTTTGTCACTTAAAATCTGTGCTTAATCTCTTTGTCACTCAAATCCAATCATTTGATTATGCTTTAATTATAACTGACAACATATTGTCCCTGTGGAGTCAATGTCTCACTTATTTAAACTAAAACTAGTCTCTTATACACATCTAGATGTGTATAAGAGACAGTCTTTACACATATAAACTAGTTTTTATTAGGATTTTTTTTTTATTTTTCTAGAAAATTTATTCCCAATCTTTAACTCATTAATTTTATCATGAGAAACAGTTACAAATATCGAGCTAATATTAGCATTTATTTTGTACATTAGCTTGAAAAAAACAAACTAACCGCATTTAGATTTTAGCATTTAACTTTGAAAGTTATTTCAAGTTGACTGTTTTATTCGAATGTGGTCCAAAGTCAACTTGACTAATATATGATGAATTGACAGTGGAATAGACAATACGGTACTTGAAAATCTCTGCCAGTCGTACGCCACTTCAAACACTTTACCTGTCTAGATGTGTATAAGAGACAGATATAGGGCTTTATTGATGATAAATACTTTGAAAAAAAAAACTTTGTTAAGATTCAATTTAATTTTTAAAAGAAACGTGATTTAAATCAGTAAAGATTTACGTTATTGATTTAAATAAAATTTTTAAAAATTTTATCCTAATTATAGAATCTAATTTATAGAAGATCAAAAATTGAATTTACGTAGTATTTTTTTAAAATTTTTGTTTTTTTTTTAAAAATAGTAACAGTTATCACGTTCCTGCATTATTTGATAGGTGTCTAAATGTTTCTTTAGTTATTATAACAGACCAATCTGTCTTTATCTTTATAAAAATTAACGAAAATGATGGACAAGACAAATATAACCTCACACTTTATAATCACGTGTTATGTATGAAATTACAGTCTGTATACACATCTGCAATTGTATAAGACAACATGAAATTCTTTTGACTCATTGATGACAAGTATGTTTGGAATCTATTGAAATTAAGCATATTTTTAATTTTAGAGTTAGGGTTCAATAATTTAACTGGTACTCTTACTATATAGTATACTATATACACATAATTTTGGACTTTTTGTAATTTCTTGTAAAGATTTTTGCTGTTAAATCAGTTCGTATGACCAAGTTTCTATTAATTGTGTATCTTTGTAGCGTTTGATTCTTTTGAAGAGTTTTGAGATACTTGATGGTTAATTTTAAGAGGATGGTGATGGTATTTTACGAATTTCTTAAATTTTCTATGGAATGGGTTATTGATTTGAAATTTGTTGGTTAATTGAGATTTTTTTGAATGAATTCAAGTCCGATGATCATTTGAAGGGATATTTAGAACTTTATGAATGGATTATTGATTTCACGTTATCTAATATTAATCAAAAAAATTTATTTTTTTTAAGAATTTAAAATTGTGAGAAAAACCATTGACTCGTTCATTATCAGTTGAATATCACTACTTTTTTATTTATGTTAATGCTTATTTTAATCATGTAAGCTGATTGGTTATTCTCACACAATTATGTTAACTGGTATATAGAATCCTACTTAACATCTTGTAGTGATTACTCTTAAAAATAAAGTAAAATAAAAGTTTTATATTCCAATAGAAATACATACATATATATATATATATAGACACATATATATGATTCTATATGCATTAAATGTAGTGCCGTTAGTATAATTGTTCCTATTAGTCTCTTGTATAGTTCAACTTAATTTCAAGCAATAGTGAAATTTATCTTCTACTATACTAAAAGCATAGTTAATCTATTTTTCTTTTATTTGTTTAGTGATCAAAATTTGTGATTAATTATTATAGTCTAATATATATATATCTAAATATTGGGCAACGCTTTTATCAGTCTATTATTAAAAGTTTCAAGTAATATCATTATGACTTATAAAATTTGAGTATATAATAAAATATATACAATATATAATTTATATATATCATGATGTAACCCGGCTATTCGTTCGAATATGCGTTGCCAAGATTGCAGCAATCTTCCAGGGTAATACCACTTTATGTAAGCTGTATTATATAATTCATATTGTCACGTAAAAATTTGCTTGTGATTTAATTTTAGCAAAAAAAAATGAAAGCCATAATGCATAGATTATATTACGACCATGCTTGCATTTGTTCAGGTTTGAATTATTGTTTCTTTACCCTTCTTTTCCATTAAAGTTTGTTTTTGTTTTCATTCTCGCAACTTTACATCCAAGTATTCTTTGGTATTCTATTAGTGTATTGAATCCCATTTTAGAATAATAGGTGAATAACTAAAATAAATAACTAAGTGAATAAGTAATGATTTTCTTCCACCACAATTATGTGAATTGTAGATGTATAAAGGTACAAACATAAAAATGGAGGAAATAACAGGAGAGGTCAATGGAGTTTTAATGCTAATTCCTCTGATATAAAATGCTGAGAAATTGAAAAGTTATATATTTTTTGGACAAAAATGTTTCAGATATTTAATTCAAAGTTAAAATGAAAATAAGCTTTTTTATTATTATTTTGGAAAAATTAGTTGCNTTAAAAATTAAATTGTTATCTTAACAAATTGATATCAAAATGCATTTATCATCAATAAAGTATAATATATAGTATAGATAGATAGAGTAGTGTGTATTTATTTTCTGTAATAAAAATTATTTGCTACTTTTATGTATTTAAAATCTTTATTTTATGTTCATAAACTCTTTGTTTTTTAAAATAGACTAAACTTTTTCATGGATATAAATGATCGGACAACATAAGAATGTGTATAAGAGACAGGTATTTTTCATATTATTTAATTAATTTATTGACAGTAGGGGTATTCAAAACCGTAACGGAGAGAAATATTTATTTGTTCATTTTACTTACAAAAGTTTCTTATAGTTAATCTAGAAATTATACAAAATAACTAATAATATTGTAACTCTATACTATTTGAGTAGTTTCTATCTAGATCATATAGAACTACTCTTTAGTTATAGTACTAAATACTCTTTAGTATACTATATAGTATAGATAATTATGGATGATAAATACATTTTAATTAATTAAAAGTATTTATCAATCATCATCTATACTTTATTTTATGTTTCGTTATTAATAATTCTTGATAGTTATAAGATAAAATCAAAATTTTGAATATTTAATACTTATGGAGTTGGTTATTTGTTGATTTGTTTAATTATACACATCTAGTTGTGTATAGATAAAAAGGAATTAAAAAAACAAAACAAAAAAGAGAAAAGATTTGTCATGTGGCATCTCCTTAAACTTCTCACAAACACCCTATTATTTTAATATATAACTAGCATGGGAGAACAAATCATCTACATTTATTTCTGTCTCTTATACACATCTTATATTGGTAAAATAATATTAACGATATAACCTCTAGTAATTAAACTGTAGGAAAAAAAAAGTAATAATATCTATAAATTTTACTAATTTATTAGAAAATGTAATTAAAAAATAATTAAAAATATACTTTAGTTTATAGAACAATTAAAAATATGCTTAATGTTTAGTATGTATACATAATGTTTATAGGACTAATTCTATTTTACACACCCAAACTTATACCTAATTCTTGCTTTACACCGCGAATTTTAGTTTTGTATACTTAAAACCCTAACTCTAAAATTTGTCCTAATTTAGTTCCTTTTTAAAAGTACTATAAAAAATTTAATAGAATCTTTGTTTTTGCACCCAAAAAAATTTTATACATCCTGCTGAATTTATTATACATATAGAAAAATTCTGTTAAATTTTGAGATAGTGTTCTTATACACATCTTTTAACATAATTAAAATTTAACAAATTTTAAATGTCCAAAATTAAAGTTTGAGGTGTTAAATGAGAATCGAGTATAAATTGTGGGGTATATAATAGAATTAGTCCAATGTTTATATTTCTGTCATATAAAATAATTAAATAGTAACTATATAACTTAATTATTATGAGTTGAAATTAAATTAGATATGTGTACTATAGTAACTATATTTCTATCACTTGGATATAAGATTGTGTTCTTACCTACTTCTATCTATTTTTATGCGAAAATAAATTAATGATGTAAAATTATATTCTAGTACGATGTATAAGAACATTTATTATATTATAATATTGCATACACAACTACTTTTATAAGAGATTTGTTTAGTATAAATATATAATATAATATATAGATATATATGTTATAGAGAGATAGTATTTCATTTACCACATTTCCATTAATATCTTTACTAATTGCTCGTGGAATTTGTTCAACAAGGGATCAATTATCCTTGAACCTATCTATATCAACACACACACAAACACACACACATATATATATATAATGCAAAACCCCCAGTTGTGAGAAGCTATAACAAGTTAACATATGCCACATTAGACAAAGGAATATTTACTTGGCAAATAATAGAGGTAAAAAAAATGAACTACTAAAATAATTTTCTAATCTTATATTTGAATTACTCTTATTTTCTTAAAATTCTCAATTTATGTAGACCAATTATAGATAATTTTTTTTCTAAAACTATAATAAAATTAAATGTGTATTATAAATCATAATATAAGTATAAATTATTAACTATAAGACAAGAAAATAAGAGACAGGTATAACACTATTTTTGTATCTCATTTAATTGTTAATAAATTAATTTTAGATATATATAGAGAGAGAGAAATTAAATACAAAATTTCATAAAAGTAGGAAGATATTTAGCCTAACTATGTTTTTATGTTACCAATATTATAGATTAATTACATTTAATTAATATTTATCAAAAGAATAATAATTTATTACATTATTATACATCTACAATTCACATAATTGTGGTGGAAGAAAACCTATTATTTATTCAATGGGATTCAATACACTAGTCTCTTATACCATCTAGATGTGTATAAGAGACAGCAATATGCACTGATCGCTGTCGCTTATACACATTTCTTGTGCCCAATAGACAAGAGGATCGGATGATCTAGTAATCGACTCCAATCTAATATTATATTTTTAGTGTTACAATTTTAAAATTATATATATAATGACTACTAAATGATATCATTCTTACATTATACACATCTAATATGTAAAAATTACAGGTATATGCACTGACTTTGATTTTAAGGCCTTGGTGCTTGACTATTACCGAGTTAGGTAGCGGGTCAAAAATTTTTCGTAAGGTCCTAACCTCGTTACGTGACCCGATTTATTAACCAGTATGGGTACCTAATTTTTACGGTTTAAAATATACTAATTCATCAAATTTTTTTAGTTGATGGGTCAAGATGAATACCCCTACTGTCAATAAATTAATTAAATAATATATATATATATAGATAGATAGATAGATGCACACACAAACATACTTCAGTAATAACTTTCACAAAAGTAAAATGATATTTATCCTAACTTTGTCCAAATGATATCATTCTTACAACCTAATTACATTCAGGTAATATTTATTAAAAAGAAAAACCAAAAATTACACGTTACTTTAATTGGTTTTATATAAATTTCTACTACAAGGTATAATTATCGCATATTGTGTAAATGTGTATACATATACATAATATATTGTGCAAAAATTCTTTTATTAGAAAAATATTTACATATGAACAAAAAATATATGATAATAACTACAAAATGATTAATTAAATTTATTAAGAAAATAATAAAAAATGAACCTAAGTAAAATGTAAAGAAAAAATACATTAAACTAAATAAACTAAACTAATATATTCTCTATGATATAGTATAATATCAGCTCATGAGTAACAAATTAAAGGGAGTTGTAAAATAAAAGGTTGTTCTTTTATCTTGCTTTAAAATGTATAAATATTAATGAACAAATCCTTTATCTTACTTTAAAACACACGCAACTCTACTGAAAAATATATAATTCTAAAGATATCGAAAATAACATGTAATTCTATATAATTTCAATCGCAATTAATTTTTTAAAATATTGTGTAAATTGTGTATCAAAATAGAAAATATATTGGCATTTTTCCATGTTCTTAACCTTATGATAACATTCACTTTAGAACTTTATTGACGTTCTAAACTCTTTTCTTCATCCTGAATGGTATCAAACGTCGTTAGTTGTGAATAAGTATTTTGATATAGTATTTTTCTATGAAATTAAAATTTATATTTATGAAATATATAAACAAAACTAAAGCTAATAAAGATGTGTGAATTTTATTTTTTTGTGTACTTTTTTAGATTAATTCCTTGTATTATTTACTGAGATATTTAATCAACATTTTTATTATTTTTTTAAATAGTGTAAAAATTGCATTATGACTTTCAAAGTTGACGTGTAACGCAATGTATATCTGCAATTATTTTAAAATATTTAATAGTATGATTTTATTTGAATAGTTTATGTTGTCTTTTACATTACTTGCCTATTTATGTTTATATGTCATTCCAATAATAAAAGCCTAGTATTCTTATAGGTCTTGCAATGATTATTCTAGACTATTTTTGGTATACATCGTACCATTGGGAATTTTTTTTACCTCATCAATAGTATAATCTACAGACATACAAGAATTCTATGCAATAATTGGCATTAATTATAGTTTCCAAAATTGGTATTTAAACTCAACATATACCACTAAATATTTAGAGTACTCAATACTATGATTTATTTGCATAATATGTGTTGTTTCTATATTAATTAATTAACCATTAAGTATTTTTTCTATATTTGTATCACAGATTATGCATAGAATTCTTGTATGTATTGCAATGATTATTTTGAAATATTTTGGGCATTGCATCATATCATAGGTAGAATTTATTTTATCTCAAATAAAAACTATGAGTTTTCTATTTCACTAGAACTTTAGAGGTACTATTTAATTTTCTTTTCTTCATATAAAAAAAGAAAAAAAATAATATAAATTAATCGTAATAAAAAAATTAAATGAGATACAAAAATAGTGTTATACACTCTATTATTTTTTTCACTTTTAATAAATATTAAATTTATAAAACTTGAAGAATTGCATTAGGCATTGAATCATTTACCCAACTCTTCAAACTTAAATTTACATCATACATTTAATCACTAGGCCTTGTCCTTGTAAAGACTTCCATTTGTAGGATTCCAAAGCTATAGACATCACATGCTGTTGACACTAGTCCTTCCAATCCATACTCTACAAGAGATATTGCAATCCAAGAAATCATTAGAAAAAAAAAAATTACTTCCATAAAAAGTGATAAACTGATAAAACCACTAATGTGTCATAAGATCTGTTAAAAGAAGAAGAAAATCCGATCATACATGTAAAATTAGAGAATGATGATTTTATATAATTTTAACGTGTTAGTGGCCTCGTGTCACGTTGTCATATTTTAAATCATTTTCCTTAAATTTTAAATGTATGAAAAAAAAATGCACTTGAATGACAATATTAAGATTAGCTGGTGCCATATAACCAATTGTTGCAAAGGTCTTGGTGAATGTAGTGCTTTCCTCCTGTTCCCAATAACTTTGCTATTCCAAAATTGCTTACACGGGCAAACATGTCTTCATCAATGAGGACATTACTCCGTTTCAAGTCGCAATGAATCACAGGAGTCGAATATTCGTGGTGCAAATATTGCAAAGCATTTTGCCACATCTATCATTATTTCCAATCTTTGAACAAATGTTCAAGAAGTAGTTAGGAGAATACAACCATTTGTCAAGACTCCCATTGCACATGTATTCAAGCACCAAGGCCTTAAAATCAAAGTCAGTGCATATACTGATGACTTTCACGTGCAACTACTGTGACTTTCACAAGATTTCGATGGTGAAGATTGCAGAGTACCTCATACTCTGCATCGAAACTCTTGTGTCCACCTTCAAGTTGCAAATTAAATACTTTTACAGCTACAAAGATTCCATCATTCAGAATTGCTTTATAAACCGATCCAAAACTCCCAGAGCCAAGTAAATTGCTTTTACTATAACCATTAGTTGCAGGTGGGAGAAATATATATAATATATCCTGTCTCTTATACACATAATCAGATGTGTATTATTTCATTACTATTTGATCTTAGGTAAATCTGTCTCTTATACACATTTAAATGTGTATAAGAGATAGATCCAGGGCATTCAAATATTGAAGTTTTCGAATGACTTAGGTATTAAACCAGAGAGGTTGTTATTTGACAAGTCCAGGGATGTTAAGCTGAACATGTTTCCAAATGATTCCAAAATTAATCCTCGTAACCTGTTGTGTGCTAAAGAAAGGTTTTGAAGGTTGCGTAAATCGCCTATTGTCGCAGGAATGTCCCCTGAGATTTAGATTCTTTTACATGTTAATTGATATTGCAGCTTTCAAATTTCCAATCTCGAGGAGCAATGAGTCAGTCAAGGAGTCTGAGGCTCTCTTCGAGCACCAAGCGATCTCTTAGTTTCCTTTACTTGTAGGAATTGTAGAGGACAATCTTAGATTCAAGGTAAAGACTCCTGAGAGAAGTATATTTTCAAAACAATCTGGAATGAGGCCAAAATTTAATTTTGGCCAAGATACAACTCCCTTTAAATTTACTCATGAGAGAAAGCACTTATAGAATTTCCAAGTCATGAATTGTTCTCGGAATAACTCCAGTCAGCTGATTGTCGTCTAGCTCTATACAGATTAGACTGCTCAAATTTCCAATTCACTTGGGACAGGGCCTTTGATATTAGAATTCTGCAATGAAATATTTTAAGGAAGTAGAAATATTCCCAACCGAAGCTGGAATAAAACCATTGAGTGGATTCTCCTCTAGCGGTAAAGTCTCTAAATATTTGCACACTTTTGTCAAGGAATTAAGAAACTCCAGCTCCGAAGATGTGGGATCACCTGTCAAATTATTATTAAAAAGATTCAGATATTCTAGGAGCTCAAGATTCCCAATGTTGTCGGGAATTGAGCCAGTGAATTGGTTTGATTCGAGGGCAAGAAAGGTCAATTTAGAGCAATTTACAATGGAAGCTGGTATAGTCAATTTAGAGCAATTTACAATGGAAGCTGGTATAACTCCAATAGATTTTTGAGAAGAAAAAACTCTCTAGATCAGGCAGTTGGTGACCTACATTTGATGGAAGATTGCCTGTGAGGTGATTGAATGCCAGAGCAACCTCATTCAATTTTGATTAGATTGAAGATCTCCACTGGTATAGAGCCATTTAAGTCATTGAATGCTGAATCAAGAGTCTCCAGTTTGTGGAGGTTGCTGATCTCTTCTGGTATTAGACCTATCAAATAATGCATGAATGTGGCAAGTGTAATTTTTTTAATACAATATAAGAATTTCTCTGTTCTTCTTTTCTAGATCTCTATGACACATTTAAATTAACAAATTACTACTTTGATAGGAAGTAACACTCTTCCTTCCTGGTAAGGATCTACCTTTTAATAAGTTCTGAGAAAACCCAAGAAATGTCTCGGTCAAATACCCAATTTAGATTGGTATTGAGCCTGTAATTTGATTACCTTCAATGATGAACTCCTTGAGGTTAGGAAGATTTCCAATCTCTCGTGGAATAACACCTGCCAATGTCCAAGAACTCTTTAGTAACTTAGAAACTTTGCCCACAAATATGTTATACAAAAAATAATCGAGCTCCAAGCTTTTGTGCTCATGAGGCGAGCAAGTCGGTTCGTTTGCACCCTAGACTACTAAAATGTAAAAATGGATTACTCTCATTAATGTATATTACGGGTCCATGACACCGTGAAATTTATAGACCAATATGATGATTGCATGGCATACATACTGACTCGGGGAAATAATTAAGCAATTTCACATTGTTTGATTTTATACAACGGGAAATTAATAAAAGAGTTTAGTTTCATCAGCTGTAATTTACCTTGTAAATTGTTCTTTCCGAGGTATAATATCTCAAGCATCTGTAAGTTGCCGATTTCCTTTGGTATGGATCCACTGAATTTGTTGAATGACAATGACAATATCTCAAGTTGTGAACACTGAGATAAACTTGATGGGATTTGATCATGTATCTGATTCTCAGAGAGATAAATCCCTTTGAGATTTGGATGATGGTGGCATAGATCAGCAGGAACAGTACCAGATAAATTATTGTCCGTGAATGCAACAATTTTTGAATACAAATATGCTTGACATCGACTCGTTTAGCAATTTGAGTTCGAGCAAACTTGAATTGACCTCGGTCCACTCTAGACCTTTTTACATTCGGGAATAACAAGATTGGTTTATATTCTAGACTACTGAAATGTAGAGAGAGATTACTCAAACAGATGTATGTGGTATGTATAGACCTCTATGATGATTGCATGGCATCATCTGCATAATGAGAAAAAAATAATTAAGCAATCTCACATTGTTTGAACAATGGGAAATTAATAAAAGAGTCTAGTTTGATCAGCAGTAATTTACCTTGTAAATTGTTGGTTCCGAGATATACAACCTCTAGCATTTGTAAGTTGCGGATTTCTTTTGTGTTACGAAATTGGCTAATTTTCTTTTAGGTAATTTCTTTTGTGTGGGGTGTAAGTAATTTCCTAATAGTTTACTTACTTGGAGTAGTTGTCAAGTAATTTTCTATTTTTATGGGGTTTAGGTTGTAAGTCAAGTTATTTCCTATTATTACTTGGAGTAGTGACCAAGTAATGTTTCCTATAAACATGTGGGTTAGTTAACTACAAAGACACAACACGAGAAAAAATATAAGTTAGGAACCATATACTCCTACAATTGTGGTGAGAGCGTTTTTGGGGTGAGAGAGGTTATACAAGGGTTGGGTTTGAGATTCAACTTGTATTCTTGTATGGGTATTTTCTCTCATAATAAAGAACGGGTTTTCTCTCCGTGAACGTAAGCTTAGTAATTAAGTCGAACCACGTTAAATCTTATATGTCACTCATATTTCATATTGTGACTTATTTTTCATTAAATTGTTGTGTTCTTGATTTCTCATTAGTTGTGTCTATTCCGCGTTTGATCCCAACATTTTGGTATGGATCCACTGAATTTGTTGGATGACAAAGACAATATCTCAAGTTGTGAACACTTAGATAAACTTGATGGGATTTGACCATGTGTCTGATTGACAGAGAGATTAATCCCTCTGAGATTTGGAAGACGGTGGCATAGATCAGCAGGAAGAGTACCAGTTAAATTAGTGTACGGGAATGCAACAATTTCCAAGGTTGAGATGTTGAAGATTTCCAACGGTATGGAACCAATAAGTTGATTCCGTTGAAGATTCAGAAATGTCAAGCTACTGAGGTTCCCAATCTGTTCAGGAATTTTCCCTCTCAGGGAATTACCATCGAAATTGAGATGTTCGAGTTTCTCTGACAGGTCAGAGATGAAAGAAGGGATTAGGCCAGAAAAATTGTTATAAGATAAAGCCAAGAATTGAAGTTCTGGAAAGCGACCAAACTACATTGGAATCTCTCCAGTGAAGTTGTATTAGCTCCCTGGAAATGAACCTTAGGCGTCGTAAACACGGCAACTCTTGAGGCAGATTTCCATGGAAATAGTTGCTTCGAATGTTAAAAGAAACAAGAAAAGTGAGATTTCCCAATTGTGGAGGAATGGTGCCTGTGAGACTCATGCTTGAAATGTTTAAAGAAGTCACTCTTTGATGTTTAGAGCTGCATTCGAGTCCGATCGAGTCACAAATAGCAGATGATGTTGCAGAATTTGAAGACCAGTTTCATGACAAAAATTGGTAAGGATCCGGAGTGATGTGGGCTTTCAGGGCTAGAAGGGCAGATTGATCAGTGGCTATGTTTGTGGTTTTCAGGGCCGCGGAAGTCGCAATGAAACAATATTGCACCAAACTAAGTGAAAGTCTAAAGTAGCAGTAGAAATGTCCTTCCATTTCAACCTTGGTGAATTTCGAACTGCTTATGGATTGTGTAAATTAGTGGCATCTATATAGAGTTTATTTGTGTTGATGTACAATCAGAATTCAACACTGAAATCTGGCCAGGTGTCATTTTTTTTTTTTTTTATATAAAACAGATGCAAATATTGTGCTAAAAAGGAAGTGTAAACCTGGTTTGGATTTTCTATTCCACTTCACTTTACCAACTGTTATTCTATTATTTGCACGATATGTATTTATTTATGAAAAATTCTTACGTAAATGGCATTTGATTCCACTTATATAATCTCTAATGTTTATTAAACCATATAAAATAAATGACATAACCTTATATAAGTAAGATGAGATATTGACAACCTCTTAATACAACCTCTTATTCATTAGTCAAGCCATGTTGCAAAGTTTTCTTCATAGATAAATTTTATTTTTGACACTCAAATTTTGTTCTTATTCTCTTGGTCACTTAAATCCATCTATCATTTGATTATAGGCTTTACTTCACTTTGCATCTCGTAACTTTATTCGAATTTCACATTATACTATATATTTATTTTTTGCATATATTATACTTTTATCCGTCAATTTTGATAACTGCGTTAAAAAAGAACATGAAATGCGTCAAAAAGCAGACTACCTATTCATTAGATTAGAAAAGATTACGAAATCTACTGCCAAATTTATTCTAATTCCAAGAGCTTGGGTCAAGTTGGTATTCATATAATGATTCGATTTGATCTCTGTATACAGAATCATGCTCGTTATACAGAGGTAAAATTTCCTTGTTTAATTTGAGAAGGAAGTACACATTATCTGTGTATCTGAAACCGAACAAAAGAATGAAATCACGATTACCGGAATCACTAACTAATATTAATCTAATAGAATTTTGAGAGTTTAAGATGTAATATATCAAAAGAATAAGTATAGGGTGCAATATGCCGAAAACAATTTATTTACATTGTGCTTATTTATTTATTTATTTTATGTACATTACGCTTTTATTTACGCTTTTTTATGTCAATTACTCTTATTTAAACTTACTACATATATATTTTAGCATTTAATTTGAAAGTTATTTAAAATTTGCGTTAAAAAACCCTTTCATTTGAATTCTGATCAAATTCCACTTTCTTTGTTTTTATCTTTAGAGTTGACTCAAGTTGAGTGCTTTATTCCGGTCCCCTAAAGTTCAAAGTCAACTTCAGTAATACCGTCGTCAAAAAATCTCCCCCCAGTACAAAACGCCTTTGGGCATTTTCAATTACATTTTTTAATGTTATACTCATGTTACACAATATAATAACGAGATACATATATCTATACAATATAATAGCATAATATATGTATTTTTAATATAAAAAATATTAAATAAGAAATAATATGTATATATATATATGTGTATATATGTATATATATATATATGTATATATATATATATATGTATAAATCTATATATGTATGTATATATGTATGTACATATATACATCAGGTCTATATGTATGTATATATATATGTATATATATACATACATATATACATACATATATATATACATACATATATACATACATATATATATATGTATATATATACATACATATATTATACATATATATATATATATTTAATATAAGAAAATATTAAATTAGAAATAATGTTTCATTTATCTATAATATAATATAAGAAAATTCTATAATCCCGTTAAGAGAACTATTTTATTGGTTTTAAAAACTTGTATAGTACAATTTTTTAAAGTATATAGTATTGTACTATACAAGTTCTTAAAATACAAAAGAATGGTTCCTAAAAGATATTGTAGAATTTTTCAATAATATAAATGTAATACAAAATAATATAATAAAGGACCCAATAGTGGGGAGGACTATAATAATTGATATTGGAATTAAAACTCAATGAAATCAATTGATATTGGAATTAAAACTCAATGAAATCAATGCAAATTATGCAACCATCGCATTTTTCTAGTCCTCCTACATAGTAAAATTAGCTGTGTGAATGAAATACAATTGATCACAATCACATGAAATTCTTTTGAATCATTGATGGCCAGTATGTTTGGAATTTAAAACTCTTTTCTCTCTCTAATATTTTTCTCTTTATTCTCTTTAAAAACTCGCTTCAACATTATTTACCATTGCAGGTGGTGGTTTCATTGAGATTTTTCAATCAAATGTGTATAGCAAGACAAATTTGGACTAAAAATCCCATGAGATTGGCTCATTGGAAATTTTATCTCTCCTAAATAAGTGGGAGTTTTAGTCTCCTCTTGATTAAGTGGAAGTTTTTTCTTTTTATTTTTTTGTAGTTGATGAAGATTAAACATTCAATCAAAACATATAAGGCTGACCCCAATCTTTGTAGATTTTATACTTCCGAGACATCTAAATGTGTATAAGAGACAGGTTTATATTAGATACAAAACAAAAATTTTTATACCTACAAAATTTAAGATTTAGAGTTTACCAACGTATCTTTTTCCACGAACTATATAATATGTAAATCTAGTAAATATCTTTATCGATTGCATTTTAAGTAGTTGTAATGTCCACTTTTTCAATTAATGAAATCTGATTATAAAATATATATATATATATATATATATATATATATATATATGTTTGAATCTATTACATTTCCATTTATTTAAAATAGCCTTCAATTTACCACATCCCATTCATATCTTTACTAGATTGCTCATCAAATTTGTCCACCAACTAGATCAAATATAAGAGACCTCATTGAACCTGATCTATATTATACATAGACCATCACTTTGATTTAACAAAATTGTTGCGCTTAGTTTAATTCGGAGGTAGAACAATCTCCTAGTTGCAATAATGTGTAAAGTTAGTCATTTAACAAACTTTAAAGACAAGTTCATTGCAAAATGTTATGATGAAAAACTTAAAATTTCTTTTTTTGTACTGTAAATTCTGAGTAGATATAATTGCGAGTCTCAATGGATAGCTGAGTAATAAAATCCAATATACAATTTTATCTCCCTTGAATTTTGTTGCGATTATAAATACCTCGTTTGAATCCCTAAATTCATGTTCAGCTCTTCTCAAGTTCTTGTGGTCATTGAAGTATTTTCAAGAGTGTCTTAATCTTAAATACACAAAAACTCGACTTTCACACACTTTAGCTATTTGGTCCTGTATACACTTTCACCAATCTTTCCTTTATTTTAGATAATATCGTCACGCGCTAGGTAGGCGTAAGCAATTTAGGGTTTGTTTTTGACGCCTTCTCTCCTTCCCTATAGCACGTGACTCTATTTCTCTTGAATGTTCACGACGTCTTCTGCCACTCTTCTTTCCCTACCCTTTTCATCCAGTGACACACAACTATTTAAATTAATTACTACAACAAAAATGGGAATCAACAATTTTAGCGAAAAGAAAAATTAGTTGCTAAAACCCCTTTTTAGTGACCAATATTTGATTCGTCACTAAAACATAGGTTGAGAACAACAATAGCTGCAGCCTAAATTCTTACAAAAAAAGATTTTGGTTATTAAAGTCATCGCTAAAAGTTTATTGCCAAAATTTCCTATCTCTCTCAATCTTTGGGATGACCATTTATATCTTTAACAACCAAGATTTTGTCCCAAGAAACTATAGCTTTTAGCGACAACTAAAAATGGTCACCAAAGGATTTAGAATTTTTTTTTTAATTTTATTTCAAAAAAAAAAAAACATTTTGCCGAGCAACCTAAATTTAATGGCTAAAATTTTACATAAAACTACTTCGTATTTGTTTCAAGTTAGCGACCAAGATTTAGAGCACGCAATATTATCCACTAATGCTATCATATAACTTTTTATTACTCTTTATATACCGTGATATAACATTAGATGTCATATTTTACCTCATCTTTTTTTTTTTACTCATATTTTAAGTCATTTCTTTTTAAATTGCACACACGTGAAGTATACTTGAATCAATAGGGGAAGGCACATACAACTAGCATATTTAGGTATTACACACAAACTTGAATACAAATATGATACTAAAAGAAGGAGTTAAGAGACCATAAGTACTCTGAATTCTCTAGCATCTGATAACAAGAATAAGTTAGAGATGATGATTTGTAACTGGTCACTATCAGGAAATATGTAAAAGACTGCCACCAATAAATCAAGAAAATAAAATTTATCAAGTCTTGAGCCACAAATATACCAATCAAATTTGCTCATAATTACATTGTCATTAATCTATAGTAGATTATGTCAAAATTATAGTAATAAATATTTTTATATAGTAATATGAAAAGTTACTTAGTGTGAAAGATAATTAACGTCTCAAAGTCATAACAAATTATTTTTAAATAGCAATATGAAATTTAACTCAGAAAGTGACTAAGTCTAGAAGCCAATTGAACTTGCACGTATAGTATTGACCACTAATATTAAATAGAAGATACTAAAAATTGTAAATTAAAATTTAAACCACTAGTTTTGTTAACATAAATTCTATTGTCTAGATTTATTATATAGTTACATTATTTATCAATAGTGTCTAAATTTGTGTTAGTTACATTGTTAGTCAGTGTCTAGATTCATTCACTACAAAAAAACTATGGATTAGCAACGAAAATTTTTCGTTGCTAATTACGTTTAGTTTTGTTAGCATAAATTCTATTGTCAATTTATTATATTGTTACATTATTTATTAGTGCCTAAATTTGTGTTAGTTACATTGTTAGTCAGTGTCTAGATTCATTCACTACAAAAAAACTATGGATTAGCAACGAAAATTTTTCGTTGCTAATTGGCAACGTAATTAGCAACGAATACTAGCCATGAACTAATGCGTTTCTAAATTCGTTGCTAAATGGCAGACAACATTTGTCACCAACATTTCGTGGCTAAAACCGTGGCTATATTAGCAACAACAATTTTCGTTGTAAAATTCGTTTCAAAATTCGTAAAAGTAATTCGTGGCTAAATTCGTTGGTAAAATTACCAACGAATTGTTACTCGAAAATGTTACAAAGATTGTGTACTACGTGAAAAGGAAACGAATTTTACAACGAAAATTGTTGTTGCTAATATAGCCACGGTTTTAGCCACGAAATGTTGGTGACAAATGTTGTCTGCCATTTAGCAACGAATTACTAGATTTACATCTGTCTCTTATACACAGTGGATAGATGTGTATAAGAAATATAGTCGTTGCAATATGAAAATGTGGATTGGTATTTTTTTCTATATAACAACTTTCTTCATATTTTCTTTTCCAATTGAAACTTACTCAGTACTTTTTCCTAAATTTTGTAACTTCCAAAATTTTTGTTTTGTATGAAAGATAAACATCAAAACTTGAAACGAGTTGGTTGCAATGGTGCATAGTAGCCATTGGTGGTGAAAAATATTGTGGAGATTATTTGAATTTGGTGAAGTAAGTTTAAATCTTTAATTTTAATTTAATATTTTGATTTTAAATTTAATAATCTACAGACTACTTGATTTGCATGTAATTAAAGTTTTTCAAGTGTCTAATATAACCTATATATATTCTTTAATTGAGAAATATATATATATATGTGTGTGTGTGTGTGTCTTATAATTTAATTTGTGATAATTGTTGTGTGAATTTATGCAGGACAAATTAAGAATGGAACAAAATAAGCAATTAATGTATAAGAAGAATTTACAATGGTTGTCAAGAATGTACGGAGGAGTTTTGCACAGGTGTAGAAGAATTTTTGACATTTGCAAATGAACAATTTTAGTACAAGGATGGAATCAATATTAGGTGTTCATGTTCCAAATGCAAGAATTTTAAATTTCAAGCCTTGGATAAAGTTAGAGAGCACCTGTACAGGTATTCATGTCAAACTATTACAACTAGACTTGCCACGGTGAAATTTTTCAAGAATATGCAAATTCCAATAATTTGCAAGCTCCTGTAACTCAGTCATTTGATGATTATAACCAATTTAATCCCTATCAAATGATAGTCTTTGATGCCGTAGGACAAAATACCTGTCCAAATTGGGGTCAAAGTAGTACTAGTTATGTCCCAAGCACTCTTTTGAGTAAGGAGGTACAAGCCAAACAGTGTTCCAACAAGATCTGTTAACAAGGATGGGAAATGAAGAAGGGTTTTGTGAGCGGTTTTGGGATGCAATGAAGGCTGCAGATCAGCCTTTGTGGGATGGGAAATGAAGAAGGGTTTTGTGAGCGGTTTTGGGATGCAATGAAGGCTGCAGATCAGCCTTTGTGGGATGGCTGCCATAATCATTCTCAATTATCAGCGACTTCGAGGATCCTAAATATTAAGGCCGAGAATAATATGTCTGAAAATTGTTTCAATTCAATGTTGCAATTGATGACGATGCCGGATGACAATATAATGCCTAACGACTTCAATGAGGTAAAAAATTTGGTTAAAACTTTAGATCTTCCAGTTAGGAGAATAGATGTATGCCCAAACGGATGCATGTTGTACTAGAAGAATGATAATGATGCAGATTTTTGCAAATGGTGTGAACTTCCAAGGTATAAGGCCAAAAGAGGCAGTAATGAGTGGAAAGCAAGACCCTTCAAGCAATTATTTTACCTACTACTGACACCCAGGTTGCAAAGACTGTATGCGTCTAAAGTGACGGCTTTACATATGACGTGGCATGCAAATCATGAAAAAAAGATGACCTTATGTGTCATCCTTCAGATGCAGAGGCGTGGAAACACTTTGACAGGACTTATCTGGAATTTGCAATAGAAACTCGTAAGGTTCGCTTAGGGTTAGATGCTGACGTATTTGCTCCTTTTCTTAAATATGGAAAGACATATTCATGTTGGCCTGTTATTTTAACTCCTTATAATCTACCACCAGAAATGTGTATGAATATACCATACATGTTTCTAACACTAATTATACCTGGTCCCCATAATCCAAAGAAACTTATTGATGTGTACATGCAGCCATTGATTGAAGAATTGCAACAGTTGTGGTACCAAGGAGTTCCTACCAGGGACATCGCGACTAGGGACGTATTTCGCTTGAAAGCTGCACTTTTATGGACGGTGAACGATTTTCCTACATATGGAATATTGTCCGCGTGGAGTACTGTAGGCCTTCTTGGGTGTCCTATATGCATGGAGAGGTCAAAGGCATTCAGGTTGAAGCACGGTAGGAAAGCTTGTTACTTTGATTGTCATAGACAATTTTTACCTTTGAATCATTCTTATAGAAAGAACAAGAAGGATTTTACCAGAAAAAAAGTTGAAACAACTCCGCCACCATTGCGGCTGTCAGGGGCAAAAATTTTTGCGCGAGTTGAACAATTGAAGAGAGCACATGATGATCCCCAGCGCATGCCTGATGGATACGGGGAATACCACAAGTGGACAAAAAGAAGCATATTTTCTCTTTTGCCATCTGGAGTACAAATCTTGTTCCTCATAATGCAGACGTCATGCATATTGAGAAGAATGTATTTCACAATATTTTGAACACTGTAATGGATGTCACTGGGAAGACAAAGGATAATTTGAATGTGAGAAAGGATTAATGAGATATTCGTCCAGCACTAGAAGTAGACATGAGGAGCACTGGTCCGAAGCCAAAAACAGTGTACACATTGATCAAAAATGAGAAATGTGTAGTATGTGAATTGTTGAAGAACTTAAAATTCCCTGACGGTTATATCTCAAACATTAGCAGATGCATTGATTTGAACGAATCAAGTTGACTGGAATGAAAAGTCATGACTGTCACATATTTAGGGAAAGGCTACTCCTTATTACCTTTAAGGAGTTTCTCCGATCGTTTGTATGGTCAGCCTTAACAGAGGTTTTCCTATTCTTTCGAGACCTTTGTTCAACATCGTTAATCGTAACAAACATGCAAAAACTTGAGAACAATGCTCCCGTAATCCTCTGTAACCTAGAGAAGATTTTCCATAGACTTTTTTTGACTGTATGGAACATATGATAATCCACTTGCCATACGAAGCAAGAATTGCAGGTCCAGTACAATATAGGTGGATGTACCCGTTCGAAAGGTACAATGATTATGCTTGAATAATTTTATTTGTTTTAATGTGTTTGTATTAAATATTTTACATTCATCTACAGATTCTTGTTTCACCTAAAAAGAAAGATTAAGAATAATGCGTGCATTGAAGCCTCAATTTGCAATGCGTACATTGTAGAAGAGGAAACAACCTTTGCATCGTACTATTTCGAGCCGCATGTTCAATTGAAGAGCAAAGAGCCGGTAGGAACGATGAAGGACCTATCGATCCAAATGGTCCTTTGTTCTCTATTTTTAACTATTTAGGTAGATCTGTTGGTGCATGTAAATGAGGCTACTTAATTGATGACGAAAGACGAATAGCTCACATATATATCTTGTACATTGCCCTGAAGTCGAGCCATATGTTCAGTAAGTTTTTAGGAATATATATATTATGTACTTTAGTTTTGATTATTCACATTCATGTTTATTAAAATAAATATCTGTCTCTTATACACATCTGCATGTATAGGATGTTTCGATCTTCATATTACGGTGTTCCTAACCATAGAATTGACCAAATGTGTGGATGAACACTTTGCAGAGTGGTTCAAACAAATCGTAAGATATTTGCTAAATGCTTTACATATAGATTAATAATATAAGGACATGTTATTTATCGAATGAGAAGTGATATGTTGTTTACATACAGATACTAAGTGATAATAACATGGTCATGGAAAAAGGGATTCTATACCATCTTGCTTGGGGACCAAACACACAAGTCATCTAGATGCTCATAAGAGACATGGATATAATTTTCATACTTCTGCCCATGGAT
Organism: Cinchona pubescens; assembly: GCA_025175665.1. NCBI lineage: Eukaryota > Viridiplantae > Streptophyta > Magnoliopsida > Gentianales > Rubiaceae > Cinchona > Cinchona pubescens. Next base: position 28,631 of record JANKKI010000283.1, read on the forward strand.
TCGGCAAGGGAACCATGAATAGTGGTGTTTGTGTTGAGAGTGTTTCTAATGACTTCTATGGAGTAATTGAAAATATCATAAAGGTGGAATATCCCGGGCCTGCAATGCATGTTGTATTGTTCAAATGTCTTTGACTGTCTCTTATACACATCTAATGTGTATAAGAGACAGATACAAATTTGTGATGTTTTGACTTGCAGATACAGCGCAATATTGTCCTGTCTCTTCATACACATGCTCAGCATGCAGTATAAGGAGACAATATGTACAGTAGAGTCTAAAGCGAGATATGTGCTGATTGGTTAGCTGTTTGCAAGACAAGAGCTCGTTCTAAAGTTGAAGAACATAAAGTTTTAATCCTGTCTCTTATACAGGATCGAGTTATAGTACCAATTGAACCAGAATTGCATGATATATCCCAACACTGCAGGATCCAAGTGGTGAAGTAGTATTCATTGATGAAATTGAAATACATCTACCCCAGTTCGATATTACTAGTTTTAATGAAGAAAGAAGAAGATGATGATGATGATACATCGGAGGATGAAGAAGACGATGATGTCGACGATGATGAAGCTAATGAATTTGATTTTTATTAGTTGACCTTAAGTAAATTTTATATTATACTACACTTGTATCTTTTTGTTGTACACATATATACATATATGTATCTATGATACATACATACATACATACACACACACACACATATATATATGTATATTTACCAAGTTTAATTCGTTCATATTTAAAAAAAAAACACTTCTTTATTTTTATTTGTATACCTATTCATATATAAAAAAGATTAAGTTGATTTATAGTTTGTAAAAAATACAATTTCATCTACGGAATAAGTAGATGGAAGTTTTTAATATATATATATCCAACTCAGAAGTGCATACTTAACAACAATTCATTTAGTTGTATTTTTCTAAATTTTTAGCTCATCATGTTGTAAATCATATTAATACACTACTCCTTTTGCCCCAATTGTATTGATTTTTTTTTTTTATGAATGTATCCTGTCTCTTATGTGTATCTATTTGTTTATATTTGGTTTATATGTTACAGTTTTATGTGTATTATTATTATTTCACTATATTTTTTAGTTATTTTTGATTTATAACTAACTAAAAGCAATACTATAATAAATCATATAACTATCTCGACAACTTTTGAATATTCAATACACCTTAATTAAGGATTTTATCACTATAATTACCCATTAATTATTCATAAAAGTAAATATATATCAAGTGTATTTCATTATGTGGTATAGTTCTATATACTCATATAAAGGTCTACTTCTGTATTGTTTGCAAACTATACTCATTCACATTTAACAAAATCTCTTTTGTCATCTAGATTTTTATATGGAACATGGTATAAGTTTTTAATACAATTGTATATCCAAATCATGGTAATAACTACAAGAAAATACCCCTATTATGGCATATTTATAGAGATACTGTAGCAGGAATGCCTTAAAAAATAATTAGTGAGACACTTATGAGTAAATACCATGTAAAATTAGGAATTTATAATTTAAATGACAGCATAAAAGAAACTTACAAAAAAAATTCAGAAAAAAAAAAAACAAAACAGTGAAACTTGACCCGCTTAAATTTTGTGTAAAATTGCTCACCGTATCTTTCTGGCTTTCCCCCTCATATTTTTCTTTTTCCCCCAATATTCAGAAGCCCTCCCATTCCGCCCTAAATTCTGTAGTAAGAGACAAATGCAAATGAGCATTCCTGCACAAAAGAGTAATGCAGTTGAACAAGTTTAAAATCTTCTATTATCTCCTTCTCCCATTTCCTTTTTCCCCTTAAAACATATTGATTGGCAGACATCAATCATGATTTTTTTTTTTGGGAATATGATGCGATTTCTTGGAGTTTCAGTGTGGTGCTTCAAGAAACGTCAGTATCAATGCTTTCAACGATCCAGAAGGTCTTGAAGGCCTTGCGCATTTTTCGTAAATGAGCCGCAGATAGGAAGACCTCTAAGTTTATAAAGATCCCAAAGGAAAATTGATAGCTCGCCTGTCGAAGTATGAAGACTGTTTGTCAAGGGGCACCAATATTTGCAGAAGGCATGCAACGATCATATGAGTAGCGTGACGCGTAAATAGCGTCATAGACATGAGCCCTCAAGAGTGTCTCCTTGTGTCGCACGAGTATGTCTTCCGACCATTCCCAGTAGTTGGAAGTATGTCTTGCTTCACCAAAGTATGAGGAAAGTCTCAAAAAGGGAAGTGAGAACTTGGCAGCACTCGGCTCCTTGATATGAAGGGAGGAATTTAGTATGAGCACTTCTGTTCACTCCTTGTTGCAGTAGAAAATGACGATGCAGCGATTGTTTCTTTGTTTGACTTAATTGTCCAATTTTTAAGATGTAGCAACTCATCAAGAGGAATCTAAGGTTGTGCTAAGAAACCGATGGCTGGCTTGCAGATATACAACGACAAACTCTTGGACCGAGATCCTTCTCTTTCATCGAAGAGGGAGATGTGTGGTAACGGTGTATCATAATCCTTGATTTGCATGGTTGATGTGGCTGCATGACAAATGAAATTCAAATATTAAGCATAAAGTCCTTATGGTTGAAATAATTTATGGATTTTACCTTGGGACATTTAAATTTTTGACGAGATTGCAACTTTTCTATTACTTGGCATGTGTTGAATTTTTGCACTAGGAATGATATGTTTTGATTCTAGTTTCATTTTTCAGGTCGGCAAAGGGAGCAACATCATTTGAAAACCATTCAAGACCAAGATTTTTAAATCACTTTGGTTAAGCAGTTGGCATCATTTAGGTAAGAAAAATATCCAAACTTTTAACAGTTGAGGATTTCAAATTCGGCTATTGACACGAAACTTTTCATTTCTTTCTAAATCTTGAATATAATTGTCGTTCAACTTTTATATTGTTAATAAAATGGAGAAAACCATGTGTATTTTTGGGGCTTCAAAAAAATAAAGCTTATTGGGCTTTGGAGATGAAAGCAACTGGAGGATCTTGATGTATATAAAAGTTGAGATTTTTTTTTTATTTTTATAGCCGTTTCAATGGGAACTTTTTAGTGCTGGAATTTGAGCAATCTAATTGCTTGCATTTTATTGCTCAGTTTATTATTTGTTCTACACAAATTTATTTTAATTTGCTTTATTTTCTAAATAAGTATATTTGAAGTCTACCAATTAATTTAGTTGATCAAAATTGAATTCAAAGAATTGAAGGGAGCAAATATAGAATCTAATCAATAGATATGGATCCAAATATCATGATGTATACTTGTGTTTTCACTGTTCACTGTTTTAATGCAAAATCATTTTCATAAGATTTACCTTTAAAGTGATGTAGCCAATGTATCTGCAAGTCAAAACATCACAAATTTGTATATTAGCTCTCCATGGCAACTTCTCTGAATCACAACATAATATTGATAGATTCATTGTTAAAAGGCAAAAGATTTATACTCGTCTTCTTAGTACGCCTTTTGTTTTATGGGAATTCTCACTAGATTCTAAATGTATATGTTTGACAGATCATAGGAAAGATTTCCATTTATGACAATATAGAAACATTTTCTAGATTGTCTCTGTTACAATCATTTTCCTAGTTCTAGCGTGTCCTATCAAGATGCCACCTATTTCTTAGTCCAATATGGTGAACTTCCAAAAACTTCATACTAGTATTTAGGAAAATGTCCACCTTGACTGCCACAGAACTCGTGTCTCTTATACACATCTATTGTCTTTGAAGATTGAAAGTTATTGATTTTTAGAAACTATAATTTATGCCTTTTAAAGTGTTGATTCAGTTTTCAACTTGGTGTGTGTATGTGTGTGAAAATTAAATATGAACATTTAGTACACAATAATAGATTTGATATTGTAGCCAATCCAGTACTGATTTTGATTTGTAGTCAATGCAGTAAAGCTTTCGTGACATAGGTTTATGAAATGGCACAGTAATTGAGTGCCTTAATCGAAGATTTGATAATTCATTTTGGCATGCCTCGAAAACCCTTAATCCTTCCTTCTTAAACCGTTGCAGCCAAGGATAGAAGCAGCAACAAGCACGCAGAAACATCAACACCAATAAGAGCCGATGTATCTGCAAGCATGCTTTAATATACTATGGTTGTAAGCAGCAGCAATCCCTATTTTTTTTTTTTTTGCAGAGCTGCACGCTGTAATCTACAATTCTATAGAACTGCAGAATTCAATTCTGCAGAACTGCAGACTTGAGATTTGCAAAACTGCAGAATTTTCAGCTCTGCAGAACTGCAGAATTCAATTCTGTAAAACTACAGCCTAGAGAATTCTACAAAATTGTAGAATTTGAATTCTGCAATTCTGCAGAGAAGCTATTGAATTTTATAATTATGCAAAATTGTACATTTTGTAAGTGTCGTTTCCCCCATTTTGTTGCTATTAAGTATTATTTAACGTGACACATTGACACATTAGTAGAATTTGTATTATGCAATTGTGTATTTCATATTTGTTACTATTGAGTACTATTTGTTTCTATTGTTCCCCCAGTGGTTTACACATTAGTAGAATTCAATTCTGCAGAACTGTAGACTAGAGATTTGCAAAACTGCAGAGTTCAATTCTGCAGAAGCTTCATTTCGCTAATCGCAGAATTCATTTCTATGAATGCAAATCATTTGCAGATTCATTTAGAGAATGCTGAGACTAGAGAATTCTGTAAAATTGCAGAATTTGAATTTTGCAATTCTGCATAATAGAATTCTATAATTATACAAAATTGTACATTTCGTAAGTGTCGTTTCCTCCATTTTGTTGCTATTAAGTATTATCTAATGTGACACATTGACACATTAGTAGAATTTGTATTATGCAATTGTAGTATTTCATATTTGTTACTATTGAATACTATTTGTTTCTATTGTTCCTAAGTAGTTTACACTTGCGTGTTCTAATCATTAGTAGAATTTGTGTGATATGGTGATAAATATTTTACTATACCTTGACCCAAATTTTCATGTCATAAATTTGTGAAATTTTGGAAAAATATATGAGTGAAATATTTTTGGAATGGTCAAAATACAAGGGAGATAATTGTCGAAATTTTAAAAAATATTTGTGTTACTAAGATTACTAAATATTAACAATTAAATACAATTATTGGCTAAATAGAAGAATTTAAACTTGGTCATTTTATTACTCTTTTCACATGACGTGTAAGTATACTATATTAGTAGTTTTAAATCTATTTTATATATTACTATTTTATTATCTATTTTTTTCGATGACAAATCGTTGTAGGTTTTCGGATTCCGGTATAGTGGTCCGCACTCTAAATAGTATCATCAAGTCCCATTGGCATGATAAATTTATCAACTGGACGACTGCACTATTGATTGTACGTGATGAGTTTAAGGTAAAAATTCAAATAATTTTTTGTTTATTTTCCTCTATTACCTATATTGTTGTTTATTTGTTTTTTTCCTAAACTTTGTAGCGTCGCTACTCATGGGAAGACAAGCACAATTGTGAGATCTTTAAGATCTTCAAAAAAAAAAAAAAGTTGGAGATTCTTTGTGCACCACCATGGCAAAGGCCAAGAAGGATATGAAGAAGCTAGATTTCATGGCTGAGGAAGTCTGGCTTCAAATTGTAGCCGGCTGGGATGATCCAAAATCCCTTTGTGCTAGTGATCCAAAAACGAAAAAGGGCAGCAATCCAACAAGGAAAATAGGATTTCAGATGCAGCAAAGATGACTCCATATGCCGGTGAATCAGTCAACATCCAGGAACACAAACGAAGAATGGTATGTTTAGTAAATATTTAAATTCTTTTTTTTTCCAATTAAATTTTAGTATTAACTTTTATAAAGTGATTGGGTGCTAACTTTTTTATTTTATTTTTTCTTTTTTGACGCATGTGATAAACTGTAATCTTATACAATCTAGATGTGCTATAAGCAACCATAGTTTCTAACTGTCTAAGGATAAATCCAGAAGTGGATAGCGAGCTGAATCTGTTTACAATGAATACCTAAATCTTCGAGTTACTGAAACGGAGCAAACTGATTCTCCAATTATCAACGAGTACTCCCAACCATCTATTAATGACATAGATATCTGGGTGAAGGGTACTGGTGGAGTTAAGTTTGGGAGAGTGTTTGGTATGAGTCCATTGGCCAGAGAGTATACATCTTCTGCCCATGCCAATACTGGATGTTCATCTGCTCTCTCGCCTCCACCACCTCCACCTCTACCTCCTCCTATTACCAGATTGAGTTAGAACAACTCAAGGAATAGTTTCATAATATGCAGGATACACTTCAAAAAAAAAGATGAACAGATGGAGGATATGTGTAAGAGAATGGATGAAATGATGGCGGTCTTCATGCAAGTACATGGCAAGAGTTTGGATACTAATCAGGGCGGCAGTTCGAGCGGACCCTCTATCATTCACGGTCCAACTAGACCGTCTACTACCTAGCTCTTCTATGACCTAGTTTTTTCCTTTTTCTTAGTCATAAACAAAATTTTTATGTGTGAATCTTTGTATTTTGGTTGTTAAACATTGTATTTTGTTAATTATATTGCGCTTTTGATATATTTCTATACAGACAGGGTTTATAAGTTTGTACAAGTAAATTTAACTGTAAAATAAACATCTAGATGTCAATAAGAGACAAATATATAATATTTTTGTACTTCTGTAGAACTGAATTCTGCAGTATATGCAGAAATAAATTCTACAGTTCTACAGAATATTTTTAATATTTTCATAAATTAGTTGGAAACTAAAATAATATTTTTAATCTGAAAGACAGATACCGTTGGTATTTGTAGAAAAACTCATTGCTAATTTGCCACGAACATAATTCGTTGCAAAATATGTTGCCATATTTTTTATGCTAATTTCGTGGCTAAATACTTTACAAAATTTCCGTTGGAGAATTTGATATTAATTTTGTGGCTAAATACGTGGAATATTTCGTTGCTATATTCGTTTCTAATTTGCAACGAAATTACCATTGAATAATTTTCGTTGCTAATTAGCAACGAAATTCTCAATTGTTGCTATTCCAGTTACCCACTACCATAATTACCACGATTTTTTTTTCATTGCTAAATTCGTGGCTGACTTATTTAGTAACGAATTTTTATTTATTTTTCGTTGCTAATCGCATATTTTTTTTGTAGTGATTATACAATCTTAATTCATTGTACCTATAAACCTATAAATATAGGCTATTGTATCATTCATCAAATACACAAGTTTAGCAATTCTTTCACAACGTGTAATTCACTCAGTATAAGGGAATTTTGGTCAAAATCCTCATGGAAATAGTGGTATTTCTTCCATAATCTAGTTTTATAATTTGACCTTGTTTCCTAACCTTCTCAAGTTATTGGATTGATTTTCGATCTTTCCCACATCCCAAGATAGCATCCAAATTGTTCCTAAGCCTTCTCTGATTGATCTCATAATATTTTTTTTCGCGTCCAGAAACCAACCCACGTGCTGACGACCCACTTTCCTGATTTTTCTCCGACAGTAGATTTTTCTTTTCAAAGTTGACTGGTTACTAATTCAGTTCTTGGTTTCTTGTTCGATTTTATACTTCCATGGCCTAATCGGATATTTCTCATCTCATTTCCACTATTTTAGATGAATCTAATTATGTTTTGTGGGTTCGGGAAATGCAAAGTTTCCTTAAAGGTCATAAATTATAGTGAATTGCCGACATTCTGTTCTAACTCCAATTTAAACTACCGAAGAATCGTCTGCAAAATTTGTTGATCATCTAGAAGATTGGGATAGTAAAAACCACCAAATCATTATTTGGATCCATAATACTTCTATCCCCTTCTTACGTCGGTAATTTGGACATTTCAACTCTACTAAAGATCTGTGGGATTTCATTGCCCATACACTTCTAGCTTCTTCATATCCTTCTTGGCCTTTGCCATGGATGGTGCACCATAAGTGCACTTGGCATGGGCAGAAAGAGTATACTCTCTTTTCAAGAAACTCGTCTTCAATCCCTTATGGTTTCGGGTCCTACTTCTGGTCACCATATTACTGACACTGTTTTGCTACAAGGACTCCTCAAACACCATCTCAACCATGGGAATGCCATTATTGTCATGAACTTGGTCACACTTTTTTAGATTGTCCTACTCCTGTCTCTGCATTTGTCAAAAGAAAGGCCCTCACTGCTGCTACTACTGATGTTGATAATGTTCCTCCGTCAATAATATCGAGGTCTGCATCTTTGTCTTCCAATGTTACCCTCAGTGATATTGAATCAATGCTTAAACAGGTTTTGCTTAACTCAGCTCCATCCACTGCTCTTTTTGTCACTCCGAGTACTTCCCCTTGGTACTTTGATTGTGCCTGTAGTAACTATATGACCTCTGATCATAGCATTTTTAGTGCTAAGCATGAAAATTTCTCTACACCACCTATTTATAGAACTGATGGTTCTACTCTGCATATTAGCCATATAGGCAACATATCCACTTCTACAATTTCCATTCCTAATACTTTTCTTATTCCCAAACTCATGCTTAATTCAGTAATAGTTGGTCAGTTGTGTGAGTTAGGCCTACATGTATTGTTCACACCCTCTCGGTCGTTCTATGCAAGATTCTCGAACAGGGCAAATTCTTGGGATCGGGCGTAAAGTTGGTCCTCTTTTTGAGTTGGTTCATCTCTGCCTTCCTTAATGGTGATCTTGTTGAAGATATCTATATGAAACTGCCTCCCGATTATGATCATCCAGCAGACAAGGTCTGTAAGCTTTGTCGAGCTCTTATATGGTCTCAAACAAGCCCCTTAAGCTTGGTTTTCTAAGTTTAGCTCCACTATCTCACAACTTGGGTTCACCTCTAGTCCTTATGACTCGGCTCTTTTTCGTCGAGTATCAGATGGTAGTACTATTCTTCTTTTACTTTATGTGGATGTTATGATTATTACTGGAGATGACCTTGATCGTATCATTGTGTTAAAATGTCATCTCTATCAACATTTTGAGATGAAGGACTTGGGATTCCTAAGTTATTTTCATGGTCTTGAAGTCTCTTTTAATTCTGATGGATACTTTGTTACTCAGGCCAAGTATATCTCGGATCTTCTTGCTCAGCTGGCTTAACTAATTGTATAATTGTTTCTACTCCCATTGAGACTAATGCTCGCTTCACTCCTCGTGATGGGTCCCCTCTCTCTGATCCTACGTTATATTGTCAATTGTAGGCAGTCTAGTCTATCTTATAGTTACTAGACCCGACAAGGCTTACGCCGTTTACGTTGTCAGTCAATTCATGGCAGCTCTTAGGACGACTCATTTTGCAGCTGTTCCTTGCATTTTGCTATACCTCAAGGGTACTCCATTCCATGGTCTTCATTTTTCTTGCTATTCCACTCTTGATTTACACGTTTATTCTGATGCTATTGGTTCGGTGATCCTACGGATAGACGCTCTATAACAGGTTTTTGTTTTTTTCTTGGTACATCTCTTATCTCTTGAAAAAGCAAGAAGTAGATTAATACATAACGTTCTAGTATGCTGATACTACTTTATAACTTATTGAGCTTTGGTGGTTAGTCGAAGATATGGGCGTTACTCACTCAAAAATTTGTCTAGATTCATTGTATAGTTACATTATTTATACAGTGCCTAGATTTGTGTTAGTTACCTTGCTAGTCAGTGTCGAGGTTCATTGTATAGTCTAAATTCATTGTACCTATAAGCCTATAAATATAGGCTATTGTACCATTCATCAAATACACGCAAGTTTAACAATTCTTTCACAACATTGACACGTTTAACGTAAAAATTTAGTTATATTAAAAGTTAAAGAATGGTATAGTAACTATCTAATTCTGTAAATTTAAATTTCACAATTTAATATTTTCTTTTAGTAATTTACCATTCATATCAATTAATTTATAAATTTCAACATAAGGCAGTCATTGCTTATAAGGTTGTCAAGACAAGGAAGGGTAGCCCAGTAAGATTACATTTCACTTGTGATTTAAGTCACGGGCTCAAGTCACCAAGGTTGTAAATAGAGATCTACTGTAGATATTCTTTAAAAAAAAAAAGGGTTATCGATGGGTTAGATCTAGATCTAGATTTGACCTGTCCCAGACTTTTTTATTAAGCAAACCCCCTTTTAGTGAGAATTCTAAGAAATTAACACGTGTCATCAATTGATTATACTCAAACCATTTAGCTATCTAATAAACAAATGGGATATAGATCTTATTGTTCAAACCCGATCACGACTTATCGAATTAAAATATTTAATATATAAACATAAATTACAATGCAATTTGTATTTTATTGTGGACCACATACACAACTGTGAATTATGAAGAGTCCTTGTAGCATGATCTATTTTTATAGATCATCGAGGTGTACTAAGATCCAATCTAAATCCGAAATGGGTTATACTAACTGGATCTAGTTTGGATATGCTACCCCCGATTCGACCCATTTACCGGTTTAAGTGCTTATCTATGGAAAATACATAGATAATCCTAATCTTATGCTTTACCTATAGACCTTGTGGTTATAATTAAATCTTATATATTTCTACCTACATCAAATAATGTCATTTATTCTACATGATTTAATCCACTCCACAAGACATATAAGTGAGGCCAAATACTAAATTTACTTAAATATTTTCCCCTCTCTCCCTACATATATACACACACACACTAGCTGAATAGCACGGGAGGACTAATATCTATGTTCAATTTAGAACTATAATAAAATAGTATTAATAAAATAATGATGATAGCATAAAACATTTACTAATTAAATTATATTTAAAGACAAACAAAACTAAGTAATAATATCCTTAAATTTACTAATTACAAATAAAAATAAAAATATCATTGTTAAGTATGCATATAAAATGTTTCTAAACTTTCATATCAAAATAGTTAAAAAATAACTATACAACATAAATTTTAGTTGAAGCCTCTAGGCTATTATTTTTGAAAAAAATTGTAACTATATTATTATGACTTGGATATGTAATCATTTTCAAAATTTATATCTACCATGGTCCATGAAAACTAGAAGAAATTATAAAAATTATATTCATTAATGTAAATTGATGATTTAGTTGCTATTCTATCCAAAAATTACACACAGCAACTTAGAAATATCATTTTGTGTAGTATGAATTAATTTAATTCTATTGATATAAATTGTCAATAAACAAAAAAATTAAGAAATATTTTATAACTTTTCATTATTAGTTATTTATTGCACGCTAATTATAGATAAAAGTTGAGTACAAAAGCAAACATTTTGTAGTTAATTTCATAACAATATAAATTCTTGACAATTATCTGATGTGTATAAGAGACAGTCTAATTATTTTCATATTTAGAATTTAGAACCTGTGCCATGCATGGAGTAATCACAAATTTATATTTATTTGTTTATCAATTTTCAAAAATTCATGCTTTTGATATCATTTTGTGTAGTACGAATTAATACACTTATGTTATATAAATTGTCAACGAAAACAATAGTATAAGAACAGATTTTAGAAACATTATACAATTAGTTTGTATTTTTTAAAGACAAAGAATATATTCAAAAGTATCAATGGAATTTTTAGATAAAATAGCACTTGACAAGGTAATAAAAAGGAACTTGAGTAAGATTGAGTTGAAGTTAAAATCTTCGCAATAAAAACCTTCCAAATGTGTATGTGAATATTCCAAAAAAAATTTAAAAATGTAATATCTTAAAAAGGAGAATAATCTTTTGTTTAGAGAATTTTGTATTTATCAATGAAATGATGAGCATAGAAGAAAAAAAAAAAAACCGTGTCATCTTATACATATCTAGTATGCTCATGGAAGACCTGTCTCTTGATAACACATAAGAGACAGGGTTCTAAATGATAAATATGAAATTAATTAGATTAATATGCTGAACCCGTGCTATGTATGCGAAGTAATATAAAGTTGAAAGAAGATGCGAAGAAAAAATTAATTGCACAATTCTTGTTAAACAATTGTATTAAACTTAATTGTTGTTGAATGGTACTTTAATAAATATCTCTTATAAGTAATCTAGTATGTGAACAAGAGATTGTAATTAAGAAATAGTTAATTTGTGTAGTATGATTTCTGTCGAGCAAAATGACAGTCATGTGTATAAGATTTAGGTATATATGGTGAATTTTTTGGGTTAAAAGAAAAAAATAATGTTTCTAATAATTGATATCTACAGTAGATCTCTATCTGTCTCTTATACACATCATATATGTAAAATGATTTTTTATGTATTAAAGATAACATAATCACTGAAAAATAATATATATTCATGTTGTATAGTTAATTACCAATAAATATAAAGTTGCAAGAAAATAGAAGAATAAATTAGATTAAAACTTTGTTATCTTTTTATGGTATAGCAAATTTTATAAATGTTAACTGTATGTAATTTGGTTGCAAAAATGATATTATTTAGACATATTAGGCTAAATATGGTCCTACTTTTATGAAAGTTATTAGCTGTAACCTGTTAATTATATCTAAAACTTGTTAATTAAAACATTTTGTATTAGTAAATTTACAATGATATATAGATAACAGTTTTTCATATTTATAATATATTTGTTTTCTTAACTTATTGTTAATAACTTGTACTTATATGGTGATTTACAATACATTTTTAATTTTGTAACTCTTTTTTTTAGAAAAAATTAATTATAAGAAGTGTGATAAAATAAAGATTTTAAGAAAAATAAAGGTAGTTGAAAGATAAGATTTAGGTAATTAATTTGAATTTCATAGTTAATTAAGTAGTTCATTTTTACTTCTATTATTTATCAAGTAAATTTTTTTCGTTTAATGTGATGGCACGTGTTAATTTCTTAGAATTCTCACTAAAAGGGGTTTTGCTATAATGTACACACACACATCTATATAAATAGTATAGTATAGGAGAATGGATTTTTGTGACAAGGCATAAAAATATGACATGTGGCATATTTTAGATACAAGAAATTTGCATAGAGAATAGTAACAGTAAAAATAAAATACTTAACTGTCTTGAATTATTATTAATTTAAGTAATTATGAATTTTTACTACCTTAGTTATTCAAATTTATATAGATACATATACTATTTAGTAGATGCTGTCTCTTATACACATCTAGATGTGTATAAGAGACATAGATGTTTATGTACTATATTTTTTGTAAATCTTTTATTAAACAAACATGATTTTAAAAGATTGTCGTATAGATTATAACATCTATGATTAATAATGACAAAAAAATTAAAATAAACAATCAATTTCTATTTTAAAAGAATAGAATAATTTTAGACTAATTATTTTGACACTCTAATAAAAACTTTAAACACTCCATATTTAATACTTTTTTTTATCTAATTTGACAAAATTACCCATGGACTAAATCTTCTCAAACCTGTTATATAAAGAAAAATATTTTCCCCTATATTTTGTCTTTTGTTTTTCTTTTCTTGATTTCTTAGTTCCAAATACTTATATGTTCTATTAACTATTGTGAAAATCGGAATTCATCAAAATAAGAAGGTTCACCTTATATTACATGTTGATTTTTTATTGCAACTTTTTTTTTTTGGTAATGAAAAAAAGAAAAAATTTTAAAAAAGTGTTTCACCTTTTTTCGGTTATATATTTAATAGATAAATTTTTTATTATTCAAAAAGTCGGCTATATTTTTAATAGATAAATTTTAATTATTCAAAATGTCAATTATATTTTCATAAGTATTATATATATTTTAATCTAAATAAGAAATAAAAACTAGGTAATGGACTCCAACAATTATAAGTTTCTTAATTTTATTATTTATTTTACTTTTAAGTTTTTGTTGATGTAAAATTTATTAATTATTACTTAGTTTTTTTTTGTTTTTATTCATATAATTAAACTTTTTATATTATCATCAATCCTACTAGCATATATATCATGTCTCTTATACACATTAGTCTTCCCTATTTGAATTTCATTGTTAAGTTTATTTTTCCCTAGCTTAAAACCTCGTACTATGCACGGGCTGTCTCTTATACACATCTAGATGTGTATACACGTTTAATTTTGTAACACTCTTGGAAAAAAAATTAACAGTTAACACTGTCTCTTATACACATCTAGATGTGTATAAGAGACAGTGATAAAAGTCATACTAATTTTTACTCTTTTTAATTATGCAACACTTTTATCTATATATTAGTGTCAATAAATAAATTTTAGATATATACACTTAAATAATAACTTTCATAAAAGTAGAAAGATATTTACCTTAACTACGTCTAAATGAAATCATTCTTGCAACCTAATTACTTCCAAGAAATATTTATCAAAAAGAACAACAATTTATTATATTACAAAAAGATAAAAAGGTTGTGCAATTAATTTTTTCTTCGCATCTTCTTTCAACTTTATATTTATTGGCAATTAACTATTCAATGTCAATAAATATTATTCTTGTGTGATTGTGAAGTCATAATACATTAAAAAATAATTTTATTAGTATGTCTTATTATTGGTGTTACCATTGGTTATATTATTTTTTGTTCGTTGACTTAGAGATATACCTACCAACATATTAAAAGGAAAAAGAGTAAAAATTAGTATGACTTTTATCAAGTAACATCAACTTCTATATTTGTTTGTATTAATTAGTATACCAGCCTTTTCAATTATTGACTTGATAGTAGTTCATAATTGATGGAAAACATATTTTATGTAATTGAAAAATATCCATAAAAAATAACTATACCATTATTTTTAGAAATAAGGCCATTAGCAAACCTTCTAACTATGGGTTTTTAACTAATCCTGATACAATTTTTTAGAAACATAAAATGTTAATTGATGTATGTCAAAGTTGTGCGTAAAAAAAAAAAAAAGTATAATAATGTCAACTTAGCTTATAAAACTACCAATATACTTTTAATCTCAGTAATCACTTTTTATAAAGTGCTACAAGCCACTAAAATAAATAAAAAAAAATGTATACATTTTAACAAAAAAAAAAAGTACAAAATTTAAATCTTGGTTGTATTACGTTTTGTTTGTTGACTTAGAGATATAACTAATATACTGAAAGGAAAAAGAGTAAAAATTAGTGTGCCTATTATCATGTGAGATCAACATTTATATTTCTTTGTATTTTTTAGAGTACCAAGATTTTCAAATTTTATTTGACGTTAGTGTAAAAGTAGAAAAATGTTTTATGTAAGTGAAAAATATTCATAAAAAATAATTATATTATTATTTTAGAACTAGCACCCCTAGGAAACCTTCTAACCATGGGTTTCCAACTAATCTATATCATTATTTTAGAACTAGCACCACTAGCAAACCTATAACCATGGGTCTAACTAACATTGATACTATTTTTAAAAATGTAAAATGTTAATTGATATTTGTCAAAGTTGTGCAAAAATGGTACGATAATGCCAACTTAGCTCATAAAAATACTCATATACTTTAAGAGACAGCTTTTATAGAAAATATTTTATGGATTTGATAGATGTGTATAAGAGACAGTCTAAGCCCTTTCTTCATTGTAGGCAAAAATGATAAGAAAATCTTATTTATATTAAACACAAATCAATACGTGAAATGATAAAATAATACACAAATTTTAGTTATATTATTTATATACAAAAAAATATAGTGCAAAAACATAATGTTTTCAACAACTATAGATATAATGAAAACCAACTACTACTTATATTATCTATATTAATAAAAACTAAATATGTAAAAATTCATAATACTTAAAATTATTACAAATATTGTTACTTAAGTTTTTTATTTTTATTTTATTTAATTATTAAAAATTGCATACCATGATCATAATTTCACTAACATTAGTTTATTTTACAAAATAAATTAAATATATTTATTTATCTGCACATAGTACGGGTTTTCCTGCTAGTATATATTTACATATATATATATATATATATAAGAGATATAGGCATATAATATTTGAATACCCTTGTATATCTCTTACATTAACCTAGGTATAAATCAATGGGATTTATTAGATTTCCTCTATTCACACCATCCCATTTTTTATACCTAAAATGCTCTTGTCCCTTGACCCGCCAAATGCCGACTGCATAAATATATAAATTTTTTTTTTCCAATAGAACATTTTCTACCGTTACATTATCCATTTAGAGTATGAGAAAACAGATTAAGCCAACTATAAAAAACCAGACAAGTTATAAAAGGGGTGTGTAAGAGACTATTTAGGGTATGCAAATATTATTAGCCTATATATATATATATATATGTAAATATATACTAGCAGGAAAACCCGTACTACTGTCTCTTATACACATCTAGATGTGTATAAGAGACAGATTATTGATACTCTTTCTTTTTTGTTTGTTTCGAAGTTTATATCTGATTTGTTTTGAACTTTGATCCATTTGTCTGGTCAGGAGATGAATTGTGATTAATAAGATTAACCTTCATGTAGTTAATGTCACTACTGAATAACACATGATTAGCATATTAATGCCTTCAAAAGGCTGTTTTTGTGATTTTGGTAAGGAAGAAAAGAATTTTGGATTTGCTTAAGCCATGTTATTGCTAATTTATTCTTGTTACTTCAGTACGTTTGGTCTATTTTACTGACAAATTGGAAATCCTAATGTTATTTTGTATCTTTCATTGGATAATATTTAGCAGTCATTTTGATTGTACAAAATTTAAATCCTAAGTTCTGCTTCCACGAATGTCAAAAACTGGCTTGTCCAACAAGTATTGCAGAACTTTACCCAGATGTGTATAAGAGACAGGTATACTCCATAGAATAATTGAAAAGGCTGGTATATGAAAGCAAGTTGAACAGAACATAAACCCTTTTGTTACTTGATAGAAGTGTATACTCATTTTTCTTTTATTTTGATCAATAAAAGTTCCATATTATCAACTTAAATTGCAAAATATGTGACCTGGTCAATTATCGCGACTAATTTTATGTATTTTTAGCTATTGGAAAGTTCATAGTCATTGTAAATCCTAGGCGACCACAACAATTCTAGCTACTATAGCATTTTGCTTTGCCAACCAAGCTTGACATGTGGTCGCCAATTGAGTAGCAAAAGCCTAGGTATAGCTACCAAATTACGACTCACCAACTATGATTTTCAACTTTCTACTTCTAAATTACTATAAAAATTGGCGAGTTTTCATTTGGTAGCTCCAAATAATATTATGTAATCATTTCATGATTTTGGACACTCATCGCAACGTGAGCTTCATTGCTCACGTTGCGATGAGCCTTTTTTTGGTTACAAATTCTTTTGGCGATCATATTTTGATCTTTAGCAGCAATATTTCCAGTCGTTGAGTCCCATTTTTGTTGTATTATGAAATTGTTTAAATTATTAAACTAAACAGATCTCTTATGCTTCCAATAAAGTATATATATTGAAAATGCATAAAAATCACAAATGAGCAAATATTTTTCTATACTCATGCGAACTACAAAAGTTATTTTGTTTCTAAAGAACTAAAAAATGAAATCTAGATCCAAATATAAGAACAGGGGAAAATGAGAAAGAAATTATATATTAAAAGTACAAAGAAACGTAACAGAATTTAAACACGTCATTTGTATTCAAAAGGTTAAAGAATGTATAGTTTTAGTGATAGCAAATGCTGTTTGTTTTTATAAACTTAATATAAATCTTATGTGTCACAAACCAAAGCACAACTAAAGAATAAAAACTTGATAGATTTAGTGAAGTTTATAATTTTATATTCAATGCTAAGTTTCTCAAGAAGAAAATAAAATGAAAACAAATTTTCTTTTAGATTCAGTTAAATTAGTATGCTTATATTTAATCTATATATGTTAACAATTGCATCCTCTCAACTCTTGAGAATTATAATTATACTTATTTTAGTTGATTAAAGAACTGTGGTCTTAGTTCTTAGTATTAATTTGTCTAATGTTTGCAACTTCATATTGAATATTGATTAATTTTATCTTATAAGCTAAATATACTAATAATACTTGAAAAAATAATGATAGCTTTTGAGTAGGAGGACTCTTTCCTCCCAATCAAAAAAGAAAAGAGCCAAAATTGTAAAAGAATTCTATTGATTTTAATTTTAAGTAGTTAACAACAAAAACAAAACTATATACATGGTATAACAAAAGGTGCATCGCATATGTACTTTAGTAGTGTGTATAATGATGCCTAACGTATTTAATATAGTTGGTTTGAAGTTTGGGAATTTGGACTTTAATCCAGCTGAGAAATGTCTTTGGAAAATAGAGACAAAGCCGGATATGGACTTCTAATAGTGTTATCAAGTAGTTTGATTAACTGGTGAGTGTTAATGGATATGGAAGAGCATTACACCTGTGAGAGTACATCATATTCTTTACTAGTAGTATAATCTAAAACCCTGTAATTGTGTAGCTAAGTTCTTGTAACAGATTTGTTTTCAATATTTTATAACTTGTCTGGTTTTAAAGTTGATAACCTAATTTAAGTTTCACTTTAAGCTTTTGGACAAGTTATATAAAATTGGTCTAGTATAAGATCACATAGCCATGCCCTAGGACTAACCAACTCTTATACCTTTCTGGACATCTTTTTCTCTCTAATCACAAAAACAGCCTTTTGAATTTCTTATTAAACATCTTTTATTAGGTTTTGTAATGGAAGATTTATAGAGATTTGATTCGTTATCACATAATTAATTGTTTGTAGAGACCGCAAGGACTTGGGGCTATGGGAAACATGGATTCTGATTCCGAGGAGAAGAATCCCTCTGGAATTAGGTTTACAATTAAAGGTGGTTACCTAATGTTGATTATCATTGGTAAAGAAGGTTAATATTTGGTCCTATGGAGTATACCAGCCAGCCTACTTTAGGCAGGCTTGATCACTGTATGTTTGATCAAATATACTTTGAAAAGAATGAAAAAGGATTCTTAGCAAAGTACCTATTGCCATCCTTTTCCAACTCCTCTTGCATTTGATTACTTGCATCCTTAGGAAGGTGGTTATACTATACTCCCTATGAACTCATTCTATGACCATTTTTCTGAGCTAAGCGATAATTAGTTTTGGTTAGAATAGTGGATTAAAAATTTTCTTTTTTGTTTTTTTGTTTTTTCTTGTTTTTTTGGAAAGGGCAGGGGATTGGAATTGGATGAGAGAGAGGGAGGAAAGGGGACGATGGTGAGGTTGGAGGTGTTTGCTATATAAAAAATTGCAATCAACTCCCATTGCAAACTCCAAACTTCATAAAACTTATTCTCGTTCTTGACAAATAATGTGGAAAATAATCAAATCGGCAATTCATTTCATTAAAAATATAAGAAAGTATATGAAATGATTACACCCTGTCTCTTATACAGATTAGATGTTTAAAACACCATCCAAACAGAGTGGGTAATTTGAACTTGAATATGATTTGGTTATGTTTGAAAGGAGGGATTTTGATGAAAATCCATAACTTTTCCACATCAACCAAATTTCAGAATTTAGTTAAAAATTTAGATGTGTATAAGAGACATTTTTAATGATGAAAATAGTGAATGTCATATTCATACAGATTTCATGTAATTTCAAATTTATTCACTTAAAATCCTTCTTACAATTCAATCCACCCATCCAAACTGACTCTTTACACTCTTTCTAAGAGACATTTGTACTTCCACGTAAGGACGTTTATTGAAAGTTTAGGTCAATCTTCACAATTTCTTTGGAAAAGAAATTGTGAAGACTGGGTCCAAAACTTTCAATAACCATTCCAAGTTAAAGAAGGAATAATAACTAATAAGGAGAAGGGTTAATAACACTTTACCTCCTAAAGTATAGGGATAATTACATTTGCCCCTTAAACTAAATGTGTATAAGAGACAATATTATTTACACTATTCATCCGTTATCATTTCTAACACAATCAACAAAAGTCAATTAAATGTCTAAAATGTCCCTTATCACTATTTTTTGATTTTTCATGTTTTCAACTTTTGATAGTAGTGTGATAATTATAAAAAATATAAGTGCCCACTTTGAGAAGCTTACTGGGCTTATCATTGATGTTTTCTGTTTTTCTTTAAGGGTTTTGTGTGACTATATATTTTTTATAAAATTTTTATAATTTTTTGTCATGACTTGGTATTTTATATTTTGGGTTATATGTGAAAAAATTATAATGTGAAATATAATTTGAGTCAAGTTTGTCTCGTAATTTTCACTCTAAAAGACAAAGAGATCCATTTATTTATATTTTACTTTTCCTAATTTTTAATAATTATCAAACAATTATCAAAAATAAAAATGCTTGAAACACATAAAAATAGTGACAAGGGCATATTTAGTCATTTAATTGACTTTTTTTTGTGTGGTTGTTAGAAATGCTCAAGGATGAATAGCGTAAATGGAATGGCAACTGTCTCTTATACACATCTAGATGTGTATAAGAGACACGAGGATTCCTGAATCATTTCACATTTTTTCGGACTAAATTTTTCAAAACTAAATACTCATTAATATTGGTTTCAAATATTAAATAATCGTTTTACTCTTTCTAAATATTTTTTAAAATTTTTGGGTCAAAGTATAATTTTATCATACTTCACAGGACTAAAGCCTGTCTCTTTATACACATCTAGATGTCTTGATTGGGAGACAGAGTCCTCTAGCATATTCCAATTATTTCTAACAGTGAGAAAATCCCTTTGAAATTCTCCAAACCAAGATCTCAAATGAAAATTTAGTTTTGAAAAATTTACTCCCAAATCAAATTGGTGATTCAGGAATCCTCGTGGACCTTTAATCCAACTTCAAAAGTAAGTTTTACTTCCAGATCTGTATGATTTTTATGTTAAATTTCAAATTCCTCAGGAAATTAATTTGTTTAATTTTGTTGTTTATGAATTGATTTGATTACCAAATATGTTTATGAGCTATTGGGACTGGATTTATGATTTGAAATGACTTTTTTAACTTTTGTTTTTGTGAGATTTGAATTAGGGTTTTGACAATTCTTAACCTAGTGATATATTTGAAATTATGAATCCTAATTCTTAGATTTTTATCTTATTTTCATAAATTTAAATCAACCCTTACTCTTTTGTGTTCAATAATTATCTAATTTGAGAAATTTGAGTGATGCTCAAAAGTGAATCCCTATCTCAATTTTTATCCTAATGGTATAACACTCTCCTAGTTTAAGTAATTCGAGATTAGAGTTTTAGATCATCGAAATTAGGATACGTCTACAAAATCAATTTTCGAGGTAAGTAACGTTTATACATTTTTATCGATACCCTATATATGTTTGGTATTGTAATCATAGAATAAGTGGTATTAAGGTAAGTATATTTATTTCAATTAATATTCATAAGGTAAGTACGTTTCTAAATTATATGTTTGTTCTGTAATGTATCAATTGTTCATTATGGTACTATGTGTTAATGAATGATTACTGTGAAGAGCTCAATGGGTCACTTTAGTGGACTTGGCTATGAATGAGCGAATGAAATGATATACAGAGTACTGTTTCGTAAATGTTATACCTCTATCGGAAAGACAAGTGATAGACACTCCGTTATGCCTTGTCTATTTGGGCGGATAATAGATAGACAGTGACTTTGGTGAACCTTGACTCCAATCATTGACTGACATTTACATTTTAAAAAATGATAATGTCTCGTATATTGTTCCTTGTACTGATTGTATACATGTTATCTATAATTGGGTTTAAATGTTATTTACTAAGCACGATGTCCTTACTCCGTTATTATTTCTCCTATGTTTGCAGTTGAGGACCAACATGAGACGTGAGCAGATTCTGAGTCGAGTGCTGATCATGGAGGGGATTATATAGACCCTAGTTATTGAAGATAGTGTTTTCCTGTTTACCATCCTAGTGTGATGTTGGTTTTTATACTTAGGCTTGTGTGCCTATGAACTTGTTAGATTCGTCTTGTGATTGAAATAATGTTGTGGGATTGTGGTTTGTTGTTTGTATATGACTGTGATTTGGTTATTGTGGATTGTTATGGATATGGCTGTTGAATATACTTTGTGGTCTTGTATTGGTGGATCTTGAGGTCTTATGAAATGATAACGTTTTGGCATTGTGTAATTCTTCGTGCCTTGCATGCTTGGGTGATTCCGCCCCAAAACAGAACAAGGACACGCTGCATAGAAATGTATAAGAGACAGAATCCTCCACACTAGGGGCAAAAAGTCTGAATTTAGTCAAAAATCACAAATAATTATGTTATACATTTTAAAAAATTATATTGTACAAATGAACAATTATCTTAATGATAAAAAATTACCATATCGTATGTTAAAATTCTATTCATTCAAATGATTAAAATATATAATTTAACTAATTATGAAATGTCTTATTTATTTTTAAAGCAATAAGATTAGAACTATGCAACTAAAGAATTTGAATAAAATTTGAAAAGAACTAGATAAATTTGACATTCCAAAAATTTTTCTTTTGAAATTGAAGTTGGAAAGGCATTTCTTCAATTTTTGACTGAAATAAATCTCCTCATAGAGTAAAATTGGCTTTTCTTGTAGAATGGCTTTTCCAACTTAAACTTCACATGCCAAACATGAGATAGAAAGAATGGGTTGGAACAGGTCAAAAAATGGTAATGCATTGTTATGACCTGTTTTGACATTTGAAATTTTGATTAGATTGTGCATACTTTGTTTTCACTAATATGGAAGTACGTGCTTTGCATATTTAGAAATACTAATAATTTGATCTTTATTGCTATGGATTAAATAGTAAATCATGTTTGGAGATACTAATGGTATAATTCACTTAGATTTCTGCTTATATAATTTTTGTTTAATGTTATACTAAGTTAAAGAATTTTTTGTAAATAGCATGAGTTTAGAGATACATTTAGTTTAATATTTCTAGCAATTTCGTAAAATCTAAATAGCGATGTCCTGCTAATAATACATCTACCTTGCAAATTTTGAAAATCTCTTATACATCATCCTTTATTGTAGAATTTTTCAAAAATTATACAATACACTCATTTGTACTGTACAACTTCAAAGATAGGAAAAGTTTAAAAGATCACCAAACTGAGTAGATGTGTATACTCTGTCATGTATTAAAGTTTATTATTACATTTATTCTAAAAGTTTAATAATCAAAGAGTGGAATGTAGTACTAAAAGATGTCGATAATTTCTAGAATTTATTAGAACCATTTATTTTCTTCAATTATTCAAGTTCTATCATAACAACTTTTGATTTATAGAGCATTAGGGTATTTGATTATTCTTGAATCCCTATGCCTCTTTCGAGCCAACTTGAAAGAAGCATTCATGTGTAAATACTAAATAGCAATTTGTAATTACGAGACAAAAACCTAATATGTAATTTGCATAACTATAGAAATTATATATCATAAAAATAGAAAAAAATGTGGAAAATATTCTACCATTTGAGAAGTTATTGAGTCAAATTTACTAATTAATCCATTATGTTAAAACTATGAACTTTACTATTAGTACAGAGATGTGTATAAGAGACAGAATACAATGAAGTGCATTCACAGGATAAAACCAACTATATATAGCTACAGTATCTATCAATCTGTACAGTGATAATTCAGAAGTAACACTAGTTATTCAGTATTTATATTTTATTAGATAAAGCACATTTTAATTAAAATCTAATCAGTTATTGATTTGATATCACTATTTTTTAGTATGTAATTGATGTAGTTACTAATATTTAATATAAGATGTTTTCAAGTTCAAAGACAATAACAATAATTTTTTTGTAAGAAAATAATAATTATCTATTAGTAATTTTTTACTAATATAACTTTGAACTAATTTTGATTATAGACAAAGTGAAACTTGAATTAAACAGATGTTAATTATTCATTGCATGAAAAAGGGAACTAAAAGGAAAGTAAGAATTGCAAGATATGGAGTATGACCTTTTAAGAAAAGTAAAGTAGATCTAGATCACGTTTTCACCCCTTTCCTCCTACATGCAATAATAAAAAATATAGGTTCTATATTATAGTTATATTTAATACACCACAAACAAGTCAAATTCTTTTGTTCATATTCTACACATCTAGATCTTTTTCATTAAGATAAAGTCTAGACAACAACATTAGAGGCAAAAAAAATAACATTGGGAGAAGGAAAGTGGAGATCTTGACAGTATCTATCAAAGATAATGTCTTTGTTAATTCAAGTGTAGATGGTTTTGAGACTTTTAAAGAAATCTTATGTCTCCTTTGTTCTATTGTTTTTTTTCTTTTTGTATCCAAAATAGAAAAAGATTTTAGAATTATTCTCTAAGAAGAGTCCACAATATATATACGTGATATGTCATATATTTTTGTTTAAAAATAATTCCAACTATTATTTACTTAATTCCTAATCTTCTAGATTTGTATAAGAGATTTGTATAATTTCTAAAATCATAATGTCCACTTTCCTGTCTCTTATACACATCTAGATGTGTATAAGAGACAGCATATATAATCATGGAAAAAAGAAACACACATTCAAGTAAATGATGGAGTGCTTTTAAAATGCTAGTGGTATTTTGGTGTATCTACGTACTTTTTCAGTAGGAGAAGATAATTGTTATAATTGTACATTTTCAATTTGGAGAGGCCAATGGAAAATTTTTACTTTAGGGGCCATATTGGAATATTTTTTTAGTTTGGATGACTAAGGATGAGACTTTGTTTAATTGTACAGGATAGCTGTCTATTATACAATTTGGAAATGTGTATTGAGACCTTTAACAACTTAAAAGGCCATATTTATACTTTTTGCTTAGTTTGAAGGGTAAAACGGTGTTAAACCCTTTAAAATAACATTATTTTCCTTCATTTCCTTTTGTCAAAAAGAATTTTCCTTTTTTTTAAGAGACTTGTTAATAAACTTTTAGTTTCTTCCCTTTAATGAGAAATTATATTTAATTAATTTTTTAATAATTTTATTTAATATTCATCTTTAATTTCTAAATCTATGTCAAAATTTTACTCTATGAGGAGATTTATTTCAATCAAACTCAATTGTAAATATAAAGTTTGAAAAAGTTAGTTTTATTTCATGTATACATTTTAATGAATTTTTGCTTCAATCAAATTCATTTCCTAATATTAACCTTTAAAAGTAGGTTTTATTTCTTCTTTTAGTCTTTAAGGAGCATTTGTTGATTTATTATTCATTTTCATGTCTTCTCTAATTTCTAAAACTCATTCTTAATATTCTATTGCATAGGGAATTTTACTTCAATTAAAGTTATTTCATAATATGAAGTTTTAAAAGTTGGTTCTATTTCTCATTTTACTTTTTATGGACTATTTACATATTCACATTCACGGTTGGGGACATAACAAAGTTATTAAATTTTATAACAAGAATAACTTCGAAAAAAGATCTAGCTCACTATATTATATTGGCTCTTTTAATATAGTATAGATTAGAATTTCTTATTTTTATAAAGCATTTGGTTTCTCATGAAAAGGAGCATTATTGGCATATTACAGTCCTATCTGTTTCTTTTGGACTCAAGTTGCAAGTTGCAACTAAAAAGTTAAAAAGAAAAAGAAAAAAATCCCCAATAATCTACCGTAATTTACCAACCAAAAGAAATAACCTATTACCATCAAATAATTTTCAATGACGGACAGTTATACAAAGCTAAAAATCATACTATTTCTGATATGACAGAAATAGAATTCTAGCCATTGATATATAAATAATAAATTTTCAGCCATTGGATAAGATGTAGAGAAGCACGTCAACCAAACAGGCCCACCGGCACTTGAATAGAAATGATGCAGTCTAATAATTTTAAAAGAAGTCATAAAAGTGCAAACTAGTAAATTCATGAACCAAAGATTAATCAAAAGAGGATGAGCTCAGTAGCTAGAAAGCCAAACATTTTCGTACCCAAAAAACAAAAAAAGAAACAAAAGAAGGCTAAAATTTCATGTGTCACATCTGTTATAAAAAACCAGGTGTTAACATTCTTAATCCGAGCATTGCAATTCTATTTGAGTAATAAATAGTACTAATACTAGTATTTTTATATGCTATTTATTTACATTATTTAAACAAAATTAATTTTAAATTTTAAATTTTAAATTATTGTGTTGAATTTAAATAATTTGTATTTAATTATTTTTAAAATAAATTACCTTCAAAGAAAAAGGACTAATTTGATCTCTTATATTTATGGTGTTGTCAAATTTGGTCCTATATCTATCAAAATCCAATTCAATCCCTTGTTTTTTTTTTTTTTTTGAAAAAAAATAATTAACCAATCTTAATCTTATGATGAAAATTGTCAAGAAAAACAAACGAAATTGTTAATAACATATCTATTGTAGGTTAATGGCCGCATTATTAGTTTGTCTATGATTCCTACCACTAGCCTTATATTGATTAATTTTTTAATGATTGATTTAGTTGGTTTGTTATGTATTAATAAGTGACCAAACTTGTTGATACTTCAAAGAGAAGAGACTAAATTGGTCTTTTCTCATATCTTCAATAATTTATGAAATTTTATTATAATGTCTTGGAAAAATAAATTAATTTAATATTTATTGTTTAAACTTGTGTAGAGTTATCATTTTATCATTATATAAATTAAAATATTATTTAAAGTTAAGTCATTTCATATCATTAAAAGAAACAACTAGAAATAATGATATAAAAGTTGTTAAAAGAGACAGAAATAGTTCATAAAAAAATCTGAAACTTAATTGAGTAAATTTAAAAAAAAAAAAAAAAAAACCCACATCTCCTCTTTGCCATCTAATAACTAAAATTCATGACTAATAATAGGACATAGAAGAAACGTCTTACTACTTAAACTGCACTTCATTGTCCATTAACCCACTAATTCTCCTTTATCTGGTTCTGTCACATAAGAGTTAGAAGGCTTTTAATTGAAATAAAATCTTTCATGTGTGTGTGCACGCACGTGCCCCACTCACTAATGGAGTTAAATCAAACAAATTTTTTTAGAAAAGAAATTATGCAAAAGTATTTAATCATTTAAACTTGAATGTGTGTTTCTTTTTTCCATGCCATATATGTATAAGATACATGATTATCATCTACATTATATATTGTATAGAACATAGAATTTTTTATGTTTTGTCATTTAATGTTATGTCTATTATATATTTTCTCTAATTTTCATATGACAGTATTCAAATGCTCTTAGTAGAGTAATTATATTTTATGATAAATGAAAAAATAAATACAAAAATATAATCTTCTTTTTTATAAAACACGCACATAAGGCATGTAATAACCTATAATTTTAATTATGTGAAAGTTGTTAATTACCTACATATTACACATTAAATATAGTGTTAAGATCAGAAAATTATATTGTAGGCAAAATTTACTATGCCAAACAAATAAGTCATCAGTAGTTTACTACCAAAATACCACTAAAAAATAAATGAAATTAGAAAACTATACTATTATTCCAATTATGGTAAAAAATACAGGTATAAGAAATTTTTATTATATGAATAATTTGTGTCGCTTGAATGAATGCTTCAATTTCATCATACATCTTTACTATGTAACTACAACTTTAGAAGTTTTTAATGCCAATTCAAAAACAACTCATAATAAGCTAAAATGTGTTGTTAGATACTCTCAAATACTTAAAAAGAAGATTGTCAAATAACAGACAATCTCAGGTTTTACCCGTGTAAGTGATTTTGGAATTGCAAAGTTTCAAGATATTAAAAATATTTTATGATAAATAATTTTATAGATAGATTAAAAAATAAAACATAAGTTATTAAGAGCAAACCCTAATTCTTGACATATATGCCTGAATTTAAGTCTTGAATCATTAATTTTTGTCTCTTCCAATTAGATGTGAATATTTTTATTAAATATTTTAAAATATCAATTTAATAACTCGAACTCATAACGGGCTAGATGTGTATAAGAGACAGATAGATACCTTTTGAGACAGTATTGTGGAGATGTAAAATTTCATATAGAAGTTTGTTCCTACGGTAGATTATTGGGGATTTTTTTCTTTTTCTCAGGAATTATAAGTTTTTAGTTGCAACTAAGTACTTATGTCCAAAAGAAACAGATAGGTACTGTAATATGCCAATAGTGACTTATAATTCCTGCAATTCATTTCCTAAAAGAAAATTAACAACTTAAAATATATTTCACTGTAAAGTTTTGCCCGTTTAAAATTTTCTGTATGATTTAAGCATATGTTAATTACACTAACTAATAAATACATTTTAGTCCTTATTTGGAGCTTGACTTTCATGTGCACAATTTTATATCTTGTGTGGGTCCCAAATTTTTTTTTTTTCCAGTTCATTGCTCCTGATTCTCTATGTAGCAGTAAATCATTTTGGGAAATATTTAGGTAGATCTCGGTTTTACATGCTGTCATATCAGAGATAGTCATAATTTTTAATTTTATAACTGATGTACAAGCTGAAGTAAAAAACCTGGCTCTTATCAATCTGAATGTGTAAAAGAGACAGGTACCCAAGTCATTGGAGAAACTTCATAGTATTTTTCAATCATTTTAATCCTCTTCGACTCACGCCGCCACTTGTCCTGTTTTGATTGATTAATGAAACATCGGAAAAGTTCGATCCTTCAATGACAATTATTCAAAATTAATTCGACGTTGTAAAAAATATACTAATATATGGATAATTTTAAAATTCAATTGTTAAATGACAATATTAAAAGATTCGAATATTGTTATGGATATAAATATTATATTTATGTGTCAGTGTATCATAAGTGATATTCTGTTGTTATTGAAAAATTTGGCAAAATCTAATTTATATTTTAATGTGTTTAGTTAGAAGGAATACCGATAATTAAATGAGACAATTAAGTAGATAATTAAACATGGTATACCATCAATAAGAAAATATCCGTCCAAGAATTGAAGCAGAGACATTATATTATAACAATTTAAAGCAAAGAAAAAAAATAGAAAAGACATATTCTCCTTGGAAACAAATGTAGGTGACATTATAGTACTTCAAATTCGGAGCGTAGATCTGAAGACATGTGTAAAGAAGCGAAGGCGACACCAAAACCAACCACCAATGACGGCGAATCTACAATCTAGGTTGCATTTTTTCAGTAAATATTTAGGAAACTCATCCAGTAAAGTTTTTCTTAATTAATTTGTAAATAAAAACATACTACAGAATATGCATTCTTAATTTATTTACCTCCATGACATTCAAGAAATCTTTTGCTTGATCTTCTGTAGTGTATCCACTACAACTTTCATATTGAGCATTTTAATGTCATATAGGAAATAAAACATAATGCTAATTCCAATCTCCATACACATCTAGATGTGTATAAGAGACAACCTTTCACCAATGCTCAACTCGTCAGGCTTCAACAAATCTGTGTCTATAACTTGAAGAATTGCATTAGGCATTGAATCATTTATCCAACTCTTCAAGCTTAGATTTCCATCAAACATTTCATCACTAGGCCTTCTCCTTGTAAAGACTTCCATAAGTAGGATTCCAAAGCTGTAGACATCACATGCTGTTGACACTAGTCCTTGGCAACCAATCCATATTCTACAAGAGATATCGCAATCCAAGAAATCATTAGGACAAAATTTATTTCCATAAAAAAGTGCCCGTGATAAATTGACAATTATACACATCTAGATGTGTCAAAAATGAACGAGGGGTTAGAAATTTAATATAATTTTGCTAACTAGTATCTTATGTCACTTTTTTAAATCATTTTCCTTAGAAAAAATATGAAAAAAAAAAATTGACTAGAACACAATATGAAAAGTTTACCTGGTGCCATATAACCAATTGTTGCTAAGGTCTTTGTGAATGCAGTGCTTTCCTCGTTACCCAAAAACTTTGCAATTCCAAAATCACTTAACGGGCAACCATATTTTCACCAATGAGGACATTACTCGGTTTCAAGTCGCAATGAATCACAGGTGTCGAATATTCATGGTGCAAATATTGCAAAGCATTTGCCACGTCTACCATTATTTCAAATCTTAGAAAAATATTCAAGTAGTAGTTAGGAGAATACAACCACTTCTCAAGGCTTCCATTGCACACGTATTCAAGCACCAATGCCTTAAAATCATGGGTACTGCAACTACTGACGACTTTCACAAGATTTCGGTGGCGAAGGTTGCAGAGTACATTCCATTCCGCATCAAATCTAGATATGTCCACCTTCAAGTTGCAGATTAAATAACTTTTACATGCTACAAAGATTCCATCATTCAGAATTGCTTTATAAACCGATCCAAAACTCCCAAAGCCAAGTAAATTGCTTTCATTATAACCATTAGTTGCTAGTAGAAGTTCGTAATAAGAAAGTACTCTTCCTTTTGCTAGGACATGTAACAAATCTGTTGCACTTGGTACCTTTTCTTTCAATCGATATTGAAGGAATACCAATGCCAAGACAACCACAATGGAAATCCCTAGTGGGATAAATGTAAGCAGAAGCACTTTTTTCGATATTGATTTGTGTTTTGGATGATCATTCTGGCATGGTGGGACATGAAATTTTACATCTCCACACAATGCATCATTGAGGAAATGAAGGATTCATTCGTGAAGTTTCTGAAAGAACCATCAGAGGGAATTTCACCCTTTAAATGGTTAAAAGAAATGTCGAGGGCATTCAAATATTGAAGTTTCTCCAATGACTTGGGTATTAAACCTGAGAGGCTGTTATTTGACAAGTCTAGGAGTTTTACAGGCACCATCTTTACACATAATTCCGGAATCTAATCCTTAGTTTTGTTAAGCTTAACATTGGAAACAACTAAGCTTAATAACAACCCTGTCTCTTAACACATCTAGATGTGTATAAGATTTAATTAATTGACAAGTTAATTGATATTGCAGCCTTCAAATTTCCAAATCTAGGAGAGGACCTGTCTCTTTACACATCTCGAGTGCTAAGAGACGAGCACCAAGAGATATCTTAGTTTCCACAAGCTTTCTGGAATTGTAGAAGACAATAAGTTGGAACGAAGTTAAAGGCTCCTGAGAGAAGTCATATTTCCAAAACAATCAGGAACCAGGTCTGAAATTTGGTTTCTGGCTAAGATGCAACTCAGCCAGGGTGTGCGTGCTACAAAATTCATCTATACTACCCCATAATTTGTTTCTAGATGTGTATAGCAGAGACAGATTTCAAATCTTTGATTGTTCTTGGAATAACTCCATTCAGCTGATTGTTTTCTAGATAAATCAAGATTAGATTGCTCAAGTTTCCAATTTCACTCGGGATGGGGCCTTTGATATTAGAAGCTCCTGCGACAAAATATTTTAGGGAAGCAGAAAGATTCCCAACTGCACAATCCGGAATAAGACCATTGAGTAAATTGTCTAACAATCTCTAAAGTCTTTAAATACACTTTGTCAAGGAATTAAGAAACTCCAGCTCCGAAGATGTGGGATCATTGGTCAAATTGTTATCACCAAGGTATAGAGATTCTAGGAGTTCAAGATTACCAATTTCATTGGGAATTGAGCCAGTGAATTGGTTTGATGCAAGGTCAAGAACCGTTAATTTAGTGCAATTTACAATAGAAGCTGAGTATAACTCCACCAATGTTATTTATTTCAAGAACAAATATCTCTAGATCAGGCAGTTGGAGACCTATATTTGATGGAAGATTGCCTGTGAGGTGATTGAATTCCAGAGAAACCTTATTCAATTTTGAGAGATTGAAGATCCCTGATGGTATAGAGCCATTTAAGACATTGACTTCTAAGTAAAGTGTCTCCAGTTTGTGAAGGTTGCAGATCTCTTCTGGTATTACACCTATCAAATAATGTATGAATGTGCTAAGTGTAATTTTTTTAGTACAATTTAAGAAATAAAATTTTAGTAGATTGTAAAACATGATTTAAAGAATCACTAATTGGTTGAGCAGTGGTAGGATGTACAAAGTGAAACTCTTCCATGTAAGAAACTACCTGTTAATAAGTTCTTAGAAAAATCAAGATACGTAAGCCCGGTCATGTTCCCAATTTCTTTTGGTACAGAGGGCATAATTTGATTTGGTCTGAAGAACTTATTAGGCACAACGTAGTTTCTGTTTCTTACATGTTTCCAATCTCTTTAGAATACACCAAACAATTGCCAATAATGGCTTCAAGAATGATAACAAGTAGATTTGTATAAGAGACAGGTAACTACCGCAGGGGTAAACTAACCAATCAAGCGGAGAATACTTTGCTGATTTGATTGAGCTCGAGCTCAAAAAACTTGCGGGAGCTTGAGTTCGAATTGAGATCTCTCGAAAAAGCAAATAAAAAAGGTCGACTTTGAGTAGCTAACTCAACTTTTTTTAGGAGAGGTAAAACATTTAATTTGTGTTGAAGGGTGTAAGCGTAAGAAAATTATATATGCTTGAAAAGCTCGAGTGAGCACTATAGCAGAATACAAATATGTTTGAGATCGACTCATTTATAAATTTGAGTTCGAGCAAACTTGAATTGACCTCGGTCCACTCGAGATCTTTTTACGTTTGCGAATAACTCGGTTTGTTTATATTCTAGACTACTGAAATGTAATGATAGATTACTCAAATAGATGTATGTGGTAATATTTGTATTCTGCTATAGCAATTTCACATTGTTTGAATAATGGGAAATTAATAAAAGAGTTGAATTTGATCAGCAGTAATTTACCTTGTAAATTGTT
Organism: Cinchona pubescens; assembly: GCA_025175665.1. NCBI lineage: Eukaryota > Viridiplantae > Streptophyta > Magnoliopsida > Gentianales > Rubiaceae > Cinchona > Cinchona pubescens. Next base: position 61,429 of record JANKKI010000283.1, read on the forward strand.
GGTTCCGAGGTATAATCTCTCAAGCATCTGTAAGTAGCCGAGTTCTTTTGGTATGAATCCACTAAATTTGTTGAATGTCAATGACAGTATAAAAGTTGGAATTATTGAGATAAACTTGATAGGATTCGACCATATAAGATTGAAAGAGAGATAAATCCCTTTGAGATTTGGAAGATGATGGCATATACCAACAGGAAGAGTACCTGATAAGTTATTGAATGTGAATGCAACATGTTCCAAAGTTGAGATGTTGAAGATTTCCAATGGAATGGAACCAATAAGCTGATTCTTTTGAAGGTACAGAAAGGTCAAGCTACAGAGGTTTCCAATCTGTTCAGGAATTTTCCTCTTAGGGACCTTCGCCATCAGTTGTTGCAGTCGTCGAGTAGTTACATACCCATCTTAGGGTGTATTCCAGAAAATTTGTTATTGTACAAAACCAAGAATTGAAGTTCAGGAAAGTGACCAAACCACATTGGAATCTCTCCAGAAAAGTTGTTAGAGCTTAATCCGATGAACCTTAGGCGGCGTAAACGTGACAACTCTTGAGGCAGATTTCCATGGAATTAGTTGTTTCCTATGTTAAGAGAAATCCCTAGAGGTGTCTTATACAACTCTCAGGACCTGTCTCTAAGTGATGTGACTATAGATTGAAATATTGTCTCTTATCACATCTATGATGTTTATAACCGCATTTGACTATGATCCAGTCACAAACAACAGAAGATGTTGCAGCATTTGAAGACCAGTCTTTTGACAAGAATTGATAAGGATCTGAAGTTATTTGGGCTTTCAGGGCTAGAAGAGCAGATTGATCGGTGGCAATGTTTGTGTTTTTCATGGCTGTGAAAGTCACACTGAAACAATTAATGGCACCAAAGTAAGTACAAGAAATCTGTATTAGTCAATGTCTTTATTTACAATATCCGATCCCACTTTGTGATGTGCAAACGGGACGTCACATATATACTCTATAAATAGATGCCACTAATTTGCACAATCCATCGTGTATTACGATCAGAGTTGAGACACTGATCGATAATGATGAGAGGTAAAATTATTGTACTATGCATTGTATTTATATTGTACCCAACTGGAAATGTTACCCAGATGCAACATGGTTGTTTATAACACTACACTTACTTAGAAAGACCGTGTAAAACGGTTCTCAAAAGTTGGATTAGAGCCCGGGTTCTTATGTGTTGGTTTACCTTTAGAATTGAAGGGATATTTTATTGTTTATAACACTTCAACTTTGTGTTGGTTTACTATCAAATAGAACTAAGTTGTAAGTAGCCCATGACCCAAGGTGTTATAAACAATAAAATATCCCTTCAATTCTAAAGGTAAACCAACACCTGTCTCTTATACCACTGGCTTAATGTATTAGCTAAAGATACACTAATCTAAGATAGTTGGATAATTTGGATAATAATATTGATATGTATTTATTTATAGAAAATATTTATGTAGACATAATTTTTTACCCCATTTATATATTTTATAGTGTGTATCAAATTTTATAAAATAAATGACATGACATGATGTAAATAATATTTTATAAGATTTAATCATATCACAAGATATATAGGTGGGTTTAAGACCGAATCTACTTAATTATTTTCTCTTTATTTATTATGGTACAATACATACGAAGAACATGTAATGTGTGAGACAATAAATTGATACAAAAGGTGAGATAGAATACAATCTCTTAATAAATTGTCATTAGTGAAGCCATGTAGCAAAGTATTCTTCATAGGGTAAATTTTATTTTTGTCACTTAAATCTTGTGATTAATCGCTTTGTCGATTAAATCCAATCATTTGATTATGGATCTTTCTCCATTTTGCATATCTTAACTTTTATTCGAATCTCAGAATTTTATATTATATTTTTATTTTTTGATATATATTATATCATGAACTCTCAAATTTATTCTTAGTCTATTTTTTAACACAGTTCATAAAGCATCCGTTAATTAGTAAGTGTATACACGATTTTGTTACACATCTAGACAAAGCCATTGAAGTAATCATGACTAATTCCACTTTATACCTTATAAGTTACGATCAATTTTTATTTTGTACCTCTAATTCTAAATTTTGGACACAATGTATCTCTAACTCTTAGATACATCCCATTTTGGTCTTTTATTTTAATTTTTGTCTCTTATACACATCTAGATGTGTATAAGAGAAAGCACAAGTTGGGGCCCAATAACATGCTTCACATAAAGTCCAAGTTGGGGCCCAATAATGGTGTAAAAGTTGGATTGAAGTATATAAATTTGATAATTTAAGGTATAATATGTAAAAAATAAATATAGAGTGTAATATGTCGAAAAGAATTTATGTACATTATGCTTTTTTAAACTGACCACATACATATTTGGAGCATTTACTTTGAAATTATTTAAAATTTGCATTAAAAATCCATTTAAGCTGAATTTGGAACAAATTCCACTTTCTTTGTTTTTATCTTTAGAGTCGACTGCTTTATTCCCCCGGAGTCCTGTAAAATGCAATTTCTACAACGATAAAATTCATGAAATTCTTTTTCAATCAAATTTAATGCCAATATAGAGTCAATTATTTTTTTCCTTGTTTGGAATCTATTGGATTTCTCTTTATTTAAAATAACCTTCAAGTTTACCACAGACCCCATCCACATCTTTACTAGATCGCTCATGCGAATTTTCTCCAACAAGGGATCAAATGATAGTTTTCCCTCATTTACTATGGTATTACATAGACCATCATTGTTGCAACTAAAAATTCGAAAGTAGCAATCTATTCTTCCATAATTTGAAAAATCAATGTAAAATTATTTTTATATCAGAAAATTTACTTGAATTAAATATAATTTTGATAAAAACTCAAAAAGTTTATTTTATTCTTTTACATATGTGAGTATTTTACATATGGATAGCTGAGTAACAATTCATAAAATAGAAAAAATTTGAGACATAAAGTAGAATTAAATAAAAACCACTGTTGATTCCTTAGAAATAAAATTAAATTACTCTTTTCAAGTCTTTTGGTCCTCAAATTATTCTTAAGAGTATCTTTTTTTTTATATTTTCAAGAGCTATGCAGAAACTTATGTTTGATCTTGTTCAAATTATTTGGAATGTCTGTGATGTTGATCCGTAGATTGTACAACACTATCTAAAGCCAATCCATAATTGACAAACAATCTAACTTTTCATGTAATGTTGTTATCATCATTTCTAATAAGTGTGGGCATCTATCACTTGTTTTTGTCTACCTTTCTTCAAGTTCCAGCATCTCTCTCTCACAATTGGGTTTCTTCATTCTTTCCTGCCCTTTGTAAGACTTTGGGTCTTCAATGATTCCATAGCTATAAATCACATTTTACTTGTCCATCAAACTACATTAAGATGTGTAAAATTCATTGTTCAAATAAGTTAGCTATTTAAAAAAAACTTCATATCGTCTACGGGTGGGCGGCCAAAGAAATTTATCTTATGTGATGTTAATTTCTAATGTTGAACCTGTCCATAAAATTGACTATCTTCAAGAAAAAAACCTTTTGAATATAATTTATTCCAATATAGAGTCTCAAAAAGTTATGTTGATGTTTTTTTTTTTTCCTGTTTTACTATATTTGGATGTTTTTCTTTGTTATTTAGGAGTTAAGCCAAGATATATTAAGATATGCAAAATTTAACTTCTGTCTCTTATACACATCTTTCCTCCCTTCGCAACAATTTTGCAGTACCAAAATCGCTTATGTGGGCAACCATATCTTGATGAAGCAGGATATTACTAGGCTTCAAATCATGATGAATGATGGGTACTAAATAATCATGGTGGAGATATTGCAATGCATTTGCCACATCGATCATTATATCAAGCCTTTGTGCAAGATTCAACAAACAGTTATGAGAGTTCAACCATTTCTCCAGGTTCTCATTACTCATAAACTCGAGTACAAAGCTTTAAAATCAAGATTATTAGTGCAATTTCCAATGACTTTCACAAGATTTCGGTGGTGAAGTATTGCGAAATACTTCACATTCTACACCGAATGTGTCACATATTTCACCATGTTGATTCGTAATTAACTTAATGGCTACGCACGTTCCATCTCTTAGGGCCCTTCTGTAGACAGATCCAAAAATCTCATTTCCAAGCAAATTACTTTCGTTGTACCCATTAGTTTTTTCCAAAAGTTCATAACAAGATATTCTTCTTTGTGCAATCAATGATTTTGTTTCACTTGGATTAGCTTGTTTCTTTCGGTGCCATATGAATTAGATATGCAACAACCACAAGAATTAGATAATAGAAAGTACCCATGGTATGATGAACATAAATTGAAGCACTTTTTTTAGTCCTGATATGTGAGATGAACTAATTATAAATAGGGGTGTAAACGGCATCTTGGGACAATACTAGAGCTTGAGTTTGAGGTTCAAAATCGCCACGAAGATCGAACTCGAAAATAAGTTCGATAGTAGTAATCACCATAGGTGAAGTTCGAGATCGAAGTAATTATACCACCTGTCTCTTAATTTATTTCTAGATTGTATTAAATTCCTGTCTCTTATACACATCTAGATGTGTTTAAGAGATCGAAGGTCCACTATCAACTTTGGAATCAAAAAGGCAGATTGACTTGCTGGACTTTCTACACAATTCTAAAGTTAACAGATGCCTATCTAATTGTCTTTGGAATTAATCAAATCAAAGAGTTGTATAAGAACAATAGGAGATTTGAAAAATCTGCATAAATCTTAATGTTAAGCCCTTCAGGTGGTCCTTTCACGGAACTTCAAGGCTACGTGCATTCCTAGCTCTTATACACAAATTTCTCGCACGTCGGTTAGCGCAGATCGCTGTCGGCAAGGGTGCATCGCCTCGTCGGCAAGGCAAGCAAAGTAGTTTGGCAAACGGAGGTGGGCCGACTTGAGCCGTTGACGTGCTAAGTGTTTCAAAACTATGCCTTGGTGTTTCTAAAGTCCTTAGGGAAGAAAGTTAACAGATATGTATAAGAGACAGCTACCTAGCCGACTCTTATAGCCTGTTTGCGGCCAAGCCTGCCTTTCCCCATGTCCTATGAGTGCTAGGCATGATTGTGTTGGCTTCGGGACGAACGTTGGCAAACGTTGGCTTGGTGCAGCTAACGGGCACGAACGAGTTGGGAAAACGTTGGCAAATGGTAGTGGCACGAACGGGCCCGTGCACACATGCACACGAGATGGGCATAGCTTGTGGCACAATCTTGGGCATTGTTAGGAGCCCAAGTGAAGCCTTGTGGGTGGCAAGGTTGGTTGGCAAGAGTGTTGGCCGAGGAACGTAGACCTACGTACTGGACAGTGTGAGAAATGGCTAGGCAGCATGAGTGCACACGCACGGGTTGTGGAAATCAGTGGAAGTTGGACTTCGTATGGCTGAGTGGGACTACTTGATCGAGCTGGTGGGCTGCATGTGCGAGAAAATGGTCTGAAACGGGCGACATGGAGTAGTGCTTAGTGGCGGTTATGGCGCTTACCACCTTCCGGGCATGACTAAAGGCCATGTGTCTGCCATTGGCCACACCTAGTTGTAGACATTTCGTTTGTCCAAAGAAAGCTAAGCGGTTGGGCTTGTGAACTGCATTTTCCTATAAATATTTGTAGTCGAGACTAGCCGCTGCCTCTTAAATCCGTGAGGATTTAGGCCAAGAGTGTTCTGCACACTAGATGTTTGTAAAAGTCCCGTTGTAAGCTTTTAACGGAATTAAAGTGTTGCAAGGGTTGGCCTGGGGCAGTAATCCTTTGTGTGTTGTTTACTTTCATTTTGTTGTGCTTTTCTAGTGTTTGCCTAAACTTCGAGCTTGTGTGCTAGTGACTGCTTGTGTGTGAAAAGGTTGCCAGAAACGAGTGAAAACTAAACACGAGTGTGGAACGGGTTGGCTGACCAAAGTGTGCTGGGCTAAATTTTGGTGCCATCATAGGCTTCTTATTCGGCCTTGGCACGTCGGCTTCGTGTCAAGTAGAAGTTTCATGACAATTGTGGTATCAGAGCACTGGTGGAAGTGTTCTGAACGTTCCTCCTATGGCTGGTGGCACTGTGGAACGAGTTCAGAAGTTGGAGGTGCTGGTAGACCAATTGATGGTGCAGTTGGGTGAACTGCCAAAAGGCTATGTGCTGCGTTCTTCTCTTGACTAGACCAGGGATGTAGTTGAGGCCGTCGGCACATTTCTAATACTTGAAGCATAGAATGCCAATTTGAGAGTCTTGCATGGTTGCAAGACGACAGTGCCACCAGCCATAGGAGGAACATTCAGAATATATACCTGTGCTCTTATACCACATCTAGATGTGTATAAGAGACAGACACCTGTGTCCTCCACACAAAGGAGTGTATAGGAGCAAGGAGCACTTTATTTGGGACATGGAGCAATACTTCAGGGCAGGGGGTGTTCCTAAAGAGGAAAAAGTGACCATCACAAGCATGTACCTTGCTGGTGATACGAAGCTTTGGTGGAGGACACGGGCTAGTGACGAGACCGTTCCTGAAATTTCAACGTGGGACACGTTGAAAACGGAACTAAAGAGGCAATTTCTTCCAATTAATACTTCGTGGCTTGCAAGAGAGGCAGTACGAGGGCTGAAACACAAGGGTAGTGTTCGTGCCTGTGTGAAGGAATTTAGTTCCTTAATGCTGGACGTTTATGGGATGTCAGAGGACGATAAGTTGTTCAATTTCATGGCTAGTTTGCAGAAGTGGGCTCAGGCAGAGTTGTAATGGCAGAACTTGCAGCAAGCCATCACTTCGGCTGACAGGTTGGTTGATTTTCAGGGAGTCACCAACGAGACTGGCTATGGTGGGAACAACTCCCACAAAGAAAAGGACCTTAAGCATGGCAATGGCAGGTTCAAGACGAAAAAGAAAGCTGTGGTAACTGAGAACCTGCAGCGACGCCGGTAAGGTTCCTTTTGGTAAGGATAAAACTAGCAAGTTCAGTGGCTATTTTATTTGCAAAGGACCACACATGGCAAGGGAATGCCCCAAGAGGGAGTAGCTTAGTGCCATCGTTGCCGACGAGGATTGTCTGTCTCTTGCTACACATGGGTTCCTTGACGTTGGTGTGCGACACCAACAAAAATCAACTCTCTTAGGTGCTTGCGAAACACAGGAGTACTTCGGGTGCAGGGACATGAAAATGGGGACTGCTGGGTACTAAGCAGCCACCCACTGCCATGCACTCTCTTATCTAAGTAGCCAAGGTGGTCACAGCAAAATGAGTCTGTCAGGGTGTCTCACAGCGTAAAAATGCTCATGGGTGGTCTAGGCAGAAACGGGCATGAGATGCTTGTTGTTGGCACAGTAGGGAAACGTAGCAAGCAGACACTACGAGACTTGGGCAAAATCAGTTGGACATGGGGTCTTGCTGATTGTGGGAGCCAAAAAACAAGTGAGGGAGTGTATGTGTCTATGTTGCTTTTTTGGTCTTGGTTTCAGGGGAAATCAAGGCAAGTCTTTTGTGTGGACAAAGGGCGGGCATTGTGCATGGTGCCTTGGCTGTGTGATGGCCAGTAACAGCAAGGTTGGGAAAACGGAGGCGGCTGAGTTGGTTTCTTACCCTAGACCCTGTCTCTTATACACATCTAGATGTGTATAAGAGACACGGCAGCTAGGGTGGAACCTACTGTGCCAACAACAAGCATCTCATGCCCGTTTCTGCCATAGAAGCCAACCCACTGCCACACTTTTTATGGCACGGGGGTGTCAGCCCTAGATGTTGTTGCCAAGTGGTTGGTAGAGTGCAGTGTACTTCTCTTATTGCCCATGTACATTGTTAAAACAAAAGCAGTGTGGCTGGACAATATGACAAACTTGATGTGGGATTCAAGGTTCAGGTAGCATGTGCAACTTAAATGAAGTCTAAAATGACAAAAACTCTTGCCCGTTTTCCCGCGTGGGAAAACGGGCAAGAGAGTTGTACGTTGATGAGGTCTGCAAACATCATCAACGGGCTGTTCCGTTCAAGTGGCAAGTGCAATTGTTAGAGGGCTGGCAGTTGGCATTGATGAGGGCATTAATCTCTTCAAGTGGGGGAGGTTTGTTAGCCCATTTGGCAGAGTTTCACGCATCGGCAAGGCTGCGTGCAGGCTTGGCCGCAAACAGGCTGTACGTCGGCTAGGTAGACTGCCTGTCGGCAAGGCAGTGTGCAGTTTGGCAAATGGAGGTGGGCTGACTTGAGCCGTTGACGTGCTAAGTGTTTCAAAACTATGCCTTGGTGTTCTAAAGTCCTTAGGGAAGTTTTGGCATCAAGGGGGCCAGCTTTGAGGGGGTCTAGGGTGGCCCGAATGGCTCTACTGGTTTTCAACAAATTGGCGTCTACTACTGTCGCTTGGGATTTTTTTTTCCAAGCCTTATATAGGGAAGGGTAGGTTCACTCAACTTCCTAGGTCTCCCAAAGCCTTCTCGTACAGCCGGGCAAGGCACTACTGCCCGTGAGCATTGCTGGGATACCTTCTCCCATGTCCTAAGAGTTCAAGGCATGGTCGTGTTGGCTTCGGGACGGACATTGGCAAACGTTGGCTTGGTGCAGCTAACGGGCACGAACGAGCTGGGAAAACGTTGGCAAATAGTAGTGGCATGAACGAACCCGTGCATACATGCACACGAGATGGGCATAGCTTGTGGCACAATCTTGGGCATTACGGGGAGCCCAAGTGAAGCCTTGTGGGTGGCAAGCTGGTCGGCAAGAGTGTTGGCCGAGGAACGTAGGGAACCGGGTTGCCTACGTGCTGGATAGTGAGGGAAACGGCTAGGCAGCGTGCACATAGGGCAAGTGCACACGCACGGGTGTGGCAATCAGTGGAAGTTGGACTTCGTGTGGCTATGTGGGACTACTCCAACTTCCTGAGCTGGTGGGTTGCATGTTCGAGAAAATGGCTGGAAACGTAGAGCACATGGAGTAGTGCTTAGTGGGCGGTTATGACAGTTACCACCTTTGAAGACATTGGGCTTGTGAACCGCATTTTCCCTATAAATATTGGTAGTCAGAGACTTGGCATAGAGAGGAATCATTGAGGTTTTAGGCTAAGAGTGTTCTGCACACCAAGTGTTTGTAAAATGTCCCATTGGAAACTTTTAACGGAATTAAAGTGTTGCAAGGGTTGGCCTGGGGCAGTAATCCGTTTGTGTGCTGTTTATTTTTGTTTTGTTGTGCTTTGCTCGTGTGTTGCCTAAACTTCGAGCTTGTGTGCTAGTGACTGCTTGTGTGTGCAAAGGTTGCCAGAAACGAGTGAAAACTAAACACGAGTGTGGAACGGGTTGGCTGACCAAAGTTTGCTGGGCTAAATTTTGGTGCCATCACAGGCTTCTTATTTCGCCTTGGCACGTCGGATTCGTTTCAAGTAGAAGTTTCATGACACCTACTCTCTTTGGAATATTCCCCGATACAACTTGTTCCAAGACGTGTCTATTTCTACTACAACCTCCAAGTTTCCAATTTCTTCATCCAGAGAGCCATACAAAAAATTCGATGAGAAATGTAGGTCCAAGAGATTTTTGAGGTTTCCCTACAGTGTTTTGGGCACGATCGAGGTTAATTCATTGAAATCTAGACCAAGATACCTTAGAGAAGTCGTGTTACTTAAGCATTTCGGTATTGACCCGGATATTTTGGTTTTGCATAAGAAACAACAAAGCCACATTCTTTAATTACAAAAAATGTCTAAATACACCAGGTAGTTTGTTTTCCTAATAGATAACAATTGAAGGTTTTGTATATTTTTATACTTCTTGGTATAAATACAGTCAGGTGATTCTTGAATAGGCTAATTAGTGTTATATAAAAGTTGCCAAAGTTATTTGGGATGATGCCCTTGATGTCACAATTGTAGGCATAGAATTTTTCTAATGAATTTGAAAAATTACCTATGGAGTAAGGAAGAACATCATCAAGATGGCAATATTTTTTAACGTAAATGTCTCTTCTTAAGATTTCTTGCATACTGTCAAGGAATCTATGAAATTCAGGCTAATTAATTGTTATGGCAAGGCTATCATCCCCAATAGGTGTCAGGAACTTTTGCTGTCTCTAATTAGGTTTTCAAAGATGTGTATAAGAGACAATTTAGAGGAATTTGCAAAGTACCTTGTTATAAGTCTACTAATATTATTGATGTTGAAATAAAATTTTTCCAAATTTGGCAACCCAATAGTAGTACTCCATAGAAGATTGCCTAATAGGGACATGTATGCTAGTGAAATCTCTTCTACTGATGAGCAGTTGATGATGTTTGCACCAGCCTCATCACCTGTCTCACTGTACAATCTAGATGTATAGTAGAGACAACTCTTGAAGATTACAAATTTCTTGTTGTATGGTACCTGGCAAATGATAGGTACAATAATTCACGTAAGAGATATGATCATTAATCAGTTTCTACCAATGAAGCATTTCTAGACATTAAACATTAATAATATTAAATTTATAAATTTTATTTTATTTTTGTTATAATAACAGGGAATGTGAACTGGAAAGAACTTCAGTAATTTTTTCTTATAGCATAATTTCCTTTTCATTCCCTAACTTATACTTGATTATCAATTTGTACTGTAAATTTAAATTTTGAATACATTGTTACCCAATTTTGAGGATCATAGGGATTTACTAATTCTTTATACCATTACCAAAATTCAGGGACACATGGTATTGATGGAATAGTCAAGAATAATTCCACTTTACACTCCAAAGTTGCAAAAGGCTTTAAGTGGATGACCGAATTGATCACGTATGATTCCTTCTCCTGCTACCTCCCCCGGGTTGCCCTTCGAGGCCCCATATACATTTAGCTTCCACTGATCATTGGCTAGAGGACTCCAATAGACTGATATCGCCTTTTGTGGCCTGGTAACAACGAAATGTTGGCAAATACCGTGAGAGATAGGCAAATCATCAGCATCACCTGCACGGTTAAAAGGCATAATGGAGGAAATGTCCCTTAGATAAGAACAAATGTCTACTACTATAACTAACACCTTCATATTCTTTCCTTCAAATTTGGTTTGGTTTCTTGCTCTCCAGATATTCCAACAAATGATCAAAGGGATGATCTTGTGCATGATGCCAATTATGGACGAAGATGCGGCTAACCACCACCAAGAGTTCAGTTTACTCAAGAATTGATTAGTCTGGGGAAAATTGATCTCAAATATTGCCTCAAAATAGGACCATATTGCCTTAAAATTGATCTCAATGATTCTTGCTGTAGGCTAAAAAACACATTTCGAAGCCAAAGAAAAACCTATCTTCAAAAGGATATCATCCAAGGGGATAGCTTTATTGAGAAGTCACCACATGAAGATGGAAACTTTTAATTGCAAGTGATCATCCCCAATATTTGTCTTGAGAAGGAGGAGGAAGAATCATTCTTTTTGATAGTTGAAGAAACCGTGAATGTGCCATTTGGTGTGACCTTCCAAGCAAGCCCATCTTGCTTCGTAAGACATGAAGATATCAATCTTCCTCTCAATATTCTACTGTTGGTTGAAACTTCAACAATTCTATACCTTTGATCAAGAACAATTAGATTCCAGCCATTAGTACTCCAAACTTGCTCAACGGTCAGGTGCTCGTCAAAAACCTGCTCAACCATGTTATGTAAAGCTCCCTTGATGTGCCATGGGTCATACCAGAAAAAGTATTGGGCATTTCTAATTTTGAAGAATAGGTGTTGTTCTGCCTCTTCCCAGATCTTCAACATCCTTCTCCACACTGAGAAGTCCCCTATTGCTTCTTGAACTAGACAAAGGTGGGTGTTCCCCTTTAAATACCTAGAAGATTGAAAAGAAGACCATGGAGAGATACCCTTTTGGAATATTCATCACAACTTCACCACAAAACCTCTCTCAATGTCTTCAAAAGAAGTGATTCCCAGTCCATTATCACCTATAGGATGATAGATTTTACTCAAAAAAATCTAATGTCTTTTCCATCCAATGTCTGAAATCTAATGTCTTTTCCATCCAATGTCTAAATTACCCCAGAAAAAGTTTGCAAATAAACGCTCCAACTCTTGAATAACTACTATGGGGGGTTGTAGGACAGCTAACAAGTATATTAGAATGTCTGCTGAGGACATGTTTTATCCAAGAAGTTTGCTGCTTTCCCCATGGAATTCTAGAATCTTATAATCCTAAGGCTGTCATGAACACTTTAGAATCTCTTGGCTGGAAAAGAGCCTTCTACTTTTTCTCCTTTTGGATAGGATATTCTAGATATTCCATGGGGAAAGCTTTCTTGGAGAAACCCTTTTTGTGTTGGATTATTCTAACCCTAGAGGTAGAGGCTTTTGTGGAGAGATAAAAAGAACATTTTGGAACATTAAGTAATTATCTCGCAGAGGCTTCAAAATGTCTGAGAAACTGTATTAGATTATGGAGAGAATGAGTCTCAGCTAGAAATTGTGAAAATTACTATGTCATCTTCAAACACCATTGGGGATAGGATTGCATTGTCTAGTAACGGAATATTGAACTAGAAATATTATCCACGTGGAATCTATCTTTTAGACCCCTATTGAAGACTTCCAGCATGATGATAAATAGTAGTGGCCAGAGCAAATCACCTTGGCACACTCTACCCGTGTATTTGAAAAAACCAGTTGGAGCACCATTGTTAGAATTGAAAACTAGTAGTTCTCAATAACATTTCCACTAGAGAAATCCATTGGTGAGAAAAACCCCATTTTCTTCATAATGGCATAAAGGAATGGCCATGAGACCCTGTCAAAAGCTTTTGTTAGATTAAGTTTTATAATGATATTTTCGCCGCTAGTTTTCTTGTCAATGGGGCTGTCTCTTATACACAAAAGGAGAATGTTGTCAACAATTTCCCTTCTTTTGGTAAACGCCACCTATTCTTATGATGAGCTTTGGCAAGATGGGTGAAAGCCTATAAGCCAGTATTTTGTACAAATTTTATTGAAAAAAGTACATAAACTAATAGGTCTATATTCATTAAAGGAAGAAGGGTTAGTATTCTTAGGTAATCAAAGTGATAAGTGTCCTAGTGAAAACCCTGGGCAACTTTGCACTGTTCAGAAAATCATTTGCCGCATTAAACAGGTCTACTTGTATAGTGTTCCAGCAAGTGGTAAAGAAAGTACCATTATAGCCATCTGTACCTGCTACCCAAATCCGGATTCAGATTGAAAACGACTTCTATTAATTCAGCCAAAGAAAGATCAGCTCCTAATTTATGATTGTCCTCTTCATTTACGAGCTGTGGAATATAATCAATATGAGAATCATCAATTGGGAATGAGACATTACTGGCCTTATACATATTGGCAAGCTCGTAAATGAAGAGGACGATTTGTTGCATATTGTCTATCCATGCTCTATTGAAGCAATTCTTGAAATGGACAATCTTTGACTCTTCGTCAGTAAAGAAGCATGAAAAAATCTGGAATTTTCTCTCCATCTTTGAGCAGTTTTAATCCTGATTTTTGCCTCCAAAAGCTTTCTTTGTCAGCAAGGCATTTATTGAAGGTTGCCTCACGGCATGGGCCAGCTCTACTTTATTGTGTAGTGTAGGCTCGCTGAGATACTCATCTTCTCAGACCTTTATCTTCAAATTAGCATCAAAATTTTTTTGGGAAACATTTCCAAAAACTGTGGAATTCCAAATCCTCAGTTCAGTCTTCAACCATATCAATTTAGAAAGAAGCTATAGTAAGGAGGGACCAGAGCATGGTAAATTCCAAATGTTGGCAACCATTTGCTGGAAATTTTGGTGCTTCATCCACATATTCTGGAACTTAAATTGCCTAGTACCTGAGAAAAGTGAATTAGCAAATTTGAAAAGAAAAGGGGAATGGTCAGAATAGGTTATAGTGAGATGATCCACATATAGTGTTTGATATATCAGAAAGAAAAGAGTTGTTGCACACAATTCTATCAGTCTCTTCTAGACCTCTCGACCAAATTTATTCCTTTTCCACGTGAATTTACTCCCGTGGAAGGCGAGATTCAATAATCAACAATCATCCCAGCAGTCATTGAATTCCTCATAGCTTTCATATCTGGAGAAACGGCTCCTTTATATTCATTTGAGGTAGAAATAACATTGAAATTCCCCGGTGAACCAAGAGCAATAGATCATTGCAATTTGGCGAAGGTCTTCCCATAGCGGTCGTCGTTCCTTCTTGGTACATTTAGCATAAATGAAAGAGCCAAAAAGTCACTCGAAAAAGTTGAGTGGAAACAGACACATGAATAAGTTGATCAGTAATGAGGATGCCCTGAATAATAGTCTCCTTGTTCCAGAAGAGTCAAAATTTTCCATTTGAATTACAGATGTAATTAGGAAAACGTAATTTTTGAGCAAAGGATGCAATCCTTTCTTTATCAACCAAAGATTCCAATAAAGCAAGGATTTGTAATTTATTTTTTTTACAAAACAATTTACTCAACGCAAAGAAGGTTTATTCCCTATTCCTCTAATATTCCATAACAAGATTTGATTCATTTTATAAATTGGGGTTATGACTTGGGTTGTTTGGCTTTGAGAAAAGCCGCAGCCTGTTGTCATGTGATGAGGGGTTTAATTAAACATTTTTTTCCTTCCTCCCTCTTCTTGGCCGAGTAGCAACAATAGAGAGAGCAGCTACATTATCCAAGGGCTACATTCCATCTTCCGTGCAAATTACATGTGCATAGTCACCCTCACTGTCTGAAAAATAGTTTGGGAGTTCAATATATATTTTTGCGTGAGACATATCTACTATCTTCCTAAATTTTGGAGAAGTTTTTAAAATATTTAGTTCCTCCTCATTGGCTGTTGTAACCACCATATCCTTCCCCATAGTCGTGGGCTTAGGAATTTGAAATCAGTTGGGCAGGAAGTAGCTGAACCATTTCCACGTTTTAGGGGATTTTGAATTTGAAGCTCCATAGATTGTGGAAAACCTTGCGATGAATTCTCTGCCAACGGAATTTCTAGCTCAACCATTAGCATTGCCTCTTCTGGCCGTACCTCCAAGGGATTTGAATTTTGAATAGTTTGATTTGGTGGAGTTGTTGAACCATGCTGAATTGACCATCTGGGGAACTGGCGGTTCCTCCACTAGAATGGCTTCCTTTACCACGTTCACTACTAGAATTGCAGCCTCTTTGGAATTGGCATGAGGTTTTGGCTGCGGGTCTTGCATGCAGTTCTCCTTAATAACACAAGAGGGACCAGCCTCATGGTGTTTAGCGGGTTCCCATTAAGTTGTAGGCTTCTTCAATGGAAGAGTAGTGGTCTTAGCCAAGGGTTTATCTTGCTTCTTAAGTGGTTTTGGAGCTCCAACTTTGCACGCAGCCATGTTTCGACTGATTTTGTTACATTTTGTGCAGTAGGAAGGGATATCTTCATAGCTGATTTTTTGCCATTTCTTACCTGCTCCCACCCCTAATCACACTCTTGATGGAAGCATTTCCAAAAGGACTACTTCGATGCATACTTTGGCAGTGTTCAGGTGAGTAAAATTTTCCTTGGCCATGTCTAGCTTATACACATCCCACTGCTTGTGCTAGGCAAAAAATTGCTTGTTCGGCGAATAGTAAACAGTAGGAAGGCCTTCAAAAGTGATCTATAAAGGGACGATCAAAGGCTCAACGTTTGGAGTGTAAAAGGGGTACCACCTGAGAACACGCATATAAAATCCATTGATGAACCAAGTATTCTTAAGCCAGTAACGTATAAAATCCTCCTCTCTCTTAAACACATGAATGATGTGTATATGAGAGAAAAGTTGTAGTGAAATTACCCTTAAACCCCATTGTTTGCAAACTCTTCCTCATGTACCATATTTGGCTTACCCATATGTGTGTTCACATACAAATATATAATGAAAAGGAGCAGCCAATACTTGAACCTCATCCTTAGGAAAAAAAATGTGGTCGACCCTCTTTTGAAGGATTGAAACTTCTCCAAAGGTTGATCGGGTGGTGAGTTTGAGCATCAGAATTTTGTTTGCCAAGAAGAGCCTCGGTAAAGGAACGTGTTTGCCCTTCAGTTGATCGGCCAAGGCTGATCAGCAAAACTAGAAGACGTTTGTTAGAGAGAGAAAACAATTTAGAGAGAATGAGGAGAATTGTAAGTTCATATACATACATACATATATATATACAAACACACATATATACGCGTCTATATATACCTACATATATATGTGTGTTTATCAATATATATATATACACACTTATATGTATATGTACATATATATAAATGCATATATATTTGTAAGTGAGTGTGTGTGTATGAGTGTCTATATATATATATGTGTGTGTGTGTGTGTGTGTGTGTATGTATATGTATACATACATATACATATACATACACACACACAAGCACATATATATATGTATGTGTGTGTATGTATATATAAATATATGTATACACATACATACATACATATATATATATATATGTATGTATGTATATATAATTGTATACATATGTATATATATGTACATATATATATGTGTGTGTGTGTGTGTCTATATATGTATGTATACATATTGATGTATATACATATATACATATATTTATATATACGTGCATATAAACATGGTTTGTGTATGTATATATATATGTATAGTAGAATGTTGGATTTCCCGCTGTGTTCAACTGCTTACGTGGAGATGAGGGAATTAATAGTGTTCTCTAGGGGTATTAAATTGGGCATTTGATTTTCCCGGGTATTCTTGGAAGATGCCGGGGATTGTGAGACTGCGTTTGACTGTTACACTTGGTGGGTAGTTTATAGTGTTCGCGAACTTTTAAGGGGATTACTGCTTCCGTGCTGGAAACGGGACCTCTCTGCCTGGTGGTATGGATTAATTTGCTCCAGTCAGAAATCAGATAGTTGTTTTTAGGCTTATCTGCTTCTTCCTGGGTTAATGGTGTTCGTTCTGCACCGGGATCTCAGGGGTCAGACGGTCCTGAATAATAGAGAACCCGGGTTTCTGCTTAGTTTGGGAAGTGTGTATATATACATATATATATTATATATATATGTATATACATATGTATATATAAGTATATATGTATATATACGTATATATACATATAAAATATATACACATACGTACATATATATATATATATATGTATACATGCATGTATTTATATATTTATATATCTGTATATATATATATATATGTATATATGTATTTATATAGACACACACACACATATATAGATATAAATATAGAAACATATATGTAAACATATATTTATATATCCGTGTTTATATATCTATATATGTATGTATATATATATATATATATATGTCTATATATATATGTATATATATATCCGTGTTTATATCTATATATGTATATATATATATGTCTATATATATATGTATATATATGTATATATATATACATATATATATATATGTATATTTATATATATGTATATATATGTATGTCTATATGTATATGTATATGTATTCATATTTTGGATAGGTTATTCTGGATTATTTTTCTCTTTCTCATTACTTTTCTTTCCCTTTCAAAAATTTTTCTTTGAAGCAACTCGGCTATGGCCAAGATAGCTGCCTTTCAATCTATGGTATGTAGGGCAACCATGAACATTTGCAGAAGTCCTCTCGGCAACCATAATTTGGATAACCAAACTCCAATATTAGATGCGCCTTTAAAGGCACTACAATTCCACAAAGGTGAACCGGCTATTTTTTCTCTAAAGAAGAGGTTCAACAACTTGCAATTCCTTTTAAGGAGACGTTGGTGGGCAATTTCCCTTGAGGGAAGCCAAATATGGAAACACTAAGGAAATGCTTCCACACAATCGGGTTCAAAGGTCAATTCAAAATTGTTTATTTGGACTATAATCATGTCATAATAAGATTTTCTTTCGAGTAGGATTATCTCCGGTGTTGGCTTAAGAACACTTGGTTCATTAATGGCAATTATGTGCGAGTTCTTAAATGGCACCCGTTCTTCACCACAGAGGTGGAGCCTTCCCTTGCGCCCATTTGGATCACCTTTGAGGGTCTACTAGCAGTTTTTTTCAACAAACATGCCGTATTCAGCCTAGCTCAAGTTTTTTACCCCTCTCAAATTGGACTTAGCTATGGAAAATTTCACTCGTCCAAGTGTTGCCAAGGTATGCATTGAGGTAAACCTCTTGTCACGCTCCCTTCTAGAGTATGGTTAGGAGTGGAAAAGGAAGGCATTTCTTATAAAAATAGATCTATGAAGATGTGCCTCACTATTGTACAAAGCAAAAAATCATCTACGAAGATGTGCCTCGTTATTGTATAAAGTGTAATAAAATTGGTCATGACCAAATTGAATGCAAGAATGGAGGTTCTAGGCCTACAAGACAACACAATGGTCTTGTGGACAAATTGATGCGTCCAACCATGAAAATTGCTCAATCACACTGGATGCTTGTGAAACATCAAGAAGTTGGTCCATCCGGAACAAATTTTTCTATTCCCGTTTAGGAGTTAACTGTGAATGAGGAAAATGGGATAGAACAGCCACCAGTCGTGGAAGAGCCACGAACTATAGAGGAGGGGCTTCCACAAGAACCAGTAGCACAAAACTCAAATTCCACCATTCAAGGGGTTTCTACAACAACCTTGGATAAGCCTCAAAATTCAAATTTGGTAAAAGAGTCAAATGAGCCTAATTAGCCAACAACGTCCCCTACTCTTGTGAACTTTCAAAGTTTAAACTCAAATTCCTTAATTAAAGGAATTGAACAAACAACCTTAGAGGAAAACCTCCTAGTGCCATTAGATTCAGCTAGCAAGGAGTTGACTAATTCAAATGTGAATCCCATCCCAATAAACCAGCCTAGCGCTTCTCATCTTCAGGATTTGGACAATAACCCTCATCTTCAGATTTTGGACAACAAATCGATGGATAATTCAAACATCTCTCATAGCCAATTCATGCAAGATCTTCCAGCCACGGGCAAGCAAACATTTAAGGAAATTATATTATTTTTAGCAGCAAGCAACCTTCTTAAAATTGGCTCCAATTGTCCTACAGTGTCCAACTCAACCACACCGACTAGTACAAATCGGACAAACGAAATCAACCCAAAGAAAGATAGATTCATTCAAGTCCAATCTGCTGTGTACTTCTCAACACTTAAAGCTCAAATCGATGGATGACTCCAACATGCTTAATGATAAGGTGTTGATGGAACAAACTTGCTTTTTTTTTTTTAGATAATGATTCTCCTCAAGTCGAGGAGGTACATCCAATTTAAGAATTGACAATTCTCACTCCAAAAAGGAAAGAAAGACATAAGAGGACTTACAATATGCCAAGAGCATTGCAAACCCATATGTCCTCCTGTCTCTTTCTCCATAATTAGTTCTAAATTAGATAGGGACATTTCAAAGAATTTGAGGAAGTTAGATATTCTACATCTCACAACTTGTTAGAATTCAAAGGGTTTGTCTTTGAATTCATTTTCTCATTTCTAGAGGTTTAGGCTTCATGTTACCCTCCATGCACATTTTCTTCTTATTAATAAAAGGGAATACCCCTACCAACTAGGTGGTTCCTTAAAAAAAAAATATTCATATGTATATATATATACACACACACACACACACATAGTTGTATACATACATATATACATATATATATATATACACACACACATGAATATATATTTATATGTTCATATATATGTCTATTTATATATATATATATGTATGTATATGTATTCATATGTATGTATATTTATATATAAACATATATATATATATATATGTATATATGTAGATATATTTATACTGGCGAATATAAATTAAATATTAGTATTGTTTGGAAGTAATAAAAGATGGAGAGGGATAAAGTTTCATAAATTGTCATTCCTAATTATTTGGCCAATAATGCTATCTTTACCATTTCATTTTATTAGGATTGGTAACTAACAATACATCAAGAGTACAAATTCAAAATCATTTCACAAAATTATTAACGTGCCATTAGATCCGTGAAAGAAGAAACAAAATCCGATCAAATATCTAAAATTAGGGATTGATAATTTAATTGGATTTTACAACCTAGATTGATTTTCACAAATGATCTTAAATTGTGGTCTTATAAATGATTTTCCATTAAAATATTTCTAATGTAAGTTAACCCTAAATAGAATATATATATATTCCATTTATGTATATAGCTTCAAGAAAAATACAGGAGGAGATGTAGTATGTTGAAAAGACCATAGTTGAGTTCCATGTGGAGATGGGTGCTGTCATCCCCTTTCTTTAGAATTCAAGAATTGCATTTTTCTTCTGGGCTACTATTCACTTTGCATCCGTCTACTTGCCTCTATTTTTTTCATTGTATCCCGAACTTTTTTTGCAGTCTAATTGTTAAAAAAATTCATTTAATTCAGTGACTTTTGTTAACGATTAGATTGAAGTGGCAAGAAAAGAAAATATGAGGGTGCAATGCGGGATTTTCTGAGACATCAACCATAATTTTCGCAAATTTTTTACTTTTGTCTTCAATATGTTCACCAATTCTGCATGTAATAATAAAATTAGTATTGCAAGCATAAATTAAATAACACATGTAAGCTACATAGTCAGGGGTAATTTTTTATCATATTTTTTATTATCAAATTAAATTAGAGTAATTATGACCTTTTTTCCTTTATAGATCTCTAATGAAAAGTACCTAAACTCCTCCTTGTCCAATCCACGTGTTTATCAAAATTGGTCTTCTATTTTTTTTTCTTTTGGTTAATTCTTCTTTACACCCCAAACTTGTTGTCCATTGCCATAGCATCACCCAAAGTTTTTAATAACCTTGCACCTTGATGTTCTCTTTTCTTGTGACTTCAATCCAATTGTTAATAGAAGCCATTAAATTGATAGAATCTTTTAATAGTTGGACTAAATGGACAATAGAAGAAAATATTAGGGTGCAAAGTGAGAAAAAAATTGAGGTGCAATGTGAAAATAGTGACAAGTTGATTGTTGCAAAGTGGATTATGCCTTTACTTGAAAATTTTGAAGTTTCAAATGTTACCCTTACAAACAGTTAACCCTACGTTTGGTATGCATGAATGATTTAGAATCGAAAGGCTTTTTCAATTTATCCATTCCGTTATATGTTCGGTATGAGGGTTTTAAGTTAGAAAGGTTTATTCCACTAGGAAAGGCCATTCCTACAAGATCTTGGAATCCCCATTCCTCAAAAAAATTTGAAGAAAGCTCTTTCCAACTTCAATTTAGAAAGAGAAGATTATGGAATTACAAGTTTATTCAAATTTTATTCAATTTTTTTCTTTGCATATTTGTAATATTTTTGCAAATTAATAAACATGTTTTCTAAAAATAAATATGATATTCCATAATTAGTTAAACTATACAATTTATTTATTTGAGTTATGTGAAATTTGCACGGAATAAGAATTTTAATATTTCTAAAAGGTTACACAACATTATTTTTAGCAAAAATGCAACTACTTGGTTGAAATTAAAATCCAAGTTTATAATTTCTGTAAGCAAACATAATTAAACACAACATAGATAAAGATATAAATAAAACACAATTTAGATACCATAAATAGTCAATCATTTTTAATTTTTTTTTTTGCATAGCTATCTTATCATAATAAATATAAATTTTCCTTAAAAGAAAAAATCCAGTGTTATAAAATTAGCTAAATTATGCTATTTAATATGTACTTGAATGAAAAAATAATAATATGTAAATTCTTTAATTCTTTATCCTTAATGAAAAATGTTTAAACTTTTTCAGAAGCATACAAATTAAAATAACAATAACAATAACAAAAAAAAATATTAAAATTTGTTATATTTTCTTAAAAGAATCAGAGATATTTAAGTGAAGTTAGTTGGAAATTCTTTCTATTATGACATTTAAAACTGGTTATACCAAAAACTAATAAAGAATGCTTATTCCATTCTAACTTGAGTCACTAAACATGTGATAGGAATAAATGTCTTGACTATTCTGGGTGGAAACTCATTTTGCCTGGAATGACCTTTCCATGCCAAGCCATTCCTATTTGCCAAATGTAGGTTAGGATAATTGTTTTCAGCAACACCAAATTTTTCTGAACATCAACTTGTCCATGAAAAATATTTCATTCTTTCTTGGTACAAAATTACTAGGATATCACTGGTTGCAACTATCAATGACTATGCCCCTCTCAAATAACAACAATATAAGTCTTGACCCCTCACATCCACAATCCAGCATCCATCTCGTTTCGTGATGTGTGGTTAAATTTTCAATTTGATGTTCTTCTTGTCGAGTAAAATAAGGATATTCAATTCAAGAAGAGTTCCATTTTTTTAATCAGTAAAGTGTCAGTACAATAAGTCTTTTAATTCAACGATTCCGCTAATAGCATAAGATGCTACATTAACATATAATGAGAATTTTATCTCTCTCCAAAACTAGCAAGAAACTTGAGTTTGATCTTCTTTAGTGTGTTCGAGATATCCCCGACCAATTGCACGAGGCATAAAATCATATACCCAATTCTTCAAGTTTCCAACAAAAATTTTATCATTTGGCCTTCTTCTAAGCTATAAACATAATCTCGAAGCTATAAACATAAAAATTTTGTTGAAATCAATCCTTCAAATCCATATGCTACAAAAAAAAAAAAAAAAAGTCAAAAAAAGAACATTTATTTATGTTAAGGAAAGAAAAACACATATAAGCAACAAAATTATCAAAGTAAGAATCATGATCACCTGGTGCAATGTAACCAATTGTAGCTATGGTCTTGTTCAACATACTACTTTCCTCCTTTCCCAACATTTTGGTAATACAAAATCACTTATATAAGCAACCAAATCTTGGTTAGGTAAGACATTGCTAGGCTTTAGATCACAATGGATCACAGGTGTCGCGTATTCATGATAGAGGGATACTGCAATTCACTAGCCACATCAATCATTATATTCAGTGTTTGTAATATGTCCAACAAATAGTTATGAGAATATAACCACTTCTCAAGGCTCCCATTTCTCATGTATTCAAGTACCAATGCCTTAAAATCATTGTTAGAGCATCTGTTAATGACCTTCACAAGATCTCGATGACATGTTTAGTAATGCTCGACATTCTACATCAAAACTCCTGAGTGCTCTTTCCAATTGCAAATTGAACACCTTTACAACAACAAACCTTCCATAGGATCATCAAGAATCCCTTTGCAAAAAGACCCCAAACTACCAGTGCCACGCAAATTAATCTCATTAAACTCTTCCGTTGCTCGAACAAGTTCATAATATGAAACTCTTTCTGTTGATGCTAGTACCATACTTGTCCTCGAGATGATATTTTTTCCCAATATCTTTGGAATAACAGTGCTAAGGCCACCACAAGAATACTAGTAATTCGAAGTGGCAGAAATATGAAAAGGAGTACCTTCTTTCTTCTCCATCTACGAAATGTAGTTTTCAAGCATTATGGGACATGAAACTTGGAATCTCCACAGATTGCGTCATTGAGCATAAAGGAATCACTTGAAATTTTTTTGAAAGGATTGCTAGAAGGGATTTTACCCCTCAAATGATTATAAGAAAGATTTAAAAATTGGAGGTATTTAAGTGCCTTCAAGGACTTTGCAATCAAACATGAAAGATTGTTATTTGAAAGATCAAGGAATTCTAAGGCAAACATCTTACCAAATGTTTCCAGAATAGCTATAATCCTTGCAATTTGTTGCACGATAACAAAAGAGTAAATAGGTTTTGGATATCTCCCATTATGCTAAGAATGTCACTTGATAACTGATTTGTTGTCAGGTCTGTATCTGTTGCAACTTGAAAATTTGAAATTTCCGGAAGCAAGGAACCATTGAAGAAGTTATAGGAAAAGTTCAGCTACATCATATTTTTAAGGTCCCAAAAGGTTTTAGATATGGAAGAGGCTAGTAAATTGTTTTCTGAGTCAAGAAACTTGAGAGAATTCGTATTACCAAAGCATTCTGGAACCGACCCTGGAAATTGGTTTTGGGAAACGATTAAATCAGACAAGCTTTGCAAGTTGCAAAGAACTTCAAATTGCCTGATAATTTGTTTACTAGTAGATTCAAACCTTGTAAACCTTGTAAACCTATGAATGCTGCCAGAATGACTCTAGTTCAATGATTATCCAGTAACTATAACAAAAATAAATTGGTCAAGTTGCCAATTTCACTTGGAATAAGGTCCTTGATGATTTCATACTTTCCTGCATAAAATTGTTTCAAGGAAGTAGAGAAATTCCTAATGGAAGCTGAAAGAACCCCGTTTAGCAGATTCTCGTCCAAGGCTGAGTATATCAAATTCTTGAATCTTGTCAATGAAGTGATGAAGCCCAACTCTTCATAAGATGTAGGCTTACTTGTCAACTAATTTTGAAATAGAAACAAATACTCTAGATGTCTAAGATTTCCAAGAGAGTCAAGAATAGAGAAAGTGAATTGGTTAGTTGCAAGGGATAGAACTTTCAATTGAGAGCAATTGGTGATAGACACTAGTATAACTCCACCAAAACTATTTGAATCAAGATTTAGCAACTCTAAATTGGGAAGTCCCTATCCTGCCATTGGAAAATTGCCCATTAAAGAAATGAAATTGATTGAAATCCTGTTCAACGCTGTAATGCTGAAGATCCCAATTGGTATTGAGCCATTCAAGCTATTATACTTCATGATAAGGTTCTCCTGTGGTATTGTATCATCATACCAATTTCATATTTTCAAGAAGCATTTCAATAGGTTGCAAAAATTAATCTGGAAATGAACTGTTCATGAAATAAGAGTGCTTGGAGGCAACGAAAAAAAAAGGAAAGAGTATTAGCTACTCTAAGTGTTCCACATGGTCTTTGTGGAACTTAACCCCTAATCAAACCTCACCAAATAAATAAAATAAGTTAAAATAAATAAGGAGGATTACTTGACTTAGTGGTTGAGTACGTAGTTCTATGGTGGTCGTTCTGCATTGTGAAGTGACCAGCTTCATTGCTTGATTTTGTAAAATAGGGGTTCCTCCCATACTTTTAGTAAATTTGAGGGCTTTGGCTAAAGACTCCATGTGCCAAGGACCACTCTATTTGGTAATTGTTGATTAGTTGTTTGGAACCACCTACTACCCTCTAAGCATCCAATACCTTATTGCTTAGATGTGATAGTGAAATGCATGCGTATTTGCTCAAATAGGATAGCTATACATGTCAAAGTATCTGTTGATGTTGTAGAGAAAATTAAGCATTGTCAAATTCCCCATTTCTATTGGTATGTTTCTACGAAGTTGGTTATTCCCAAATATAGCTCCTTTAGGTTACGAAAATGTCACCAGAGAAAAATTATGATTAGGGATATGTCTGAAAATGGTTGTAATAAAACATTTATGCAAATTGCGTTGATTATTAACCAACAAAACACCATGTCAATTAAACTACGTAGATTGCCAATTTCTCTTGGAATTACACCTAACAATTCCACAAGAGTTCATTACACAAATTGATCAAGTCTTTGCTCAAATCGTCAATTCAAACAGATTTATTGGTATCTGATGATACATAAAAATGTTCACCCAATAGACTAGTGACACATGTCATATAAAGCCTTATAAGGGTAATTCTGTAACATAGTAATATTGTTTGTGTAATTGGTCATAGAGGCGAGCCAGTAAGCTCAGTCAATAGATTGAGCAGAGCCAACGATCCCGACCTTAGTGGCGGTTGAATCTCTTCCGATAAATAATAGTCAAATCCATGTAAACAAACAAACAACATGCAAGCCAAAACAGGTTAAAAATCAAGGGAACATACATAAAGAATACACAGAGCCTACGAGCCAATTGCACAAACATTTCTCTCGTTCAATCTCTCTCTTTGACTTGGCACTTCACCGGGAAATTCGGCTTGTTCCGTCAGATGATGACGTTTGTAGGAAACGAGCAAAATCCCTTTTCCTAAAAATTATTTCTTTTTGTCTCAAAACTTAGAAAAATTTTATAGAAAACACACACGAACTCCAGCAGCAAGCTTGCACAAATTCATTCATTGATTTCTCCCTATTTTCAAATGAGAAAACACAAAAAGAAAGCAAGTAGCATGACTACACGAAGCAATAAGACATCACAATCCTCACATTAACATATAATGATTTTGTCATAGATTGTATTGTCTCGACTTTCCCATCCTGGCTTGTAATGGCGATTTCATGGACCAGGTTGCCATGTCCACCTCACACTCACAGTCATTAGTCTGATTAGCTCTTCCTGATAGGCTAAAAAGGATGAAAGCCTGAGTCAGGAAAGTGACCTTAAGAAGTATATTTCCTCTCCCTTTCTATTTCCAATTTGTTCTACTTAACATAGGTGGAGCAATTTGAAGTCTCAATAAAATATAAAAGAGGACCACAGGCCTGTGTAGACACCTCAACAAACTCAATTTCATCGGGCCTCAGCCCGAGAACAATCTCTCAAATACACATAAAGATATTGTTGACCCATTTTTCTTTTCTTTGCTGATTCCTCTCAATGAAAGTTGCCATTTTGCACTAAGTTACTTATGGATGTATGCATACGGTCTAGGAAAACTTTGGGGTGAACACCCATCCGAACAAATAGAGTTAATAGTTCAGCATTTAGGCCGTAACATTTAGCAACAAATAAATCTTTAACCCAACAAGTGCTCTTCGAACCAAGCTGGATAGTCTTCTATCACTAGGCTTACCAACCAACCTGGAAACTTTTATTCTTATTATTGCTACCGGATATCAAAACAAACCATAAGGATTGTTTCCAGCCATGAGTTCCCCTATGACATAAGCACTCTTGGTTGGGGTAGGCCATCATTTTTTAGGTCTTTGAGAAGGACATGGGTTCGATTCCTGTAAGGGATAGGTACTCATTCCTGGCCACTTTCAATCTAGATGTTGTGCTAAGAGATCGCTCACTATCTAGCCAGAAAATGTGGTCTGGGAGCTTCCTCTCTCCCAGTAAGCAAGACGAGATCACCACTTCTCTCAGTAATGGAATTCCTTTACTTTGTAACCTTAGTTTTAGATGTCTTTTCATAGATTCTCGAACCTCTGAGAGACAGAATCTCCATGTATGCCTTCTTTCTTTCCTCTTATAATACCTAATGTATAAGAGACAGTCTATGGAGCCTAAAGCTTCAAGCATGGCATGGCAGTAAGTAGTAAGTTGGCCTAGTCTCTTGCCCAGCCTTCGCCTTCTTCAGTGGCCAAGTTGAAGCCTTCAATGATATGAAATGACATCTTCGTCCTACCACCTTTCTTTTTGAAGCTTGGTCAATTGAAGCTAATGCTATGTTGCCCTTTCCTTGTTCAAGAGAAAATGAAGACAGACGTGGATCATATAGCATAGCTACTGGTCCAAACAAAAGAGATTAGCCTCTTGATCGATCGATTGATTGGATCGAAGTATGAAGAGGTTGATTGAAGTGTGAGATTAGCCCAAGACTAAGGCCAGCCGAGCAACTAGCTGCTGCAGGATTAGACGTTTATTGTCTAATCCTTAGGTAGAGATCAATTTAAAGCAAACAAGTAATAAAAAACCTCACAAAACCACTACACTCTGCCTTACTTCCGCAAGTATGTGGAATTGGTAGTAGTATAAGATGAGTGGGTATTGTTCCTACAAGGATTGTTGGAAGGCAATTACCAAGTTTTACGGATATTTGTACAGTTAAGCAAGATCAAACAATGGATGGTGAAATTACTCTACTCAAAATCATAGTTCAATGCAAGCAATTAAAACCAGTAATTTTAAGCTAGATTATCTACTAAAGCAAGTGAACTAAATAATTACGAAATTGAGAAACTACT
Organism: Cinchona pubescens; assembly: GCA_025175665.1. Classification (NCBI taxonomy): domain Eukaryota; kingdom Viridiplantae; phylum Streptophyta; class Magnoliopsida; order Gentianales; family Rubiaceae; genus Cinchona; species Cinchona pubescens. The sequence continues at coordinate 89,285 of JANKKI010000283.1, forward strand.
TAATCTATTCTAGTAAAAGCAAGTAAAGAAAGCAATTAATTCTAATCTAAACTAATTGAAATTGAACTAAAATTAAAGAGCAAGTAAATTAACCCAATAAAATCACTATAAAAAGACATTGCAAAGCTAGAAATTACCAATTCTAAACTAGAAATTGTCTCTTTTAAACTAGAAATCAAAATATTTTTGAATTTTTGGTAGTTATAAAGAAAGCCCACTAAAAATTATATAGAACTTAATGCAAGAAATGGATAATTCTTAACTAAAAAGCAAGAATTTAACAAAAATCCTAATTTTTCTAAGAACCCGAATTTCAAAGCAAAGAAATTTTTAATAATTTAAACTATAAAGCAAGTAAAAATTATATCCACTTGAAACTAAAGATTAACCCACTACAACTATCTAATCAAAATTAAACTTGCTAAGAAATGAAAAGTTGAGATCTAAGAGACAATTAAAGAGAAATTTCTATTCAAGAAGAAACTTGATTTCAAGAAATCCTATCCTAACACTTACTAACTATCTAATTCTAATCGTACTTACTTTTTTTACAATTTCTTTTAACCCTAAGCAAGCACAATTACATGAAAAGCCCATAAACTAATCTATCCTAATTAACCAATCTAAACTACAAATTATCACTAAAAAAGTATTTTTAAAGAAAGACCATAAACTAATCTAATAATTACTCTAAGAAAACAAATAAAGGAAGCAATTAGATTAAAATTAAACTAATTAACTAAAAAAACATGAAATTAAAGCTTAACTAAAGGAGTTTTAACATAAACAAAGCACTTACAACTAAAAAGTTTCAATCTTTAGCTTGGATTTGAAATCTACAAGAAAGAGAAGTCCTAATCTACTTTAATCTAAGAAAACCCTCCCCAAATAGGGAGGAAAAGGAAAGAAAATTACTCTCTAATCTAACCTACATCTACTAGCTTGATTCTCCCTCAAATGAGGTTTAAAAGGGGGTATATATAGTGCTAGGGTAGTGGAATAATTGTGCAGGAAAAATCAGCACCGAACAAAGCCATTTTTTGCTCCAACTGCGTCCAAATCGCGATCTGAAATTTGTGATCGCGATCTGGAGCTGAACTTCTGAAATGCAGAACTTCACAGTTTTGCTTCAAAAATCTTCATCCGACTTCCGATTGATGCGCTGTTTTTTTTCATGTGACCCTAACACATAGGAGAATATTATTATCTATAATAAACACCTAAAATAACACCTAAATATATAAATAAAATTCTCACAAAATAGCCCAAAAAATAAATGACAAACAAAGATGAACGAACACTTAACTCCTAACGAAGTTAAGTCAAAGACACGACACAACTCTATTCACAAGAACCTATAAAGTATGCTAATTAAGAGCTCAATAAGTACTAAAACACTTAATAAACACATGTTACCCTATTCTAACACATGAATGCAAAATAGACAAAAACACCATACACACGAAAATACTAAAAATGCTCGAAACTAGTAGCCAAACCTTCAAGTTTAGGGTACATATAACTCTAGTTTTCTAGAGTTACACACTCCCAAACTTACTCTTTTGCTCATCCTGAGCAAAATAAAAGACAATAAAAGGAACAACTAAAACGAACAACGCAAAACACACGATACAAAACACAACACACAACACACTAGTTGTCACCAAGATGACAACATAAGAGAAGGTGAATACTGGATGTGCTTTGAATAATTAGGATACTTCTCAAGGAACCTCAAATACCATATGACAATTGAACTATTTTGACCAGTCATTCCAAGTTTTTCAATTTTCTAAAGGAAACAAGTTCAAATGCCAACAAAAGGTTTCAAATAACCAAGTATTAACCATCATCAAAAAGGTATTTGAAAAACAACTTCCATTCATCTAAAACATAGTTTTGTTCAAATCAAAAGGATTACAACGTTTTTCAACCATCTTGACAAGGCTACATGGAAATAGAACTGATCATTAGGAGTCTACCTAATATGCAATCTGTAATACAATTGGGAATATTTCTCTATCAAAGAGTGAGTAGGACGATATCAATGATGAGTATTAGAAACATTTCCTCCTCAACTTGTTAGTATACTAAAACATAATTCCTAATGGCTTAATTCAGAGAAACAACATGGATACTTGTCGAAATCCCGTACTCGCCTTATTCCTAAAAGCAAAACTTTTTTTATTTTATTTTTTATTTTTACACTTCCCTAAACCAAGGAAGAGGAGTAAAACGTACCCAAGATTATATTCAAACCAATCACTCACAAGTTAGAAGAAAACTCCCTATGCAAACACATAAAATGACCTAAATCACTTCTATTCCATTTAAGCAATTTTTTTTTTTTGCTTAAGATAAATTGACCAACAAAGTTGTACTATTGATTTAGTTCGATAATATTTCTGTCTCTTATACACATCTAGATGTGTCTCTTTTAGACAGACATTTTGAACATAATAATACATGGCTTTTAAATCCTTTTGTTGCAAAATAACTAAACACGCCAAAATTCGCAGAATGCCAAGTTTAAATAATTCAATCATATGATATTGCAAGTCATTTGTCATCATCGAGTACCGTAATCAATCAATTTTTCATCCAAAATTCATCACACAAATATTTACATTCACAAAAAGGAACCATTCCAACACAAGTAAATAACACCCCCAAACTTGTCATTTTATTCAAGTGATGAGTACAACTCATCCTATCGCTCACCCAAAATAGAACAAACGCATAATAATACTACTAGAAAGCATAAAAACAAAAAACTTGGCAATGATTTTGAATTACACTTGGACAATCAAAAAGAAAAAATAGAAGATGAACAACATATTAACCAAGTGAATATGAATGCAATCAAGTAAGCTCAAATTGAACATAACAACAAGAGTTCTACCCTTGTAATTAAGACTTCACCAACAATGAGCACAACATTTATCAAGGCTAAGCAATGAGAAAATGTCAAGTAAATCATATATGATGCAATTTCAATGAAACATGAGTCCTAAAAATTGATTTTTCTTGAACAACCAATTATGATTAGACTAAGGAAGGGTCCTCGGGGATTCATGGGGTTCAAACAATTTAAAGAAAAAGAAAAGCACATATAAGGGTAATAAGGTTTAACACAACGAAAAGGTTATCTAAATGCCCAGCTCATCTCCCCAAACTTAGTTTCATACATAATTGGCTTCAAAAAGACATTCAATCACAAAGACTACTCTTAATCCAAATCAAGCATTCATATGATTTTCGCAAAATAAGCTCAACTATTTAAGCATATGAAGTGTACAACAACTAAAATGTCCACAAGTAAAAAGTAAAAATCAAGTCCAAGTTCAACCAATAAATCATGTACATCATTCACAAATCACAACAAGTCATATATTGTCATCACCATTCTCATTAACAACCATATTTGACCAAGAAATTTGAATAAATCATTTGCCAATAACACAACACAACTAAATTAAGCACAAGGTTAACTTTACAAGCCTTTATTACCAACGAGGTATTTAAACTAAAGCAAGTAAAGTAAAGAAAGTATAATGAAGAAAAATGAAAGAACTACTCCCTCAACACCAAGGAGGCTTCCCAAGAATATTGTAATCCTTGGTGAATTTGCACCAATGCTTAGGTCCTCCAAAGTTTCTAAGGAAATGAACTTCAGCATATGTAGGTTGTGCCTCCTTGGCCCCTTCTAGAATGTATCCTTCTTCTTCTACTCCTCCAAGAACCGGCTCTTTCTTCACAAACACCCCAAATAGAACCTTTTTTATTGTAACTGGGACAAACACACACTCATGCAAAGGGAAAGTTGGTGATTCCTTTACTTAAGCATTGAGTGTCTCAGTTGTTGTAACTTCAACTTCATGAGGCTTTTGAGAACCTGTTTCTTGGAAGACATTTTCAATTTGTTCTTCTAGAACCAATTCTTCACCCATTGATAGAGGTGTTGGAATATATTGTTCTTCATTATTTGCTATTCCTTGAATCTCTCGGCAAGTTGGTCTTGTAATTGATTGTTGGATATGGCTTGCTCTTCACGGAGTCTATCTATTTCTTTTTGAAGTTGAGCAAGTTTTTCTCGTTCTTTGACCATAATTTCTTGAAATTGAGCCCTTTCATGTAGAAGTTGGGCTATTTCTTCTTGAAATTATTGAATTTGCATCCACTTGTCCATCCTTCTTACGTCTTCACTTTCTTGAGATGTTTGGTGAAGGAAATATGACTCCATTTGATCATATGAAGGCTCTTGTGATGGAGGAAAAGAGTAGAAATTTTCTTGATAGCTCTCATAAGGATATGGATGGCTAGACCATCCCATTTGATAATTTTGGTGGCTTTGATAAGTGTATTGATGGCGAGACCATCCCACTTGATAATCTAAGGGGAAAGGAGAGTAACCATAACAAGAATCATGCTCATTGGGCATACCTCCATTACCATAAAAATGGTAATCTCCTTGGTATCAATCATTCCAATTAGGTCCTTTTATGTTGTCTTGACAATCAACAACACAAATAAAAACAAGAAAATGATCTGAAATAGCACAAATAAGAAAATTAGGAAAGTTTAGACTACTAGTTAGTCTAAACCATCCATCACAAAGAAAATCTTTTCTGATTTTTTAAAATAACAACACAATTACAAAATGAAAATATTTTTGGTTTTTCAAATGGGTGAAACAACTATACAAGAAAATAAAAGGCTTCAATCTAGTATTCCCACCAAATTATATCGATATTACCAAAAACCAATCCCTTGCAACGGCGACAAAAACTTGATGCGTTACACACCTAGTTATAAATATATAAAACACCTAAATCCTACTACTAACTGGGTGGCATCCCGCAAGTTTACAGTTGTCAACTAGTAGTAAAGGGTAGTGGGGATCGTATCCACAAGGATTGATCAATATTTACCGGTTATTTTGTTAGATTACAAGTTGAAGCGATTGATTAAGTGAAGAGATTTAACTAAAACTAAAACTATGAACTAAAAAAACGCAATTTAAAGTAAAGATTAATCACTAAGAAAGCAACTAAAAAGGAAGTATCTTTAGAAAGCAAATAATGGGAACAATTAAAAGGAAAAGCATATTAAGCAAGCAATTAGTCAATCTAAACTATTCATTATCTCTAGACAAGCACAATTACTTAAAGTCCCTAATCTATTCTAAGAAAGCATGCAAAAAGAAAGTTTTTATAAAAAGCAATTAACTAACCTAAACTACAAATTAACACTAAGAAAGCACAATTAAGGAAAACCCACTAATTAATCTAACTATTAAGCTAGGAAAGAAAATAAAGGAAGCAATTAGATTAAAAAAATTAAACTAATTAACTAAATGAACATGAAATTAAAGCTTAACTAAAGGAGTTTTAACATAAACAAAGCACTTACAACTAAAAAGCTTCAATCTTTAGCTTGGATTTGAAATCTACGAGAAAGAGAAGTCCTAATCTACTCTTACGAAAACCCTCCCAAATGGGAGGAAAAAGGAAGAAAGTTGATTCCTTTCTAATCTTGCCTACTTCTACTGGCTAAGTTCTCCCTCAAATGAGGTTTAAAAGGGGTATATATAGTGCTAGAGCAGTGGTATAATTGTGCAGCAAAAATTAGCCCCGAACAAAGACATTTTTTACTCCAGCCACCTCCAGATCGCGATATGGAACTTGAGATCGCGATCTGGAGCTGAACTTCTAAAATGCAGTACTTCACAGTTTTACTTTGGAAATCTTCATTCGACATCCGATTGATGCGCCATTTTTTTTCATTGGACCCTAATACATCTGTCTCTATATACATTATATCTAATAAACACTTAAAATAAAAACTAAATATATAAATAAAATTCTCACAAAATAGCCCAAAAAATGAATGACAAACAAAGATGAACAAAAACTTAACTCCCAACGAAGTTAAGTCAAAGACATGATACAACTCTATACATAAGAACCAACTCTATACACACCTCTTCGGCTTCTTTCATTAAAAAAGGTAGTGTCTTTTTCCTATTCTTATTGTCGTAAATAGCATCCTGAAGTGAAGCAAAGGCATTATTAAAGGAAAGAGATGGCTGGTCAGCCAATTGCATTTGGTAGGAAATGGAGGACCTGTCTTAACCGCAAGTGCATTCACTTTTCGATTCCATCCTCAATCCCAACAAATTTGGATTCCAAAGTTTATATCTCTTCTTTACTTTTAAGTGATAAGGGGGTGACAAAGGGTATACTTTCTTCTCTATGTCACCGACTCATCAATGAGCGTAGATTGATAGATATGGCTTTTGTGCTTGTCAATCTGTATCCCATTCTTCAATTATAGTTTTCTTTGATAACAGATTGACAAGAGATCCGTCCTTTCTTCCCCTTTCGTCATAAGGCATGGTCTGACTCTGAGAAAAACCATTCTTGTGTTAGGTCCCTAGTAAGTAGAATTTGTAAACTATGCAAAGGGTATTTGAATCCTTATAAAAAAGTTTGTAGTAAGAAAAGAAAAACCAATTATCAACGCCCTTACAAGGTAGTGATGAGTAAAAAACTACTCATGTTGGCATGGAAGTCAGCCTGGTAAATTGATTCCATTCTGCTACTAGGGTTCAAAACCTTCCCCTTATCCTAGGAAATTGTTATGGAACTTAATTCCTTCCCATCCCAAGAATAATTGAAGAGAGTTATTCCCTTGACTTGCTGAAATGGGCTTGGTCAAAAGATTAGGATAGGATTAATTGGGATTTTTTGAGGCGAGAGAGATGTGGATTTGGCTTGGAAAAACCAGAGACTAGAGACCAGAAGAAAAGACCCATTTTTTTTTTGAAAAGGCATAGATGAATGTGGACAGAGAACAGATCTCAAATTGATCGATTAAACCTATTATTGTAGAGTTTTCCATGGAAGTCTTGAATGAAAGTAATTCATATGTACCGATTTCCTTATGGTTTATTTAACAATTGGGATACTGGTTTCACTGTACTTATAATTTCATTCATTATATGCTAATTTCACTCTATTAGTTCAAGCGAAGCTTAGCTAGAGGGGACAGTCTGAATGCCCAATGAACATAGACAATATTTATTGCTTATATACACCTTTAGTAGTTCTCTCCAAATCCCCAGTTCTGTCTACTTACCTTAACTTCTCTTTCTAGCTAGAGGTACATTTACCAACTTTGTTGTCTTTGATTGCTTGTTGTATTCCTTATACCATATTCCTTTGTCTTTGCACCTCAATCCCGGATTGACTATAAGTCTTTTCTTTGCTGGATTAAGTCCGTGTGATTTTTCTATCTTATTATAAGCACCGAATCCCTACTTCTTGTTGCTAGAAAATGGAAAAAATACTACTTCTTGGACTGTGGCCGATACCCGAGAAGACTAATTATAGATTTGCTAAGCGAACGAGCCTGAAAGCGCTTCTCCTAGCTTGATCTTAAGTCTTATAAATTAATTAAGCAACCTGACTTATATGCTCCTCTCTCCTTGCTTTATTTTACCAATTACTGTAGATGAAGCAAAGTACATCGATGTATCAATAATGAATATTCAACATGTTGACAATAGGCCTTATACTGCGTCCATCTCTTAGCCTTTCTCCCCCTCTATTGCCGGTAAGAAAGGAGACTAGGAATTCCATATCTAGATGTGTATAAGAGCTAAATCTCCTACGATTTCTACTTCTTACTATTGTATATATTTATATAGTTATAACACTCTAATTAACTGTCTTTCTTCTGTTCATGGAGGTTGTATGTATCCTTTCTTAGTTGCAAGAACTTAGATTGGGTAGGTGTTAAGTGTCTCTTATACACAGCTAGTGTAGCCTATTATAGACTAGCATAGGGTACAAGATCGAAAAGAATTCATTGCCTAGATACCAAAGAGAGAAAAGAAAAAGTACGCTCGGTTCATCAGATTCTATCACTGTAGGGCCAAACTATCATTAGTGAAAGTAGGACCAAGGAGGATGAAGAAGGAGAAGGAGTAGGAGTAGGAGCTAGCCTTCATTGAAGTAAGAGAAGAAATTCTGAGTTCATGCCACAACGATCTATTCGGAAGGGCTCTTTTGTTGATGAATTCCTCGTGTAGAATGAAGAAGAATAAAGATGTTCTTTTTAACAGTCAATTTTCGTCACGTAGATCTTCTATTTCACCAGAATTCGTTGATTGCCTAGGACAAATTTATAATGGAAAAACTTTTGTTCGTTGTAAGATTACTGAAGGAAAAGTTGGTCATAAATTTGGAGTGTTTGCTTTTACACGAAAATGAAGACCTTCGAGAATAAATATTAGACCGGGAAGAAAAAGGGGGGAAAAGTAAGGATAAGCACATATGGTGCAAAAAGGAAATCTGATTTCGGTAAGACTTCATCTGAATTGTAGTTCAAATTCAAGTTGGTTTAGTGAGGGAGACTGTGAAAGTCACCGAGTGGGCAAGTCTTTTCCTTCAGTTTGTCCTAGATTTCAAATCTAAAAAAAAGTGTGAGAGTTTGTTGCAGATTTCCAGGGTGGACATAACTTCTTCTAAGGCTAGAAGACCACTGGAAGACACTTAGGACTAGAGCATGTCGTGAAAGAAGCATATTGGGCGGGCATGCTTTGACCGTTTCTCCAGGGCACAGTTGAATGCAGATATCATGAACGCGAGGTGCAGGATACCAGGTGGAGCCACCCGGGCAGCCACTCCCCTATGTGCCAATTGCTAGCGCATCCTGGGCCTTAGCACCCAGTTCAGCTGTAAAGGCCTAGCCTGATTTGAGAAGTGCTAATTCATTTCGGATAGACTGCATTCAAGAATGCCGTCTCTCCTAGAATCAATAAGAAAAGAAGTTCTAAGTTTCAGATCAGTGAATAAAATGAAACGAAAGAAGAGACGTTTCTCGCTTGGTGCCTAAAGCGCACTATGCTTTACTTTAATAAATGAGATTTTTTGGTGGAACCGGTGAGCCACACGAGCTGGTTAGATACATGGGACAGAGGGCTTGTAGTACCTACTAGTGCAGCTATGCAGTGGAAGGGAAGGAGCCTAAATCGACCCCCTTCTTTCTTTTTTTGAAAGAAAAAAAGCAGTAAAAGGAGATTATACTCTCAAATGAGACTAAGTAGCTATCAATAACTTCCGACGTGCCATTGACCTATCTTGATTAAGACCAAAAACCTATCTAAAGTAGTGCCTAGTTTAAGCTGTCAAACAAATGACCGAATGGAAAAAAAAAAAAAGAATAACCACTAGTAGGGATATGGATAGTGTCTCGCCCAGTAGAAAGTTGCAGATTCATAAAACAGGAGAAGACTCTTTACCTTATCTATTATTTATATTATTCAAGTGCGCTAGATGCAATCAAACTAAAGCAAGAAGGGAGAAAGTTGACTTTGAGAAAGAAGGGCCAACTATTTAGATTCTAGTCATAGTAAAGGCAAGAAGGAACGGTATTGAGCTGTGCGAAAGCCGTTGTGCTAACACGCATCCCTTTTCTTTCTCATTAGATGTTTTTTTTTTATTTATTATTGCAGGGCCTTTAGGCTTTACTAATAAGATAGAAGGGACTTTTTCATCAGGGTAGGCAGGTGCTTAACACCCTATACAAAAGGCCTTTCCTTTCAAATGACAACTGCCACTTCCTACTGTGAGGATCAAGTCTTGATGTGGAGTAAACCGCCCCCTGCCGATCAAGTACCAGTTGCTTCACTGGTAGGCCTACTTAGGTTAGGGCGGGATTGTCCCTCAGTTCCTACCAACCTCCAGTGTGTAATCGACATGTTTCTAGCTAGAACTTAGTTGAATAAAAATCATTGATTCCCTCTGTTGTCAATTTCTTATTCTTTCATGGCGCTCGGCTGGTGCTAAACCTTAGGGAAGATAAGGAAAGACCAGCAGAGTGAACCGACCAAACGGACTTTACTTATCCAAACCAAATGAGAGCGGCTTAAAGAAAAATATGTATCACGACCTTAATGGCCTTGATCGGCGAGGAAGGGCGTCTCAAAGTATGAGGCAAAGGATTAAGCGCTTTTACTTTATCTCCCAATCCACTACAAGTTGGGTTTGAGAGGTGTGTGATGGGTGACTATCTGGCACGGTTCGGAGGGCACTTATAGTCTACGTTGGTGAATTGAAGCCCCCTTATCAACCAGTGTGATTTTTTTAATTTATGTAGGGGTAAAATGTTATTACCCCTATACTTTAAGGGGTAAAGTGTAATTAACCCCAAGGGGAAAAGGGAAAATGTGGCCTCAGGACTGAAAAAGAACACTCAACCCTTACCAGCAACTTCAATATATATAAAGGTACACTGAAACAGTGCATTGCCATTTTTTTTAACCTGTTTTGACCTTTGAAATTTTGATTAGATTGTCCATACTTTGTTGTCATTAGAATTTCTTGTTTTTATCAAGCATTTGGTTTCTCATGAAAAAGGAGATTATTAGGTCTAATCCTTAGGCACACTCGATGCGTGTGTGAAGAGAAGAAAAATATTATCGTTATGTTTAGAATATAATTGTATTAGAACTAATATAAAATTAATGCATATTTTTGAAAATTGTTACGGATAAAATGATGTATGTATGAAATAATAAAGTTTTTAAAAAAATTTCAAAATAATACGTATTTAAGTAGTCTTAGCTAAAAAGGCAAATAAAAAAAATATAAGCAGATTGATTTTTTCTTAGCAATTGATTTTTTTGTTTAATGAAAAATACTAATTTAGAGGACTATTTCCATAATTTCCTTATTTGTGTTGGTAATTGTGGGACAGAAAATCTAGCCATACTTTAAAAAAAAAAAAAAGAATTTTGGGACAGAATTTAAATACAGTCGATGTTATTTTACTTATGTAAATTGAGAAACCAAAATAAATGGAGTTAATTTAAATATTTCTTTAACACACATCTAAATAAATAAGAAATAAATGGTTGTATACCTATTCTGAACAAAATTTACATATGTCTAATCAATTTAAAAAATAACTCCTGAAGCAAAGAATTGTTGTAATTTTACTTACTTAAATTGAGAAACCAAAATAAATGGAGTTAATTTAAATATTTCTATAACACGCATCTAAATAACTAAGAAACAAATGGTTGCATACATATTTTGATCAAAATTTGCATTTGCGGAAGCAATTAAAAAATTAATTCATGAAACAAAGATTTGCTATAATTTTACTTATCTTTAAATTGAGAAATCAAAATAAATGGAGCTAATTTAAATATTACTTAAACATGCACATCGGTGTGCAAATAATGTGATGCGGAGTAGCAATGCTGTCGTAAGCATCCAAAATTAACAACTCTCAATATGTAGTAGTGGTGAATACAGGTCGTCCCACAGAGAACGGAGTTTATTCTTGTGCTAAATGGAAAAAGGGGTTTTTGAATGCTTTTAAACTCAAAATTAAAACAATAAAATACTAAAGAGAATGCAATTAAGAAAAGTCTTGGTTTTGGTCATATCCACCATGGCAATTTCACTAGTCGATCCTTGACACACAAGATGTGTATAAGATATCAAGTGCTAATTGAAGAATTAACCTTCTACTTTACCAATTCAAAGTTGATTCTTATTTACATCTAAAGTTGGTAATTTTCAACACGCGATTCAATTAACCCTAACTATTAATTTAACCCAGACACGCGCCAAAAATTAATTAATAGAAGCATTAAAATCAACAAGAACAATGTAGACTAATTAAACATAAACACATGCGGTTATGCCAATTAGATGATTAACTTCCCTAAATTCAATAACACTAATCGAGTAATTATCAAATTCAGTTGCTTCACAGATTAAATTAAGCGCACGCGGTTAAAACAATCTAGTAGTAGATTAATTCAAATAACTTAATATTCTGTAGCAATAACAAGTTAAAAAGAACAATCATAAAATTAATTACAGAAAAATAATCAATATTTGAGATAAAATTGAATAATTCAAGGACAAGAAGTCTCATAGCTTTGTAGAATTGACCATGGCTTCAAATCCCTCTACCAAGAAAAGGTTTAGGCACAAAGAGCCATGAAAGAATTAAGAAGAATTTTCTATTAAAAACCCTAGCCAAAAGAAAATAAAAGTGTCGATCTCTTTTTTTCACCCTAAATGGGTTATTTATATTGAGAATTAGGGTTACAAGCAAGGATTTATGGATAAGCACATGACATCGACTGAGAAGGAGTCCGTTCGGACAAAGACTTTCGCAACCTGATGGAAATCCACTTCACGCCCTCACTGCCTTCTGCGCACATGCCCTGGGGTCTTTGAGCCTATGTGCGCTTGAGGCAGTGAGGTCCTGGCCTATTCTGTCCTCCGCGCGCATGTGCAGGAACCTTACCGGGCATGTGGGACGACCTGTATTCACCACTACTACATATTGAGAGTTGTTAATTTTGGGTGTTTACGACAGCATTACTACTCCACATCACATTATTTGCACACCGATGTGCGTGTTTAAGTAATATTTAGATTAGCTCCATTTATTTTGATTTCTCAATTTAGATAAGTAAAATTATAGTAAATCTTTGTTTCATGAATTAATTTTTTAATTGCTTTCGCAAATGCAAATTTTGATCAAAATATGTATGCAACCATTTGTTTCTTAGTTATTTAGATGCGTGTCATAGAAATATTTAAATTAACTCCATTTATTTTGGTTTCTCAATTTAAGTAAGTAAAATTACAACAATTCTTTGCTTCACCTTCGACTTCTACTCCGATTTTTTCACCTTGATGCTTGCGTAATTTGAAAATGTGTAAGACACAAAAGTTGTAGGTCTTTGCCTTGGCTTTCCAATGCATCTTAAATCACCTAATCGGAGTCGGGATCAAAAGTTACGCCTGAAATACAAAGCAGTGTCTAGAATGGCTTTATACTCGTGCATGTCCCGTACTAAGCATTTTCTTTCATCTTTTCCCATCTTTTTCAGCTCTTTTTCACTTTAACCCTACAAAAACTGAGAATAACCAAATTAAGCTCAATAATAACTCAAATCTTGCTTACAACACATAAAAGCATGGACAATTAGCACATAAAATAGAGCACAATTATGAACTTATCAAATTACCCCACACTTAGCCTTTGATCGTCCTTGATCAAACATAAAATTAAAACATTTACACATAACAAAATTCTACTCAACATATTCTTTCAAATATCCACATAATTAATCAATAATCAATCCACTAGTCAAAGTAGTCAAAGAACCCAAGAGCTCAAATGCTAATTGTAAAACCCAAAACATGAAATTCGTGTGTATGTGTGTATAGCCATTCAAAAATTTAGATTTGAAAATATCCAGATTAAATCATGAAGACCCTCAAAATTTTTCTAAAAACCCCATAGCTCACTCTTCTTACACTCTTCCACCAATCTAGAGAACCGATTCAATTCGAATTTAGGTAGGACTTTTAGCTTGTACTATAGGTTAGGATATTAGTTAGCCAAAGAAGGGAGGGAATATAACAAATAAGAATAAGAGCTTTATAATAATGGTGGCCACACATTAGAATAAAACTTATCTTCACATGCAGATTATCAAACATCCACAACCCAACACTTGAGTAACAAACACCCAGGAAGAATTCCGAACAACCAAATATGCCAACCTCCCTCGGACATATATACATAACGCCATTATTTTATTTTTCTATGTCCGCTCACAGTACGGATACCAGTGGTAGGCACTACCCACAATATATAAACACGCAGGTACCAGTGATAGGCACTACCTGCGAACTACAGGTACCAGTGTTAGGCACTACTTGTAAATATAAAAAACACGCAGGTACCAATGATGGGCACTAGCTGCAACTACAAAAACTTCCATATTCATTTTGTTTCCAACAATTTTTTCCAATACCCTATTTCGCAAAAAAAATGTACATCACTCACTTCTCACAAACTTCCACCCTTATAGCCCCTTAACAAATAATGTGCACCATATGCTCTTAAAGGATAATTTAGGATAAAACAATGAAAAGAACATTAAGCTCAATAAGGATAGGAAAATTGAGTTTATGTAAAAGAAGGTGAATGATATTTCTCCTCACAAGAATAAGGCTCAAATTAAGGTACTTAGAAAGAAATTGTTAAAATGGTTAGCTAGAATGGCTCAACAAACGGAAAAGCACTACCCTCATTTTTAAACTAAATTAGGTCATCTAAGAATTAGCATAAAAAATGTAATAAAGTAAGTTTTTAGGATGCAACATAATTGAGTCTACATAAATTTCTCTAAATATTCCAAATTATAAAATTAAAATATGGCTTAGTGCTCAAAAATCTTCGAAAATTATGGATGGAAAAGATTAACACTAACTTCTCATTCATGCATGGTTCAATTAATGATTTATCATGCACAAAAATAGAAAAACTACGTTTAGCAAATTTTTTTAAAATTGGTCAATTAGCTCCGTGCTATTTTCAAAAATTTTGACAAACTCTCAAATCAAAGGAAAAGTCAAATTATATTGCAGCAAAATCGAGTAAAATACAACAAACAACTTAAAAATCCAAATAAATTTCCCACCCCATACTTAAAAATAAGCATGGTCCTCAATGCAAAAAGAAAAGCATAAAATGGGAAAAGAAAAGCTTCTCTAGATTTAATTCGCGTTTGGAGCAGTAGCAGGTAGAAATATCCCCGTGTTGCGAATGAAAGCTGGAGTAACACTAAACAAAAACAAAACAAAACAAATAATTCCCTTGAGACAATAAGAAAAACAAGAAAATTGTAGAAAATAATCCTACAATCAGCAGAAAAAATATACTCCCTTAAGGGAAAACATAACAAAAATAAACGAAAACACCATATGAGAATAAACCTAAGCAATACAAAATAAACTAACTAGAATGATACCTAACCAACGAAAATGACTAATATTGTGACTACTCAAATTGTCTAGGAAATCAACTGCCATGAATATCAAATACAAAAAATGGCCCAACACATAGGCATACACAAATCAAGGTCCATGGGGCCCCAAATCTTGTAGAAAATGAGGAAAAGGAAGAAATGTAGAAGGGTCATCTCCCCGCTCTCTGGCCATCTGACGAGCCTCCATGGTCTGCTGCCACGTAAATTGATATTGCATAAAATAAATCCAAATGTTGGCCCATCCAAAGTTGTTCTTTAAAGATTTGATGTAAAAGCTCCTCCTGCGATTGATGTGAAGCAGGTACCGGCTTATCATCTGAATCGTCAACTTCCTCTACGTGTGACGTAAAAGCTTGGGACCGAGTGCTTTTAACCGAAGCTCGTATACCCTCTAATCAATTATTGCAATCATCTGGCCTGCCCTCAATTTTTTCTTCAGAAGGCTCAATTACCACACCACTTTCCAAAAATAGAGTCATAATCAAATGGGGAAACTATAATCATGATTGCCTACTGGTAGCGGAGTAGCAGATTTGTTGACGTATGAGCTGACTGACATCTATGGCTTTCTCGATTGCAATACAATATAGCAATCTGGCCCTTTCCATAGTGATATGGGTGAGATGGTTTACCAGTAGAAGACGACCACAAATGAATTTAAACCAGACAAACCATGCTGGCTTAAGTTTATTCACGTGGAAATGGCGAGCCGTCATGCCATCTGCCATAAAAGTCCAATCCACGTCTCCGTCACAAAGAACGCTTGTGATCTGTTGAAGCTCTACGTTGGCATTACGGGTGTCGGGCCATTCATCGTTACGAACACAAGTGACCTTCAAAACTCTGTTAATTTCATTGACAGAGACATCCACTTCTTTTCCCCGTACATATATTTTGGTGGAGCTAGATAATGATCAAAATTAGAATAAAACTGACGCACCACCGGAAGGACGGCATTTATGGAAGTTGAAGTGAAAAGCTCCCATCCACGATTGCGAATGGCTAACTTGATTTCTGGCACCCCTGCCAATGGCACTTGTATGCCCATTTCCTTAATTGCTGTCCGTTTTGAGATATCATTGTCATATTTCTGTTTGGCTACCACAGTTAAAAAACATAACCCGCAACCAACTCTTGGTTGTGGAGCCCCAGATGATGAGGATTCTCTAGTACCCTTGCCTGTGGCTATTTTCTTTGCTGTTCTTCCTATTCCTATAACACATAAACATGTGTCATGAGCCCCAAACAAACAATTACAATGCCCCACACTTAAATAAAAATCCATTCTCCCAAATCATACGCCTTAGATTATGCATGAAAATCCAAGCAAAATAATGCCTACAACTAAGGCTTATATACAATGCATGAACATTCCTATGCATAAAAACTAATTAGAAAGAATTCACATGGTATAATCAATGGACATGCCCTAGTGTCTTAGGAATTAAATTCGTGCATCAATACATTGTGTTTGAACATTTTTATTCATTGAGATATTTTATCGAACACATGGCATGCATAAAGGAAGAGGAACTTTTTGTGTATATTATGAACATGCAATCTATCCTCAATCAATAATCCATACAATAATCACACCAAATTTATGTTTGAATTTCAATCCATATGAGTTTTCATCAATCAAAGCATAAAAAGACTCAACATATTCTTGAAAATTAAGTGAAACCCATAAGGAAAAATTGAAGAAAGAGAGAGAAATTCATACCTTGATTTGATTTTTCGTTAAAGAAGAAGAAATTTGGTTGTAGAATTGATGGAATTGGGGTGAGTGTTGGAAAACTTTTCTGAGGGATTTGAGAGGAAGTTGAAAATGATTCCATTCTCTTGAAGAAATAATGGGATTTGGAACGGTTAAGTTCCTTTTTTCCCGTCTCGCGCACGTGCACTACTTCCTTAGCGTGCATGTGCTCGCGAGACAGTGAACGTCCAGATATAATTGGCCCCGCGCACATGCGCTGGGATTTTAGCATGCATGTGCGTGCAAGGCAGAAGACACAATTCTATGGGGTCTCAGCGCACATGCGCTGGGATTTTAGCGTGCATATGCGCTGAAGGCTGAACGAAAATTAAACTTTTTTTTTAAATGACACATTTACATTCTACCCTAAATCACTCACATAAAACACATAAACTTCAAAGGACCATTCTTATCATTTTAGCCTCTTACTGCAATCGATTTCCCAATTAACAACGAAATTAAAATATGCTGTCCTTTAAAACGAAAATAAGCAAAAATAAAGTTGCAAAAATATTAAATAATGGAATAAAATTGAAATGGACATGGGTTGCCTCCCACGCAGCGCCATTGTTCACTATCGTTTGCTCGAGGTAATACTCTTTCACCAATCAATCATAATGCGGTTCTTCCAAATTCTCATCACACACATTTCCCAATGCAACTCCTTCATAATAGGGTTCGAGGCGATGTCACGTTAACTATGAACACTTTGGACGTTTGTAAACTCTGAATTTCAACTGTACCATGGGGAAATATATTAGTTATTACATACGGATCAATCCAACGAGATCTCAACTTACAAGGAATAGATGAAGACGTGTTTGATAAAGAAAGACTCTTTGACCGACTTGAAAATCTTTCCTTATGATCATTTGATCATGAAAAGCCGTTGCCTTCGCTTTATATATACGAGTATTCTCGTAAGCTTCATTGCGGATTTGCTCCAACTCTTGCAATTGTAATTTCCTATGTTTTCCACTAGCATCCAATCCCATATTGAAACTCTTAATTGCCTAATAAGCTTTATGCTCTAATTCTACGGGAAGGTGACAAGCTTTACCAAATATTAGCTGAAATGGGGAGATCCTTATAGGCATCTTATAAGCAGTGCGATATGCCCATAATGCATGAGCCAACTGTATACTCCAATCCCTATGGCTAGAGTTCACCGTTTTTTTGAGAATAGACTTAATTGTCTTATCTCTATTAGATCCTCGACTTGTCCACTGGTTTGTGGGCGATATGCGGTGGAAATCTTGTGTGTCACATGGTACTTTTTTAGTAAAGCTTCCACTATCCGATTACAAAAATAAGTACCTCGATCACTTATTATAGCTTGCAAAATCCCAAATCTGGAAAAGATATTGCTCTTAAGAAAATCTGAAACAATCTTTGAATCATCAGTATGAGTGGCTTTAGCTTCCACCCATTTTGAAACATAATCAACAGCCAAGAGGATATATGAATAGCCGAATGAAATAGAGAAATGTCCCATGAAATCAATGCCCCAAACATCAAATATTTCACAGAATTTTATTGGATTTTGAGGCATTTCATTCTTTTGGGAAATTTACCTGTCCTTTGACAACTATCACACGAACAACAAAATAGGTACGAGTCACGAAATATGTTGGGTCAATAAAAGCCATACTCTAATACCTTCATTCTAGATCTTTTGGATCCAAAATGTCCTCCACAAGTATACATCACTACATGGCAAAATGCTAAAATTGAATTAATCTCACCATTATTGAAACACCTTCTGATTACTTGATCAGCTCAATGTTTCCATAAATAGGGCTCATCCCACACATAGATCACTTTTGATTTTCTCCCTTGTCGCCCTAGACAAACCTTAGGGCAATTTGTTAGTAACCAAGAAATTAGTAATATTTGCATAGCAGGGTAATATCACATTTACTGAGCATAATTGTTCATCCAAAAATCTTTCTTGTATCCCTAGTTCATCCTCCACATGTGGTAGTTGACTTAAATGGTCTGCCATTTTATTTCCAAATCAAATTCGCTCAAGAGGAGTATCCATCTTATCAACCTTGGTTTTGATTTTTTTTTCATCAATAAATAATGTAAAGCTGCATGATCAAAATATACAATCACTTTAGTACCAATTCGATCAGAACAAAATTTCTCTAAAGCAAAAACAACAGCTAAAAGCTCATTTTCCGTGGTAGTGTAATTTTTTTGCGCATCATTTAGGGTTATAGATGGAGGTGTAGTAAATCACATGAGGTGCCCTTCCAATGCGTTGTCCCAAAACTGCGCCCACCACAGAGTCACTTGGGTCGCACATTATCTCAAATGGTAGACTCCAATTGGGTGGTTGGATGATTGTTGTGGACAAGAGAAGTTGTTTTAATTTGTCAAATGCCACCTTGCAGTCATCGCCAAGTTCAAATTTGACATCTTTCTGCAATAATTTGCATAAAGGTGCCAATACTTTTGAGAAGTCCTTGATAAATCTTCGGTAAAGTCCTGCATGGCCAAGAAAAGCACGAACTTCCCGCTCCTTCGTGGGGTAAGAAAAGGATTGAATTATGTCAATTTTAGCTTTATCAACCTCAATCCCCTTAGACGACACTACATGAGCTAACACTGTACCTTGTTGAACCATGAAATGACATTTTTCAAAATTTAGAACAAGGTTAGTTTCAATGCACCTTTGTTATATTAATGCGAGATTATGCAAACACTGGTCAAAAGAATCTACCATAAACTGTGAAATCATCCATGAATACCTCAATAAAATGTTCTAAAAAATCAAAAAATATGCTAACCATACACCTCTGAAAAGTAGCAGGAGCATTACACAACCCAAATGGCATACGACGGTAAGCAAATGTTCCAAATGGGCATGTAAATGTTGTCTTCTCCTGATCTTGTAGAGCAATAGCGATTTGGAAAAATCCTGAGTAGCCATCAAGAAAACAATAATATAGCACGACCAGCTAACCTTTCAAGCATTTGATCAATAAAAGCCAAAGGAAAGTATCTTTGCGAGTAAGAGAATTAAGCTTTCGATAATCTATACAAACCGGCTACCAGTTCTGTATACGGGTGGGAACCATTTCGTTTTCTTGATTTTTCATCACAGTGATCCCCGTCTTCTTAGGGACTAATTGCACTGGACTAAACCATTGGCTCTCTGAAATCGGGTAAATTATCCCCACTTCAAGAAGTTTGAGGATTTCATTTTTAACCACTTCCATTAGCGTCGGGTTTAGCACTTCTTTGTGGTTGACGGGTAGGCTTAGCTCCATCTTCGAGTAGTATACAATGCATGCATGTTGATTGGCTAATTCCCTTTATATCTGTAATGGTCCATCCAATCACCGTTTTATGATCCCTTAGGACTTTTAACAAATGTTCTTCTTGGGCAATGGTTAGGTCATTATCGATTATCACCGGATGAGTTTTCCCGTCACCTAAAACATATATTTGAGGTGATTTGGGAGAGGCTTCAATTTTGACTCAGCCGCCTGCAAAACCAAAAGCACAAGTGTATCATTAAGGTTCCTCGATATCACGTAAGATAACTTACCAAATTGCGGTTGTTCAGCATCACTTTCTGCTTGCTCATCCCCATTTCCTTCAAACTCTCTTCAAAAACATCCTGTACTATCGAATTGATCCCATCAACAAAATAAATAGAATTATCCTCAGTGGGATACTTCATGGCTGCATAAATATTATGTTGAAAATTTTTGCCATCAAATTCCATCGTCAAAATTCTAGTATCTACATCTATCTTAGTTTTGGATGTTTTAAAAAATAGTCTACCTAACAAAATAGATGAGTAAACTCATCATTGTTCTCCATGTCAAGTACAAAAAAAGAGAATTAATTACATTCATTGATTTGGACTAAAACATCCTCAACTACACCCTTAGGATAAGCCACTAATCTATCTGCTAACTGGATAACAGTACTAGTTTCAAGTAAAGACCCTAGGTGCAAGGATTTGTAAACTGAATAAGGCATAACATTTATAGAAGCTCCTAAATCCAACGTGGCCTCCTTAATTCTAATGTTTTTTATTGAACACGGAATTGTACACATACCTGGATCTTTGCATTTCAGTAGAAGATTCTGTTGTGTAAGCATGGTTGATACAATTTTTTCCCAACATGATCTTCTCAGCCTTCTTTTGTTTTTGCTTCTTTTTATGTGTACATAATTCTTTCAAAAATTTAGCATAACGAGGAATTTGTTTGATAGCATCCAGCAATGGAATAATTACACTAACTCACATTTGCGAAAAGTTTCATACAAGTCTATATTGGGGTGCTCCTTCGCAAATTCCTTAAATGCATTAGGAAATGGTGGTTCAGGTATGTATTTTGGCCATTGTGTTGACTTACCAGTTTTTTCTTCTTTTTGAACGGGACAACTTTCTTTCTCCACTTCAATTTCCCTCTCCTTAGACTTGTTCTGTTCAGGAACTACTCTAGTTGTTACCTCAACCTTCTTGCCGCTTCTCAACACAATTCCACTGGCATTCTCTTTAGGGTTAATGACTATTTGAGAAGGCAACTTTCCAGAACTCTGTGCTTCCAACCTGCTAATTGCGGTAGCCATTTGTTCCATTTGATGCTGCAACTGCTGAATACTGGCCTTAGTGTCCTGCTGAAATTGAATAGTATTATCAGTTAAAATATTCAACCGTTCCTCTGAAGACTTACTAGACTGATTATTCAAATTGGCTTGTTGTCTTTGAGCGAATGGGGGCCTGTATGGTTGGAAGTTCTACTGAGTTCTATTGAGGCTGAGGTTGTGCTGGATTCCCGTATCTCAAATTAGGATGATCCCTCCATCCAGATTAAACGTGTTCGAGTAGGGATCGTAATTTGGTCGTGGTTGTCCTAGGAATTCTCCCACTGCATTTACTTGTTCTTGGCCGTCGTCTTGTACTATGGGGCATATATCTATCGAGTGTCCCTCATTTGAACAGATACCACATGGTTGTGCAGTCGGTGCGGTACCTAAAGCCAATTGTCGAACAAAAGAAGTCAAACTAGCCATTTGTTGTTCTAGAAATGAAACATTTACCTTATTCACACATTTGAGATGTTGATTGCATCGTGTCCCAAACTTTTAAGAACGCGAGGCCATATTCGATATAAGCTCACGAGCAGCGTCTATGGTGAAATTGTCTAATGCCCCTCCACTTGCAGTGTCAACCCTGTTCCTTTCGTTCGGCAACAAACCTTCATAGAAATATTGGATTAGCAAAGAGTAACTTATCTGATGGTGCGGACAACATTTGCACACAATTTCTTGAAGTGCTCCCAATACTCATACAAGGATTCGTCATTGAACTGCCTAATGCCACAGATCACCTTGTGAATATTTGTAGTTCGAGACGTTGGGAAGTATTTAGCCAAGAATAGTCTGTTATCTGCTCCCAAGTTGTGATACTACCCGAAGGTAAATCGAACAGCCAATCCTTTGCTTCATCCTTGAATGAGAACAGAAATGTTTTCAACTTGATATGCTCCTCTGACACCCCGGTGGGTCTCATACTCGTGCAAACGACATGGAACTCCTTAAGATGCTTGTTTGGATATTCACCTGGCAATCCATGAAAAGAAGGTAATAAATGGATTAGTCTAGATTTTAATTCAAATGTGACATTAGTATCTAATTCTAGATATATAATGCATAAAGGTTGTTGATTTAGTATGGGCGCCACTAATTCTCTCAAAATCCATTGTGCCATGTTTGTCTGCCCTTGATCTTCCTTATCACCTGCAAAAATAAAATTAAACATTGTATTGTTATTCCCCTAACTGTCTTTCTCGTAATTCTTTTCCCAATCTGCATAATGTTCTCTGTATTTTCAGATCAAATTGAAATTCAATTTGTCCAGCAGACCGGGTCACAGGCATACACAATTAGTAGAAGAATAATAATAAAAAGAAAGGAAAGAAAAAAAATGAAATAAATAGCACAAAAATAATTCAAACCGTTCCCCAGCAACGGCGCCAAAATTTTGGTGTGCAAATAATGTGAGGCGGAGTTGCAATGCTGTCATAGGCACTCAAAAATAACACTCTCAATATGTAGTAGTGGTGAGTATAGGTCGTCCCGCAGAGAATGGAGTTTATTCTTGTGCTAAATGGAAAAGGGGGTTTTTAAATGCTTTGAACTCAAAATTAGAACAATAAAATACTAAAGAGAATTCAATTAAGAAAAGTCTTGCTTTTGGTCATATCCACGCTGGCAATTTCACTAGTCGATCCTTGACACACAAGATAATCCAATTTTATATCAAGCACTACTGTGAAGAATTAACCCGAACGAATACCAATTCAATTTTGATTATTATTTCTTTCTAAAGTTGGTTCATTTTCAACACGCGATCCGATTAACCCTAACTATTAATTTAACCCAGACACGCACCAAAAATTAATTAATAGAAGTATTAAAATCAACAAGAACAATTAGACTAATTAAACATAAACACATGCGGTTATGCCAATTAGATGATTAAATTCCCTAAATTCAATAACACTAATTGAGTAATTATCAAATTTAGTTGCTTCACAGATTGAATTAAGCACACGCGGTTAAAACAATTTAGCAGGAGATTAATTCTAAGAACTTAATATTCTACAACAATAACAAGTTAAAAAGAACAATCATAAAATTAATTACAGAAAAACAATCAATACTTGAGATAAAATTGAATAATTCTAGTAGTTCTTATAGTCTCACAGCTTTGTAGAACTGACCTTGGCTTCAAATCCCTCTACCAAGAAAAGGTTTAGGCACAAAGAGCCACGGAAAAACCCATTAAAGAAGAATTTTCTACTGAAAACCCTAGCCAAAAGAAAATAAAAATGTAGATCTCTTTTTCTCACCCTAAATAGGGTATTTATATTGAGTATTAGGGTTACAAGCAAGGATTTATGGATAAGGACATGACATAGGCTAAAAAGGAGTCCGTTCGGGCAAAGAAACCCGTTGGAAATCCACTTCACGCCGTCACTGCCTTCCGTGCACATGCGCTGGGGTCTTTGCGCGCATGTCCGCGCGAGGCAGTGAGGTCCTGGCCTATTCCGTCCTCCACGCACATGCGCAGGGACCTTAGCGCACATGTGCGTGCGAGCCACTTCTGGGAATCTGCTTCTGGATGTAGCGCACATGCGCTGCACAGCTCCGGCGCATATGCGCTGGCTTCCTCAACTGTGCTCCATTTTCGGCTTCGATTTCCACCTTGATGCTTGCATAATTTGTGAAAGTGTAAACACAAAAATTGTATCTCTTTGCCTTAGCTTTCTAATGCATCTTAAATCATCTCAATCAGAGATCAATTTAGGTATCAAAAGTTACGCTTGAAATACAAAACAGTGTCTAGAATGGCTTTATACTCGTGCATGTCCTGTACTAAGTATTTTCTTTCATCTTTTCCCATCTTTTTCAACTCTTTTTCACTTTAATCCTACAAAAACTGAGAATAACCAATTTAAACTCAATAACAACTCAAATTTTGCTTACAACACATAAAAGCATGGTAGTTGAGACACAAAGTAGAGCACAGTTATGAACTTATCACACATACATAAATAAGAAATAAATGGTTGCATACTTGTTCTGATCAAATTTTATATTTGCAAAGGCAATTTAAAATTTAATTCCTGGAGCAAAGACCTACTATAATTTTATTTTCCTAAATTGAGAAACCAAAATAAATGGAGTTAATTTAAATATTACTTAAACATGCATATAAATAAGTTAGAAATAAATGGTTGCATAACTTTTTTTTAATCAAATTTTGCATTAGCCAAAGCAACTTAAATTCCTAAAGCAAAGATGTTTTCGAAATGAGGTGCAGTATTATGGATATAGAAGTAGAAATTTTTGAGATATTGCCAAGGTTGATGTTTGGATTGGGTTTGTACTGGTTACTTAAATAATTGGGTGTCCGTAAGGATTTTTTTAAAGACTTAAAAGTAACTACCTCAATTCTTTATTTACCAGATGCAATATGGTTTAATATCTTACTACTTTAAAAAGATATTTGAACTAATTCAAATACAAAGCAGATGTGATATGTGTTTTGGTTTTTGGTTGAATGGTAACTATTTTGAAGTAGTGAATATCCTAATTTCCTTATATCAAGCAAAATTGAGGAGACTGGATGGCATGAAGAGGTAGTTACCTAGATCAATAACTCTCTTCCTTTATTATTACTCAGACACACATCTCCCTATAATACAATTCTACTTTGTCCATAGAGTTCAAATTTAATACCAGTTTTATCCTATGCACTCACATATAAATACTTGTATTATATTAAGGAAATAGTATATTTTCGCAAGGACAGATAAGTAGAGAAAATATTAAATTTGATAAAAGATGGCCTTAGACTTTATATATAGCAAGATTATTTCTCAAACACACTTCTCTCTATAATACAATTCTACTTTGTCCATAAAGTTTAAGTTTAATACCAGTTTTATCCCACACACATACATATTTGTATTATATTAAGGAAATGATATATTTTTGTGTGGGCAAAACAGAGAAAATATTAAACTTGACAAAAGATGACTTTAGACTTTATCTATAGTAAGATAAGATATTACAATTCTATCGTTTCTTTTCGACTCAAGTTGCAAGTTGCAACTAAAAATTTAAAAAAAAAAAGAAGAAAAAAAATCCCCAATAATCTCTCGCAATTTACCAACAAAAAGAAATAACCTATTATAATCAAATCAAATTCTCGATGACAACTACCAATGTCATTTCGATGCTATGAAAAATATACTGAAATATGGTAATTTTAAAATTTAAGTATTAAATAACAATGTTCAAAGATTGAAAAAATACGTAGGTAGATATAAATATTATATTCATGTGTCGGTGTATCATAAGCGGCATTCAGTTGTCATCAGAAATTTTGGCAGAATTTGATTGTATTATAATAAGTTTAGTTAGAAGGAAAAGCAATAGTTAAATGAGACAATTAAGCAGATAATTAAACATTATATACCATCAATAAGAAAATATTCGTCCAAGAATTGAAGTTGAGAAATTATATTACAACAATTTAAAGCAGAGAAAAAAAATAAAAAACACATATTGTCCTCAGAAACAAATGTAGGTGACATTATAGTACTTCAAATTCGGAGCACAGATCCAAAGACAAAAGAAGCAAAGGCGACCCCGAAACCTGCCACCAATGACGGTGAATCTACAACCTAAGTTGCATTTTTTTCATTAAATATTGGAAACTCATCCAGTACAGTTTTTCTTAATTAATTTGTAAATAAAAATATGCCACAGATATGTATCAGAGACATTTACCTCCATGACATTCAAGAAATCTTTTGTCTTTGATCTTCTGTAGTGTATCCGCTACAACTTTCGTATTAAGCCTTTCCTGAGGAGATTCTTGAACACAATTTAAGGCCAATCCCATGATTAATGACAAACACTCCAACCTTTGAGTGAAATGTTCCTCGTCAGGCTTCAACAAATCTGTGTCTATAACTTGAAGAATTGCATTAGGCATTGAATCATTTACCCAACTCTTCAAGCTTAGATTTCCATCAAACATTTCATCATTAGGCCTTCTGCTTGTAAAGACTTCCATCAGTAGGATTCCAAAGCTATAGACATCACATGCTGTTGACACTAGTCCTTCCAATCCATATTCTACATATTGCAATCCAAGAAATCATTGGGAAAGAATTTACTTCTATAAAAGTGATTACAAACTGACAAAAACCAATGACGTGTCATTAAATTTGTCAAAAAATGAATGCAATTCGACCAAGTTATCTAAAATCAAATATTGGTGATTTAATATAATTTTGGCAACTCAGTGATCACATGCGTCACTTTTTAAAATCATGTTCCTTAGAAAAAATATGAAAAAAATTAACTAGAATCACAATATAAAGATTACCTGGTGCCATATAACCAATTGTTGCTAAGGTCTTAGTGAATGCAGTGCTTTCCTCGTTACCCAAAAACTTTGCAATTCCAAAATCGCTTACACGGGCAACCATGTCATCATCAATGAGGACATTACTCGGTTTCAAGTCACAGTGAATCACAGGAGTCGAATATTCATGGTGCAAATATTGCAAAGCATTTGCCACATCTATCATTATTTCCAATCTTTGAAAAATGTTCAAGAAGTAGTTAGGAGAATACAACCATTTGTCAAGGCTCCCATTGCACATGTATTCAAGCACCAGTGCCTTAAAATCAAGGTTAGAGCAACAACTGACAACTTTGACGAGATTTCGATGGCGAAGATTGCAGAGTACCTCACATTCTGCATCGAAACTCTTATGTCCACCTTCAAGTTGCAAATTAAAAACTTTTACAGAAGTAGTCTACAAAGATTCCATCATCCAGAATTGCTTTATAAACCGATCCAAAACTCCCAGAGCCAAGTAAATTGCTTTCACTACAGCCATTAGTTGCTCGTAGAAGTTCGTAATAAGAAAGTACTCTTCCTTTTGCTAGGACAGGTAACAAATCTGTTGCACTTGGAACCTTTTCTTTCAATCGATATCGAAGGAATACTAATGCCAAGACAACCAGAAGAGAAATCCCCAGTGGGACAAATGCAAGTAGAAGCACCTTTTTGGGTATTGGTCTGTGTTTTGGATGGTCACTCTTGCATGGTGGGACATGAAATTTTGCATCTCCACACAAGGCATCATTGAAAATGAAAGATTTAATCGTGAAGCTTCTAAAAGGACCATTGGAGGGAATTTCACCCTTTAAATGGTTAAAAGAAACGTTGAGGGCTTTCAAAGATTGAAGTTTCTCCAATGACTTGGGTATTAAGCCAGAGAGGCTGTTATTTGACAAGTCTAGAGATGTTAAGCATTAACATGTTTCCAAATGATTCGGGAATTAATCCTCGGAACCTGTTGTGTGCTAAAGAAAGGTTTTGAAGCATCTGTAAACTGCCTATTGTCGCGGGAATATCCCCTAAGATTTGATTCACTGACATGTCAATTGATATTGTAGCTTTCAAATTTCCAATCTCGAGGGGCAATGAGCCAGTTAAAGAGTTGGAGGCTATGTCGAGCACCAAGAGATCTCTTAGTTTCCACAAGGTTTTAGGAATTGTAGAGGTCAATAAGTTGGAACGCAGATAAAGTTTCCTGAGAGACGTCATATTTCCAAAACAATCTGGAATTAGGCCTGAAATTTGGTTTTGGCTAAGATACAACTCAGCCAGGGTGTGCATGCTACAAAAGGTATCTAGACCACCCCTTAATTTGTTGTTCATGAGATATAGCCCTTGAAGGTTTTCCATGTCTTGGATTGTTCTTGGAACAACTCCAGACAACTGATTGTCTTCTAGAGAAATCAAGATTAGACTAAACGCTTAAGTTTCCAATTTCACTCGGGACTGGGCCTTTAATATTAGAAGCTCCTGCGAAGAAATACTTCAGTATAGTAGAAAGATTCCCAACCGAAGCTGGAATAAAACCATTGAGTGGATTCATATCCAGCCTTAAAGTCTCTAAATGCTTGCACTTTGTCAAGGAATTAAGAAACTCCAACTCTGAAGATGTGGGATCATTGGTCAAATTGTTACCATAAAGATCTAGATACTCCAGGAGTTCAAGATTCCCAATGTTTTTGGAAATTGAGCCAGTGAATTGGTTAGATTCGAGGGAAAGCAGTGTCAATTTAGAGCAATTTACAATGGAAGCTGGTATAACTCCACCAATGTTGTTTGCGTCGAGATTAAATATCTTTAGATCAGGCAGTTGGTGACCTATATTTGATGGAAGATTGCTTGTGAGGTTATTGAATCCCAGATAAACCTCACTCAGTTTTGAGAGATTGAAGATCCCTATTGGTATAGAGCCAGTTAAGTCTGTTGAATGCTAAGTTAAGTTCCTGCAGTTTGTGAAGGTTGCAAATCTCTTCCGGTATTACACCTATCAAATAATGCATGAATGTGGTAACTGTAATTTTTTTAAAACAATCTAAGAAATAAAATTTTAGTAAACTGTAAAATATGATTTAAACGAATCGCTAATTGATTGAGAACAGGTAGGATGAACAAAGTGAAGCTCTTCCTTCCTGGCAAGAAACTACCTGTCAATAAGTTACTAGAAAAAGCAACAACGGTAAGCCCGGTCAGGTTCCCAATTTCTTTTGGTATAGTGCCTGTAATTTGATTATTTTCAATGCCGAACTCCTTGAGGCTACGAAGATTTCCGATCTCTTGTGGAATGACCCCTGCCAATGGCCAAGAATTCGTTTATAAAAATTTGCCCACAGATTGTTAAACAATTTCATAATGAGAAAAAAAATAATGAAGCAATTTCACATTGTTTGAACGATGGGAAATTAATAAAAGAGTATCAGCAGTAATGCTTACCTTGTAAATTGTTGGTTCCGAGGTATAATACCTCAACCATCTGTAAGTTGCTGATTTCTTTTGGTATGGATCCACTGAATTTGTTGAATGACAATGACAATATCTCACAGTTGTGAACACAGAGATAAGCTTGATGGGATTTGACCGTGTATCTGATTGGTAGAGAGATAAATCCCTTTGAGATCTGGAAGATGGTGGCATAGATCAGCAGGAAGAGTACCAGTTAAATTATTGTCCGTGAATGCAACATATTCCAAAGTTGAGATGTTGAAGATTTCCAATGGTATGGAACCAATCAGTTGATTTTTTTGAAGATCCAGAATTGTCAAGCTACTGAGGTTTCCAATCTGTTCAGGAATCTTCCCTCTCAGGGAATTACCCTCGAAATAGAGATGTTCGAGTTTCGACAAGTTAGAGATGGAAGAAGGGATTGGGCCAGGAAAATTGTTATAAGATAAATCCAAGGTTTGAAGTTCAGGAAAGCGACCAAACCACATTAAATGGAATCTCTCCTTGAAGTTATTAAACCTTTCTGATGTCTCTTAGGCGTCGTAACTGCGACAACTCTTGAGGCAGATTTCCATGGAAATAGTTGCTTTGAATTTTAAGAGAAACAAGAAAGGTGAGATTTCCCAATTGTGGAGGCATGGTTCCTGTGAGACTCATGCTTGAAATGTTTAAAGCAGTCACTCTTCGATGTTTGGATCCGCATTTGACTCCGATCCAGTCACAAACAACAGAAGATGTTGAAGCATTTGAAGGCCAGTTTTTTGACAAGAATTGATAAGGATCTGACGTGATGTGGGCTTTCAGGGCTAGAAGTGCAGATTGATCAGTGGCAATGTTTGAGTTTTTCATGGCTGTGGAAGTCACAATGAAACAATATTCCACCAAAATAAGTGCAAGAAAGTAGCTGCAGAAATGTCTTTCCATTTCAACTTTGATAAATTTGGAACTGCTTATGGATTGTGTAAATTAGTAGCATCTATATGAAGTATATAAATGTGTTGAATTACAATCAGAATTCAGACTTTGATGTTATAGCCAGGTGTTTTTTTTTTTTTTTTTGGTTCATAAAACACTGCAAATGTTGTGCTAAAAAGGATGTGTAAAACGGTTCTGGATTTTTTATCCCACTTCTCTTTATCAACTATTGTCCCACTATTTAGATGATACGTATTTATTTGTAGAAAATACTTACGCAGACATAATTTTGAATCCATTTATAAATCTTGTAGTGTGTGCTAAACTATATAGAATAAATGAGAAAGCAAAATTTTATAAAATTTATTCTGAACACAAGGTATATAAGTGAATTTTAAAACCGATTCTACATAATTATTTTTCTTTATTTACTGTAGTAAAGTATATATGTTGAATATATAACGTGTGAGACAGGGGATTGCAACCTTTCCTGAAATGGTAAATATGATAGTTCGGGATGTAATATGTCCAAAAATTAAGTATTGGATACAACAAGTCGAAAAGAATTTATGTGTCCACTTGCATCTATTTTACCATTTACTTTGAAAGGTGTTTAAATTTGCATTCAAAACCCATTTCAGCCTACTTCGGATCAAATTCCACTTTCTTTGTTTTTATATTTAGAGTTGACTGCTTTATTCCTCAGGAGTCCAAAAAGTCAACTTGACTAATTTGTGAATTGACAGTGGAATCCACTGTACGGTACTCAAAAATCTCAGCCAGTCGTTCGCCCCTTCTATCACATTACACGGCAATTTCCACTCGCTTTAGCAGCGTGTAAAAGTCTACAAGAATTGATATTGGAATTCAACTTGAAGAACAACTGTATTTATATACACATCTAAATGTGTATAAAGTGTTAATAGATTTAGAAAATAATAAATGAAATATGATCGAATATCTAAAATTAGGAATTAGTGTTTTATTATGATTTTGTCTGTAAAATAGTTTTGACAAATAATTCTAAATTTGTAATTTGTAAATTATTTTCCCATCATGAAGTCAATGCAAATTATGTAACCATAACATGATTATTAGTCGTCGTACATAGTAAAATGAGCTATGTGAATGAAATGCAATTGATCACAACCATATGAAATTTTTTTGGATCATTGATTAGCATGTTTGGAATCTATTGGATTTCCCATTTATTTAAAATAGCCTTCAATTTACCACATCCCATCCATATCTTTACTTGATTGTGTTGGGAAAAAACGAGAATAACTCAAGCAAAATAATTACTCAAGAAAAAATTTCTCACTAATTAAATAAATCGTAGGACTGACCCAAATAATAAATAAATAAATAAATAAATAAAATCAACAAGCACAGAACACAGGATTTTTATGTGAAAAATCCCTTTAATGTGAAGAGTAAAAACCATGAGATCTAGTCCAGAAATATTTCACTATCAACGGATGAATGAGTACATCAAAATGAGTCTCCAGTAAATACCTGGAAATCAAACACGCACATACTTACTACCAAAAAAGAAATAAATAATTTGACAGTACACAATAACCCAAATCACGGTATAAAAGTCTAATCACTAGACAAGAGAAAATAATAATTGGACCGTACAGAATGAATTCCACACCGTCGAGAATATTGTACTGAAATCTCATTGCAAACGGAGCAAAATTTACTGTCGGATCAAAGCACGGACCTGCTGATTTTCTACTCTAAATATTTGGAACTGCTATTGCCTTTGTCACAAAACTCATTGCTTTCAAGCAGCCTTATTTAGCCCTTTTATAAGGTTTTCACTTCTTTTCTTATTGGGTTTCGTGCCAACTTTTACTCCTAAAACCACATGCACACACGGCACAATTCTTTTTGTTTTAGGATTTGGAAATCTTGGTTTGTGGTCCCTACTTGAGGAAGGACTCATGCCCATCAAACTCCCCTTCCGACTCAAGTGGAGGCATTTGCCAAACCGCCAACCAAACAACAAGTCTTGAACTTTTCTCTTGTCAAAGATTTCGTCAACATATTTGAACCGTTGTCATCTGTATGGATTTTAGTAAGTTCAATCGCTCCTTAGAGTCCAGAACATCTTGTATCCAATGATATCGCACATCAATATGCTTAGATCTCCCATGGAAGGTCATATTCTTGCCGAGATAAATAGCACTCTGGCTGTCACAGTATAACATATACTGCCTCTGAGTAAAATCGAGCTCATGAATGAAAATTTTCATCCAAAGCAACTCCCTACAAGTTTCGGTACTAACAATGAACTCTGCCTCAGTAGTAGACAATGCAACAATCTTCTGCAATCCTGATTGCCACGCTACAGCACACCTCTGCAAATGTAATTAGGTACTCTGAAGTAGATTTCCCATATCTAATCTGTGTAACCACAAAGAATAGATTTACCAGTCCCAAAACATAGTTTCAAATTCAATGTATCCTGTAGATGCCTCATAATCCACTTCACAGCTTTCTAATGCTTTCTGCCCAAATTTTTCATAAATCGGCTAACAGTACCAACTGCATGGGCAATGTCTGGCTTAGCGCAAACCATTGCATCATCAAATTCCCTACTTTCGTTGTTCATAAGGAACACGTTGCATATCTTCTTTCTTTTTATCACTAGAAGGAGCATGTCTACTGCTAAGCTTAAAGTGCATAGTGAGACAGTGCTCACTACTTTAGCTGTATCCATACAAAATCATTGGAGTATCTATTCCACGTATTTTTACTGAGACAAACATAACTTCTTGGTCATTCTATCCCGAGTAATTTGCATGCCAAGAATCTACATTACTGGTCCCAAGTCTTTCATGGAAAATGACTTACTGAGCTCTTTCTTCAATCTATCAATTCTATTAGAATTATGACCAACTATCAACATGTCATCAACATAAAGTAGTAAAATGATGAACTCATTGTTAGAGAACTTCTACACGGATACACAATAGTTGGATGTAGTTAAAGACTTGTACCTTTGCAGTTGGATCATCACTAACTCAAACACCTTGTACAACTGCCTAGGAGCTTGTTTTAAGCCATACAAGCTCTTCTTCAAGCTACAGACTAAATTCTCCTTACCCTTCACCACAAAGCCTGGCATTTCTAGCTGCTCTATATAAATTTCCTCCTCTAGATCACCATGAAGAAACATGGTTTTCACATCCATTTGCTCCACTTCAAGATCAAGACTCGCTGCCAAACACTATCGGATAGAAGACATCTTCATAATAGGATAGAAGATTGCTGCAAAGTCAATACCCTTCTTCTGACTGAAACCCTTGAGCACCAATTTAGCTTTGTACCGTAGAAATGAAGACCCTTCTTCATTCTTCAATCTGTAGATCCACCAATTTTTCAAAGCTTTTCTATTCTACAGTAACTTCATCAGCTCAAATGTGTGGTTATCTAGTGATTTCTTCTCATCGTCCATAGCATCAACCCACTTTGCCTTCTGCTCACTCTCTATGGCCACATCATAGCTCTATAGTTTTCTCTCATCAGTAAGGAGCACGTACTCATCTAATGAATAACGAATAGAGAGAACTCTAGTCCTTGTCGACCTTCTTAGTGGAACTTCAGGTTCATTAGCTCCACCAGCGGGCTAATCATTTGCCTCATTAGCAGTATAGTCAGTATCACCCTCATCTTGATCATCCTGATGTCGTACCTTATCATGATTTTCATCATTAGCTATATCGGGCATACGGTCATAGAAGCAGAAACTAAATCTAAGTCTACCAGGCCATCAATACTTGTAGACTCTGACTTATCTTCCTTATCAATATTTTCAATTGTCTGATCTACCATGAAAATAACATCACGACTTCTCACAAGTTTTTGAAAAATCGGATCATAAAATCTATAACCAAATTCATCATGACCACAGCCAACAAAGATGCACTCTCTAGTCTTGACCTCCAACTTGGACCTTTCATCTTCAAGCATATGCACAAATGCTTTGCAACCAAATACATGCAAGTAGTCATAGGATACCACCTTGCCATACCACACACGATTAGGAACATCAGCCTATAAAGCAACGATGGGAGATAAATTTATAACATGTGCAACAGTATATAATGTCTCATCCCAAAATGTATGTGGCAATTTGTTGCTTCAGAAAACAAACATTTGACTTGCTCCACTAATGTCCTATTCATTCTCTCTACCATGTCATTAAACTGAGAAGTCTTAGGAGGTGTCTTTCGATGTCTTATACCCTGCTGTCTGACCATTGATCATCAAATGGTCCAAGATATTCAGCACCATTCTCAATGCGAGTACATTTCAGCTTCTTACCTGTATCCCTCTCAACAAAAGCCTAAAATTGTTTAAAAACATCAAACACCTGATCTTTTGACTTCAAGGCATACACCCAAAATTTTCTTGAACAATTATCAATACATTTGACAAAGTAGAGTGCACCACCAAACGTCTTCGTTTTTATTGGACCACAGAGATCTGAATGCACTAACTCAAGCAATTCTGATTTTCTTGTTGGAGGATGACTCTTGAAAGAGACCCTGTTCTATTTTCCTGCCAAGCAATGTGCACACCTTTCCAATTTAGTGGTCTTCAACCCGAAAAGTAAATTCTTCTTGGACAAACAACTTAGTCCCTTATCACTGATGTGGCTAAGCCTCTTGTGCCACAACTCTAAAGAGACACTGTCTTCAACTGCATTGATATTATCAATGCACATAAAAGCCTTGGTCCAGTACAAGCCTGAATTCTTCTTCCCACGTGCCACAATCAAAGAACCCTTGGTTATCTTGCACTACCCATTACCTTGGGTGCTAATATAACCCTCATCATCCAATATAGCAGTCGAAATTAGATTCAAATGAATATCTGGTGCATGTCTGACACTCGCAGAGTCAATGTAACTCCAGTATAGGTCTTCAATACAATACTCCCTATGCCAACTATCCTTGACTGACCATCATTACCCATCCTCAATATCCCGAAGTCATCGGGTGTATAAGATGTGAGTAAATCTTTTCTTGATGTCACATGGAAACAGGCGCCACTATCGACGACCTAATTTGATTCATCACTAGCAACATTGATCAAATTTTCCTCCTACAAAAGTACCAAATCCTCTGCAGTAGTAGTGGCAACACAATCATCATTGAGGTCACTATCTTTCTTAATAGAGAACCTCTGTTCTCCCTTTTCAGCTTGTTACAATTTTTCTTGATGTGTCCTTTCTTGCCACAATGATGACACTCAAAATTCTCGTACCTTGACTTGGATTTGCCCCTACTCTTGCCTCTGCTGGATTCTCTTTTTTCTCTATCAACACCACACTACACTTGGCTCTACACATTTACAGAGTAACCCTCGTCCAATGCTTGGCAGAGCTAAGAGGGGCTTCAATCCTTGGTCTTTATCCCCATCTTTGCCCAGGCTAACGGGGCCTAACTTATTCAAGGGGGAGAGTCGAGACTCAAAAAGCATCGTTGAGAGGAATCTATTTGTGGCCTCTCTTCATTCTCTATAGTTTTCCAAACTTTTCTTCAACATAGGTGACAAAGAGCGAAGCAGAGATGGAAGAGATCAAACACGGGAATAAGAAGCAAGCTCGCCTTTCTTTTTGATCATTTTGATAGAGGGGGGTAAAGAAAGTTGACAAAACAAACTTGTATTTTCTCATTGAACAAATATAGAAAAAGAATCATATAGAAAATGCTCTTAACCCAACCCCTGTCTCTTCATAAAGCCGTGTATTGTAAGTGATCCGAACCTACCTGGAGCGAGCTTTCCAGGGAGACAAGTGAAGTTGGTGAGCCTTATGATGGGAAACTATCTCCTGCGGTTCAGAGAGGACTCAGCTGTTAGTTAGTACCCTCTTGGCTTGGTTTCAGTATGGACCCTTTCACTTTATTTTACTATAGACGCTTAGCGAAAAGAATATTTTTTGATACAGGACATGGATTCTATATGAACCAATGGATCGTGATAAGTTGTTACTACTATCAATGACTTCCACTTTTATTACTTCATTCTTTCCATATCCCTCTCCTTTGTTCTCTGTTACTTATCAAATGGCGTTCCGTTCATATCTTTAAGTTTGATCATTAACAAGGTTCAAAGAAAAGGTAGGCCATTGATAAAGAATCGATTCCAAACCACAATCCTAGTAGATTGTAGGCCTCCACTTTTTTTTTGAGTTTCATTCTTGCAAATGTACTCCCCAGGCGGGATACTTAATGTGTTAGCTACAGCACTGCACGGGTCGATACGTACAATACCTAGTATCCATCATTTACGGCTAGGACTAATGGGGTATCTAATCCCATTCGCTCACCCAGTTTTCATCTCTAAGTGTCAGTGTCGGCCCAGCAGAATTCTTTCGCTGTTGGTGTTCCTTTTGATCTCTACGCATTTCACCACTCTACGGAAATTCTCCCTGCCCCTACCATACTCCAGCTTGGTAGTTTTCACTGCCAGTCCAGGGTTGACCTTTGGGATTTGACAGGGGACTTAAAAAGCCACCTAAAATGCTTTACGCCTAATCATTTCGGATAACGCTTGCCATAAGAGACTGTCTTATTGCGGCGCCAATGCTTATTCCCCAAATACCATTATTACTTTTTCTCCAGTAAAAGAAGTTCACAACCTGTGGGCCTTCTACTTCCACGCGGCATTGCTCTGTTAGGCTTTCGCCCATTGCGACTAAATTTTATACAAGACTAGATCTGTAGGAGTCTAGACCGTGTCTCAGTCCCAGTGTGGCTGATCATCTTCTCAGACTAGCTATTGATCATCGCCTTGGTAAGCTATTGCTTTACCAACTAGCTAATCAGACGTAAGCCCCTCCTCGAGTGGATTCCTCCTTTTGCTCCTCAGCCTACGGGGTATTAGTAGTCATTTCCAACTATTGTTCCCTTCCCAAGTATAGGTTCTTATGTATTACTCACCCGTTCGCCATTGGAAACACCACTTCCCGACCAACTTGCTTGCTTAACACATGCAAGTCAAACGTTGTAGTCATATTAAAAGCACAAAAATCGTATAGCAAGGAAAGCAAGGGAAAGGAAGCAATTCAATGGCACCAGCTCGTGCATACCACAGATAAGGTTCTATTGACCTTCCTAATCGTACTCGTTCCAGGCCTTGGTAATTATTCTGTGGGGTTTGACTAAGGAGTGGCCTTTGCTATCGCTTGAAACTTCCTTACTTACCACATAATAGGGAAAGGATGCCCATCTTTAAAGCTACTTTCTTTACAAGCACTAGCTTTATGGCTTTCTAGGTCTTCACCTTTGGGAAAACTCTCTTCTTTAGGCTTAGAAACTGCTTTCTTCTTGCTTGGTTTTTGTTTTCTTAAATACAACTGTTAACAATCCCTATCGTCATCCAATCTTAAAGTCTAGAAGAAGGGATGAAAAAGCGAGAATAAAATGGCGAGAGAGTCTATTATGCCCTTCCGGTGGGTTGTTCCTTTATCTGTCTTTTCCATCTAGTGCTCGCATTGCATCAAAAAATCTTCGTCTTCGACCTCTCTAGATCAACGTAATAAAGAAGTCTAATAGTTTCTCTCGACATCTGTCTTTTAAGTCATTGATCTCATATCTATAAGCAGGGGTCCTACGTTCACTATTAAGCTTATGTCGGTCCATTCCTTTCAACCTTAATCCTGTCCTTAGACTCCTTACCTTGTTCGACCGAACTTGTTGACTCTGTGCTCTATTCAATTAGTTGTAACCCAGTTCGAGAACCTTCTCTCATAGATTCCTTTCACCAAGTTATCGCCAGCAATCAGCTCTTATCCCTTGGTATCAAAAGGCGAGTTCCTTTCTTGTCTTGCCCAAAAACTTTATTTATTCTCATTGGAGAAAGACTCTCCCGTGGCAAGCTTTAAAACATAGGGCTAGCTACTTTCTTTTTCTCTTCTAGTTCTTTTCCTCTACTTTATTTAATAGGGCGGAGAATACCACTCTATCAATAACAAGAAAAAAGTAGCAATTCAGTTTCAAATGGTTTGACCTTGGAAGCAACCTGCTATCTATCGATAGGTGAGAACAGACTGCTTCACCTATCTATTCTATTATGGTCGGCTTGAAAACATCAGAGGAAGACCATCAGATCTATCCGGGTACAATCATAGCTTCATTCATTCGTTGAACCTGGGGGATAACCATTAGCATTGAGGTCAATCACCACACCACCTCTATCATACATATGACATTACACGAAACGAGATCAACATACACCTAAAGCGCCTACGTCCCGCTTACAGCTAATACAACCACAACTTAACTTGCACGAGATTCAAAAACTGACGCTACTGGTAGTCCTGAGGAAAAACATTCTTCAATAGTAGTTAGCAGTACTAAACAAGTGAGTCATCAGTGATAGGAAAGAAAATGGACCGTCTTAGAAAAAAAAAAGAACTCGCTAGGCCTTCAGAACAAAGGTAATTCTGTTCATGCTTCAGACGATCTGGCTAATTCTATGTACTTCTATCTAATTTTCTTCATGATGACTTTGGAAACACTACTAAGAACCGGGTGAAGAATGTAAAATTTCGCTAAGCCCCACAGGATAAGGTTTGTAAATGCGCTCATGAATTGAGTAGATCGAAAGATTTGGCTATCGATGGGTGAAGCCGAAACATCAACTGCAAACGAAAGATGGCTAGGCTCTAGTTCCCGGGGTTAGGGTATTCCCTATTACGAGCCTGCTCAAATCAAAACAAAATTGGTGGATTCTTTTTCACCTATCGATAGCCGGCTTTAAATCCTTGCATTTCATGTTGAGATCCCAAGTCTTCAAGTGGGCCCTCTTGGCCACCCAGGACCTTGGCTTTTTAGAGAATCTCGTTCTTGTGTCATAAAACTTATAGCTTGGCAGTCAACTGTGTGGGGTTATTTATCCTTCAAGTTTCAAGTGTCTTCTTAGATAGTTATAATGGCCCATGGGCGCGAGATGTACCTTGTGGGAGGGCGGCGGTCCCCTGGACATAGTCCTCTCAGGCAATGGCCATTTAGTCCATGGTCCATTGGATGGTCAGTGCAAAACCAGAAATTGGAACACATTGATTCTGCTCGTTCTTGTCCTTCGCTTCAGTGCCTGTCTCTTGGTGTGGTCAATACTCCATACTGTTGGGCAGTGAAGCTTTTACTTGTTCACTAATTATGATGGTTCACTAGGGCCTCTTTCCTCCATTTTTTTCTACTCACTCGTAAGGGTGTGGACCCCACAAAGGAGAAGGGAGTTGACTGAACATCCCAGTCATTGGCTGGAATTTAGCTCGCATCCGATCCCTAATTCTTGTTCATCCCGGATGATCATGTTGGGTGAATTGTGACCCCATACGATCGTGTCAGGTGAGCAACAGCCGGTGCGTCATAGTACTTACTTATGGGCTAACTGGTCACACTTAGGCCACGTATCCTACAAAAAGACTCCTGAAAGCCAAGAGTATTAAAGGAATGGCCATAGGAATGGGCACATCATGACATCGTATGATGTCTCGCCCGAATGAATTAGAAAAAGTGAACGAAAAGAGTAATAAGAAGTGAAAAGGATAGAGACACTTCCTAACCAAAAAGCAAAGTTCCTACTGAAGGTATACTTAGTGTAAGTGAGCTCTAAGATCACATCTTTGAGATAAAATCCAGTTAGAAAAGGAAATTCAATTAGAGATAAGCTGTTTATGAGTATCATGGCATAGGTAAAAGGGAATGAGGAGGCAAGTCCCTCATCTTCCCCATATCTTGCTCACCTTCTATGGTGTGAATCACCAAGCCTACTGTCTCAGGAATTGTAATGCTTTGAAAAAGGCGTGATTCATTAAGTGCAAGACGCTAACCGAATAGTTAGAGATGCCACAAGAAAAGATCATATAACTTAATTGACAGCAAGTTGAATAAGCTATGGCTCTCTTTACATCGTTCTGTAATATTCCAGTGGTTGCCGCAAGGAATGACGTCATAGCTCCTGCAAAAGTAATAACAATCAAAGCTGTAGGTAGGTATTCAAATAAAGGGGAGCACCTTTCTATCAAGAAAAATACCAGTTGTTACCATAGTAGCTACATGAACCAAAGCGGATACTGGAGTAGGACCTCCATAGCATCGGTTGACCAAGTATGTGATCCTATCTGTGTAGATTTCCCAACAGCACCAATAAGAAGTAAAATACAAATAAGAGTTATGGCATTTGTTCTCATATTGCAAGAAATCCAAGAATTTCTGGGGACACTAACACAAGCAAAAATGGTTGAAAAGTCTACTGTTTGTAAAAGAGTCCATAAAACAACCCGAAATGCCAGGAGCTAATCCAAAATCACCTACTCAATTTACAAGCATAGCTTTTATAGCTACTTTATCTACCTGAAGTTGTGTAAACCAGAAATTAATTAACAAGTATGAAGCAACACCTACTCCCTTCCATCC
This sequence comes from Cinchona pubescens, assembly GCA_025175665.1. Classification (NCBI taxonomy): domain Eukaryota; kingdom Viridiplantae; phylum Streptophyta; class Magnoliopsida; order Gentianales; family Rubiaceae; genus Cinchona; species Cinchona pubescens. The sequence goes on from JANKKI010000283.1 coordinate 129,673, forward strand.
CAGGAATAATTGAAAAAACCTATCTCCAATCACCAACATTGGCATAAAAAAGTTAGGAATGGATAAATAACACATAAATCGAGGGCTATGCAGATCCTTAGGCATATATGAAATACATCAAAGATGGACCAAGCTACTTATGAATGTAACCACAATTAACATTACTACAGTCGGGCTATCGAACACAGGGTCAGAAGTGAATTACGAGTCAGACTAATCGGCGACTCGAGTGAGCTCCCCTTGCGTGCAATGATGTGGTAGTGAACCTCTCATTCTAATTCAGTACTCTTCGAACCTTAAGGGAAGGTTTTCAATCACACAACTCGCTAACTTGATATTTTGCGGGAATCATATTTCTGAACAGGCCTAAGCAAGGTGGAAAAAAAAGGTAAGGTCTTACTTTTCTTCGCCACTCAAGTGTACGGCGTCTGCCGTGCTTAGGCCCCTTCTTTCCTTCTCTAATGAAAGAGTCCACCGCCTACCTTAATAGTCTCAAATAAGGTGTGCAGGCTGCCCCTTTTTTTAGTAGGTGATTCACTACCGAAGTGAAGAAAATGCTGGATCAAGAAAATGGGGTATTACGAGCTCTCTGCCCCACGCATCTAACCAGCTTGCGAGCCATATATGGTGAGAGTCGGACGTATGGTAACAAGAGGGTTTCGCATCTATATGTGTAGTGTGGTGCTTGGGCCTACCCACCCTATTTGTTCCATGATCTATGGGTCTACTGGAGCTAGCCACTTCGATCAATTAGACAAGATTTTAACCAGATACGAAATTGTTGGTGCTCAATCTAGTGGTATTTTTATTGGGATTTTATATCTCGATGTAGGATCCCTATTCAAGACCACTAGAGTACCTTTCAGGCAGCTGTAGGACGGATGGCCGCCTGATAAGATAATCTATCAACTGGGAATCTTTTAGCCATATGGGGTACAAAATCCATTCTATTCCCCAGAAGTTTTTCGGTTTGGAAAATCACTGCAAAGAAAAGCCCCTTATCGAAGAAAGCTACAAACGATGTTTTGGCCTAGCTACCTTCCAAATCATAACAAACTTCTTTGCTTGACTGGGCTTTTATCTAACTCTACTAACAAAATAGAAAACACATTCTATCCCTGTCTCTTATTTGGCTCTGTCCCAATGCCTGTTAAGGTCACTTCACTAGTTTCATTCTTGAGAGTAACAGTTCAATCCTTGCTTTTGTCTCATCTCGCGCTAGGCACCTCTTAGCAGGCTACGCTCCTTTTTTGTTCTATGCTGTGACTCACTTGCAAAAACTTCCCGAACAGCCAATTCAATTCTCTTGCAGCAGATAATGAAAAGGCATAACTTCTTTTAGTAGGATGTCGAGAAAAAGCTCCTGTAGTTGAGGAATTGAGGGACTGATTGACCTAATATTGAAGGCCAAAAGATGACGACCTTCACCATTTTAAAGGCTTTTTTCTTAACTTAATAACTTAAGGAAAAATGACAATGAAGTCTGAAAAAGCAAAAGGCTAGGCCTAGTGGGCAGAGCGAAGGGAAAAAGAACTACCTTTAGGCTAAAGGGATAGGGATAAAAACATGTTCATGACCAGACAAAAGTCTCTTAATGAAGGTAGCTCGTGATTTTAGTCTCGTTTTCTTCTTGAAAGGTAGTTTAGGGGGTAGGCAACTCACTTAATCAATAGTCATTCTCTCTAGAACCCTAGAAGGAAGCCTTGGGCTAGGAACTAGATAAAGGAAAGTAGTAATGAATGCTTTATTTAGCAGTGAAAGATCTTAACTAGGCCATGAAAGAACTTCCGGATTCAGATTCAATGATTTCGGTTAGGATGAATTAGTTTAATAAAGGCGGATGGGAATGCCTACCTCTCAAAATCAGTCTTTCTCCATCCGAATCAAAATAAAAGTAGTATCCATCTTCTTCCTTTGCTGATATCCTAAGATCTATCTATTGACTAAGTCATTTCACACTAAGCACTGAGAATAAGGGACTGATCCAATACCGTGCTGCTACCTTGACCTAAGATTCTTTTTCTCACATCAAATTCTAAACTGGAAAACTAATGCTTGCAAGGAATGGGATTCTAAGACATCACATTCTGTGGCAAAGAGCCCATTCGATGGCATCTGTGCCCGCTTTCAAGCCTTTTACTCTTGGATAGCTATAACTACAGAGCTTTTCTGGCTAGAACGGGAGAGAGGAAAAATACTTCTTTTAGAAAATAGACTTACTTAGTTCAACAAAAGCTTTTGCCTTCAACTCAAATAGAACAGAACGTTCCTTCCAAAACGCAAAGCCGATATCTTTCGTAGCAGCAAAGGATGAGTTCAATCCATTTTGTTCTTCGATTTGTTCAGAAAATAAACAAGAGACAAGAAAAAATCTTTGATTACGATTAAAAGGAACAATCATAGATAGACCGAAGATCAAATTTTGGGTCATTTTCTTGGTGAACATCATCTGCCATAATCTCTTCATTACCTTCATTTATGTGCCATAATAGAGAGAGATTTGGTAAGAAAGTGGGAAGAGACTTTGTTGTATATAATAATTAAAGCGAGCAGGAAAGTCATAGTAATTCTTTAGAAAAGCCCGATTCTCTTTCTCTTTGAGCTTTCATTCCTCAATCCACTGATTCGTTCCTTCAAATACCTCCCCACCAATAGATAGAGACAAATGCGAATAACTGAACCATATCTACAAAATACTAGTACCATGTAGCTGCTTCAAAGCCAAAGTGATGCTCCTTGGTTAGATGACCAAGATATTGGCAAATACCATAGATGATCAAGTATACCTATAATCATATAAAAACCACGAAAGCCAGGTGCTAAAAAAAAAGGTAGAACCATAAATGCTATCCATAATAGTGAAGGGTGCTTGATAGTGTTCCATTTCTTGAAAGTCAGTGAATACTAGAGCCAGAAAAATAGGGGTGGTAGCTACTAAATACACTTTTGCTCATTTTTCCTTCCCCGCAAGTATAGTATGATAAGCCCAAGGTACTTACAGCTCCAGATGAAAGGGGAATAAGGGTATTAAGAAAGAGGATTTCCCAAGGATCTAAAACCTCAATCCCTTTTGGGGGCCAAATACCTCCAATCTCTACTATAGATGCCAAAGAAGAATTAGAATAAGCTCAAAAAAATGCAAAAAGAACATAACCTCCAATACGACAAAAAGAATAAAACCATATCGAGGTTCTAATTATATGACTTGGTGCGATATCCTTCCAACGTGGATTCGCATAGAACATCACACCTCCATACAAACATGGTATATAAGATAAATACGAGGCCCAAACTGAGAATTGTGGCATCCCCTTTAAATGAGTGCATGTGCATCACACCTCCTACGATTGTTGCCAAAGCTCCGAGTGAACCCGAGATAGGCTGCGGTCTTGGATCTACCAAATGAGAAGAATACCTCTGAGATTCTATCTTAAACCTATCCAGATTTGCCTCGATTGTATGTAAACCTCCATTCACCCACACCTCCTAAAATAGTAAAAAGGGCTCCTTGGGGTCTAATTTTCTTTCTATATGACAAGTACCTGTCTCTTATAGGAAGGGAGATGTGTATAATTGCATTGATAAAAGTCTAACTAGAAAGAGATCTCTCTACTATTACTTTGAGAAGAGAATCGTTGGTTTGACCGATGAACTACATGGGAAAATAGACCTTCTTTCTTTGATTTTAAGCAAGATTTTTGTAAAATAAAAAAATCCCAACATTCTCATTCTCAAGATTCAAAGCTATTCCGAAAGTATTACGAAACTCAAATAGAGCCCCACATGATTATTATTTCAAGAGTTTTGGTCATAATGGGGTTCAAATCACCTTTTAATAGGAGGGCATGCACATAGGTGAGAGTGGATATCAAATCAGCATTTCTTGAAGAAATGACAGATCGTGCCAGTTCAGTCCAGGAGTAACCCCCGAGAAGTGTTTCAATGCCATGATACTACTGAATCACTTGAATTCCAGGTGAGTAGCTATCTCGTCTAGATATTGTTCTAGAGTATGAGCTACTGGCTAGTCTTTTTGGGGTAAAAGATCTTTGTGACTCTACGAAACTTAATTTTTCTTAGACGATCATCAGTACGACACATTATTCGGTTTAGGTTTCAGACTGATGGAGAGATATCTTTTGTTAGGAAGGCCTTCTATCAGGGGCTCAAAGTGGCAAGTTCAGCGTTCGAACTAATCCCCTATAGTAGAAGTGCGTTCCTCAGATCTCACGATCTACTATTTGGTTGGTCAAGTAGGGCCTTCTTTGGTTGTGGTAGTTCCAATCCAATTTGTGAGCACATGGGCAATGAAGCAAGTCCAAAGAACTTACTTCTTTGTTATTTCATAAACAATCTAAATATCTCATATTGTTTGCTGTCTATTCATTTCAAATAAGCTGTGGAGCCAAAGATGCCCGCAATATAGGCACCTAAATTAGCCTTCAGAGCCGGTGATATTTTCAGCACCGCATAGCCCTATCATTTCGTCACAGATTGTATTGTCTCGACTGTCTCATCCTGGCTTGTAATGGCGATTTCATGGACCAGGTTGCCGTGTCCGTCGTACTCATGGTCATTAGTCTAGTTAGCTCTTCCTAATAGGCTAAAAAGAATAACAACCCGGGTCAGGAAAGCGACCTTAAGAAGAGGAAATTTCCTCTCCCTTTTCATGTCCAATTCATTCTACTTAATGTAGGTAGAGCAATCTGAACTCTCGACAGAATATAAAAGAGGACCACAAGCCTATGTAGACACTTCGACGAACTCAATTCCATTGAGCCTCAACCCGAGGACAATATCTCAAATACACACAAAGATGTTGTTGACCTGTTTTTCTTTTCTTTGCTGATTCCTCTAAATGAAATTTTCCATGTAGCACTAAGTTACTTACAGATGTATGCATGCAGTCCGGGAACACTTTGGGGTGAATACCCATCTGAACAAGAAGAATCAACAGTTCAGCATTTCGGCCGTAACATTTAGCAACAAAAAAATCTTTAACCCAACTTAGTGCTCTCCGAACCAAGCTAGATAGTCTTCTATCACTAGGCGCACCAACCAAACTAGACTTTTATTCTTATTATTCTTGTTGGATATCAAGACAAACCATAAGGATTGTTCACAGCCATGAGTTCCCTTATGACGTAAGCACTCTTGGGTAGGATGGGCCATCATTTTCCAAGTCTTTGAGAAGGACACGGGTTCAATTCCGTAAGGGATAGGTACTCATTCTTGGCCATTTTCAATTAGTGTTTATTGCTGAGTGATTGCTAATTCGCTATCTGGTAGGAAAAGGTGGTCCGAAAGCTTCCTTTCTCCTAGCAAGCAAGACAAGATCACCACTTCTCTCAGTAATGGACTTCGTTTAGTCGTAACCTTAGCCTTAGATGTCCTTTCATAGATTCTCGAACCTCCGACAAACAGAATCTCCAGTATGCCTTTTTTCTCTCCCCCTTCCCTAATACCTAATACATAGTTTTATCTATGGAGCCTAAAACTTCAAGCATGGCATGTCAATAAGCAATAAGTTGGTCTAGTCTCTCACTCAGCCTTCACCTTCTTTCAGTGGCCAAGTTGAAGCCTTCAACGCTTCTTTGGCCTACCACATTTCTTTTTCAAGGTTGAGCTTGTTCAATTGAAGCTAATGCTATACTGCCCTTCACTTATTCTAGAGAAAGTAAGAATGGTCGTAGATTATATAGCATAGCTATCGGCCTAAACAAAAGAAGCCTCTTGATCGACCGATTGATTGGATCGATTCTTAAGGGGTTAATTGAAGTGTAAGATTAGCCCAAGACTAAGGCTGAGCAATTTGCTGCTGTAGGATTAGACGTCTATCTAACTCACCACGCTCTTCTACTCCTATAATGGCCGGCAGAAGGAATGCTCTGCTCATCTTTCTTACGGCTCGTTACTACAGTGCTCGTTCGCCCCTTCAGCTTCTTCCATTAAAAAAGGTAGTGTCTTTTTCCTATTCTTATTGGTAAATAGAGTCTTGAAGTGAAGTGAAGGTATTATTGAAGGAAAGAGATGACAGGTCAGTCAATTACATTTGGTAGGAGATAGAGGACCTGTCTTAACCACAAGTGCATTCGTTATTCGATTCCATCCTCAATCTCAACAAATTTGGATTCCAAAGTTTATATCTCTTCTTTACTTTTAAGTGACAAGGGGGATGAAAAAGGGTATACTTTCTTATCTATGTCACCGTTTCATCAATGAGCATAGATTAATAGATCTGGCTTTTGTGCTTGTCAATATGTATCCTATTCTTCAGGTATAGTTTTCTTTGATACACAGATCGACAGGTAATCCGTCCTTTCTCTCTCTTTTGTCATAAGGTATGGTCTAACTCTAAGAAAAACCATTCTTGTGTTAGTTCCCTAGTAAGGAGAATTTGTAAGCTATGCAAAAGCTATTTGAATCCTTTTAAAAAAGTTTATTGCAAGAAAAGAAAAATAATTCTCAATGTCCTTATGAAGTAGTGATGAGTTAAACTACTCGTGCTGGCATAGAAGTCAGCCTGGTAAACTGATTCCATTCTGCTACTAGGGTTCAAAACCTTTCCCTTATCCCAAGAAACTGTTACGGATCTTTACTACCTCCCATCCCAGGAAGAATTGAAGAGAGTTATCCCCTTGACTTGCTGAAATGGGCTTAGTCACGATCCCTCCAAAATGGAATCTTCAAAAGCTTAGGATAGGATTGATTGGAATTTTTTGAGGCGAGAGAGAATTGGATTTGGCTCGGAAAAACTGGAGACCAGAGACTAGAAGAAGAGACAAATTTTTTTTTTGAAAAGTAACAGAGATCAATGTGGATAGAGCACAGACCTCAGATCGATTGATTAAGCCTATTATTGTAGAGTTTCCCGTGTATAAGTCTTGAATGAAAGTAATTCATGCGTACCGATTTCCTTATGCTTTAGTTAACAATTGGGATACTTGTTTCACTGTACTTATCATTTAATTCATTATAGGCAAATTTCAGTCTAATAGTTCATAGCGAAGCTCAGCTAGAGGGGACAATCTAACATAGATAATATTTATTGCTTATACATACCTTTAGTAGTTCCCTCCAAACCCCTAGTTCTGCCTACCAACCTTAAGTTCTCTTTCTAGCCCCTCTATGCTTACCAACTTCATTGCCTTTGATTGCTTGTTGTATTCCTTATACCATATTCCTTTGTCTTTGCACCTCAATCCCGGATCGACTATAAGTCTTTTCTTTGCTGGATTAAGTCCGTGTGATTTTTCTATCTTATTATAAGTGTTGAATCCCTACTTCTTGTTACTAGAAAATGTGGAAAATACTACTTCTTGGACTATGGATGACACCCAAGAAGGCTAATTAGAGATTTTCTAAGCGAACGAGCCTAAAAGCGCTTCTCCTAGCTTGATCTTAAGTCTTATACATTAATTATGCAGCCTGACTTATATGATCCTCTCCCCTTGCTTTATTACACTGATTACTGCAGATGAAGCGAAGGACATCGATTAACTATAACAAATATTTGACGTCAAAGGATAAGCCTTCTATTGCGCCATCTCTTAGCCTTTCTCCCCCTCTATTGTCGGTAAGAAATGAGACTAGGACTTCCATAAACTAAAGAAAGAGCAGAATCTCCTCTGATTACTGCTTGAGGAACTATTGTATATATTTATATAGTTATAACACTCTAATTAACTGACAAAGGGTCTGTTCACGGAGGTCCGCCAATAGTGCTCATTCATGCAAGTTTCGTGTCAGTTATACTGAATCTAGATGTGTATAAGAGACAGCAGTGTAGCCTATGCGAAGCAAGCCTACATAGTGGTACAAGATTGAAAAGAATGCATTGCTAAGATACCAAAGAGAGAAAAGAAAGAGTACGCCCGGTTCATCAAGTTCTATCACTGCAGGGCCAAACAATCATTAGTGAAAGAAGGACCAAGGAGGATAAACGAGGAAAATGAGTAAGAGTAGGAGCTATCCTTCATTGAAGTAAGGGAAGAAATTCTGAGTTCATGCCACGATGATCTATATGGAAGGGTTCTTTGTTGATGCATTCCTCGTGAGAATGAAGAAGAATAAAGAACATCTTTTTAACAGGCAATTTTGGTCACGTAGATCTTCTATTTTATGGGAATTCGTTGATTACTCCATAAGAATTTACAATGGAAAATGTTCTGTTCATTGTAAGATTATTGAAGTAAAGGTTGGTCATTTACACAGAAATGAAGACCTCCGAGAATAAATATTGGACCGGGAAGAAAAAGGGGAAAAAAGTAAAGTATAAGTACATATGGCACGAAAAGGAAAACTGATTTCAATAAGACCTTGATCTAAATCGCAGTTCAGAGTCAAGTTGGCTCAGTGAGAGCGACCACGAAAGTCAACGAATGGGTTAGTCTTTTTCTTTAGTTTGTTCCAGATTTCAAATCTAAAAAAAACGGCATGGGAGGACGCTGTAGATGCCTCGGACATGACTTCTTCTAAGGCTAGAAGACCACTAGAAGACACCCAAGATTAGAGCATGTCGTGAAAGAAGGACACTGGGCGGGCGTGAATCGACCGTGTCTCCGGGGCACAATTGAATGTAGATATCATGAATGCGAGATGTAGGATACTAGGCGGAGAAACCCGGGCAACCACTATCCTATGTGCCAATCGCTAGTGCATCCAGGGGCCTAGCGCCTAGCTTAGCTGGAGAGGCCTAGCCTGATCTGAGAAGTGCTAATTTAGTTCGATAAAAGTCATTCAAGAATGCCTCTGTTCCTGGAATCAATAAGAAAATAAGTCTAAGTTTCAAATCAATGAATAAACTAAAATGAAAAAAGAGATGTTTCTCAGCTCGGTGCCTAGAGCGCACTGTGCTCCGCTTTAATAAATGAGACTTTTTGGTGAAACGTGTGAACCACACGAGTTGGTTTGAAACATGGGACATACTCGTAGTACCTGCTAACACAGCTATGCAGTGGAAGGGAAGGAGCCCAAATCGACCCCCTCCTTTCTTTTTTTCAAAGAAAAAGCAGTAAAAGAAGATTATACTCTCGGATGAGACTAAGTAGCTATCGATCAATCCGACGCACCCTTGACCTATCTAGATTAAGACCAAAAACCTATCTAACGTGGAGCCTAGTTTGAGCTGTCAAACAATGACAAAATGTAAAAAAAAAAAAAAAAAAAACCACTAGTAGGGATATAGATGGAGTCTCGCCCAGTAAAGAGAGTTATGGATTCGTAAAACAGGAAAAGAGCGTTTACCTTTTCCATTATTTATATTAGTCAAGCATTCTAACTGCAATCAAACTAAAGCAAGAAGAGAGAAAGTTGACTTTGAGAAAGAAAGGCCAACTAATTAGGGATTATAATCTTAGTAAAGGCAAGAAGGAACGGTATTGAGATGCGCGAAAGCTGTTGCACTAACGCGCATCCCTTTTCTTGCTCATTAGCGCTTTTTTTATTGCAGGGCCTTCAGGCTTTACTAATAAAATAGAAGGGACTTTTTCATCAGGGTGGGTAGGTGCTTAACGTCTTATACAAAAGGCCTTTCCTTTCAATTGACAACTGCCTCTTCCTGGTACGAGGGCGTTGCACGAAACCAAACTGCCCTCCTACCTGATCAAGTACCAGTTGCTTCCCTGGTAGGAGACTTAGGTTAGGGGGGATTGTCCCACAATTCTTACCAACCTCTAGTGTGTAATCAACATGTTGCTAGCTAGACCTTAATGGCCTTGATCGGCGAGAAGGGGCATCTCAAAGTTTGGGGCAAAGATCAATTACTTTTACTTTGTCTCCCCGGATCCATTACAAGTTGGGTTTGAGAGCCGTGTGATGGGTGACTGTCCAGCATGGTTCGGAGAGCACTTTTGAAGTCTACGTTGGTGAATGGAAGCCCCCTTATCTGTCTCTTAGGAACGGCTCTTCCCACGGCGGAGTCACCATTGACTCTATTTATTATTATGGTAAATAAGTATATCAAGATGTCAATCTGAGATCTTATTTCAGTTCGATACGTCCACCTACGAGACTCACATTTGGCTTTCATCTCGGTAGGTGTATTATTCTACATTTTTCCAAAAGAGCATTCATTCATTTCTTTCTTCCCTGTCGATCACGACGACTAGAATGACAAGATAAATATAGATCCAGAAAGAAGAAGAAGGGCCGGTGGTGGGCATTTAGGAAAATTGGACCGATCGGGTGTCTTCATTCAAACGACGGTATAGAAGAAGAACGAAACAAAGCTAGAGGCCGGGAGGCAGGAAAAACACTCAAATCAATTAGGCTCGATGATAGGGAGAAGCAAAACAAAATCAGGATTTGGCCGAAAAAGAAGCAACACTAAGGATACCATGATTGATCACCATCGATAGAGTAAAAGAATGTTTCTAAATCACTTCGGGTCAGCAGGGCCTTCAAGCTTCCAAAATATGCCAGGGTTGTAAATGACATAGCATTCCTGATAAAAAATGATGACTCATTCAGGAAAACTAAGTTATTCAAGTTTTTTTTCCCAAAGAAATCCCTCTCCAACGGCCCGACGCGTCATCTACTTAAAAGGACCCTTATGTAGTACGCCCTTCCTAGAATTATTCAATCATGCAATACATGTGATACCTGTTGGATTAACGACCTATACCAAAGAAAATAACAAGTAAAATAGATCTAGTGTGAAACTTGGACGTCTAAGTAAGTGAAGTTTTGCTAACCGGTCCTATCCTAGATCCAATCGCGTTTGGAACGAGCTAAAGTGGATTGATCTGGTTGACGTGGCTAAGCTAGAAAAAAGAAAGGAGTCCTATATCTTCTATACTGTATTGATGGCTCATTTTGGCTCACTTGCTCAATATGGGATCAAAAATATTAACTACTAAGATTTATTAGAGCGAGGTAACGGGCTAGCTGTTCAAGCAATTCGACCTCTTAAAAAATGAGGATGGGGTTTCCATCTACTTCTATAGAAGTATAGGCCGCCTAGAAGTAAGATTCTAGGCAGGCATAAGTAGGGGTCTAACCATCTAGAGATAGAGACTAAGTTGAGCCAAGCAAGGCTTTGCTAAGAAAGTAGTCTCATCTTTCGGATAATCAGTTGGTCTTAGGTGGCCCAATTCTCTTTTTGACTACAGGATTCGAGTTGGATATGGTGATAAGACAAGCCTCAAACTCCCGTCGCTTAACCCGGTAAAGAAAAGTTTCCAATCGAATATGCTTAACACACCTAAGTCAAACCTAAGGGCTACGAGTGGGGATTTCTAGGGAGATTCAAGCTGTGGCACAAATAGCTTTAGCCGACATAAGAACAAACAACTAAATGTTCTCCTTAGCCTTTTGTTAGCTTCGGTGGCCTAGAGTCTTCTACGGGGCATCTCTTCCTTATAGATGAGGAAGTCGATTCAGAACATGCAAGAAAAGTGTTGATGGAACCATGCAAACAGTGCTCATTAACGCACTAGCGTCCCAATCAAATCATTCAAAAGTACTTCCCCATGCGCCCTATTTTGGAACAAGCTCTCGGTAAAAAAGACTAGCATGTAGTCCGATAAGCGCCTATGGAAGATAGAAGATTTTTCGTCGTTATTATTTCCTTTTTCTTGAGAAAGCTCTTCCGAGTAAGGGAATGCTCATGTAATCGACACTTGCACAAAAAATAAAATAATAGAATAAGAGCGCCTACGTCCAGTTCAAATTGATGGTATGCCGTTAGATTGATGAGTAGGAAATACCACCTTATTTCGAACTTCAACTCTACCACTACTTTGAACACCAAGTCAATTTTCATGAATATATTCTGCCGGTTCTTATTAATCTTTCCTTGACATGAACTATTAGACAAGCGTAGGTCTTAGGTACCACTAAGGCCAAGTCACTAAGCAATGAAAATCAGAGATAAAAGCCCGATTCGGCTTCAAAAGAGGTTAGGCGGGAAAGTCAAGCTATTAAAAGAAGATAGAGATGAGAAAGCAAATGACATTGATTATTTCATTTCTAAGCTGGGATAAAGCTATTTGTCAGCGATAGTGCCATCAAATGGAAAGCGAATCCATCTAAATTCTCCTTCCTGCTTCATTTTCTTCATCTTCCCTTATCTTATAATACACTAGCTAGCACATTTGTTCGATTGGACTGGGATAAAGACTCCTCCTCATCGAGCTAGCTCTTCTCCGGCTTCACTAGTAGCCTTTATTAGCTACTATGGTTCCCCTCCTAAATGGGAATCTCTACCTCTTTGCAGCTACAGCCTTTTATAATAGGACCCATATTTAATCTCTTAAGTGACTTCTAAACACTAGCTAGCTCTGAACCTAATTATATTAGCCATTTGATCCCTATTCTAAAAGATAAGAGAAGCTTACTATGACTTCTTTAGACTAGTTAGAACCAAGTAGGTAGCTAGAGAGGGGCAAGCTTTCCTTTCTTCAACTTACATTGATTCAACTAAACTCTTCTTTCTTACTACAGCAAGAGCTTTTTTTTCTACTATGGTTTCATTATCTTCTAATTTCATTTTAGCATAACCCATTTCTAGCCCAAGGAAAGGACCGTGGAATTGGCCGTAGCTAGAACTAGGGGCACCAAGGGAATTCTCTCGCACACTACCATGCCCCACAAAGTCGGTGAAAACCCCCATATATCAATTCCTAATTGGAGATGCTTTTCCAAGACAAGACCAGAACATACAGCCTAGGTGATCCACTCTATCAAATCTAGCTAATAAGCTAAGCGTTATTGGCACGTTAACATAGGACACCCATACAATTCCAATATTACTTTGTCTAAACGACCACTTGTAAAGCATCCAAACCGCAGGTCAATGCTTCTCAAGGGTCAGCTCAAAACTCTATATGAGAACCCCGTTTTGGGGTCTTTTCTGAGTTTGACTTTAAAAATATTCTTTTTATAAGAATTTATCTCTTGCAGTCTTATTCGATTACAATGAGTTCTAACTGTCTTTGTCTTACTATACGGCAATTTTTTCATCTCTTTCTTAAAGTTATATATGAGTTAGACACATATTGTAAGACTTGTATTGACTGAAGGTAAGATTCAAGATATGGAAGAGATCTCTTTTCCAGTGAGATTACGATCTTGGAAAAAAAGGATTTTGTAAGTGTTCAGTTAAGATATTCTCTTTCTGTATTCAAACTTTTAGGAATCGATTGATCTTAAGGCTTTTGATCGGTCTCATCTTCACCTAAGTGATCAACGTGGTTTAAAAGCCCAATTATTGCTGCCCTTTATATTGTAAGAGCTTAGAGTTTATCGCGCAGCAGGAGATCATTGAAAGCATGAGGTTCAATCAACCAATGAAGCAAGCTTTTTGGATCAGGCCGGCAGTCCTTCCTTTAGTTACACAGTCTCGCTAACCTAAGTTAAACATCTGAGTCCTTTTAGGCTCACATACCCTCAACCGAATTTATATTTAATACTAAGATTTTGAACTGACGGGGCTAAGATTGACTCTAGGGATATTTGAATATATAGTTTTCACCCTAGTCTTGTGACGAGTTAAGTCTTTGCTCTCAGAAAGCAGCTCAAACTAAGCTAGATAGACAGGCTTCACACAAAGAAAATAGAAATGAATTCAAAATACGAGACACAAAACTCAACAAGAGAATCGGCTCGAGGATAAAAACTAATCGTCCGAGTGAAAACTAGTCCATAGTATACTTAGGACTATTGACAAAGTAACTAAATATGCCACTGGAAGAAATCTATTTTTTCTATCTTTTTCTGATGATATCATCTTTGTTTATGCGATATTGCTTGGAAGTGATAACTAGAATTCTTGATTGCCCCTTGTTAGTGGTCCATTGAGGTTGGAGCACGCACCCTATCTCTGTCTTTCTTTGTTTGTCTATTTTAATATGTTTTCCCAAAGCCTTCAATTTGCCTTTCTCTATAGGAATTCCTTTTTTATTTGTTCTTCTGTTGAATGTAGTCACTCTTGAACTGAGCTCTCTTTGAGGGCAGATTACATACACGATTTCTTTCATTTTTGCTCTAGCAGAAAGTGGGAGGTTCCTTACCTCACTGAAAAAAAAGGGTTTACCCAGATCATCTCCTTAGCTAGGTCTGTTGAGCCATCAATTATAAGCTACAATAGGGTAGCCGGTTGAACTAATTATGGTAACTGCGCCCTACGCTTATTGACTATTCATTACTGAATTTTCAAATGAATAACCATAGCTGCTAAAAACAACAAATGATCACCTTTCACCCCTAATATGATAGTATTATGCTGGGCCAAAGTTTACCCAGGGTCTCATCCCATGATGAGAAGTTCTTTTTTCTCTTTTGTGGTATAATTCTTGATGGGAAAGTATGATCTTCTTCTATCGATTTTCATTGAGAAATAGAAGTTGCCCAATCTGTGGGAAGTTATCTACGCTCAAGTGCGACAATTCTTGTAAAGACGAGGGTTTAGAGAGTCGGGGTTGGTTGTGTCTCACTTATTAGACTGGATGCTTGAATGTCCTAACTAAGAAGGTAAGCCAGCTATCCCAACCATTGGCATGGGAGCGAAGGCTTCAAGTTTGACTGATTCGCCAGTTGATCTACCTGTTTCTTCTTTTGCTTTCCATTTGATTTCACAACGAAAGGCCTAGTAGATAGATCTATTGGATGCTACCTCCCAATAGACATCGCAAGAGGAATCAGCCATGTGGTCAGCCTAAAAATAAGGGACCAGACCACAAGATAGCAAATACCCAAAAAGAGAACAAGTAGGTGGCCAAACCATCAGCCTCAACAAGAATCCTAGTAAAAAGAAGAAGAAGGAGAATTCCCAATCGTATCGCCTCAATCAAAGCCCCTAATATGAAGTTAAAATAAAAGCTCGAGGAAGCTAACTCAATCGGTAGGGCTCTTGGAGGAAATAGGATCCAGGTTCGTTTTCCAACCCTACGGATCGTAACCATAGGGCAACCTCCCAACCAAGGCCCCTTTGAAGGCATCTAGTCTTTCACCTGTGCGCAACCCTTCTTCTTTCCGAACTAAAAGAGGAGCGTTGGTTTGCTGTGCGGGGTGGTAGGTCTTCCTTATTCAGTGGTCAGTGTTGGTAATGTTAGAGCACCAAGCAGGAATGATTGTATTTCAAGCTCTCAATAGTTAAAAATCATTCTACTCTACATCTAAGAATTAGACTTCCTCTTTCTAATTCTCTTTCTCTAACAGTATGTTTAGTGGCTAGAGCCAAGAATCCGCTTTAGCCCCAATTCCTTAAACATTGAGCAAATGGTTGATATTTTTCCTTGCTACATGTAAGTCTTTGCTATTTTTCTCCTTGTAGTCTTTATGTGAGTGAGTTTAGGATTCTATTTTGAATACCAGTCCTAGGGATGCTTTTTGTAAAGATATATAGTTTTAGTCATATTAAACCACTATTTTATGATATTCTTTCACATATCTAGTGACATATCAATAATTTTATTTATTTGTCACTTTGTATGTATACAATGTAAGATAGAAAACCTACAAAAGTCTGCCAAAGCAACGATTAAAAGCAGAAAAATCAAATTTTTACTTGAAAGTTAGTTAATTAAGTATATTCGAAAGTTCAAATGAGCTTTTATCGAGTTAAAAACTGAAAACTTGAAGTCATATGTCATTTACGAATATTATCTTATCTATGAAGAATAAATTTGATTAGTCTAAGAATCAGTTCATCGTTAAGTTTGTAGATCTGATACACAATTTTCTTATATATTATACTTATCATCAATTTAAAAATTTTAAAGCTTCGAAATTATATTAACCAGTTATTACATTGTGAGCTCTAAATAGACCTGAGTTGGGTAAAACTCATGATTGCTTGATCATTTTATCGAGCGCAATTCAACAATAGATATTTGTAGACTTTTTTATCAAGTCACATATTATTTTATTGAGTCATTTTAACTCGTACTACTAGACTGAGATTCTATTAAAAGTTTAAACAATGCATTGGGGAGATCCTATAACTATAGACACAATCTTGACCAATAAAATTTAAATGACAAGTTTTTGGACCATTACTTATATATTAAGTCTTCTTTCTTTTTCTCTAAAACGAATATCGGACAAATGACCTATCAATAAACATAACATGTATACTATACATTTTTAACTATATAATGATGGAAATTAAAGCAATCTATATGTATTCGGACGGTATTTATTTGAAAGTAAAATTACAAGCTAAAGAAATAGGGTTTTGGAGATTTAAATTAAATGGGACCAACCGTTGCCCTGAGATACAAACCTAGGCTAATAAAGAAAACAACCAAAGTAGACTTTTTTTAGTAAATATCTAGGAAACTTATCCACTATAGTTTTTCTTAATTAATTTGTATTTAAAAACATGCTACAGAATATGCATTCTCAATTTATTTACCTCCATGACATTCAAGATATATTTTCTTGAACTTCTGTAGTGTATCCACGGCAACTTTCATATTGAGCCTTTCCTTGGGCTCATGGGAGATTCTAGGCTTTTGAGCGCAATTTAAGGCTAATCCCATGATCAATGACAAACACTCCAACTTTTTTGTGAAATGTTCCTCATTAGGCTTCAACAAATCTGTGTCTATAACTTGAAGAATTGCATTAGCCATTGAATCATTTACCAAACTCTTCAAGCTTAAATTTCCATCAAACATCTCATTACCAGGACTTCTCCTTGTAAAGACTTTCATTAGCAGGATTCCATGGCTATAAAAATCACATGTTCTTGACACTAATCCTTCCAATCCATATTTTACAAAAGATATTGCAATCCAAGAAATCATTAGAAAAACATTTAATTTTACAAAAAAAATGTGACAAATGACAAAAACTACTGATATGTCACTAAATATGTGAAAGAAGGAACGAAATCTGACCAAGTATATAAAATCAGGGTTGATAATTTATTATTGTTTTGATACATCGATGTTCTTATGTCACTTTTTAAAACAATTTCCTTGGAAAAATATGGAAAAAATATTCACTAGAAACACAGATATTAAGATTACTTGGGGCCATATAACCAATTGTTGCTAAGGTCATTGTGAATGCAGTGCTTTCCTTCTTTCCCAAAAACTTTGCTATTCCAAAATCACTTACATGAGCAACCATGTCTTCATCAATGAGAACATTACTCGGTTTCAAGTCATAATGAATCACAGGAGTCGAATATTCATGGTGCAAATATTGCAAAGCATTTGCCACATCTATCATTATTTCCAATCTTTTAAAAATGTTCAAGTAGTTAGAAGAATACAACCATTTCTCAAGGTTCCCATTTCTCATGTATTCAATCACCAAGGCCGTAAAATCATGGTTGGAGCAACTACTGATGACTTTCACGAGATTTTGATGGCAAAGGTTGCAGAGTACCTCACATTCCACATCAAAACTCTTATGTCCATCTTCAAGTTGCAAATTTAATACCTTTATAGCTACAAAGCTTCCATCATTTATAATTGCTTTATAAATTGATCCAGAATTTCCAGAGCTCAAGTAAATTGACAGGACTTTCCCTATAGCCATTAGTTGCTTGTAGAAGTTTGTAATAAGAAAGTATCCTTCCTTTTGCTAGGACAGGTAACGAATCTATTGCACTTGGAACCTTTTCTTTCAATTGAAGAAGGAATACTGATGAAGTTAGATTTAGATTCTAGGTCGAGAAAGAAAGTAGAAGAGGTGAGAAGAATTTGTGGTTGGTATTATTGTGGAGAGATTAGTCCATGTTTTTGGTGCCCAGGGCCCTTTTTTGTAGATTTACATGAAGGGATATGAGGCTACTATTCTACCAGCTCAACTGGGGCTAAATTACATTACTACCCTTAAAGAGGCTGCCACATAGGCACCTCCAGAACATTCTTAGGGCGTGAACCACACTCTAATTCCGAGCATCATCAATAGTCCTCTCAGACTGGTGCCTATTCTCCCAGTAGGGACTATTGGAGCCAAAAATGACTATCCACAGTCCCCAGATGCCTGTGACCGACCCTCTTATACCGAGCCGAGGTGCATAAATCTTGGAGGGCACTCCCGTTCTTGCCATTCCGATCCGAGGCTGAGGTAACCCATGGGCCCCTTGACAAGACATAGCTGCATTGACATTTTCTAACTGAGTCACCATGAGCTGGATTTCATTTATTGCGCTGCATTGCTTGCTTCAATTTTGCTGCAAAATGCCTCATTTTCCCGCCGAAATGCCTCAATTTTTTCGCCGAAATGCCTCATTTTTTCAGTTGAAACTCTCCCAATTATTTCAGACTTGATGGTTTTCCCTCCTGATCCATAGAATACTCTGGAAGGTCCCCCTATTATACCCCCATTTCTCCCAACTCTCACTTTTTCCCTTATTCACTCTTATTTTTCTTCTTCGTCTTTTCCTTCACTCTCTTTGCTGTCTTATTTTTCCTTCACTCCTCACTTTTTCACTGTCGTTCACATCCTTCCCTTTTCTTATTACCACACTCCTGTCCCCATTGCATTTGATTTCCTCAGTTGCCAATGTCGACTAGCCGTTCATCGTCCTAGCCGGATACCCTCTCCCAAGAAGTCCTCCGTGATCTCTGCTTCCCCAAACCTTACTTGTCCTTCAAGTAGAAGACCATGGCCAGTACGTTCACTCCCTCCTCTCTCATTAACACGCCGGAACCTCCTTCTCCCGTAAACGCTATTGATAGGCTGCTTAACCTTTCAGAAGAGGCTTTCCTTGCAGTTCCCCTGAACTTTTTCCGGAACCTGCCCTTGTCGAACCTCCATAGAATGATCACCTCAACCTCTGAACATTAGACATATCAAACACTCAGACCCCGAGGACATCAAAATACTTAGGGATAGATACCGCTTCCCTAGAAACGTGCACATCAAACTCCCTACTCCCGAGGACCGAGGCCACCTACCTCGTCCTGGTTACTTAACAGTTTACCAGGGACAGCTTGAGGCGGTAAGAAGCTCCCGATAGCACCTGTCCTTGTCCATCTGTCTAACTACTGGGATATTAGTATATCCCAACTGACCCCAAATGCTCTTCGGCGTATTGCCGGATTCTCCTTTCTATGTAAGATTATACGACATCCTCCCTACCTTAGATACTTTTAGGTTGATGTTGAAGTTATCCCCTGTGAAGGGATTCTTTTACATTTCTCCCCAAACCGCGGGCAAACAGCTCACTTCGGGTAACCCTTCATCTATCCACGACTGGAAAAAGTCATTTTCTTTGTCCGATACCTCACCCTCCAATGCCCCGGGGACCTTAAAATCTTGTAAAAGCAGAGCTTAAAACCAAAAATGCCTATCCCCCGGACTCCATACATGCCAGGCGGCTCATTGAGTCTAACCTTAGAATAAATTTTAACTACTAGGCTGCCATTCTGTCCAACAACATCCTAGCCTGGGCGGGACTGTTCACTGCCCATAACGTCCCTCGGAGCTACGACCCTCATAAAGGTCATCACCTTTTCCCTTTTTTTTTTTTTAACGTTGCTTCATCGTAATACTGACCTTTTATTTTTTTGCAGAGCTCGGAGCATTTCTAAGGGGTTTAATATCTACTGCACCTGCTACTGGTACGGGCTCTTCCAGCCAGCCGAGCCCCTCACCATCTACTGCAAGCGAATCTTCATCTGCCATCACGAACGTGCCCTCGGGAGGTGCTAGGGCTACCACATCAGCTTCAGTACCCCCGGACTAAACTGAGGTCGAAAGAATCCCAGAGAGTTCGGGTGGTGAGCACCCGGTCACACTAGCTCTTCATTCTGTTGCTCACCCCGAGCCCGAGCTGGTTTAGGTTACCCGGAAGAGGTCAAGAGAGACTGCTAGCCTCAGGAAGGGTCCCTCCTCGGCAGTGGCCCTCGTCTCTTCAACGTCGGCCTCAAGGTCCTCCGATCCGGTGGTGCAGGTGAAGACTCCCAAGGAGGGCTCTGGGAACGCCCCGCTATCAAAGCAACTCATCACCTCTTATGGTATGGTCTACCGTGCCTTCTTCTTTCTCACTTTTTGTCCTTCTTCCCAGTTGAGTGCTAACCTTTTTTCCCTTTCAGGTGATAAGAAATACAGCGCCGAGGAGGAGAGGAAGTCTGCAGGGTCGCAAGATTTTCCATGGGGTGGACTGACTGTTGATCCTCACTTCTGATTTTTATCACCTCGGGGAGTACCGAGTTTCGACCGACCCCGCTGATCTATATAAACGACCAAGCACAATTTTTTAGAGTGGCTCGCGAACAGGCAAAGCTGGTTGCTTTGACTCGAGATGTAGTCTACGTAAAAAGGCTTACTCCCCAACAGAGACTCGACGAACTTCACCTCAGTTTGATGCACATAAGTTTGTCTGGCCTTTCTCGAAATTTTAACTTTTTGCACTTTGTTTTTTAGTTTACACCTTTGCTCCTTTGCAGGCTATTACTATCTTGCCCGCCGTTACTGAGCGCGAGAACCTCCTTCAATTCTACTATCAATTCCCTGAAGTAGGAGTTGGCTCATGCCAAGTCCGATGTAGATCAAAAAGTGAATGAGGCAGTTAGGGCCAACGAAATGATGTGTAACATTGAAGCTGGCAAGAAGTATGATGAGTGGAAGGTCGAGCTAGTCGAAGTGAGAGATAAGCTTCGTCAGGGTGAGCTGGAAAAGAAGACCCTTTAGGTTGATGATTCAGCGATCGAGATAAGAGAATCACGGACTTTGAGAAGAGGGTCCTTCAATTTCAGGAGGAGGCCCAGATGGCCGAGGCGAAGTTTGCTTCACGGGATAGGGAGCTGCGGATCCAGGAAAGAAATGAGTTCATGGCTTCGGATGAGGCAGACAGGATGCTGAAGGAGTTCACCAAGAAAGTCTTCTCAATGGGGTTCACACTAGAGTGTGACCACTTTGTGAAGAATCCCGATCTGTACGGGGGGTTGCCATATGACGCCTCTGTTACCGAAGGGGTCATCAATGGCTTGCTAGCTCAATTCAAGGCCTTGAATCAGGGTAGGCCATCAACTGCAGGTACCGAAGCCGAGTCTGAACCTATGAACCAAACCTCCACCTCCTCGGCCAAACCTTCCACTTCTGCTATGCAGACTTGATGTGATACTTCTATAATAGTTAGGCACTTCTCTGTAATAGTTAGGATCATTTAATAAAATTCTTGAGTTTTTGACAACCTCGCCTTTTCTTTACTTGATTTCCTTTACTTACTTTTCATTTTCTATGTTTCCTCTCAAGGTTAGAAGAAGTATTGCTTTGTTTGAGGAGGGCTATCAAGCCTCTTGCATTGAGGAGAAAGCGTTGGGTCTCAGCCCTCAATGTTTACGTTTATGTTGAACTGGATCCGGGCATCTTGGGGTCGGGACAGCTCGATTTTGTTTTTCATGTTGAACTTGAACCGGACCTCTGAGGGTTGGGGCAGCTCAATTTCTCTTCGGGGGCTACTAAACCTGTGCCCTCAAATTTTTTTTTTTTGAGCTAGGACCAGACCTTTGAGGGTAGTAGCCTGCTAGAATAAATTTAAGGGAGGCTACTAAGCCTCAGCCCTTGAACTTTATTTTCATGTTGAACTGGATCCAAACCTTTGAGGGTTGGAGCAGCTCGATTTTGTTTTCATGTTGAACTTGAACCGAACCTCTGAGGGTTGGAGCAGCTCAATTTCGTTTGGGGGGGCTACTAAACCTCTATCCTTGAAGAAGGACTACTAGGTTTCTCAACCCTCAATGTTTACCGATTTTGTTTTCATGTTGAACTTGAACCGAACCTCTGAGGGTCAGAGCAACTCAATTTCACTTGGGGGGCTACTAAGCCTCTGCCCTTAAGGGGGGACTACTAGGTCTCAACCCTCAATGTTTGCATTTATGTTGAACTGGATCCGGGCCTCTTGGGGTCGGGATAGCTCGATTTTGCTTGACGTGGTTGTTTGATGAAGTAATTTCTTTCTTTTGAGAAGCGACTTTATTTACATTCCTTGGTAATATTTCTTCAAGTTAACAATGTTCCACATTCCAGGAACAGGGTCCCCTTTCATGTCAACTAACTTGTAGTAGTTCAAAGTGTGAGCTTCTATTACACGATAGGGCCCTCCCAGTTTGGGTCTAATTTTCTAGTCCCTCCTACACGGCTTGTTTCATTTTTTCGAAGCACCAAGTCTCCGGGCCGCAGGTACCGATGCTTGACCCTGGGGTTATAGTGTTTGACCATGACTTGCTTGTACTTGGCCTCTCGGATGGACGCATCCAAAATCTTTTTCTCGAGCAGGTCTAAGTTAGCTCGTAGGACCTCGTCGTTGTGTTCTAAGGCACACAAGGACACTCGATCCTAGGGTAGCTCAATCTCTGCAGGGATAACAGCCTCGGACCCGTAAGTCAAACTGAACGGAGTGTTTCCATTGGCTGTTCAGGGTGTGGTCCTGTACGCCCATAGGACACTAGGCAATTCCTCGACCCACGCACCTTTGACTCGTTCGAGTCGAGTCTTGAGCCCCATCAATAGAGTTCGGTTGCATACTTCGGTCTGTCCGAGCGCTTGTGGATGAGCGACGAAGGTGAAGTGCTGTTTGATGTCGAGATTAGTGCGAAAGCTCTTGAAAGGCTCCCTTTAGAATTGTTTTCCATTGGTAGAAATGAGCACAGTAGGGATACCGAACCGGCAAATAATGTTTTTCCAAAATAACTTTTCTATTGCTTGTCTAGAAATTACGACCAGGGGCTCGGCCTCGATCCACTTGGTGAAGCGCCTAATCAACCGCCACTACCAGGAACTCAAGTTTTCCTACCCCTTTGGGAAGTGGGCCCAATATGTCTATTCCCCACTGAGCAAATGGCCATGGACTCTACATAGGGACCATGTCCAAATCGGACCTTCGGGGGATCGTTGCTGTATCTGACATTGGTGGCACTCCCTCACCAAGGTGTCAGCGTCCGAGTGCAAGGTCGGCCAATAATACCCGGCTAGCAGGACCTTACGAGCCAAGCTCTGAGGACCGATGTGACTTCGGCATTTTTCCTCGTGCACCTCTCGTAGCACATAGTTAGCTTTGGAAGGCGTGAGGCACCTCAACAGGGGGGCACAAGTATGCTTTTTTATACAGGACTCCGTTAGTAAGCGTATATTTAGCAGCTCTGTATTTGATCCTTCTGTCCTCGGTCAGGTTCTCGGGAAGTTTCTCATCGTTGAGATAACTTATTATGGGCTCCATCCAACCGAGGTTCGGGTGGATACAAGAGATTCTTTCCGAGATGTCAACAGACCTGCATGCTTTCGCACCTCTACCAAAATCTCTTTGTTAAATGTGAGTATATTGCCGAGGCTAGTTTTGACAAAGCATCGGCATGCGTGTTTCTTGTTCGGGCGATCTTAATGACGTCCACCTTTTTGAATTTTGCTATCCAGCTTTTGACCTCGGCCAGGTACCTTTTTAAGATGACGCCTCGAGCCTCGTAGTTTTCTAGGCTTTGATTCACAACTAGCTGAGAATCAGAATATTTTTTTAATGTTCGGGCTCCTATCTGGTGGGCCATCTCCATCCCACAAATGAGGACCTCGTATTCAGCTTCGTTCTTGGTTGATGGGAATTCGAACCTCAGGGCATACGTGAGATAGTCTCCTTCTGGGTATCGGATTATTATTCCTGCTTCAGCTCCGGATTCACACGAATCTCCGTCAATATGAAGCTCCCATGTGAGGTCTTCTCTTGCTTGCAGCTCTTTTGCTCAATCAATTACCATGACGAGGTCAACCTTCTCGGTGTCATAGCTTTTTGCATTGAAATCCGCGAAAGCCTGTGCCTTGATTACTGTTCGAGGCTTGAATTCTATGTGTAACTCGAACAGTTCTACAGACCACTTTAGCATTCTTTCCAAGACATCGGGCTTGCTCAATATATTCTTCAAATGGAGGTTAGTCAGAATAATTATCTTGTTGCCATGAAAGTAAGGTCTTAGCTTTCGGACCGATACCACTAATGAGAAAGCTGCCTTCTTGATAGGGGTGTAGTTTCTTTCAGGACCTTGAAGCACTTTTCTTACAAAATTGATGGGGCATTGTTTGCCGTGCTCATCTTGCTTTAGTAGAACCAAGCTGACTGCCAATTCGGTGATTGAGATGTATAGGTATAGCAGTTCCCCTTTTTGAGAAGATGCAAGGCTCAGCATATTGCCCAAGTATTCTTTAAACTCTTCGAAGGCTTTCTGAGCTTCTTCGATCCAGTGAAAACCCTCAGTCTTCTTTATGAGCCGGAAGAACAGTAAGCCTCCTTCTATCGATTTGGACAGAAATCTTATAGACCTTCAAGGCTCTCCAGACTAGGAGATGTGTCTCTGAACTTCCTTGATCAAGGTAGGGTTTTCATATTGATTATGGGTTGCACCTTTTCCGGGTTTGCCTCAATTCCCCATGGGAGACAATGAATCCCAAGAATTTTCCCGAAGGGACCCCGAATGTATATTTTTTGGGGTTCAGCCTCATTCGCATCGATCTTAATGTCTCAAACGTTTCCCTGAGATCTTCCAGGGTTTCCTCATAGGTTCGGCTCTTGACCACTATGTCATCAATGTATACCTCCATGTTTCGTCTTATTTGGGACTTGAACGTTTTGTTGACGAGGCGTTGATATGTGGCTCCTGCATTTTTGAGTTCGAAGGGCATCGTAGTGTAGCAATACGTGCCTCGATCGGTGATGAAAGAGGTTTTCTCTTCATCTTCCTTGGCCATGTATATCTGGTGATAGCCCCTAAATGCATCTAAAAAGTACAAAATGTAAAATTCAACAAATGAATCTACTACCGTATCAGTCGGGGGTACGGGTAACTGTTCTTTAGACATGCTTTATTAAGATCGATAAAATCTTGGCACATTCGCCAAGATGAATCTTGCTTAGTTACAAGGACTGGATTACAAAGACAAGTTGGATACAATACTTCTCTAATTAGCTTAGCCACTAAAAGTTTATCCACCTCGGCTTCAATTACTAAACTACGCTCCAGACAGAAGAGGCGTGGATAAACTGCTTGAATGGTCTGTATGCCGGGTCTACTCCGAGCTTGTGCTCGATTATTTCTAAGAGACAGCATGTCTTTGACGGTCCAGGCTGAACACGTCCTTGTGACTCAAGACAGAAGAGAAGATGAGGGCTTTGAATTCTGCTGGGAGGGTAGCACAGATCTTTATTTTCCTATCTGGGAAGCTCGGATCCAGTGGTACTTCCTCGATAGGGACCTCGTCTTGGGACTCAATTTTTGCTTTGCTCTTCTCCTTGGGTTCGGAAGGCTCGAGGATCTCAGCAGCATTTTTTCCTCCTCCCTCACTTTGACTTGTTGAAGGCTCTTCAAGGCCATTCCAAGTGGGTAGGGCGTCAAAAGTTTGCATGAAGGCCTTGTCTGCGACAGACATAGTTTGCGACTGGGATCGAAGGGACATCATGTAGCAGGCTCGGGCCTCCTATTGGCTTTCAATTATTGTTCCTTCAGATCCGTTCATCAGCATGAATTTTATTCTGATATGGAACACGGAAGGGAGGATCCTGTAGGTGTATTGTGTAGGTCGGCCTAAGATCATGTTGTATGAACTGTTCCTTTTTACGATGACGAAATTGGTCATCTCAATTCTATACTTTGGGGGAGTCCCGAGGCAACGGGAGCATTATCTGTCCCTCAAGCAAGACCGAATCATTTGTGAAACCAACCAGTGGGGTTTTGAAAGGCTTTATCAAGGAGGCATCTATGTGCATTTGACCCAAGCATCCCAGAAAATGATGTCCGCCGAGCTCCTAGTATCAACAAACACACGGTGCATTTCGTAGTCCAGCCACATTTACATGAATTACCACAGGGTCATGGTGTGGCAATCGGCTAGGAACGGGGTCCTCAAAAATGTATCAGAGGCTCATGAATGGCTTCAACAGCCTATCTCTTTTACAATCTTCGCCCGAAGGAATGTTCCGAGCATATTTTTTCCTGGCATTCTTGGAGTCCTCGGTCGTCGGTTTCCCTTTGCTATTGTGTTTATCACCCCTGCTACATGAATATGCTCATCTTGGTTTGCCAAGGGATTATTTCTGTTTTAGCCGTGTCAGTTTTGCTGATGAGGCAGGCGAGGCTGCGCTGGGTTTCCTCTGTTGGAGGCGTTTCTTTGGAAGTCTGTAGCGGTTCGGCTGATGAACTACTGCAGGTGTCCTTCTTGAATGGCCCTCTCAATTTAAACCTTCAGGTGGTTACAGGCCTCGGTATCATGGCCATGTTGGCCATGAAAGGCGTAATACTTTGACTTGTCTCTTTGGTTCGGGGCCGACACCATTGGAGGGGGTGGCTATAAGAATCCCAAATGTTAAGAGACCAGTACCTGAAATAAATTTTCCCTCCTTGATGTGTTGAGTGGTTTGAAGTCAGTGTTCGGAAGGCTCCTTGTCCGCGGGGGTCAATTTCTGATGTTATTGTCTAGGTAGACCACCCGGTTCGCCGACGGTCCAGTTCTGGGATAGCTCGGCCTATCTGTAATCTTTGGCTTTTTATAGGATGAGGGGTTCAGAGTTTTCAGGATCTTTTCTTTTTGTGTGTCATAAAGTTCTATTTTTTTCCTATTTGACTCCTCGCCCCATATGAACTCCGATGCTCTCTCTTTCATCAACATTTTTAATTTGGACCCTTCATCGTTGAAGCTGTCCACAAATTTGTTGAGCAATTCGTCGGACCTCTGTCAAATGTTCATGAGGTGCGACGTGTCCTTCTGTAGTATTGATTTGCCTCGGAAGTGGCAGAGGAAGGACTTCGCCAGGTCGTTAAAAGTGGTGATTGAGTTCGTCGGCAGCTCTTGGAACCACTTTTGACCCGGACCTCGAAGGGTGGTGGTAAATAATTTGCAGTGGGTGGCGTCACTATAGCCATAAAGGCTTGTGACCGCTACCACATGCTGAAGATGATCGGACGGATCACAATCTCCTTTGTAGCGGTCGAGGTTCGGTAACTTGAATTGTATCGGGAGTGGTTCGATCTTGATAGAGATTGTGAATGGATCTCTATCAATCTCTGCCGGAGTAGGAGTATTCGGAACTAAGTTGTTTTTCCTCAAAATCTCTTGAATTTTGTTTTTGAGGCTCTGCTTCTCGAGCTGTTTTGAAACAGCAGGGGAGGGTCCTCTTGAGTAAGAGTTTTTTGAGGAATGCGCGCTGATTCTTTCATGCAATGGCAATCTTTTTATTAGCTCGTTGATGAGTGTGATTCGTCAGATTGCCCGTCTGAGCATGACTTTGTTATTTTGTTACGCAGGTCGGCTAGACTCATGGCGTCAACTGGCTGTTTCCCAAATCTTCGACCGGGAGCGCGTTGTTGTTCGGCTAGTGGAATGGCCGCTTGGTTTGAGCGCTAAGATGGAGTTTTGTTCTCGCTTTGCTCCACAACACTCGGAAAGATTCAAAATGATCGACGATGTAATTCAGAACGTCGTTCTGCTTCTGTTGGACCTCAGTTGGTGTACCGACGTTTTCTACCTCATCGGTATGCACCACGAGGTGTTAGTTGCTCGCCTCAGCATCCTTGCTAGCGGCTCGGCATGTTCCTCAATTCTTCATCCTTCCAGAAGCAAAAATAGAGAATTGAGATGATTTAAAAGTATCAAATGAGATAGAAATCTGTCGATTCCCACAGACGGCTCCAATTAATGAAGTTAGATTTAGATTCTAGGTCGAGAGAGAAAGTAGAAGAGTTTAGGAGAATTTGTGATTGGTATTATTGTGGAGAGATTAGCCCATGTTTTTGGTGCCCCAAGGCCCCTTTTTAAAGATTTACATGAAGGAGCATGAGGCTACCATTCTACTAGCTCAAATGAGGCTAAATTACATAACTATCCTTAATGAGGCTGCCACATTCAGATCGAGGCTGTCTCTTATAAGGATCCAGATGTGTATTGGGGCGTGAACCACGCGCTAATTCCGAGCATCATCAAATACCAATGTCAAGAAAACCACAACGGAAATCCCTAGTGGGATAAGTGTAAGTAGAAGCACCATTTTCGATATTGATTTGTTTTTTGGACGATCATTCTGGCATGGTGGTGCATGAAATTTTGCATCTCCACACAGTGTATCATTGAAAATGAAGGATTCACTCGTGAAGTTTCTGAATGACCATCAAAGGGAATTTTACCCTTGAAATGGTTAAAAGAAATATTGAAGACTTTCAAAGATTGAAGTTTCTCCAATGACTTGGGTATTAAACCAGAGAGGCTGTTATTTGACAACTCTAGAGATGTTCAGCTGAATATGTTTCCAAGTGATTCCAGAACAATTCCTTCTAACCTGTTGCCTGCTAATGAAAGGTTTTCCAGAGTCGATAAATTGCCTATTGTCGCAGGAACATCCCCTGAGATTTGATTCATTGACATGTCAATTGATATTGAAGAGACAGGTTGTAGCCTTCAAATTTCCAATTTCGAGAGGCAATGAGCCAACCAAGGAGTTCGAGGCTAGGACGAGCACCAAAAGATCTCTTAGTTTCCACAAGCTTTTAGGAATTGTGGATGTCAATAAGTTGGAACGCAGATAAAGACTCCTGATAGAAGTTATATTTCCAAAACAACTGGAATTAGGCCTGAAATTTGGTTTTGGCTAAGATACAACTCAGCTAGGGTGTGCATGCTACAAAATGTATCTAGACTACCCATTAGCTTTTTTCTCATGAGAGAAAACACTTGAAGGTTTTCTAAGTCTTTGATTTTTCTTGGAACAACTCCAGACAACTGATTGTCTTCTAGAGAATTCAAGATTAGACCACTCAAGTTTCCAATTTCATTCGGGATGGGGCCTTTTATATTAAATCTCTTGCTTTGAAATATTTCAAGGAACTAGAAAGATTCCCAACCAAAGCTGGAATAAAACCATTAAGTGGATTCTCCACCCGCTCTATGTCTATACCCAAATAGTTGCACTTTGTCAAGGAACTAAGAAACTCCAGCTCTGTTGATGTGCGATCACTGGTCAAATTGTTATCAGAAAGAAATAGAGATTCCAGGAGTTTAACATTGCCAATGTTGTTAGGAATTGAGCCAGTGAATTGGTTTGATGCGAGCGAAAGAATGGCCAATTTAGAGCAATTTACAATAAAAGCTGGTATAACTCCACCAATATTCTTTGCGTCAAGGTAAAAAGTCTCTAAATCAGGTGATGATCAATATTTAATGGAAGATTTCCTGTGAGGTGATTGAATCCTAGAGAAACCACACTCAATTTTGAGAGATTGAAATTCCCTATTGGTATAGAACCACTCAAGTTAATGAACATTAAGTAAAGTTTCTCTAATTTTTGAAGGTTGTAGATCTCTTCTGGTATTACACCTATCAAATAATGCATGAATATGATCATAAGTGTAATTTTTTGATGAATATTCCAAGAAATAAGCTTTTATATAGGTTAATTGTAAAAACATAATCTAATCAAGTCAACAATTGATAGAAGAAGTGGTAGGATTTAAAAGTCAAACCCTTACTTTTAGGTAAAAATCTACCTGTAAATAAGTTCTGAGAAAACTCAGGAAGTGTAAGCTCGGTCAAATTCCCAATTTCTTTCGGTATGGAGCCTATAATTTGATTGTGTTCCATGCCGAACTTCTTGTGGTTACAAAGATTTCCAATCTCTCGTGGAATGAAACCTGCCAATGGCCAAGACTTTGTTTGTAACTTGAAAATTTTTCCCACAAATGTGCGTTAAACAAAGAATTTTGAGCTTGAGATTGAAAAAACTTGTTGGAGCTCAAGCTTGATTTGAGCTCTCTTAAAAGCAAGTAAAACAAGGTCGATCTTGATTAGCTAGCTCAACTATTTGGGAGGTAAAACATGTAATTTGGTATAAGCATTTTAGTAATTCTACATATAATAAAAAAAATCTTAAGAACATTATTTATGCCTGAAAAACTTGAGTGAGCACCTTCGTGGCCAAAAATTTAATATTTTTTTGAATTAAATTTTTTCTCAACTTGATCTTACTTGTATGATTTATTAGCGCAAGTTTTTATTAGTGTGAGTCGGACCCATTCAAGATATTAAATCTATTAATTGCATTCCCTAATTTCAGATAAACACCTTTTGATTCTAATTGTCAAATAATTAATTTCGACATTCAATTAAATAAATAAGAATAGGGGAAATTTATATAATATTTATTTATGGGGTTGCACCTAAGTAATATAATTAGGCTACCTACATATCGCTACCGGGATCAAACCTTACATAGTTTAGGTGAATTAAAATTCACTTGCATTCAGATCATTTATTTTGATTTTTATGGGAAAATAAATAAATTTTAACCCACTTTGTACTTTTGACGGGTTACATAGGTTTAACCCATTTTTTACTTTTGTGGAATTTGAATTGATAAAAAAAAAAAAAATTCACAAAATAATATAGTTTGCAGTTCTTGCAGTTGAACCCTTTGGAGGGGTTTTCGTATATATCCAAATTGGAATCAAGCCACATGTAGTTCTTATTGAACTACAATTATTTTTGACCATTTGAGGCAATCAATATTCAATTGGGATTTGGCCATTAAAGGTAAAAACAAATTTGGACGAGTTTGAAAACTAATCCAATTATTTTATTCAATCCTTTTGTGATGGATATTATTACCATAAATGACTATGTGTGCACGAAAGCCAATTAATTTTAGTTTAGTGCCTTGAAAAGCAATTGTGGGTACTAAAACCAAATAATTTAATTTAATGTCTTGAAAAGACAATTTTAAGCTCTAAAGCCAAATAATTTAATTTAATGTCCTAGAAAGACAATTTTGAACACTAAGGCCAAATAATTTAATTTAATGCTATAAATGGCAATTTTCGGACTCTAAGGCCAATTAATTAATTTATTGCTTTAAATGGCACTTTTCTGGGTACTAAGACCAAATATTTAATTTGCCACCTTAAATGGTAATTTTTGGGCCTTAAATGGTCCAATTTTTGGACTCTAAGGCCATTTAATTAAATTTATTCCTTAAACAACAATTTTTTGGGTACTAAGACCAAATATTAAATTTACGGCCCTAAATGAATTTTTTTTTGCTTACTAAGACCAAATATTTAATGTGTTGCCTTAAATGGCAATTTTTGGTATCTAGGGCCATTTAATTAAATTTATGCATTAAATGACAATTTTTTTTTGGGTACTAAGGCCAAATATTTAATTTGCTGTCTTAATGACAATTTTTGGGTAGAGAGCTATATTCAGTATAAATGAGTACCAAGACCAAATAATTTCAGTTAATGTCTTAAAAAGACAATTTTAGGCACTAAGGACAAATAATTTAATTTATGTCTCAAATGACAATTTTTGGCCTCTAAGGCTATTTAATTAATTTAGTGCCTTTAATAGCAAATTTTTCGGCTTCAAGGCTAATTAGTTAATTTTAAGGAACGAGATATATGAAATACAAGAGGCAGAGAGTTTGTTGTACAGTAAATCTGAAGTAATAAACTTATGCATTCCAGTATGTTTGTAATATATATATATACAAGTGGGATTCGAATATTTCCCTATTGTATATCCACACACACTGGATTATATCAACTGAGCCTACATTCAAATTATGTTTGCATCAATAGTCTAATATAATTTTGTTAAACTGATTTACTTATTTGAAAGAAAATAGGGATTACTAGTTTATCCTCTCCTCCTAAAAGTCAAATATATCATTATTTTCACTTTATAAATAAGATATCAGTCACTGTAACGTGACAAAGAGAAACATCAAAAAACAAAAAAAAAGAAAAAAGATATAGTAAAAAAAATATTAAGGAAGAAATCTAAAGTGTTGAACTCTTTTCCTTTAATATACGGTATATTTATTTGATCTCCCTGGTTTTCTTTACTTGCGTTTTATTGCCGCTATGTGCCTGATGTTCCCCTTGTGATTGTTGTTGTTTTTTTTTTTTATCTCCTTATTGGTTTTTTTTTTTTTTTTTTCTATCTCCTTGAGTATTCTCTGCCTGTCCCTTCTCTACTGAATGCCTCCTAGTAGATGCCCTCTTGGTGGTTTGGTCCCGAATGAACCATTTATATAGATAAATCTTTTCTACTCCCATGTGCTTGTCTTTATGGAAGTTGCATGTCTTACTTACTGCCCAAATAAAAAAAAATTCAACGTGTGCTAGTATTTATGGGCATTTGTTACTGAACATGGGGGATAATGGGGCTTGAGGGAGTTAATGGCTTTTGCCATTTTCGTTCACCCAAAAGCAATTCAGACATGGGTTAATGACCACGTCATGGCAGTTTACATGAAGTGGTCATTGTCATTCGGCCATGAGTTTAGTTTTTTTTTTATTAATTTTTCTTGAAAATTTGTGGTTCAATAGTTGCCTCCTTGAGCATTGTACATGGAGTATATCATTTCTTGACATGTACAAGGCTCCATACTTTTTTTAACGTTCTTCAAGACTTTCCATGAAGTAAAATATTTTTGTTCGTCATTGCACTTAATTTTGTCATAGCTATAAGCCCACATGATTTTGAAATTTTGACCTAGTCAAACTAGGGTTATTTTTGTATTTCTTAACAAAAAGCTAACTTTTTAGGCTTAGTATTTTTATCTCATTATTTTTATGAATTTGAGTTGTGATAAAGTGATTGAACATGAATTAACTTAACCACTTGAAATAATTGGTTGACAGGCTTTGAAGCATTAATCAGTTTAACCACTTAAAAAATTGGTGGACTTTTCTTTGATGCATTAATCAATTTAACCACTTAAAATGCTTCCTAGATTTTTTTTTGAAACATTACTAGTTTAACCTCTTGAAATACATTGGTGGATTTTTTTTCTTGGAACATTAATCAGTTTAACCACTTAAAATGATTTGTGGGTAATTATAAAATGGCAAATAATGTATATTTTTTTAGTGAAGGGGGCTGCATATAGTTTTGCACTAGACTACCTATGTACCCACTTTCTGTGAGATCAAGCCATTCTGAGTTCTGAAACACTATTTACATTGTCACTCTTAGGCAAAGAACCTTTTAATGAATTTCGCATTTACACAAGAATATATGGCATTTTCCTTCAAAATTTGAGAGTTCATATGCTCATTTTTGGAAAAACTTTAGTGACAACGTAAGGGCCTTCCCATTTGGCTTCAGATTTTCCTTTCATCTTTCTTGTAATGACAACTGGTCTTCTGACAGTCAACACCAAGGATCCAATGAGAAAGATCTAAACTTGAAATTTTTGTTTAATGACAAAGCTACCTAGGATTGATAGAACTTCCAGTCTTTGTTGTGCTTCAAATCATTTGTCGTCAAGTGCTTCCAATTCTGCTAGTCCGATTTCTACACAATCTTCTGGATTTGTTAGCTGAACTGCCACTCTAAGGGATGGTAATTGTACTTTTAGGGGAAGTACGATTTCATAGCCATGAACAAGACTAAATGGCATACAACCAATTGATGTACGAATCGTAGTTCTATACGCCTATAAAGCCTCAGGGAATCGCTCATGCCAATCTCTTTAGTGTTTAAAAGGAATAAGACACTTCCTTCTTGAGGATGTTACACAGAACCTTGTTAAAGGCTTCTGATGATGGGTTATAACTTGTAGAGAATCCATGCCGGAACTCATATTTTTCACTTAATTTCACGAGTAGCGAACATTTGAAGTAAAGGGCATTACCAAAGATAATCCTCAAAGGAACCCCAAACTGATAAGTAATAAGATTTTTAATAAAATTTGTAACGTCTACCGCCCTTACTTCGGTTAGTGGTATTGCATCAGCCCATTTTGAGAAATAGTCAGTCCCGACCAAAATATACTTATGCAGTCTTGATGAAGATGGCTGAAAAGGACCAACTACATCCAATCCCCATGTTTCAAATAGCCATGATAACATGGTGCGATGAAGTGGTTCAGACGGTTGATGAATGAAATCTGAATGGAGTTGGCAGACTTTACAATTTCTTGCAAATTTCATCGCACCTTTTACTAGGGTTGGCCAATAATAGCTTAACCTTTTTAATATGAGAAGGCAATTTAGGGGCTAGCTTGATATGCACCCCACATATTCCAACATGAGTTTCATAAAGAGCATGAGCGGTTTCTTCTTTTGAGAAACACCTTAAAAGAACTCCATCAAAATATCTTTTATACAAAGTGTCATTCAAGTAAGTAAATCTAAGGGCTCGATGCCTCAAGTCGACTTTCTTTTAGGATCGATCCACAAAATCCCGTGGCCGAGAAAGTTTACTAAAGGTTTACGCCAATCAAAATTCTTTTCTATTTCCAGGACCGTTACCAAATTTATATTTTCCTCTTCTTCGATCCTACTTAGGGTTAGGGATAGAAAATAACGTTTCCGAATTATAATTTGTACATCTCTATGCCTGGGCAAGGTCAAAGATGCTGCTAAGTTTGCCAGAGCATCTGGTTTGTCATTTTCTGATCTTGTATGTGGTTAATTTGTATATCTTAGAATTGAGACATTAATTACCTTGCTCTTTGATGGTAAGACACCAAATTTTCATTTCTTGACCTCATATTAGTACTATTTAGTTGTTTAATAACTAACTGAGGGTCCGTAAATGCTTTAACACAATCAATGTGCATTTCAAGTGCAATTTCTAAACCAATGATTAATGCCTCATATTTCGCCACATTGTCTGAGCAAAGAGATAGAAGAGAAAATGAATAATGTAATAGTCCTCCTGATGGTGTCACAAGCACAATTCCTGTCCCCACTCCTTTTCTTCTTGATATCCCATTAAAATACAGTTCCCATGATGAGGTATTAGTAGTGAAGACTTCCTCATTCAAGAGATCGTCTTAAATTTCTTTATCATCAGGGATTGGGTAAGGAGCTAGGAAGTCAGCCAGTGCTTGTCCTTCAATTGCCTTTTGAGAGGCATAAGTAATGTCAAATTCTGTCAACAGTAAAGACCATTTGGCCAATTGTCTTGACAAAAAAGGTTTAGACATTAAATATCTCAATGGATTAGCTTTTGAAATTAATGTCACTGGGTGAAATAGCAAATAATGCATTAACTTTTGTACTGATAAATCTTATTCAATAAAAATCAAAGCCAAATAAGTTTTCTCTAATGTAGAGTACTTGTGTTTAGCTCCAACAAGCATTCGGCTAAGACAATACGGTATATTTTCTTTTCCATTCTCATTATTTTGGGTAAGTAGTGCTCCCAGAGACCTTTCAAGAGTTGTGATGTATAAGATCAACGAATTTCCTTTAATAGGAGCTATCAATACTAGAAGCTTGGACAAGTATTCCTTGATACTTTCCGGTATATTTTGACATGCTATCCCACACAAATGCTACACCCTTCTTTATTAGTCTTGTAAGTGGCTGACATCTTCAAGATAGATTTAATATAAATCTTCTTATGTAAGCTAATCTTCCTTGAAGTCCACGTAGTTCTCGCAAGTTGCGAGGTGGAGGCATTTCCATGATTGCTTTGATTTTTGTGGGATCGATTTCAATTCCTCGTTGTCTAACAATAAACACAAGAAATTTCCCAGAAGTCACCCCAGATGCACATTTTAAGGGGTTCATTTTCAAGCTTGATGCTCTCGGAGTTTGTCAAAAAAATTTCTTAAATCATTCAAATGATTTTCTTTCTTTTGTCTTGAAAACCAAATCACCAGTATAACACTCAATGACAATGAGGATGTCATGGAAAATGATTGTCATGGCTCTTTGATAAGTTGCCCCGGTATTATTTTAATCCGAAAGGCATTAATGTGTAACAATAAATGCCTTTTGGAGTGCAAAAAGTTGTGAGCTCTTCGACTTCAGGTTCCATCTTTATTTGCTTGTAGCCATAAAAGATAATGCACCAAATCTAGTTGTAGCATCAACTAACAATTCGGTGATTAAAAGTGGAAATTCATCTTCGGGACATGCATCATTAAGATCTCTAAAATCAATACAGATGCATACTTGCCCATTCTTCTTTTTCACTGGCACGATGTTTGCAAGCTAGGTCAGATACTGTACATTACAAATGAAACCAGCTTCTAACAATTTGTCCACCTCAGCTTCGATTTGTACAATCAATCTAGGTCTGAAATGTCAATGTTGGCCTTGTTTAATCGGGCGTTTATCATTTGAAACTGCTAGTCGATGAACTACTATTTTAGGGTCTAACCCAGGCATATCTTGGTAACACCATGCAAACACATCTTGGTATTCCTGAAGAAGGGCTTCATACTTTATCAGCTCTTCTTCGGAGAGAAGTGCACTTCCAAAGATGGGTTTAGGGATTTCAATAGTACCAAGGTTAAGTTCTCTCAACTCATCCACCATGGCTTGACCACCATCTTCGAGTTGAGATGGATCTGGTTGAACATTTTGAATGAGCTCCTCACAAATTTCTAGCAAAAGAGGAGGATTTTGCCCCTCTTCTCTGGGACTTTTAGAAAATTCTTCTTTGCAAGAGGTACAATTTACTTTCATGGATGAATTAGCTTTTATTTTCTTCTTACTTTCCTTTTTCACTGTCCATTTCTTGTTCCTTTTCAAATGATCTCGCTTTGGTTTTGAAGGCTTTTGCAATCTTTGAAACATGAACTGCTAGAGGACTACATGTCTCAGATTCTTCCTCAATTTTAGGAAGCCCATGAAACCTCTTAAATATAGAAATTTGAGACTTACTTTTATTATGTGCCTTAGAGAGTAGGGCAATTTCTTGATCAGTAAAAATCACTGAATCTAAGAAAGAAGAAGTTCTTCCAAGGGATTTTGCAACCTTGAAAATTTGGAAGGTTAAGACCTGTTTTTTCTCGGACTATTCTTCAATTTTTGGAAACCCCTGAAGCCTTTTAAATACAGAGACTCAAGGCTTACTCTCAATATGTTCTTCAGAGAGCAAAGCTATTTCTTGCTTAGTGAAACTTCACCGAATCTGAGCAACAAGATGTTTCTGACTTACGCAATCTTGGTCGATCATAACATTTTTCAAGTCCTGCACATGATAGAGATTTCCCTTTATTGAACTTTAATTTCTTTTGGGCTTGTGGGGGTGGTCTTTTTCGCCTAATACCACCTTTCTACTTTGACTTCTATCTTCATGAAAGTAGTCATAACTACTTTACTTGGGATAACCGATTGGTTTACCTTTCGAAGTGGACAAGTATAACTTGTGGTCAAAGTAGTTATTGTCTCATTAATTCTTATTTTTACCACTTATACACATTTGGTTGATTTTTTTATCTCAATTTCAAAACAATTTTTTCTCTCGGGGCATTTGGCACCACACTTCTCTCTTTCTTCTTTAAAGACTCGAGTTTTACTTCAAAATATTTTTCTTGATAAGAAGATAAGGTGGCAGAAGAGCCAAATTCTCCTTTTATTTCTCCTTTTTTTTTCTTTTTCTTTCATCCCGCGGGTTGGAGATGAGGGACTTTTGTAAAATTTGCATCCACATAGTGATGCACACGTGAGCCAAGGAACAAGTGTTGGGGTTCTGGAACAAGCTCAAGGAGTGGATCCAATTCAATTTCCAATCGGGCCAGCCACGAGGTCGAGGGCCAAGAAGTTGCACCAAGCCATGATGGGTTTTGTTAAGAAGATTTTGGACCAATAGGCATTATTATTTTGCAAATGGGGGCCAAGAATTCATTCAAGCTCAAGTTCAGAAGCCTGTTTTAGAGGTCCAACTTCAAGAAGATTCAAGTCCAAGAAGTCCAAGAATTAAAGAGCTTCACGAAGGGTTCGAAAAATCCTAATTTGGACCAAGGTCCTATTCGGCCATCCATTTGTAATTAAATTAAGATTTATTTTTTTGCATTTGTTTATAGGATTTTTGTTTTATTTGGGTGAAATATCAGCCTATATCAATGTTAGTTTAGCCGATATTATGTCTAGTATTCCAATCCTAAGCCTGGTAGGATTTGTTAAGGTTATTTCCTATTAGTCTTAGGCCTATTTTGTAGGGTTTGGCTAGTCCCTTGTTACATTAAAAACACCCCCAGTTGATTATTCATTCATCAATATTTAGAAAAAACTTTGTGAGAAAATTCTCCAACTTGTCTTCCAAAGACTTGGGTATTTTGCAAGATTGATTCTTGCGACTACCTATCTTGAATACTATCGATTCTATTATTGTCTTGTTATAGAGAATGGGTAAATATCTCGTACAGTCAATAACAGATACTTCAGATTCTTGATTTCTTAATCAACGGGTTTGAATCCGTCAAGTCAAATTTGTTTAAGCGTTCTTGGGTTACGCATTGGTTCCGGTCTCATTAGTTTATCTACGGGGTTTGGATCAGAGTGGTATCAGATCTTTGGCTCCTAAACACATTTGTTTTCTTCTCTCATACATTTTTAAATTGTTTTCTTGCTGTTTTATCACTTTATTAAAAAAAAAAATGTACTGTTCATCATCACTATTCATTATTGCTGTTCATCTGGAAAAAAATTCAGCTTATTCATATATTGTTTATTCTTGTTGTGTTCTTTTGACCCAAAACAAAAGATCCAATTAAAAAAAAAAACCCTAAACCATTTTTTTAGGGTTTTTTCTAGTTAACGCTTTGTTCTTGATTGTTATAATCGATACTTTTATGCAAATTTTTCTGGGATTGGCTTTTGATTTGGTGCATATTTCTCTATAGATAAAATCTTAAAATAGTCCAAAAAACAAAAATTGTTCAACCCTAACCGTTTCTCGGGTTTCATTGTTTGATATTTTCTTGTGCTTCAAATTTTGTGTATGTTTCGTGCCAAACATGGAGATATTTTGTTGTCTCTTATACATGCCAAAAGTTGTGAAAAAAAAGAGCCGATAAAAAAAAGAAAAAAGAAAAAGAAGCAAAGAGGCAAAATTCCAACCCTAGTTGAATAAGGTCTCCAAGTCCTTGCAATAGAAATTTTGTGCTAATTCCTTGTTCCATATTCTTACATATTTTCAATCCTTATCTTGGTTGGAATAAATCATTCACTTGAATCCTTGTTCAACTTGGATTACACTAATTCTTATTTCCAACTTGGAGTAGTTCTAGTCCTTTTCCTACTGGGATTTGAAGTCAAGTGTTGCAATTTTCCTAGTTCCCTAAGGCAAAATTCTTGACTGAAATTTGTTTATATTCTTTTCAATTTTAGTTTATATTTTGCTCTCATAGTTACATAAAATATATATATACATACATATATATATATATTGGTGAAATACCAAAAATCGTTGTTCACTTGGGTTAATTCTTTCTAGCCTGAAACCTTATTTGGTTTGACCTTCTTATTGTTTGACTTTATAAAGTGCGTAGTGTGCATTCTTTGTCAAATCGACCCGCCAATACTTTGTTATTTCTTTGCTTCATTAGTCTATAACTACTGATTGTGTTCTAAGTATTGGTAATTGTTTGTGTCATTCTTGCATTGTGCTTTCAAGTCTGCAAAAGACTTCGAGGTGAATTTAAACGAGAGAAAAAAGCGAAGAGTGGTGAGTTCATTACAGGGTAAAAGCCTTGGATTTGAGTAAAACACGAGTGAAATTGTGTGACATCTTTAAATTTGAGCGTAAACACTCAGGAAGTGCTGTGAGGTCCTTCTTAGTTCTTACTAACCCTAATTCTTGAATTTGTTGTGTTTTAGTTTATTTTTTACAAATTTAACATGTCTCAAGTCAAGGGGAAAGTTCAAGGGTTAAAGCCTTAGAATCCCATGTGGCCGAAATGGCAATATCTCTTGAGGGTATTCAATGCTCTCTTGCGATGTTAACTAAAGGGAGGATTGAGCACAATAGCAAGTTGGTCAAGCTGAGTCTCATGCTCATAGAGCCCCACAAGCTCGTCGAGTTACGTATATCAAGTACGATTCCAATTCATTTGAGTCTGATAATGAGATATATGATATAGGTGCAAGGTTGAGAACTTGATGCCATGTGCGAGAAGGTGGTAAGGTTGACGATGATACTGGTAACATTAAATTGACTATCCCTAAATTTCAAGATAATCTCAATCCTAATGTTTATCTCGAATGGGAAAAGAAGGTAGAGGTTATTTTTTATTGTCTTAACTACTCTGAATGAAAGAAAGCTCAATTAGTTATTGCATCATTTAGTGATTATACTTTAGAGTGGTGGGATCAATTTAAGACCAGTAGAACTAGGTGTGGAGAGCCACCAATTATGGTGATTGGACATTTTTAAAAGCTACATTAACAAAAGATTTTTACCTTCAACATATCATCGTGATTTGCTTCAAGCTTTGCAAACCTTAAGGCAAGATAGTAAATTTGTAAAAAAGTGCCATAGGGAGCGACCAAAAATGTCTAATGAGGGTTAATGTAGTTGAGGATAGTGAAGCCACTATGGTTAGATTCTTATACACATTTAATAAGGAACTTGCCAACATTGTAGAGTTGCATCATTGCATTGAATTACAAGATATGGTTGAAAAGGTCATTAAAGTGGAAAGGCAACTTAAAAATGTTAGTAAACCTAGAGGTGAGTCTAGCACTAATTGGTGTAGAAATTGGTCTAACAATAGTTCTTCTCAGCCTAATATAGTTCAAAATAGACCAACTAATCCTAAAACTAATGAAGCCGAACACAAATTGTTAGACATCCTATAGATTCCTAAGTTAAAGGAGCATCTTCTAACACTTCAAAATGTACTCATGATATTAAGTGTCCTACTATTGTTTGGGTGCAGGTCACTATGTGAATGATTGTCCTAACAAGCGAAGAAAAGTCAGAGGATCTTTCTCAGATACTCACCTTGGTAGGATTGCGGGCATTTCACACTCAAACCAAGGATGACCAAAATGAGGTACAATGTGAGAATATTTTCTTTACCAAATGTGTTGTTCAAGGTTGTGCTTGTGGTTTAATCATAGATGGTGGTAGTTGTGTCAATGTCATGAGCAAGTTAATGGTCGAAAAATTGAGTTTGCCTTGTCTGAAGCATCTACGTCCGTATATGGCTTAGTGAATGTAGTGAGATCAAAGTAACTAAACAAGCTTTAATTTCATTATCTATTGGAAAGTATAAGGATGAAATTTTGTGTGATGTTGTGCCAATTCAAGCGTGTCACATCTTGTTAGGTAGACCATGATAATTTGATAAACACACTAACCATGATGCCATACAAACAAGTACAGATTCTTAAAAGATGGCCAAGAGATTGTACTTAAGTCCACCATCTCCACATCAAGTGAGTAAAGAGAAATTGTACATAAAGAACCGATCTGATGAATATTATAAGGAAAAAGCAAGACTGGAAAAGGGTAAGCAAGTGGAAAACCCTAATGACATCCTTAAATCTGAAAACCATAAAGGTGAATTGGTTAAGTTTGAAAATTCTACGTGAAAATAGTTGAAAAAGAAAGCTAATTTCTTTATAGGGTTCAAATATGTTCAGTCAGCTATGAGTTTAAATTTTCCTTTGTTTTTACTCATTTTTAAAGAAAATTATTTTGTGCAATCTGACCTTAATCCGACCTTGCTGAGATCTTTTTTTTCTCTTTTACAAGAGTTCAAGAATGTATTCCCTGAAGAAATTCCCCCTAGCTTGCCATCTATTAGGGGTATTGAGCACCAAATTGCTTCTGTCTGAGGCACGGTCATCCCTAACAAACCTGCCTATAGAGCCAATTCAGAGAAAACAAAGTATTGGCCAAATCTAGATTTGAGAAACTAATGGCTTATAAGATCTGTATCTGAGACAGTATAAGTTCGTGTGCTATGTCGGTGATTTTGGTGCCAAACCAGGATGGGTCATGGCGTATGCGCGTAGATTGTCGTACGTTAAAACCGAATTACAATAAAGTATTTGCATCCTATTCCTCTTCTTGATGACATTCTAGACTAATTATATGGTTCTAAGATTTTCACCAAAATTGATCTGAAAAATGGATATCACCAAATTCGCATGAAAGAAGGGAATGAATGGAAAACTGTGTTTAAAACCAAATTTGGTCTTTATGAGTGGTTAGTCATGCCTTTTGGTTTAACAAATGCACCAAGTACTTTCATGAGATTAATGAACCATATCTTACGTGCATTTATCGGGAAATTTGTTGTTTATTTTGATGATATTTTGATTTATAGCAAATCCTTAGATGACCATCTTACACACGTATGTCTAGTACTTGAAACTATAAGAAAACAACTTTATGCTAATCTGAAAAAATGCTCATTTTGCATGAATTACAGTTGTTTTTCTTGGTTTTGTTATTAGTTGAAAGGTATTAAGGCCAATAGAGAAAAGATCAAGGCCATTAGTGATTGCCGACTCCTACTAACGTGTTTGAAGTGTGAAGTTTTCATGGTTTAGAAAGTTTTTACCACAAGTTTGTGAAAGACTTCAACATTATAACTGCCCGTCTCACTGAGATAATCAAGAAAGATGTAGGTTTTAAGTGGGATGAGGCACAAGAGCGTGCTTTTCAGACCGTCAAGGTTAAGTTGTCTACTGCTGCTGTTTTACTTTTACCAGATTTTTCTAAAACTTTTGAAGTAGAATGTGATGCTTCTAGTATTGGTATAGGTGCAGTTTTGATGCAGGATAGACATCCAATTGCGTACTTTAGTGAGAAACTGAATGGAGCCACGTTGAACTACTCAGCATATGAAAAGAAACTTTACGCATTGGTGCGGGCCTTGCAAAATTGGCAGTATTATCTGTGGTCTAAAGAATTTATAATTCAGACGGAGTGCAATGCCATGAGTCATTGCAATTTTTGAAAGGCCAAGGTAAGTTAAAACAATGTCATGCACATTGGTTAGAATTCATTGAAATGTTCCCTTATGTTGTACAGTATGAACAAGGAAAAGATAATGTAGTTGTTGATGCATTGTCTAGTCGATATGCTTTGATTTCAACATTAAACACTAAATTTCTTGGTTTCGAACATATAAAATATTTGTATGCTAAAGACCTTGATTTCTCAAATATGTTTGAAGCATGTAAGTTGACTGGTTTTGATAAGTTTTATCAGCATGATGGTTATCTTTTTCGTGAGAATAAATTGTGCATTCCTAATTGCTCATTACGTGAATAACTCGTTAGGGAAGCACATGGTGGAGGTCTCACGGGTCATTTTGGAGTGGCTAAGACATTAGATATGCTTAAAGAACACTTTTTCTGGCCTAACATGCACAACTACATAGAACTTGTGTGTGCTAAGTGTCTTAGATGTAAGAAAGCTAAGTCCAAAGTTAATAGCCATATGGTCTTTACATGCCTTTGCCTATTCCAAGTAACCCTTGGTTGGATGTGTCCATGGATTTTGTCTTAGGATTTCCAAAAACTCCAAAAGGTCGTGAGTCAATTTTTGTGGTAGTAGATAGGTTTTCTAAAATGGCACATTTCATACCATGTAATAAAACTGATGATGTTGTGTATGTCAAAGACTTGTTCTTTAGGAAAGTTGTTCATTTGCATAGGGTTCCTAAGACTATAGTTAGTGACTGAGATGTCAAGTTTTTGAGCCACTTTTGGCGTGTCTTATGAGGCAAAATTGGGTACTAAATTGCTATTTTCTACTACATTTCACCCTCAAACTGGTGGCCAAACTGAAGTGGTTAATAGAACTTTAGGAGCATTGTTGCAAGCTATCTTAAAGAAAAACTTGAAGTCTTGGGAGGATTGTTTGCCATTTGTTGAATTTTCTTATAATCGTCCAATTCATTCTTCAACTAGTTTTTCTCCATATGAAATTGTTTATGGTTTTAATCCACTAACATCTTTAGATTTGATTCCTTTTCCTGTGAAGGAACTAACCAGTTTTGATGGACAGAAAAGGACGGAGTTAATCAAATCTATCCATGAGAAAGGTAGGCAGCAAATGCTTAAAACGAACCAAAATAATGCCACAAAGGCTAATATGGGTCGAAAACAAGTGGTCCTCCAACCAGGAGATTGGGTTTGGGTACATTTTCTAAAGGAAAGATTCCCAAACAAAAGAAAATCTAAATTGGATCCTAGTGGGGATGGACCTTTTCAAGTGCTTGAAAAAAATTAATGACAATGCCTACAAGATCGACCTTCTTGGTGAGTATAATGTTACTGCCACATTTAATATTACTGATCTTTCTTCTTTTGATTTTGATGTAGGAAGCAATTCAAGGACAAATCATCTAAAGGGGGAGGGAGATGATGCACATGTGAGCCAAGGAACAAGTGTTGGGGTCATGGAACAAGCTCAAGGAGTGGATCCAATTCAAGTTACAATCAGGGCCAATCACAAGGTCAAGGGCCAAGAAGTTGCACCAAACCATGCTAGGCTTTGTTAATGAGATTTTGGACCAACAAGCATTATTATTTGCAAAATGGGGCCAAGAATTCATTCAAGCTCAAGTTAAGAGACGCG
The DNA here is from genome assembly GCA_025175665.1 of Cinchona pubescens. NCBI lineage: Eukaryota > Viridiplantae > Streptophyta > Magnoliopsida > Gentianales > Rubiaceae > Cinchona > Cinchona pubescens. The sequence goes on from JANKKI010000283.1 coordinate 173,896, forward strand.
TGCATGTTTTAGAAGTCCAACTTCAAGAAGATTAGATTGTCCAAGAAGTCCAAGAATTAAAGAGCTTCAATAAGAGACAGGTTCGAAAAATCCTAATTTGGACCAAGGTCCTATTCGGTCATCCATTTGTAATTAAATTAAGATTTATTTTTTTGCATTTGTTTATAGGATTTTTGTTTTATTTGGGTGAAATATCAGCCTATATCAATGTTAGTTTAGCCGATTTTATGTCTAGTATTCCAATCCTAAGCATGGTAGGATTTGTTAAGGTTATTTCCTATTAGTCTTATGCCTATTTTGTAGGGTTTGGCTAGTCCTTTGTTACATTAAAAGCATCTCCCAGTTGATTATTCATTCATCAGTATTCAGAAAAAACCTTTGTGAGAAAATTCTCCAACTTGTCTTCCAAAGACTTGGGTATTTTGCAAGATTGATTCTTGCGACTACCTATCTTGAATACTATCGATTCTTGTCTTGTTATAGAGAATGGGTAAATATCTACGAAACTACACATCAATAACAGATACTTCAGATTCTTGATTTCTTAATCAACGGGTTTGAATTCCTCAAGTCGGATTTGTTTAGGCATTCTTGGGTTCCGCATCGATTCCGGGTCTCGTCAGTTTATTTGCGGGGTTCGCATCCCATAGATAACCTCTTCAGTACCAACAGGTTCTGAATTGGTTACCACCGTTATTTCAATCTTTGGACCATCCTCCAGCTTTTTTACAAACTTAAAGCATTGATGGAGTGTTAATGGTAGGATACCATTAGTATGAATGTACGAGGTGTCGGCGTCGATCACATGAAATAATGCCTTGGTTTCAATGTCCTCAAAATTCATTTTTAACTCGATAGTGCCCAGTGCTCTTTATCACATTTGGCTGTTAAAGCCTTGGATTGTCAAGTTGGATGGAGAAAGATCTCGAGTTGACAACCCTATGAGACGAAGGGGTTTCAAGGGAAGAAGATTTACTGCGAACCCACAATCAAGCATTATTCGGGTTACAAATATGTTTCCAATAATGCCACAAACATAAAGAGGTCGATTATTGTCATACCCCATTGGGAGCTCCTCGTCATTGAAAGTGATACAAACCACACATGAAGCACAAAACGGTTTTGACAATGGCAAACTAAAATCAGTCGCATAAGGATCAGGTGTCATCAAAGCTTGTACTAATGCCTTCCTTAGCTCTTTTGACATTTTTAAAGCATCATAGATACTTAGACGAGCTGGAATGCGCTTGAGATGTGCTAAAACATCATATCTAACTTGCTGTTCATGTGGCACAATTCGTAAGTGAGGCTTGACAGGGACTTTCATACCTCCTTAAGTCTTCAAACTTATTTTCACAAGTTTCAGGTGGAGGTTGTGCATCCTCTTCTCTGAACTGTGGGTTCTTTAAGAACGGATTTTTTTGAAGACGAGCCATTTGATTTCTTACTTTGTTGCACTTTCTGTGGTGACAGCAATTGTCGACCTGAGCGCAAAGTAATTTCATTGGCTTCTAAGCTTGAAGACTCTTTTTCTTCCATAACCACTATGTAGCACTGTTCCACAACCTCATTTTCTATGTCTTGTTCATTTTTTGAAGAATTCGGGAAGGATATATTCAATTAGTGTAATGGGTACTCTTTCAGGTTGAATATATTGCTCCTCTATCAGCACTGCCTTCTTTTGATTCTTCTTCTTTTTCTTGCCCTTTTTTCGTTCCTTCTTTCCTCAAAATTTTATTCCTAAACGAGTGGTTTACAGAGAGCACAAAGCACTATGAATTGCCTTTTTGGTTCTTTTGCTCACACAAGTTTTCCATTCCTCGTCCTCTACACTTTCAATGTTCAAAGGACTATTGTAATTTTTTAGGAAAGGCTCAATCATGAGCTCGTAAAGCATGTTAGGACTTCTGGATTTCCTGGATGAGGCATGTTACGATAAGCATAAACATATGAAACTTCATTGTCTACTTTAATTGCCACTTTGATTGCACCCTTAGGAAGAGGAACCGATGGAATAGGATTTTCTTCGACTAAGGAGATATTGTTAGCAAGCTGCGGACGAATCATCTTCAATCACAAGATCACCCTTATCAACCATTGATTGGATGATATTTTTAAGAACATAATAGTCCTTAATAGGATGACTAACAATTAGATGATAAGAGCAGTACTACCCAATCATCGATTTTGTTAATGCCATTGGTCTCTTTGTTCAGGCAATTCTATTGCCTTCTCTTTCATTAAGTGCTTGAAGATGTATTCCACATCCTCATCATAAAATGTGTACATTACACTCTTCCTTTCCTTCAAACTAAGCCTCTTTTTTAATTTCTTTAACTTTTGAACTTGAATCAAGATTGCCGTTACCACTTTTCTTGTTGGTATTGACAAAAGTTTCCGTCTTATAGACTCACCTTTCTTGACGGGTTTCTTGCCTTCACTTTTCTTTTCTTCCAAAGACTTACCTTTTAGAGCACTTTTTTGTTTAGCTATTTGCTTTTCAACATTACCAGCTTTTGAGACAAGCACATAAAATGTTTAGGTTCGGCAGTCCCAACAAAAGTTGCTATCTCTAGCTACAAGTGGTTATAGCATATTTGGACAACTGATTGTTCAGTCAATTTTTTAGTGCATTGGGAATTTAAATTTCTCCATGTTGTTATGAAGTCATTGACACTTTCATTTGTTCTTTAATGGGCATTAGTTAAGTCAATTATAGAATCCTTCTTCTTTGAGCTTAACAAATTGAGCAAGAAAGGGCATTTTGCATATTATCCCATGTAAGGATTGAGCCAGGTTGTAGTTGGGTATGCCAACTAAAAACAAATCCTTATAGGGACTAGAAAAATTGACGAATCAATAAAGCATCAAAAATAGCTGATTCACCACAAGCTAAGTAAACGTGAGCCTAAATGTTCTTGTGGTGAGCCATTGATTCCGTCGAATTTCCAGAAATGAGGCTTTTGATAGCCAGGGGGATACAGGATCGTGTCATAATGAGATGGATATGGTTTATGATACCCTAACATAGGTGTATTCATAGATGCTTGGAATTCTCTAATACCCTCGGCTATCAATGTTTTGATATCAACTTATGTTACAGTTGCACTTGAATTCTGGACATTTTCTTGAGCTTGTAGATGTTCTCGAGCCGATGTACTTGCTTAACTAACCACTTGGGCAGCCAAAGCAGCTATTGCAGCATCTTTTTCAGCAAGTTTCCTTTGTAGCTCATACACTTGATCTTCGAGATTGGCGGTACTAGTGACAGACTAGCATTCTTTTATTTTGGAACTCATCAGAAATCTGTAATTTCCTCTCAAACTCCTTCACTAATTCTGAAAGAAAGTCATCCTCTTTGAATAGAGATTCGGGATCTCCATATAGAGGATTAATTGATGAGTAAACCACAAGACGCTTTTAGGCTATTTCATCTACTTGAAGAAGCCATTGTTATATTGGAGTTAGACTCCATTGACTTTTTTTCAATAGGAGACTTGATCATGGTCAATGACTCTCCAGATGGAGCTTGAAAATCATTTTTTCTTGAGATCGAGTCACCGGGCCATCATATGGTGAAAATCAAGACTTGGACGAGTGAGAATATCGGATGACATAACGAGACAAAGATCTCTCTGTCGCAAGTCTTTTGGTTCCCCTATCGAACTCATGTTTGATTAATTGTTTTGAAGGGACAACTGGATTCAAGACTTCCTTTGAAGGGACGCGAACTTCAGAAGTCAGGACTTTTGCAATCTTCCACTTGCTTTCGAGTCCCTTTTCTGTTTTTTCCTTCGTCTTGTCTTTCTTTTAACAGTGTGTACAATTGTAGACCCTTCTTCAGCCAATTCTTTCCCTTTTGACACTAGCGAGTTGAGTTGAACAATTCTAGGATTCAAGGCTACTATCATCTTTTTCTTTGAAGTGCCTTTGTGAAAGTTGTAACCTCAACTTTTGGGGTCTCAAAAATTCGTAGTTGAGATTTTGGGGAAGAAGTATTTTTCTCCTATTGAACAAATGTTGCCATTACAGCTTCGGTTGATAGTAAGTCTACCACAAATGACTCAAAAAGGATTTGATTGGGCTTGAGATCGACTTTCTCGATCATGTTAAGGGCAATATGATTTTGGCTAGTGTTGGCCATAATAGACTTGCGAAACCACCTTTGAATAGGGTTCGCACCTTCTATTGAAGTCATTTTAATTCGTTCAAAACGAGTGCTTGCTTTAAGACAAGTTTTGTTTTGCCCGTTAAATTGCAACGTGGTCAGTTCAAAAGAAATCATTGGGCGATCCATCGTGAATGTCACCACGAAGTCGCCCTTCTTTGACCCTTGTCCCTTTCCGCGTTGGGTGCTAGGAAGATCGTGGAAATGAATCACAAATTTTGGTGCCATCTTAAACCTATAAGACAACACGATAAAATTAATTTAATTCAACAATTAGAGATGAAAAGGAGAATGGGTGCCACTGGGCATGCCAAAAACCATGTTGGGCAAAAATTTAATATTTTTGTGAATTAAATTTTCACTCAACTAGATCTCACTCGTACGATTTATTCGTGCGAGTTTTTATTAGTATGAGTCAGACCCATTCAAGATATTAAATCTCTTAATTACATTCTCTAATTTCATAGCAACAACTTTGATTCTAATTATCAATTAATTAATTTCGACTTCCAATTATATAAACAAGAATAGGGGAAATTTATATAATATTTATTTATGGGATTGCACCTAAGTAATAATACTTAGACTACCTACATACCCGCTGCCAGGATCAAACCTTACATAGTTTGTGTGAATTAAAATTCACTTGTATTCAAATAATGTATTTTGATTTTTATGGGAAAATAAATTAATTTTAACCCACTTTTTACTTTTGACAAGTTACTTAGGTTTAACCTATTTTTTACTTTTACGGACTTTGAATTGATAAGTTTCATAAAAAATATTTCACAAAATAATATATTTTGTAGTTCTTGCAGCTGAACCTTTTGGAGGGGTTTCCTATGTATCCAAATTGAAATCAAGCCACACATAGTTCTTATTGACCTACAATTATTTTTGACCATTTGAGGCAATCGATATTCAATTAGGATTTGATCATTAAAGGTAAAAATAATTTGACCGAGTCCGAAAACTAATCCAATTATTTTATTAATCCTTTTGTGATGGATATTGTTATCATAAATGGCAAAAGTGTGTACAAAAGCCAATTAATTTTAGTTTAGTGCCTTAAAAAGCAATTGTGGGTACTAAGACCAAATAATTTAATTTAATGTCTTAAAAAGACAAATTTAAGCACTAAACCCAAATAATTTAATTTAATATCTTAGAAAGACAATTTTGAGCACTAAGGCTAGATAATTTAATTTGATGTCTTAGAAAGACAATTTTTTGGCTCTAAGGCCAAATAATTTAATTTAATGCTTTAAATGGCAATTTACTTTGGATTCTAAGGCCAATTAATTAATTTAATGCCTTAAATGCCACTTTTTTGGGAACTAGGACCAAATATTTAATTTTCTGTCTTAAATGATAATTTTTTGGGTACTAAGACCAAATAATTTAATTTTATACCTTAAATGGCAACTTTTGGGTTCTAAGGCCATTTAATTACATTTATGCCTTAAATGGCAATTTTTTGGGTACTAAGACCAAATATTTAATTTGCTGCCTTAAATGGCAATTTTTTTGGGTACTAAAACCAAATATTTAATGTGCTGCCTTAAATGGAAATTTTTGGGCTTTAAGGCCATTTAATTAAATTTATGCCTTAAACAACATTTGTTTTAGTACTAAGACCAAATACTTAATTTGCTGCCTTGTATGACAATTTTTAGGTAAGAGACCTATATTCGGTATAAATAGGTACCAAAACCAAATAATTTAATTTAAGCACTTAAATTGACAATTTTAGACACTAAGGCCAAATAATTTAATTTAATGCCTTAAATGACAATTTTTGTGCTCTAAGTCCATTTAATTAATTTAGTACCTTAAATGGCAAAATTTTGAGCTTCAAGGCCAATTAATTAATTTTAAGGTGCGAGATATACCAAATACAAGAGGCGGAGAGTTTGTTGTATAGTAAACTAGTAATAAACTTATGCATTCCAATACGTTTGTAATATATATATATATATATATATATATATATATATATATATATACACACACAAAATTTGATTACAAGTGGGATTCGAATATTTCCCTACTGTATATCCACACACGCTATATTATATCAACTAAGCCTACATTCAAATTCTGATTTGCATCGATAGTCTGGTATAATTTTGTTAAACTGATTTACTTATTTGAGAGAAAATAAGGATTGTTAGTTTCTCTTCTCCTCCTAGAAGTCAAATATATCATTATTTTTACTTTATAAATAAGATGGCAGTCACTGTAACATGACTAACAGAAACATCAAACAACACAAAAAAAAGATATAATGGGAAAAAATATTAAGGAAGAATATACCGTGTTGAACTCTTTACCTTTAATATACGGTATATTTATTTGATCTCCCTGGTTTTCTCCACTTGCGTTTTACTGTCGTTATGTGCCTGATATTCCCCTCACGATTGTTGTATTTTTTTTTCTATCCAATGTTTTGAAAATCGGATCGGGCATTGAACCGGTGACATGTCCGATTCGCGGTTCAATTGGTCCGACCGGTTGAACCGGCCGGTTCACTGTTTAGTTTTTTTTTTTTTTTACCAAAGTATGATATAATTTAAAATGACCTAAAATATATTTATATAAAATCTAAAATAGACGTGAAACACAATTTTTGTAGAATTATAGTCCTAATACCCAAAAATACTAATCAAATTTCTAATAAGAAAAGTGAAATTTGTACAAAAATAAATATAAAAAAGATCAAAAAAATAATAATTTAATAGTTTAGGTTTTGGTGTGTTCAATGTTCTGCCATTTTAGAGTTTATTTCACGATTTTTTAATTTTTCCGATCTTTATTTAAATCATTTTTTATTCTGAAATTTGAAAAACTACCAAAACCGGTTCAACCGATTTTTTACCAGTTCCCAATTTTTTAGATAGACCGGATATATAGTTGGACCGGACCGGTGGTTCTTCCGATTCGCGGTCCGACCGGACCGGCCAGTTTTCAAAATATTGTTTCTCTCTCCTTGAGTATTCTCTGCCCCCTCCCCCCTCCTTTTTTTTTTTTTTTTAACTACCTTCAAACTTTTTGCTCTGTCTCTTGAATGCCTCCTAGTATGTGCTCTCTTGTCGGTTTGGTCCCGAATGAACCATTTATATCTTTTCTACTCCCACAAGCTTATCTATATGGAAGTTGCATGTCTTACTTTCTGTCCAAATAAAAAAAAAAATTGAACGTGTGCTATTAGTTATGGGCATTTGTTACTAAACATGGGAGATAATAGGGCTTGAGGGAATTAATGGCTTTCGCCATTTTTGTTCATCCAAAAGCAATTAAGACGTGGGTTGATGACCACGTCATGGCAGTTTACCATGTGAAGGCTATTCGGCCATGAGTTTAGTTTTCTTTTTTAATTAATTTTTCTTGAAAATTTGCGGTTCAACAGTTGCTTCCTCGAACATTGTACATGAAATATATCATTTGCTTGACATGTACAAGACTCGATACTCTTTTTAATGTGCTTCAAGACCTTCCATGAGTTTAGTTTTTTTTTTTTTTTTTTTTTTAAATTTTGCGGTTCAACAAGCACTATAGTAGAATACAAATATGCTTGAGATTAACTGATTTAACAATTTGAGATCGAGCAAACTTGAATCGACCCAAGTCCACAGAGCTTGTGAGTAGTTCGGTTCCTTTACATCCTATACTACATTAGACTACTAAAGATAGAATAGTCAAATAGATGTTTATTATCATAATATGAATAGACCTTTGTTGGGAAGAAAAAAAATCATGTGAGAGCCCATTAAAATAGACCGAATATATAAATTGGTACCCAACTTTGATCTAAAAGTTTAAACCAATAGATTTTAGACCCAATCTATATATTAAATGTTCTTTATTTCTCTCTTATATTAATGTGGGCTAATTTAAACATATCTATGAACCCAACAATTTCCTCCTAAACGAGTAACCTAGACTATAACCAAAACTCCGATACCACTGTAGGGGAGAAAAAGCCATGAGAGAACCTTCAAAATAGGCCCAATACATAAGTTGAAATCTAATCTTGACCTAAAAGTTTAAGCCGTAAAGTCTTAGACTAATCTATATGTTAAGTGCTCTTTATTTGTCTTTCAAACTAATGTGGAACAACTTAAACATGAACCCAACAACCTTTTGATGATTGTATGCAATGTGTACTGACAGAAAATAATTAAGCAATTCCACATTGTCTGAACAACAGAAAATCAACAGAAGTCCTTAGTTTCAGCAGTAATATACCTTGTAAATTGTTGGTTCCGAGATACCCTCAAGCATATCTAAGTTGCCAATTTCTTTTGGGATGGATCCGCTGAATTTATTGACTGTCAATGCGAAATATCTCAAGTTGTGAACACTGACATAAACTTGACGGGATTTGACCATGTATCTGATTGAAAGACAGATAAATCCCTTTGAGATTTGGAAGATTGTTGCACATATTATCAGGAAGAGTACCACTTAAATTATTGAATGTGAATGCAACATATTCCAAAGTTGAGATGTTGAAAATTTCCAATAGTATAGAACCAATCAGCTGATTAGTTTGAAAATTCAGAAATGTGAAGCTACTAATTAAGGTTTCCAATCAGTTCAGGAATATTTCCTCTGAGGGAATTACCCTCGAAATCTAGATGCTCGAGTTTCAACAGGTTAGTGATATAATGTGTATATTAGACCAGAAAATTGTTATTGTATAAAACCAAGATTTGAAGTTCAAGAAATTGACCAAACCACATTGGAATCTCTCCAGTGAAGTTGTTAGAGCTTAAGCTTATGAACCTTAGTTGGCATAAACACGACAACTCTTGAGGCAGATTTCCATGGAAATAGTTGAAGATCACTTGCAATGTCAAGAGAAACAAGAAAGGAGAGGTTTCCCAATTGTGGCGGAATGTGCCTTTTGAGATTCATGCTTGAAATGTCTAAACCAGTCACTCATTGGTGTTTTGAGCCGCATTCTACACCGATCCAATCACAAAAAACAGAAGATGTTGAAGAATTTGAAGACCAGTTCATTGACAAGAATTGATAAGCATTTGAAGTTTTGTGGGCTTTCAGGGCTAGGAGGGCAGATTGATCGGTGGTTATGTTCGTATTTTTCATGGCTGTGGAAGTCACAATTATAAATATTGCACCAAAATAAGTGCAAGAAAGTAGCAGTAGAAATGTCTTTCCATTTCAAATTTGATGAATTTGGAACTGCTTATGGATTGTGTAAATTAGTGGCATCTATATTAAGTATATATATGTGTTGATTTACAATCAGAATTCAGATTTCAGACACTGAAATATGACCAGGTTTTTTATTTTTATTTATTTCTTTATTTATTTATTATTTTTTTATTTTATTTTTGTGTGTGTGTGTGTGTGTGTGTTCATAAAACAGTGCAAATTTTGTGCTAAAATGGAAGTGTAAAATGCTTTTGGATTTTTTAACCCACCGTGCTTTGCAAACTATTGTCACTATTTGGATGATATGTATTTATTTGAAGAAAATATTTAGGTATACATAGCTTTTGATCCTATTTGTAAATCTTGTGGTGTGTATTAAATCATATAGAATAAATGAGTAAGATAAATTCCATAAGATTTATCATGACTACAAGATTTATAAGTAGGATCCAAAACTGATTCTACCTAATTATTTTCCTTTACAAATTATGGTAGAATACACATGACGAAATGTATAATATATAAGATAGTAGATTGACAAAATCTTAATACAACCTCTTATTCATTAGTCAAGCCATGTAGCAAAGTTTTCTATATAGGTAAATTTTATTTTTGTCACTCAAATTTTGTGCTTAATCTCTTTGTCACATAAATTTAGTTCATTTTGCACCACGATTAATTTTTATTTGAATCTCATTTTACATTGTATACTTATTTTATGGATATATTACACCCTGAACTCTAAGATTTATCCTTAGTCCAATTCCTAATTATTAAAGTTAACGAATGTCAAATAAGTGCATATCACGCTCTTGTTTATGGGCGTATTACAAGAATAGAAGTAGTTATGACTAATTTCACTTTGTACCCCATAACTTGCGATCAATTTTCACTTTGTACCCACAATTCTAAATTTTAGACACATTACATCACTAACTCTTAGATTCATCCTACTTTGGTCTAATTTTTTATAGTGTCAAAAAATTTGATGAATGTTCCACTTTAGATGTATGGTATGCACAGGAATATCCGATAACGTCGATAACGGTGTTAAAAGTTAGATTGAAATGTGTAAAAAAGCAGATTCCCCATTCATTATATTAGTGTACTTTTATAATAGTAGTTTACAAGAAGGCCAAATGATTATAAGTGATTTTTTTTTTTTTTTTTTTTTGTAAAAGAGTTGCAAAACAAACATTATGTTATGGATTATTACATTAGTAATGATTATTGACTGTACATGTTAAATATAAAATTATATTGGTTAGAATAAGTTAGGAAAATAATTATTTATTCATTTGAAGCAAATTAGGTAGATAACTTAAAGGGTTATTCCTAGCTATCTATGACTAATATTATCCTTGAAACCTAATTAGATCATCGTAATACTTTAATCAAAAAATTCTAGGATAATTACAAATTTAGTCCAAAAACTATTTTTAAAGTTTCAAATTTATGACATCAAATTACATATATTTGATATGTTTTTTCTGTTTATCTTCTTTATTCAAAACTATATCATTCAAATAAATATATGTCATGAAAATTTATGTGGTGGTACAAATTATCACGAAATTCACCAGTGATTACAAGCCACTGATGCATCCATTCAAGAAAATAGAGCTACTAATTCACAACATACATCTTATAATCAGTGCCACCCTATGGGTATTTTTTGCATATCTATGTTGTAAAATATTAATTCACTATTATTTTATAAATTTAATTACAGACAAATTTGTCTATGTCAATTACAACTTACAAATCTTTTTTTTTTTATATAAGTTGTACTACTCTAAAAGTGCGAAATTATGTTTTAAAATAAAATACAATTTTGATCGAATGACACAAAAACGTAAGGGTAGATTACACTATGATATTTGTAAAAGATTTGTTGTACTTATTCATATACTTTATTTTATAACTCCTACATTTTAATTTTGCTTTCTTAATTTTATGTTTTACTAGCCTAAATCCCTGTGTTATGCACGAGACAAAAGTATTATTGTTACTTTCTTTTGTTTATGATCAATGTTTTAATTATTAAAATATTTATACCATCGATATATATTATTTGATATTGAAATTTCATATAACTTTTATTTCCATGCATAGGATGGGTTTCTACGCTAGTATATATATTATAGCAAAACCTCTTTTAGTGAGGAGTTATAACAAGCTGCCACATGTGGCACAAGATAAAAAAAAAATTTACTTGGTAAATAATAGAGGTAAAAGATACACTACTTGAACAAGATATGAATTTGCTTAATAAGTGGACAATTCCTAAAATTTCACCATCTGTTATTTATAAATATGGTTTATTTGATAATATTATATCTAAATATGTTGTTAAAACAACTGAAAAATCAATTCCTTTAAATTCTGATGAACATGTTATACAATTATTAGATTCAAATGATATTGATTCTTATAGAACTGCTGGTTTTTTTTTTTTTTTTCATATTGGTTTAGTGCTATTTGCTTTTAAACCGTTAACTTTAAAGGTTTACTCGAATCTTTTATAGCCGCTACGAGATGCTCGTAACCTTGATTGGAAAAATCCTTAATGGGGATAATTCAATCGGTTTGGCTAATGGTCGATTTATTTTAATGTTTATCCTAATTTACAATTATCTTTATCGATGTTAATATACTTGATGCTTTAACATTAAATGTTAAAATTCATGGTTACAATTATGTACCAGGATCTGAACTTATATGTTTATGTTATAGAGTTTGTTTTAAACTACTTTCGACTTTGAATCCAAAGTGTAAATTGATTAATATTTCTAATGATGAAACAATTTTAATTGAGACTAATTTTAATAAATCTCAGATTATAACTAGACAACCAATTAAATGGAATGAAATTCAATTTCCTGATCATTGGATAATAAATAAAGATATTACTTCTACATCTAATGCTTTAAATATTACACAGCATGATCCTCAGATTATATCAACTCCGAATGGACAAATTGTTCTTCGTTTTGATACATCAAATGTTCCATCTAGACATAGTATTGGTTCTAGACCATCATCATCTAGACATCCTTATAGGACGTTTTCTTCAAAATCTCAGATATCATTATTTGATGACTATATTCCTGCACGTTCAAAACCTGCATCATTACATACAATAGATATTAATACTCCATCTACATCACATGTAAATCATTTACATATAAATAGAATAATATAGTTAAACCAATTCATGATAATGAATTAGATAAGGAAATTCCTACTGAATCCGAATTAGATTTTAATTTATGACTACTGTTATAGATTTTAGTCCAGGTTCATATGCTAGAAAAATAATAAAACAAGAAATTTTATCTTCAAATTGGAATAATTTTAGACAATGGTTATTTGAAGTATATTCTTCTTAAGACCTTGATAATATTATTCAAAAGAATTGTTGTAATTCTTGTAATACTATATATGATGATAAAAATAAAGAATATTATAACATTCTTTCTCAATTTCAAGATTTTCAAATAAATATGATTTCAAGTGATAATATTATTGATTTACTAAAACAAATTGAAGTCAATGATATTAAAATATTCTTCTATTATACACATCTACATCCTCTACATCATCATCATCTACTTCATCATCTTCAATTCCTAAATTCAAATTGGCTGAAATTAATAATGAGCCATATACAATGTTAGAAGTTAAAAATAGAATGAAGTAGTAAATTAAACAAATTAAACGAAAATCGAATTACTTTAGCAAATTTACATGAAGAAATTAAAAATTTGAAAAATGAAATTTGTTTAATAAAACAAAATCATGTTTTTATAGATAATCGACTTTCTTTAGTTGAAAAATCGGTTCATAAAGGCAAAGAAATTATTCAGCCTATTCAAATTTCTTCTAATGATATTTATATGTAAAACAAATAAATTTGATAATTTTTTAAATATTATGCAAATTATTAATCTCAAAGATCGTATTGTCATTTATAACATTTTAATTGATAATGATTTTTTAGCAAATCATTGTAAATTGTTGAGAGTGGTGCTAATCTTTGTTATATTCAAGAAGGTTTAATACCTACTAAATATTATACAAAAACAGCTCATACTTTACGTTCTGCTTCTGGTGATAAACTAGAAATAGATTATAAAATTGAATCTGCTTATATTTGTCAAGATAATATTTGCATTCCTCAGACATTTTTACTTGTTATTAGATCCTATGATCCTATTACTCGAGATATTAATTCTCTTATTGAATTAAAATATTCACATTTATCTTCATTAAATTCAGAAATTTATAGTATTTCTATTTCTGACGTTTTACAACAGCCAAAAATTCAAGAAAAGATTAAATCTATTTCTGAACAATTTTCACAATCTATTTGTGCTGATCATCCTAGTGCTTTCAGAAATAGGAAAAAGCATTTCTTTTCTTCATTATGAAGATAATTTTCATGAACAGGATATTCCTACAAAAGCTAGACCGTGTCAAATGAATTCTGAATTTTTAGAATTTTGTAAAAAAGAAATTGAAGTTTTACTTCAAAAAGGATTAATAAAACCTTCTAAATCTCCTTGGTCTTGTATCTTGCTTAAGAGACAGTTTATAGACTGACGGATTTAAAAAATTATAAATTTTGTACAGTAGGAAATGCTCCTTCAATTCCAAAAAATCATGAATGATATTTTTATTCCTTATATGGATTTTATTATTGTTTATATAGATGACATCCTTGTTTATTCAAAAACATTAGAATCACATTTTAAACATCTTGAATTATTTAAAAAGATTGTTATACAAAATGGATTAGTAATATCTAAACCAAAACTTTCTTTATTTCAAACAAAAATCCGATTCTTAGGACATTTTATTGAAAAAGGAACGCTTACACCTATTAATAGAGCCATCGAATTTGCATCCAAATTTCCTGATGAAATTATAGATAAAAAACAACTTCAACGTTTTTAGGCGTTTAAATCATATATTTCTCCTTATTATAAAAATCTTTCTAAAGATTTAGCCCCATTATATGATAGACTTAAGAAAAATGGAATTCCTTGGAATAATAAATTAACTAATTTAGTTAAAAATATTAAATCAAAGGTAAAAATTTTACCATGTTTAACATTAGCTATTCCTAAATGGACAAAAATAATAGAAATTAAAATCTAATTGGTTTTGGTATATTTTCTGTATCTAATACACATTATAGATAAATATAAGAGACTAGCCTATAAGGAGACTGAAAACATCCACGTCTCATGGAAAAAATATGCTACTATTGCTCATGAAATGTTAGCAATCGTTAAATGTGTTCTAAAATTTCAAAATGATTTATATAATCAAAAGTTTATAATAATTACTGATTCTCATTCAATAAAATTAGAATATGTTTAATAAAGATTTTAAAAATGATATTTCTAAACAAATGTTTGCTAGATGGCAAGCTCAATTAACTCCTTTTGATTTTGAAATATTTTATAAAAAAGGATCTGAAAATTCTCTACCTGATTTTTTATCTCGAGAATTTTTACAGTTTCATGAGACGTGGATGTTTTAAGATATTCCTCATAGGGACGGGGTGGAAGAACCCAGTAATATCTAGGGGTGGAAAAACATTATATAATTCGATATATCGGATTATCGGGATATGGATCTTCATCCTCATCCCACATTGATCGGGTAATATCCCAAAAGATCATCCATTATACGAACAACCGCAAAATATTTGCAACAACGGCATAAAGGTAATACCTATGCTTGTTCAAGAAGAATCAATCAGATTCTAAGTCTTATTATATGAGACCAGAAAAAGAAATTATTTTTCATCTTGATGAAAAAGACTGTCAATGGCAGGATCAACCTTGGAAAATTCTTCAAAGGTATTTGGTGATAATAATTTCTTTTTCTGGTCTCATATAACTGTCTCTTATACACATCATAGACCGTCTTTTTCAGAGACAGAAAAATAATTTCTTTTTCATCAACTTATGAAATTAGATGTGTATAACAATTACAGTGTATAACTGTGCAGCTTTTATTTAATCAAAGAAGAAGACCATCGAGGTATTCCTCTTGCAACCCTTACAGAAAAACAATGTTTTGTTGAAAATCAACCACTTTCTTATACTTATTGGGATTATATACAAAGTTTTCATAAAACTTTTTATTATGAGAATTATAAACACAAGCACACTTGGTTTATTAAATTGTGTTCGAATATCCTATCTCGGGCCGTCCCAATTGGTTCATCCGGTGGTGGACTACCCATGGACCCTCGGTAAAAAATTTTACAGAGCCTTTTCTTCAATTATATCATTCGTGGATAAAAATTTCACCCACTCTCAAAAATTATATTTTAGGATAATATTCCACTACCCACAGAAATATCTACCATTTAATTTCTTTCTCGAATTTTCTATTCCTTGGATTTATAAATGGGAACCTGAATTTAGTTATACTCCTGATCATTTCCCTTGTTTATATCGAACCTTTTATACCAAATTCTGGGATAAACTCATCAAAAATGATCCAGAAACAAATCAATTATATGGTCAAGAATTACTCGACCAAATAAAAGAAAAAGTTCAAAGTTATACGATAATCGCTATTATTACCAAAGCAATGGAGCCCGATCCTTTTTAATTGTTACATTAGATGTTATAAACCTGGCATTATGACAAAAGATAAATTATAGCTGCTTATATGGAGCAAGTCAAAGACCAAATTAAAAAACATATTAAACAAGATCTTTCTATTGATCTAGATCAAGATGATAATAAATCTAGTTCTTCAAAAGATGATCATTCTATGGACTCTAATAATTCCTTGGCTGGTGAATCACAACCCATTGAAAAACCCGAAGATATTCTTCAAAGTGTTTTAGACACACTCAAGTTTATATATTAATAATTAAGATCTAATTACTGTATAAGATATAAAATACTATGTCTCTATATACACTGTTCAAATAGTAATTTTACTATTCATAATTACTGTATAAACAGTAAAATCACTGTAGAAACAGTATATTTACTGTGCGGATTTCAAAAATCCTACTGTACAAAATTTATAATTTTTTAAATCCGTCAGTCTATAAATATCCTCAATTGTATAGCCGAGGATAAGGCTTTTAGATTTTAGTTTTTCTTTCTTTACTTCTCTACTCTCTCATTGTACATCTACTACTCTTTTGTAATTACTTTTGTTCAATCAAAGAAGAAGACCACCGAGGTATTTCCTCTCCAACCTCTTCTGAGGTACCTTCTTCCCTTTCCCTTTTAATTTATTTAGTCCCGACATAATATATTTATAGGAACACATCTGTCTCTGTTATCTTATCCTAAGTGTTTGAACTATGTTTAAACTATTTTGAATTTCTTTCTTTCAAAACTTTTTAATAACCATTTATCTTGGTTCGGTTCTTAAAAATTTTCAGTCATAAAGTTATTTAATTTATTTTGTTGGCCTTGAAAAGTACCCGCTTAGCCGTTGAGAAAGGCGTTTAGGGGAAGAATCGGCAACATAGCAAAATAAATTAAATAGTTTTTATAGACAGAAAATTTTAAAGGTAAATTATCCAAAAACCGGAGATTATGATTATTAAAAATAATTTTATAAAGAAAGAATTTGACTCTAGTTTAAATGTTTGAGGTTAAGTGTGGCGGCCGGTCTTGGGCTAACCGCCTTTGATCTAAATTCTGGAGTTAGTTTTAATACGATTTGCAAGCCAATACGGGATTCCAATACGGTGATAAGCCAATACGGGATTCCAATACGTTATTTGATAACAATCGACATATTTCTTTCCTTAATAATGGAAGACTTATCTTTATCATCTGTGTTCATATGATAAAAATAAATTAAAAGAAGAATATGATATTCCTCAAGATATGAATTTGCTTAATAAGTGGACAATTCCTAAAATTTCACCATCTGTTATTTATAAATATGGTTTATTTGATAATATTATATCTAAATATGTTGTTAAAACAACTGAAAAATCAATTCCTTTAAATTCTGATGAACATGTTATACAATTATTAGATTCAAATGATATTGATTCTTATAGAACTGCTGGTAAATTTAATTTTATGCATATTGGTTTAGTGCAAATTGCTTTTAAACCGTTAACTTTAAAAGGTTTACCTGAATCTTTTATAGCTGCTTTACGAGATGCTCGTAACCTTGATTGGAAAAAATCCTTAATGGGGATAATTCAATCCAGTTTGGCTAATGGTCCAGTTTATTTTAATGTTTATCCTAATTTACAATTATCTTTATCTGATGTTAATATACTTGATGCTTTAACATTAAATGTTAAAATTCATGGTTACAATTATGTACGGGATGACATCTTATGTTTATTATAGAGTTTGTTTTAAACTACTTTCGACTTTATAATCCAAAGTGTAAATTGATTAATATTTCTAATGATGAAACAATTTTAATTGAGACTAATTTTAATACCTCTCAGATTATAACTAGACAACCAATTAAATGGAATGAAATTCAATTTCCTGATCATTGGATAATAAATAAAGATATTACTTCTACATCTAATGCTTTAAATATTACACAGCATGATCCTCAGATTATATCAACTCCGAATGGACAAATTGTTCTTCGTTTTGATACATCAAATGTTCCATCTAGACATAGTATTGGTTCTAGACCATCATCATCTAGACATCCTTATAGGACGTTTTCTTCAAAATCTCAGATATCATTATTTGATGACTATATTCCTGCACGTTCAAAACCTGCATCATTACATACAATAGATATTAATACTCCATCTACATCACATGTAAATCATTTACATATAAATAATAATATAGTTAAACCAGATTCATGATATTGAATTAGATCTGGAAATTCCTCTGAAGTTTGTTTTAAATTACTTTAATTTATGACTACTGTTATAGATTTTAGTCCAGGTTCATATGCTAGAAAAATAATAAAACAAGAAATTTTATCTTCAAATTGGAATAATTTTAGACAATGGTTATTTGAAGTATATTCTTCTTAAGACCTTGATAATATTATTCAAAAGAATTGTTGTAATTCTTGTAATACTATATATGATGATAAAAATAAAGAATATTATAACATTCTTTCTCAATTTCAAGATTTTCAAATAAATATGATTTCAAGTGATAATATTATTGATTTACTAAAACAAATTGAAGACAATGATATTCGATCAAAAATTTTAAATTGGGCATCTACATCCTCTACATCATCATCATCTACTTCATCATCTTCAATTCCTAAATTCAAATTGGCTGAAATTAATAATGAGCCATATACAATGTTAGAAGTTAAAAATAGAATTAGTAAATTAAACAAATTCAAACGAAAATCGAATTACTTTAGCAAATTTACAATTAAATTAAAAATTTGAAAAATGAAATTTGTTTAATAAAACAAAATCATGTTTTTATAGATAATCGACTTTCTTTAGTTGAAAAATCGGTTCATAAAGGCAAAGAAATTATTCAGCCTATTCAAATTTCTTCTAATGATATTTATTGATTATTAAAAATAAATTTGATAATTTTTTAATTTATTATGCAAATTATTACATCTCAAAGATGGTATATAAACATTAAATTTTTAATTGATAATGATTTTTAGTGAATCGATTGCCTTCTTGAATACAACAATGCTGATCTTTGTTATAATCAAGAAGGTTTAATACCTACTAAATGTTATACAACAACAGCTCATACATTGTTTTTCGGTGAGGGTAGAAATCCCCCATTCATCAGAAGATATAATTTTCTTAAAAATAATTTTTGAGAAATTATAAATAATATTATATTAGGAACTCCTTTTATTAATACTTTATATCCTATTAAAAATTTGGATAAAAATGGTTTTACTTGGAACTTATAAAAACCAAGAAATTAACTTTCAGTTTATAACTGATCCTATTACTCGAGATATTAATTCTCTTATTGAATTAAAATATTCACATTTATCTTCATTAAATTCAGAAATTTATAGTATTTCTATTTCTGACGTTTTACAACAGCCAAAAATTCAAGAAAAACTTCAATTTCTTTTTTACTGAAAATTCTCACAATCAAGGAGTTTTAGCAGGTTTTATTAATTTTGGGATAGGAAAAAGCATGTCGTTTTCTTCATTATGAAGATAATTTTCATGAACAGGATATTCCTACAAAAGCTAGACCGTGTCAAATGAATTCTGAATTTTAGAATTTTGTAAAAAGAAATTGAAGTTTTACTTCATCTAGATTAATAAAACCTTCAGGTTCTCCTTGGTCTTGTACTGCTTTTTATGTTAATAACAAAGCTGAACAAGAAAGAGGTGTTCCTCGTCTTGTTATAAACTATAAACCTTTAAATAAAATTTTAAAATGGATAAGGTATCCTATTCCAAATAAAAAGATTTATTAGAAAAATTATATACGGCTAATATATTTTCTAAATTTGATTTAAAATCGGGATATTGGCAAATTCAAATTTTGCGAACATACTTATCGTCTTGCATTCAATGTTCCCTTTGGACAATTCGAATGGAATGTTATGCCATTTGGATTAAAAAATGCTCCTTCTGAATTCCAAAAAATCATGAATGATATTTTTATTCCTTATATGGATTTTATTATTGTTTATATAGATGACATCCTTGTTTATTCAAAAACATCTAGATGTGTATAAGAGACAGCTATTATTATTTAAAAACCAATATGCAAAATGGATTAGTAATATCTAAACCAAAACTTTCTTTATTTCTTACAAAAGATCCTGTCTCTTATACACATCTAGATGTGTATAAGAGACAGAAGAATACCTAAAATAGAGCCATAGATGTTTAAATTACATTTCTCCTTATTATAAAAATCTTTCTAAAGATTTAGCCCCATTATATGATAGACTTAAGAAAAATGGAATTCCTTGGAATAATAAATTAACTAATTTAGTTAAAAATATTAAATCAAAGGTAAAAATTTTACCATGTTTAACATTAGCTATTCCTAAATGGACAAAAATAATAGAAACTGATGCTTCTAATATAGGCTTTGGTGGTATTTTAAAACAAATTAATCTGAGATAATAAACTTTATTTAATTAAATTTCATTCTGGTAAATGGACTAATAGTCAGAAAAAATATGCTACTATTGCTCATGAAATGTTAGCAATCGTTAAATGTGTTCTAAAATTTCAAAATGATTTATATAATCAAAAGTTTATAATAATTACTGATTCTCATTCAATAAAATTTATGTTTAATAAAGATTTTAAAAATGTCATATTTCTAAACAAATGTTTGCTAGATGGCAAGCTCAATTAACTCCTTTTGATTTTGAAATATTTTATAAAAAAGGATCTGAAAATTCTCTACCTGATTTTTTATCTCGAGAATTTTTACAGGTTCCATGAGACGTGGAAGTTCTCAGTCTCCTTATAGGGGACGGGGTGGAAGAACCCCAGTAATATCTAGGGGTGGAAAAACATTATATAATTCAGATATATCTGGATTATCAGGATATGGATCTTCATCCTCATCCCATATTGATCTGGGTAATATCCCAAAAGATCATCCATTATACGAACAATTGCAAAAATATTTGCAACAACAGCATAAAGGTAATACCTATGCTTCGGTTACTGAAGAAGAATCTGAATCAGATTCTAAGTCTTATTATATGAGACCAGAAAAAGAAATTATTTTTCTTCTTGATGAAAAAGACTGTCAATGGCAGGATCAACCTTGGAAAATTCTTCAAAGGTATTTGACTGATAAAGTCATGTTTCCAGGATTAGTGAGGGTCCATGGACTACCCATGGACCCTCAGTAAAAATTTTACCTGAGCCTTTTCTTCAATTATATCATTCGTGGATAAAAATTTCACCCACTCTCAAAAAATTATATTCCCAGGATCATATTCCACTACCCACAGAAATATCTACCATTTATTTCTTTCTCGACATTTTCTATTCCTTGGATTTATAAATGGGAACCTGAATTTAGTTATACTCCTGATCATTTCCCTTGTTTATATCGAACCTTTTATACCAAATTCTGGGATAAACTCATCAAAAATGATCCAGAAACAAATCAATTATATGGTCAAGAATTACTCGACCAAATAAAAGAAAAAGTTCAAAGTTATACAGACAATGCTATTATTACCAAAGCAATGGAGCCCAGTCCTTTCAGGCATATTGCCAGGAAATTACAAGTGCAATCAGGCATTATGACAAAAGATGAAATTATAGCTGCTTATATGGAGCAAGTCAAAGACCAAATTAAAAAACATATTAAACAAGATCTTTCTATTGATCTAGATCAAGATGATAATAAATCTAGTTCTTCAAAAGATGATCATTCTATGGACTCTAATAATTCCTTGGCTGGTGAATCACAACCCATTGAAAAACCCGAAGATATTCTTCAAAGTGTTTTAGACACACTCAAGCAAAAGAAGAATTGATACAAGACCAAGGAGCTGTCTCTTATACACATCTAGATTTCATAAAAAACAGAAAATTTACTGTTCAAATAGTAATTTTACTATTCATAATGTCTGTATAAACAGTAAAATCACTGTAGAAACAGTATATTTACTGTGCGGATTTCAAAAATCCTACTGTACAAAATTTGCCTGTTTTATACACATCTAGATGTGTATAGAGACATCCTATAAATGTGTATAGCCGAGGATAAGGCTTTTAGATTTTAGTTTTTCTTTCTTTACTTCTCTACTCTCTCATTGTACATCTACTACTCTTTTGTAATTACTTTTGTTTAATCAAAGAAGAAGACCACCGAGGTATTTCCTCTCCAACCTCTTCTGAGGTACCTTCTTCCCTTTCCCTTTTAATTTATTTAGTCCTGACATAATATGTCAGGCTAATTATCATATGTTGATGGTTATCTTATCCTAAGTGTTTGAACTATCATTTGTTTAAACTATTTTGAATTTCTTTCTTTCAAAACTTTTTAATAACCATTTATCTTGGTTCGGTTCTTAAAAATTTTCAGTCATAAAGTTATTTAATTTATTTTGTTGGCCTTGAAAAGTACCCGCTTAGCCGTTGAGAAAGGCGTTTAGGGGAAGAATCGGCAACATAGCAAAATAAATTAAATAGTTTTTATAGACAGAAAATTTTAAAGGTAAATTATCCAAAACCGGAGATTATGATTATTAAAAATAATTTTATAAAGAACTATTTGACTCTAGTTTAAATGTTTGAGGTTAAGTGTGGCGGCCGGTCTTGGGCTAACCGCCTTTGATCTAAATTCTGATGTTAGTTTTAAGACGATTTGCAAGCCAATACGGGATTCCAATACGGTGATAAGCCAATACGGGATTCCAATACGTTATTTGATAACAATCGACATATTTCTTTCCTTAATAATGGAAGACTTATCTTTATCATCTGTGTCATATGATAAAAATAAATTGTATTAAAAGAAGAATATGATATTCCTCAAGATATGAATTTGCTTAATAAGTGGACAATTCCTAAAATTTCACCATCTGTTATTTATAAATATGGTTTATTTGATAATATTATATCTAAATATGTTGTTAAAACAACTGAAAAATCAATTCCTTTAAATTCTGATGAACATGTTATACAATTATTAGATTCAAATGATATTGATTCTTATAGAACATACTGGTAAATTTATATTTTAAGCATATTGGTTTAGTGCAAATTGCTTTTAAACCGTTAACTTTAAAAGGTTTACCTGAATCTTTTATAGCTGCTTTACGAGATGCTCGTAACCTTGATTGGAAAAAATCCTTAATGGGGATAATTTAATCCAGTTTGGCTAATGGTCCAGTTTATTATAAGAGACCTGTCTCTTATACACATCTAGATGTGATATAAGAGATAGATTGAAGAAAACATTAAATGTTAAAATTCAAGATTACAATTATGTCCAGGATCAGGTACTTATATGTCATTATGTTATAGAGTTTGTTTTAAACTACTTTCGACTTTGAATCCAAAGTGTAAATTGATTAATATTTCTAATGATGAAACAATTTTAATTGAGACTAATTTTAATAAATCTCAGATTATAACTAGACAACCAATTAAATGGAATGAAATTCAATTTCCTGATCATTGGATAATAAATAAAGATATTACTTCTACATCTAATGCTTTAAATATTACACGATGATCCTCGATTATATCAACTCCGAATGGACAAATTGTTCTTCGTTTTGATACATCAAATGTTCCATCTAGACATAGTATTGGTTCTAGACCATCATCATCTAGACATCCTTATAGGACGTTTTCTTCAAAATCTCAGATATCATTATTTGATGACTATATTCCCGCACGTTCAAAACCTCGCAATATCTAGATACAATAGATATTAATACTCCATCTACATCACATGTAAATCTTTACATATACATAATTTTATGCTGTAAAAAGCAAGTATTCATGATAATGAATTTAGTAAATCAATAATATTATCACTTGATAATTTGCATAATATTTGAAAAAATTAACAAGTTTCTTGTAATATGCTAGAAAAATAATAAAACAAGAAATTTGTATAATCTTCAAATTGGAATAATTTTAGACAATGGTTGATTTGAAGTATATTCTTCTTAAGACCTTGATAATATTATTCAAAAGAATTGTTGTAATTCTTGTAATACTATATATGATGATAAAAATAAAGAATATTATAACATTCTTTCTCAATTTCAAGATTTTCAAATAAATATGATTTCAAGTGATAATATTATTGATTTACTAAAACAAATTGAAGACAATGATATTCGATCAAAAATTTTAAATTGGGCATCTACATCCTCTACATCATCATCATCTACTTCATCATCTTCAATTCCTAAATTCAAATTGGCTGAAATTAATAATGAGCCATATACAATGTTAGAAGTTAAAAATAGAATTAGTAAATTAAACAAATTAAACGAAAATCGAATGTTACTTTAGCAAATTTACATGAAGAAATTAAAAATTTGAAAAATGAAATTTGTTTAATAAAACAAAATCATGTTTTTATATATTCATATTGATTTAGTTGAAAATAAAGGATCATAAAGGCAAAGAAATTATAATAGCCTATTCAAATTTCTTCTAATGATATTTATTCTGATGAAACAAATAAATTTGATAATTTTTTAAATATTATGCAAATTATTACATCTCAAAGATGGTATATAAACATTAAATTTTTAATTGATAATGATTTTTAGTGAATCGATTGCCATTTGATAAAAATCCTTATCTGGGTTGTATTCAAGAAGGTTTAATACCTACTAAATATTATACAAAAACAGGTCATACTTTACGTTCTGCTTCTGGTGATAGACTAGTAATAGATTATAAAATTCCATATTTAAAAAATTATCAAGATAATATTTGCATTCATCAGACATAAATATCATTAGAAGAAATTTGAATAGGCTGAATACTGTCTCTTATACACATCTGTTACCAAGAAATTAACTTTCAGTTTATAACTGATCCTATTACTCGAGATATTAATTCTCTTATTGAATTAAAATATTCACATTTATCTTCATTAAATTCAGAAATTTATAGTATTTCTATTTCTGACGTTTTACAACAGCCAAAAATTCAAGAAAAGATTAAATCTATTTCTGAACAATTTTCACAATCTATTTGTGCTGATCATCCTAGTGCCTTTTCCATTTTAAAAAGCATGTAAAGGTTTATAGTTTATAACAAGACGAGGAACACCTCTTTCTTGTTCAGCTTTGTTATTAACATGAATTCTGAATTTTTAGAATTTTGTAAAAAAGAAATTGAAGTTTTACTTCAAAAAGGATTAATAAAACCTTCTAAATCTCCTTGGTCTTGTACTGCTTTTTATGTTAATAACAAAGCTGAACAAGAAAGAGGTCGCAACAGTTCCTCGTCTTGTTATAAACTATAAACCTTTAAATAAAATTTTAAAATGGATAAGGTATCCTATTCCAAATAAAAAAGATTTATTAGAAAAATTATATACGGCTAATATATTTTCTAAATTTGATTTAAAATCAGGATATTGGCAAATTCAAATTTTTGCGAGAATATAATTTTTCTAATATTTCAAAATTTTATTTGGACAATTCGATATGGAATGTTATGCCATTTGGATTAAAAAATGCTCCTTCTGAATTCCAAAAAATCATGAATGATATTTTTATTCCTTATATGGATTTTATTATTGTTTATATAGATGACATCCTTGTTTATTCAAAAACATTAGAATCACATTTTAAACATCTTGAATTATTTAAAAAGATTGTTATACAAAATGGATTAGTAATATCTAAACCAAAACTTTCTTTATTTCAAACAAAAATCCGATTCTTAGGACATTTTATTGAAAAGGAACGCTTACACCTATTAATAGAGCCATCGAATTGAAAGATTTTTATAATAAGGAGAAATATCTAAAGATTTAGCCCCATTATATGATAGACTTAAGAAAAATGGAATTCCTTGGAATAATAAATTAACTAATTTAGTTAAAAATATTAAATCAAAGGTAAAAATTTTACCATGTTTAACATTAGCTATTCCTAAATGGACAAAAATAATAGAAACCGATGCTTCTATATTATTATATATATGCTGTCTCTTATACACATCTAGATGTGTATAAGAAACAAATTTATTTAATTAAATTTCATTCTGGTAAATGGACTAATAGTCAGAAAAAATATGCTACTATTGCTCATGAAATGTTAGCAATCGTTAAATGTGTTCTAAAATTTCAAAATGATTTATATAATCAAAAGTTTATAATAATTACTGATTCTCATTCAATAAAATTTATGTTTAATAAAGATTTTAAAAATGATATTTTCTAAACAAATGTTTGCTAGATGGCAAGCTCAATTAACTCCTTTTGATTTTGAAATATTTTATAAAAAAGGATCTGAAAATTCTCTACCTGATTTTTATCTCGAGAATTTTTACAACAATCCATGAGATATGGATGTTGTCAATAAATTATAGGGTACGGGGTGGAAGAAGACAGTAATATCTAGGGGTGGAAAAACATTATATAATTCGGATATATCTGGATTATCAGGATATGGATCTTCAGTCCTCATCCCACATTGATCTGGGTATCTATCCCAAAACACATTTATGACTACTGTTATAGATTTTAGTCCAGGTTCATTGCTAGAAAAATAATTTGTCAAGAATTTTTATCTCCAAATTGGAATAATTTTAGACAATGGTTATTTGAAGTATATTCTTCTGAAGACCTTGATAATATTTCAAAAAAGATGTCAATGGCGGGATCAACCTTGGAAAATTCTTCAAAGGTATTTGGTGATAAAGTCATGTTTCTAGGCGAATCATCATAAGACTCGCACATATCTATGAAAAAATTCTTACTAATAGTGAAACAGCTGATATTCAGCATTATCAGCCTCATACGGCTTCTTCTATTTCTACTACTATTTATAATTTTTCAAAAATTATTATTAAAAAGGTAATTTCTTCTGAAGAATGGGGACTTTCAACCCTTACAGAAAAACAATGTTTTGTTGAAAATCAACCACTTTCTTATACTTATTGGGATTATATACAAAGTTTTCATAAAACTTTTTATTATGAGAATTATAAACACAAGCACACTTGGTTTATTAAATTGTGTTCGAATATCCTATCTCAAAATATTCCCAATTGGTTCATCCAAAGGTGGTGGACTACCCATGGACCCTCAAAAATTTTACCGAGCCTTTTCTTCAATTATATCATTCGTGGATAAAAATTTCACCCACTCTCAAAAATTTAATCCCAGGATCATATTCCACTACCCACAGAAATATCTACCATTTATTTCTTTCTCGAATTTTCTATTCCAGTTATTTGGATTTATAAATGGGAACCTGAATTTAGTTATACTCCTGATCATTTCCCTTGTTTATATCGAACCTTTTATACCAAATTCTGGGATAAACTCATCAAAAATGATCCAGAAACAAATCAATTATATGGTCAAGAATTACTCGACCAAATAAAAGAAAAAGTTCAAAGTTATACAGACAATGCTATTATTACCAAAGCAATGGAGCCCAGTCCTTTCAGGCATATTGCCAGGAAATTACAAGTGCAATCAGGCATTATGACAAAAGATGAAATTATAGCTGCTATAAATATGGAGCAAGTCAAAGACCAAATTAAAGAACATATTAAACAAGATCTTTCTATTGATCTAGATCAAGATGATAATAAATCTAGTTCTTCAAAAGATGATCATTCTATGGACTCTAATAATTCCTTGGCTGGTGAATCACAACCCATTGAAAAACCCGAAGATATTCTTCAAAGTGTTTTAGACACACTCAAGCAAAAGAAGAATTGAAGATATTCAAGAGAATCAGAAATGTCAAAGCATCTGTCAAGGCATCGATATTCAAGACAGAAATGTCAAAGCATCTGTCAAGCATCAAAGAAAAATTTCATAAAAAACAGAAATTTTACTGTTCAAATAGTAATTTTACTATTCATAATTACTGTATAAACAGTAAAATCACTGTAGAAACAGTATATTTACTGTGCGGATTTCAAAAATCCTACTGTACAAAATTTATAATTTGACAAATCCTTTTTCTATTTCTGTCTTGAATTGTATAGCCGAGGATAAGGCTTTTATATTTTAGTTTTTAAAGATACTTCTCTGTCTCTCATTTACATCTACTTTTCCCTGTCTCTTATACACATCTAAGTTCCAGAAGAAACCAGATATGTGTATAATTATGAATATTTTGAATTTCTTTCTTTCAAAACTTTTTAATAACCATTTATCTTGGTTCGGTTCTTAAAAATTTTCAGTCATAAAGTTATTTAATTTATTTTGTTGGCCTTGAAAAGTACCCGCTTAGCCGTTGAGAAAGGCGTTTAGGGGAAGAATCGGCAACATAGCAAAATAAATTAAATAGTTTTTATAGACAGAAAATTTTAAAGGTAAATTATCCAAAAACCGGAGATTATGATTATTAAAAATAATTTTATAAAGAAAGAATTTGACTCTAGTTTAAATGTTTGAGGTTAAGTATGGCGGCCGGTCTTGGGCTAACCGCCTTTGATCTAAATTCTGGAGTTAGTTTTAATACGATTTGCAAGCCAATACGGGATTCCAATACGGTGATAAGCCAATACGGGATTCCAATACGGTTTGGGTTTCATATTAAGGCTAGGTTCCGGCTTTTAGTGAAAAATAATTTATTATATCACAAAAAGATTAAAAAAAAACGTTTAGAACCGAATTTCGTTGTTAAATCTTCTTGAAACTTCATATTTATTAGTAGTTAATTATTCAAAGATAATTATCTGACCTAACTTCATTATATCAGATCGAAAAAAAAAAAAGAAGTAACATATGTATATGGTAAATGATCAAAGAGGGCTAAATGACTGGGTATTCGATCTAGTCTAATATTATATTTTTTTTAATATCAAAATTTAAAAAATATATATATATAATGACTATTAATTACACATATACCATTATACAATGGGAAAAGAAAAAATCCATTAATATTACGCCATAATATGTAAAATTACAGAGTTAGATCCAGTATATGGACCAAGTCGGGCACCTGCCAGATATCAAATTTTTTGCCCTACTACCTGACCCAATAAAAGTAATACCCAACCCACTACCTGACCCGATTTTATTAACCGGTTTGCGTACCCTATTTTACGGTTCGAAATGGACCATTTCATCAAGTTTTTTGGGTCGACGGGTCAAGGTGAACACCCCTATCGTTATAATTTTAAATAACTGTTTATACATATAATTAAATAATAACTTTCATAAAAGTAGGAAGATATTAGCCTAACTATATCTAAATGATATCATTCTCACAACCTAATTATATTTAATTAATATTTATTAAAAAGAACGATAATTTATTATATCACAAAAGATATAAATGTTGTAGGATCAATTTTTTTTTTTGTATCTTCTTGCTACTTTATATTTAATGGTAATTAATTATTTAATAATTAATGGAGATTATTAAATTTTTATTTATATAATCGTAATACATTAAAAATTAGTTTTAAAGCTAGATCTTATAATTGCTATCAATTGACTGTATTATTTTTTATTTATTGACTTAAAGATATAATTAATATACTTGAAGGAAAAACAGTAAAAATTAGTGTGACTATTACCGTGTGAAATCAATATTTTTTCCAAAAATATTATAAAATTAAATATGTATTATAAATCATCAAATAAGTATGAATTATTAACAAGCTATAAGTTAAGAAAATAAAAATTTATTAATCTGTCTGCCAAACTTTTACCTATATATAATTGATAACAAATTAGTTTTAAATATGGATATATATATATATATATATATATATATACTTAAATATATATTTTCATAATAGTAGGAAGATATTTATTCTAACTATGTCTGAATGATATCATTCTTACAATCTAATTATATTCATTTTATTTTTATCAATAAGAAAAATAATTTTTTATATCACAAAAAGATAAAAATGTGGTAAGATCAAATTCTTCTTTTCACCTGCTTGCAACTTTTTATTTATTGGTAATTAATTATTCAATGTTAATAGACATTATTCTAAAGTGATTATGTAACCATAATTGATTATAAAAAATAGTTTTAATAATATGTCTTTTTATTGGCAAAATTATCGGTTGTTTTACTTCTTATTTGTTGACTTAAAGATATAACTAATATACCGGAAAGAAAAAAAGTAAAATTAGTGTGACTATTATCATGTAATATCAATATCTGCACTGTATTTTCTTTCTACATTATATGATTTATTAGTAATTAACTGTTCAATGTCAATAGACATCATTCGTAAGTGATTATATAATCGCAACACATTAAAAATAATTTTAATAGTTTGTTTCTTTATTGGCGTCACTATTAATTCATTGTATTACTTTTTGTTTGTTGGTTTAGACATATCACCACTAGATGGGAAGAAAAAAAAATAGAATAAAAATTAGTGTGCTTTTATAATAGTAGTTTACAAGAAGGCCAAATGATTATAATTGATTTTTTTTCTTTTGTAAAAGAGTTGCGAAACAAACAATATGTTATGGATTATTATATTAGTACTGATTATTAACTGTACATGTTAAATATAAAATTGTATTGGTTAGAATAAGTTAAGAAAATAAATATGTATTTATTGGAAGCAAATTAGATAGACAATTTAAAGGGTTATTCCTAATAAATTGAAAGAGGTGTAACCTAGCTATGTATGAGTAATATTATCCTTCAAAACCTAATTAGATCATCGTAATACGTTTATCCTGAAAAAATTGATAAAGGATAATTGCAAATTTAATCCAAAAACTATTTTTAAAGTTTTAAATTTACGACATCAAATTACATATATTTGATATGCTTTTCTGTTTATCTTCTCCGATCAAAACAATGTCGTTCAAATAAATACATGTCATGAGAATTTATGTGGTGGGACAAACTATCACTAAATTAATCAGCAATTACAAGTCACTAATGCATCCATTCAAGAAAATAGAGCTACTAATTCACAACGTACATCTTATAATCAGTGCCACCCTATGTGTATTATTTATGTCTATGTTGCAAAATATTAATTCACTATTTTTTTATAAATTTAATTATAAACAATTTTTTCTATTACAATAACAACTTACAAATCTTTTTATTTTTATATAAGTTGTACTACTCTAAAAGAGGAAAATTATGTTTTAAAATTAAAGACAATCCTGATCAAATGACACACAAACGTAAGAGTAGATTACACTATGATATTTGTAAAAGTTTTGTTGTACCCTTATTCATATACTTTATTTTATAACTCCTACTTTTGAATTTTGCTTTCTTAATTTTATGTTTTACTAGCCTAAATCCTTGTGTTATGCACGAGACAAAAGTATTACTGTTACTTTCTTTTGTTTATGATCATTGTTTTAATTATTAAAATATTTATACCATCAATATATATTATTTGATATTGAAATTTCATATTACTTTTATTTCCATGCATAGCATAGGTTTCTGCGCTAGTATATATATTATAGCAAAACCTCTTTAGTGAGGAGTCATAACAAGCTAACATGTGGCACAAGATAAAAAAAAATTTACTTGGTAAATAATAGAGGTAAAAGTATAAACTATTTAAATAGTTACCTAATCTTATATTTATCTAACATTATTTTTTTTAAATCTCAATTTATGCACACCTCTTATAATTATTTTTTTTCCCAAAAATGTAATAGAATTAAACGTGCATTATAAATCATAACATAAATATCAATTATTAATTATAAGTTAAGACTCAAATAAATATTTATTAGTGCATATAGAAAATTTGAATCTATATATCATTGTTAGTAAATTAATTTACATAAAATGATTATATTTAATTAGTATTTATCAAAAAGAAAAATAATTTATTATATCACAAAAAAATTAAAAAAAAGTGTTTAGATCAATTTCGTTGTTGCATCTTGTTGAAACTTTATATTTATTAGTAGTTAATTATTCAAAGATAATTATCCGACCTAACTCGATTATATCGGATTGAAAAAAAAAAAAAAAGTGACCGGATACTTAGTTCATATGCATATGGTACCAGGCCAAAGAGGGTTGGATGACCGGATACTTGACTCGGTCTAATATTGTATTTTTTTAATATCAAAATTTTTTAATAAAATAATAAAATGACTATTAATTACACATATACCATTATACAAGGGTAAAATAAAAAATCCAATAATATTAGGCCATAATATGCAAAATTACAGAGTTAATCCGGTATATGGACCAGGCTGCCAGGTAGCAAATTTTTTGACCTACATACTTGACCCAGTAAGAGTAATACCCGACCCGCTACCCGACCCGATTTTATTAACCGGTTTGCATACCCTATTTTACGGTTCGAAATAGACCTGGGTCGATGGGTCAAGATGAACACCCCTATTGTTATAATTATATATATATATATATATATTTAAATAATAACTTTCATAAAAGTAGAAAGATATTTTGCCTAACTATACCTAAATAATATCATTCTTACAACCGGATTACATTAAATTAATATTTATAAAAAAGAACAATAATTATATTATATCACAAAAAGAGTAAACGGTTGTAAGATCAATTTTTTTTGTATCTTCTTGTTACTTTATATTTAATGGTAATTAGTTATTCAATATCAATGGTGATACTATTCTTACGTGATTATATAATCGTAATACATTAAAAATTAGTTTTAATGTTTTGTCTTATTATTGGTATCACCATTGACTGTATTATTTTTTGTTTATTGACTTAAAGATGTAACTAATATACTTGAAGGAAAAATACGTAAAAATTAGTGTGGCTTTTACCGTGTAAAATCAATATTTTTCTAAAAATATTATAAAATTAAATATGTATTATAATACACATCTATAAGTATAAATTATTAACTAGCTATAAGTTAAGAAAATAAATATTTATTAATCAAGCCAAACTTTTACCTATATATAATTGATAATACATTAATTTTAGACATGGATATATATACATATATATATACTTAAATAATAATTTTCATAAAGTAGGAAGATATTTAGTCTAACTATGTCTGAATGATATCATTCTTACAATCTAATTGTATTCAATTTATTTTTATAAATAAGAACAATAATTTTATATATCATAAAAAATAAAAAGTGGTAAGATCAAATTCTGAATTTCACCTTTGCAACTTTTTATTTATTGGTAATTAATTATTCAAGGTTAATTGACATTATTATTAAGTGATTATGTATTCATAATACAGTATAATAATAGTTTTAATGATGTGTCTTATTATTGGCATCCAGCTCACTATTATGGTTATTTAACTTTTTATTTGTTAACTTAAAGATATAACTAATATAGTGGAAAAAAAAAGAGTAAAAAGTGTGACTGTTATCGTATAAGATCAATATCATCATTGTATTTTCTTACAACTTTATATTTATTGGTAATTAACTATTCAATGTCAATAGACGTTATTCGCAAGTTATTATGTAATCGCAACACATTAAAAAATAATTTTAATAGCTTGTTTCTTTGGCGTCATCTTATACACAATTGATAAAATTAATAATTTGATTGTCTCTTTTACACATCTCACCACTGGATTTTTTAAAAAAAAAAATAGAATAAAAATTAGTGAGCTTTTATAATAGTAGTTTACAAGAAGGCCAAATGATTATAATTGATTTTTTTATTTTTCTTTCGTAAAAGAGGTGCGAAACAAACAGTATGTTATGGATTATTATATTTGCATTGATTATTAATAGTACATGTTAAATATAATATTGTATTGGTTAGAATGAGTTAGGAAAATAAATATGTAGTCATTTATTTGAAGCAAATTAGATAGACAACTTAAAGGGTTATTCCTAATAAATTGAAAGAGGTGTAACCTAGCTATGTATGAGTAATATCATCCTTGAAACCAAATTAGGTCATCATAATACTTTAATCAAAAAATTGGTAAACGATAATTGCAAATTCAGTCCAAAAACTATTTTTAAAGTTTCAAATTTACAACATCAAATTATATATATTTGATATGTTTTTAATTATTTATCTTCTTTAATCAAAACTATGTCGTTCAAATAAATACATGTCACGAGAATTTATGTGGTGGGACAAACTATCACCAAATTTATCAGCAATTACAAGTCACTGATGCATCCATTCAAGAAAATAGACCTACTAATTCACAACATACATCAAATAATTAGTGCCACCCTATGGGTATTGTTTATATCTATGTTGCAAAACATTAATTCACCATTATTTTTATAAATTTCATTACTGACAATTTTTTCTTTGACAATAACAACTTACAAATTTGCTTTTATTTTTGTATAAGTTATACTACTCTAAAAGTGGGAAATTATGTTTTAAAATTAAATACAATCTTGATCAAATGACACACAAATGTAAGGGTAGATTACTATGATATTTATAAAAGGTTTGTTGTACTTATTCATATACTTTATTTTATAACTCCTACTTTTGAATTTTTCTTTCTTAATTTTATGTTTTACTAGCCTAAATCCCTGTGTTAAGCACGAGACAAAAGTATTATTGTTACTTTCTTTTGTTTATGATCACTGTTTTAATTATTAAAATATTTATACTATCGATATGTATTATTTGATCTTGAAATTTCATATTAACTTTTATGATTCTGCATAGCATGGGTTTCTACGCTAGTATATATATTATAGAAAAACCTCTTTTAGTGAGGAGTCATAACAAGCTGACATGTATCACAAGATAAAAAAAAAAATTTACTTGGTGAATAATAGAGGTAAAAGATAAACTACTTAAATAGTTACCTAATCTTATATTTATCTGTCTCTACCCTTATTTTTTTTTTTTAAATCTCAATCTATGCACACCTCTTATAATTAAATTTTTTTCCAAAAATGTAATAGAATTAAACGTGCATTATAAATCATAACATAAATATCAATTATTAATTATAAGTTAGGAAAATAAATATTTATTAATTATACAAAATTTGAATCTATATATCATTGTTAGTAAATTAATTACATGACATGATTATATTTAATTAGTATTTATCAAAAAAAAATATTATATCACAAAAAGATTAAAAAAAAGTGTTTAGATCAATTTCGTTGTTGCTTCTTGAAACTTTATATTATTAGTAGTTATTATTCAAATTTAATTATCCGACCTAACTTGATTATATCGGATCAAAAAAAAAATAAAAGCGACCCGATACTTAGTTCATATGCATATGGTACCTAGTCAAAGAGGGCTGGATGACTGGGTACTCGATCCATCTAATATTATATTTTTTTAATATCAAAATTTTTAAATATATATATATATATATATATAATAGACTATTCTTAATTACACACATACCATTATACAAGGGGAAAAGAAAAAATTCATTAATATTAAGCCATAATATACAAAATTACGGAATTGACCCTGTATATGGACCAGGTTCAGCACTTCCCAAGTAGCAAAGTTTTTGACCTACTACCTGCCCAATAAGTGTAATACCCAACCAACTACCTGACGTGGTTTTATTAACCGATTTGCATACCGTATTTGACGGTTTGAAATGGACCGTTTCATCAAGCTTTTTGGGTCGACGGGTCAAGATGAACACCCTTATTATTATAATTTTATATATATATAATTTAAATAATAAATTTCATAAAAGTAGGAAGATATTTAGCCTAACTATATCTAAATGATATCATTCTTACAACCTAATTACATTCAATTAATATTTATAAAAAAGATCAATAATTTATTATATCACAAAAAGATATAAAGGTTGTAAGATCAATATTTTTTGTATCTTCTTGCTACTTTATATTTAATGGTAATTAATTATTCAATATTATTGGAGATTATTCTTAAGTGATAATATAATTGTAATACATTAAAAATTAGTTTTAATGTTTTGTCTTATTATTGGTGGCACCATTGACTGTATTATTTTTTGTTTATTGACTTAAAGATATAACTAATATACTTGAATGAAAAATTGTAAAAATTAGTGTGACTTTTACCATGTGAAATCAATATTTTTCTAAAAATGTTATAAAATTAAATATGTATTATAAATCATCATATAAGTATGAATTATTAACTAGCTATAAGTTAAAACAATAAATATTTATTGATCATTCCAAACTTTTACCTATATATAATTGTTATCAAATTAATTTTAGATATGTGTGTGTGTATATATATATATATATATATATATATATATATATATATATACACATAGTTAAATAATAATTTTCATAAAGTAGGAAGATATTTAGTCTAACTATATCTAAATGATATCATTCTTAGAATCTAATTATATTTAACTTAACTATATCTAAATGATACTTCATTCTTAGAATCTAATTATATTTAACTTATTTTTATCAATGAAAACAATATCTTTTTTATATCTTAAACAGATATTTAAGGTGGTAAGATCAAATAATTCTTATAACCATCTTGCAACTTTTTATTTATTGGTAATTAATTATTCAATATTAATAGACATTATTCTTAAGTAATATGTAATCATAATACATTATAAAAATAGCTTTAATAATATGTCTTATTATGTTATACTATCAGATTGTTTTACAATAGAATTATTTGTTGAAATAATAATATAACTAATATACTGGAAAGAAAAAAAGTAAAAATTAGTGTGACTGTTATCGTGTAAGATCAATATCTTCATTGTATTTTCTTGCTACATTATATTTATTAGTAATTAACTGTTCAATGTCAATAGATATCATTCGTAAGTGATTATGTAATCGCAACACATTAAAAATAATTTTAATAGTTTGTTTCTTTATTGGCATCATCATTAATTGATTGTATTACTTTTTGTTTAAACTGATTTAGAGATATCACCACTAGATGGGAAGAAGAAAAAAAATAGAATAAAAATTGGTGTGCTTTTTTAATAGTAGTTTACAAGAAGGACAAATGATTATAATTATTTTTTTTTCTTTTGTAAAAGAGTTGCGAAACAACAATATGTTTATGGATTATTATATTAGAATTGATTATTAACTGTACCTGTTAAATATAAAATTGTATAGGTTAGAATAAGTTAGGAAAATAAATATGTATGTATTTGAAGCAAATTAGGTAGACAACTTAAGGGGTTATTCCTAATAAATTGAAAGAGGTGTAACCTAGTTATGGATGAGTAATATCATCCTTGAGACCTAATTAGGTCATCGTAATACGTTTATCAAAAAATTGATAAAGGATAATTGCAAATTTAATCCAAAAACTATTTTTAAAGTTTCAAATTTACGACATCAAATTATTATAAAGAATATGTTTTTTCTGTTTATCTTCTCTGATCAAAACTATGTCGTTCAAATAAATGCATGTCATGAGAATTTATATGGTGGGACAAATTATCACCAAACACATCAGCAATTACAAGTCACTAACGCATCCATTCATGAAAATAGAGTTACTAATTCACAACGTACATCTTATAATCAGTGCCACCCTATGTGTATTATTTACATCTATGTTGCAAATTATTAATTCACTATTTTCAACAATGGCTTTAATTATAAATCATAGTGTATAATTACAATAACAACTTACAAATCTTTTTACAGAATATAAGTTGTACTACTCTAAAAGAGAAAAATTATGTTTTAAAATTAAAGACAATCCTGATCAAATGGCACACAAACGTAAGGGTAGTTTACACTATGATATTTGTAAAAGTATTGTTGTACTTATTCATATACTTTATTTTATAACTCCTACTTTTGAATTTTGCTTTCTTAATTTTATGTTATACTAGAATAAATCCCTATGTTATGTACGAGACAAAAGCATTATTGTTACTTGCTTTTGTTTATGATCATTGTTTTAATTAGTTAAAATATTTATACCATCGATATATAATATTTGATCTTGAAATTTCATATTACTTTTATTTTCGTGCATAGCACGGATTTCTATGCTAGTAAGTCTAACATAAAAAAAGCATAATAGAGGATCCAATAGTGTGTAGGACTATAGAATTTATATTGGAATTCAAACTTGATGAAATCATCCCATCACATTTTTTAGTCCTCCTACATCGTAAAATTAGTTGAGTGAATGAAATGCAATTGATCACAACCACATGAAATTCTTTTGAATCATTGATTACAAGTATGTTTGGAACCTATTGGATTTCCCATTTATTTAAAATAGCCTTCAATTTACCACATCTCCATCCATATCTTTACTAGATTGCTCATCAAATTTGTCCAACAAGGGATCAAATGATAGTTTTACCCTCATTGAACCAAATCTATATTATACACAGACCAACAAAATTGTTGTACTTAATTAAATTCGAAGGTAAAAAATCTTCTAGTTGCAGCAATGTGTAGAAAGTTAAATCATTTAACAAAATTTAATGAAATTTTAATTGCAAAATATGATGATGAAAAGCTTAATTCATTTTGTATATTGAAGATTCTGATTAAACATGATTGTGAGTCTCAATGGATAGCTGAGTAATCAAAATATAATTTAATCTCCCTTGAGCTTTTTTGTCATTATAAATATCTCGATTGATATCCTAAAATCATATTCAGCTCTTCTCAAGTTCTTTTGGTCCTTGAAGTATTTTCAAGAGTATCTTAATCTTAAATATACAAAAACTCAACTTTCACACACTTTAGCTATTTGGTCCTATATGCACTTTCACCAATCTTTACTTTATTTGTATAATATCGTCATTTGCTAGGCAGGTGTGGGCAGTTTAGGGTTTGTTTTGTCGCCCTCTCTTCTTCCCTATAGATTGTGACTCTCTTTCTCTCGAGCGTTCACGGCGTCTTCCTTTCCCTGCCCTTTTCGTCCAGTAACATTTGGGTCTTCATTAAAATCAATCAGTTCCTAGTATTCCAAATTTTACGTTCTATATTTTACTGAAGTATAGTTAATACATGTAAAATTTATTCTCTGGATAAATTCAGTTAAACTTTATTAATTCATATCTAAAGCTATCCCATAGATACTTTTTCTTATTTTCTTTAATTTCCAATACCCGTCCCTAAAATTCTATCTTTCAAGGAATTTTTCTTTAATCAAATTTAATTCCAATGTGGTGTCTCAAAAAGTTAGTTTTGTTTCATGTTTTACTCTATTTTGGAGTTTTTCTCTTTTTCATTAGGAATCCAAAATATAGTTAAGATATTTGAAATTCATTCTCCAAGTAAAATTTGTTTTCTATTATTACTTTATTGCTAAAAGCCATCACAAAAAAGAACTATTTCTCATTCTTCAATAATTTGGAAAATCAAATCATAAAATTATTTTATATAAAAAAATTACGTCCATAAAATTTAATTTCTGATAAGAAAGATCACAAAGTTTATTTTATTTTCTTTTTTTCTCGTATTATGTGTATTTTACATATATAGCCTTAATAATCATAAAATAGACATTCAAATTTGGAGACATAAGGTAGTATTAAATTAAAAATTGGCATAAAAATTGACTTTCACAAGATTTTGATGGCGAATATTGCGGAATACTTCACTTTCTGCAGCAAATGTGTCGCATGCTTCATCTTGTTGCTTCGTAAATACCTTAATGGCCACGCACGTCCCATCTCTCAAGACCCTTTTGTAGACAGATTCAAAACTCCCACTTCCAAGGAAATTACTTTCGTCATACCCGTTTGTCACTTCCAGAAGGTCATAGTATGAAATTCTTTTTGGTGCAATCAACAATCTTGTTTCACTTGGATTAGCATGTTTCTTTCGATGCCATATGAATAGCTATCAGGCGGCCACAAGAATGATAGTAGAAAGTACTCTTGTATGACGAACACAAATCCAAGAACTTATTTAAATCCTGATCAGTGAGTTGAACTAATTATGACATTTTGGGACCTAATAGTGTCCCAATTTTTTATCGCCACAAAGATCACCATTCGATATGAACGAGTCACTCGTGCTGTTTATGAAAAGACCACCTAAAGGAATTTCAAGAGATAGATGATTGAAATAAGCTTTGAAATATTTGAGAGATCGAAGCTCCCATCGACTACAGAATAAAACCGGTAGAGATTGTTGCTGGACAAGTCTAGAAATTCTAAACTCAGAATGCTACCAATTGATTTTGTAATTTATCCAATCAAATAGTTGTTCCTTAGAATAAGAATTTCAAGATTTTTCAAATCTCCCACTTTTTTTGGAATGTTCCCTGATGACTTGTTCCAAGACAAGTTTATTTGTACTACAGCCTCCAAGTTTTCAATTTCTTCATCCAAAGAGCCACACAAAAAATTTTATGGTAAATGTAGTTCCAAGAGATTTTTGAAGTTCCCCCACAGTGTTTTGGGCACGATCGAGGTTAATTCATTGGAATCTAGGCCAAGATACCTTAAAGAAGTCGTGTTACCTAAGCATTCCGGTATTGACCCAGATATTTGGTTTTGCATGAAATGCAACGAAGCCATATTCTTTTAAGTCACAAAAAATGTCTAAGGTCTCGGTTAGTTTGATTTCCCAAAGAGATAACAATCGAAGTTTTCCAAAATATTTGATATTTTTTTTGGAATAAATCCTTTCAGGTGATTCTTAAACAGACTAATAAGTATTAAATCGCTCAAGTTGCCAATGTTAATAGGAATAATACCCTTGATGTTACAATTGTATGCATAGAATTTTTCAATGAATTAGAAAAGTTACCTATGGAAACTGAAAGAACCTCATCAAATGGATTTTCAAATATCTTCAGAAGTCCTAAATTTTTGCATTTTGTCAAGGAAGAGATGAAATCCAAGCTAGTTAAATTGTTGGTAGCAAGGCTAAGATCCCTAAAGTGTCGGGAACTGAATCATTTAATTAGTTTTCAAAAAGAGATAGATGGGTTAATCTGAGGAATTTGCAATGTACTTTGGTAAAACTACAGCTAACATTATTGCTCTTGAGATAAAATTTTTCCAAATTTGGCAATTCATTTAGCAGTACTCCATGGAAGATTGCCTAATAGGGAATTCTGTGCTAGTGAAACCTCTTGTACTGATGAGAGATTGAAGACTCCAAATGGTATAGAACCATGCAACTCATATATTATATTACAAGTATGGCAGCACCAATTCATGAAGGTTGCAAATTTCTTGTGGTATGGTACCTGGTAAATGATAGGTAGAATAATTCACGCATGAAAACATGATCATTAATAAGTTTTTGAATTTGCATGTAGTCTTCTCCAATGAAGCATTTCTAGACATTAATATACGCAGAATATTAATTTATAATTTTATTTTATTTTTGAGCTATAATAATGGGGATGTGAACCTAAAAAGAACTTCAACAATTTTATTTACAACATAATTTCCTTTGCACGCCCTAACTTATACTTAATTATCAATTTGTATTGTAAATTTAAATTTTGGATATATTGCTTCTCATAATTCTGTGAATCACAAGGATTTAGACCAATTTTTAATACCATTACCAAAACTCGGGAACGCATGGTATTAATAGAGGTAGTCAAGACTAATTTCACTTTACACTTTATAATTTATTGAAAATTCTCACTTTGTACCTTTAATTCTAATTTTGGATATATTGCACCATAAACTATCATATCTATCCCACTTTGGTCTGATTAATTTTAGATATCAATAAGAAATATTATAGGTTTTGCACCAAAAATTGCAACAAGCAAACCTTTAGTTAAAGTAACCGAAATTCCCACCAAAGTTGCAGAGCATTAAAACCATGCATTAGTGGGAGTAGTTTTCATCTTTTTTTTGAATGTAGCATTCGGAATTGAGGAAAAGTTTTTACATAGATCAGATTTATAGTCCTTGGTTCGTATTATTCCACCTCACTCATTTAGAGTGTGTGGGATAAAGTGAAGTAAGGTGGATCAATATAGATTAAGAAATGTATAGCATTACAAGAATTTTTTACACATGGAATTGAGTGTCCGAGGAAAATTCTCATGCCGTGAAAAGGCATGTACGCCACAATCAGGGTGAACATTCCTTTCGTGCATTCACGAGCTAGATAGTCCACTAAGGTTATTTTAGTCAAATGAAAAAAAATAAACACAAAGATTATCCCCATCAGAAATACAACCGCCGGACGACTCATGGATTGCCAAAATTGGCATAAAACAACACAAAATATCCGCAATAGCCATATGGGACATTCACCTTGCATTGTGTGAAACTCCCATTATATATATCTTAGATTAACCCAAGGTAAACTATGAACATTTGAATTGTTAACCAGATCTCTTAATTCATAAACTTAGGGACCTAAGATGGGTTGACTTTCTTGTTGATGGCAAATTTTTTTTTTTTTTTTTTTAATTCAAATTAGCTATGACAAGTATTTTAGGACCTTATTTGTTAAATATTTATATGCATCTAATAGGTATATGTTTTTAGTTTAAGGTAAAAAAAAAATAATAGAGAATATTACATTCTCTTTGTACTTGAATTGAGTTATTATGGAGGTGAGCTGCATC
The DNA here is from genome assembly GCA_025175665.1 of Cinchona pubescens. Taxonomy (NCBI): domain Eukaryota; kingdom Viridiplantae; phylum Streptophyta; class Magnoliopsida; order Gentianales; family Rubiaceae; genus Cinchona; species Cinchona pubescens. Next base: position 216,311 of record JANKKI010000283.1, read on the forward strand.
CCAACTTTGGATTTTTTTCATTAACTATTTTTTTAATATTTTGGTGCCTTTTTAAAAAAAAAAATATTTGGTTGCATTCTATTTCTTAAGGTTTGTAGAGTATATTAAGGAGAGCTTAATTTGCCTAAGATTTTAGTTCTTTATTCTTTCTTTTGCCACGAGTTTAATACAATTTTTCAGTCAATTGCCATTTAGAGATGATCGTGAAACACAAAAATGAAACTAATCTTTGAATAAAAAAGGTTAAAAATACTAAACTAGTTGGTTCTTTAATATGCAATAATGATAATAACAATCAACATGGTATATAGCTCATTTGGTCCTTGAAATTTTGTACTAAAGCAAATTTAGTCCTTAAGTTTTGTGTTAGGCAATTTAGTACCTAATCCTACTAATATTATTTTAGTTGATTTAGTCCTTTTAGTGAAAATCCAGTCAAGTAAAATTTTTCTGGTGATGTATAGCAGATATAGGCAATTCGGAAAACTTATTAATCAACAATAACTCAACACCCCTCCCACTCACAACCCCTCTTCCCATTCCCTTCTTGTCAGTACTCCACAGGGGAGGGGTACTTGAAGGTGTTGGGAGAAGGCGGGCAGGTAGGGGAGGGGGATGGGGTCAAGGAATGAGCGGAGGAGGTTGAGTCTTCAAAATTGTCCTTTTTCTGGTTGCACGAAAAAATCTATTTGGATGAATTTTGGCTAAAAGGAGTAAATCAACTTAAAAAAAATACTATTATAAGGACTGGATCTACTTTAATAAATTTTTAAAAAAAAAAAAGTTCAAAGACTAAATAAGCTATTTGCCCAACAAAAAAAGATCATAATAATCTTTCCTTATTTCTCCTTTTCAGAGTTAATAAGCGTGATCTTGTTCTTTGGAACTTAGTTATATAACCATGAAAACACAAGAATATGTGGAACTCGGCCAACATATATACAACAATGTGAAATACATGTTGGGAGAAAGTCACAAATTCGTCAGAAGTGCAACATTATATGCATAGGGTACAAACGAATATGCTGATTTGTATGGTCAAAGGAAGAGGCTGCTTTTGTGTCATTGTCAAATTACGAGTTTGAAAATGCGTATATCTTCTATCTCTTCCATTCATTATTTTTTTTAGTCCTTCGATCCATTATTTCTCCTTAAGAGTTGATGCGCGTTAATAACAAGGGCGACCTGAGGTACAATAATGCACGAGATATAAATAGTACACATGATTGGCTGCTTTGTGTAATTGTCATTCAATTAATGAGTATATGGTAATTGTAATCTCCTATCTGTTTAAGGCTACAAATGAAATCAAGTTACTCGATATTTGAATCAAATTTCATTCGATAAGTGTTAATTTGAGGTTGGTTGTTTGTAATCAACCAAGTTTAAACAACATTTAGCATGCGTTTGATTTTTGAATTCTATTTGAACTCCACTAAATAAGGTTAAAATTTTAAATTTACATATAAAAATTCCATCAAATTACTCGAAATTGACTCAAGCTCAATTCGAAAAAATCTCAATTGAATTCAACTCAAATGATAAATAAACCAATGTTGAACACATTTGCAAGTTTTTTAAAATAATTAAACAAACTCGAATCCGAAAGTGTTTGATTTATTTAGATTTGTTTTTACTCCTATATCTCTTTCCTTTTTACATAAATAAGTAGTGGAAGAATTTGCTAAAACAGAGTACTAATGAAATCTGATGGACTCGTACTTTAATGCTAAGTTTTGCATCTCATAGTTAGCAGTTCTTGAACTTCTTTCTTTAGGAAACTGTATACTCCCGTTAAGTAAATAATTTTTTTATATTTTAAAGATTAGTATGATGCAATATCATATATTTTAAAAAGTTGTATCGTCTAAAATCTTAAAACCAACAGGATATAATTTCCTCAATGGGACTGTAGAATCCCCTTTTCTTTAATCCAAACATTTTCTCCTTGTAACACTTGGGGAGAATTTATATGAACATCAATAAAGTCTATTGTTTTAAAGAACCTTGATATTTTTTATAACACTTAATGATAACAATAATGTCTTTTAAAACATCATCATTAATTGCCTCCACTAGATCATACTTATATATAAATGGAGATCTAAAGTTTGTCATTTGATTACAAAAGTCTCAATCATACAAACATTTGGAAGGATTCAGTAGAAATGAAAAAGTTGAAGGAAAAGAAGGGCATGCTTGGGTTTCTATGATACTTGGGAATCTGTCTATGAAATACTAGTACTGGTTGGAAGTAATGAAAGGTGGATAGGGATAACGTTTCGTGAATTGTTATTCCTAAATATTTGGCCAAGAATGCTTTCTTTTACGTTTCATTTTATTACGATAGATAAATAACAACACACTTATGTAAGATCACAAATTGAAAATCATTTCACAAAATCATTAATATATCATTGGATCCATAAAAAAAAAGAAACAAAATCCAACCAAATACTTAAAATCAGGAGTTGATAATTTAATAAAATTTTACTTAATATAGATTGATTTTCAAGAATGATCTTGAATTGTAGTCTTATAAATGATTTTCTGCTAAATATTACTAGCAAGTTAACCCTAAATAGAAGTTATTAACTTCCATGGTGAAATTCCCTCTTGGTTGAGTTACATGTGGAGATGAGTGTGGTCGCCCCCTTCATTTAGAATTCAAGAATTGCATTTTTCTTTCAGGGTACAATTAACTTTGCATCTGTCAACTTGTGTCTATTTTTCATATTGCCCCTCGAACTTTGTATTGCAGTCCAATTGTTAAAAAGTTTTCTTTAATTCAGTGACTTTCATTAATGATTGTATTGAAGTGGAAAGAATAGAAAATACTAAGATGCAATGTGGGATTTTATGAGAAGTCAACCATAATTTTTGCAAATTTTTTACTTCTTTCTTCAATCTGGCCATCAATTCTACATGTAATAATAATAAAAAAAATATTGCAAGCATAAATTAAACAAAACAAGTAAGCTACATAGTCAGGGGTGTAACTTAGCACAAGATATCAATGGGGGCAAATTTGACATATAACTTTCAAATCATCACTACTTTTAAATGTAAATATATACAAGTATTTCAATCACAAAATAATCAGTAACACACTTTTTATACAAAAATAAATAGAGAACTAAAGCTGCATTAGAAAATAGCTTTCTTATATTTATAAAATACGTTCATATCATCTTTCAACAGACAACAAACAAATTTGTCATTTATTTATAATTTATAGTAAATTAGTTATGTAACTTGGTTTCATAAATCATAAATTTAAAATCACAGAAAGAAACTATAATAATATTTTGCAATTGTAGCAAACTAATAATGCTTACTTAATTATTGCGGATAAAATATTTTCACTTTGTGTTGAAGTTGGTTGTTTCCAAAAGTGTGACTGTTCTTTTTATTCCAAAAGAAATTTTTTGTTGTTTGTTCTTCTTCACATGAAAGGGACTTTGGTAAGATTAGGGATAAAAGAAAAAATAATAATTGGTGGAGCTAGTGGACTGAGAAGGGTTATAAAATATTTTAATATGATACTGGGATATCGAGATAATAGTTATATAATATGTAGAATAGCCGGATCGAGTAGATAGGGTAGTACAATATTAAAGAGAAGTTCAAAAATTTTGTGGGGACCAAAAGTGAGCTGTAGCCTTAAGTTTGTCAAATTTTATACTATTTATAAATTTGGTTTTTAAGGGAAGTGGGAGTAGCCGCCACTTTAAAATGTAAGATTGAATTTTATTTTCAAGAAAATCATTCGCGTACAAAACTACCCTACTAAATTATCATTTCTTTTCATATTTTCTACTATCAAATTCAACTATAGTAAATCTTATTTTCTTGATAGATGTCCAATGAAAAGTACCTAAACTCCTCCTTGACCAATCCACTTATTTCTCAAAATTGGTCTTCTATTTTTTTTTTTCCAAGGCTGGTGGACATGAAGTAACCCTAAACTTGTTGTCAATTGCCACAATAACACCCGAATATTTTTAATAACCTTGCACCCTGATATTCTATTTTCTTGTCACTTCAGTCCAACTTTTAACAGAAGCCATTAAATTGATAGAATCTTTTAACGATTGGACTGAATGAACAAGAGAAGAAAATATTAGCATGAAAAGTGAGAAAAAAATCAAAATGCAATGTGAAAATAGTGACAGGTTGACTGTTGTTAAGTGGATTATACCTTTACTTCCTTGAAAATTTTGAAGTTTCAAATATTACCCTTACAAACAATTAGGGTAATGTTTTTAGTAACACCAAACTTCTCTAAACATGACTTTGTCCACGAATAAAATTTCATTCTTTTTCGGTCACCAAATTACTAGATCAACACGAGTTCGAGTCGAACATTTAACCGAGCTGCTCTCGAGCTACTGGTGAGTAGCTTGGCTTGTTTCCACCCTTACTCTCAAATAATAACTATACAAGTCTTGACCCCTCACATCCGTAATCGCATCCACCTCGTTTTGTGATGGGGTTAAATTTTCATTCCAACGTTACTTAAAATTCTTGTCAGGTAAAAAAGGATAATCAATTCGAGAGGAGTTTCATTTTTCTCTCATCAATAAATTGTCCGTACAATAAATTTTTCAGTTCAAAAATTCCATTTACAACATAAGATGCTGCGGGTTATATAATGAAAATTTACTATGTCCAAAACTAGTTGAAGAAACTTGAGTCTGATCTTCTTTAGATTGTCTTAGACATCTTTTGCACCAAGGCTATCAATAGGAGATTCGTAGACACATTTAGGCCACTTCCGTGATTGATGTTAAACAATAGAACTTTTAAGTTACATGTTCATCATTTCTCTTCAACAAGTTGGCATCAATAACCCGAACAATTGCACGAGGCATAGAATCATTTACCCAATTCTTCAAGTTCAAGTTTCCAACAAAAATTTCATCATTTGGCTTTCTTCTTGTAAAAACTTCAATCAACATAATTCCGAAGTTATAAACATCGCATTTTGTTGAAATCAATCCTTCAAATCTGTTTTCTGTGAAAAACCCATGAACATACATATATTTAAGGAAAGAAAAACATATAGAAGCAACAAAATTATAAAAGTAAGAATCATGATCACCTGGTGCAATGTAACCAATTGTAGCTAAGGTCTTGGTTAGCATACTACCATGGATCCATTCCCAACATTTTAGTAATACCAAAATCGCTAATATAGGTAACCAAATCTTCATCAAGGACGATATCACTAGGCTTCAGATCACAAATGATCACGGGTATCGAGTATTCATCATGGAGATACTGCATTGCACTAGCCACATCAATCATTATATTCAGTCTTTGTAATATGTCCAAGAAATAGTTACGAGACTACAACAACAACAACAAAAAAAGAACATTTTTGTTGTTTGTTCTTCTTCTCATTTAAGGGGTTTTGGTAACATTAGGGATAAAAAGAAAAAATAATAATTGGTGAATAGTGGGCTTAGAAGGGTTATAAAATATTCTAATAGGGTATAGGTATATTAGATAATAGTTATATATTATATGTTAAAGGTGTAGAATGGCCCAATTGGGTAGTATAATGTTAAAGAGAAGTTCAAAAATTTTGTAGGGGAAAAAGTGAAGTGTAGCCTTAAGTTTGTCAAATTTTATACTTTACATAAATTTTGTTTTAAGGTAGTGGAGGCAGCCACTACTGTACATAATGCAAGGTTGAATTTTATTTTCAAGATCACAGTAATTATAAATGAATCACTCGTAATGAATGCTCGTAGTGGAGATAATGCAAAGCACTGGCCACATTAATTATTATGTCCAATCGTGGTAAGTTGTTCAAGAAATAGTTGTGTGAGTACAACCAATTTCTCGAGGCTCCCAATAGACATGTATAATTACTGATAAAATATTTTTCTACTTAACCAGAAATTATTCGATATGAATTTTGAGTCAACTTGATTGGTTACATTTGTTGTTGACTCTTTAAGTATTTATTAAGTTATTACATCCGAACAAGAGGCAGTTTGTTTGGTAAGAAGAAATTCAGAGATTAAATACTAGTTTCATTTATGTCTAGATAATAAAAATATTAGTTGTTTAGTACAAAAAATTGCATTCAAAAGGCAGTGGTAGAAGGAAAGCAATACCATGCTTTCTGTTAAGGTTTCTCCTGAGGTACTGTTTCGTTCTAGGAAAGTAGTGAGCAAAAGAAATCTAAGAAAGGGAAATGGAATACACTAAAAATATTAATTCTTTTTCCGAGAAATTTCTGAAACTGTGCTTGTTTTGAAAATTATTCTTTTTCATGCTGACTAAAAATGATAATTCCTAGAGGTGGAAACTCGCATTCAGTGTCTCTTATACACATCTAGAATGTGTATAAGGAACAATAAAATTGTCAAAATTTAAAAAATAAAAAATAAAAAAATTCATTATCTCGCATTCAGTAAATGCAAGGTCTAAAAATTCTTTTTTTAAAAAAAATTCTGACCAATATCTACCAACGGTTACTTCATGTCCACCAGCCTTGTCACTTCCTCTCTTCCGCCACTCCACCCGGGACCCTCTCCTCCTTTCCCCAAATGTCATCCCAATGTAAAAGCCCTTATGCCTTCTTTAATTTAGTGGTGTCCTATAAGCCCGCTGAGAAACAAAACTTGCAAAGTCCAAGGAGGAAATTATTGGAATAAATTCATAGATTAGATAATAATAATAATTCTACGATTAACTCTTTTTTTAAAAAAATCTTTCTTCAACTACGGTTTTTAATCTAAATTTTAGATTTTTTAAAAGGTTAAATAGATTAAACCACTTAATATTTGGGCTATTTTGTACTATCTCCCTTAACGTTAATTTTTTGTCACTTTGTTTCTTTGACTAACAGTCAATTGTAAGTCCACCTTTAACTTTTTTAAAAAGACAAATTTACCCCTAAAGATCAATTGCAGTAAACCCCTTTAATGTTTAAGTGAAATTTCACTTTACCCCTTAGATAAGGTTTGTAGCATTTAATACATTGGGATAAAAATAAATTTTAATAATATTATCAATATTGTTAAAAATATAAATATGCTTCAAATTAATTACATTCTAATATTCTAATTCTCAAATTATACTTTTTAAAATATTTAAAATTTAAAAAGATGATGAAATAATTAATTTTAAAATTTTTGATGAATTAACCAAATAGCTGCCAGATATCTCCAAGAAAGATCTCCAATATTTTCTCCCTAGTTGTCACTACAAGGCTGGTGAAGAGGAAGTGACTATTTGGTCAGAATTTTTGGACAACCTTTTTCTGTTAAAAATACAGACCTCGCATTCACTGAATGCGAGGTCATGAATTTTTTAATTTTTTTTAAATTTTTTTTATTTTGTCATGAACTCGCATTCAGTGAATGCAAGTTCCCCCTAGCCGAAATTCCCATTTTTAGTCGGCATGAAAAAAGAACAATTTTCAAAAGAAACACAGTTTCAGAAATTTCTCTTCTTTTCCTTGTTTGTTAAACTAAAGAAATTAGAGGGAAAAGGAAAAGATTCTTGGAAAATGATTCTTCTATTTCGATTGTGGATTTTGTGAAAGAAATTAAAGTAAAAATTTAATAAATCATATAGGAGTATTCATTTAAATTAACAATCATCAATTTTTTGACAAACCTAAACCTTTTTGTCTTGAAACTCAACTTCCTTTAATAGAAAACAAACATAATACAATCATTACAAGAATTGTAATAATGATAATATCGTTGATATTATCGTTGGTATTATATGATAATATCATCCTATGAAAATTGTTACAATAAATTTTGACCCAGATAATAATCGTTGATATTATCATATGAAAAGTAATTTCCTAAGAAACTTGTTACGATAAATTTTAACTCATCCAATAAAAATGAGATACATGGCACAAGTCATTTACACCTACCACATACAATTATTATATACAAGGCTGGGCCGTTGGTACACAACAATGACCCACGAAAAATTTGAAATTTGAAGGACAAAATCGAAAAAGAAAACACTAACATCACTATCAAATCACTATTCTTATAATTAGATTCCTGAAATGCGATAAAAAATATGAGAAAAATGAAGTATAAAGAAAGTATTATTGTGTATACAAGTGGGCTACACGCGACATGCGTTAGATGTAGCATGGATACAGACTAATTAGCAATTGCTAACCTTGATAGGTGTAATTGTTACCGGAAACTCTCCCCTACGAATTGCTATTCGATTTATGAATATCGATACACGATTCATTTATGTCCCGATTCAATGTTTCATGTTTCAAAACATCAAAAGTAGCGGATTATTATCAAATAGGATAAAGATGCATGCAATTTTGTTAAAAATGACAACGGTATTTGAAAGTTGAGAATTTCATTTTCTCTAATTACTAAATATTCAACATTTACTATAAATCTAATTAACAACAATCACTTTGTCCCTATCAAACAATGTTTCCAAAGCAACTCTTTTATATGTAAGTTGACACAAACTTTTTTGTAACTTGAAAATTTTGCTATCATTATATTGAAAATTAAGTCAAAGTCACATTTTCCTATGGCTAACCATAGATATATGTTGTTACATCATGACTCCAAATAGTTATTGGTATCGACTAAACCACCCCTACATATCTGATACTTAAAAAGATGACGTATCATGTCCCCAAACCTGTACTGCATATCCCAACATATCACATATCTGATAACTATGAGTCGAACAAAGTATGGAGGTGCCACAAGGACCATGAAAGTGATAGCAACCCATGTTCTACATAATTTGTTAATCAAGTATACATTGTTGGACTATGCATGGGTGTGCTATTAGAGAAGAAAAATAAATGACTGTATAATCTATATACATATACATATATATATACATATATATATATGTATATATATATATATATATATACACACACGCACACACACACATAAACACTATTATAAAATGTATTATTGGTGTTTTTTATTTTATTTTATTTTTTTGCTTTTTTGATCTACTTAAATTACCCATAATAACTAATGGACAAATAGGTCATTATATAAATTTGAATTTTATCCAATAATAATTTTTAAGTTTAGAATTTCTCTAAGTGTCTAAATTCATATGTTTCCCCTTGAGTTATTCTAGATGACTAAGTTCAATGTGTGCGTATGTGCTTTGAATGGAGTAGTTCATGTATCTTGAATTTACCATAGTGCAAGTATAGATTTTCATATCACCAACTATATCAGAGGTCACCCTATGTACTTATAAATACCCTTCTTGAAGTTCAAAATAAAGTCACCAAGATCATAACTGTTCTCCCTCTAATTTCCTTTATCGCTCCAACAATCAAATCACTATGTAAGAGTTGAACATGTAAGTAATTTATACCCTAAAAATTTGACTAGGGAAGAACTTGTAGATGATGAATTAGATTATATAGATTATATATGTGTACCACCAAAGTTATGATATTGAACGCTTCAATCGGTTTGTCGGATGACTGTAAAATTGTAGATAATAAGTGTAAGGGGCAGCTATAATATCAATTAGTTCAAATAAGAATTCCAAAAGAAACATGTATTGCTTCTTTTGAATGTGATAAGATATGTTGGATCTTTAATAACGTATTAACTTAATTTTTTTTCTTAGTTAATCTGATAGATTTTTAGACTTAAGGCAGGGCCAAGATAGGAGGGTTCAAAATAAGAGATGCTCTTCAATAACGGGGGTATTTTAATTAACTGTTCTCCCAAACATAAATATATTTTGATCAGTTTCAAGTGTTCATATACTTACCATTACTTGTTTATTACAACATTGCTTATATCACACTATTTAGATTTTGATTATATAAAAATTTAATCTTTTTGTGATATCTCTACAATTGTGAATCTATAAGACATAACATGCTCAATTATCTTTAAAAAAAATAGCATCATTTGTAAGGTGTCATTTTTATGGAAAAGAAGTGGATATTTAAAAAAACCATAGACTAACTCAATTTCAATATCTTGTCAATTTCTATTTCATCGATGACAAAATATATATATATATATATATTATTAGCAAAATATTCAAAAATTCAATCAGTATAGAGAATAAAAAGAAAAAAAATAGCTGCAATAATAGTTTGTGGCAAGGTAAGATTCTCAGACAATTTAAAGGCATTATATTGGAATATCTCCATGCTAGAAAGAATACTATAGATTACATGAAAATTGTAAATTGGTATCTATATTACTAGTTTGTTCTTAGTTTCTTTTTACTTAAAAAGGGAAAATAAATGAAAGTGTAACCTAGCTAATTAACCAAAATCAACATACTCACTTATGTATTCACATTAATGGCATAAAGAGAATAAAAAAAGTAAACAATCTAACAATGTGTTTCAAAATTATACAACAAAAGTCATGTTAAAGTAGCTACTGTATTATCTAAAAAATCATTTTCATAAAAAATAAATTGTTATAATCTTTTTTTTTGTTTTTTTTTTTTGGTCAATGATACCTTAAAGTTCACTTAGATTTTATGCCTAACATAATATACTACCTTTTAAAGGAATAAAACTTGGGTTTTATAAATTACAGGCAAAACTTTAGGCTATAAGACAGGTTGGTCCAAAAGATAAATTAGACCAAGGTTCAAAAAGATTCTTCTTAAATCAATTTAAGTAATGCAGTCTAATGAATTTTGTTGAACTTTGTTGGAAAGGTGGACAAGTCGAAAGAATAATTGAGCACAACTTGTTCAATTCCATATCCTTTTTCCTACAAGCCATCATCCATAGCATATTTATATCATCATGATAAATGAAAACTAATCTAAGTTATTGTTTATTATTGGCTAAATTGTGGTGGTTTGGATTTTTAAATTGGTATGCATATCGACATAAATATACTGCACTTCATTTGCATTCTTGAACCTAATACATGTAGTAACTTTTTAGGAGCTTTTTGTCAGAGCATGATGTAGGCTTGACTAAATAAGAACAGAAAACAATCAACTAAAAGAGAACAAGTATGCAATGAAATATATTTATAGAAGATAAAGATACATACACAACCAGATAAGTTGCATGCATTAATTTAAACAAAAAAGTGATAATCATAGGTGTTTTGTTTATCTATACTATGATAAATCGGAAGTTTGACCAATTAAGTGATTTTGATTTTCTTTTCCAAGTTACCCTTACTATAAAATTTAATGACTTTGTTATGTCTCAAACTTGAATATTTTTTATAATTATTTTGGGTATTTATGTAAATACTTCTCAAAGAGTGAAAGAAGAAATAAAACCTGCTTTTAAAACTTCATATTAGAAAATAAATTTGATTGAAGTAAATTACCTTATGTAATAGAATATTAGGAATGAATTTTAGAAATTAAAGAATAGTAGGAAATAATTTTTTTGGGATGGGTTTTAGAAATCAAGCAATAATAAAAATAAAATTTACTTGAAAAATAAATTTACATATTTTAGATATACTTGTGGAATCTTAAAGCAAAAAAACAAAAAAAATCCTAAAAATGTACACAGGAAATAAAACTAATATGATTTAGAGACGTAGATTTTATTTCTCAAGTTACCCTTACCATAAAATTTAATGATTTTGTTATTTCCCTAAGCTTTAATGCTTTTTTTTAATAATTGTTTAGGCTATATTATTTAAATACTCTCAGAGAGTAAAACAAAAAATAAAACATACTTTTAAGAATTCATATTTGGAAATAAATTTGATTGAAGTAAATTACCTTATGTAATGGAATATTACGATGAGTTTTAGAAATTAAAGAAGAGTAGAAAGTAATTTTTCAAGATGGGTTTTAGAAGTCAGGCAGTAATAAAAATAAAATTTACTTGAAAGATAAATTTATACATTTCAGTTATACTTTTGGACACTAAAAGAGAAAAAATATCCTAAAAAGGTACACCGATAATAAAACTAACTTTATGAGATTTCATATTTAGAATTATGTTTGATTGAAGTAAATTTCCTCATAGAGTAGAATTTTGAGATAGATTTAGAAATTAAAGATGAATATTAAGTAAAGTTATTAAAAAAAAAGAAGTTAACTAAACAAAATTTCTCATTAAATGGAATTACAAAGTGTTAAATTTCTTTCCCAAATTGCCCTCACTATAAAATTTAATGAATTTGTCATGTCACCTGAAACTTGAACGCTTTTTTATAATTATTTATGTTATTTATGTAAATACTCCTCAAATAGTAAAAAAAATGAAATAAACCTACCTTTAAGACTTCATATTAGGAAATAAATTAGATTGAAGTAAAGCCATCCCTCTCCCTATCTATTAGTGACTCGAACCCATGACTAATAGCTTGTAAATAAAATATCTTACCACCTAATAGAATATTAGAATGAGTTTAGAAATTAAAGAATTGTAGGAAATAATTTTTTTTTGGCCAGGATGGGTTTTAGAAATTAAGCAATAACAAAAAAATAAAAATTACTTGAAAAATAAATTCACATATTTCAATTATACTTTTGGATCCTTAAAGAGAAAAAATCCTAAAAAGGTACATAGGAAATAAAACTAATCCTAAAAAGGTACACAAGAAATAAAATTAACTTTTTAATACTTCATATTTAGAACTAAGTTTGATTGAAGTAAATTTAGTCTAGCGTAGAATTTTGGGATAGATTTAAAAATTAAAAAATGAATGTTAAAAAAAGTTATTAAAAAAAGAACTTAATTGAATACAATTTCTCATTAAATAGAATATAAAGGGTTAAAAACCATTTTGGTCATTCAAACTAAGCAAAAATCTCAATATGGCCTTTTGAATGGAAAAAGATCTCAATTTGACCCTCTAAATTGAAAAAATATTCCAATATAGTCCTCCAAATTGAAAGAGTCTCACTTTGGTCCTCAAACCTAAAACAAATGTTCCAATGTGGCCCCCAAAATTGAAAGATTCACAATTTGACTCTCCAAACTTAAAAAATCTTTTATAATTTGCCCTACAAACTGAAATGAATTCTGATAAAGATAAATACCATTAACCTTTTAAAAGCACACAAGTTTAAAATATAATTTTAATATTAATAATTACTTTACTATTAGAATAAGATTTTTGTATAGAATAGAGATTTCTATCTAATATCAATTTTTTTGAATGATGAATTTTAGAAATTGTACAAGTATGGAAACAAAAAAAAAATTTAAGATTAGGAATTAAGTCAAATAATAGTAAGAATTATCTTTAATCAAAAAGAATTAGCAGTATTTATCACCTATAAAACTTTTGGACTTTTCTAAGAGAAATTCTTAAATCTTTTTCTATTTTGGATACAAAAAATAAAAAATAAAAGAACAAAGGAGATATAAAATTGCTTAAAAAGCCTGAAGGCCATCTAAACTTGAATTTACAAAGACATTATCTTTCATAGATAATGTTAACATCCTCACCTTCCTTCCCCAATGCTATTTATTTTGCCTCTAATGTTGTTGTCTAGACTTTCTAAAATGAAAGACATTGTTCAGAATATCAAAAGAATTGGGCTTTTGTGTGGTGTAATAAAAGAAACTATAATGTAGAATCCATCTTTTTTATTATTGTTCAACTAATTAGATGGGTAGGAAAGGGGTGAAAAATGTGATCCACACATATTTTGTTTTTTGTGTTTTTAAAAGACCATAGTTATTATGTTGCAATTCTTAATTTGCTTGACTTCATTCCCTTTCCACACATTGAATAATTAGCACCTATTTAATCTAAGTTACGCATTGCCTATAATTAGAATTAATTCCTAAATTATATTAGTTTAAAATTCTTAATAGATAATTATTGTATTCCTGCAAAAAAATTATTATTATTGTTTTTGAACTTGTAAACATCTAATATTAAATGTTAGTAACCGTATAATTACAAACTAAAAAATAGGGTTACCAAATCAGTTTCTAATTAGATTTTATTTAAAGTGTCCTTTATCTAATAAAGCCTAAATATTGAATGTGTATTGTTGCTTTTGAATTATTACTATACAGGTTGGTAGCTACTCGAGCTATATGTGGTTAATTTAATTTTATCAAATAAAATATATAATATTAAATATTTTTATTCTAGCCAAATGGTAGAATATTTTCTACTTTTTTTTTTTCATGATATAATTCCTATTGTTGTGCTAACTACATATTTAAAAGAGATCTATATGTCTTAAATTAGAATTTGCTATTTGTATTAAGTATTTGCACACGAAGAATTCCTTTAAGTTGGTTCCAAGAGAGGTCTAAAGATTTAAAAATAATAAAATACCCTAATGTGCTTGATAAATCCAAATTTGTTAAAATATAACTTGAATAATTAAATAGAATAAAGGATTCCAGTAAACTTTATAAATTGTCGACATGTTCAAGACTGCACTCCCTTCTTTGATTACTGAACTTACAGAATGGATGTAATAATAAACTCTAAAACTATTTCCAGTCATATATTGTGTTCCAATTAGATGAACTTTTAAACTTTTCCTACTTTGGAGTTGTATCAAGTACCAATAAGGTCATTGTATAATGTTTATTTAGTAATTCTGACTCAAGAAAATGGACATTTATTTTAAAAATTGAAAGATGTATGTGTTATTTACAAGACACAATTATTTAGATTAATTGCTACAAAAAAATGGGAATCAACAACCAAAACTTTTAGCGAGAAGAAAAATTAGTTGCTAAAACACCTTTTAGCGACCAATGCTTCATTTGATTCATCAATAAAACATAGGTTGAGAACAACAATAGTTGCCAAAAAAAGATTTTGGTTGCTAAAGTATACTTAAATCAATAGAGGCTGCAGCAATTAAAGGCACATACAACTAGCATCTTTAACCACAAATATACCAATCAAATTTGCTCTCAACCTCACCATTAATCTATAGTAGATTATGTCAAAATTATAGTAATAAATATTTTTACACAGTAATATGAAAGCTATATAGTGTAAAAGATAATTAATGTCTCAAAGTTATAACAAATTATCTTATTAAATAGCAACATGAAATTTAACTCAAAAGAAACCAAGTCTAGAAGCCCGTTATTGAACTTGCTCATATAGGTATTGACCACTAATATTAAATAGAAGATACTAAAAATTGTAAATTAAAATTTGAACTGTTGGTTTAACGTAAAAATTTAGGGTCTGTTTGATAACTCAACTTAATGCTGAAAATTAATTGATTAAATTATTTTTGAATTCAGTATGTTTGATTAACAGAATTCTCTTATCACTTAATACATTAAGTATTGCTTAATTTGTATTCAAAATTTTAAGTGAAAAATATTTTCACTTAATCTGCTGAATTTTAAATAAATATACAAACACATAGTCTAACACACACATATTCACACACATTTTTCTCACTTGCACACACACTCACACAAACATATACTCTCTCACACACAAAAACACACACTTCCTCACATATATACATTGTCTCTCTCTCACACATACACACTTAGTCTCTCACACACATTCTCTCTTGTCCTTTTTCATATTCGTATTCACACACACTCACACACATGCATATTCTCTCTCACTCACATACACACATTCTCTCACACACACATACATACCCTAGCATACACATTCTCTCTCATATATTTTTATATCATCCTTAATTATTCATTTTCTTTTCTACGCATATATGACAATTATTTATAATAAATTAATACATGTATGAAGTGACATATTTAATTCAGAAATTAAATTCAGTTGATCTATCAAACAAAAATAAATTTATTAATTCACCAATTAATATTTTTAGAACTTATAATTCAGATTTCAGAATTCAAAATTCAGTATTCACCATTAACAAACACCCCCTTAGTTATAGTATTCACAACTTAATATTTTCTTTAGTAATTTACTATTCATATCAATTTATTGATAAATTTCAACATAAGCCAATCATTACTTATAAGGTTATCAGTGGGTTATATCTAGACCCCCATTGGATACATAGGTAATCCTAATATTATATTATATCTATAGAACCTGTTATTATAATTAAATCTCATAAAATTTTATTCACACTAATTATCGTCATTTATTTTATATGATTTAATCTATAAGACTTATTAGTGAGGAGACCAAATACCGAATCTTCCTTATATATATAAAGAAAGAAAAACAATTTTAGCGGAGAAAAAAAAAAAAGGCCGGCCAATTTTAGCGGATATGAAATCTTTATGGAATTTCAAAAATCTTTATACTGCTGCATATAGATGAATAGTTAGATTCCGAAAATTCTGAAGGCAAGAACTCACAAATAGAGGAGAAATTCTGTAATCCATTGCAAATACTCCACTAGCGTTCCTGATCTAAGGTATTTTTCTCTAAAATATATGTTTCCTATCCAAATGATACACGAAACTTTTTAGCAAATTTGTTGGTATGTGGAATGGAAAATACTTCTATAGATCCGGTCTTGGCCCAACCTGTAAACCTTGTAGTCAAAATTAAATCTTATAAAATTTTACTTACATAATTTAATGTCATAAATTTCATAAAATTTAATCTACACCACAGAATTTACCAATGGGACTAAAGTACCATGTTTACCTAATTATTTTCCATGTGAAATTGGGCTTTTCGAATTTTGTGATTATTGTGTTCATTGTCGGAAATTGATTTCTTTTACAAATATACACCAGATCTATTTTTATTAAGACTGTTTTTTTTGTGTCAAAATTTGATCTTTACTGTGGCTGTGCTTTAATAGTCATGTGAAATTGATCTTTGGAAGGATTAGATTTGGGGTATTAGTGGAATAGCTGTCCTAAAAATTTTTTCCATAATTATGAAAGTTTTAGTCAAGATATTATAGAGAGTGGGCATATATGTAATCCTTTGAATTTACACATCTTTAAAAGGATTGCATATATGCCCACTAAATTTTGTGGAGAAGTCCAACTTTGGATTACATATATGCCCACAAAATTATAGAGAGTTAAAAGGATTTTACTGCTTCTATAAAAATAAGTTTAATCTGCTTCTATAAGTGGTTTTATTTTCATGTTGTTGAACCTATGTAAATCTTTGGATTTTACTGCAAAGTAGTGATTGTAATGAAGTTCGACTTTTACTGTTTACATTACCTTGAATGGGTGGATTTTATATTTTAATTATTTAGATACCCTTGAGTGGATTAATTAGTTTGTATTCTAACGGTTTAGCTAACCTTGATATTATAGAGTTCTATCTGGATCTTGAAGTTTAAAAGAACATCTCTTATTAGGAAGATTAGATTAAACAAGAAGAGTTATGGCCTTTGGTTTATTGACACTCTTTCTTTTTTTTTTTTTGTTTGTTTCATGTGTTTATGTCTGATTTCTTTTAAACTTTTTGTTTGTTCTGGTCAGGTGATGAATTCTGATTAATAAGACTACCTTCATGTAGTTGGTATCATGGTGAATAACACATGATTAGCGTATTGACAACTACAAAAGGCTGTTTTTCGCTTATGGTAAGGACACAGAGAATTTTGGATTTGCTTATGCCATGTTATTGCTAATTTATTCTTCTTGCTTCAGTACTTTTGGTCTATTTACTGACAAATTAGAAATCCTAATGTTATTTTGTATCTTTTGTTGGATAATATTTAGCATTTATTTTGATTGTACAAAATTTGCTATTCATTCAGTATTTATGGATGCTGGATATGGAATTAGTTGGGAAAATTTTCCTATTTGTCAATTTGCCTCAACTCTTATTTAGGAAGCTAATCCAATGAGACATTCACCCAAATTAATGCAACTCAAGGTGCTGCCTAAGGTACAAGTAGTGCGCAACTACTAGAGGACTTACTGGCCAAATATAGAGTCAAAGAAATTCTGGATATGCTCCAATAACAAATGGAAACCAAGGGCCTCATCCGGACAATGAAGGAAATGGGAAGAAAAAAACTATGACTCTAGAGAGTGGATAGGGAATTAGGGTAGTACCTAATTAAGGGTAAAGGTTCTGCAAAACCCACCTGGACAAGCCAGTGTTTGATACCAGTGGAAGATGAGACTTAGAAGTATCTAGATGTATATTCCCGACTGTTGTAAAGGATAAGGAGACTGACACTAATGTATTTAGATTGTAAATTTATAAATACATGGTTTTAGTTTGCCATATAATGGTTGCAACAGCCTTAATATTTTATTTTTATCGATAAAAATTCCATACTATCAACTTAAATTGCAAAATATGTAGCCTAGTCAATTATCGCAACTAATTTTATGTACTTTAGCTATTGGAAAGTTCATAAGTCATTGTAAATCCTTGGCGACCACAACAATTCTAGTTGCTGTAGCATTTTGCTTTACCGACCAAGCTTGCCATGTGGTCGCCAAATAAGTAACAAAAACCTAGGTATAGCTACCAAATTACAACTTAGTGACTATGATATTCAACTTTTTACTTCCAAATAATAGTCATTGTTACTGTCAAAATTAGCGACAGCATAAAGTCGTGTTTGCTATTTGTGGAACTTTTAGCAATCAACTGATTTTTGGACGCTAATACTTTTAGCAACGAAGCTACGTGGGCTACTTTGTGACGATCCTTTTTTTGGTTGCAAATTCTTTTGCCAACCATATTTGATCTTTAGTAGCAATATTTCCGGTCGTTGAATCCTATTTTTGTTGTATTATGAAATTATTTGAATTATTAAACTAAACATATCTCTTATGTTTATAATAAAGTATATCTAAAGGAAATGTATAAAGATCACATGAAAGCAAATATTTCTCTAAACTCCTGCGAACTATTCAAAATTTTTTTTGACTTAGTTAATGTGAAACCTGAATGTTTTTAACCCACTACTAATATTTAAGTCCAGATACTCGTATAGGCCCATAAGCTTTTATTTGGGGTGAGTTAATTATTTGACAAGGAGAAAGGGACTAAGTTGCAATAATTTAGAGTAGTTATTGGTTAAAAAGGAAATATATTGTCACACTGATAACAACGGAGTACTATTTCAAGAACTAGGGTTTTCGGAGAACGAGGCAACTTTTATAGAGAAAATCCAACTAAGTGGGTTCTCAATTCCAAGGTAAATATTAGTTTTTATTTGAGTTTTATTGTGAATATTTGGTGACTGGTGATATTTGGTGATATTTGAACTATAGTTACACAGAGGAAATAGAAATCATGGATTGTAGGAAAATAATTTAGAAAAATAAGATATATTTGTTGGAGAACTTTAGAAACACTAAAGTACTCCTTAATGATGCAAAACAAAATCTGGAACAGAGCAAAAATAAGAGAATAAGTTCTTAGAGGAATTTAAACAAACATGTAGTGGGCAAAAAATACCGAAAACTCCTAATTACTTTATTCTTGGACTGAAACTTGCCTTAAATAGGCTTACAAGACTAGAAAAATATCACCAACTTCTAAGAGAAAAATATGGCACAGTCAAGACGTGCCTTCCAGAATAAATCAGAAATAAAGGGAAAACCAAAACAAACTTTGGACCAAGTCAATGAATAGTAAAAATGCAATTGCAAATTTTGAATCAATTACTCAACACTTTCCTTTGATTCAAAATTGCACACTCCAAGCTGATTTCTTAACTAGACATGCTTGTCACGCAGCAAAGATTTTGTGAAGATATCAGCTACTTGTTCATTTGTATTGCAGTACTGCAACCCAATCAATCCATCTGCCACAAGGTCACAGATAAAATGAACTCGAATATTGATATACTTTGTTCTCGCATGTTAAACTGGATTCTTGGACATAGTAATAGCTACTCTGTTGTCACAATAAAATGTCTGTTCACCTGGCTTCGTTTTGTTCTTGACAGAGATGTGCTAAAATTCTTCTTAATCATTGAAGAAGATAGAATTAGATTCTAAAAGGAGAGAGAAAGTGGAATGACTGAATAGCAAGAGTGTATTTTATTATCTGAGTTTCGAACCCTTTTTAATAGCACCCAAACCCCTTATATATAGATTTACATAAGGAGGCACGAGGCTATCTCTATGCTAGCCAGCTGAAGCTGAATTACATAATTGTCCTTAATGAGGCTGCCACGTAGGCACCTCTAGAACAATCTAGGGAAGATGCTATGTGTCACTAATCAACATCATCAATAGTCTCCTCGCTTGGTACCGAGCCTCGCGGCAGGGGCCGAGCCGAAAATGACTGCTCACAGTCCCTTGACGACGACAACCAAGACTCTTATACCTAGCTGAGGCGTAACACTTCGGAGCACTTTAGTACCTGCACTTGCCGATCCAAGGTCGTAACGACCCTTGGGATCCTTGGCGAGACGTAACTGCAACATTAACATTATCAGACACGTGGGTGACGTTTTAGCTGAGTCCCCATGCACTGAATTCCATTTATTGTAGTGCATTATTCGCTCCGATTTTGTTGTAAAATGCCTCGTTTTACGCTCCGTAACGCCCGTAACATGTCTCATTTTTCACGCCATATCTCGTTTATCACTCCATAATGCCTCGGTTTTTCTGCCTAAATGCCTTTTATCATTTCAAAACCGTCAAATTTTCCCACCAGAACCATTGAACATTCTAGAAGAAAACCCACCGATTTATACCCACATTCTCTCCCAAATTTTTTTTCTTTTCCTTACTCACTTTACTTCATTTCCCCCAACCTATTACTACCATCCTTCGCCTCTTACTACTTCTCACTCCTTTATTCCCCCAGAGACTCACACACTCTCCTCCATTCACTCTCATCCTCCAGTTCCCCTTTCCTCCGTCCTCTGCCGTTCTACTGTCGCTGACTTCCAACCGCTGCTCTACGCCATCACCGGACACCACTAGGAGTTCCCCCAAAAATTTCCACATCGTCTTCAAAACAGAAGACCATGGCCGGTACGTTCACTCCCACCTCTCTCATTAACACGCCGGTTCCCCTTTCCCCTTTAAACGCCGTTGACAGGATGCTAAATCCTTTCGACGAAGCCCTTCTGGCAGCAGTGCCATTAAATTTTCCCCCCGATCCTCTCTTTACCGAACCTCCACAAACGACCACCCTAACCTCCAAACACAAAATGTATCAAACTCTCTCGACCCCTAGGATATCAAAATCCTTAGGGATAGATGCCGATTGCCCAAGAATGTGCACATCAAAATCCCGGTCCCCGAGGACCGAGGCCACCTGCCTCTTCCTGATTACTTAACAGTCTACTAGGAACAACTCGAGACAGGGCTGAGGCTCCCAATAGCGCCTCTCCTCGTCAACCTATCCAACCACTGGGATATCAGCATATCCCAGCTGACCCCAAACGCACTTCGGGTCATTGCCGGCTTCACCTTTCCATAGATTACATGACATCCCTTTCTCTTTGGACACCTGTAGGATGCTGAATGCTAAAATTATCCCCTACAAAGGGATTCTTTTACATCTCTCCCCGAACCGCGGGCAAACAGCTAACTTCGGGTAACCCCTCATCCATTCATGACTGGAAAAGTCATTATTTTTTATCCGATACCTCGACCCTCCAATGCCCCGGGGTCCGTGGAACCTCATCAAAAAGAACCTAAAAATAAAAAATGCCTTTCTCCCGGACTCCATCCACGCTCGGAGGCTCGTCGAATCCAACCTCCGAATAAACTTCAGCAACCAACCAGCTATCCTATCAAACAACATTCTTGCCTGGGCAGGACTATTTCCTACCCACGACATCCTCCAGAGCTACGACCCTCAACAAGATCATCATCATTTTCTTACTTTCACATTTTTTTTTTTTAGTTTATCTTATCATTATTTTTTCCTGACCTTTCATCTTATGCAGAAGTCGAAGCATTCCTCAGGGGGTTGGTGTCCACCACATCTGCCACTGGTGCGGGCACTTCAAACCAGCCCTCTTCATCAACAAGAGGATTCTCATCCACTGGCCACCATCAACACGCCATCGTGGAGTGCCGAGTTTATACCCTCAACCTCGGCACCTCTGAATCAAATTGAGGCCAGCAGCTTCCCCGAGAGACCAGCAGGGGAGGTAACTCTGGTCCTTCGGCCCACCGAACCCGAGCCGACTGGCGTTATGAGGAAAAGGACTAGGGAGGCTGCTGGCCTCAAGGAGGGTCTTTCTTCAGCCATGACCTCTCCTCCACGTCATCTCTCCCGAGGCCTACACATTCCAGTGCGAGGGTTCAGACCCCAGGGACAGGTTCTGGAAACGTCCCTTTATCAAAGCAACTTATCACCTCATATGGTAAGGGACACTAAACCTCATTCGATTCCCACTTCTTATTCCTTCTTCACTGTCAAGAGCTAACACTTTACTTTTTTTCAGGTGATAGACAATACACTCCCGAGGAGGAGAGGAAATCCGTAGGGATTTGCTCTCATTTTGGGGTCGACTGTCCGTCGACCTTCTTTCGGTTGCTCTCACCTCAGGGAGCTTTGATCTCCGACAACTCCACCCCACCGATAGACATAAACGATCGGGCTCAATTCCGAGGGTGGCTCAGGAACAGGCCAAAATGGTGGCATTGCCTCAGGATATAGCCTATGTTATGAGGCTCACTCCTCAACAAAGGCTGGACGAGTTCATGTCAGTCTGATGAACGTAAGTCTAACTAACCCTTTGTGAAATTCCAACTTTTTGCACCTCGTACTTCAATTTATACAACTAATCACTTTACATTTTTTGCAGGCCATCACAATTTTGACCGCCATCGCAGATCGAGAGTCTTCCTTCAACTCTGCTGTCAACTCCATGAAGCAAGAGCTGGCTTACCCAAAATCCAGTGTGAATCAGGCACTGAAGGAGGCTATTGATGCCAACGAGATGAAATGTAATATCGAGGCGGGCATAAAGTACGACGAGTGGAAGGCCAAGCTGACTGAGGTAAGGGACAAGCTTCGGCAAACCGAGCTAGAGAAGAAGACCCTTGAAGTGGATATTTGCGATCGTGACAAGAAGATCGCAGATAACATCTGGAGCAAAGGGTTCTTCAAATTCAAGAAGAAGCTTAGATGGCTGAGGCAAAGTTTGCTTCTCGGGAGGTGGAGCTGCGAATCGAAGGCAGGAATCAATTCGTGGCCTCGGTCGAAGCGGACGAGATGTTGAAGGAGTTTACAAAAAAGGTCTTCTCCGTGGGGTTCACACTAGCCTATGACCACTTGGTGAAGAACTCTGATTTGTACGAGGGGCTGCCATACAATACTTTCATCACCGAGGACGTCATCAATGGTCTAGAGGCTCAATTCAAAACCCCCACTCCAATTCCCGGAACTTCTGGAACGACTCTGCTGATCCAGGGCCTGAACCCTGAAGCTGAGTCGGAGCCTACGAACCAAGCTTCCACTTCCACTGCCGAGCCTTCCACTTCCGCTGCTCAGGCTGATATAATTTTGTTATAATAGTTACGAACTCCTTTTGTAATAGTTAGGATTTTTTAATGAAATTCCTAAACTTTTGAGAACTTTTTCTTGTCAATAAGAGCCTTGGTAGATGTGAACTTTTCCTTTCTTCCGGCCTTATACCTGTCTTTCAATTTCTTTATTTCCTACATTTAAAACAAAAGTTTTATGATATAAGCAGGTAACAAACTTTCAAAGCTTAAGAATTCCAACATAAAAAATTGTCTAAGACTCCCTTTCATTCTGAACTTAGGCCTTATTTAGACCCTTCCAAGCTGAGGCAAAAGGATTAAGCTTGGCTCCTTATGTTTGCCTTAGCCATTTAATTTGAGTCAGCCCTTCCAAAGTCCAAGAAATAATGTTTTGCTCAAGCAGCCTTTGAGGATCGGATCCTCTTCAATTTCATTTTGCTTGGAGGGGGCTGCCTAGTTTCTACAATTGCGGGGAAACTGCTAAGCCTCGGCTCCCAATATTTGCTTTTGTGACGATCATGGTATCCTCGGAGAGGAGCGTGACAGTTAAACATTAAGTATATAAGTGAAAAATTAAGTAGACTAAAAAATTAAACAGTTAATATCTCCAAATATGCGTTATTATTTAATTCCTAATTTAATAAAATTCAAACAATTCAAAGAAATTAGTTGTTGTTAGTAAAAGTTTAGAATGATAATTTGTATGCATTCATGAGATTCTTTATAAATTACGGCAACCTCTCTAGTTAGCCAGAAAATTGAAAATTGAAAAATTATGTTGATACATTTTTTACACATATCAGAGTATTTAATAAGTCAAATACAATAAAATATTTTCTATAAAAGATAAAAGTTTCAATTGATTTATAATTATTACATTAATGAGAAAGAAAAATTGAACTAGAAAACAAAATGATAAAATCCAAATTTAACAAAAAAGGGTAGTGAGAAAGCAATTTCATGTAAAAGTGAAAAGAAGCGTAAAATTATTAAACACGTCATTGTATCCAGAAGGTTAAAGAATGTAGAGTTTTAGTAATAGTTAGTGTAATTTGTTGTCATAAACTCAATATAAGTCTTACTTGTCACAAACCAAAGAACAAATAAAGAAATAAATACTTGATAGATTTAGTGAAGTTTATAACTTTGCATTCAATGCTCGATTTCTCAGAAGAAAATAAAATGAAATCAAGTTTTCATTTAGGTTTAGTTAAATTAGTAGACTTATATTTAATTTTTGTATGTTGATAATTGCATTCTCTCAACTCTTAAGAATTGTAATTATACTTATTTATTTGATTAAAAAACTGTGATCTTAGTTCTAGTATTAGTTTATCTCATGTTTGCAATTTCAGATTGAAGATTGATTAATGTTAGCTTATAAGCTAAATCTAATAATACTTGAGAAAATGAAAATGACAGCTTAGAATTGGAGGACACTTTCTCCCAATCAGAAAAGAAAAGAGTCGAAATTATAACAGAATTTTATTAAATTTTAATTTTAAGTTCAGGGATGCCTATGTGATCTTACACTAGAATGATACAAGGTTAGAGAGAAAAAGGTGTCCGAAAAATGTAGAGACCACTATATTAGTCTTTCACATTATACATTTGTATTTATTTAGTTCCTCACTTTTAAAATGATAATTTTTATTCCTTTACATTACACATTTGTATTTATATAGTCCTTCAATTTGAAAATGATAAATTTTAGTCCCTGACAAATGTAAAATGTTGAAGTTTAGTCATTGAATCAAATCCCAAGTATTTTGGCCTAAATTTGTCATGTATCTCACATATATAAAACGTTGAATTTTGGTCCCTGAATCAAATCTCGAGTATTTTTGCCTAAATTTGTCATGTATTGTTCACATGACATATTTCTCGAGGAAAAATTTATAAATTCATCTTAGTAGAATGTTTTATGAGTGTGAAGGATATGAAGTAAGTGATTGATTAGCAATTTGTTTGTATTTAAGATTATTTACAATATCTGACTTGTGGTATTTTTTTTCCAAAATTTATAATCCAATCCAATGCTCGAGTTTTGTGTTGGAAAGGAAAACTTAGTTCCTAAATACTAAAAAAATATGTCATGTGAACAACACGATTAATTCAGACCAAAAAGTGCTCGGGATTTAGTCTAGGTACTGAAATTTGACATTTTACATTTGTGAGGGACTAAAAATCATCATTTTAAATGTGAGGGACTGAATAAATACAAATTAGTAATGTAAGGGACTAAAAATCATCATTTTAAAAGTGAGGGACTAAATAAATACAAATGGATAATTATTGACTTAATTAAATCTGTCTCTCAAACACATTAGATGTTCATAAGAGACATCCTTACTATTAAACAAAAATTATTAAGTTTTGTAATGGAAGATTTACAGAGATTTGATCCGTTATCACATAATTTTGTTTGTAGAGACCACGAGGACTTAAGGTTATGGGAAACATGGATTTTGATTCCGAGCCAAAAAATCCCTCCGGCATTCTAGTAGGGTTTGCAACAAAAAGTGGTTAGCTAATGCTGATGGTTGTTGGTAAAGAAGGTTAATATTTGGTCCTATGGGGTATAACATGCTTATTAGTTTTGGCAGGATTGATGTACTCTCTATTTGATCAAATATAATTTGAAAAGAATTGAAAAACAAACTGCTTAGTTCTACGGTACTCCCTATGGATTCATTCGATGACCATTGTTTGACATAAGCGCTAAGTAGTTTTTGGTTAGAATAGTAGATTAAATTTTTTTTCCTTTTTTTGTTATTTTTTTCTTTTTTGCAAGGGCAGGGGATCAGAATCACATAAGGGGGAAGGAATGGAAGGGGAAGGGACGGTGGTGAGGTTGGAGGTGTTTGCTGTATAAAAAGTTGCAATAAATTGGGTGACTTACGTCAATTTCTACATTTGCGGAAAAGAAATTGTGGAGACTGGGGTCCAAAACTTTCAGTAGCCATTCCAAATTAAAGAAGATATAATAAATAATAAGGAGAAGGGTCACTTATGCCCCCTCTAGTATAGGGATAATTACACTTTCCCCCTAAACTGAATATTGTAAATTACCTAATATTTACATTATTCATCAGTTAATATTTCTAACACCACTAACAAAAGTCAATTAAATGACTAAAATTTCCCTTATCACTATTGCTTTTGATTTTTTTTGTTTTCAACTTTTGATAGTGGTATGATAATTATAAAAAATATATATATGTAAAATTAAGTATAAAAAATATATCAATATAATCCATATCCATATTTTTTGGTCAAATTCTCATAATTTATGGAGTTTTTTTTTTGCAATTTTTGTAGTTGATTTGATATTATTTTGAATTGTAGTATTTTTCATAGTGGTAGAATGCTTCTCAAAGTAGGTCTTCGATAGCATTTTTTGTTTGAAGTTTTTCTGTAAGGGTTTTGTGTAACAATAGAATTTCATAAAAGTTTTTTAATTTTAGGTTGTAACTTGATATTTTATATTTTATATTTTGGGTTAAATGTGTAAAAATTATAATGTGGAATATAATTTGAGTTAGGTTTGTCACATAATTTTCACTCTAGAAGACAAAGATATCCATTTATTTATATTTTATTTTTCTTAATTTTTGATACCTTACTCAAGCCGATCAAAATAAAAATGCTTGAAAATTCAAAAATAATGACAGGGGCATATCAATCACATAATCGACTTTTCTTGACATTGTTAGAAGTGCACAAGGATTAATAGTGTAAGTAGAGGCAAATTGTAGTTTTTTTTTTTTAAATTTATGGGAGTAAAATGTAATTACCCCAATACTTTAGGGTAAGGGTATACATTCAACCAGTGTTCGACTTTTCGACTTGTTAAACTTGACTTGTTTGACTTTGACTTGAAAATCTCAAAGTCAAAATCAAGTCATATGAATCCAAAATTGATTATAGTGGAGTTGATTAAATTCGACTTGTTCGACCGGTAAGTCGAACAAGTCGAATAAGTTGAACATTTAATCTTTTTCCATTCCATATTCTAATTCCAAAATTTAGTACATTATCCCACAAATTTCATATCATTCCACAATTTTAAAATATCGTATTATAGAAATACAAGATAATACAAGTTCCACAAATTCAAAATACAAGTTCTTAAATAATTAAAAAAAATACATAACTAAATTATTGTAACATCATTCATACAGAAGCAAGCTTCATAAGTGGTGTTTGGTTAATTCTTATATTATATTTATGCATATCATTATCAAGTATCTTAATTTTTTTTAATGATTCTAATTTTCACATTATCATCCATATTATCATCTTTATATAATGTGTGTTAAAAAAATAATTCATAATATATTATATATACAAGTTTCAAATAGGTTATATGTACAAATTTACACGCACATATTTTTGTATGTAAACAAACTCTCTCTCTTTCTTTTATATATATAGAGAGTGATAAATATATGCATAATGTAGAAACTTATAAGTTATATCTTATAAGTATATAAGAATATATACATATGATTATATAACTCTATCTATATATACTTGTTGATATTGAAAATATTATAGTAATAAGTTATGTAGTATAACTGTATAAGTATATAAATTAGACGTTATGTAAAAAATATTTTTATTACAATTATAAGTTATACAAATGTTAGTATATGAACATAAAAACATGTATGTATAGATAAAATATATTATATATAGATATTTCAATAACTACTTAACTCTAGTATTTATATGTATTAAAAGGGAAATTAGTAATTCATGTAATTAGTTATTGAAATAAAGGTGTTACATTAATAAGTTGTACACTTATATTAATGTATAAATACATAATACCACAATTATACAAAGAAAAGATATTTAAGTATCAAGAAAAATAATATTATCAATTACTAACATAGATAATTATTAAGAATTACGAATATTATGGTTAAAATATTATGTACACAAATACAATAATATATTATTATATTTGTAGATACTCATATATATATATATATGTATGTATATATATTGATTCGACAAACAAGCTTTTGCTTACATCCCAACAAACGAGCTTACATCCCGACAAGGGAAACAAAGAGGTGGTGGAGGATTAGAGGAAAACAAAGAGGGTATGAGGAAGAGAATAAAGAAGATGTGAGATTTGAGAGAGGGTAACAAAATAATACTAAGTGTAGTAATAACCCCCTATTAACTTCTAAGTGTGAGAAAACTCTACTAAGAAAATTTATAAATTTACCCCTAAAATGGACCGAATCGAGTACCTGGCAGGTTGCTAAAATGTCACCTTCTATCCAACTCTCTACCCAACCCAGTTTCAGAATATAGGTCGAGTACCCTACTTTTTCGGTTTGAAGTAGATCGATTTGGTGGGTTTTTTGAGTCAGTGGATCAAAATGAACACCTCTAATTTCTTTTGTACTCAAGTTGCAACTAAAGAGTTAAAAAAAAAAAAAAAAACCCAATAACCTATTATAATCAACTCAAATTCTCAATGACAACTGCTCAATGTCAATTCGATGCTACCAAAAATATATTGACATATGGATAATTTTAAAGTAAGTGTTAAATAACAATGTTAAAAGATTGAAAAAATATATATATGTGTGATAGATATAAATATTATATTCACATGTCAGTGTATGATAAGCGGCATTCAGTTGTCACTGAAAAATTTGACAAAATCTAATTGTATTATATATCTGAATGTATTTAGTTAGAAAGAAAAGCAACAGTTAAATGAGACAATTTTAAGTAGATAATTAAACATGGTATACCATCCATAAGAAAATATTTGTCCAAGAATTGAAGCAGAGAAATTATATTACAACAATTTAAAACAGAGAAAAAAAAATAAAAAAGACATTCTCCTTAGAAACAGATGTAGGTGACATTATAGTACTTCAAATTTGGAGCGCAAATCCGAAGACAAAAGAAGCGAAGGCTCCCACGAAACCAGCCACCAATGACGGCGAATCTACAACCTAAGTTGCATTTTTTTCAGTAAATATTGGAAACTCATCCAGTATAGTTTTTCTTAATTAATTTGTAAATAAAAACATGCCACAGAATATGTATTCTTAATTTATTTACCTCCATGACATTCAAGAAATCTTTTGCTTGATCTTCTGTAGTGTATCCACCACAACTTTCATATCGAGCCTTTCCTTAGGAGATTCTTGAACACAATTTAATGCCAATCCCATGACATTTAATGATAAACACTCCAACCTTTCAGTGAAATGTTCCTCGTCAGGCTTCAACAAATCTGTGTCTATAACTTGAAGAATTGCATTAGGCATTGAATCATTTACCCAACTCTTCAAGCTTAGATTTCCATCAAACATTTCATCACTAGGCCTTCTCCTTGTAAAGACTTCCATCAGTAGGATTCCAAAGCTATAGACATCACATGCTGTT
The DNA here is from genome assembly GCA_025175665.1 of Cinchona pubescens. NCBI lineage: Eukaryota > Viridiplantae > Streptophyta > Magnoliopsida > Gentianales > Rubiaceae > Cinchona > Cinchona pubescens. The sequence continues at coordinate 246,045 of JANKKI010000283.1, forward strand.
GACACCTAGTCCTTCCAATCCGTAGTCTACAAGAGATATTGCAATCCAAGAAATCATTAGGAAAAAATTTACTTCTATAAAAGTGATGACAAATTGACAAAAATTACTAACGTGCCACTAAATTTGTAAAAAATGAACGAAATCTGACTAAATATCTAAAATCAGGGATAATGATTTAATATAATTTTGTTATCTCAGTAATCTTATGTCATTTTTAAAATCATTTTCCTTAGAAAAGCTATGAAAAACATATATATATGAACTAGAATCACAATATAAAGATTACCTGGTGACATATAACCAATTATTGCTAAGGTCTTAGTGAATGCAGTGCTTTCCTCGTTGCTGTAAATTTTGATATTACAAAATCGCTTACACCGGCAACTTTGATATAAATTCGGTTTCAAGTCACGGTGAATCACAGGACTCGAATATTCATGGTGCAAATATTGCAAAGCATTTGCCACATCTATCATTATTTCCAATTTTTGAAAAATGTTCAAGAAGTAGTTAGGAGAAGACAACCATTTGTCAGGACTCCCATTGCACATGTATTCAAGAACCAAGGCCTTAAATTCATAGTTAGTGCAACTACTGATGACTTTCACAAGATTTTGATGGCGAAGACTGCGGAGTGCCTCACATTCTGCATCGAAACTCTTCTGTCCACCTTCAAGTTGCAAATTAAATACTTTTACAGCTACAAAGATTCCATCATTCAGAATGGCTTTATAAACCGATCCAAAACTCCCAGAGCCAAGTAAATTGCTTTCACTATAACCATTAGCTGCTTACGTAGAAGTTCGTAATAAGAAAGTACTCTTCCTTTTGCTAGGACAGGTAACAAATCTGTTGCACTGGGAAACTTTTCTTTCAATCGATATTGAATTAATACTAATGCCAAAGACAACCAGAATGGAAATCCCCAGTGGAACAAATGTAAATAGCAGCACCTTTTTCGATATTGGTTTGTGTTTTGGATGATCACTCTGGCATGCTGGGGCATTTTTGAAAATGAAGGATTCACTGGTGAAGATTCTAAAAGGACCATCAAGGGGAATTTCACCCTTTAAATGGTTAAAAGAAGCTGTTTTTAGACAAGTCTAGGAATATTAAGCTGAACATGTTTCCACATGAAACTGTGATCCTTCTAACCTCATTGCCTGCTTATCTGTCTCTCTGCGGGCTCTATAAATCGCCTATTGTCGTTATACTTTTCTCACACTTAGATGTGTATCTTAGACACATTATGATAGGTATTTCAGCTTTCAAATATCCAATCTCGAGGGGCAATGAGCCAGCAGAGTTGGTTAGAGTTTGAGGCTAGATCGAGAAGCAAGAGATCTCTTAGTTTCCTCAAACTTGTAGGAATAGTTGAAGACAATAAGTTGGATTCAAGGTAAAGACTCCCGAGAGAAGTCATATTTGCAAAACAATCTGGAATTAGGCCTGAAATTTGGTTTTGGCCAGGATACAACTCTGCCGGGTGTGCATGCTACAAAAGGTATCTAGAGACTCTAGACTACCATTTAGTTTGTTTCTTGTGAGATACAGCACTTGAAGGTTTTCCAAGTCTTGGATTGTTCTTGGAATAACTCCAGTCAGCTGATTAACTTATAGAGAAATCACGATTAGACTGCTCAAGTTTCCAATTTCACTCGGGATTGGGCCTTCGACATTTGAAGCTCCTGCGAAGAAATAGTTCAGGGTAGTAGAAAGATTCCCGACCGAGGCTGGAATAAAACCATTGAGTGGATTCTCCGATATCTGTAAAGTCTTTAAATACTTACACTTTGTCAAGGAATTAGATTAGAAGAAACTCCAGCTCCGAGGATGTCGGATCATTGGTCAAATAGTTGCCATAAAGATCTAGATGTTCTAGGGGTTCAAGATTCCCAATGTTTTTGGGAATTGAGACAGTGAATTGGTTTGATTCGAGGGAAAGAAAGGACAATTTAGAACAATTTACAATTGAAGCTGGTATAGAGCCATTTAAATCATTGATGCTAAGTGAAGTTCCTCGAGTTTGTGAAGGTTGCAAATCTCTATTGGTATTATACCCATCAAATAATGCACGAATGTGATAAGTGTAATTTTTTAATGCGATCTAAGAAATAAAATGGGTATTAGATACCAATACATGATTTAAATGAATCGCTATTTGATTGAGCAGTCATAAGAAACTACTGGTTAATAAGTTCGTAGAAGAAGCAACAATGGTAAGCCAAGTCAGGTTCCCAATTTCTTTTGGTATAAGAGCCTGTAATTTGATTATATTCAATGCCGAAATTCGTGATACGAAGATTTAGATCATCTCTTGTGGAATGACCCCTGCCAATGGCCAAGAATTCGTTTATAAAAATTTGCCCACAGATTTGTTAAACAATTTCATAATGAGAAAAAAAATATTAAGCAATTTCACATTGTTTGAACAATGGGAAATTAATAAAAGAGTTTAGTTTCATCAGCAGTAATTTACCTTGTAAATTGTTGGTTCCGAGGTATAATACCTCAAGCATCTGTAAGTTGCCAATTTCTTTTGGTATGGATCCAATGAATTTGTTGAATGACAATGATAATATCTCAAGTTGTGAACACTGAGATAAACTTGATGGATTTGACCATGTATCTGACTGTCAGAGAATTCCACTTTGAGATTTGGAAGATGCTGGCATATATTATGAGGAAGTCTTTACAAGGTATAATCTAGATGTGTACCGAAGTAAACAGTTTCCAAAGTGATAAGCTTGAAGATTGGGTAAATGATATGGAACCAACGGCAGCTGATTCTGTTGAAGATTCAGAATTGTCACGTTATTGAGGTTTCCAATCTGTTCGGGACATTAGTCCAGAAAAGAGTAATTAGATAAATCCAAGGTTTGAAGTTCAGGAAAGTGACCAAACCACATTGGAATCTCTCCAGCGAAGTTGTTAAAGCTTTATTATGAGCCTTAGGCGGCGTAAACCGAAAAAAAGAAAATTTTGGAAATAGTTGCTTCTAATGTCGAGAGAAAACAAGAAAGGAGAGGTTTCCCAATTTTGGCGGAATGATGCCTGTGAGACTCATGCTTGAAATGTTTAAAGCATGACTCTTTGATGTTTAGAGCTGCATTTGACTCTGATCCAGTCACAAACAACAGAAGATGTTGTAGCATTTGAAGTCCAGTTTTGTGACAATAATTGATATCTGAAGTTAATCTCTGTCTCTTATACACAGTAGATTGATCAGAGGCTATGAAAAACACAAACATAGCCTCTGATCAATCTACCTGTCTCTTATACACATCTATATTGACTCTTTCCATTTCAAATTTGATGAATTTGGAACTGCTTATCGATTGTGTAAATTAGTGGCATCTATACGTTAGATATCGGGCCAAAATAAAGTTCTCAAATAGAGAAATTTATCCAATTGATAATACAAATTTCTACTTTAATACGATTGTATTAGTATTAAAGTAGCGCTTATGTTAACTCAAATTTCTACTTTTTTTTGATTTAATTCTAAAATTCTACTTATCTAGGAAACTAAAAACTGCAAACTTAAAAGGAATTTGTATGGTTCTATTCTCTATATTTTCGATGTTTTAGCTTGGTATTTGACTACAACAAAAGAAATACAACCTATTTCTAGTAGTGAACTTTCGACAATGGACAATAATTCAGCATGCCATCTAATGTTCAAGCATCAATTTGATTATTGAACCCTCAAACTAATACTTGGATTTAGGATGCATTACTTCTGAAGAAATACAACCTATTTATAGTAGTTAACTCTCCGACAATGGAGAACAATTTTCTTCATCCATTTTAATGCTCAAGCATGCTACAATTCTTCCACCCCTAAAAAAGATTTTGAAAATATATCCCACATGCCTAAGTTGTCAATTTGCAGGGCTATAACATAGAAACGAATCACAAAGTTTGATAATGAATTCTACCTATTCTCCATAACTCACATTTGAAAATAAGGCATAAAAGACAGGGTTGTCTTTTTCAGCACTATATGAAGTATATCTATGTGTTGAATTAGCCTCAACATCCTTAACTGGCTCATTGCCCCTCGAGATTGGATATTTGAAAGTATGACCCCAAAGCAGAGGACGTAACGCCGTAGCCTCACCTCTCACGAAGACACAAGTTCAAAATCTCAATATCCGATCACTTGCCTTAAAGAAAATTACGAACACTTGCAAAAATATTATATAATGGGGTGAGCATACACATTGTTCGATAAAAAGTTTGAGTTTTCTTCCTTTGGGCGACTATGTTATATATATCTATATTTTGAAAACATGTTTCAAATACATCATGTGCCCGGGTAACCCGTAAACTTATTGGCTATAAATTTTCATTGTGTATTGAGCTATAATTTGCTCAGTTTTGTGATTCAATTTTGAAGCTACTAAATATCCAAGACAAAGTACAAACACAATACAATAATCAATATTAACCTCATGAGTTTTATGGCTTTATTGGCAGGTAGATATTCAATCTTAACTACTATATTAGCTGGGAAAATAACCATAACAAAGTCAACTATTATAACGTTGAAAAAGACCATAACAAAGACTCATAGAGTATTGGGAACTATATTTCATTATTCGTGCCCGAAGATCTAGCCTTATACCAATTACAATTAATAAATAGTCAAAATATTAGACATGCATCACACAAATAATTTATCGAGTCAAATTGCCATACGATAATTTTATATAATACGAATCTTGATTATTTGGACACTTCTCACTTGATCACGATTAAATATGTAAATATAATTTCCAAATAAGAGTTTTATAAGAATTTTAGAAAATATGGAAAGAGTCGAACCCCTTGCCTTGATACCCTAGTAAATAAAGCACCTTATCTCAAGTACTTGTTCCACAACATACTTTTGGCCTATAAAATAATAAAACATACTCAATTCTTAACTAAAACTAATTCTTAAAATACTCAAAATAATATATAATCAAGCCCTAAGTCAAAATCCAAAGACTACTAGAAGTAAAATCTAATTTTCTCAGAAAATAATTAACTAAGCAAAAGTATCCTAAAGTTCAACTACAAACAGACGGATTTTCCAACAAATTTACATTCTTCTTTTTATATTACTTTCCAACAATAAGTCAACTAAAAAATATAGTTTGTCTTTTTCTTAACAAAGAATCACAGTGACATGGAGACATCTAGATGTTATTACTATGCCTTCAATACTCAATCTAGTAAATCTGTAAGTCAGAACAACATCCTCCGCCCATCAATTATTTTATTCCAATGACATAACACTGCCATAAGTCATCTATGCCTTCAATAGCTTTAAGCATGGCTTCAGTCAAGCAGCAATTCATGGCTTTAGCCATGCGACTGTTTCCCCCTTTTTTTTTTTTTTTCTTTTTTTGCTAATCAAATCAAAAACTTGATTTGGTAGTGAACTCACAGCCAAACCAACGTACTAAAGGTCCCTGGAATATGGTTGCTGCTAGACAGTTCCGTTTCAATCTTTCTTTTTTTTTTCTTATACACATCCAATTATGAATATAATTACGAATATCTCAAATAAAAGACTTAATATAATTCTCATGTCAAGAATTCTAAATAGAATTCCATGAACACCATTGAGTTAATTTTATAATTTCATCCATAAACACATTCTTAATAATCCAATAACAAGATCGAATATTAGAGGAAAATGATACTGCAAACTTAAAAGGAATTGTATGGTTCTATTCCTGTCTCTTATACACATCTAGATGTGTATAAGAGACAGATTTACTTCAATCAAATTTGAGATTTTGAACCTTGTGTCTTCGTGAGAAGGTGAGGCTACGGCGTGTTACGTCCTCTGTTTTGGGGTGTGACATATATAAACACACCCTGTCTCTTATACACATCTAGATGTGTATAAGATTTTTTTAGCGGGTTATAGTAGTTAAGATTGAATATCTACCTTGCCAATAAAGCCATAGAAAACTCATGAGGTTAATATTGATTATTGTATTGTGTTTGTACCTGTCTCTTATCACTAATGGCCATAAATTAGGGCTATCAATTGTGTCTGGATAATCATGTTTGGGTCAAGCCCTGCCCTCCTACCCAACTAATAATCAATTCATGTCATGTTGAACCCATTTATTGTCGTGTTGTATCGTATTCAACCTACATTTATATTTCACAAGCCATTTTGAAAATTCATATAACTGCAAATTAGTAAATAAACAACAAAATAAATTTTTATTGGTCCTTTTTTTCATTCTTTTAGCTTCTTAAGTGATAATTTGTGTGTTAGGAATAGATGAAATGTATTTACTATTTGGTATGTGATGTTCATTTGCTAGTTTAGTATAACTCCTATGTGTGGTAGCTAACTAAATTATTATTCAATAGAAGAGTTAAAATGTGACTATTCAATCCGTTCGATGAATTCTCATACCTATTCTGGATGATAGATTATTACTTTGCAATTGTAATAGTCACAACGATACTTAATTATTTGTTGCTATAGTGGAATTTTTTTTTTTTTCAAATATGGCTGTCTCTTATACACATCTAGATGTGTATAAGAGACAGTCTTAGAAGAGTCCCAAAGTTTTAGCTCAATTACTTTGAAAATATAGAGAATATTAAGATTCAAAAAAAAAAAATTATAACATAATATACTACCTTTTAAATGAGCTAAAGTTAGGTTCAATAAATTATAGGTAAAACTTTAGGCTTTAAGACAGGTTGGTATTAGAAGATGAATTAGACACAGGTAGATATGTATTCTACTTAATCTCAATTATAAGTAATAGATGTCTACATGAATATTGAGAACAGGATAGGTTAATAAAATCGAAAGAATAATTAAGCGCAACTTGATCAATTCCATATCCTTTTTTTCTAGAAGCCATCATCCATAGCATATTTACATCATCATGATAAATGGAAACTAATCTAATTTAGTGTCTATTATTGGCTAACTTGTGGTGGTTTGAATTTTTAATTGGTACGCATATCAACATAAATACGTTGCACTTCATTTGCCTTTCTTGATCCTAATACATGTAGTAACTTTTTAGGTGCTTTGTGTCTGAGCATGAAATAAGCTTGACTAAATAAGAACAAAAAACAATTAACTAAAAAGAGAAGGCCATTCATGTGTGCTTTGAAATATGTTTGTAGAGGATAAAGATATATATACAATCATATAAGATGCACGCATTAATTAAACTAAAAAGTGATAATAATAGGTGTTCTGTTTATCTACACTATAATAAATGAGGGAGTTTGATTTAGTTATTTATATTTTATTTCCCAAGTTACCTTTACTATAAAATTATAAAATTAACTCAATGGTGTTCATGGAATTTTTATAATTGTTTTGTTATTTATTTAAATACTTCTCAAAGAATAAAAAAGAAATAAAACCTACTTTTAAGACTTCATATTAGGAAATAAATTAGATTAAAGTAAATTACCTTATTAATAGAATATTAGGAATGAGTTTTAGAAAATAAAAAGAGTAGGAATTAATTTTTGGGATGGGATTTAGAAATCAAGCAATAATAAAAAAAAATTTACTTGAAAAATAAAGTTACATATTTTAGCTATACTTTGGACCCTTTAATGATTTAGTGATTTAGATTTTATTTTCATACACATCTAGATGTGTATAAGAGACAGTTCTTTAACCTTTTGAATACAAATGACATGTTTAAATTCTTTTACGCTTCTTTGTACTTCTATATGAAATTGCATTTCTCATTAAGTGGAATTACAAAAATTCTTGGACAAATATTTTCTTATGGATGGTATACCTGTCTCTTATACACATCTAGATGTGTATAAGAGACAGTCTACGAACTTATTAACCAGTAGTTTCTTATGACTGCTCAATCAAATAGCGATTCATTTAAATCATGTTTGTCCTTTCTTTCCCTCGAATCATACCAATTTTTGTCAATCTTTTAACATACACATCTAGATGTGTATAAGAGACAGTATCTATTATCATAGTCATAAGAAACTCATTGGTTAATAAGTTCGTAGAAGAAGCAACAATGGTAAGCCAAGTCAGGTTCCCAATTTCTTTTGGTATAGAGCCTGTAATTTGATTATATTCAATGTACCACCGAAATTCGTGAGGCTACGAAGATTTCCAATCATTGTGGAATGACCCCTAAGATGGCCAAGAATTCGTTTATTTATTTGTTTGACTGTTTCTTACAATCAATTTGTATAATGAGAAAAACAATATTAAACAATTTTCATTGGAAGACTATGAGAGAATTCTCTGACAGTCAGATACATGGTCAAATCCTTGTAAATTGTTGGTTCCGAGGTATAATACCTCAAGCATCTGTAAGTTGCCAATTTCTTTTGGTATGGATCCAATGAATTTGTTGAATGACAATGATAATATCTCAAGTTGTGAACACTGAGATAAACTTGATGGATTTGACCATGTATCTGACACATCAGAGAATTCCACTATAGTCTTCCAAGTTGAAAGACTCTCACTTTAGAACTCTTTGATAGTTCTTTAATCAACGTGAATAACTAAAATTGAAACATTCTCAATTCAACTCTACAAATTTAAAATCTTTTCTAATTTGCCTTCCAAACTAAGAAATGAATTCTGATTCAAAAAAATACCATCCATCTTTTAAAAGAACACAAGTTTAAAATATACTATTAATATTAATAATTACTATACTATTAGAATAAGATTTCTAATACAAAGTTCTATTTTAAATTCTTTACAAAATAGAAACTACATTAGACCTATTATTTAGACAAAAAAATTCAAGTTATAGACACAGATTTGTTGAAGCCTGACGAGGAACCTGTAAAAAAATAGCAGGACATTATCACCTATAAAACTTTGGGACTCTTCTAAGACAATAATTCTAAAATCTTTTTCTATTTTGGATACAAAAATTAGAAGAAAAAAAAGGAGATTAAAATTACTTAAAAAGCCCCAAAGCCATCAAAATTTGAATTAATAGTATCAACATCTTCAACTTCGCTCTGCCAATTCCATTTATTTTGCCTCTAATGTTTGTCTAGACTTTGTAATAATCAAAGAAATTGGTTGTTCAGAATATCAAAAGAATTTGATTTCTGTGTGGTATAATAAAAAAAAATTATAATGTAGAACCTATCTTTTCGATTATTATTAAACTGATTAGATATGTAGGAAATGGGTGAAAATGTGACCTACATATATCTGTTTTGCTTAAAACACTATACTTCTTATCATGCAATTCTTACTTTGCATTTAGTTCCCTTTTCAAACATTGAATAATTAGCACCTAATTAATCTAAGTTTTCCGTTGCCTATAATCAAAATTGGTTCCTAAATTATATTAGTATAAAATTCTTAGTAGATAAGTATTGTATTCCCACAAAAAGTTATTATTATGTCTTTGAACTTGTAAATGTCTAATATTAGATATTAGTAACCGTATAATTACAAACTTCCAGTGTTTTAGAAGGGATACCAAATCAGTTTCTAATTAGATTTTAATTGAAGTGTATTTCATCTAATAAAACCTAAATACTAAATGTATATTGTTCCTTTTGAATTATTACTATATAGGTTGATAGTTACTGCATCTATATGTGGTTGATTTTATTCTATCTCAAATAAAATCTATAATATTGAATTATTTTTATTCTAGCCAAATGGTAGAATATTTTTTACTTTTTTATTTTCATGATATAATCCCTATCATTGTGTAAACTACATATTCAAGTGATGTCTATATTTCCTAAATTAGAACTTGCTATTTAGTATTTGCATATGAATAGTTCTTCCAAGTTGGTTCTAATATAGGTCTAGAGATTAAAGAAGAATCAAATACCGTAATGCACTTGATAAATCCAAATTTATTAGCATAGAACTTGAATAATTGAATGAAATTAAGGGATCAAATAAACTTTAGAAATTGTCGATATTTTCAAGAGTAGAATCCCCTATTTTATTACTAAACTTATAGAATGGATGTCACAATAAACTTTAAAACTATTTCCAGTCATACATTGTGTTCCAATTTCATGATCCGTTGAACTTTTCGTACTTTGGAGTTGTATCAAATACCAATGACTTCATTGTACAATGCTTATTCAATTATTCTCAATCAAGGAACATACAGCTTCATGGACATTTCTATTAAAAATCGCAAGGCATATCTGTTATTCACATGACACAACTATTTGGATTTTATAAAATTACTTGAACTATTAAACTAAATAGATCTCTTATGTTTCCAATAAAGTGTATCTAAAAAAAATGCATGAAAATCACATATGAATAAATATTTGTACTAAAATAATGCAGACTATTTAAAGATTTTGCACATGGCAGTTACAAAACTAAGTACATAAGCAAAAGTTAAGTTGAATTGAGAATGTTTCAATTTTGGGTATCACGAGACAGTTATTATTTGTTTTTGATTTGCAAAAATCAAATAATTAGTATCTCAAAATATGCAAAACACGTGCTTCAATACTAGTTTTAAAAAAACTCGAAAGCAAACCAAAGAAAACAGTTGTTATTAATAAAAGTTGAGAATGATAAATTTTATGTACTCATGAGATTTTTAATAAATTGTAACATTCTCTCAAGTTAGCCTGAAAATTAAAAAATTATGGTGATACATTTTTTACTGGACATATTCGAGTAATTAAAAATCAAATACAATAAAATATTTTCTATAAAAGATAAAAGTTTCAATTGATTTATAAATTATTACATTAAAGAGAGCTAAAAGAAATAAAAATTTTAAATGATAAAATCCAAATTTAATCCATCATTATTTGATGGGTATAATACCTGTCTCTTATAGACATCTAGATGCGTATAAGAATTTAAACATGTCATTTGTATTCAAAAGGTTAAAGAATGTATAGTTTTAGTGATAATGTAGTTTGTTTTTGTAAACTTAATATAGGTCTTACTTGTCAGAAACCAACACACAAATAAAGAAATAAATACTTGATAAATTTAGTGAAGTTTATAACTATATATTCAATGCTAAGTTTCTCAAGAAGAAAATAGAATGAAAACAATTTTTCTTTTAGGTTCAGTTATAGTAGGCTTATATTTCATTTACATACGTTGACAATTGCATTCTCTCAACTTTTAAGAATTATAATTATACTTATTTTTGTTGATGGTTAAAGAACTATGGTCTTAGTTCTTAGTATTAATTTAGCTAATGTTTGCAATTTCAGATTGAATATTGATTAATGTTATCTTATAAGCTGAATCTAGTAATTACTTGAGAAATGAAAATGACAGCTTAGAGTAGGAGACTCTTTTCTCCCAATCAGAAAAAGAAAAGAGCCATAATTATAATAGAATTCTATTGGATTTTAATTTTAAATAGTTACCAACAAAAAGAAAACTATATACATATTATAACAAAAAGAGATATGTGGATCAATACTTGCATCAATGTATACCTTACTAGTAGTGTATAAGGATGCACAAACATATTTAATATAAGTTGGTTTGGAGCTTTAGAATTTGTCTCTTTTACACAGTTAACCACCGGTTTAGAGGTGAGGGTTGCCACTCCTATGTTTTATTAATAAATTTTTTTTAAAAAAAATACAAGGAGAGAAACAAGACCGAAACCTCCTACATAAAAGTATATAGTAACGTAAATATAAGAACAGCACTGCATTCTCTAATAAAAGAAAAAAAATATCAAGCTAGAGTGATTTCCATTTAACATTGGGGATGCCACATCCATCTAAGTGCAACTAAGAAATGCCTTTAGGAAATAGAGACAAAGCCGAGTATGGAATTCTAATAATTCAACCCAGTAGTTTAAATTATCCGAGTGATAATGGAAGAGCATTGTACCTGTGGTAATGCATCATATTCTTTACTAGTAGTATAATCTAAACCTATAATTGTGTACGCTGAATTCTTGTAAGAGATTTGTTTTTAGCATTTTATAACTCGTTTGTTTTTATAAGTGGAGCTTTTGTTGTTGGTTTGATGCAGTTGGTTAGTCCTGGACTCCTGGGACATGGCTACGTGATCTTACACTACAACGCTACGAGGTTAGAGAGAAAAGGTGTCCAAAAAAGTATGCCAACTTTCACTTGTGACATTTCTTATTAAACATCTTTTATTAGGTTTTGAAATGAAAGATTTGAGATATCATCTGCTATCCAGGAGTCCAGTACTAACCAACTGCAAGGACTTAGGGCTAAGGGAAACTCTTATTTTGATTCCGAGTGTAGAAGAATCCATTTGGAATACTAATAGAGTTTGCAACAAAAGGTGGTTAGCTAATGCTAATGATAATTGGTAACCAAAGGTTAACCTTTTTTTACCAATTATACTAGGCAGCCTACTGATTGGCAGGATTGATGTACATCTGTATTTGTATCATCATATACTTTGAAAAGAATGAAAAACAAACTTATTAGGCAAAGTACCTATTGCCATCCTTCTCCAAATCCTTTTGCATTTGATTACTTGTATCCTTAGGAAGGTGGTTATACTGTACTCCCTATGGACTCATTCTATGACCATTTTTAGCTTTTTGTTAGAATAGTAGATTAAAAAATTTCATCAATTTTTTTGATTTTTTGGGAAAGGGTAGGGCCAGGAGATCTGAATCAGACGAAGAGGAGAGGACGATGGTGAGGTTGGAGGTGTTTGCTGAATGTATAGTTTCAATCAACTGCCCAATTGCAAACTCCAGACTCCATAACACTTATACTCGTCCTTGACAAAAAAATGTGAAAAATAATCAAACCGGAAATTTATTTCAATAAAATATAAGAAACGTGTATGAGAGATTGTAGAATATTATTTATTGAATAATGAAAAAAAAAAAAAACCACCATCCAAACAAAGTGGGTAATTTTAACTTGAATACGATTTTGTTATGTTTGGAAGGAGAGATTTGGATAAAAATCCAAATAAATTAATGAATTTAGTTGAAAATTTGAAATCAACTAAGGAGAGTAATTTTTAGTTATCAAAATCGTGAATTTCATATGAAACAAATTTCATATCATTTCAAAATAATTAATTTCAAATCTATTCACATAAAGTTCTTCCGACAATTTAATCCACCCATAAAACATTGCATCATTATCTTTCTTATCCATTAGTATAGCAAGTAAGAATATTCATATAATTTGTCTCACAATGTATGACATGTCTCTTAGAAATTGAAAAGATGTGTATATATTTGACAGCAATATTTCTAACAATAGTAAGATGTGTATTATTAGACATTATAACCTGTCTATTATACCTATACTTTAGGAGGTATAAATGTTCAGACTGATATTAAATTTCTAGATGTGTAAGTGAAAAAATGACACTTTGTCCTCATTTACTCTATTCATTTGTTAACATTTCTAACAAAATTAACAAAAGTCAATTAAATGACTAAAATGTCCCTTTTTACTTTTTATTTTTTATTTTTCATGTTTTCAACATTTGATGGTGGTGTGATGATTATAAAAAGTATAAGTAAAATTGAGTATAAAAATATATCAATATAATCCATATTCATATATTTTTTTGATCAAATTCTTGTAATTTATGGAGTTTCTTTTAGCAATTTCTAACCTTGAAAGGGAAGAAAAATCAAACCCAGTCCCTCCCATTAATCGGTACTAGTTGAAGGAATGAAAATTCCCCCCTTGTCTTATAATACACTGGCTAGCGCCTTTGTTCAATTGGAATGGGATGAAAAAAGACTCCTCATCACCGGGCTATCTCTTCTCTGGCTTCACCTGCTGCCTTTATCAGTTGCTATGGTTCCCTTCACGAATGTGCATTCATTTGATATTATTTTGAATTGTAGTACTTTTCATAGTAGTAGTATGCTCTCAATGTTGGTTTTCAGTGACATTTCTATTTGAAGTTTTTCTTTAAGGGTTTTGTGTGACAATAGAATTTTCATAAAAGTTTTATAATCTTTTGTCGTAACTTGGTATTTTATATTTTGGATTAAATGTGTAAAACTTATGATTGGAATATAACTTGAGTCAAGTTTGTCTCATACTTTTCACTCTAGAAGACAAAGATATTCATTTATTTATATTTTATTTTTCCTAATTTTTAACAATTATCAAACCATTATCAAAATAAAAATGTTTGAAAATTCAAAAAATAGTTAAAAGGGCATATCTATCATTTATTTGACTTTTCTTAACGTTGTTAGAAATGCTCAAAGATGAAAACTGTAAATGGGGTAGGCTTTGTCTCTATTTCCTAAAAGAATCTATGTTGAAGTACCTTCAACATATAGAAAGGGGCAAATACTACCATAAACTCGATCTTGGTCCCTATATGTAAAACTCGCGATCAAAATTAATTCTTATAAAATTTTGCTTACATTAGCTGATGTCATAAATTTCATAATATTGAATCTACACTATAGGATTTACAAGTGAGATTATAGACCAGATTCACTTAAATATTTCCCATAAAAAGGCACACTCCGAACAATGCATTACCATTTTGTTGACCTTTGAAATTTTGATTAGATTATGCATACTTTGTTTTCATTAGAATTTCTTGTTTTTATCAAGCATTTGATTTTTCATGAAAAGGAGCATTATTAGCATATTACAATCCCATATGTTCTTTTGGACACAAGTTTAAGTTGTTAGCTCGAAGGTTTTAAAAAAAGAAAAAAAAAGTCCCAATTTACCGTAAGTTACCAACCGAAAGAAGTCTATAGTAATATACTATAATGGGGCAAAAACTTAGATAGACCCGATCTTTGATTCCACTTGTAAATTCTGTAGTGTAGATTAAATCTTAGAAAATCTATGACATCAGCTGATGTAAGCAAGATTTTTTAAAATTTAATTTTGATCTAGATTTGATAAGAAACAACTGAATCTATCTAAGTATTTTCCTTATAATGGAAGCCTCCTGATAATCAGGGAGGCCTCCACGTGTCAGGGTCTCTTTTTTCCAAAAAAAAAAAAAAAAAAAAAAAGACTTTTGTAATAGTATTGGCTTCTAGTCTATCAAAACTCTTCCGATGGTCATGACTTATAGGAGGTGCAACTTTTCAGGATTAAACTTTTTTTTATTGTTGGCTAAAAACCTATTATAAGTGTACCAATTCTGATTAAGAGTTGTAACTCTTTAGTATTAATAATTACAAACGGTTAGAATTTTTTGTCAGTTTGCAAACATTTTGTGTTCTGTACATATTGCACCCATTGATTCGATGGGATATGTATCCATACCAATTAGCGAAATGCACAATCATGATTCATATTTCTGTGGAATAATTGATCTTTTATTAAAATTTTCGATTCATATCACAGAAAATTCGATATTTTTATACCTCACTTCTAAAATAGATTACTTTTGCTGTGTGTCTCATTAGTCACAGAGGAACTCTCTCAAGTCTCAAGAGAAATGAAGTTAATGCTGACTTATGCATAAATATGAAGGTAAGATCTAATTAGCTAATATCCCAAATTCAAGATGAATTACAAAAATTTTCTTATGCTTATTGAATGGTTATTTAATTGTGAATGTGTATTTGGGAGGGTGGTGTTATTTACTATTTACATAGTATATTTTCTGTGATTGGGTAAAAAACATTATGGAACATTTGAGCGTAATGTTGCATGGATCTATACCATCGAATCAATTTTTGCAATATTCACTAAATAATAATCTTTTACAATCAAACTTTTCAGACGAATTTAATCTTCCATATCATACAAGTAATTTAAAGTTGTGAATGAAAATATTGTAGTTAAGAAATCTACCATATTTAGAATAGGATTACTTGAAAAAACTAACTATTCAAAAGAGAGAGAAAACAAAGGTCCCGTCCGAACAACTATTATTTGGGATATTATTTATAAGGATATACATGAGATTAAAATGTAGTTAAAATATTACAAATATTACAACTTTTTTAATTACATCTTTTAGTAATATGATTGTTGACAATACTATTTATTACCAACATTATTTTGAAAATATTAAATAATGAAGATTGTACAAACAGAGCCCTTCAAGTAATCGATTTACTGAGAGTTGTTTGATTAAGACTTTGCATGACTTATTTGTATAAGAGACTTTACCTATTTTTAATTAGATTGCATAACGTTATTATTTTCCCGTGCTCCAAACTAGTAACCTATTATAATCAAATCAAATTTTCGATGCTAAGGTAACTACTCAATGTCAATTCGATGATATTAAGAATATATTAATATGTGGATAATTTTAAAGTTTAAGTGTTAAATAATAATGTTAAAAGATTGCAAAGAAAAATATGTGGCAGATATATTATATCAACATGTTAGTGTGTTAGTGTATCATAAGTGGCATTCAATTATCATCAGAACATTTGACAGGATCTGATTTGTATTATAATGTGTTTAGTTAGAAAGAAAAGCAATAGTTAATGAGACAATTAAGTAGATAATTAAACGTGGTATATCATCAATAAGAAAATATTCGTCCAAGAATTGAAGCAGAGAATTATATTACAATAATTTAAAGCCGAGAAAAAAAATAAAAAAGACATTTTTTCCTTAGAAACAAATATAGGTGACATTATAGTAATAGAAAAAATGAAGCGACCCAGAAACCAGCCACACTGACTGTGAATCTACAACCGAAGTTGCATTTTTTCAGTAAATATTTAGGAAACTGATCCAGTATACTTTTTCTTAATTAATTTGTAAATAAAAATATGCTATAGAATATGCGTTCTCAATTTATTTACCTCCATGACATGCAAGAAATCTTTCGCTTGATCTTCTGCAGTGTATCCAGCGCAACTTTCATATTGAGCCTTTCCTTGGGAGATTCTTGAACACAATTTAAGGCCAATCCCATGATTAATGACAAACACTCCAACGTTTGAGTGAAATGTTCCTCGTCAGGCTTCAACAAATCTGTGTCTATGACATGAAGAATTGCATTAGGCATTGAATCATTTACCCAACTCTTCAAGCTTAGATTTCCATCAAACATTTCATCATTAGGCCGCCTTCTTGTAAAGACTTCCATCAATAGGATTCCCAAGCTATAGACATCGCATGCTGTTGACACTAGTCCTTCCAATCCATATTCTACAAGAGACATTGCAAACCAAGGAATCAAACAAACAAACCAAACTTTAATCCCACTAAATTTGGGTCGTCTCTTAATCCTGTTATGCCATTACGCTCTGTCATAAACCATATAGATGTCAATTTATATTTTTCCTACAAGTTACCCACCAAGTTTTTTTCGATCTTTCTCTACCCCTCTGTCTCTTATACTACATCTAAATGTGTATAAAAGGCACTTCTATTGGTCGTCTTAACACATGACCTAACCACTTTAAGCGTGTTTCTCTCATCTTCTTATCAATAGATGCTACTCTAATTTTCTCACGAATATGCTCATTTCGTATCTTGTCATCCTAGTATACTCACACATCTATCTTAACATTTGCATTTCCGCTACTCTCATCTTTTACTATAATTTGTCTCTTATACACATCTTCAAAATTTACTTCTATAAAAGTGATGACAAACTGGAAAAAACTACTGATGTGTTACTAAATTTGCAAACAAATGAGCGAAATCCGACCAAGTTTTTAAAATCAGAGGTTAGTGATTTAATGTAATTTTGCCAACTCAGTGATCTTATGTCACATTTTTAAATCTTTTTCCTTAGAAAAAATATGAACAAAAAATACTGACTTGAATCACAATACGAAGATTACCTGGTGCCATATAACCAATTGTTGCTAAGTAATTAGTGAATTTAGTGCTTTCCTCGTTACCCAAAAACTTTGCAATTCCAAAATCGCTTACACGGGCAACCATATCTTCACCAATCAGGACATTACTCGGTTTCAAATCGCAGTGAATCACAGGTGTAGAATATTCATGGTGCAAATATTGCAAAGCATTTGCCACATCTATCATTATTTCCAATCTTTGAAAAATGTTCAAGAAGTAGTTAGGAGAATACAACCATTTGTCAAGGCTCCCATTGCTCACTTTAAGTATTCAAGCACCAAAGCCTTAAAATCATGGTTAGAGCAACTACTGATGACTTTCACGAGATTTCGATGGCGAAGGTTGCAGAGTACCTCACATTCCACATCAAAACTCTTATGCCCACCTTCAAGTTGCAAGTTAAATACCTTTACAGCTACAAAGCTTCCATCACTCAGAATTGCTTTATAAACTGATCCAAAACTCCCAGAGCCAAGTAAATTGCTTTCACTATAGCCATTAGTTGCTTGTAGAAGTTCGTAATAAGAAAGTATTCTGCCTTTTGCTAGGACAGGTAACAAATCTGTTGCATTTGGAACCTTTTCTTTCAATCGATGTTGAAGGAATATCAATGTCAAGACAACCAAAATGGAAATCCCTAGTGGGATAAATGTAAATAGAAGCACCTTTTTTGATACTGGTTTGTGTTTTGGATGATCACTCTGGCATGGTGGGACATGAAATTTTGCATCTCCACACAATGCATCATTGAAAACGAAGGATCCACTGAGCGTGAAGTTTCTGAAAGGACCACCAGATGGAATTTCACCCTTTAAATGGTTAAAAGAAACGTCAAGGGCTTTCAAAGATTGAAGTTTCTCCAATGACTTTGGGATTAAACCAGAGAGGCTGTTATTTGACAAGTCTAGGGATGTTAAGCTGAACATGTTTCCAAGTGATTCTGGAATGAGTCCTTCTAACCTGTTGCCTGCTAAAGAAAGGTTTTGCAGATTCTGTAAATTGCCTATTGTCTCGGGAATGTCCCATATAGATTTGATTCATTGACATGTCAATTGATATTGCAGCATTCAAATTTCCAATATCAAGAGGCAATGAGCCAACCAAGGAGTTCGAGGCTAGGACGAGAACCAAAAGATCTCTTAGTTTCCACAAGCTTTTAGGAATTGTGGATGTCAATAAGTTGTAACGCAGATAAAGACTCCTGATAGAAGTTATATTTCCAAAACAATCTGGAATTAGGCCTGAAATTTGGTTTTGGCTAAGATACAACTCCCGCCAGGGTGTGCATGCTACAAAATGTATCTAGACTACACCCTTAGCTTGTTTCTCATGAGAGACAACACTTGAAGGTTTTGTAAGTCTTTGATCGTTCTTGGAACAACTCCAGACAACTGATTGTCTTCTAGAGAAATCAAAATTAGACTGCTCAAGTTTCCAATTTCATTCGGGATGGGGCCTTTAATATTAGAAGCTCTTATTTTGAAATATTTCAAGGAAGTAGAAAGATTCCCAACCGAAGCTGGAATGAAACCATTGAGCGGATTCTCCGCCAACTCTAAAGTCTCCAAATACTTGCACTTTGTCATGGAACTAAGAAACTCCAGCTTCGAAGACGTGGGATCATTGGTCAAATTGTTATCAGAAAGATATAGAGATTCCAGGAGTTCAAGATTCCCAATGTTGTTGGGAATTGAACCAGTGAATTGGTTTGATGGCAGCGAAAGAATGGCCAATTTAGAGCAATTTACAATAGAAGCTGGTATAACTCCATCACACTGCTAATGTCATTTTGGTTAAGGTGAAAAATCTCTAAATCAGGCAGTTGGTGACCTATATTTGATGGAAGATTGCCTGTGAGATGATTGAATCCCAGAACAATCACACTCAATTTTGAGAGATTGAAGATCCCTATTGGTATAGAGCCATTCAAGTTATTGAATATTAAGTAAAGTTTCTCCAGTTTGTGAAGGTTGCACATCTCTTCTGGTATTACACCTATCAAATAATACAGGAACGTGATACCTGTTACTATTTTTATTTTGAGAAAAATATCAATTTGCTCTCTTATCTTTAGGATATCAACTAATTTGTTCTCTTATTTATCAAAATGGCCAATTTAGTCCTTCATCTTTAAAAAAATTAATCAATTAAAGATTTGTAATAGAAATCATAGACAAATTAATGGAGTCGTTGACAACACATCTACCACAGATTAAAGATCACGTGGTTTGGTCCATTTATTTGTCCATAATTTTCGTAAATTTTATTAAAAATAAGGGATATCAATTAGTTTGTTATAATAGATAAGGGATTAGATTGGTCGATATTCTAAAAATAAAAAGACTAAATTACTCTTTTTCCGTTTTATTTTTGGGGCACAATCTAAGACATAAGCTTTCAGTAGACGGTAAAACTTGTTTTAAACAAATCACTAATTGACAGAGCAGTGGTAGGATGTACGAAGTGAAAATCTTCCATCCCGATAAGAATCTACCTGTTAATAAGTTATGAGAAAACTCAACAGCGGTAAGCTCTGTCAAATTCCCAATTTCTTTCGGTATAGAGCCTGTAATTTGATTACGTTCAAAGCCGAACTCCTTGAGGTTACGAAGCTTTCCAATCTCTTGTGGAATGATACCTGCCAATGTCAAAGAATTCGTTTGTAACTTGGAAAATTTGCACACAAATATGCGTTAAATAAGGAATTACTACTGTAGGTGTGGAACCTAACAAGTAAAGCTTTCGAGCTCGAGCTCAAAAAAACTTGTTGGAGCTCGAACTTGATCTTATGAGTTCTCTGGAAAGCAAGTAAAACAAGGTAGAACTTTGGTAACTCAACTTTTTTGGAGGTGAAACATGTATATTATGTTTGAACAATGGAAATTAATAAAAGAGAGCTTAGTTTCAGCGGCAATTTACCCTGTAAATTGTTGCTTCCGAGGTATGTATAAGAGCATCCGTAAATTGCCGATTTCTTTCGGTATAGATCCATTAAATTTGTTGGATGTCAATGACAGTATCTCAAGTTGTGAACACTGAGATAAAGTTGATGGGATTTGACCATGTATCTGATTGAAAGATAGATAAATCCCTTTGAGATTTGGAATATGCTGGCATATATTATCAGGAAGAGTACCAGTTAAATTATTGAATGTGAATGCAACATATTCCAAGGTTGAGATGTTGAAGATATCCAATGGTATAGAACCAATCAGCTGATTATCTTGAAGATTCAGAAATGTCAATCTACTGAGATTTCCAATCTGTTCTGGAATATTCCCTCTCAGGTCAACAGAATTACCATCGAAGTCAAGATGTTCGAGATTCCACAGGTTAGAGATAGAAGACGGGATTAGGCCAGAAAAATTGTTATGAGATAAATCCAATAATTGAAGTTTAGGAAAGCGACCATACCACATAGGAATCTCTCCAGAAAAGTTGTTAGAGGTTAATCTGATGACGCTTAGGCGTCGTAAACTCGACAACTCTTGAGGCAGATTTCCATGGAAATAGTTGCTCCGAATATCAAGAGAAACAAGAAAGGTGAGATTTCCCAATTGTGGAGGAATGGTGCCTGTGAGACTCATGCTTGATATGTTTAAAGCAGTCACTCTTTGATGTTTAAAGCCGCATTTGACTCCGATCCAGTCACAAACTGCAGATGTTGCAGAATTTAAAGACCAGTTTTTTGATAAGAATTGGTTAGGATCGGAAGTTATGTGGGCTTTCAGGGCTAAGAGGGCAGATTGATCAGTGGCTATGTTTGTGGTTTTCAGGGCTTTGGAAGTCGCATTCTGAATAAACAATTTTCATTTCACAAGATGTCTATACCTAGTCTCTGATACACATCTAGATTGTATTTGATGAATTTAGAACTGCTTATGGATTGTGTAAATTAGTGGCATCTATATAAAGTATGTATGTCTTGATTTACAATCAGAATTCAGAGACTGAAATATGGCCATATATCCTTTATTTTTTATGTTTATTTTCTTGATAAAACAGGTGAAAATATTATACTTTATCAATTACTGTCTTATTATTAAATACTTGTTATGTGTATTTTTAGTTATATTTAGTTATTATATTGAAATACGCATTTATATTTTAGCATTTACTTTGAAAGTTATTTCAAGTTGACTGTTTTATTCGAATGGGGTCCAAAGCCAACTTGACTAATATATGATGCATTGACAGTGGAATAGACAATACGGTACTTGAAAAATCTCTGCCAGTCGTACGCCACTTCAAACACTTTACTCGGTGTAGCAGCGTCAACAACACGGCTTTGCGTCTATCTCCGTTACGGTTTTGGCAAATACTTAGGTTAAGTAGACTCAGTCTTTGAAATTCTCAAAATATTAGTCATATTTACAAATACAAAAGCATAAAGAATTTATGTCAGAGATTGATATAAATAAAATTTTTAAAAATTTTATTCTAACTATAGAATTTATAGGTAAAATTAAAAATCGAATTTACGTAAGTATTTTTTTATTTTTTGTTATAATTATTTTATATTATGTGATTGAATGATACGTGTAATTTAAACATAAAAAATATTAAATAAAAAATAAATATTATCTTATCATATAATGTAATATAAATCTAATACAAAAATAAAACAGATGATCTAATGACGCACAAGACTTATGGAACCCTCACATTTATTAGTCCTCCTATGAAATTAGCTGTGTGAATGAAATGCAATTGATCACGACAATTAAATGTGTTTAACTCATTGATCACAAGATTATGTTTATCTATTGAAATTCTCATTTATTTAAACTAGTTGAATGTCCTGACTATCATGTATAGGAGGATCGATATTTGTATTTAATTTGTATAATAATATTAGTAAAATAATGATGATGGTATAAAAGCTTTTGTAAATAATTTATATGAAGACAAATAAAATTAAGTAATGATATCAATAAATTTAAATAATTACAAAATAAAATTATGAAAAAATTTAAAATGTAATTATTAGGTGGGCATTTTGAAATGTTTTTATTTTTGTGATGTAAAATGATTAAATTATAACTATATAACTTAATTATTAGTTAAAAATAAAATTAGATATGCATTTAATTTTGGACTTTTTGTAATTTCTTGTAAAGATTTTTGCTGTTAAATCAGTTCGTATGACCAAGTTTCTATTAATTGTGTATCTTTGTAGTGTTTGATTCTTTTGAAGAGTTTTGAGATACTTG
This sequence comes from Cinchona pubescens, assembly GCA_025175665.1. NCBI lineage: Eukaryota > Viridiplantae > Streptophyta > Magnoliopsida > Gentianales > Rubiaceae > Cinchona > Cinchona pubescens. The sequence continues at coordinate 269,000 of JANKKI010000283.1, forward strand.
ATGGTTAATTTTTAAGAGGATGGTGATGGTATTTTACGAAATTTCATAATTTCTTAAATTTTCTATGGAATGGGTTATTGATTTGAAATTTGTTGGCTAATTGAGAATTTTTTTAATGAATTCAAGTTCGATGATCATTTGAAGGGATATTTAGAACTTTTTATGAATGGATTATTGATTTCACGTTATCTAATATTAATCAGAATTTTTTATTTTTTTTAAGAATTTAAAATTGTGAGAAAAACCATTGACTCGCTCATTATCAGTTGAATATCACTACTTTTTAATTTATGTTAATGCTTAAGTTAATCATGTAAGAGTTTGTCTGAAAAATTTTAATCATTTAAAAGTAAACATGTATAAAAGTTAACATCTTATAGTGATTACTCTTAAAAATAAAGTAAAATAAAAGTTTTATATTCCAATAGAAATATACATATATATATATATATATATATATATAGACACATATATACGATTCTATATGCGTTAAATGTAGTGCCTTTAGTATAATTGTTCCTATTAGTCCCTTATACAGTTCAACTTAATTTCAAACAATAGTGAAATTTATCTTATCCCATCCTATACTAAAAGCATAATTAGTAATCTAATTATTTTCATTTGCTTAGCAATCAAAGTTTGTGATTAATTATTATAGTCTAATACATTTTTTTGTATTGTTGTTGTAGGCACTCTTTTGTCAGTCTATTATTAAAAGTTTCGGGTAATATCATTATGACTTATAAATTTTGAGTATATAATAAAATATATACAATATATAATTTATATATATCATAATATGACATATGTTAACTCAGTATGCGTTGCCATTTTTCTGGCCTAATCCCGTCTTCTATCTCTACTGTCTTTATGTAAGTATTATATAATTGATACTGTCACATAAAAATTTGCTTGTGATTCAATTTGGAAAAGAAAAAAATGAAAAAAAAAATGAATAATATGTATACCATGCTTGCATTTGTTCAGGTTTGGATTATTATTGCTTTACCCTTCTTATCCATTAAAGTTTGTTTTTGTTTTCATTCTTGCAACTTTACATCCAAGTATTCTTTGGTATTCTTTTAGTGTATTGAATCTCCAAATTGGAATAATATAGATGAATAACTTAAATAAATAACTAATGTGAATAAGTAATGATTTCTTCCACCACAATTATGTGAATTGTAGATGTATAAAGGTACAAACATAAAAATGGTGGAAATAACAGGAGAGGTCAATGGAACTTTAATGCTAATTCCTCTGATATAAAATGCTGAGAAATTGAAAAAGTTATGCATATTTTTTTATCAGAGGAATTAGCAGATATTTAATTCAAATTTAAAATGTAAATAAGTTTTTTTTTCTTTTGGAAAAATTAGTTGTTGGACCCCATTGATAACATAGACAATAAGCATGAACTAAATCCAACAATTGCTTGAATTTAACTCGAGCTAGGACAGTTAGAAATAAACTCTGTTAATTTGCAATTAGTATATGTCTTCTTTTAAAAATTAAATTGCTATCTTAACAAAAAAATTTCAAAATGCCTTTATTCTTCAATAAAGCTCTATAGTATGGATAGATAGAGTAGTGTGTATTTATTTTCTCTAATAAAAATTATTTGCCATTACACATACTACTTTTATGCATTTAAAATATTTATTTTATGTTCATAAACTCTTTGTTTTTTAAAATGGACAACTTTTTCACTGATATAAGTGGTCAGACAATATAAAAATTAGTAATTATTTATTAGAGTCCATAATTAGTTTGTATTAATTTTTTTCCTAATAAAAACTACTTGATATGTGTAAAGATAATGTTAAGATTTTGAATCATTAAACTAATATTAGTTTGCTTAGTTAATTAGTAATAGATACAAAATTACTAATAATATTGTGCCATCTTTCATTCTCTAGTGGCCTCTTACTAAACAATTCTTTTGTATACTATATAATATAGATATAGACGACGGTTATTATTATTATTATTATTACTATTATTATTATTATTATTATTATTATTATTATTATTATTATTATTATTATTATACGTGTGTGCGCGCACATGGCTTTTAGCTAATTAAGATGTATTTATCAATCCGTAATTAGTTTATATTATTTTTCGTAATTAAAAATGTGTACTTGGTAGTTATAAAGATAAAATCAAATTTTTGAATATTAACTTATGGAGTTGGTTATTTGTTGATTTGTTTAATTATTTTTAGTTAGTTCAATAATAGATAAAAAGGAATTAAAAATAAATTAAAAAAAAGAAAAGAGAAAAGAGTTGTCATGTGGCATCTCCTCAGAACTTCTCACAAATACCCCTTTTGCTTTAATATATAACTAGCACGGGAGAATGAATATCTACATTCAATTACTATAACAAAATAATATTAGTAAAATAATATTAACAATATAACCTTTAGTAATTAAAAGGTATATTTAGACAAGAAGTTTGAGTAGATGCCACTATGCTGTTACTAATACAAAATGTAAATTAAAAAATAATTAAAAATACACTTTAGTTTATGGAACAATTAAAAATATACTTATTGTTAAGTATGCATACATAATATTTATAGGACTAATTCCATTTTGCACACCTAAACTTATACCTAATTCTCACCTTGCACCGCGAATTTTAGTTTTGGACACTTTGAACCCCAAATCTCAAATTTGTCCTAATTTATTTCCTTTTTAACACTATAAAAAAATTTAACAGAATATTTGTTTTTGCACCCAAAAACATTGTTGTACTCCTGTTGAATTTATTATACACACGGAAAAATTCTGTTAAATTTTGAGACAGTGTTAAGAAAAGGATTGAAGTAGGAGAAATTTGAGAGTCTGAGGTATAAAGTGACAGAAAAAAGATTGGGCCAAATTAAAATGAGAATCGAGTAGAAGTTGAGGGTACAAAATGGAATTAGTCCAATGTTTATATTTCAATCATATAAAATAATTAGATGTGTAACTATATGACTTAATTATTAGTTGAAATTGAACTAGATATGTATACTATAGTAACTATATTTCTATCACTTGGATATATGATTGTGTTGATTACCTACTTTTAATTTTTATGCGAAAATAAATGATAAAACTTATTTTGTCGAATGCTAATGAACATATTTTTATTTATAATGATAGCAAATAAACACAATAATTTGAAAGTATTGATTTGTTTAGTATCAATTAATTTAATATATATATATGTATGTATATGTATATAGTATTTCATTGTACCACTTTCCATTTATATCTTTACTAGATTGCTCGTCGAATTTGTCCAACAAGGGATCAATTATCATTGAACCTATCTATATCAACACACACACACACACACACACACACACACACACATATATATATATATATATAATGCAAAACCCCCAGTTGTGAGAAGCTTTAACAAGTTAACATATGTCACATTAGATAAAGGAAAATTTACTTGGTAAATAATAGAGGTAAAAAAAATGAACTACTTAAATAGTCTCCTAATCTTATATTTAATTACCCTTATTTTCTTAAAATTCTCAATTTATGCAGACCTATTATCGATAATTTTTTTCTTCTAAAACTATAATAAAATTAAACGTGTATTATAAATCATAATATCATTATCAATTATTAAATATAAGATAAGAAAATAATTCCTAATATTTAGTCTAACTATGTTTTTATATTATCTCTATTTTTATAATTATATTTAATTAATATTTATCAAAAAGAATAATAATTTATTAGAATTATACCTAAAGATAAAAATGTGTTTATTTCAATTATAATGTATAAAGACATAGTTAATGTTTGATAAATATAATATGTTAATGAACTGAAAAGATTACATAGTTTATAAAAAACTTACATATATGAACAAGAGTTTGGGGTGTTCCCTTTCGGAATACCCCGAAGAGGTCGGAACTGCTATGCCCAGAGGCTTTTTTATCTTACAAGGAAAAAACTTTAAAATATTTTACAAGGATTGATTATTCTAAAGAAGGAAGGAGTGGCATTTGCTTTGTGTTTTCTCTTTGTGGCATTTTTTTCTCGATATCTTCTTAATAACTAGACTACTCTATTTATAGGAGAGTCTGGACTTCAAATGCGGACTTCAAAACTTCTTCAAAGAGTCTTTTGTCTTTAAAGTTAATCTTTTATCTTCACGTGATCTTTGTCTGCAGAAAACTTTTGTATAAGAGACAGGAATAGGAGAAGGTAAAATTAGACTACAAGAACATATTTCTAAAAAAGTTTTAGACTCTATACTCAAAAACGTTTTGAAATTCAGAGAGGAATTTCCACTCGTCTCACCCAAATTTTTACTTGCTTGGGAACAAGACTTATTATAGGCATTCTTATAAGAATCTCTCTCAATATTTAATTTTTGTATTTCTTTTTCTAAATCAGAAATTTTTTCTATCAAAACACTCTTTTCTCCCTCAATTATATCACAATGCTCATTAGTCTTTTTTATGGTCTGGGCTAGAATTTGACAATGATCACAAAAAAGGATTTTTTCTGAATCATGGACAACTTTGTCTTGTCCGAATGTCGAAACTGTTCAAGGCTTGGGCTTACAAAATAATTTGGCCCAATATTTGATCTTGCAAAATCATAAGCTTCATTCAAATTATTAAAACCTTTAAAAACTGGATTTTTAACTTGGCTAGTGGACTCTAAAACTTAAGCCCAATTGTGAAAAACACCTATAGTGAAACCTTTTAAAACAACATAAAATTTAAAATGTTTTTTATATTATTAAAATATTCGAAAGAAGCGTTCATACTTGCTAAAAATATTTTTGATCTTTCGAGGTTTATTAAATGCAATCCAAAGATTATCTAAAAGACACTTTTGTTCTTTATCTCTTGAAATATGCGGTAAAATTTTAAAAGATATATTACAACTTGGAAAAGAAATAAGTTCTATGTTACCAAACTTTATTTTTTCTTCTTGAAAATTAGTTCTAAAAGAGGACGAATACATTTGTTCTATATAATTATTACCTGAACTACTTGGATTATTACCTTGTGCAGAGTAATCTAAATATTTATTGGGTTTAGCTTTTAAAACAGCTCCCCAGCCTTTTTCACATCCATCTGTTTCTATTATAATATAATCCGAATCTAATGGTATTAATTTAAATCTGGTAGTTTTTTGACTAATTCTTTAATTTTTTGAACTATTTTTATATCTTCTTGATTAAAAACTTCTGACCATTTTTTTTCCGTTTTTGAATATAGAGGTCCTGCTATTTTACCTAGATCTTTAATAAAAGGTCTAGCATAATTTACTAATCCTAAAAATTTTTGAATTTCTTTTATACCTTCTAATTTATCAGGCATTTCTAAAACTTTTTTAGAAATATGTTCTTGTAGTCTAATTTTACCTTCTCCTATTCTTATTCCTAAAATCTGATTATTTTCAAAATTCCATCTTTTTCTTACTAATTATTATTCCATTTTTTATAAATTCTAAAAATACAATCTTTAAATGTCCCAAATGTTCTTGTATAGTTAAACTAAAAACTAAAATATCATCTATATATACTATAACAAAATTTTTATATTTTAAAATATATCATCCATTTTCTTTGAAAAATAGATGGAGCATTCTTTATTCCAAATGGCATAACCAACCATATCTGGATCTTATACATATCTAAGTAAGCATAGATCTTATTATTTTCCCAATATTTTAAAGGATTATCACCCATTATTTCTAATTTATCAAGTTTTAAAAGAATTTCATCTATATCTTTTTGATTTTTAATTAATCCTATAGATTTAAATAAGCTTTGTTTAAATTTATAAACTCATAGTCTATTTCTTGTTCGTTTTCTATATATATATATTCTTCTATTTCTTCTATATATGTTTCAAAATAAGGGTCTATGTATTCTTCCAGTTCAAAAATTTCTTCTTGTAAAGAAGAAATATCCTTCTTACAACAAGTAGTATTATCGATCGATTTCGCAACATTTATTATTTATGGTTTCTAATTTTTTGATGTTTGTTTTAAATGTCTAAGGAGGAGGTATTTAAGCTGTCTCTTATACACATCTTCTTAAAACTGTAGTTTTATTTTTAAATTGTCTTGGAGTTTGAATTATTTGTTTATGAAATTGAATAATATCTTTGCTTAAGAATACACCTCCGTATGAAAGAATAAAAATTTAATCCTAAAATAAAATCTGATTTTATATTTAAATTTCTAATCCTCCAGTACCTGTCTCTTATACACATCTGATCTATGTGTATTAGAAACAGTAGAAAACAAATCTTACTATGTCTTTCTAGATAAGTATCATAGGTAGAAAGTAGTACCAGGTTTTAGTAATTTTAATGGATCTTATTTGTTTTCTTATAATATTTATCGGAAAGTGATTTTACTATTTATTACACACACAGTCTATATGAATCTATTAATGCTAAACACTCTATTTCATACTCATTATCAATTCTTATTTTACAGGCTACTTGTATACTTGTTATAGTTTTATCTTCATTACATAAATAATCTTTTTCATAATTTAATAAATCTTGATTTTTATCATTTATTATTACCTTTTGTTTTAATTTTTCTAAATTATTTATTCTATCTTCTAATAAAATTATTTTATCTTCTAAATTTAATACTTTCCTTTCTAAAATTCTTAATTCTATTGTAGAAGTTTGAAAATTATAATCATCTTTTATTAGTACTATATCATATTTTAATTCTATGCATTTTATACATGCTTCTTTAAAACATTCTAAACATTTTGCTCTTTTTCTTGTAGCTGGATACCAATTGAAATATATTCATCTACATTTATTAAGTCTATCTTGTGTCATTTCTACTAATAAAGAATTTCTATCTTTATTATTAATTCTTTTTGGACAAGTTCTTGCTAAATGATCTGTATCTCCACAAGTAAAACATTCTAATCGTGCTCTATAATTTCTTTCGCCTAAATTTTCTAACATGTTTATTTTTATCTAAATATGGTTTTTAGTGGTGATCTTCTTAAAAATAATTTTTCTTTATTATATTATTAGTTTTTAGTTTAACTATACAAGAACATTTAGGACTGTCTCTTATACACATCTTTCTGTGTATAAGAGACAGTTTATTAAAAAGATGTAGTATAAGAGACAGAATATTCAATATGTTATGGGAAAATTATTATATAATTCCCAATGTTTTTCTATTTCTCTTCCTAAAGCTCCTGGTAATAATCTAAATAATTTTTCTCCTACAGCTTCATCATAAGCATTACCTGATATACAAGTTAAATAAAAATAATCTGTTAAAAATGGTTTTATAAAATTCCAATTAAATATACTAAGTTGTTCTAACTGTATTACTGCATCTCTTTGTATTCCTAATGTTCCTGAATTAGGATCATTTCCTGTAATTATCATTTGTATTCTATTTCCAAAATTAAACGGATTAGTTCCCATATCTACCATTTTCTGAAAATCTTCTGGAAAATTCTATATTTTCCAATTTTCCCATAAAGCTCTAGTACTTGGTCCTAAAAATGTTTCTAAATATTTATACATTTCTTCTACACTTGAATCTGAAAAGTTTTTTATAAAATCTGCCGCTACTAGATTTTTCCAAACATCTATAACATTATTCCAATTTTGAGGATCATGTGCTGCTATATTAAGTATCATTCCTTTACCTGCTTGAAATTGTATATTCTTCTATTGGTAATCTTTTTCCTCTTGGTCTAATTTGTTCGAATCAATTGGAATTTGTTGAACAGGTATACACATCTAGATGTGTATAAGAGACAACTATAAGTTCTTTATAGATCTTCATATCTTGGATTAAATGGTTATAAGACTTTGAAGATTAAATTGGATTTGTACTTCCTATATTTTGATTAACATTTGAACTTTCTTATAAAATGTATTCTTTAACTGATTGTTCTTCTAGTAAATCAGAAATATTACTTTCTAATTCTTCTTCAATTTTATTTTTATTTTTATATCTATCTTAATCCATAATATTCTAATTTTTTATCTAATTTTTCCTCTATTAAATCTTCTGATATTGCAATAATATTTCTATTATTATCATAAATTAAAACTTCATAATCTTCTATTTGTTTTTGTAAATATAAATGATTTCCTAAATCTAAATAATTCTCTTTTACTTAAATTCATAACATAATTCTGCTGGATTATATCCTATAATATCTTTAGCTAAATCTTCTTTTATCATAAATTCTTTATCTTCAATTTCTTCTATTTCACATAGTTCTAAATTCTCATCATTTTCTTCATTAACATCTTCTAACTTAATTTCATTTTTATATTCATTAAATCTAATTGAAACTTCTCCTTTATTGTTTGTATACATTAAACTCGATTTGGTTGAAAAATTTGTTTATCTTTTTAAATTTTTCTAAATTCCATTGTATAAGAGACAGTGTCGTAACTATCCTATAATGTAAGAATAATTCAGCTCATTCAGAGGATTATCGAGAAGGAATGTAAAGCCTATTGAGCAACTCAAATGGATGGTACAACTTTCACCTATGATACTAAAAATCCTAGACAAACTAGTAAGATTTGTTTTCTACAAATTTGTAATACATATAGTAATAATTATAATTTATCATGTTTGGATTAGAAATTTAAATATAAAATCAGATTATAAAATCTGACTACAGAAAATATACCTCCATTTAATGACATATCTATTTCAAGAACTCCTATTATAGATTTCTTTGTATCGATGTGTATAAGAGACAGGTACACATAACAATTTTATTGTGTAAAAAATCAAGAAGACTCCATGATACACTGCATATGCCTAAAATATTCTAATGCATTAGACTTAATTTTTCACTTTTTAATTGTCTAACTGTAGATTGATCAATTAAATTTATTTTTAATTCTTGATCTTTTACACAACTTATTTGTTGTTCTCTATAGTGTCTATATAATTTTGCTTTTTCTGATCTATTTCCTTTAACATATAAAGTTTTTGGTTTTAATAAACTAAGCTGTATTATTACTAAATATTTCTATATCTTTATCTATATCAATAACTTCATCTAATTGAAAATTCTCTCCTAATTGATCATTTCTTCTCATTAAAATTTTATCTAATAAATTTCTTGGTCTTTCGAGATATACTTGGTCTACTAGATTCTCCTATTTCGAGAGGGTTACGCTTCTTCCGAAAAAATTGCCATTCTTCTAGATGTGTATAAGATTTAGGCCAGAATTCATTTATATCTACATTGTCTATTCTTATCTATCATAAATGAGTGATATCAGACAGAATTTATATCTTCTAGAATTTTATTCCTTTTTTAAAAAATTATCTATTTTAATGTGTAATGTTAATAATAGTCTAATAATTAAATTATTTTGTCTAATTATTATCTGATCACTTTGAAAAGATGGATTTATATTACTAAAACCTTTAGGATCTAAATGATATTTTTCTAAATATTTTAGAGCTTCTTAATCACTTAAATCATACACACTCATTATATTCAGAAAATTCATTTACAAATTAATTTATTAATAGATTAATTAATTTCTTCTTGAGAAAAATTAAAAGAAGAAAAAGAGTTTAGAGAAGAATTAAGAGAAAGATTTAATCTATTAAAAATATAATTAAAAACCAAAATAAAATTCTAGAAAATATAGATTATATTAAAAATCAACATATAGAAAAAGTAAAACAAAAAGATATAATAAATATAAAACAGTTACTAGAAGAAAGAAAAAGAATTACTCTTTCATGGCAGATAAGAATAACAATGTTATATAGAATGAATAATTGTTTGTGTATTAGTACGAGTAGGATGTTTTATAAATTAAAGGTTTAACGCTTTTATTTTTATGAACAATAATTACAATATTTTAGAAGAAATATTTTTATTACTACCTTTTAAAGATTTAGACGATTTAAATAATTTAAAACAAGTTTTTATTAATATAAGATCAAATAGTAGATTAAATATAAGAAATTTATCAAATAGAATAGACTTAGAACAGTACGAAGTTTAATTATAGTAGAAAAGAAGAAGAAAACAAGATCCAACTTAGTAATTTAGTTTTACAATATATAGATCATAAAATACTGTCTCTTAGAATTAAGAAGAAATCAAAATAGAAATAATACAGATAGATTAGAATTAAGATTAGATTTAAACAATCCAGACTAAGAGGTAATCTAGTATATCGGCTGGAATACCCTCAATTAGCACTTAGCACTAGCACTAACCCCCTCCAACTCTTGGTATCAGAGCTTTTTCCTTCTTTTCTAGATATTAATGCCAGATTTAAAACAGACTATTTTCTTAATAAAAATACATAGAGAATACTGTATAAGTCAACTAAATATACATAAAAAGAACAGAGATAAGATTTCAGAAATAATTAAAGAAATTAAAAATTCTAAAGAAAAAATTTAGTATATAGAGGGATCCGAAGACTTAGATTGTTATCTATACACTAAAAGATTATTTTAGAGAATTAGTAATTAATCCTAAACAACCGATACCAACAATTAATTTTCCATAAAAAATAATATAAATATAGATAATAGTGAATTATCATTATTAGCAGTATAGATTATTCACGATTAGAATATTTAGATCTTAGAATAAATTTATATTCTAAGTATAAGAACTTTTGAAAATAATCAAATTAAGTGTAGAGATATTAATCACTTAAATCATACACACTCATTATATTCAGAAAATTCACAAATTAATTTATTAATAGATTTAGTAATAAATTTAGGAGAAAAATTAGAATTTAAAGAAAAAGAGTTAAGAGAATCATAATCTTCTTTTTTAAGCTTTTAACTTGCTCCATATAAGCCTGTCTCAGAAATACACATCTAGTAGACCAAGTATATCTGAAAGACCAAGAAATTTATTAGATAAAATTTTAATGAGAAGAAATGATCAATTAGGAGAGAATTTTCAATTAGATGAAGTTATTGATATAGATAAAGATATAGAAATATTTAGTAATAATCAGCTTAGTTTATTAAAACCAAAAACTTTATATGTTAAAGGAAATAGATCAGAAAAAGCAAAATTATATAGACACTATAGAGAACGTATATGGACAATCCAGACTAAGAAGTCTGTCTCTTATACATATCATCTAGAATAGTTATAGGAGTTAAAGGATTAACAAGAAAGTTTTTAGGAACTAAAGTATTATTAGTAATATATGATGATAGATGGTCAGATACAAAGAAATCTATAATAGGAGTTACTGAAATAGATATGTCATTAAATGGAGGTATATTTTACTGTAGTCCAGATTTTATAATTAATACAGAAGAATTTGGAAAACATATAAAGATAGGAATTCAGACTAAAGGATATGAAGAAATGATAGGTAATAATTTATTAGTTTGTATAGGATTTTTAGGAAAACTTACGGAAAAAGTAATACTCGATTTAAGGTAAAAATAGAAAATAGTAGAATTAATGGGAAATAAAGGAATATAAGTTATTAAAACCAATAAAAATAAGTCAAGAAGAATATGCAGGTTTAGTAATGGAATTTAGAAAAATTTAAAAAAGATAAACAAATTTTTCAACCAAATCAGAGTTTAATGTGTATAAGATCAGTCTCTTATACAATCTCAACATTTAATCTTTATTAAAATCTTCTATTTTTTATATATTCTTAAATTACGAAATTATACACATTTAGAAGTATCTGAAATCTCTTCTAAATTCTTCATAAAGAATCTTCTTTTATAACATCTAGGTTCGTGTATAAGAGACAGGTGCATTTATCCAATGAGAATTAAATATGAATTTAAGTAAAAGAGAATTATCGATTTAGGAGATCATTTATATTTACAAAAACAAATAGAAGATTATGAAGTTTTAATTTATGATAATAATAGAAATATTATTGCAATATCGAAGATTTAATAGAGGAAAAATTAGATAAAAAATTAGAATATTATGGATTAATAGATATAAAAAGAAAAATAAAATTGAAGAAGAATTAGAAAGTAATATTTCGATTTACTAGAAGAACAATCGTTAAACAACAAATCAGTAGTGTTATACCTGTCTCTTATACACATCTAGATGTGTATAAGAGACAGGTCTGACTTTGAGACTCCACCAATTAATCCAAGATATGAAGATAGTAAAAGAACTTATAGTTATGGTAATTATCCTAGACAACCGATACCTTTACAACAAATTCCAATTGATTCAGAACAAATTAGACCAAGAGGAAAAAGATTACCAATAGAACAGAATATACAATTTCAAGAAGAGATAGTAAAGGAATGATACTTAATATAGCAGCACATGATCCTCAAAATTGGAATAATGTTATAGATGTTTGGAAAAATCTAGTAGCGGCAGATTTTATAAAAAACTTTTCAGATTCAAGTGTAGAAGAAATGTATAAATATTTAGAAACATTTTTAGGACCAAGTACTAGAGCTTTATGGGAAAATTGGAAAATGAATTTTCCGAAGATTTTCGAAAATGGTAGATATGGGAACTAATCCGTTTAATTTTGGAAATAGAATACAAATGATAATTACAGAAATGATCCTAATTCAGAACATTAGGAATACAAAGAGATGCGTGAATACTGATTAGAACAACTTAGTATATTTAATTGGAATTTTATAAAACCATTTTTAACAGATTATTTTTATTTAACTTGTATATCAGGTAATCTTTTTCTTGAAGCAATAGGAGAAAAATTATTTAGAAAATTACCAGGAGCTTTAGGAAGAGAAATAGAAAAACATTGGGAATTATATAATAATAAAATTATAAAATATTCAATAGGACATAGAATTCAGTTTATTATGGAAAAATTAAAAGAAAAATGTACAAATATTCAGATTCAAAATCTGTCTCTTATAACATCTAGAGATTGTATTATAAGAGACAATTCTATATTTATCTAAATTTTCCATTAGTTCTAAAAGACCACGATTACTTGTTCTTTATTATCTAAATACCTGATTGGGTTTAGCTTTTAAAACTTGTCCAAGAAGAATTAATAATAAAGATAGAAATTCTTTATTAGTAATATGACACAAGAAGACTTAATAAATGTAGATGAATAATTTCGAGATACGTAATCAATTTATTCTATTGTCGGTATAGAAAATGATATTTTAATAAAACAAGAATCGATAGTGATAATGAAGATGATACTATTATTAATAATTTAGTAAAAACAGATTTATCTTATAATAGATATTATGAACAATTAGAACTAATTGAAAAGATTTTAAAAATCATATAAAGTTTTTGAATATTTAATAAACTATAGCTCTGTAATCATTATTGGAAAATTAATACAGAGATCGAAAATAAATCTTGTTATATTTGTAATTGGTATCCACTTTTCCCCTTCTGTTTTAATTTTAATATGCTTTAAAGAAGCATGTATAAAATGCATAGATCTACATATTAAAATATGATATAGTACTAATAAAAGATGATTATAATTTTCAAACTTCTACAATAGAATTAAGAATTTTAGAAAGGAAAGTATTAAATTTAGAAGATAAAATAATTTTATTAGAAGATAGAATAAATAATTTAGAAAAATTAAAACAAAAGGTAATAATAAATGATAAAAATCAAGATTTATTAAATTATGAAAAAGATTATTTATGTAATGAAGATAAAACTATAACAAGTATACAAGTAGCACTGTAAAATAAGAATTGATAATGCTATGAAATAGATTTTTAGCATTAATAGATTCAGGAGCTACTAAGTGTGTAATAAATAGTAAAATAATTCCAGATAAATATTATAAGAAAACAAATAATCCAATAAAAGCAACTCAAATGGATGGTACAACTTTCACCTATGATACTTATCTAGAAAATAGTAAGATTTGTTTTCTACAAATTTGTAATACATATAGTAATAATTATAATTTACCTCGGTATAAGAGACAGACATTCCACTATCTGAATTTACTGACTTTAATTAAATTTTTATTCTTTCATACGGGAGGTGTATTCTTAAGCAAAGATATTATTCAATTTCATAAACAAATAATTCAAACTCCAAGACAATTTAAAAATAAAACTACAGTTTTAAGAAGTTTAAAAGAGATAAGGATGGTTGGGTAGATCCTAATTTTGTAAAACAAACATCAAAAAAATTAGAAACCATAAATAATAAATGTTGCGAAAACTGTATCGATAATACTACTTGTTGTAAGAAGGATATTTCTTCTTTACAAGAAGAAATTTTTGAACTGGAAGAATACATAGACCCTTATTTTGAAACATATATAGAAGAAATAGAAGAATATATATATATAGAAAACGAACAAGAAATAGACTATGAGTTTATAAATTTAAACAAAGCTTATTTAAATATAGGATTAATTAAAAATCAAAAAGATATAGATGAAATTCTTTTAAAACTTGATAAATTAGAAATAATGTGCTTTTATAGTAAGAAATCATAACGAAATAGTTAGAGGAAAATCAAGAATGGTAATAAACTATAAAAGGTTAAATGATAATACTCGAACAGATGCATATAACATTCCTAATAAGAATGAATTAATAAATAGAATTCAAGGAAAAAGAATTTATAGTAAATTTGATTGTAAATCTGGTTTTTGAGACAAATTAAAATGCATCCAGATATGCATAATCTGGATGCTTTTCTGTCTCTTATACACATCTAGATGGTTGGTTATGAGATTTGGAATAAAGAATGCTCCATCTATTTTTCAAAGAAAAATGGATGATATATTTCTCTAAATTATTTAGAAGGTAAAATTAGACTACAAGAACATATTTCTAAAAAAGTTTTAGAAATGCCTGATAAATTAGAAGGTATAAAAGAAATTCAAAAATTTTTAGGATTAGTAAATTATGCTAGACCTTTTATTAAAGATCTAGGTAAAATAGCAGGACCTCTATATTCAAAAACGGGAAAAAATGGTCAAGTTTTTTAATCAAGAAGATATAAAAATAGTTCAAAAATTAAAGAATTAGTCAATCTTTATTATTAATTCTTTTTGTATAAGATTCAGGTTCTATATTATAATAGAAACAGATGGATGTGAAATAGGCTGGGGAGCTGTTTTAAAATCTGGCTAAACCGAATAAATATTTATTTAAAAATTAAAAATGGTTTTGGTTATTCCAGTTAAATATACTAGAGTTGTTCTAACTGTATTACTGCATCTCTGCGAAATGCTAGCATAATTTATGGATTAAATTCATTTAAGTTATCAATAATCTCTAAAAAGAATTTACATGAAGAACGGATTGTGAAGCAATAGTAAGATTTTATAATAAATTAAAAGATAAAAGTTGTAATAGAAGAAGATGGTTAAACTTTTTAGATTCTATAAGTAGTTATAATATTAATTTTGAGCATAATAAAGGAAAAGATAACATTAGCGATCAGTTGAGTAGATCAATATTAGAATCTAGTTCAAAAGCTAATTTTTAATTATGCGAGAATGAGGCCACCAACAGATCGAGAGCTCAAATGAGGCCTTTTAGACCTCAAGGTTCTTCTAGTCAAGGTAATAATCCAAGTAGTTCAGGTAATAATTAAGATGTGTATAAGAGACAGGATTACTTCTTAGAAATTACATAAGTTGTCCATGATTCAGAAAAAATCCTTTTTTGTGATCATTGCTCAAATTCTAGCCCAGACCATAAAAAAGACTAATGAGCAAATTCCCAGCCTTCAACCTGTCTCTTATACATTCTAGATTTTAATGAATATATTAGGTTATTAGATACAATTAGAAAAGGAAAAATAAAGCAAGAAGAGCAGTCTTTAATAGATCTAGATTCTCCAGTACCTCAGCAGCAAAAGAAAGGAGTAAAATTAGACAAGAAAAAGAAAAAGAAAAGATCTCAAAAAGAAATAAAAATAGAAGAGACTATAGAAAAATTTTGAAAGAATATTTTGAGAAAAATATTAATCAAAAGAAGACAAAGACAAACACTCAGAAGAATCATGAAAAAAGCAAAAGTTTTCTGCAGACAAAGATCACGTGAAGATAAAAGATTAACTTTAAAGACAAAAGACTCTTTGAAGAAGTTTTGAAGTCCGCATTTGAAGTCCAGACTCTCCTATAAATAGAGTAGTCTAGTTATTAAGAAGATATCGAGAAAAAAGCCACAAAGAGAAAACACAAAGCAAATGCCACTCCTTCCTTCTTTAGAATAATCAATCCTTGTAAAATATTTTAAAGTTTTTTCCTTGTAAGATAAAAAAGCCTCTGGGCATAGCAGTTCCGACCTCTTCGGGGTTTCCGAAAGGGAACACCCCAAACTCTTGTTCATATATGTAAGTTTCTCATAAACTATGTAATCTTTTCAGTTCAATAATATATGTAAATTTTTCTACTCTATGGTTATTATTATAAGTATTATGCTTTAGTAATTAAATACTTATTAAAGCTGTTATAAAACCCAGATGCTTGTTATTTTTGTATGAGTGACCCTATAGTTAGTCCGTTTATGGCATGTAAAGCCTATTGAGGACAGAAAACAGAAGGGGAAAATACAGTAAAAGGAATAACAAGAGACTTTAGGTGTCGTAACAGTCTTTAATGTAAAAATACGTATTTAATTATTACTGAGTAATCTGAAGACCCGTCCTTCTATAATTAAAACCATAGTTAATGTTTGATAAACTTATAATATGTTAATGAACTGAAAAAGATTATTAAATTTATATGAAATTCATTATATAGAATGAATAATTGTTTGTGGGTTAGTACCGAGTAGGAAGTTTTTTAAATTAAAGGTTTAACGCTTTTATTTTTATGAACAATAATTACAATATTTTAGAAGAAATATTTTTATTACTACCTTTTAAAGATTTAGACGATTTAAATAATTTAAAACAAGTTTTTATTAATATAAGATCAAATAGTAGATTAAATATAAGAAATTTATCAAATAGAATAGACTTAGAACAGTACGAAGTTTATTATAGTAGAAAAGAAGAAGACTACAAGATCCAACTTAGTAATTTAGTTTTACAATACATATAGATCATAACGGACTAACTATAGGGTCTGTCTCTTCAAAATACAAATAATAGATGTGTATAAGAGACAGAATTAAGATTAGATTTAAACAATCCAGACTAAGAGGTAATCTAGTATATCGGCTGGAATACCCTCAATTAGCACTTAGCACTAGTACTAACCCTCCAACTCTTTGTACATTTATCAATAATTGTATATAAGATATCTAGATAATGTATCTTTATTCTTATGCAACATTTTAACTTTATATATCATTGTTAATAAATTATAATTAAGATGTATATATATATATATATATATATATATATATAGAAAGAGAGAGAGACTTAAATACAAACTTTCATAAAAGTAGGAAAATATTTAGTCTAACTATGTTTTTATATTATCAATATTACAGTCTAATTATATTTAATTAATATTTATCAAAAAGAATAATAATTTATTACATTATAAAAAGATAAAAATGTGTTTAGATCAATTTCTTCTTTGCATCTTTCTTGAAACTTTACATTTATTTGTAATTAATTATTCAATTTAATTATTAAAGCCGACTCAGTTATATCGGGCCAAGAAAAAAGTGACCCGATACCCAGTCCATATGCATGGGTACTCAATCAAAGAGGGTCGGATGATCGAGTACCCGACCCAATCCAATATTATATTTTTTAGTGTTAGAATTTTATATTTTTTAGTGTTAGAATTTTAATTAATGTAATGCAAATTGTATATATAATGACTACTAAATGATATCATTCTTACATTCAATATAATATGAAAAATTACAAAGTTAACCCTTTATATAAACCAGGTCGGTCACCCGCCGAGTAATAAATTTTTGACCCGCAACCTTACTCAGTAATAGTAATTTCCAGCTCATTATGCGACCTGATTTATTAACCAGTGTGGGTACCTCATTTTTACGGTTTGAACTATATTGATTCATCAAATTTTTCAGGTTGATGGGTCAAGATGAATACCCCTACTGTCAATAAATTAATTAAATAATTGTATATATATATATATATATATAGACGCACACACAAACATACTTAAGAAATAACTTTCATAAAAGTATGATGATATTTATCTTAACTTTGTCTAAATGATATCATTCTTATAATATAATTACATTCAGTTAATATTTATTAAAAAGAACAACCTAAAATTACACGTTACTTTAATTGGTTTTATATAAATTTCTATTACAATTAATTGTCGTTTACACACTTATTGTGTAATTGTGTATACATATACAGAATATATTGTGCTAAAATTCTTTTATTAGGGAAAATATTTACATGAGATCAAACAGTATATGATAATAACTACAAAATGATTAATTAAAATTTCAAAAAATAATAAAAAATGAACCTAAGTAAAATGTAAAGAAAAATTGCATTAACCTAAACAAATTAAACTAATGTATTCTCTATAATATGGATAGGTATAACGTAATATATTAAGATTATTATCAAAAGATGAAAATAAAATATTGTTCTTTTATCTTGCTTTAAAATGTAGAAATATTAATGAAAAAAATCTTTTATCTTACTTTTAAATACGCGCAACTCTACTGAAAAATATATAGTTCTAAAGATATCCAAATAACATGTAATTTTTATTTAATTTCTATCGCAATTAATTTTTTAAAATATTGCGTAAATTGTGTATCAAAATAGAAAATATAAGGTATTTTTCCATGTTTTTAACCTTATGATAACATTCACTCCATGACTTCATTGACATTCTAAACTCTTCCCTTCATCCTAAATTGTATTGAACGTCGTTAGTTTTGAAATTGTATTAGTAATTTACTATGAAATTAAAATTTATATTTATGAAATATACAAACAAAACTAAAGCTAATAAAAGTTTGTGAATTTTATTTTTGTGCACTTTTTCAGATTAATTCCTTGTATTATTTACTGAGATATTTAATCAACATTTTTATTATTTTGTTAAACAGTGTAAAGATTGTATTATAATTTCCAAAGTTTGATGCGTAACGTAATGTATATCTGCAATTATTTTAAAATATTTAATAGTATGATTTTATTTGAATAATTTATGTTATCTTTTACATTACTTATTTACTTATTTTGTTTATATGTGATTCCAATAATTTATGCGTAGTATTCTTATAGGTCTTGCAATGATTATTCTCGACTATACATCATACCATTGGTAAAACTTTTTTTACCTCATCAATAGTTAATCTAAACTAATATCATTCACTTATCAAATACTGTAATAATTGGCATTAATTATAGTTTCCAAAATTGGCATTTAAACTCAACATATACTACTCAATATTTAGAGTACTCAATACTATGATTTATTTGGATAATATTGTTTGTTTCTATATTAATTAATTTCACATTAAGTATTTTTTCTATATTAGTATCACAAATTATGCATAGAATTCTTGTATGCGTTACAATGATTATTTTGAAATATTTTGGGCATTGCATCATATCATAGGTAGAATTTATTTTATCTCAATTAAAAACCGTGAGTTTTCTATTTCACTCTGAGTTTTAGTTTCGTTACTTGTTTAATTTTCTTTTCTTCATGTAAGAAAAGAAAAAAATAATATAAAATAATCATAATAAAAAATTTAAATGAGATACGAAAATAGTGTTATACACTCCATTATTTTTTCCACTTTTATAAATATTAAATTTTTATTTATACGATTATTAGTTTTGTGATTTTTAAGTTCGACGAAAATTTTGATAAAGGGGTTAGTGCTAGTGCTATTTTACATTGATCCTAAACTACAACAACTTTATTTTGTAACCAAAACAAATACATGTATTAATCACATTATAATAGAGCCAAAAGCTTTGTACTTTTATTCAAGATAGTTATAGATGTTATTGGCATATGGAAACATATATATAAATTGAGTCTAATTAACTCACATACAAGGGCATACTTGAATAAATAGTTAGAGAAAAAAATAATTATTTGTGAATTTATAGTATATAAAATAGTCGTACAAGATTGTTTTTGTTAGGAATAAAAAATAAAACAATTTGAATATATATAATAGATATACAATAAAATTTTTATTTATTCTTTACTCAAGTATAAATAAATTTTCTAATAAAAATTTACACCTTCTTATTATGTATTTATGTCAAAATTGAGTAATAACTTATTAAGCATAAGGAAGAAACAATTTGAACATACATAATAGTTATAAAAACTACTTTTATTTTATTTTTGTTCAAATATGAATTATTTTATACAAATAAAATTTTTATCATCTTATTATGCATGTATGCCAAATTTTTCATATAGATGTAAAGAATTATGTTATAGCAGTTGGTAACGGTGTAAAAAGTTGGATTGAAATAAATAAATTTGGGAATTTAAGGTATAATATGTAGAAAAAAATATCTATAGAGTACAATATGTCGAAAAGAATTTATGTACATTATGCTTATTTAAACTAACCACATACATATTTATCATTTACTTTGAAATTATTTAAAATTTGCATTAAAAAACCATTTCAGCTAAATTCGGATCAAATTCCACTTTCTTTGTTTTTATCTTTAGAGTCGACTACTTTATTCCCCCGGAGTCCAAAGCCAATTATTGAGTATGTCTAATAATTATATATTAATTAATGAGAGTTTTCTATTTAGAGTGGAGCTCATATTTATGGAAAAATAAGAAAGTCATCTTATTCAAAAAAATGAATCGTCTATTTCAAATGGAAGTATTCTATTAATTGAAAAGTAACTATTAAACATGTTTTGTAGTTGCTAATGATTGAAATAAAATTTTCCTTGAATTGACATTAGAATACACATTACGGTACTCAAAAATCTCAAGTATTGATATGGGAATTCAAACTTGATGAAATCAATGCAAATTATGCAACCATCACATATATTAGTCCTACATAGTAGAATTAGTTGTGTGAATGTAATGCAATTGATCACAACCACATGAAATTCTTTTGTTGATGACAAGTATGTTTGGAATCTATTGGATTTCCCATTTATTTAAAATAGTCTTCAATTTACCCAACAAGGGATCAAATGATAGTTTTACTCTCATTGAACCTAATCTGTAGTATTACAAAGACCATCATTGTTGCAATTAGTAAAATTCGAAGGCAGCAATCTTCTAATTACAATGTGTAAAGTTTAGTCATTTAACCCCCAAAATTTAAAGACAAGTTAATTGCAAAATATGATGATGAAAAACTTAAATTCATCTTGTACATTGTAGATTTTGATTAGACATAATTGTGCGTTTGAGTAATCAAAAAAATAATTTAATCTCCCATGAATTTTGTTATGATTATAAAAACCTCTAAAATCTCATTCAACTCTTTTCAAGTTCTTTTGGTCCTTAAATTATTTTCAAGAGTATTTTTTTTCCCAAGAATTTTCAAGAATATCTTAAATATACAAAAGCTCGACTTTCACATACTTTAATTATTTGATCCTGTATGGACTGTCACCAATCTTTATTTTGTTTGGGTAATATCATCATTTGCTAGTTATGTGTGGGTACTTCAGGCCTTGTATTTGTCCCTTTCTCTTCTTCCCTGTAGCATTTCTCTCTCTCTCTCATGTTCACGGTGTCTTCTTCTTCTCTTCCTTTTCCTGCCCTTTTCGACTGGTAACATTTGAGTCTTCATTAAAAATCGATTTCCAATGCATTCCAAATTTTACATTTTATATTTTATTAAACTATACTTAAGATATGTAAAATTCATTGTTCAAATAAGTTCTGTTTAATTTTATTTCTTCATATCTAAAGCTATCCCATAGAAATTTTTTATTTAATTTCTAAAACCCGTCCATAAAATTCTATCTTCAAGAAATTTTTTTTACAATCAAATTTAATTCCAATATAGAGTCTCAAAAAGTTAGTTTTATTTCCTGTTTTACTCTATTAGGAGTTTTTCTCTTTTTATTTAGAAGTCCAAGATATAGTTAAGATATGCAAAATTTGTTCACCAAGTAAAATTTGTTTTCTATGATTACTTGGTTCCTAAAAGCTATTATTTCCTATTCTTCTATAATTTGAAAATCAATTCGTAAAATTATTTTTATATCAGAAAATTTACTTGAATTAAATATAATTTTTTTATAAGAAACCTCAGAAAGTTTATTTTCTTATTTTACTCTTATATGAGTATTTTACATATATAGCCTTAACAATCATAAAATAGACATTAAAATTTAGAGACATAAAGTAGAATTAAATTTAAAAATTGGCATATTTTTAGAAATTAAATTAAATTAAATTACTAAATCAAACTCAAATATATGCATTCTTAACATTTTTTTTTTAATATTCCATTTAAGGACTCACGCTATGGAGAAACTTATGTTTGATCTTGTTCAAATTATTTGGAATGTCTGTGATGTTGATCCGTTCCCTTGCAGATTGTACAACACACTCTAAAGCCAATTCCATAATTGATGACAAACAATCTAACTTTTCATTGTAATGTTGTTCATCTTCCTCTAATAAGTTGGCATCTATTACTTGTAAAATCTCATTGGGCATAGTGGTATCCACCCAACTCTTCAAGTTCCAATTACCAGATTGGGTTTCATCATTGGGCTTTCACCTTCTGAAGACTTTCATTAGCATGATTCCATAGCTATAAACATCACATTTTGTATATATTTATAGAATTCAAATGAATATTATTGTAGCTTAAAAGAATAGGAAAAAAAAGACTTATATGGACATCATCTATGGGTGGGCGGCCAAGCAAAAAATCATATCGATTATGTGATGTCAGCTGACATTACTCATATAAGATATGTTGATGTAATTGACATCACATGAGTGATGTAACTTTTTGAATATAATGTTATTGTAATTGTTATTAGAAAATAAATAAAAGGAGAAAAATTAAGCTTACACAATAGATACCAAGTGCAATATAGCCAAATGGAGCTAAAGTCTCGGTATAAGTAACACTTTCCTCCCTTCCCAACAATTTTGCAATACCAAAATTGCTTGTGTGGGCAACCATATCTTGATCAAGTAGGATATTACTAGGCTTCAAATCATGATGAATGATGGGTAATGAATAATCATGGTGGAGATATTGCAATGCATTTGCTCAGACGCCTCGTCCCACATCGAAAGTGGGAAGGGATATTATATTATTTATAACACCTTGGGTCATGGGCAACTTACAACTTGGCTTCCCTAAGCAATTTGAGCCCGTTGCTTCCGTTCAAAAGTTGTTGGTCCAGCCCAGGGCCAGGGGTGTTACAGTTGGTATCAGAACCTCGTGTGGTTTCTGCACGGGGTGAGACTGGACCAGTGGTATTGGGTTATGCTATGCATTGTATGTGATTTGTTATTGGGCCCCAACTTGGGCTTTGTGAGGACGCAAAGCCTTAAAGAGGGGTAATTGTGACTCCTCGTCCGATATCGAAAGTGGGAGGGGATATTGTATTGTTTATAACACTTTGGGTTATTGACTACTTACAACTTGGTTTAAACATTTTGAAACCGTTGCTTCCGCTCAAAAGTTATTGGACTAGCCCAGGGCCCGAGGTGTTACATTTGCCACATCGATCATTATATCAAGCCTTTGTGCAAGATTCAACAAACAGTTATGAGAGTTCAACCATTTCTCTAGGTTCCCATTTCTCATATACTCGAGTACAAAGCTTTAAAATCAAGATTATTAGTGCAATTGCCAATGACTCCTTTCACAAGATTTCAGTGGCGAATATTGTGAAATACTTCACATTCTACACCGAACATTTCACGTATTTCATCTTGTTGATTCGTAAATAACTTAATGGCTACGTAGGTTATTTCATCTTGTTGATTCGTAAATAACTTAATGGCTACGTAGGTTCTATCTCTCAGGGAAGTTTTGTAGACTGTCTCTTATACACATCCCTTTTGTATACGGATTCAAAACTCCCATTGTAACACTCCGGATCCTAGGCTGGCCCAACTACTTTTGAGCAGAAACAACGAGTTCAAAATGTTTAAACCAAATTGTAAGTGTTGGCCCAAAAAGCAACCTAAGAGGGGGGTGAATTAGGTTGTATCTAAAACAAACCTTTTTATGTACTTAATAGAAATTTCAAATTCTATGCACCAAATAAAAACTTAAGCACAAATGAATATAATAGATATTCAACAATTTAAGGTTAAAGAACAAATAAGAATATTGAGATTAAGAGAATCAAACCAAACTCCCCAAAAACTTCTCAAGTTGGAGCTTACAACTGCAAAGAGCTTCTTACGAGGCAACTACCAAGTTCACAACTTGAAGTTTAGCCACTAAAAGTCTCTTCAAAATAGGTGAGATAATAACATCTTGTACACAAATGAGGATCACTCTTTCTCACACTAATTTCCTTTAGTTGAGCCAAGAGTTTTACACTCACAACCTCTCTTTGTTACAATTGTTATCTCTCCACTCTTACACTTGAAGAAATCTTACACTTCTAAACTCTTTTCACAAAACTACCTACACTATTACAACACTTGTATCCACTATTTCTCCCAAATAGCTCAAGAATTACTTGTAATCAATGTAGAAGTCTATCTTTAATTAATTCAAACTTAGGGGTATTTATAGTTGCCAAAAATTTGCTTCCAACAACTTCCCAACGACTATTTTCTGTTTACTGAAAAACTAGCCGTTAGACCTTTCGGACGGCCGATGCAGCAAGTGTGCCTCCGAACAAACTAGCCGTTGGACCGTTCAAACGGCCGCTGCTAAACCATGCATCTGACGTTGCGTCCGTTCTCTGAGGGTATTCGTTTGGACATCCGAGGATGTATCCGAACCTGCGTCTGATCGAAACAAAGTCTTTTAGAAATATGATCTGACGCTGTTCTTTGTCCGATAATTGTTTCAAATTTTTTGTGTCGGACGATCACCATCGTCCGAAGATCTGTCTTTCGGACAGTCATTTGCGTTCGTGGAGTCTTCTGGTTGTTTTGTTCGAACGATCATTTGCGTCTGAACCTACCTGTTTTTCTGCACACTTGTTTTCAAACCGTTAGTGCGATTTGGTCATCATCAAAACATGATTAACATAACTAGGGTTCAACAATCTCCCCATTTTTTATGATGACAAATCAGTTGGACAATTCAAGAGACAACCATAAAATATGAAGTACTACACAAGAGAATTTGAAGTCCTACACAAGAGAATTTGTCCATTATTTCTCCACCTTTTGGCATTATCAAAACATAAGAAAAATAATGCAATTCAAGCTCCCCCTAAGTTTATTCTCCCCTTGAAAGATGAATATAATGAGTACACGTGAAAGAGTCAATTTATGCAAAATAATTCTTCCCTTCAAGAATATGTGTTCCATAAGAATGAGAGAATTCGTGCAAAGAATTATGATCAATTGCAAAGAATTATGATCGAAACAATTTTCGCTCATTCTTTACCATAAAACATCATCAAAATAATGAAGCATGTGTGATGCAATTTCTTGCAAAAATAATCCATTTAAAAAAGAGAATGCTCCCCCTTTCTTTTGCAAGTAGTGACTTATTATAGACAAAAATTGGGGATACATATTTCCTAGCATTCTACACAAATTCAAACACATAGATGACTAACATTCAAGAAAACATAGTTCAACTTGATAAATGAAAGCACATTCTTAACACAAAATTTTAGATGTTACCCATTTCAATGTCATCTTAGCTCACATGCCTTGAACACCCTCCATTGATAATCTATCTTGAATCATAGTCATTGGTGCTCTTCCAAGCATACCTACATGCAAAGTTAAGCAACAACTTTTGGTACCCAAACTTTCTTGGGTCCAATTGGGTTAGTAACATGCTTAATCACACAAATAGAATTTATTCCTAATATTTCATTTCATTTAACATAACAATTTTTCTTTATGTGGCCATGTTGATGACAATAATTACAAATAATGTTGTTATTGCCATAAAAAGAAGATTTAGATTTTACAAAGCATAAATCATCCTTTTTAAAGGTAATAAAATTTTTGATCAAAAACATATTTCTAGTTTTTTTCTTTTCAAAAATATTTTCTTTCTTCTTTTTCAAAATATCATCAAGATCATCTAATCTCTTCTTCAATTAAGCTTGTTCTTCCATGATCTTGGTTTTTTCAACAAATTTTTTCTTCAAAACATCATTTTTGTTTGTCAAAGAATTATTTTCGTGCACAAGTTTTGATTTGGCACTCAATAAAGCATTAACTTTAATTTTTAACTCTTTGTTCTTAGCATATGACTCTTTCAAACATTCATGCATTTTAAAAATAAATGATTCATCATCATCAACATCATTATCACATGAATCATCGCAAGAGTCACAACTAGAGGATACCTCACTATTGCCAAGTGCCATAAAAGCCATTTGAGCCTCCTCATATTCTTCTTCAACTTCTCCATCCAAATTGCAATCATCCCAAGTGATTTGGAAGTTGTTGAAGTGAGGCTTCCTTGAGTCTTTTCTACTTTTTGATGAAACTTTAAATGTTATGCTTCTTTTCCCTTTTGCTTCCTCATCTTGTACCTTGTATTTCAACTTCAATTCAAATGAGGTTAGAGAATTGATCAATGAATCAATAGGCATAGAATTTAAATATTTAGACTCTTCTATGACAATGGATTTAGGTTCCCATTCCTTAGGTAAAACATTCTAAATTTTTCTATTCTTCTCACCCAAGGAATAGTCTTTACCCAAACCTTCCAAATCTTTTACCATATCATTGAAATTACCTACAATACATCTTGTCAATGTTCTCATGAGGTTCCATTTTGAAGGATTCATATTTAGTCACAAGAAGTGACTTCTTTTGCTCTCTTATATCTTCACTTCCTTAGTGGATTTATTTCAATTTGTCCCATATCTCCTTGGCCGATTTACAAGCTTTTACTTTAGAAAACTCATCTGCATCCAAGGTATTATACAAAATATTAATGGCTTTAGCATTTAAAGATAAATTTATTCTATCTTGTGCATTTAACTCATATCTAGTTTTAGGCATTAATCTATGAGTATTTTCATCAAAAATATTAGCTTCTAAAGGACCTTCACAAATAATATACCACAAATCAATATCAATAGATTGAACAAAATTTTTTCATTCTATCCCTCCAAAAAATAAAATTAATGCCATTAAACATGGGAGGTCTAGTGATAGAATGTCCCTCTAAAAATAAAGTATTATTGGAAGCCATAATGATCTTTACTCAAAAGAAATTAAGCTCAATATATGAGAGACCAAACTCTGATACCAATTGTTGGCCAAAAAAGCAACCTAAGAGGGGGTGAATTAGGTTGTATCTAAAACAAACATTTTTATGTGCTTAATAGAAATTTCAAATTCTATGCACCAAATAAAAACTTAAGCACAAATGAATATAATAGATATTCAACAATTTAAGGTTAAAGAACAAATAAGAATATTGAAATTAAGAGAATCAAACCAAACTCCCAAACTTCTCAAACTAGGAGCTTACAACTGCAAAGAGCTTCTTACGAGGCAACTACCTAGTTCACAATTTGAAATTTAGCCACTAAAAGTCTCTTCAAAGTAGGTGAGATAATAACCTCTTGTACACAAATGAGGATCACTCTTGCTCACACTAATTTTCTTTAGTTGAGCCAAGAGTTTTACACTCACAACCTCCCATTGTTACAATTGTTATCTCTCCACTCTTACACTTCTAAACTCTTTTCACAAAACTACCTACGCTATTACAACACTTGTACCCACTATTCATGTTCTCCCAAATAGCTCAAGAATTACTTGTAATCAATGTAGGAGTCTATCTTTAATTAATTTAGTTTTAGGGGTATTTATAGTTGCCAAAAATCTGCTTCCAACAACTTCCCAACGGCTATTTTCTGTTTATTGGAAAACTAGCCGTTGGACCTTTCGGACGGCCGATGCAGCAAGTGTGAGTCCGAATGAACTAGCCGTTGGACCGTTCGAACGGCCGCTGCTAAACCCTGCATCCGACGCTGCGTCCGTTCTCTGAGGGTATTCGTTCGGACGTCCGAGAATGCGTCCGAACCTGCATCCGATCGAAGCAAAGTCTTCTGGAAATATGATTGGACGTTGTTCTTTGTCCGTGTTTTGTTTCAAATTTTTTGTGTCAGACGATTACCATCGTCCGAAGATCTGTCTTTCGGACAGTCATTTGCGTCCGTGGAGTCTTCTGGTTGTTTTGTTCGGACGATCATTTGTGTCCGAACCTACCTGTTTTTCTGCACACTTGTTTTCAAACCATTAGTGTGATTTGGTCATCAACCCAAGATGTTATAAACAATACAATATTTCCTCCCACTTCCAATGTGGGACGGGGCATCACAATCACCCCTTCTTAAGGCCGTGCGTCCTCACAAGGCTCATACCGGACCATACATGGTTATGTTGGATTCTAGAGGTGGCTCGTACTGGTTCTAAAGGTAGCTCCCGCCCTTAGATCGACGTAGCACTTGGTCCCGCACAGTACTTAGTTCCTGGACTCCCTTGCATAGTCACGGTACAATACCACTAGCCCAATCTCACCCCGAGCAGAGACCACACAAGTTTCGCTCTGATACCAACTGTAACATCCCGAGCCCTGGGCTGGCCCAACAACTTTTGAGCAGAAACAACGGGTTCAAAATGCTTAAGCCAAGTAATCTATAACCCAATGTGTTATAAACAATACAATATTCCCTCCCACTTCCGATGTGGGATGGGGGGGTCACACCCATTTCCAAGCAAATTACTTTCATTGTACCCATTAGTTGTTTCCAAAAGTATTCATAACAAGAGATTCTTCCTTGTGCAATCCACGACTTTGTTTCACTTGGATTAGCTTGTTTCTTTCGGTGCCATACGAATTAGATATGTGGAAGCCACAAGAATGATATAGAAAGTACACATGGTATGATGAACATAAATTGAAGCACTTTTTTTAGTCCTGATATGTGAGATGAACTAATTATACGGCATCTTGGGACCTGAAATTTTGAATCACCACAAAGATCACCAGTCGATATGAATAAATCACTAGTGAAGTTTCTGAAAGGACCACCTGAAGGAATTTCACCTCATAGATGATTAAAAGAAGCATTGATGTATTTAAGAGATCGAAACTCCTCTATCAACTTTGGAATCAAACCGGAGAGATTATTGCTGGATAGGTCTAGCAATTCTAAACTCAGATTGTTATCAATTGATTTTGGAATTAATAATAAATTCAACAAATAAACAGCAGTAGCAATACTTTTAGCCCAAAACTGATTTGCCAGCCTCTTAGTTTTTTTAGCAAGCTTCTTGCCATTTCGAAAACAGTGCGATTCTTACGTTCAGCCACTCCGTTTTGCTCCGGTGTATGTGGTGCAATCAACTCTCTTCGCAGGCCTTGTTCTTCATAGAACTGATTAAATTCATTGAACACAAACTCTCCCTGTATCAGTACGCAAAGCCTTGATGCTTCTCCCACTTTGCTTCTCAACGTGTGCCTTGAACTTCATAAAGGTCTCAAAAGTTTCAGATTTGAATTGAAGAAAATAGACCCAGATCATGTGACTGTGATCATCTATAAACAACAAGAAATAACTATTCCTACCCAATGATTGTGTTTTCACAGGGCCACACAAGTCAACATGTACAAGCTCAAGACACTTGGATGCCCTTTTAGACTTTTATTCAGGAAATGGTTTTTTACATTGTTTTCCATAAATACACCCTTCACACAAATCTAAAGACTCAATTTTGGGTAACCCAAATACCATTTCCTTTTGACTCAACAATTTCAGACCTCTTTATGTTCAAATGCCCATACAATAAATGCCATAATTTGGACTCACTATTTTCTTTGACAGTAAGAGCATAGGTTTCAACACTAGAAACTTCAAGTAGAAAGAGCTTATTTGGTGCCATTCGAACATCAACAATAATCTGGTGTGATTTATTATGTCTTTATCACACAGTTGGCATACAGGACATAAAGGGTCTGAAGTTTATATCTGTTCAATAGGTTTTGTGATAAATTAGGAATAAAATAGACATTGTAAAGGAGCTTTACAAGTGACCATTGTTTATTGCCTCTGTGCCTTTTCTTCAACTTGCATTTGTTTGCCATAGCCAAGTCTCAGTTTCAACTTGTGTGACTCATCAAGCTCCTTGAACAAAGATTTTATCCCAGTTATGTGATTGGAGTAGCCGCTGTCTAGAAACCAAATATCACTTAAAGCTATAATGTTATCTTGATAGGCCATAAATAACTCGATCTCCTCCTCATCTTCTGCATAATTTGCTCTTTGCTTTTCCCTTTTCCAGCAATCTATCATTACATGTCCATACCGCTTGCAATAATAACACTGAATATCGCTCTTGTAATTTTTCTGCTTCTCGGTCATCAACTCTACCTCTGCCTTGACCACCTTTATCACCTCTGCCACGATAACCTTCTCTGCCACGTCCTCTTCTTGTTGGCTTCCTTGTGTTATCATGTTGTTTGGAAGACTTCCCCATCACTTGAAAGCCTTTTTCTTCACTCTTTTCATTTGCTCTGTTCAGTCTTGCCTCGTGCGATTGCAAAGACCCTATTAGTTCATCAAATGAGTAGGTAGCCAATTCTTTGGACTCAATGGCTGCAACAACATGATCAAACCTAGAAGTCAAACTCCTTAACATTTTTGCAACTATAGTTTGATCAGAAATTTCTTCCCCATAGGACCTCATTTGATTAACAACAGCTGCTACCCTTGAAAGGAAATCTTGCACCGATTCCCACTTTTCATTTGCAACTTCTCGAAATCTTATACAATGGAAAGATTGGAGCTTTACTATAATGACTTTTGACAAACCTTGGAACGCCATTTTCAATGTTGTCCAAGTTTCATCATCTGTGGTTGATGCTGCAATTTTTGAGAAGTCTGACTCATGAACAGCTTGTTGAATGAAGAATAATGCTTTGGAGCCCTTTTTGTTTTGTTTTTTTTTCCACCTGACCTCTTCATCCGTATCAGGATACCAATTCTCAAATAAGTCCCACAACTATTGAGACTTGAATAATGTCTTCATTTTGATGCTCCAAAATTCATAGCTTTCACCATGGAAGACAGGAATTGCTGGTTGAGAAATACTCGCGACATTGCCATTAGTCGCCATGAGGTTTACGCCCAATTACAATCAAACCTGGCTCTGATACCACAATTGTTGGAGAAGAGAACTTTAGAAACACTAAAGTACTCCTTAATGATGCAAAACAAAATCTGGAACAGAGCAAAAATAAGAGGATAATTCTAAGAGGAATTTAAACAAATATCTGTAATGGGCAAAATACGAAAACTCCTACTAACTTTATTCCTGGACTGAAACTTGCCTTGAATGGGCTTACAAGACTAGAAAAATATCACCAACTAATAAGAGAAAAATATGGCACAACCAAGAACGTGCCTTCAACAATAAATTAGAGATAAAGGAAAAACCAAAACAAACTTTGAACCAAGTCAATGAACAATAAAAGTACAACTGTAAATTTTGAATCAATTACTCAACAATATTATTATATTCTAATGCTTTAGTGGTTCTGGCTTCGATTTATAATTTTTGAAATTTGCCAATGGAACAAAATCATGTTATTGTTGTAAGCTTTTACTGGAATAGGTTGATCAGATTAATATTTTTGACATTTGAATTGTTTAATTTCAATAGAATGAAAAAGAATTAATGATTAATGATGCTGTTGGAGCTTTTGTGGTGGGGGCTGTGCTATTAGGACAATCTAGGGATTGAAATTGCTTAGGAAACCAAAGGCAAAAGCCGTATTGACTTCCAATTTCCCAACTAAATGGCACTTTTATGTTTTAATATTATGATGTTGATGATTTCTTAGATGATATCTGATGACTTGGGAAGAGAAAGAGCTAAGGAACAGATTTGGTCATAGTCCGTTTGTTGAGTTCAAGACCGGGATGACGGTGGCTGGGTGGCAGCCCAATATAGGTTTGTCGATAGAATTAGGGTGAATTCAATAAGTAATGACGTTTGGATTGGATAGGTAATGCTGTAATTTCCTTCCATGTTTTTTAATTACTTTTTTTCACTATTAAACGATATTTGAAAAAATATGTATTTATGTATAAATTCTGATCGTATGTGAGATATTTGAATTATTAATTTTTGTATCAAATGTATGTAAGTGATACTTTCAATAACTCGTATGTATTATCACTTGATGTATGCTTTTGAAGAATATTCCATTTGATTGTATTTGCTCGCATGTGATATTTTTTGGTCTCTTGGTAATTTTGGTTGAGTTGGTGGAATTAGTTCTCTCAAACAAATTAGTTTTGATCCATTATGAAGATATGTATTTTTGCCTGCTAACCGGAGGGGGCATATGGCCCTATTCCTAACAGATATAAAGTTAGGACGGGATATCCTGTATTGCAATCAATTCCTTAGTGACCTTGAGCCATTTGTATTGTTATTGCCTTGTATGTTTATACAGTATAACATCATATATTTTAAATATTTATACAGTCCCTTTTGGGATGTGAAGTTATCGTTTTGCCATTTATAAGTATCATTTTGATAGAGTGTGCTTTTTATTTATTATTGCATGTGATATATGTGATATATGAATGACTATATATCATTTTGACCCTATTATTTAACATTTTTGCAGTTTTTGCAGGTAATTGTATATTTTCTTAAGGAACATAATTTGAGATTTGTGGTTTGAGTCTTGTGTCCTTAGGGAAAGGTGAGGGCGCTGCGATCATGGTATCCTTAGAGAGGAGCATGACAGTTAAACATTAAGTATATAAGTGGAAAATTAAGTAGACTAAAAAATTAAACAGTTAATATCTCCAAATATGCTTTTTTATTTAATTCCTAACAATAAAAATCAAACAATTCAAAAAAAATAATTGTTGTTAGTAAAACTTGAGAATGATAATTTGTATGCATTCATGAGATTCTTTATAAATTGTAACAACCTCTCAAGTTAGCTAGAAAATTGAAAATTGAAAAATTATGTTGATACATTTTTTGCGCATATCAGAGAATTTAATAAGTGAAATACAATAAAATATTTTCTATAAAAGATAGAAGTTTCAATTGATTTATAATTATTACATTAATGAGAAAGAAAATTTGAACTACAAAACAAAATGATAAAATCCAAATTTAACAAAAAAGGGAAGTGAGAAAGCAATTTCATATAAAAGTGAAAAGAAGCGTAAAATTTAAACACGTCATTTGTATCCAGAAGGTTAAAGAATGTATAGTTTTAGTAATAGTTAGTGTAGTTTGTGGTCATAAACTTAATATAAGTCTTACTCATGTCACCAACCAAAGCACAAATAAAGAAATAAATATTTGATAGATTTAGTGAAGTTTATAACTTTGCATTCAATGCTCAGTTTCTCAAGAAGAAAATAAAATGAAATCAAGTTTTCATTTAGGTTTATTTAAATTAGTAGACTTATATTTAATATGTGTATGTTGATAATTGCATCCTCTCAACTCTTAAGAATTGTAATTATACTTATTTTTTTGATTAAAAAACTGTGATATTAGTTCCAATAGTAGTTTATCTCAGGTTTGAAATTTCAGATTGAAGATTGATTAATGTTAGCTTATAAGCTAAATCTAATAATACTTGAGAAAATAAAAATGACATCTTAGAATTGGAGGACACTTTCTCCCAATCAAAAAAGAAAAGAGTCAAAATTATAATAGAATTTTATTAAATTTTAATTTTAATTAGTTAACAACAAAAGGAAAATTATATACATTGTATAACAAAAAGAGATACATATACATAATATACGAAAAGAGATACCTACTACTAGTTTGCATAATGATGCCTAACATATTTAATATTATTGGTTGGAGATTTGAAATTTGGACCAAAATCCAGCTAAGAAATGTCTTTGAAAAAAAGAGACAAAGCCGGATATGAAATTCTAATAATTTTACTAAGTAGTTTGATTATCCTACCAGTGATAATGGAAGATCACTCACTGGATAATTTTACAAGTAGTAGAGCATTATACCTGTGGGAGTGCATCATATTCTTTACTAGTAGTTGATTTGATATTATTTTGAATTATAGTATTTTTCATAGTGGTAGAATGCTTCTCAAAGTAGGTTTTCGATGATTTTCTGTTTGAAGTTTGTTCTTAAGGGTTTTGTGTAACAATAGAATTTTCATAAAAATTTTATAATTTTCGGTTGTAACTTGATATTTTATATTTTATATTTTGGGTTAAATGTGTAAAAATTATAATGTGGAATATAATTTGAGTCAAATTCGTCTCATAATTTTCACTCTAGAAGACAAAGATGTAGATGTTCAAATCCATTTATTTATATTTTATTTTTCTTAATTTTTGATAGTTAGTTCTTAGTATTGAAAATAAAAATTCTTGAAAATTCAAAAAATAATGACTAGGGCATATCAATCACATAATCAACTTTTCTTGATGTTGTTAGAAGTGCTCATGGATCAATAGTGTAAGTAGAGGCAAAGTGTGTGTGTTTTTTTTTTATTTTTAATTTATGTGAGTAAAATGTAATTACCCCAATACTTTAGGGTAGGGGTATACATTCAAGCGGTGTTCGAAGACAATTCATTGTTCAACTTGACTTATGAAGTCAAGTCATATGAATCCAAAGTTAATTATAGTGGAGTTGATTAAATTCCACTTGTTTGACCGGTAAGTCGAACAAGTCGAATAAGTTGAACATTTAATTTTCTTCCATTCCATATTCTAATTCCAAAATTTAGTATATTATCCCACAAATTTAAAATATCACATTATAGAAATACAAGATAATACAAGTTCCACAAATTCAAAATATAATGCAAGTTCTTAAATAAAAAAAAAATACATAACTAAATTATTGTAACATCATTCAACAAAAGCAAGTTTCATAAATGGTGTTTGGTTAATTCTTATATTATATTTATGCTTATCATTATCAAGTATCTTAATTTTTTTTTAATGATTCTAATTTTCACATTGTCATCCATATTATCATCTTTATATAATATGCGTTCAAAAAGAATAATTCATAATATATTATATATACAAGTTTTAAATAGATTATATGTACAAATTTACACGCACATATTTTTGTATGTATACAAACTCTCTCTTTCTCTCTCTCTCTCTCTATATATATATGTATATAAACACAAGTTACAAATTTTAAGTTATATCTTATAAGTATATAAAATATATATATATATATATATATATATATAACTTTATCTATACTAATAGCAAGATAGTACTGCATTGAATATACTTGTTGATATTGAAAATATTATAGTAATAAGTTATGTAGTATAACTGTATAAGTATATAAAATCCTCTTTTAGACGTTATGTAAAAAATAATACAATTATAAATTATACAAATGTTAGTATATGAACATAAGAACATGTATGTATAGATATATTATATATAGATATTTCAATAATTACTTAACTCTAGTATTTATATGTATTAAAAGGAAATTAGTAATTCATTTAATTAGTTATTGAAATAAAGGTGTTACATTAATAAGTTGTACACTTATATTAATGTATAAATACATAAATTATACCTAATACCACAATTATACAAAGAAAAGATATTTAAGTATTAAGAAAAATAATATTATCAGTTACTAACATATTTAATTATTAAGAATTACGAATATTATGGCTAAAATATTATGTACACATATATAATAATATATTATTATAATTGTAGATACTCATATATATATATATATATATATGTATATTGATTCGACAAACAAGCTTTTGCTTACATCCCAACAAACAAGCTTACATCCCGATAAGGGAAAACAAAGAGGTGGTTGAGGATTAGATTGGGTAAAACAAAGAGGGTATGAGGAAGAGAATAAAGAAGATGTGAGATTTGTGAGAGGCTAACGAAATAATACTAAGTGTAGTAATAACCCTATTAACTTCTAAGTATGAGAAAACTCTACTAAGAAAATTTATAAATTTACCCCTAAAATGGACCAAGTCGGGTACCTGGCAGGTTACTAAAATGTCACAGTCTATCCAACTCTCTACCCAACCCAATTTCAGAATATAGCTCGAGTATCATTTTTTTCAGTGGGTCAAAATAACACCTCTAATTTCTTTTGTACTCAAGTTGCAACTAAAGAGTTAAAAAAAAATAAAATCCCAACAACCTATTATAATCAAATTAAATTCTCAATGACAACTACTTAATGTCAATTCGATGCTACCAAGAATATATTGACGTATGGATAATTTTAAAGTAAGTGTTAAATAACAATGTTAAAAGATTGAAAAAAAATATATATGTGTGGCAGATATAAGTATTATATTCACGTGTCAGTATATCAGAGACAGATATTAGCGGCATTCAGTTGTCACTGAAAAATTTGACAAAATCTAATTGTACTATAATGCGTTTAGTTAGAAGAAAAGCAACAGTTAAATGAGACAATTTAAGTAGATAATTAAACATGGTATACCATCCATAAGAAAATATTTGTCCAAGAATTGAAGCAGAGAAATTATATTACAACAATTTAAAGCAGAGAAAAAAAAAATAAAAAAGACATTCTCCTTAGAAACAGATGTAGGTGACATTATAGTACTTCAAATTTGGAGCGCAAATCCGAAGACAAAAGAAGCGAAGGCTCCCTCGAAACCAGCCACCAATGACGGCGAATCTACAACCTAAGTTGCATTTTTTTCAGTAAATATTGGAAACTCATCCAGTATAGTTTTTCTTAATTAATTTGTAAATAAAAACATGCCACAGAATATGTATTCTTAATTTATTTACCTCCCTAATATTCAAGAAATCTTTTGCTTGATCTTCTGTAGTGTATTCACCACAACTTTCATATCGTACACATCTAGC
This sequence comes from Cinchona pubescens, assembly GCA_025175665.1. Taxonomy (NCBI): domain Eukaryota; kingdom Viridiplantae; phylum Streptophyta; class Magnoliopsida; order Gentianales; family Rubiaceae; genus Cinchona; species Cinchona pubescens. The sequence continues at coordinate 305,930 of JANKKI010000283.1, forward strand.
CTTTCCTTAGGAGATTCTTCAACACAATTTAATGCCAATCCCATGATTAATGACAAACACTCCAACCTTTCATTGAAATGTTCCTCGTCAGGCTTCAACAAATCTGTATCTATAACTTGAAGAATTGCATTAGGCATTGAATCATTTACCCAACTCTTCAAGCTTAGATTTCCATCAAACATTTCATCATTAGGCCTTCTCCTTGTAAAGACTTCCGTCAGTAGGATTCCAAAGCTATAGACATCGCATGCTGTTGACACTAGTCCTTCCAATCCATATTCTACATATTGCAATCCAAGAAATCATTGGGAAAGAATTTACTTCTATTAAAGTGATTACAAACTAACAAAAACCAATGAAGTGTCATTAAATTTGCCAAAAATTGAACGAAATTCGATCAAGTATCTAAAATCAAATATTGGTGATTTAATATAATTTTGCCAACTCAGTGATCACATGTCACTTTTTAAAATCATTTTCCTTAGATAAAATATGAAAAAAAAAATTAACTAGAATCACAATATAAAGATTACCTGGTGCCATATAACCAATTGTTGCTAAGGTCTTAGTGAATGCAGTGCTTTCCTCGTTACCCAAAAACTTTGCAATTCCAAAATCGCTTACACGGGCAACCATGTCATCATCAATGAGGACATTACTCGGTTTCAAGTCACAGTGAATCACAGGAGTCGAATATTCATGGTGCAAATATTGCAAAGCATTTGCCACATCTATCATTATTTCCAATCTTTGAAAAATGTTCAAGAAGTAGTTAGGAGAATACAACCATTTTTCAAGGCTCCCATTGCACATGTATTCAAGTACCAGGGCCTTAAAATCAAGGTTAGAGCAACAACTGATAACTTTGACGAGATTTCGATGGCGAAGATTGCAGAGTACCTTACATTCTGCATCGAAACTCTTATGTCCACCTTCAAGTTGCAAATTAAAAACTTTTACAGCTACAAAGATTCCATCATTCAGAATTGCTTTATAAACCGGATCCAAAACTCCCAGAGCCAAGTAAATTGCTTTCACTATAACCATTAGTTGCTCGTAGAAGTTCGTAATAAGAAAGTGCTCTTCCTTTTGCTAGGACAGGTAACAAATCTTTTGCACTTGGAACCTTTCCTTTCAATTGATATCGAAGGAACACCAATGTCAAGACAACCACAATGGAAATCCCCAGTGGGACAAATGTAAGTAGAAGCACCCTTTTTGATATTGATTTATGTTTTGGATGATCACTCTGGCATGGTGGGACATGAAATTTTGCATCTCCACACAAGGCATCATTGAAAATGAAGGATTCACTCGTGAAGTTTCTAAAAGGACCATCAGAGGGAATTTCACCCTTTAAATGGTTAAAAGAAACGTCGAGGACTTTCAAAGATTGAAGTTTCTCCAATGACTTGGGTATTAAACCAGAGAGGCTATTATTTGACAAGTCTAGGGATATCAAGCTGAACATGTTTCCAAATGATTCCGGAATGAGTCCTTGTACTACCTGTTGCCTGCTAAAGAAAGGTTTTGAAGGTTCTGTAAATTTCCTATTGTCGCTGGAATGTCCCCTGAGATTTGATTTATTGACATGTTAATTAATGTTGCAGCTTTCAGATTTCCAATCTCAAGGGGCAATGAGCCAGTTAAGGAGTTCGAGGCCAGGACGAGCACCAAAAGATCTCTTAGCTTCCACAAACTTCTAGGAATAGAAGAGGACAATAAGTTGGAACCAAGGTCAAGACTCCTGAGAGAAGTCATATTTCCAAAACAGTCCGGAATTAGGCCTGAAATTTGGTTTTGGCTAAGATACAACTCAGCCAGGGTGTGCATGTTACAAAAGGTATCCAGACTACCCCTTAGTCTGTTGCTCATGAGAGACAGCAATTGAAGGTTTTCTAAGTCTTTGATTGTTCTTGGAATAACTCCATTAAGCTGATTGTCTTCTAGAGAAATAGAGATTATATTGCTCAAGTTTCCAATTTCACTCGGGACGGGGCCTTTGACTATTAGAAGCTCCTGCGTAGAAATATTTCAGGGTAGTAGAAAGATTCCCAATCGAAGCTGGAATAAAACCATTGAGTGGATTCTCCTCTAGCGCTAAAGTCTTTAAATAATTGCACTTTGTCAAGGAATTAAGAAACTCCAGCTCCAAAGATGTGGGATCATTGGTCAAATTGTTATCACCAAGATTTAGATATTCTAGGAGTTCAAGATTCCCAATGTTATTGGGAACTAAGCCAGTGAATTGGTTGTATGCAAGGAATAGAATGGTTAATTTAGAGCAATTTACAATAGAAGCTGGTATAACTCCACCAATTTTATTTGTACCAAATTCTAAGATTTGTAAATCAGGCAGTTGATGACCAATATTTGATGGAAGATTGCCTGTGAGGTGATTGAATCCTAGAGAAACCACAGTCAATTTTGAGAGATTGAAGATCCCTGTTGGTATAGAGCCATTTAAGTCATTGGATTCTGAGTTAAGATTCTGCAGTTTGTGAAGGTTGCAGATCTCTTCTGGTATTACACCTATCAGATAATGGATGAATGTGGTAAGCGTAATTTTTTTAATACAATCTAAGAAATAAAATATTAGTAGATTGTAAAACATGATTTAAACGAATCACTAATTGATTGAGCTGTGGTAGGATGTACAAAGTGAAACTTTTCCTTCCTGATAAGAAACTACCTGTTAATAAGTTCTCAGAAAACTCAAGAATTGTAAGCCTGGTCAGGTTCCCAATTTCTTTTGGTATAAAGCCCGTAATGTGATTATTTCCAATATCGATCCCCTTGAGGCTACGAAGATTTCCAATCTCTTGTGGAATGATACCTGCCAATTGCCAAGAATTCGTTTGTAAAAATTTGCCCACAGATTTGTTAAACAAAGAGTGCTAACTATTGTACCGGTGTACACTAACCAGTTAAGCGGAGAATACTTTGCTGATTTCATTGAGCTCGAGCTTAAAAAACTTGCTGGAGTTCGAGCTCGCTTTGACATCTCTCAAGAGAAAAAGCAAGTAAAAAAACTCGACTTTGGCTAGCTAACTCAACTTTTTTTGCAGGTAAAACATTTAATTTATAATAAAGGGTGTAAGCATAAAAAAATCATATAAGCTTGAAAAGCTCCAGTGAACACTACAGCAGAATACAAATATGTATATTATGGGTTCAGGAGGGTGAGTTATGTATATAACTGATAGCTCTATAATTAGAGCTATTTTATATTTTCTTTGTTCTTAATTTGTGTGATTCTAATTCCGTTTTTCAGTGTTTAGTATTAGTAGATCGTATGTTTTTGTTGCGTTAATAATTTATTGTTTTGAGTATGGAAAAGATGCCTATTTATTATCTTTTGATTTTATGCTCGGGGTTTAGAAGGACGAAATGGTCATTTTGCAATCATACAGGACAGCTTCTAGCAATCTATAAAAGGGTAAAGGTTCGCCTCATGAGAGCTTCAACAGAAAGGTAGTCGCTGCAAGTCCACCAACATTAGGATTCAATTTGGGAAAAAAGGTCTACTTAGGTAGACCCGGTTTTTGGCCTCACCTGTAGACTCTGTAATCAGAATTAAATATTAAAAAATCTTACTTACATCAGCTGATATCATAAAATTTTTAATACTTAATTCACACCATAAAATTTACTAGTGATACCAAAGACCGAATCTACCTAAATATTTGCCTTCAATTTGTATTGTACTCAAGTCCTCATAGGCTAAAAAGAGATTCATTCCCAATTCTCCACATTAGGATTTTTCGCTTGAACCGTGACTTCCTTTTAATTCCTGGAGACGTGGGTATTTTCTGATTATTCTTTAGGCTTCAGAAACTCTTTTTATATTATTTATTTTTTGCACAACAAACGTCTAGTTACGGATTTAATTATTCTAAGGATATTTTAGGTAATTTTGTTTCTCTTTATTATTATTATTATTATTATTATTATTATTTGTTTAAAGTTATATTCTTGTTTAGATTTTCTTGTAATATTAATTTTAGTAACAACCCTAATTATATTTTGATCATGTGCGGTTTTTGTGATTTAATTAATTCTTGCATGTTTATTTCAATAATGATGCACTAAATTAATTAGGGTTATATACGGGTAATTCAATTTTCTATGGATTAATTCAGAAAATTATTAATTAGAAAGATTATACACATGGGTAATAATTTACATAAATTGACAATTTAAGAACATAGTTAACTCTTGTTTTGATTAGGTTAGTCGAGGTGACACCGAAGTCAATTCTCTGTCATAGATCTGTGTTAATTATTAGATTAGATTAATTCAAGATCGTGAATATGAGAATTACTTAGTTAGTTTATTATAAATTCTATATAGTTAAAACCCAATTTAATTGAATAAGATCAAAGAGAAATCTACCCCTAAATTAATTAATTTGATAGGGCACAATTACTTGAAGAATTGGGGTTAGATTCATATTTGGGAATTAAACTTCTATTTAATATAATTGAACCAATTGATTAATAAATTGTGTAATCCCAAAAAATTACTAACCTAGTATCTTGCCCGTCTTTTATAATACTAAAAACATTCCTTTTTAATTTACGTTATTTAATTGCATTCATCTGATTCTTGTTTTAGTTATACTTTTAGTTTATTTTAAAAATTCAAAAACACTTATTGTGATCATCTAAATAAAAATTACCAAAAACTTTTAGTACTTGTTTGCGCAATCTCTGTGAAAACAATCCCTATTTCTCCTATTACATCGATACTGTGCACTTGCGAAAATTAGTGGAAAGTTATAAATAATTTCATTTAATTTTTCTTACATCATAGACCTCTATGATGATTGCATGGCATGCATAATGAGTAAAAAATAATTAAGCAATCGCACATTGTTTGAACAATGTGAAATTAATAAAAGAGTTTAGTTTGATCAGCAGTAATTTACCTTGTAAATTGTTGGTTCCGAGGTATAATACCTCTAGCATCTGTAAGTTGCCGATTTCTTTTGGTATGGATCCACTGAATTTGTTGAATGACAATGACAATATCTCAAGTTGTGAACACTGAGATAAACTTGATGGGATTTGGCCATGTATTTGATTGCCAGAGAGAAAAATTCCTTTGAGATTTGGAAGATGGTGGCATAGATCAACTGGAAGAGTACCAGTTAAATTATTGAATGTGAATCCAAGATATTCCAAGGTGGAGATGTTGAAGATATCCAATGGTATTGAACCAATCAGCTGATTGTTTTGTAGATTCAGATCTGTCAAGCTACTGAGGTTTCCAATATGTTCAGGAATCTTCCCTCTCAGGGAATTACCATCGAAGTTGAGATGTTTGAGTTTCGACAGTTGGGAGATGGAAGAAGGGATTAGGCCAGAAAAATTGTTGTGAGATAAAGCCAAGAATTGAAGCACTGGAAAGCAACCAAACCACATTGGAATCTCTCCAGTGAAGTTGTTAAAGGTTAATCTGATGAACCTTAGGCGTCGTAAATGCGACAACTCTAGAGGCAGATTTCCATGGAAATAGTTGTTTCGAATGTTAAGAGAAACAAGATTCTCAAAGTGAGATTTCCCAATTGTGGAGGAATGGTGCCTGTGAGACTCATGCTTGAAATGTTTAAAGCAGTCACTCTTTGATGTTTAGAGCCGCATTCGACTCCGATCCAGTCACAAACAGCAGAAGATGTTGCAGAATTTAAAGACCAGTTTCTTGACAAAAATTGGTAAGGATCTGAAGTGATGTGTGCTTTCAGGGCTAGAAGGGCAGATTGATCAGTGGCTATGTTTGTGGTTTTCAGGGCTGTGTAAGTCACAATGAAACAATAGTGCACCAAACTAAGTGCAAGAAAGTAGCAATAGAAATGTCTTTCCATTTCAACTTTGATGAATTTCGAACTGCTTATGGATTGTGTAAATTAGTGGCATCTATATAGAGTTTATATGCGTTGATTTACAATCAGAATTCAGACACTGAAATCTGGCCAGGTGTCTTTTTTTTTTTTAAATAGATGCAACTCTTGTGCTAAAATGAAGTGTAAAACTGCTTTGAATTTTCTATCTCACTTTGTTTACTTTACCAACTGTTACCTTACTATTTGCATGATATGTATTTATTTATGAAAAATACATAAGTACATGACCTTTGACCTCACTTATAAAATTTCTAATATATATTAAATTATATAAAATAAATGAAATGACCTTGTGTAAGTAAAACAGGAGATTGGCAACCTCTTAACACAACCTCTTATTCATTAGTCAAGCCATGTTGGAAAGTTTTCTTTATAGGTAAATTTTATTTTTGTCACTCAAATTTTGTTCTTAATCTATGTCACTTTAAATCCTATCATTTGAATATGAGGCTTATTTCACTTTGCACCTCTTAACTTTTATTCGAATTTTACTTTGTATTACATACTTATTTTTTGGACATATTATACTTTTATCTATTAAGTTTGGAAACGGTGTTAAAAGGGAACATGAAATGCGTCAAAAAGCAGATTCCCTATTTATTAGATTAGAAAAGATCACCAAAATTACGTGATCCACTACCGAATCTATTCTAATTCCTGTGAAGAAGAGTTCGGGTCAAGTTGGTATTAATATATTGATTCGATTCGATCTCTCTTACAAAATTGCTCATTGGAGAGAGGTGTTTCCTTGTTTAATTTGAAAAGAAAATTTTCTACTTCATCTCACATGTTTTGGTCCGAACAAAAGAAGGGACTCACTAATCTTGAAATCACTAATTAATATTAATCTAACAGAATTTTAAGAATTTAAGGTGTAATATATCCAAAGATTAAGTATAGGGTGCAATATGGCAAAAATAATTTATCTACATTAGCGCTTATTTAATTTTTTTTTTTTTATGTACATTACGCTTTAATTTACGCTTATTTATGTCAATTACGCTTATTTAACTTACTACATATATATTTTAGCATTTAATTTGAAAGTTATTTAAAATTTGCGTTAAAAAAACATTTCACCTGAATTCTGGTCAAATTCCACTTTCTTTGTTTTTATCTTTAGAGTTGACTCAAGTTGAGTGCTTTATTCCCCTAAAGTTCAAAGTCAACATTCGCTAATACCGTCCTCAAAAAATCTCCCCAAGTGGTGCGCCACTTTTATCGCTTCACTCGGTTTAGCAGCGTGTACACTGTACAAAACGGCTTTGGGTATTTTCTATTACATTTTTTTTTTATGTTATACTCATATTACACAATATAATGAGATGATATATGTTATACAATATAATAACATAATATATATTTTTTTAATATAAAAAAATATTAAATAAAAAATAAGTTTTATTTATCACATAATATAATATAAGTATAATACAAAATAATATAATTGAGGATCCAATAGCGTGCAGGACTCTAATAATTGATATTGGAATTAAAACTCAATGAAATCAATGCCAATTATGCAGTTATCGCATTTTTTAAGTCCTCCTACATAGTAAAATTAGCGGTGCGAATTGAATGCAATTGATCACAACTACATGAAATTCTTTTGAATCATTGATGACAAGTATGTTTGGAATCTAAAATTCTTTTCTCTATCTAATTTTTTTTTCTTCATTCTCTTTAAAAACTCTCTTCAATATTATTCACCGTAGCATGTAGTAGTTTCGTTGATTTTTTAATGCAAACCACCACTAGCAATACTTTTTTTCCCTTTTTCCATGAAAATAATTAAAAAATAACTATATAACATAAATTTTAGTTTAAGCCTCCCGGCTTTTATTATATTAAAAAAAATAGTAACTTTATTATTATGACTTGGATATATAATCATTTTCAAAATTTATATCTACCATGTTCCATGAAAAATAAAGGATAAAAATCTTTTTCTTGAATGTGAATAAATATAATTTTTTTTATTATTATAAGTGGTAAACAAACACAGCAATTTAGAAATATCACTTTGTGTAGTATGAATTAATTTTATTCTGTTGATAAAAATTTCCAACAAAAACATTAATTAAGAAGTATTTTATCACATTTCATCATTAGTTTACATGTTTTTCCAATCAAAGAATATAATTTTCAAAAGTATCAATCTAATTTTTGGATAGAATGGCACTATACGAGATAATAGAAATAGGCTTGAGTGAGATTGAGTTGAAATTAAAGTCTTTGCAAGAAAAACCTTCCAAATGTGTATGTGAATATTTCAAAATAAAAAAGATATAAGCTATTAAAAAAAAGAATAATATTTTGTCTATCAATGAAGTGATGCACATGAAAAACACCCTCCTATAAAAATTATACAAAGGCTAACATTTTGTAATGAATTTCAAACATTATAAATTAGTGATTATCTCTCCAACATAATTAATCTAATTATTTTCATATTTAGTATTTAGAACCCGTGCCATGCATGGAGTAATCATAAATTTTATATTTATTTGTATATCAATTTTCAAAAATTCATTTTATTTATATCATTTGAGTAGTATGAATTAACTTACTTATGTTAATATAAATTGTCAACGAAAACAATAATTAAAAATATTTTATCACATTTGATAATTAGTTTGCATCATTTTAATGAAAAAAATATAATTTTCAAAAGTATCAATAGAAGTTTATTTTTAGATAAAATGGCACTGGACAGGGTAATAGAAAGGAACTTGAGTGAGATTGAGTTGAAGTTAAAATCTTCGCAATAAAAACCTTCCAAATATGTACGTGAATATTCCAAAAAAATAAAAAAAGATATAATATCTTAAAAAGGAGAATAATATTTTGTTGGGAAAATTTGAATTTATCAATGAAATGATGTGCACAAAAAAAAAAAAAAAAAAAACCCTCGTATAGTAATTATACAATGGCTAACATCTTTTAGTGAATTACAAGCAATATAAATTAGTGCAAATTATCACCCCAACACATGAATCTAATTCTTCAGATTTATCATTTAGAACCTGTGCTATATACAGAGTAATTACAAAATTTATGTTTATTTGTTTATCAATTTTTAAAAATTCATGTTCTTTAATAAAATTATTTTTAAGAGATTACACAATAAACTTTAAGAAACAAAACTTTTAAGGAGAGTATGAAACAGAATCTGATTAAGTATTTTATTTTATTAAAATTATTCTATAAAATAAAAATGTCATATATCTATGAAATATAGCCTGTCTATGAGGGAAATTTTTCTAGATTAAAAGAAAAAAAATAATATTTTTAATAATTGATTTTAGGCCTCACCATATATATAAAGCATATATGGAAACTGATTTTTAGTGTATTATAGATAACATAATCACTTAAAAATAATATCTATTTGCGTTGTATAGTTAATTACCAATAAATATACAGTTGCAAAAAAATGGGAGAAGAAATTAGCTTAAAACTTGTTATCTTTTTGTGGTATAACAAATTTTATGAATATTAACTGGATGTAATTTGGTTACAAAAATAATATTATTTAGACAAACTAGGCTAAATATTGTCATACTTTTATAAAAGTTATTAGTTGTAACCCGTTAAGTATATCTAAAACTTGTTTATTAAAACTTTTTGTATTAACAATGATCTATAACAGCTTTTCATAATTAATATATATTTGTTTTCTTAACTTATTGTTGATTGTTGGAATACCAAATAATTTTGATATCATGACAACCAACATTATCATAACCCGGATCCTTCATGTTAATCATCAAAAATATAAATTAAATACTAAATACGAAAGTATACCTGAATCCATAATAATTGATGTGATTCTTGAATATTTGGATGTGATTCCTGAACCTACGGATTTGATTCTTGAATATTGTGGTTATTGATCTTTCAAATTACTATGTATGTATTTTAGAGAATAGGGTTCTCACTTTTCTGATGATACATGTTAGAAATGTAACATAACAACATAGAATTTAAGGACCATAACCTATATATTATATATATATATATATATATATATATATATATATATATATATATATATATACTTTCCTTATTCCCTTAGGTTTTGCCCATCATAAAACAGGAAATAAGATTTTAGGATATCTACACATAAAAGTCCGTACTAATTAGATGACTTATGCCCATTTATCTTAAACTATAATATATCACTTTATATTGGGTCAATTAATTATGACTAATTAGCATATATTACACAATTAATATGTATGTGATTGTCCAAAACCCAACATTCTCCCACTTGGACTACATATATATTATTGTATAAAACCTTATGAGCTCAAAACCTTTAGCTATCATGACCAAAGTCATCTCCGAACAATCTCGTCCATTAATCATGCCAATATAGGATCAAGACGATTTTCGTTACATTAATCGTAACTAAACCCATTCTTGGTCACGTACATCAACACAACCAAATGACATAGATCAAATATGGATGTGTAGCATGAAAATTACATGCAATGTGATCTTAAACATGCCTATTTCTAACCAGTCCAACTTTATTCTTTATAGAGATCAAACTAAAATTGAAGTCAGAGTGAAATTTAAACTGAAGACTTTAGTTCTAAACCTGAATTCTTTATTTCTGCAGAAAATATTCATAAACATAAGATGCGCCTTGAAAAATTTAAGTATATAAACTGAATACAAACTCCCACTAATCCTGAATATCCTCAAAAGACAGATAACACCCATATGAGCAGTGTGCTCATGAAAGACCTTAAGTGGTAATCCTTTAGTAAGCGGATCCGTAATCATGGAGTTCGTGCCAATATACTCTATAGACCCCTAACCACTCTGAACTCTTTCTTTAATAACTAGGAACTTGATGTCTATGTGTTTAAATTTCGTTGAACTCCTATTATTGTTAGAATATAATACTGCTGATTTATTGTCACAAAATAACTTAAGTGGTCTTTCAATACCGTCCACAATTCGCAGCCTTGTGACAATTTCGCAACCATATTCCATGATTGGATGCTTCATAACATGCTATAAATTCAGCTGCCATGGTGGAAGGAGTTATGAGTGTTTGTTTAACACTTTCCAAGAGATAGCTCCACTAGCAAGCAAATAAATATAGCTCGAAGTGGATTTATGTCTGTCTTGGCGTCCAGCAAAATCAGAGTCGGAATACCCAATGATCTCTAATTTATCCGATCTCCTATATGTGAGCATGTAATGTAATTTATTCTCTGAAGATATCGCATGACTCTTTTGGCTGTGATCCAATGAATCATACCCGGATTGCTTAAATATCTGCCTAATATCCCAACAATATACGCAATATCTGGACGCGTACAAACTTGAGCATACATTAGACTTCCTACTGCCGAAGCATAGGGAATCTTTTGCATTTTCTCATTTTCAAAATCATTCTTAGGGCACTAAGCGAGGCAGAATTTGTCTCCCTTAGCAACAGGGGTATCTCCTGGTTTGCTATTTTGCATGCTAAATCTCTTAAGTACCTTCTCGATATAGTTCTTTTGTGATAATCCAAGAATACCCCGAGAGCGATCTTGATGTATTTGAATTCCTAATACAAAAGAGGCGTCTCCAAGATCTTTCATCTCAAATTTCTGTGATAGAAATCTCTTGGTTTCGTGCAATAAGCCTATATCATTACTGGCAAGCAGTATGTCATCCACATATAAAACTAGAAAAATGTACTTACTCCCACTAAACTTGTGGTCCTTATATACAATCATCAACTAAATTCATTTCAAAACCAAACGAGATGATAATTTGATGAAATTTGTGATACCATTGACGAGAAGCTTGCTTAAGCCCATAGATGGATTTCTTTAATTTACAGACCATATTCTTTGCATCTTTGGACACAAAGTTTTCTAGTTGCATCATATAAATGGTCTCATCAATGTTACCATTGAGAAACGCAGTCTTTACATCCATCTGATGTAACTCAAGGTCAAAATGTGCCACTAAAGCCATTATTATCCTAAAAGAGTCTTTCGATGATACTGGAGAAAAAGTCTCTTTATAATCAATGCCTTCCTTTTGAGTAAAACCTTTTGCGACAAGACGAGCCTTATATCTCTCTGCATTACCCTTCGAATCTCTTTTGGTTTTAAATATCCATTTACAACCAATAGGTTTCATACCTTTAGGTAGTGTGACGAGTTCCCAAACGTCGTTGTCTTACATGGATTTAATTTCCTCATTCATAGCATCAATCCATTTTTGTGAGAATTAGCACTAAGCATGGCTTGATGAAAGTTGATTGGATCATCTTCCACCAATCCAATGCCATCCTCATGTTCTTGGAGAAATACGATGTAATCATCCGGAAGCACTTCAAGTTCTCTAGTGGATCTCCTTAATGGCATTTGTTCTTGAGGTTGTTGAGTTTGTTCATGTTGTTCTTGATGGGGAGATTTTCAACATTGTCTTGTGGTACTGGTATTGCTTCTTGAACAATGTCAGGAATAGAAGGCCGATCATTGTCAATAACAATCGTAGGAAGGAAAATAGATTTCTCTTCAAAGGCAAAGCCTCTAATTTTATCTCTCTCCCCAAACTCAATATCCTCAAAGAATTGGGCATTTCCCGTCTCAAAGAAGGATCTGGATGTGGGATCATAAAATTTGTACCCCCGAGACCGTTCAGAGTAACCAACAAAATAGGTGCTGACCGTTTTCGAGTCCAATTTCTTTTCATTTGGCCTATAAGGCCTTGCCTCAGCTGTACGGGACAATCCCAAATATGTAAATGCCTTATACTACGCTTTTTACCAGTCCATAGTTCATAGGGAGTTTTGGTCGTTGCCTTAGTGGAATTCTATTAAGGATATAAGCTGCAGTCTTTTATGCCTCTCCCCAGAGTGAATCCGGTAAAATTGTATGACTAATCATACTTATCACCATATCCTTTAAAGTTTTGTTTCGTCTCTCATCAACACCATTCATGCTAGTAGATCCCGGTATGGTGTACTGTGGGACGATTCACACTCTAGGAATTTAGCAAAAGGTCCTGGACGTTGTTCACCTGATCCGTCATATCTGCCATAGTATTCACCACCACGGTCAGATCTGACAGCCTTAATTCTTTTACCAAGTTGGTTTTCAACTTCAGCTTTAAAAGCCTTGAACATGTCCAATGACTTAGACTTCTCATGAATTAGATAAAGGTAGCCATAACGAGAAAAATCGTCTATGAATGTAATAAAATACTGTTGACCATTCCAAGAAGCAGTATGAATGGGAATGGCCCGCAAATGTCCGTATGTATTACTTCTAAGACGTCCGAAGATCTATTGGCACCTAATCTCTTTATATTTGTTTGTTTTCTCTTAATACACTCAATGCATATTTGAAAGTCTGACAAATTAAGGGGATCAAGATTTTCATCTTACACAAGTCTTTCAATTTTTTGTTTAGATATATGACCTAAACGCTTATGCCAAAGTGAAGCAGAATTCTCATTGATTAATTTGCGTTTAGTACCACATGAACTTATATGCAAGGTTTCATTATATGAAGCAATAGTTTCGATTAAATAAAGGTTATCATGAGAAGACAAAAAACCAGTACCAATAATATTTGAATTCATAAAAATATTAAACTGACTATTTCTAAATGAACAAAAGTAACCGGATTTGTCCAAAACAGAAATAGAAACCAAATTCCATCCTAAAGACGGTACAATATATGTCTCTTTCAAATCCAAATAATAACCAATTTTTAATAATAACCTAAAAGTCCCGTATATTGCTTCAACTTTAACTGGTTTGCCATCACCCACATAGATGAATCTTTCAGCATCATTCGGCTTTCGGCAATTCAGGCAATCCTGTATGGACACACTTATGTGAGTAGTAGCACCGGAGTCTATCCACCAAGTGTGTCTAGGTACTGAAGCTAAATTAACCTCAGAACAAACCAAAATGAGAAGCGTACCTTTCTTTGCACGCCAAGCGTGATATTTGGTACAGTCCTTTTTCAGGTGTCCAGAATTCTTACAAAAGTAACAACCAAATTCCTCAGTTTGTTTCTTTTGTTGTTTCTTTTGAAGTAGACCACCCGTAGCTTCTTTATCCTTATTCCTTTTCTTATTTTTATCCTTAAAGGCACTTACCAAGTGAGCACTTTCAATCTTTTCTTACTTCAATCTTTCCTCTTCTTGCACACAATGAGAAATGAGCTCATTTAGAGACCATTTATCCTTTTGACAGTTATAACTGATCTTAAATTGACTGAATTGTACAGGAAGATTAGAGATCAAAACCAAATGTACGAGCAAGTCCTCAGACAGTTCTAACTTTAGTGCCTTAAGTTTTGAAGCAAGATGAGACATCTCTAGGATGTACTCCCTTATATTTTCTTTTCCTTTATATCTCATTGAAATTAAGTTCGATAGAATCGTACTTGTTTCTGCCTTATCATGTTTTACAAAATGTTTTTCAATTTCCATGAGGAACTCTTTGGCAGTTGCCTTTTCGGACACATCGCCCCTGAATATTTCCGGAATTGCACGTTTCATGATCATAAGACTCATGCGATCTAAACGATCCCACTTCTCATAATCCCTTTTTTCTTCTACGGAACTATTTTCTGTAAGAGGAGTGGGTTGTTCAATCCTTAAAGCAAGGTCTAGATCTATGCAACCAAGAACGATCATCATGTTCTCTTTCCATTCCTTAAAATTGGTCCCATTCAACATAGTGATGGAATTGATATTGGCAGATATCATAGAAGCAGATGTATTAACTGAAAATAGAACAAAGTGATAATATATTCACATAAGTTCCAAATCTTAAATAATAAATTAAATTCAAATAATGGTAGGGCCCATCACAAGATACCCAACACAACATTAATATTTAGTCTTTGAACATAAATATTAACTTGTAAGTGGTATTCTTGGTGTAGTAATCAAAATTGACAATAAATCCTGTCAAATAATAAGTCTATCTTTGGACTGACTTATTATTCACATGGAATACCAAATAATTGTCACATATTTATTACTACAGGTGTGTGTATAATTCCGCCAAATATTAACCTTTCTTTGGGTCAATAAATATCCGCATGAATTACAAATACACAATCATCTTAATATTTCAAAATAAATTGACCTACACAAGAGGGGCTATTTTGATAGCATGTTATGTTAATCAATATATTTTTGAATATTAGACATTATTTAATTAATTAACCAAAATTTGAATTTAATTATTTTACCAAATATTTAAAAAAAATTAAAATTAAAAAAAAATATATGACCATAATAGTTGGGGAATTATTGGTCATGAACTAAGTTCATGACCATTAAACCGATTCCTTACGGTCATGAACTTAGTTCATGACCGTTCCTTAATTTTTTTTTTTTTTTTTACATTCCTTATTGGTTTGTTCATGACCACGTCTCCGTTTCATGATGTTTTTTTTTTTTTAATTCTCATACCAAACAAATTCAAAAGAAAAAAAATTTAAAACCAAAATTTTGAATCCAACAATTTAATCCGAATAAATATAAAAATTATTGGACCCAAAACCTTAAATCTGTAATATAACCACAATTGTTCTTAAATACAACAAATTAAATCACATAAAAAATTTGTCGAATTCAAGAACTAAATCCATATAAAATCACATAATAAATCAAATTGAAAACTAATTTCTCAATGATTCAACATGAAGATGCTCTGATACCACTTGTTGGAATACCAAATAATTTTAATATCATGATAACTAACGTTATCATAATTCAGATCCTTCATGTTTAATCATCAAGAATATAAATTAAATACTTTAAATGCGAAAGCATACCTGAATGCATAAGAATTGATGTGATTCTTGAATATCCGGATGTGATTCCAGAGCCTACAGAGTTGATTCTTGAATATTGTGGTTATTGATCTTCCAAATTACTATGTATGTATTTTAGAGAATAGGGTTCTCACTTTTCTGATGATGGGATGTCAAGAAAAGTAATATAACAACATAGAATTTATGGACCATAACCTATATATACAAATGAAATTATATACATATATATATATATAAGATCTATTCTCTTAGATTATGCCCATCATAAAACAGGAAATAAGATTTTAGGGTATCTACACATAAAAGCCCATACTAATTAGATGACTTAGGCCCATTTATCTTAAACTATAATATATCACTTTATATTGGGTCAATTAATTATGATAGCATATATTACACAATTAATATGTATGTGAATGTCCAAAACCCAACATTGATAACTTATATGGTGATTTATAACACATTTTTAATTTTGTAACTGGCTCTCTTTTTTGGAAAAAAATAATTATAAGAGGTGTGATAAAATAAGAATTTTAAGAAAAATAAAGGTAGTTAAAAGATAAGATTTGGGTAAATAATTTGAATTTCATTGTTAATTAAGTAGTTCATTTTTTTTTAGTCTATTATTTGTCAAGTAAATTTTCTTCATATAATGTGATGTCACATGTCAACTTCTTGAAACTTCTCACTAAAAGGGAATTTGCTCATACATATACATACACACACACACACACATATATATATATTGGCAAATAATATTTGCACACCCTAAATAGTCTCTTACACACCCCTATCTAAAGGTCTTGCTAGTCTTTTTGATTCATTAAATATATATATATATATATAGACACACACACATATACATATATTGGCCAATAATATTTGCACACCCTAAATTGTCTCTTTGATTCATTATATATATATATACACACACATATATATTGGCCAATAATATTTGCACACCCTAAATAGTCTCTTACACACCCCTATAACTATTTTTATGAATAAAAAGACTAGCAAGACCTTTATTCACACCATCCCATTTTTTATACCTAAATACTCTTGTCCCGTGACCCGCCAAATGACTACATTTTTTTTTTTTTTTCTTTTTTCCAATAGAACCTTTTCTACCATCACATTATCCATTCAGAGTATGAGAAAACTGATTAAGCCAACTATTATTTCTGCATTACAATCTTATAACATTGATGGAAGCAAATTAGGGAAACTCCAACTGAAAGTTTTCTAGTCCAAAGTCTTTTAAGTGTCATTAACCAACTAAATTGGCAATTTTATTTTGTACGAATGGCGATCGATCTCATGAAAAAAAAATATTTTCCTTTACTTCGACAATTGGATTACTTTCTTTGTTATATATATGTGTGTGTGTGTGCGTATTCTTTTAATTATCAAAGTATTGAATAACCATGGATACGAAAGAAAAATATGAGAGATGAAATTATTGCAGTAGGTAGATCTTGAACAAGGGTAATTTAGGCACACATTATAAACAAAATAGTGCAGTGTGAATGAATGGTTTTTAATCTTTTTACTTGATAAAAAGAGATAGGAGTGTGTAAGAAGCTATTAAGGGTGTGCAATTTCATTATCTATACATACATACATACATACATACATATATATATATATATATTAAAGTAAAACCCCTTTTTGTGAGGAGTAACTAGAAAATACCACGTGTTAGGTTATTTTTTTACTGCTCTTATCTAATTGATTCTAACTAACTACAAATAATTACTATTACAATCAGTCGTAATAAACTCAATAAAATTTGAATATTCAAAATATTGTATAATGATAATAAATACAAACTAATTAATGTTGAAAATACTTCTTAATTATTATATTTATTTGACTATTTATATTTACCAAGTTTTGTTCGTTCATATATATATATATTTTTTTAAAAAAAACACTTCTTTATTGTCATTTGTATACCTATTTATATATATAAAAAATTAAATTCATTCATAGTTTTTAAAAAATGCAAGTATCATCTATGGATTAAGTAGACGGAAGTTTTTGAAAAATAATTATATATCCAACTCATAAGTTCATACTTAACAACAATTCCTTTAAAATTTTTTTTTTTAATTTTTAGTTCTTCATGCTGTAAATATTATTAATACACTATTCCTTTTGCCCCAATTATTTTGTTACAATTGATTTTTTTCTTTGGTCAATGTGTTGAGTCTTCAAAACTCAATTTTGGTATGAATTCCTAACTAATTTTTAATTTTTAATTTTCTATGTAGTAGTATTTCACATAAATCCCACTTTTGTTGAAGAAAATTTCATCAAAAATCAAATAAATAGAAACAATTTATTCATTCAAAAATATACGTTTGACTAAAAAATCAACTTTGACAAAATAAATAGGACAGATGAATTATTACTGTGTATTGTTTATTTTTATTTGGTTTATATATTAAAGTTTTATGCCATTATCATTATTTCACTATATGTTTTTAGTTATTTTCTATTTATAATTAACTAGCAAAGCAATACTATAATAAATCATATAACTATCTCGATAACTTTTGAATATTCAAAAATTTTAATTTTACCTTGATGTTATCAAGTAATCTTGGGACAAAAAAAATAAACCATAAACATTAATTAAGGAATTATTCATTAAATTTTTAATATTCAAAAACTTTGATTTATCTTAATATTATCGATTAATCTTTAAATAATAAAAATATATATTGATACACCTTAATTATGGATTTTATCACTATAATTACCAATTAATTATTGATAAAAGTAAATTTATATCAAGTATATTTTATTAGCAAAAATAAATACAAGCACTCTTTGAGAATAGTGACCAATACTTCTTAATTATTATTTGCATTGACAATTTATATCAGCAAAATTTTTAATTTCTATGTAGTAGTATTTCACATGTATCCTACTTTTGTTGAAAAAAATTTCATCAAAAATCAAATAAATAGATACAATTTATTCATTAAAAAATATGTTTTTGACTAAAAGAACAAATATGTGTCTTTGACAAAATAAATAGGACAGATGAAGTATTACTGTGTATTGTTTATTTTTATTTGGTTTATACACTAAAGTTTTATGCCATTATGATTATTTCACTATATTTGTTTTAGTTATTTTCTATTTATAACTAACTAAAAGCAATACTATAATAAATCACATAACTATCTCGATAACTTTGAATATTCAAAAATTTTACTTTTATCTTCATGTTATCAATTAATATTTGGATAGAAAAATAAAACAGAAACATTAATTAAGGATTAATTCATTAACTTTTGAATATTCAAAAATTTTGATTTATCTTAATATTATCAATTAATCTTTAAATAGTAAAAATATATCGATACAGTTTAATTAAGGACTTTTTCATCATAATTACCAATAAATTATTGATAAAGGTAAATATATATCAAGTGTATTTCATTAGAAAAAATAAATACAAGTACCATTTAAGAACTGTGACCAATACTTGTTAATTGTAGTTTCAACGACTATTTATGTATTAGCAAAATTAACTTAATTCGTACTAAATAAAATAATACTTCTAAATTATAGTTTTTGATTGAAAATTTATTATTAAAAACTATACTCATTCACATTTAGCAAAATGAGTTTTGTCACCTATTTCGTATGGAACATGGTATAAGTAAGTTTTTAATACAATCATATATCCAAATCATGGTAATATATAAATATTTAATGTAATTTCAACTAATAATTAAGTTGCACATTTAATTTTTAGTTACATTTATATGACAAAAAATTAAATTCATACTTAACAATTATACTTTTAAGGTTATTATTTTTATTTTCTAATTAGCAAACTTTATAGATATTATTACTTAGTTTTATTCGTCTTTGTATGGTTGAATTACTAAATATTTTATGTCGTCACTAATATTTTACTAATATCATTTTATTGTAGAATTGAATATATAAGGTTCTCCCGTGCATAGCACGGGATATTTAGTTAGTATATATATAAGGAAAAAACAAGCTTAATATGCACGGGAGGAACAAGAAAAGGCAGGCCAATTTTAGCGGATATGAAATCTTTATGAAATTTCAAAACATTTTTAACCTGTTAAGGAGAAAAAAACGAAACTGGTCTCATCTCATCTCATCTATCCAATATTCACCCTTCGCCGCACGCAGACGCTTGGTGAAAATACAATAGAACTCTTCCTCTATGCTGCTGTATATGGGTACAGTTGGATTCCAAAAAGTGGGCTTTGTTTGGTTGACAGAAAGTAAAATTAACTAGGAATTTAATTATTTGAATTGTGATTCTATGGAAAAATATTCCTTTATTATGTTTGGATATACTCCGAAATGCTAACAGGCAAATTTTATCGATTTATATTTTAATGTTTGTTTCAAAATTAAGTTATACGGATTGTATTCAAAATTTTCACTAGATTGCTAAAAATATCCCTATAAACATAATATATAGATAAAAAGTTTATTTAATTGTTTTGCATTATAATACTAGAACAATTTCAAATCAAATGATATATATATATATATTGCTTATGTTCCAAGAAAATAGTTATATAAAATAATTAAAGTACAGAGTCTTATACGAGTTTGATGTGTATTTTTATTTATTTATTTTTTTTAAACTACAACATACATTTTTTAATGTAACAACTAACTACAGGATTGATATTTAACATCGTTATTGGTAACAAACACATGATTAGGTTATCATATTAATATTTGTGCCAAAAACAAAAAAAAAACAATAAAAACAAAAGACAGAATCAAAACAAATAATCCAATGTTAGTTTTTATATGATTGTGAGGGAGACACATGTTGTTATAACACTACCATTACATTAAAGAAATACAATATTAACAATATTTGAATGCAAAATAATAGTAATTTATTTATTTTTTTCTATAATCAAATTTCATTAACTGAAAAAATAGTTTTGCAAACAGATGTAAAAAGATATCCCAACAAATTTAGGAATTTAAATCTAGACAGATCTAAAAATCTAGATCTAATTTTAAAGTCTCTGGTTAGACAAGTTTTGTACCAAATCTGACCAGTCTCGAACATGCTACTAAACTAGACTTGTCCAGATCTGACCAGATCTGATCAGTCTGGAACATGCCACTAAACTTCTGATGTAAAGCACAAAAACAGATCTGGGTTAGCCACATCTATCTTGACTGAATCTTCTATCTTCACCAACCACAAAAAAATAAAAAGAAAAAACTCCCACTTATTCAAGAGGAGAAAAATAACTCTCACTTATTCAGGAGGAGACTAAGGGGAGACAAAATTCCCAATGAGCAAATCTCATGGGAAAAAGGGAAAAAAAAGTGTTGCTAGTGGTGGTTTGCATTGAAAAATCAATAAAACCACCACTTGCTATGGTGAATAATATTGGAAGAGTTCTTAGAGAAAAGAAAGAGAAAAGGAAGAGAAAAAGATTAGAGAGAATTTTTAATATCCAAAGTAATAGATAATTTTTTGGTAATTTATTTACTAGTTTAGGTTCAAATTAGAACCCATAAACACAAAGATTAAGTTTCAGTTGCTGTACATAAAGAATGACAAAAGTGAATGAAAAATGTTTAAATAGTGATTCAATAACTTAATTGAAACTATACCAAGATCCAATTTGTTCCAGATTTTTTTTCTTTCTACAAAAAAAAATAAAAAAAAATGAGGTTTTAACTTAGTAGTAATACAATAACTCACTAACTGAAGCCATTATTATATTCATTGAATCATAAATTAATCTCATTCAATACTATTCATCCTTAACAATACCTTATTCGTATGATTCATGATATTTACTTCAGTAGAACCTTAAGAATTCTACATGGAAAAAAGGGTAAAGAAATACTAGATTGATATGACATATAACATCAGCCTGATTTTGAATTACAAAAAAATTAAAGAAAAACTCATAAATATCATACTATTATTTTCACAAGTCTGATTTAACGCCAATAAAATAAAACTAAATCTTGAACAATCAAATAACTAGATTCTGAAAAATAAATAACGAGAAGTATGAGAATCAAACTATAAAAAAATTAACTAAACATGAATATAAAAAATTAAATTCTAAAATCAAAACAACACTACTCTGATTTAAGAACATAATCAATATCGGGTTGGATAAGAGAGTATCATGAATGTTGAGAAGGTAAGATTTTGAAAGCAGATTGATTATATCTGATAGTTGGAATCGCAAAAGGTTGGAAGAGAGAAGGAAGACTAGAGTGTTATATTGGAGAAGTTGGAGGAGAGAGGGGAAGGGTTAAAGAGTCTGAAGCTTACTTTGAGATTAAATTCCTAAGCAAAGTAATCAGAATACCAATAAAATTTGAGAATTTAGAATCCTAGTATTGTGCATTCATTTTCTTTATTTTTAGGAAAGTTGTTACTTTCTCAACAAGTCAAAAAATGAGCCAAACATCAAAATTTAAATTTCAGGAAAAATATTACTTTTCCCACTAAGAATCCTTATCAACCAAACAAGGCCAAGGGTAAGAGCCCACAAAAGGAAGATAAATTCTGTAATCCATTTTATACACACCAACTCCACTAGCGTTCCTAATCTAAGGTATTTTTCTTTAAAATCATATGTCCTATCCAAATGATACACGAAGAACTTTTTAGCAAATTTGTTGGTATGTGGAATGGAAAATATTATCATAGATCCAGTTTTGGACTTTATCTGTAAACTTTGTGGTTAAAATTAAATCTTATAGAATTTTGCTTATCATAAATTCCATAACATTTAATCCACACCACAAGGTCTACAAGTAGAGTCAAAAATCAGGTCTACCTAAATATTTTTCATGTGGAATTGGGCTTTTCGAATTTTGTGATTATTTTGTTAATTGTCGAAAATTTATTTCTTTTACTAATATACACATCAATTTTTATTGTGACTTTTTTTTTTGTGTCAAAATCTGATCTTTAATGTGGGTCTGCTTTAATATTCATGCGAAATTGTTTGGAAATATTAGATTTTGGGTATTAGTGGAATAGCTGCCCTAAAAAAATTTTCCATAATTTTGAAAATTTTAGTCATGCATCCCCTTGAAAGGATTGCATATATGCCCACTAAATTTTGTTGAGAAGTCCAACTTTATAAGGATTACATATATGCCCCTAAATTGTAGAGAGTTAAAAGGATTACATATATGCCCGTCTCTCGCCGTATTCAATTATGCCTAACTATGTATAAGTTCTTGGCTTAGATGAATAAATATGATGAGGATAAGGACATTAATGCAACATCCTTGTAAGATTAATGGATTAGTGTTGCTGTTTCTAGCAGGATTCATGTATTTTGAAGACTCTTGCAGAGAGTTTTCTTAGGATGGCTGAAGAAGCTGTTGTAATTGGTGACGAGCTTTCACCGAAACCGAAGACTCCATTTATATTGAGGTATTCCTTGAAGATTTTTGCCATTTTGTTAATTATCTATTACTTGGTTCCACGTTGCGAACGCAATTAATTGCCTTCAGGCTGATTCTTCTTAGGGTGCAGTTGTGTGCCTAGTACTTGAAGCTTTTTCTTGTTTACTTGAAACTTCAATCCATGTTACAAAAATAAGTTTAATCTGCTTCTGTAAGTTGGTTTTATTTTCATGTTGTTGAAACAATGTAAATCTTCGGATTTTATTGCAATGTAGTGACTGTTAATGAAGTTCAACTTTTACTGTTTACATTACCTCAAATGGGTGGATTTTATATTTTAATTATTTGGATACTAGTGGATTAATTAGTTCATGGAGTTTAAGAGAATATATCTTATTAGGAAGATAGATTAAACAAGAACGAGTTACGGGCTTACGGCCTTTGGTTATTGACACACTCTTTTTTTTTTTTTTTTGGCTTCAAAGTTTATGTCTGATTTCTTTTAAACTTCTAAGGTTAATAATACATTGCCTCTCTGAACTAGGGGTACTTACACTTTACCCCCTTACTATAGAAATATACACTTTGCCCCCTTTCACATTATTTATTCTTAAAAAAATTAAAATATCAAGAAAATCTAGTTAAGTGACAAAAATACCCTTAGTATTATATTTGATTTTTTATCTCTCTTATACACAGTATCCAATTGATTTTCCATAGTTATAGAAGAATTAGAAAAAAAAATAATAACACATTGATATCTTTGATTTTGGGAACTAAAAATGTGAGAAACTATTAAATTATTATATTATATTCGACATTGCAATTTGCACCGGTTAAATCAAATATTAAAAGTGTAAAATACTAAGAGATGTTAAAAAAATACAAAATTTTATAGAAAATATATTTTCAAACAATACCTTTAAAGAAAAAATTTCAATAGAAAATAAACACATGTGGGAATAGTTCTACACTATAGTTAGACATTCAAATTCGAATAATATAAAAGGAAATTAAAAAATTTTAAAAAATTGGACCAATAAAAATATTGATATAGATTATATTGAAATATTATATTGTTTGTTTTTGCTTATTTTTAAATAATTCGCACATCACTATCAAAATTTAAAGGCATAAAAAATCAAAATATAGTATTAAGGGTATTTTAGTCATTTAAATAGATTATCTTAATGATTTTAATATTGGTTTTAAGATGAATAGTGTTAATGGAAGGTAAAGTGTATATTTTTATAATTTAGGGTGACAAAGCGTAATTATCCCTAGTGCAAGGGAAAAGTGTTATTAACCCAAACTTTTATATATTTGTTCTGGTCAGGTGATGAATTCCGAAAAATAAGACTACCTTCATGTAGAGGTGGTAGTGGGCCGGGTCGGGCCAACAGCCCGTCGATTCGGGCCCATGATAACCTGTCAAGGGGCGAGTTGTGGCGGGCTATGGGGCCGGGCCAGAAGATGGAAGAGGTGGCTCGTAACCGGCCTCCGGTTAGCATCTCAATCTTGGCCCACAAGCTGACCCACATACACAGCTCACGTGCTGGCCCCCAAGTTGGCCCTCCAATTTAAGTTCTTACTTAAATTTTAAAATTATTTCTTTGAAAAATTTAAATTTTTACTTGTTAATAATTTATATAATTTAAATTATTACTTATTAATTATTATTTTATAGAAACAAATAAAGTGGTATTATGAAAACTAAGTTTAGATGCAAGTTACTAAATTTTCAAATAAAAGAATATAACAAAACAATAATAAAGAGAAAAAATAAGAGAGTTGACAAAGACAATGAATAAATTAAAAAGTATGAAAAAACCAACTTGGAAATTGAAATATTGAATTTCAATTTATACACTTCAGTACTTGAACTCCACTTGAGCACTTCACTACTTGAATTTTGGATAAATCTCCAAATGTTCAATTCAGCTCTCAACTTAAGAGTAATTTTAAATTTCTAAAATATTATATATTGTAATTTAAGTAGCGTGAAAGAAATTATATTAGCACTTGGAGATAGAGTTGGAAAGTAGAAAGATGAAACAAGAGAAAGTATAGAGAAATTGTTGTGTGATTTATTGAGAAAATTGTGTGGTATTTGTAGAAAAAATTTTCAATATTACCCCCAAAAACTAGCTGTTTTATAACTATTGGAGGGGTAAAATTGTCATTAACAGCTTTTTGAAAGAAAAAAAAACAATTTCCAACGGTTGGCCCAGATAACACATCAAGATTATCTCAAGCCCCAATAGTCGACCTGTCTCTTTAACATCTAGTTAGATTTTGTGGGCTGGTTCAACCAGTTGACCGGGGTCGATTACGGTTTAAAAACGGGTCGGGCTGGGCTGACGGTTTGGCCCGGCCCATTGCCATCTCTACCTTCATGTAGTTGGTGTCATGGTGAATAACACATGATTAGCGTATTGACGACTTGAAAAGGCTGTTTTTGTGCTTTTGGTAAAGAAAAAAAGAATTTTGGATTTGCTTATGCCATGTTATGGCTAATTTATTCTTGTTACTTCAATACTTTTGGTCTATTTTACCGACAAATTGGAAATCCTAATGTTATTTTGTATCTTTCATTACATAATATTTAGAATTTATTTTAACTATACAATTTACTAGTCATTCAATATTTATGGATGCTGACTATGGAATTAGTTGGACTATTTTTACTATTTCTCAATTTGTCTCAATTCTTATTCAAAAAGCTAATCCAATGGGACGTTCACCCAAAAATACAACTCAGGATGAATCTACCTAAGGTACAAGTAGTGTGCAAATACTTGAGGACTTACTGGACAAATATCTAGTCAAGGAAATTCTGAATATGCCCCAATAAGAAATAGAAACCAAGGGCCTCATGGGAAGGAAAAAATTACGATTGTAGGGAACGGAAAACGAATTAGGGTAGTACCTAAGGGTAAAGATTCTGCAACACCTGCTTGGACAGGCCAATGTTTGATACTGGTGGAAGATGGGAATAGGATTTTATGTATCTTCCCCATGATAGAAGAAGTGAATTGAATTATATATTCAATGAGATACCTTTCCAAGTACAATAGTTGTGCCTGTATATAGGCTGAAAATTAAGTATAAAATGAGTATAAGTACAACAGATAACTACTAATATAGATAAATACACAAAGAAGATAAACATCATTTAACACCCCCTCTCAAACTCAAGGTGGAAAAGCTGACAACAACTTGAGTTTGTTCACAAGTGCATGAAAACGGGCAGGTGAATGTGTCTTAGTGAAAATCTCTTAGATCAGCAACTTGATGCCCAGAAAAAATAGAGA
The DNA here is from genome assembly GCA_025175665.1 of Cinchona pubescens. NCBI lineage: Eukaryota > Viridiplantae > Streptophyta > Magnoliopsida > Gentianales > Rubiaceae > Cinchona > Cinchona pubescens. The sequence continues at coordinate 332,398 of JANKKI010000283.1, forward strand.
TGAGAGAGATCTCTTGCTGTAGGAACTGATGACGTAAAAAGTGACAATCAATCTCAATGTGATTTGTACATTCATGAAAAACGTCATTATGAGTGATTTGGATGGCACTTTTGCTATCACAATAAATAGGTGTATGACTTGAAAGAGAAACACCCATGTCATGAAGAAGCCATCGCAACCAAAGAAGTTCAGATGTAGTATCAGCAAGAGCACGGTACTTAGATTCTGAACTGGAGTGAGAAACAACAGATTGTTTCTTACTGCACCAGGAAATAAGAGAATCACCCAAAAAGAAACAATATCCAGTGGTATAACAACGATCAGTAGGATCTCTAGCCCAATCAGCATCAGAATATGCTTGTAAATCTAATGAGGATGAAAACAGAAAATGTAATCCATGAAAGATTGTACCTTTCACATATCTCAAAATCCAAAGGACAGTAGCAAAATGGGTAGGCGTGGAGCAGACATATGTGGTGAACTGACTCACTATATGTACAACACCAGCTATATCGGGTCGAATAATAGTTAGATAGACAAGATTACCAATCAACTAACGATATCGTGTTGGATCTATGAGAAGTTCCCCATCATTAGGATGTAACTTGACATTTGTTTCAAGTGGAGTATCCATAGTTCGAGCATTCGTGATCCCTACATGGGAAAGCAAATTGGAGATATATTTGGTGTAGGACAAATGATAGCCTGTGGAAGATTTAGAAACTTCCAAACCAAGAAAATAGCTAAGTGATCCCAAATCCATCATTTCGAACTGTGTACTAAGGAACTCTTTCAATTGTTAAATCCCTGAGATATCGTTACCTGTGATGATCATGTCATCTCCATAATACATGATGAAGATTGTTTAATGAATAAAGCAGAATCATATGCACTAATAGAGAAGCCCATCTTTTCCAATGTAGTATTGAGTTTTGAATACCAAGCTTGAGGAGCTTGCTTGAGCCCATAAAGTGCTTTTCATAGTAGGTGACAAACTTTGTTGGGTGGATAAGCATACCTAGGGGCAGGCTTCATGTACACATCCTCAACAAGATCCCCATTGAGAAAAGTATTTTTGACATCCATTTGGAAGAGATCCCAACAGCAAGCAGTAGCAACTACGAGTAAGGATCCCAGGGATGTTATACGAGCCACAGGAGCAAAGGTCTCTTCATAGTCAATTCCATATTCTTCAGTAAATTCCTTAGCAACCAAGCGGGCTTTGTAGCGTTCAACTGAACCATCAGATAGGGTTTTGATCTTGTAGACCCATTTGCACCCAATTGTGGATTTACTGAATGGTAAATCAACCAAATCCCACGTATGAGTTTTTGTAAAAGCCTCCAATTCCTCTGTCATTGCTTTTTGCCAAAGAGGATTAGAACAAGCCTCTCGGAAAGTTTGAGGCTCATATAGGGTAGCAAGAGATAAATAACAGTGAAAGTCATTAAGATGACTGGGAGGAACTCTTATCCTAGTTGAATGACTAGATGAGGAGAATGAGAAGAAGGTTCTGAATGATCCACAAATCGACCAGTAGGTTCGGAAGAGGCCATTGGAAGGTTGTTAGGAAGGTTGACAGAACCTGCATCAAAAGAAGTTTCATCTGAAAAAAGATTTATGAGTTCATTAGTAAAGAACCGCAAAGGACTAGAAGATGAGACATGAAATGTGGACATGCTGGAAAAGACTTTATGCTACCAAAAGAGTGCATGGCGAGATGCTCGTAGACGTTTAGCTATGGGATCATAACAACGATAGGCTTTGTGCTGTATGCCATAGCCAAGAAAACAACATAGTCTACAATGAGGCTCTAACTTAGTTCGCTCATGAGGAGGAAGTAAGACAAAACAAGCACATCCAAAAACTTTGAGAATTTGATAATCTGGAAGTGTACCGTAAAGACGCTCAAAAGGGAATTTGTTTTCAATAATAGTAGAAGGACTCGATTGATTGTGAAAATTGCTGTAAGAGATACTTCTCCCCAAAAAGATCCTTCAGGAACATTTGAGGAGAGCAATAAAGCTTGAGTAGTGTCTAGGATATGACGATGTTTTCCTTTAGCCCGACCATTTTGTTGAGATGTACCTGGACATGACCTTTGAGGAGTGGTTCCATCATCATGAAGAATGGAAATAAAGGAAGAGTCTGTATATTCTGCAGCATTATCAGAACGAAAGATTTTAATATTTTTAGAAAACTGAGTTCTAATCACGCTACAAAAGTCACGATAAATTTGCAAAAATTCAGACCTATATTCCATCAAGTAAATCCAGGTGAAGTGAGAAAAATCATCTATAAAAATAATAAAATATCGGGATCCTCCCATAGTAGTAGGAGACGGACCCCAAATATCAGAATGAACAATATCAAAAGGACTGGAGGAAATAGATTCACTTAAATTAAATGGTAAAGCATGTTGTTTTCCTAATTGACAGGAAATACAATCAAATGATTCATACTAAAAAACCACTAGACATTAACTGACGAACTCGAGATAATGAAGCATGATTGAGACGAGAATGCCATAACTGTAATGAAGAATATTTTTTATTTTGAGCAACAACACTGGTATGAATAGGAAGATATAGGGATGTCAACTCAAACAAGCGACCAACTTTACGGCCTGTCCCAACTTGCTTGCCTGTATGTAGATCCTGAATAATACAACCATGTTTAGGAAAATGTAAATCAAGATCAATATCACATAGTTGTCCAATAGAAAGTAAATTAAAAGATAAGTCAGGGACATAGTAAGTATTTGGAATGTTAAACTCAGAGTTAACAACAGTACCAATATGACTAATGTGTAAGGATGAGCCATTAGCAGTGTGCACAAGAGAATGATTAGATACTGGTGTTTTATATGTGAATAATGTTGAATTTGATGACATATGATTAAAACATCACATCCAGAGTTTATAAGCCAGGAAGAACTACCTGGTGTGGCAGAAAGAATAGAAGAGGAAGAAGAGTCCCTACGAGATAGGACCTGATTGATTAACACCTCGTTGTACAAGTCTAATGTTGACGTAGAAGGATGTAGATTACCATGATTAATGTCTGTACCATATTCTACCTGCACTGCTGCAATAGGTTTGTAACCTTCTCGGCGCTGAGCAGCAATACGTTTGCGACATTTGGTAAAAATATGTCCCCAACTTCCACAATAATCACACTTCTTCCTAGGTTGCTCTCCCTTTTGTTGAGACGGTTGAGTTTTTTAAGTAGAGGCCATGACTGCTTCTGTAGTTTTGGGAAGTAAACTCTGTAAGCGAGTTTCTTCAGAGATTAATTCTGATAAAGCTAAGTGGAGTGTAGGCAAAGGCGGGTGATGCAGAAGACTAGCTCTAGTAGGTTCAAAATCATTTCTCAAAGCCATAAGAAACTGAATCAATCGAAGATTATCTCTGTGAGCAGTATAAAGTGCAGCATCTTCGACGTGAGGGAATATAGGCTCAGGCAATGCCAATTGATCCCAAAGGCTATTCATTTTAGAGTGAAAATCATCAATAGATTGTCTAGATTCTTGGAACCCACCATCAAAAAAGTTGCAGGTTACTTATAATCTAGTACTGATGAGCAAGATGAGCTGTGGTGTATCGTTCTTGCAGGAAGTCCCAAACTTCTTTAGAAGTCTCAAAACTATTGAGAGGAGATCCGATGACAGGAGTAGATGTATTAATAAACCAAGAAATGATCTTGTGATTGATGCTATTCCAGTCGTCCAATCTAACAACATATTATCAGATGAGTCTTCAATATCTTGCGTCGGTTTGAAGTGATCTCCAGTGATATATAGCCAAAACTTACGACCTTTGAGAAAACTTCGCATGGCTTGCATCCAAATTTCATAGTTACTTCTATCAAGAGTGACATTTGTTAGATGGGTGACATCAGAAGTAGGATTAGAAGCCATAATGATGAAGAAAACTTGTAGCCAACAGACAAAAGTACAAAAGAATCAAATTTCGAGCAAAATTTGCACAAACAGAGGGCAAAAATGAATTCAGAACACTGAAAAATCTTAGAAACCGGTCTAACAACTGAGAAGAACTGGTTAGAATGTGGCCAAACCGGTGGAAATATGAATCTATCAGTTGAACTGGCTAAGTTGGTCAAGACTGGGAACTAGCACTAACGTGGCGCTGACGTGGCGCTAACGTGGCAATGAGTCAGCATGTTGATCTGCTGACATGGTGATGAGTCAGCGTGTTGATTTGCACAGGTGTCTGACGCACTGTTATGGTGCATGTAATGCACGTACGGTTGTGATGGTGATTGGCGCGTGTATTACAAGCGTGGCGCGTTTGAATCGGCTGAAGCTTTCGGTGGCACATAGGGGTGCATCCGTGCTTCTTTCTGACAGATTTTTGCACCGTTGTGATCGCCTTATCTTTTTCTTTTAGATTCTTGTGTTACTTTTTGTTTGGAACTAACACATAAATAATATTTTAACACATTAGAGCGAATCTGCTATGCCAGAAGCCTTTTGTCGTCAGACCTCAAGGAGTTGAGGCTCTGATACCATGATAGAAGAAGTGAATTGAATTATATATATATTCAATTAGATACCTTTCCAAGTACAATTGTTGAGCCTATATATAGGGTGAAAACTAAGTATAAGATAAGTATAAGTACAACAGATAACTACTAGTATAGATAAATACACAAAAAAAATAAACATCATTTAACACCCAGTAGTGTAAAGTATAGGGATACTGACACTAATGTATTTAGATTGTAAATTTATAAATACATGATTTTTCTTTGCCATATGATGGTTGCAATAGGCTTAATATTTTATTTTGATCGATAGAAGTGCCATATTATCAACATAAATTACAAAATATGTGGCATAGTAAATTATCGCGACTAATTTTATGTATTTTTGGCTATTGGAAAGTTCACAGTCATTGTAAATCCTTGGCGACCACAACAATTCTAGTTGCTATGGCATTTTGCTTTACCGACCAAGCTTGGCATGTGGTCGCCAAATGAGTAGCAAAAACGTTGGTACTTAGCGACTACGATTTTCATCTATTTACTTCCAAATAATAGTCTAACTTTTACTATAAAAACTAGCGACCCCATAAAATAAGTGTTTGCTATTTGTGGAACTTTTAGCAGTCAACTGATTTTTGGATGCCAATACTTTTAGCAAGGAAGCTATGCCGACCACTTTGTGACAAGCCTTTTATCGGTTGCAAATTCTTTTGGCAACATATTTTGATCTTTAGCAGCAAATTTCCGGTCGTTGAATCCCATTTTTGTTGTATTATGAAATTATTTAAACTGTTAAACTAAACATATCTTTTATGTTTCTAATAAAGTATATCTAAAGAAAATGTATAAAGATCACATATGAGCAAATATTTTTCTAAACTCATGTGAACTACAAAAAATTATTTGACTTAGTTAATGTAAAACCCAAAATTTTTTAGCCCCCTACTAATATTTAAGTCCAAATACTCGTATAGACCCATAAGCTTTTATTTGGGGTTAGTTAATTATTTGACAAGGAGGTAGGGACTAAGTTGCAATAATTAAGAGTAGTTATTGTTTAAAAGAGGAAATATAGTGTCACACTGATTTCAGCATAGTACTATTTCAAGAACTAGGGTTTACGGAGAACAAGGGAGGCAATTGTTATAGAGAAAATCCAACTAAGTGGGTTCTCAATTCTAATGTAAATATTAGTTTTCATTTGAGTTTCATTGTGAATATTTGATGATTGGTGATATTTGATTATATTTGACTATAGGTACATGGAGGAAATAGAAATTGTGGATTGTAGGTAAATGATTTAGAAAAATAAGATATATTATTATAGTCTAACGCTTTAATGGTTCTTCGGCTTCAATTTGATAATTTTTGAAATCTGTCAAAGGAACAAAATCATGTCATTGTTGTAAGCTTTTAGTGGAACAGGTTGATCAAATTAATATTTTTGATATTTGAATTGTTTACTTTCAAGAGAATGAGAAAGAATAAATGATTGACGATGTTGTTGGAGGTTTTGTGGTGGGGGCTATGCTATTAGGACAATCTGGGGATTGAAATTGCTTAGGTCGAAACCACAGGCTGAAGCCTTGCAGTTCCAATTTCCCAACTAAATGGCATTTTGATGTTTTAATATTATGATGGTGATGATTTCTTAGATGATATCTGATGACTTGGGCAGAGAGAGCTAAGGAACAGATTTGGTCATTGTCCGTTCGTTGAGGTCAAGGCTGGGACGACGGTGGCTAGGTGCTCCAACCCGACATGGATTTTTCGACAGAATTGGGGTGAATTCAATAAGTAACGATGTTTGGATTTGATAGGTAAGTCGTGTAATTCCTTCCATATTTTCTAAATATTTTTTCACTATTAAATGATATTTAAAAAATATATGTTATATATAAATTCAGATTGTATGTGAAATATTTAAATTATTAGATTTTGTATCAAATGTACGCAAGTGGGACTTTCAATAACTAGTATGTATGTAGCTTGATGTATGCTTTTAAGGAATACTCCATTTGAATGTATTTGCTCACATGTGATATTTGTTTGGGATCTTAGTAACTTTGATTACATGCTTGAGTTGGTGGGAACTAATTCCAAATTATTTTTGGTCCGATATGGAGATAGGTATTTTTGGCTTTGCAGGGGAGGGGGCATATGACCCAATTCTTAATGGGTATAAAGTTAGAACGGTATATCCTGTATTGCCAGCAAGCCCATAGTGACCTTGAGTTATTTGTATTGTTATTGCCTTGTATTGCATTAATTTGATTGATTTTCATTTGATAGTATATTTGGATGTGAACTTATCGTTTTACCGCTTACATATAAGTATCGATTATATAGAGTGTACTTTTTATTTATTATTGCATGTGATATATGAGTGATTATATATAAAGTATGCATGCACGTATATAAAATAATTTTGAACTTGATAATTTACATATGTAGCATGTGCGATATGGTGAAAGGGAACTACTACTGCTTACTGATTCGTGTTTTGCTCACTCTATTATTTAACATTTTTGTAGGTGATCGTATATTTTCTTAAGGAACGTGATTGACATTTGAGGTTTGAGCAGAACTTGTATCCTTAGGGAAAGGTAAGAGCACAGCGGTCATAGGACCTTCGGGAGCGGGGCGTGACAATTAAACATTAAATATATAAGCGAAAAATTAAGTGAACTAAAAATTAAAACGTTAGTATTTCCAAATATCCTTTACTATTTAATTCCTAACAATAAAAACCAAATAATTCAAAGAAAAACTGTGGTTATTAGTAAAGGTTGAGAATGAAAATTTCTATATATTCATGAGATTTTTTTATAAATTGTAACAACCTCTCAAGTTAGCCTAAAATTGAAAATTTATTGTGATACATTTCTTGCACATATCCGAGTATTTAACAAGTCAAATACAATAAAATAATTTCTATAAAAGATAAAAATTTCAATTGATTTATAATTATTACATTAAAGAGAAACAAAAATTGAACCGAAAAACAAAATGATAAAATCCAAATTTAGAAAAAAGGGGAAAATGAGAAAGCAATTTCGTATAAAAGTGCAAAGAAGCATAAAAGAATTATGTAAACACGTCATTTGTATCCAAGGTTAAAGAATGTGTAGTTTTAGTAATAGTTGATATAGTTTGTTGTCATAAACTTTAATATAAGTCTTACTTATCACAAACCAAAGCACAAATAAAGAAATAAATACTTGATAGATTTAGTGAAGTTTATAACTTTGTATCCCATGCTAAGTTTCTCAAGAAGAAAATAAAATGAAAACAAGTTTCATTCAGGTTTAATTAAATTAGTAGGCTTATATTTAATTTATTTATGTTGATAATTGCATGCTCTCAACTCTTAAGACTTGTAGTTATACTTATTTTAGTTGATCTCAGTTCTTAATATTAATTTATCTAATGTTGGCAATCTCAGATTGAATATTGATTAATGTTATCTTATAAGCTAAATCTAATAATATTTGAGAAAATAAAAATGACAGCTGACAGTGGGAGGACACTTTACTCCCAATCAAAAAAAAAAAGAAAAAAAAAAAAGAGTTGAAATTACAATAGAATTTTATTGAGGATTTTAATTTTAGTTAGTTAACAATAAAAAGAAAACTATATAGATTGTATAACAAAAGAGATACATATACTTAGTATAACAAAAAGAGATACCTCACTAGTTTGTATATTGATGCCTAACATATTTAATATTTTTGGTTTGGAGATTTGGAATTTGGACCTTAATCCGGCTAAGAAATGTCTTTTGAAAATAGAGACAAAACCGGATATAGAATTCAAATAAAGATTACCTGGTGCCATATAAGGATAATTATACATTACGCCCTAAACTAAAAAAATTACACTTTGTCCCCATTTAAACTATTCATCCATTAATATTTCTAACACCATTAACAAAAGTCAATTAAATGACTAAAATGTCCCCTATCACTATTTTTTAATTTTTTATGTTTTCAACTTTTGATAGTGGTGTGATGATTATAAAAAAATATAAGTAAAATTAAGTATAAAAATATATCAATATAATCCATATTCATATATTTTTTTTGTTCAAATTCTCATAACATGATTTAGGGAATATTTTTAGCAATTTCTATAGTTCATCTGATATTATTTTGAATTGTAGTATTTTTCATAGTGGTAGTACGCTTATCAAAGTAAGTTCTCGATGACATTATCTATTTAAAGTTTTTCATTAACAATTTTGTGTAACAATAGAATTTTCATAAAAGTTTTATAATTTTTCGTTGTAACTTGGTATTTTATATTTAATTTTGGGTTAAATGTGTAAAAATTATAATGTGGAATACAATTTGAGTCAAATTTGTCTCAAAATTTTCACTCTACAAGACAAAGATATCCATTTATTTTTCTTAATTTTTAATAATTATCAAACCATTATCAAAAATGAAAATGCATGAAAATTCAAAAAATAATGACAAGGACATATCAGTCATTTAATTGACTTTCTTGACGTTGTTAGAAAGGTTCAAGGATAAATAGTGTAAATAGAAGTAAATATTAAATTTTTTTAATTTATGGGGGTAAAGTGTAATTATCCCCATACTTCTAGGGGACAAAGTATCATTAACCCATAGGGGAAAAGGGAAAAAGTGGTATCAGGGATTGAAAAAGAACACTTACCACTTACACTCACCCAATGTTTTGAAAACCAGACCGGCTATTGAACCGGTGGCATATCCGGTTCGCGGTTGAATCGATCGGACCAGTTGAACCGGCCAATTCACTAATTTAGGTTTTTTTTTTGTTTTTTGTTTTTTTTACCAAAGTGTGATATAATTTAAAATGACCTAAAATATATTTATATAAAATCTAAAATAAAAGTGAAACACTATTTTTGGAGAATTATAGTCCTAATACCCAAAAATACTAATCAAATTTCTAATAAGAAACGTGAAATTTATACAAAAATAAGTATAAAAAAGATGAAAAAAATAATAACTTAATAGTTTAAGTTTTGGTGTGTTCAATGTTTTGCCATTTTGGAGTTCATTTCACAATTTTTTAATTTTTCTCTTTATTTAAATCATTTTTAATTCTGAAATTTAAAAAACCTATTTTTGATACCGGTTCCCGATTTTTTACCGGTTTTGTCCGATTTTTTGGGCAAATCGGATATATAGTTGGACCGGACCTGTGGTTCTTCCAGTTCGCGATCCAACTGGTCGAACTGGCCGATCCGGTCTGATTTTCAAAACAATGCCCTCACCTTCAACATATAAAAGGGCACACTCAAAAGTCGGAACAATGCATTACCATTTTTTTGAGCTGTTTTGACCTTTGAAATTTTAGTTAGATTGTGCATACATTGTTTTCATTACAATTTTTTACTTTTATCAAGCATTTTGTTTTTTATGAAAAGGAGCATTATTAGCATATTACAATCCTATCTGTTTCTTTTGGACTCAAGTTGCAAGTTGCAACTAAAAAGTTAAAAAAGAAAAAAATCCCAATAAACTACAGATATTTACCAACCAAAAGAAATAACCCGTTATAATCAAATCAAATTTTTTATGACAATTACCCAATGTCAATTCGATGCTACCAAGAATATACTGATATATGGATAATTTTAACGTATTTAAGTTTAAGTGCTAAAGAACAATGTTAAAAGATTGAAAAAAATATATGTGGCAGATATAAATATTATATCTACATGTCAATGTGTCATAAGCGGCATTCAATTGTCACCGAAAAATTTGACAAAAGCTAATTTGTATTATAATGTGTTTAGTTAGAAAGAAAAGCAATAGTTAAATGAGATAATTTAAGTAGATAATTAAACATGGTATACCATCAACAAGAAAATATTCGTCCAAGAATTGAAGCAGAGTAATTATATTACAGCAATTTAAAGCAGAGGAAAAAAATAAAAAAGATATATTCTCCTTAGAAACAAATGTAGTTAACATTATAGTACTTCAAATTCGGAGCGCAGATCTGGCGACAAAAGAAGCGAAGGCTTCTTCGAAACTCATTTTTTCAGTAAATATTTAGGAAACTCATCCATTATAGTTTTTCTTAATTGATTTATAAATAAAAACATGCTACAGAATATCCATTCTTAATTTATTTACCTCCATGACAAGATTCAAGAAATCTTTTGCTTGATCTTCTGTAGTGTAACCACTACAACTTTCATATTGAGCCTTTCCTTAGGAGATTCTTGAACACAATTTAAGGCCAATTCCATGATTAATGACAAACACTCCAAACTTTCAGTGAAATGTTCGTCAGGCTTTAACAAATCTCTGTCTATAACTTGAAGAATTGCATTAGGCATTGAATCATTTACCCAACTCTTCAGGGTTAGATTTCCATCAAACATTTCATCATTAGGCCTTCTGCTTGTAAAGACTTCCATCAGTAGGATTCCAAAGCTATAGACATCACATGCTGTTGACACTAGTCCTTCCAATCCATATTCTACAAGAGATATTACAATCCAAGAAATCATTAGGAAAAAATTTACTTCTATAAAAGTGATGACAAACTGACAAAAACCATTGAGGTGTCACTAAATTTGTGAAAAAATGAAAGAAATCCGACTAAATATCTAAAATCAACAGTTGGTAGTTTAATATAATTTTCGGAATGCCAACTCAGTGATTTTAAATCATTTTCCTTAGAAAAAATATAAAATATATATATATATATATTAACTAGAATCACAATATAAAGATTACCCGGTGCCATATAACCAATTGTTGCTAAGGTCTTAGTGAATGCAATGCTTTCCTCGTTACCCAAAAACTTTGCAATTCCAAAATCGCTTACACGGGCAACCATGTCTTCATCAATGAGGATATTACTCGGTTTCAAGTCACAGTGAATCACAGGAGTCGAATATTCATGGTGCAAATATTGCAAAGCATTTGCCACATCTATCATTATTTCCAATCTTTGAAAAATGTTCAAGAAGTAGTTAGGAGAATACAACCATTTGTCAAGGCTCCCATTGCACATATATTCAAGCACCAGTGCCTTAAAATCAAGGTTAGAGCAACAACTGACAACTTTGACAAGATTTCTATGGCGAAGATTGCAGAGTACCTCACATTCTGCATCGAAACTCCTATGTCCACCTTCAAGTTGCAAAGCCATTAAATACTTTTACAGCTACAGAGCTTCCATCATTCAGAATTGCTATATAAACCGATCCGAAACTCCCTGAGCCAAGTAAATTGCTATCACTATAGCCATTAGTTGCTTGTAGAAGTTCGTAATAAGAAAGTACTATTCCTTTTGTTAGGACAGGTAACAAATCTGTTGCACTTGGAACCTTTTCTTTCAATCTATATCGAAGGAATACCAATGTAAAGACAACCACAATGGAAATCCCTAGTGGGATAAATGTAAGTAGAAGCACCTTTTTCGATATTGATTTGTGTTTTGGATGATCATTCTGGCATGGTGGGACACGAAATTTTGCATCTCCACACAATGCATCATTGAAAATGAAGGATTCGCTCGTGAAGTTTTTGAAAGGACCACCAGAGGGAATTTCACCCTTTAAATAGTTAAAAGAAACAGCGAGAGCTTTCAAAGATTGAAGTTTCTCCAATGACTTGGGTATTAAACCAGAGAGGCTGTTATTTGACAACAGCTAAGTCTAGGGATTGTAAGCTGAGCATGTTTCCAAATGATTCCGGAATGAGTCCTTCTAACCTGTTGCCTGCTAAAGAAAGGTTTTGCAAGCTCTGTAAATCGCCTATTGTCGCGGGAATATCCCCTGAGATTTGATTCATTGAAAGGTTAATTGATATTGCAGCTTTCAAATTTCCAATCTCGAGGGGCAATGACCCAGTTAAGGAGTTCCAGGCTACGTCGAGCACCAAGAGATCTCTCAGGTTCCACATACTTGTAGGAATTGTAGAGGACAATAAGTTAGAACGCAGAAAAAGTTTCCTGAGAGAAGTTATATTTCCAAAACAATCTGGAATTAGGCCTGAAATTTGGTTTTGGCTAAGATACAACTCAGCCAGGGTGTGCATGCTACAAAAGGTATCTAGACTACCCCTTAATTTGTTTCCCATGAGATACAGCCCTTGAAGGTTTCCAAAGTGTTTGATTGTCCTTGGAATAACTCCAGTCAGCTGATTGTCTCTTACGAGAAATCAAGATTAGACTGCTCAGATTTCCAATTTCACTCGAGATAGGACCTTTGATATCGGAAGCTGATGCGTAGAAATATTTTAGGGTAGTCGAAAGATTCCCAACCGAAGCTGGAATAAAACCACTGAGTGGATTCTCCGATATCTCTAAAGTCTCTAAATACTTGCACTTTGTCAAGGAACTAAGAAACTCCAGTTCCGAAGATGTGGGATCATTAATCAAATTGTTATGAACAAGATATAGATATTCTAGGAGTTCAAGATTCCCAATGTTATTGGGAATTGAGCCAGTAAATTGGTTAAATCCAAGGGCCAACTTGGTTAATTTAGAGCAATTTACAACAGAAGCTGGTATAACTCCACCAATGTTATTTGTGTGGAGATAAAATATCTCGAGATCAGGCAGTTGGTGACCTATATTTGATGGAAGATTGCCTGTGAGGTAATTGGATCCGAGATCAACCCGACTCAATTTTGAGAGATTGAAGATCCCTGTTAACTGGTATAGAGCCATTTAAGTCATTGAATGCTAAGTAAAGTTTCTCCAGTTTGTGAAGGTTGCATATCTCTTCTGGTATTACACCTGTCAAATAATGCATGGATGTGGTAAGTGTAATTTTTTTAATACAATCTAAGAAATAAAATTTTAGTCGATTGTAAAACATGATTTAAACGAATCACTAATTGATTGAGCAGTGGTAGGATATACAAAATAAAACTCTTCCTTCCTTGTAAGATACTACCTGTTAATAAGTTCTCAGAAAACTGAAGAAGTGTAAGCGCCGTCAGGTTCCCAATTTCTTTTGGCATAAAGCCTGTAATTTGATTACGGTCAATGGCGAAGTCCTTGAGGCTACGAAGATTTCCAATCTCTTGTGGAATGACACCTGCCAATGGCCAAGAATTTGTTTGTAAAAAAGGCAAGTAAAAAAGGTCGGCTTTGAGTAGCAAACTCAACTTTTTTTGAGATCTCTTGAAAAAGCAAGTAAAAAAGGTCGACTTTGAGCTAGCTAACTCAACTTTTTTTGGGAGGTAAAACATTTAATTTTTGTTGAAGGGTGTGAGCATAAGAAAATTATATATGCTTGAAAAGCTTGAACGGGCACTATAGCAAAATACAAATATGCTTGACATCGACTCATCTAGTACTTTGAGTTTGAGCAAGCTTGAATCGACCTCAGTCCACTTGAGATCCTTTTACGTTAGAAAAGAGTTCCATTTTCCTTCTTGTTCATCAATCGGAAATCAAGACAAACCGGGTACTACGGTGAGACGTGAAAACACCCGATCCCATTCCGACCTCGATATGTGGAATCGTCTTGCGCCATATGTACTGAGATTGTTCGGGAGACGTGGTCCAAGCCCGCGAGTAACTCGAATCATTTACATTCTAGACTAAAGATATATTACTCAAACAGAAGTATATTACGGGTCCAGGAGGCTGTGGTATGTATATAGACCTCTATGATTATTGCATGGCATGCATAATGAGAAAAAAAATAATTAAGACAATTTCACATTGTTTGAACAATGGCAAATTAATAAGAGTTTAGTTTGATCAGCAGTGATTTACCTTGTAAATTGTTGGCTCCAAGGTATAATGTCTCAAGCATCTGTAAGTTGCCGATTTCTTTTGGTATGGATCCACTGAATTTGTTGAGGGACAATGACAATATCTCAAGTTGTGAACACTGAGATAAACTTGATGGGATTTGACCATATATCTGATTTATAGAGAGAAAAACCCCTTTGAGATTTGGAAGTTGGTGGCATAGATTAGCAGGAAGAGTACCAGTTAAATTATTGAACGTGAATGCAACATATTCCAAAGTTGAGATGTTGAAGATTTCCAGTGGTATGGAACCAATCAGTTGATTCCTTTGAAGGTTCAGATCTGTCAATCTACTGAGGTTTCCTATCTGTTCTGGAATTTTCCCTCTCAGGGAATTACCATCGAAATCGAGATGTTCGAGTTTCGACAGGTCAGATATGGAAGAAGGGATTAGGCCAGCTGTCTTTAAATATTGTTGTGTGTATAAAGACAAGAATTGAAGTTCAGGAAAGCGACCAAACCACATTGGAATCTCTCCAGTGAAGTTGTTAAAGCTTAATCTGATGAACCTTAGGCGGCGTAAACGCGACAACTCTTGAGGCAGATTTCCATGGAAATAGTTGCTTTCAATGTCAAGAGAAACAAGAAAGGAGAGGTTTCCCAGTTCTGGAGGAAGGGTGCCTGTGAGACTCGTGTTTGAAATGTTTAAAGCAATCACTCTTTGATGTTTAGAGCCACATTTGACTCCGATCCAGTCACAAACAGCAGAAGATGTTGCAGCACTTGAAGACCAGTTTCTTGATAAGAATTGGTAAGGATCTGAAGTTATGTGGGCTTTCAGGGCTAAAAGGGCAGATTGATCAGTGGCTATGTTTGTGGTTTTCAGGGCTGTGGAAGTCGCAATGAAACAATATTGCACCAAAACAAGTGCAAGAAAGCAGCGGTAGAAGTGTGATCTCTCCATATTAGTAGAAAAACTTTGATGAATTTGGAACTGCTCATGGATTGTGTAAATTAGTGGCTTATATATGGAGTATATATGTGTTGTTTAACAATTAGAATTTAGATACTGAAATATGGCCAGGTGCCTCTTTTTTTTCTGAATAAATTGGTGGTGTTTAAAGAGGAACTGTAAAACCTCTTAAGAAATCGTCGTTAGTCAAGCCATGTAGCAGAGTCTTCTTTAAAGGGTAAATTTCACTTTTATCACTCAAATATGGGTTAATTATATTAAACCCCTTAAGGTATAGCATGTTTTGCACTTAATCCCTAACACTATCTATTTCTCACTTACCACTTTGACTAGTAGTTAAATGTGACTTTCCATTAACCCATTAGTTATTTCAAAAAGACAAATTTACCCCTAAAGGATATATGTAGTAAACCTTTTTAAGGTTTAAGCAAGATTTCACTTTATTCCTCCATGTAAGTTTTGCATCATTAATGGTTTAAGCTAACAATAAAAGGTAGTGGTGCAATATCAATATTGTTTGAAAGATAAGAATGCTCCAAATTAATTAATATTCTAATAATCAAATTATGTCTTCTTCAACATTTAAAACTCAAAGAACACAATGAAATAATTAATTTTAATTTTTTAATGAATTATTAAATCTATTTTATATAAGTTATTTAAATATGAGTTTTAGTTATATGTATGAAGTTACTTATTGTATTATATTGAGGTGATAGTTGAATTATATTAACAATGAAAAAACCAAAAATCATTTCAAATAAATATAAAGAAAACCAAAATGAAAAAGAGAATGATGGATTTTTCTTAAGATGATTATGGGTATCATATATTTAAGTTAAACTCAATAAATATTCTCGTGTCATTTTCTTTTCTTTGAAAATGAAATTTGCTTTTACATGGAAGAGTATATTATGAAAAGACCGAAAAAATAACAATAATGTTAGGGAATCTTTGTGTTTAAAATTATTTTCACAATACAAGTATAGAAACACTGGTGTTATGGATCTGCTTTATATTTTTAGTTGTTTTGACAATATTTTTATGTTAGTTAATGACAAAAATAGGTTAATTGACAAACATTAAAATTACGGACTAAAATAGCAAATACAATAAACTTTAAGGGGGTTGATATTATGTTTTCTCGTAATGCATATGGTTAACAATGTCTTTTTTTGAATTTTTAATAGTTAAATTGCTGATGTGTACTAATAGAAAAAGTAAAGTTAGAAAAAGATAATGTTAGGGACTATGGTGCAAAACTTACTAAACTTAACAGGGTTTAGTATATTTAACTTCTCAAATTTTGTGCTTAATCTCTATGTCACTTAAATATAATTATTTTGATTAGGCCTAATTCTATGTTGCACCCCTTAACTTATATCCAATTTTCACTTTGCATACCCAATTTTAGTTTTGAACACTTTATATCCCAACTCTCAGATTTGTTACACTTCAATCTAATTTTTAACACCTTCATGAAAGTTAACGGAATTTATGCTCTCACCCAAGATAACTAGGGGTGAGTATTGGTTAATTGATCAGTTAATCAATCAAATAATTTGGTCAAAATTTAGAAAAGTCATAAAATTATTAACCAATTTCAATTTCGAATTGAATTCGGAATAAAATTCGATTAACCAAATTCAAATTCTGTAATCGGTCTCAAATTTGATTAACCGTTCTCACCAATTGGGGCCATTGACATTGGAATAAAATTGTTTATACAAAAAATGAAAAATCTATCTAATACAAAACCCGCCTAGCAATAAAATAATTAATAATTCTATATCATCAAGACTATATTATACTTTAATGGACGCAATGTTTTTTTAATACTTTATATATAAAGTGTATAATAAAATTTGAAATACATAAATTATATACATACGTGTGTTTGTATACTCGTTATGTGATTACTTTATATTCATAAATTGAATATATATGTGTATTTGTGTTCGTGTATACATATATAATATCATTTGTGCAACTATATATGTATTTTATGACTAAACTAAGAGATATAGTATTAGATTGTAAGAACATATTATATAAAAGCTATATTTGCGTAAAAATAAGATGTAACATTGCAAGCTAAGTATTAAACATTTTCCTTAAAGGTCTTGGGCTTGTCAAATATCGCAATGAATTTGGAAATCGGTTAATTCCGAATTTAAAACTCAATTCTAATTTTATAACCGATTTTCAATTTCAGAATTCGATCGGACTACTTTATTAATCGCATTCTGATTAATCAATTTCGAAATTTCAATTTGGAAGTGAAAACGCTTGCGAATTTAATTAACTGGATTCATGCTAACCCCTACCCAATATATGATAGCAACAATATTGTACATCGCGCTGAATCTATTATACAAAAGAAAATATTCTGGTAATTTTGATGACGGTGTTAAAATTTGAAAGTTGAGGGTGCAAAGTATTCAAAATCAAATTTGAGGGTATAAAATGAGAATTCGGTATAACTTAAAAGGTGCAGAATAGAATTAAGCCTTTTGATTATGCTTTTGAAAAACCATAAAATTATCCTTCGTGGAATGTCACATTTTCCTTTTTCCTTCTTTTTTTCTAAAAAAAAAAAAAAAAAAAAAAATACCAAAACTAGGAATTTGTTATACTATAGTGTTATTTATGCATGCAAGTGTATGGTTTCAAATTTTTATTATTGTTTTATTATTATTATTTATTTTTTATTTTTTAATTTTCTTAAAAATACTATTAGATTGTCATCATCAAACTAATGTATAGTTGATTGACAGTCACACGGATATTAACCCATTTACTCTAAAAGTAATAAATTGGACAGCACATATATGCCGTTTGGAGGATAAAAAGAATTTGTGTACATTTCGCTTATTCAAATTAAGAAAAATTCTTTGTTATTCATTCCGTAACGCTGTGTATTACAAATTATTGAATGATGAAAAAATAATTAAAAAAATTTACTTTTCAATCCTTCCAAATTTATATGAAAATTATTTAAACTTTGCATTAAAAAACTATTTCAGTTGAATTCTTTTTAGATTCCACTTTCTTTGCTTTTTATATTTACGCTCGACTCTTGACTGCTTTTTATTCCCCAGAGTCCAAAGTCAGCTTGACGAATATATGAATTGACAGTGGAATACAGAAAAAAATTATATTAGACATGACATGTCTAGTAGGTAGTCTCAACTCAACGAAGGACTTCTATCTAGTAAAAGAAACCCACTTATTTATAAATTATGCCTTTTTATTTTTTAGATAAGTGGACTTCTCATATTAAATGGGAGTCCCTTATTAGTCTAATATCAATTATTTTCTTCATTTTAAAATAATTATCACTTTAGATAATTTATATTATGTTATATTATCTGTCACGTTAGAAAATCGAGCAAATATTAAATAATATTTTTTTATTTTTTACCTTTTAGTGTAATATTAATGAAGGAAAGATTATGTAATTAGGATATTAATACAAAAAGATAATTTAGTCATTTTAAATTATATTTTAATAAAATTAATGTAATTTAATAATTTTTTTAATCCGAATGATACCAATTAAAAAGGACAAATATTTTAAATTAGAAAAAAAAAAAACATATAGAATAATTGATTGTGTCTAAAATAAAATTTCTCGTGAAATACACGATAAGGTACTCAAAAATCTCAGCCAGTCCACGCGACTTCTGTTGCATTTCTCGGTTTGGCAGCGTGTACAAGACCACAAGAATTGATATTGGAATTCAAACTTGTTGAAATCAATGCCAATTATGCAATCATCACATTCATTAGTCATCCTATATAGTAAAAATAGCTGTGTGAATGAAATTCAGTTGATCACAGCCACATCAAATTCATTTGAAATATTGATGACAAGTATGTTTTGAATTTATTGGATTTCCATTTATTCAAATAAGCCTTCAATTTGCCACATCGATTTCCATCCATATCTCTACTAGTACTAGAGTAGTTGGAAAATTCGTTGATGTGCCAGAATAATATACCTACTAAAAGTATTACACTTAGTTACAAGCCCAAGTTCATCAAGGGCATTCGGACTTTGGTTATTTTGCCCCATAATTCAAATAGATCCAAATGAGTCAAGTATTAAATATTCGACCTACGGATTTGTTAGATTCAACAACTACATGTATAAATATTAAAATGGCAGGTAAGATTAATGAATGACTTTTCAAATTTCATAAGATCTGATTTCTCTGTGGTCGAAATATAGATTTAAACGTTGGAACCTATTCCAGAAGACAAAGTCCCGTCCTTTCTTTTCAAGTTATTCGAACGAGGTACTAGCGCAGTACTCAATTTTTGTTTTGGACGATACTGCACTTGAACTAATCATAACTTGATTTTTTTGTATCAACACAAGTGTTATACATCCGAAAAAGAGATAGATTATTTGGTAAGAAGAAATTCAAAGAATCAATACTCGATTCACTTAGCCACCCCATCAATTAACCGGCCTGGCATGCTCGGTCATGTTACTGTAATGGCCTTGGCTAGACCCGTAACCGTGCATAGGACTGGATTAGGGCCGGCTTTTCCTAACTCGTAGGCCCCCGGCCCAGCACGTCCTGTGAAAAAGACCACCCTGACAATGCACTGTTACCTCATTGACCGGTCAATATTTTCTGATAATTTTTTTTTCATTTTTTTAGCATTTTAAATGACTTCTTTATATGTATTTTTTCTCTTAGACTAATATATAGCAATTTGAAGTAATAAGTAATGAAAAATGAAGCACTAATTAATAATAACTTTAAATAATAAGTAACAACATGGATTAGTTAGTAGTAATTTAGAATAAAGAAGAAATAATACAAAATACTAACTTCAAATAAAATAAATTATAACTTGTAATAATAAGTAAATTTGAAATAATAATTAATAACTTGGAATATTATGCAACAACTTGATTTAATAACTAACAATTTATTTATTTTTCATAGTTATATATAACTTATACTAATAAGTAATGAAAAATGATGCATTAATTAATAATAACTTGGAATAATAGGTAATAATTTGGGCTACTAAGTACTATCTTTGAGTAATAAATAATACTAGAATTATAATTTAGTGTATTATGTACTAATTCAAAATAAAATAAATAATAACTTTGCATAATTTCAATTAATCAAATGTGGGACAATCCAAGAGTCAGGCATGGGGTCAGCCCGAGGGCCAACCTAAGCCCAGTCTGCCTTGGCCCGTCGTGGGCCTGTGCAAAGTATTTCAAATTCTCGATCCGGCATGACATGTCTCATTTGGGAAGGTAACCCAATACGGTACATCCCGTCATAAGGCCTAACTTGTTGAATTTTTGACCCGTCACGCTTCGACACGATCCATTGGGATCCCCACTTATGTCTAGATAATTAAAGTAGTGGCTGTTTAGGTAAAAAATTACATTAAAAAAGCAACGGTGGAAGGAAAGCAATGCCATGCTTTCTGGTGAGGGTTCTCCCTGAATTTACTAGACTTGGCGGGATTTTGGAGCCCTTTTGCTTTGTGCAATGATATTGTCACAGTAAAATCCTTAATGCCATAGTAAAATTATGTTAATTGACAAATTTACCCTAAGATCTTTAGAGTCGACATCTGTCGCCTCAAACACTCCCTCCCTTCACCGTCGCTTATCCGACAATTCCACCAACCCGACTCCACCGTCAGTGACTCAATCTCACATCACTACAACGCTTATCAAGTACCACACAATACTAATAATCAAACACCACAGAATACTATTAAAATCAAAATTTGAGCAAAAACCCAAATAATCAATCACCTTTTAGACCAAAACCCACCAACCCAAATCACTGGAAAAAAAAAAATATCAAATCCCTAAATCACCAAATGCAGTTATATCCTCAACCAAGATCACCAAACACATATTAAAAAAAAAAAAACCAGATGCCAAATTAAGGAAAAGTAATAAAAAAAAGTCAAATCTTGCATGAATACAAGCAATAGAATTTGTTTCAAAGTGCACACTGCAGCAATACATTTTCTCAACAACAGACTTGGCTTTCTCTTCGACTGGCTTCTTCTCAGCCTTTGGTATTGCAGAATTGAATTTTTTTATAAAAGATATAATCATCTGTATATTTGATTGTTGAATTAATGAAACAGATCTAGTATTTAAGTTGCAAAAGAAATTATGTTGGCTTAAAAGAATTCTTTGAGTTGATAGAGTGGACCTTGGAAGATCAAAGAAAAAGAGGGAGTGAGGTTGATGGAGTTATGGAATATGGAGGAGAGGGTAGCGGTAGTACTATGTGAGTCCGCGAGAAGGATGGGAACGAGGAATAGTAGGGTTGAGAAAATTAGTAATCATTGAGAGGGTAAATGTGTCATTTCACGATTTTATGCTTTGACAATAAGATATTTGTTCTGGCAATATCATTGCCCCTTTTGCTTTATCTAAAGGGCTAGAAAGTATAAAGAATTTGTGTATACAAGGAGACGACAAGTGGGCTACAGACGACACTCGTTAGATGTAGCATGGATACAGACTAATTAGCTATTGCATCATATTCTTTACCAGTAGTATAATTGGTAGAGCCCAACTACTCGGACCTCCTTGCCAACTGACAAAGGCATGAGAGGACAAAGAACAGTGGAATACAAAAGACACAGAGCTTGATTGTTTCTAAGAAGTGTTTGGTTTGATGTACAAAGATATTGTACAGTTTAAAACTGGTTTATTTACTAGAGTAACCTCAAGTTTAGTATTGAAAAGCTGTTTTGCAGCAGTAGTTAGCGATTAATTGATGTTTATCTACTTTATTCTTAACTCCTATGGTCCTACTCACTTTAAAATAATTTGGTTGGCGATAGTACTCATTCGCCCTTGTAATCATTCAAGTAATTAATTTATTGCCTAACCAGTGATTTTTTTTCATGTTTTCGATTTTTAATCTAAAACCCTGTGGTATTGTAAGCTACGCTATCTGGAGAAATTTGTTTTTAGCATTGTATAACTCGCCTATTTCTGTACGCTAATGACCTAATTTAAATTGAGGTTTTGTTGTTGGTCTGCTGCATTTGGTTAGTCCTTGGGCATGGCTATGTAACCTTACACTAGAACGATACGAGGTTAGAGAGAAAAAGGTGTCCAAAAAGGTATGCTAATTTTCATTCGACATTTTTGATTAAACATCAATTTGATTATGTAACGGAAAATTTACTGAGATTTCATCTATTGTCACATAATTTTGTAGTGTAGAGACTTGGGGGACTTGGTGCAAGATCCCACATCGGTGGGGTTAGAAGGAAGCCTTTGGTATATAATATCCTAGGCGTTGAATTACTGATTTGGTTTAAATATTTTGACTCTTAGTTTAGGGTCAAAAGTTATTTGGACAACTAAGGACCTAGATGTTATATTTGATATCATTAACTACGCAAGCGAGTCCAGGAGCTAAGTGCTGTGTGGGCCAATAATAGTGGGCTTTGACTACGCAATGAACTCTAGAGTCCTGTACAATAGAGGGTAGTTCGGAATGGGCCTTGCGGTTAGAAGGAAGCCTTTGGTATAATATCCTAGGCATTGGACTAATAACAATTTGGTTTAAGTATTTTGGCCAAGTAATTTAGGATCAAAAGTCATCACACTATTTGGATAGCTCAAGACCAGGATGTTACACTTAGGGCTATGGGAACATGGATTCTGATTCTGAGTAGAAGAATTCCTCTGGAATACTAGTAGGGCTTGCAACAAATGGTGGTCAGCTAATGCTGATGATAAAGAAGGTTAATATTTGGTCCTGTAGAGTATACCAGGTAGCCTACTTTTGGCAGGATTGATGTACTTTCTATTTGATCAAATATACTTTGAAAAGAATAAAAAACAAACTTCTTAGGTAAAGTACCTATTACCATCCTTTTCCAAGTCCTTTTGCATTTGATGACTTGTATCCTTAGGAAGGTGGTTATATTGTACTCCCTATGGAATCATTCTATGACCATTTTTGAGCAAAGCGATAGTTTAGAATAGTGCATTGAAATTTTTTTTTTTTTTTTTTTTGTTTCTTTGTTTTGGGTTTTTTTGGAAGGGCAGGGGATCGGAATCGGAGGAAGGAGAAGGGAAGAGAGGGGAGGGTGGTGAGTTTGGAGGTGTTTGCGCATGTATAAAACATTGCAATCAACTACCATTGCGAACTCAAAACTCCATAAAACTTATGCTCGCCTTGACAAAAAATGTGGAAAATGATCAAACCATCAATTCATTTCAATAAAAATATAAGAAACGTGTATGAAGTGAATGTAGATTATTATTTAGAGAATAATAATAAAAAAAAAATCCACCATCCAAACAGAGTGAGTAATTTTAATTAGAATACGATTTGGTTATGTTTGGAAGGAGAGATTTGGATGGAAATCCAAATCTCTTCTAAATTTTTAGAAAAGTTAAAGAATTTAGTTAAAATTTTGAAATTCATTAAAGAGAGTGATTTTTAACAATCAAAATAGTGAATTTCGTAATCAAATAGGTTTAATGTCATTTCAAAGCAACTAATTTCAAATCTATTCACTTAATTAAAATCCTTCTTACAATTCAATCCACCCATCCAAACTAACCTTGTGTTCTTTCTTATCCTTTTTGTACGTGCATGTAAGCACGTTTATTGGCACTCATTTATGTCAATTTCTAAATTTGTGGAAAAGAAATTGTGGAGACTGGGATTCAAAACTTTTAGTGGTCATTCCAAATTAAAGAAGGCACAATAAGTAATAAGGGGAAGAGTTAATAATACTTTGCCCCCTAAAGAATAGGCACAATTAAACTTTATCTCCTAAACTAAAAAAATTACACTTTGCCCATCCATTAACATTTCTAACACTATTAACAAAGTCAATTAAATGACTAAAATGTCCCTTATCATTATTTTTTTATTTTTCATATTTTTAACTTTTGATAGTGGTGTAATAATTATAAAAAATATTAAGTATAAAAATATATCAATATAATCTATATCCATATATTTTTTGGGTCAAATTCTCATAATTTATGGAGCTTTTTTTGGCAATTTTTGTAGTTCATTTGATATTATTTTGAATTGTAATATTTTTCATAATGGTAGTACGCTTCTCAAAGTAAGTTTTCAGTGACATTTTCCATTTGAAGTTTTTCTTTAAGGGAGTTTGTGTGACAATAGAATTTTCATAAAAGTTTTATAATTTTTCGTTGTAACTTGGTATTTTATATTTTATAGTTTGGGTTAAATGTGTAAAAATTATAATGTGGAATATAATTTGAGTCAAGTTTGTCTCATAATTTTCACTATAGAAGACAAAGATATTCATTTATTTATATTTTATTTTTCCTAATTTTTTAATATTATTAAACCATTATCAAAAATAAAAATGCTTGAAAATTCAAAAAATTGTGACAAAGGCATATCAGTCATTTAATTGATTTTTCTTGACGTTGTTAGAAATACTCAAAGATGAATAGTGTAAATGAGGGTAAAATGTAATTTTTAATTTATGGGGTAGAGTGTAATTACCCCATACTTTAGGGGTAAAGTATTGTTAACCCTATGGGGAAAGGGAAAAAGTTGATTGAAAAAGAACGCTTAGCCCTTACCAGCACTTTCAATATATAGAAAGGCACACTCGGAACAATGCGTTACCATTTTTTTTATGGTCACCTGTTTTGACCTTTGAAATTTTAATTAGAATGTGCATACTTTGTTTTCATTAGAATTTCATGATTTTATCAAGCAATTGGTTTCTCGTGAAAAGGAGCATTATTAGCATATTACAATCCTGTCTGTTTCTATTGGACTCAAGATGCAAGTAGCAACTAAAATGTTTTTTTAAAAAAAAAAATCCTCAATAATCCACCGTGCTTTTCCATCCAAAAGAAATAACCTATTATAATCAAATCAAATTCTTGATGACAATTAGCTAATGTCAATTCGATGCTACAAAGAATATATTAACATATGGATAATTAAATTTGAAGTGTTGAATAACAATGGTAAAAGATTGAAAAAAATATGTGACAAATAAAAATATTATATTCAAATGTGAATATATCATAAGTAACATTCAATTGTCACCGGAAAATTTGGCAGAATCCGATTTCTATTGTAATGTGTTTAGTTAGAGGAAAAAGCAATAGTTAAATGAGACAATTAAGTAGATAATTCTATAAACACGGTATACCATCAATAAGAAAATATTCGTCCGAGAACTGAAGTAGAATTATTATATTACAACAATTTAAAGCAGAGAACAAAAATAAAAAAGACATATTCTCCTTGGAAACAAATGTAGGTGACATTACATTATAGTACTTCAAATTCGGAGCGTAGATCCGAAGACGAAAGAAGCGAAGGCTACCCGAAACCAGCCACCAATGACGACGAATCTACAACCTAAGTTGCATTTTTCAGTAAATATTTAGGAAATTCATTCTTAGTTTTTCTTAATTAATTTGTAAATAAAAACATGCTACAGAATATGCATTCTTAATTTATTTACCTCCATGACATTCAAGAAATCTTTTGCTTGATCTTCTGTTGTGTATCCACTATAACTTTCATATTGAGCCTTTCCTTAAGGGATTCTTGAACACAATTTAAGGCCAATCCCATGATTAATGACAAACACTCCAACCTTTGAGTGAAATGTTCCTCGTCAGGCATTGAATGACATTTACCCAACTCTTCAATCTTAGATTTTCCATCAAACATTTCATCACTTGGCCTTCTCCTTGTAAAGACTTCCATTAGTAGGATTCCAAAGCTATAGACATCACATGCTATTGACACTTGTCGTTCCAATCCGTATTCTACAAGAGATATTGCAATCCAAGAAATCATTAGGAAAAAATTTACTTCTATAAAAGTGATGACAAACTGACGACGTGTCATTAAATTTGTTAAAAATAAACAAAATTCAATCAAATATCTAAAATTAAAAGTTGATTTAATATAATTTTGCCAACTCAGTGATCTTATGTCACTTTTTAAAGTCAATTTCCTCAGAAAAAATATGAAAAAAAAAATGACTAGAATCACAATACGAAGATTACCCGGTGCCATATAACCAATTGTTGCAAAGGTCTTGATGAAGGCAGTGCTTTCCTCCTTTCGCAAAAACTTCGCAATTCCAAAATGGCTTGCACGGGCAACCATGTCTTCATCAATGAGGACATTTACTCGGTTGCAAGTCACAGTGAATCACAGGTGTCGAATATTGATGGTGCAAATATTGCAAAGCATTGGCCACATCTATCATTATTTCCAAACTTTGAAAAATGTTCAAGAAGTAGTTAGGAGAATACAACCACTTCTCAAGGCTCCCATTGCACATGTATTCAAGTACCAAGTTCTTAAAATCATGGTTAGAACAACTATTGATGACTTTCATAAGATTTCGATGGCGAAGATTGCAGAGTGCCTCACATTCCACGTCAAAACACTTATGTCCACCTTCAAGTCGGAAATTAAATACTTTTACAGCTACAAAGTTTCCATCATTCAGTATTGCTTTATAAACCGATCCAAAACTCCCAGAGCCAAGTAAATTGCTATCACTATAGCCATTAGTTGCCTGTAAAGTTTGGAATAAAACAGTACTCTTTTGCTAGGACAGGTAACAAATCTGTTGCACTGGGAACCTTTTCTTTCAATCGATATCGAAGGAATACTAATGCTTAACAAGACAACCAGAATGGAAATCCCCAGTGGGACAAATGTAAGTAGAAGCACCTTTTTCAATGTTGGTTTGCGTTTTGGATGATCACTCAGGCATGGTGGGACATGAAAGTTTGCATCTCCACACAATGCATCATTGACAATGAAGAATGAAGGATTCACTCGTGACGTTTCTGAAAGGACCACTAGAGGGAATTTCACCCTTTAAATGGTTAAAAGAAACGTTGAGCGCATTCAAATATTGAAGTTTCTCCAATGACTTGGGTATTAAACCAAAGAGGCTGTTATTCGACAAGTCTAGGGATGTTAAGCTTAACATGTTTCCAAATGATTCCGGAATTAATCCTTGTAACCTGTTGTGTGCTAAAGAAAGGTTTTGAAGGTTCTGTAAATAGCCTATTGTCACGGGAATGTCCCCTGATATTTGATTCATTGACATGTCAATTGATATTGCAGCCTTCAAATTTCCAATCTCCAGAGGCAATGAGCCAACTAAGGAGTTCTGAGGCTAGGTCGAGCACCAAGAGATCTCTTAGTTTCCACGAACTTCTAGGAATAGTAGAGGATACTAAGTTGGAATGCAGATAGGCTGTGCATGCTATAAAGGTTATCAAGACTACACTTTAATTTGTTTCTCATGAGAGATAGCACTTGAAGGTTTTCCAAGTCTTCGATTGTTCTTGGAATAACTCCAGTCAGCTGATTGTCTCCTAGAGAAATCATGATTAGACTGCTCAAGTTTCCAATTTTGTTTGAACAGCGGTAATTTACAATACTAAATTGTTGTTTCCGAGGTATAATTCCTTAAGCATCTGTAATTTGCCGATTTCTTTTGGTATGGATCCACTGAATTTGTTGAATGACAATGACAATTTCTCAAGTTGTGAACGTTTAGATAAACTTGATGGGATTTGACCATTTATCCGATTGAAAGAGAGACGAATCCCTTTTAGATTTGGAAGATGCTGGCATATAATATCAGGAAGAGTACCAGTTAAATTATTTGAACGTGAATGCAACATATTCCAAAGTTGAGATGTTGAAAATTTCCAATGGTATGGAACCAATCAGTTGATTCCTTTGAAGGTTCAGATCTGTCAATCTACTGGGGTTTCCTAGCTGTTCTGGAATATTCCCTCTCAGGGAATTACCATCGAAATCGAGATGTTCGAGTTTCGACAGGTCAGAGATGGAAGAAGGGATTAGGCCAGAAAAATTGTTGTGAGATAAAGACAAGAATTGAAGTTCAGGAAAGCGACCAAACTACATTTGAATCTCTCCAGTGAAGTTGTTAAAGCTTAATCTGATGAACCTTAGGCGGCGTAAACGCGACAACTCTTGAGGCAGATTTCCATGGAAATAGTTGCTTTCAATGTCAAGAGAAACAAGAAAGGAGAGGTTTCCCAGTTCTGGAGGAAGGGTGCCTGTGAGACTCGTGTTTGAAATGTTTAAAGCAATCACTCTTTGATGTTTAGAGCCACATTTGACTCCGATCCAGTCACAAATCAGCAGAAGATGTTGCAGCATTTGAAGACCAGTTTCTTGATAAGAATTGGTAAGGATCTGAAGTTATGTGGGCTTTCAGGGCTAAAAGGGCAGATTGATCAGTGGCTATGTTTGTGGTTTTCAGGGCTGTGGAAGTCGCAATGAAACAATATTGCACCAAAACAAGTCCAAGAAAGCAGCGGTAGAAGTGTGATCTCTCCATATTAACTTTGATGAATTTGGAACTGCTCATGGATTGTGTAAATTAGTGGCTTATATATGGAGTATATATGTGTTGTTTAACAATTAGAATTTAGATACTGAAATATGGCCAGGTGCCTCTTTTTTTTCTGAATAAATTGGTGGTGTTTAAAAAGGAACTGTAAAACCTCTTAATAAATCGTCATTAGTCAAGCCATGCAGCAGAGTCTTTAAAGGGTAAATTTCACTTTCATCACTCAAATTTGGGTTAATTATATTAAACCCCCTTAAGGTTTAGCATGTTTTGCACTTCAGTCCCTAACCCATTATTTTTTTCTCACTTTACCACTTTGACTATCAGTCAAAATGTAACTTAGCCGTTAATCCATTAGTCGGTTCAAAAAGACAAATTTACCTCTAAAAGTTAATTGCAATAAACCTTTTTAAGGTTTAAGTGAAATTTTACTTTATTCTACCGTGAAAGTTTTGAATCATTAATGGTTTAGGCTAACAATAAAAGGCAGTGGTGCAATCAATATTGTTAGAAAGATAAGTATGTTTAATCAAATTATGCCTTCTTCAACATTTAAAACTCAAAGAACAGAATGAAATAATTAATTTTAATTTTTTTGGTGAATTATTAAATCTATTTTATCGAAGTTATTTAAATATTAGTTTTAGTTATATGTATGAAGTTATCGTATTATATTGAGGTGATAGTTAAATTATATTAATAATGAAAAAAAGAAAAATAAAAAAAACAAACAAAATCTTATTCCCACTAAGTAGGGTCGGCTGCATAAATTCTGTTATGCTATTATACTCTGTAATTAATGGTTATGCTTAACCATATCCTCCTTAATTTTTAGACGGGCTATATATTTCTTACAAGTTACCCACCAATTCTTTTTCGACGTTTCCCTACCCCTCTTATGTTGACTATTCTTCCTAAATTATGCCTGTCTGACAGGCACTTCTACTGGCCATCTTAGCGCATAACTTAACCACCTTAAGTATGTTTCTCTCTTCACTCAATAGGTGCTACTCCAATTTTATCACGAATATGTTTATTGTATATCTTGTCCATCCTAGTGTACCCACACATTCATTTTAACATTCGCATTTCTGCTACTCTCATTTTTTGCTCATATGGGTAATTCACTGCCTAACATTCAGACCCATAAAGCATCGTTGACCTAATAACCGTTCTATAAAATTTATCTTTAAATTTTAAAAGAATTTTGTGGTCGCATAATATTCCCGATAACATTCTCCATTTAGTCCAACCCGCTTGTATCTGATATTTAACATCTCAATCTATATCACCATCACTCTAAAGAACTGAACCTACTATACAATACTTAAAATTTTCACTTATGGGCATCTCTTAATTTCCGATCCTAACCCCTATTCTATTCCTACGTGCATTCTTGCTAAATTAAAATTTTATATATTTTATTTTTGATCTACTAATTCTAAAATCTTTTGACTCAAGTGACTCTCTCCAGAAAAGCAAAAAGAAAAGAGAGATGGATTTTTCTTAAGATGATTATGGGTGAAGTATATTTAAATTAAACTCCATAAATATTCTGGTGTTCTTTTCTTTTCTTTGAAAACGAAATTTGCTTTTACATGGAATAGTATATTATGGAAAGACCGAAAAAATAATAATAGTATTAGGGAATCTTTGTATTTAAAATTATTTTCACAATACAAGTATTGAAAAACATTGGTGTTATTGGATCTCTATATATTTAGTTGTTTTGATAATATTTTTATTGTTAGTTAATGACAAAAGTAGGTTAATTGATAAAAATTCAAATTAGGGATTAAAATAACAAATAAAATAAACTTCGAACGGAATAAAATAAACTTCGAAGAGTTAAAATTATGTTTTCTTGTAGTACATAGGGTTATCAATGTATTTTTCAAATTTTCAATAAATAAATTACTAATGTTTACTAAAAGAAAGAGTCAAGTGAGAAAAAAGGTAATGTTAGGGACTATAGTTCATAACTCACTAAACTTTAGAGGGTTAGTATAATTAACTTCTCAAAATTTGTGCTTAATATCTATGTCACTTAAATACAATTTTGATTAGGATTAATTCTATTTTGTACCCTTTACTTATACTCAATTTTTCTTTGCACACCCAATTTTAGTTTTGAACACTTTGCATCCCAACTCTCAGATTTGTTACACTTCAATCCAATTTTTAATACCATCATGACAGTTAACGGAATCTATGCTCTGACCCAAAATTAGGGTTGAGTATTGGTTAACTCATCGATCAATAGATCAAATAATTTGGTCAAAATTTGGAAATGAGTCCTAAAATTATTAACCAATTTCAATTTCAAAGTTTAAATTCAGAATGAAATTCGATTAACTAAATTTGAGTTCAGTAATCGGTCTCAAATTCGATTAACCGCAATCACCAATTGGGCCCATTGACACTGGAGTAAAATTCTTTATACAATAATTAAAAACCTATCTAATACAAAACCCGACAATAAAATAATCCATAATTCTATATCATCAAGACTATATTATACTTTAATGGACGTAATGTTTTCTTAATACTTTATAAATAAAGTATATGATAGAATTGAAAATACATATATTGTATACATATGTGTGTTTATATACTCATTATTTGATTAAGACTTTATATTCATAAATTGAATATATACGTGTATTTGTGTTCACGTATACATATATAATATCATTTGTGCAACTATTATGAATTTTATGACTAAAATTATAGTATTCGATTGTAAGACCATATTACAGAAAAAGCATATTTGCATAAAAATAAGATGTAATGTTGCAAACTAAGTATTAAAGATTTTCCTTGAAGGTCTTGGTGTAAGTTCGTTAAATATCGAATTGAATTCAGAAAATGGTTAATTCCGAATTCAAAACTCAATTCTAGTTTTATAATTGATTTTCGATTTTAGAATTTGATCGGACCACTTTGTTAACAAAATTTCAATTAATCAGTTTCCAAATTTCAATTTGGAAGTGAAAACGCTTGCAAATTTGATTAATCGGGTTCATGCTCACCCCTTCCCAATATATGATAGCAACATTATTGTACATCGCGCTCAATCTATTATACAAAAGAAAATATTCTGTTAATTTTGGTAGCAGTGTTAAAATTTGAACTAAAATAGGACAAATTTGAGAGTTAAGGGTGCAAAGGATACAAAACTAGATTTGAGGGGTACAAAATAAGATTTTGGTATAAGTTAAAGGATGCAAAATAGAATTAGGCCTTTTGATTATGCCTTTGAAAAACCATAAAATTGTCCATAAAATTGTCCTTGTGGAATGTCACATTTTCCTTAAAAAACAAAAAAAAAAACCCTAGGAACTTTGCTATACTTCTTGTATTATTTATGCATGCAGGTGTATGGTTTCAAAATTTATTTTTATTTTTTATTTTTTGCGAAAGTATGGTTGCAAAGCACACCAGAAATGCTAAAGCAAAGACACGCAATCCAACAACCCATTCCCTTCAATTAATAAAAGAGAGAAAATTTTCAGGGAGAAAAGATAAAGAGAGAAATCCCAAAGCTTCAATCTTTAATTTTCTGAAAACTACTATTAGATTGTCATCATCAAGCTAATGTATAGTTGATTGACAGTCACACGGATATTAACCCATTTACTCTAAAAATAATAAATTGGACAACACATATTTGGAGTATAAAAAGAATTTATGTACATTTCGCTTATTCAATCTAACCACTTATCTATTTAGCATTTACTTTAAAAGTTATTTAAAATTTGTATTAAAAAACGATTTCAGCTGACTTGTGATCAGATTCCACTTTCTTTGCTTTTTGTCTTTACGCTTGACTCTTGACTGCTTTATGCTATATCCTCCGGAGTCCAAAGTCAACTTGACTAATATATGAATTTAGAGTGAAATATAAAAAAAATTTATTTTGGGCATGACTAAACATATCTAATAGTTAGTTTTAAGTCAACGAGAGATTTTTAGTTAGTAAAAGTGATCCACTCATTTATAAATTATTAAGAAAATGCACGTGCCATACACGTGTAATTCACGTGATAATTTAAAATTTATTCAACATTTTTTGTTAACTTACATAGAATAAGTTTTCGAAATGGTAATAAAAACAACTGGTATATTAACTTTCTCCATTGATTTTTTCCTTATTCCATGGTATATATCTTTACTGTCTATTTAATCTCACCATTAGTTACTTGCTAATTGTTTCTTTTTTATTTTTATCATTTTTACCTATATCATGTTTGTTTCTTTATTCCATTAGTTTTTTCCTTATAGTATGAGGGGTATGTGTGCATGTGTGTGTATATATATATCCTTCTAAATAGATATATAAGAAGGAGTTGATCTCTCTATATTTTTTAATAGATTTTGGATTCGTCGTTCAACCATGTTTGTAGGAGGGCATTTTTGTCATTTAATTCTAAAGTTTTCCTTGTTTGTAACGTCTGTGACGTTTGTTTTCTCACCCTTTGCTCTTCTCAAATTGTTTTATCTAACTTTGCTCCAACTATATTTTCTTAGCTTTTTATCCTTTTCTCATCTTGCTTTTCCTCCACTGAATATGAAGTTTTGTTGCCTGTGATGGCGGAAAAGCTAGACATGGATATATTTGTTGTTGAATTGTGTAGAGGATTTAGAATTTTGGCAGATCCAAGCAATATCCTTTTGTCGACCAGCCTATAGAAGCTCTGGGCATAGAGAAAATGAACACAGAGGATGCAGAGACAATGGTTATATGGAGATTGAGCCATCAATCAAACAAAGCTATGCATCCTCATGGTTAAACTTAACCCTTAATTAATGCAGTTTCTTATTCCTTAGATCCCATGTCTGAAGTCCAATCCAATTGTATTAGACTAACAAGGTATCATGTTGTGGCAAACTGTTTTTCAAACCTTAATCCTTCTTGTTATCTAACGAAACTCTCGAAATTACAAGTTCAAATTCTTTGCAAGTATTGGCAATTGATAGGGTGTTTTATTTTCTTTCCAAATCATTGTGTTTTGCTTTTTGTTTAGAGGTTTTTAAGATAATGTTGGATGAATTTGTAGTTAAAAAAAAATGGAAGTTGACCAACTAATCTTTATGTCTACATAACTGCATGTTTTCATGAGCTTTTGCTGGCAAGTTAGATTAAAATAATAGGTATATTATAGAAAATTTAAGTTGACATGTTCAATGTGTAAGCTTACAACATGGATCAATTAATACCATTTCTTTCTGCTTATTAGCCGATATGGGCTTAATTTATTAATGTAATGCATTTCATACTTCACGGTATTAGCACTTAGATATAGCCTTCTGAAGACTAATGTTGTCTTGGTTCTTAAGTTTGGAGATCATTTTTAGATTCTTAACCGTGGAGATCAATATTCTTAGATCACTCTTAGATTTTGAATTATGGATATAATTATAAATTTTGGATGTTTAAGGAGCGCAGTTTATATATGTAATTGGATTTTTGGATTTCCCCTTATTTTCCAATAATTAATTTAGATTCTGTAGAGGATTTATTAAGATATCATCTTTATTGTTGCCCTAACTTGGGAATGTAAACCCCTCCATTTCCTTTGTTTTACATTAATCTTATTTTTACAATTATTATATACATTATTATGTCCTGTTTTGTAATATTATTATTGAAAATTTTTAATCTTTGAGCAATCGAGGGTAAAAGTCTTTTCAATTGATGGTTTAAGAGTATTTTAAATTGATGTGTGAAGAGTCATTTAAATGGATAACTTAAGAATGATTAATGAATAAAGAGTGATTTAAAGTTGATAAATCATTTATTATTTGATAATGTCTATTTGCATACATTATGTTGTAGAAATTCATTTTTCCTTCACTATAATTATTGGAAAGATTAAAGCTTTTAATGTGATTCCATAGTAAATAGTCATTTAAATTGATGGATAAAGAGTCACTTTTATTGTTCCTTTTTTTTTTGAGAAAAATTGCACTAATTAATGAACATATAAACTGATGAGTCAATTTTCTATTTTTTTTTTAGAGAGAAAAATTGCAGTGATCAATGAATAGTCATGTAAAGTAACGAGTCATTGTTTTTTTGAGCAAAAAAATGCTTAACCAATAAAAGTCATATAAATTGATGAGCCATTTATTGTTTGATTATGTTTATTTCCCTAATATTACAAAATTTTCATTATTTCCTCACTGTTTTATTGAACTAACTGAATCTTTTATTAGTTAAACATGTATTCATTAGTAATAATAATTTGTAGGCAACCAAAAGTTTTGTGATTGTTCCAATTGTAACATTTTAATCTCATCTACTGAAAATTCAATTGTACCCTATATTTAAAAGTGGAAAATGCAATTATCAAACATGCAACGACAAAAAAAAAGAGACAAAAGTGAATATCAAGCAATATTTTATGCCTCTTACATGCTAAGCTGACAATTTCCTACCTTTTTAAACAGCCACAATGAGA
This sequence comes from Cinchona pubescens, assembly GCA_025175665.1. Lineage (NCBI taxonomy): Eukaryota > Viridiplantae > Streptophyta > Magnoliopsida > Gentianales > Rubiaceae > Cinchona > Cinchona pubescens. The sequence continues at coordinate 367,471 of JANKKI010000283.1, forward strand.
AACATTACATCATGTTCCTTATATAACCTTATTCTCTGTTTGAAAAAGGTGCACTTTTGGCAATGAATATTAAATAGAAACGGCATTCTTAGACATGCTTGTGTTACTCTTCCAAAACTTTAATTTTCATTGTTACACCAATTACAAATATAAATAATTTTAATTTCTAATTTTCTGTCTCTCGACTCACGTTCTAGGTTAGGATTTATATATAGGTACCCAATCCCGCATATTGTGCGGGTCAGAACCTAGCATGTGTATATATATATACTCTCACTATTCATTTCTTGTTAACCTAACTATGTATATTCTTGTTTCTTTTAGTCCTTTTAGGAAAAAAAAAAAGACAGGTTTTTGTAATGATTGATTTTATAGATTTTCTCAATAAAAATGTTATAGTCTTATACTAAATGCTCAAAATTAAATTTTAAGTCAATACCTAATATCTTGTAGTGAATATAAAACTTGTATATTCATAAATTAACTTATATACCATGTATTAAAAAGTATATATATGTATGTGTGTATATATATAGGTTTTTGGCTCTTGTTATATATATGCAATATATAGGTTTATAAGTTATTCTTAGAAAGTTCATTACTCTTTCATCCACATCGTCTATTGGTCTTACAAACAGTATATGTTGTTTTTGCTTTTCAAAGTTTGAATTATGTTCAGAATATATGAATAATATAGGTGTGTCATTTCCTTCTATCACAGAAATGAGTCACTACCTTAGTATTCTATTTATCTTATCTATTAATAAAGTTATTTAAGTAAATTAAAAATTCTTTTAATACATTACTTGAAAATTAATTGAGTGTAAGTTCATATAAGTCCAAGCTAGTTCATTTTCAAATGTTAGTTAGATCCATTAAAAGCCACATGAGTTTCAACCCTAGGTCTTCTACAAAAGGACACATGTTAGGTGGTGTAACACACAAATATAACACTAAAAGTATAACACAAAACTCAAAACCCTAAGTTTCTTGTTACCCGTAAAGCTTTTATTTAAGCTTTGACCATATTGGAGCTCTCTATTATGACATCTAAATCTAAAATCAATTTAATAAATATTCAAGGGTTCATGACTCCAAAATGAAGTACTAAAGATTCAATAATTTTTGCGCCCGGCTTTATTCTCCTTTGTATTCATTAGAATACAAATCCATGATTTTGACTAAATCCAAACAAAGACATTGTTTCTTTTATTTTCTTCTACGAAACTAATGATAAGTGCTATTCTTCTTATAAAGTTGCAAATCTCAAATACACTTAGTAAAAATAGTTTAGTCCTAGAAACAAAGGAAAGACAACGAGAGTGAAACAGCTTTAAAAAGGAAAAAAAAAAAAAAGAAGTCAATAATTCACTAATCAAAGAGCAATTCATACACTACTATATGGCAAGAATTTAAAGCCAAAAAATGGAAAAGAAAAATACTATCCCATTGACTAAAACATGTGTGCAATCTGTAGCTTACCAGGCTTGCTGATATTACAACTTGATTCAAAAAATCTAGTTAATTTCTGAAAAAGAAAATATGAAATCTTCTTAGAGAAAACCTTTTCTTAATTAGCCTTCAATAATTCATTAATCTCTAGGTGCTTTTTGAGAAAAGCAAACTCTTTATTTAATCTTTAAACATTTAATAAATCACAGCCACAACGATAAAACATGTGAGTCATAAGTTTTGACCATGCACACTATTATCTCTTTAGTAACAACTCTAATTATAAGATACCAAAGATTTGTTACTGAAAAATTTCTAATCCTGTGTTTTTTTTGGATTTCTAATCCTGCTAACACAATATGAAAACCCAAATTTCTATTGTTTGAATAAACCCACTAAGGCAGATTGTTCATAAAATCAAAGTTGGGGACATTAGTCCAAATAAATGTTTATCTTTTGCATATACTTTGCATGTATATTAAATTTGACAAATAATATTTGTTTTAGACTTTTAAGAAATTATATTTTCTGGACATAATAAATTACATCCTCAAAGATTTATCTTGTGCAAATTACTATCCAATTTAATTTACTTATTAAGTATAGAGAATTAATTTCAACAGAATGACAATAGTTGAATCACATACCTTTTGTAAATATAAGCACTATAATACATGTAATAGGCCATAATCTACTTTTTTTTTCCACACTCAATTATAATTTTGATAATAAGATGCCAAGTGGATTTCCTTTTGATTGGAAAAAGCAACGTAAATTTCAATTAACTTTCAGCAATAGTATGCAAGAGGACGAGAAGTTGGTACTACAACATCCGGGGGATACACAATCCTACCAGTTAATAATCTGATTCAAGTTCCTAGCATTTTAGATCACATAACATAAAAACATTATAAACCAAAATAGAATTTGCCAAATCATTAAACTTAATCTATTAAATTTTTAGATAACCAGAATTAGGTGTTGTGGCAACAAATAAACATTGACATATCAAGGTTCTGAAATAAGCACATTATGCTAAGTATATGAAATCTTTTGATATTAAATCATCAAAGTACATTTATGTTAATACCTCAAGGACCTTGAATGCAATCCAGAAATCCTTCTCCTTTTCTTAATCTTTTTCTTTTACTTCCTCCCATGTGTTTTTTTTTTTTTTTCAACTTCTTCTCTTATTAATTGGTTCTGAAGATTGATTTAGTTTGCTTATATATAGATCATTATTGGAGAAGATCAAGAGTCCTTAACTCCTTATATTTTCTCATTTTATGTGAGCCGTAATCCTTCCAACTCTTTATAATTAGATAAGCTAAATTTTACATATCTTTTCAGACTTTTAACTCTTCATAATTAGATAGGCTAAATTATACGTTTATGTCCAATATTTTTGATTTGAAATTACTATATGAATGGACAAAATAGGAAGATAAAAAAAGGAAGAAACAACAAATGGGAAAAACATAACTCACACTTTTATAATAGTAAATAAAAGTACAAGTATGTATCTATAAATGGCATCTTTTAGATAAGAAGACTGCTTATATTAGATGGGAGTCTCTCATTAGTCTAATATCAACTAATAATAGATATGTCTAATAGTTAATCATGCCCAAAGTAAATTTTCCCGTCGAATACATAATACGGTACTCAAAAAATCTCAGCCAGTCCACGCCACTTGTATCACTTCACTCGGTTTGGCAGCGTGTACATGACCACAAGAATAGACCTTGGAATTCAAACTAGGTGAAATCAATGCAAATTATGCAATCATCACATTCATTAGTCATCCTACATAGTAAAATTAACTATGTGAAAGAAATTCAGTTGATCACAGACCACATCAAATTCATTTGAATCATTGATGACAAGTATGTTTTGAATTTATTTGATTTCCGTTTATTCAAATAAGCCTTCAATTTGTCACATCGACCTCCATCCATATCTCTACTAGTACTAGAGTAGTTGGAAAACTCGTTGATGATACCAAAATAATATACCCACTAAAAGTATGAGCGAATTAACACATAGTTGGAAGCTCAAGTTTATTAAGAATATTTTGGTAATTTTACCTTATAGTTCAAATAATCTAAATGTGTCAAGTATTAAATATTCGACCCATGGATCGATCAGATCCAACAACTACAAGTATAAATATTAAAATGGTAAGTAAGATTAATGAATGACTTTCCTAGTTTCATAAGATCTGATTTCTCTGTAAAATTTACTGTCTGGTCGAAATACTGACTTGAATGTCAGAACCTACCCCAGAGGACAAAGCCTTGTCCGTTCTTTTCAAGTTATTCGAACGTGGGTACTACGTGCAATGCTCAATCTTCGTTTTGGATCATATTGTACTTGACCTAATCCTAACTTGATTTTTTTGTATCAACATAGGTGTTATACATCCGAAAAAGAGGTACTTTGTTTGCTAAGAAGAAATTTAGAGAATCAATACTAGTTTCACTCAATGGGCCGGGCTAGCTCGCCAACCTACTCGGCCCACCCTATTAATTAACTGGCTCATGACACGCTCGGTCATGTTGCTGTAGTGGGTTGACTTTGACCCATAGCCGTGCATAGGACCGGGTTAGGGCCAGGCTTTCCTAACTCGTAGTCTGGCCTGGCACGCCCTGTGCAAAAAGACCAACCCAACAATTCCCCGTCAGCTCATTGACTAGTCAACATTTTTTAATTTATTTTTTTTTTCATTTTTTCAGCATTTTAAATGACTTTTTTGTAATAACATATATGCATTTTTTCTCTTGGACTAATATATAACAATTTGTATCAATAAGTAATGAAAAATGAAGCATTAATTAATAATAAGTTCAAATAGTAAGTAACTTGGATTAGTTAGTTGTAACTTACAATAAAGAAGTAATAACTGCAACTACTAAATACTAACTTCAAGTAAAATAAGTAATAACTTGCAATAATAAGTAATAATTTTGAATAATAAGTAATAACTTGGAATATTATGCAATGACTTGGTTTAATAACTAACAATTTGTTTCTCTTTTTCCATAGTTATATATCTAACTTGTATTTATAAGTAATGAAAAATTATCTTAAAACAATATGCAATAACTTGGACTACTAAGTACTATCTTTGAGTAACAAATAATAATTTAGTGTATTAAGTATTAATTTGAAATAAAATAAATAATAAATGGGTCTAATTTCAATTAATCAAAAGGTGGCCAATCCGAGTACCCCAGCCCGACACATCCCACCCCGTCGTGGACCTAGTATGAGGGCCGGGCCAAATATTTTAAATTCCTAATCCAAAACGGCAATGCCTCGTCTAAATGCAGCCCGACACGACACGTCCCGTCAGAAAGCCTAACCTGCCGGACTTTTGGCCTGGCACGCCCCTGCACTCTACGGTCCGTACTTATGTCTAGATAATAAAAGTATTGGCTGTCTAGGTAAAAATTTGCATTAAAAAAGTAATGGTGGAAGGAAAGCAATGCCATGATTTTTGGTAATGTTTCTCCCTGAATTTACTGGACCTTAGTGGGATTTTGAAGCCGTTGTGCTTTCGGCAATGATATTGCCACCATAAAATCCTTAATGCAATAGCAAAATTATGCTAATTGACAAATTTACCCTCATTAAAAGTCAAAATCTGTGACCTCAAACAATCATTCTCTATCATTACCGCTTTTCCAACAATTCCACTAGCCCTACTCCACCATTGGTGACTTGATCCCACATCACTACAATGCTCATATAGCACCGCACAATGCTAATCAATCAAACACCACAGAATACTATCAGAATCAAAATTTGAGTAAAAACTCAAATAATCAATCACCTTTTAGATCAAAACCCACCAACACAAATCACTGGAAAAAAATATATTAAATCCCCAGTCACCAAATGCAGTTATATCCTCAACCAAGATCACCAAACACAATTTAAAAATAAAAAAAAATCCAGATGCCAAATCAAAGAAAAGTCACAGAAAAGTCAGATCTTGCATTAATACAAGCAATAGAATATGTTCCAAAGTGCACTACAACAATACCATTTTCTCAACAACAGAGACTTGGCTCTCTCTCCGGCTGGCTTTTTCTCAGCCTTTGGTACTATTGCAGAATTAAAAATTTTTCTAAAAGATGTAAATTTGATTGTTGAGTTAATGAAACAGATCTAGTATCTAAGTTGCAAAAGAAATTATGTTGGCTTGAAAGAATTCTTTGAGTTGATAAAGTGGGCCATCGAAGATGAAAAAGAAAGAGGGAGTGAGGTCGATGGAGTTATGGAATATGGAGGAGAAGGTAGTGGTTGTGCTATGTGAGTCCACGAGAAGGATGGGAACTAGGAATAGTAGGGTTGAGAAAATTAGTAATCATTGAGTTGAGAGGGTAAAATTGTGAAATGATCTACCTTGTACCAAAACTATTTGGGTGAATGTTCTCTACAATTAAAAGCTATGTGCATGAGGTAAAGATCATCTGACAAAAAAGTATGAATAGACGTTCACATTCCTAAATAGCCTTTTGACATCTAGTTCTTATTGGTGATAGAAACCTGTTACTTTTAGTTTTTACAACCAAAGTAAAATGAATGAAAATAAAAAGTCCTCTTTTTTCCCCACAACTTTTTCATATGTTTTTTCTTTTTACCTTTTAAGTGAAAAGAATAAAAAGATAAAACACATTAACATCTAACCAAAACCTATTGCAACCTATTGTTTGAAATCAATAAATAAACAAATAAACAAAAATAAAAAAGCCCAATAAATTCTAGAGCTCAAAACAATACAGCAAGAAAAAAGTTTCAATATTTTATAGCTTTCCAAAATTTATTATGATACAATTAAGTTTCTCTCCAGTTCAATCACAATCTAGTTCATCTTCAGCTCAAAAACTTAATGTCCAAATCACACGTAACCACAATGAAGTACTACTATCATTATTTTATCCAATAAATAAATTAATGAAGATAAGGGGAAATGATAAATTTTTACCGCAACAGCAAAAAAATATTTTTCCTTAATCTCACACTGGAACAGTATTCACCAACGATTTCATGAAGCGCTTTTAAGATCATTGCAAATACAAACTCATGATTTGCTTGTCAAAATATTAATAAATAGAAAACTACAAACTTATAGAGATAAATTCAAGTTATATTTTTTCTGTAAGGAAACTTTTTTTAAAAAAAAAACTTTCATTTCAAAATTATTGAAAGAAAAAGAAAACAACAAACAAAGGGAAAAACAAAAAAGAACAAATGAGATCTACAAGTTCCCTATAGTAAATTCAGATAAAATACTAATGAAATTTTATGAAAAAATTATAACTATACAAATTAGAGTCAAATTTCTTGTTAAATGGATAAAATTGAAGCAACAAAGAGGAAAAGGGAAAAAGCACTAACCTGTGATTAAGATGGATTATTTTCTGACTTTTTAGCCCTTCAAGCCAATCAATTTTTGCATTTCTCCCTTTGTAGATTTCGAAGAAATTCCTACAACAAAGTAGGGGATATGTAAAAACTTTAAACAGATCTTCAAACATTTACCCTTGAAAATGGTAGTAAAATATGGCAAGGAAAAAGTTTGAAACTTTAAGCAAAAAGAAAAAAAAATACCTTGTGATAGATACAAACGAATGGAAGAAAATTGAGGAAACCAAATTACAAATATGGCTGCAGGATCTGGGAGAGAAAGTGAAGAAAGGGTTGGAGGGCAAAAAGAATCAGAGGGAGAGGGTGTGTGTTGATGACAAAGCTGTTAGTGTATACCCTAAAGCCAATTAATTTTAGGGATAAATTACACTTTTATATTTATGTATATTTTGTAATATGGCATTTAACGAATAAAATATTTATATATAAAATCATAAGGAGTTATGATGTAATTGTATTTTATTCGTGTATATCCCTAATCGTAGTGTATGACACTAGTAGATTAGCACATAAGAGTATGTGGATGCTTATTAAGAATAAGTGCATCGAATTGACCCGCTAAGAGTATTCCACACGGATTATTATTTAAATGCCAGTGGATTAATCTCTTTGTGATAGTAGTGTAATGGTCATTTGACTTGAGGTCATGAGTTTATGACATGACTAATGTGTATAAGAGATTGGCTCTACTCTTAGTCGTCAATTCTTAATGAATCCCACATAGCGTCCACATACAGTTAAAATGCTAATCTACTAGTGAAGATAAGATATACCATCTAGGGATACCATCTACTTGTAATAGGAGATACATATCCCAGTATGGCCACTTCTTGAAATATGATTCGGAAATCTTTGTGCAAAATGGAAATAGATTTAAGAGTGTCTTAAATTCTATTTCAAGTGAGTTGTATTTTGGAAAGAAGTAAAATTTAATTAATTCGATAAGAATTCGCATTATATCTATATTCTTGAATTAATCGGGATATAGGTTGGTGAAAGGATATTAATTACAGGAGAACTAGTCACAGATGGGTGATGTCGAACCACTTGACATATCTCAACACTTGGGTGGTCATGATACTTTGCTAGAAGCCAATCTTGATCTATAAGTGTAAATTAATTAATTGGAGAACTAATGATAAATTAAAAGTGTTTAATTTATCTAATCCTACCATAATTAATTTAGGATTATAATTTATACTTATTACCAACGTGATTGGGAACCTAAAGGGTCACACACTTAAGGATAATTAATTCAGGATTAAAATGATTTGATAAGTATGAGATACTTATGGGTTAATTTATGAGATAAATTAACTTTTGGGTTTAATTATAATAAATTATAAATATTAGGAGTTAATATGTATCATACATATTAAGAGTCCTAATGGTTTTATAATTATTTATATACCCACGACCCAAACTGATTAAAATTTATAATTCCCTAAACCCAATATGATTGGGATTCTATATTATTATATGTATGATATATTATAAGATATATGGTAAAGTAGTAGTAGTACATATATGAATAGTACTAGTACTATGTACGGCTTTTAGGGAAAAAAAGCCAACAAAATTCCTTTTTAAATCGTGAGATTCACGATTGAGAAATAAGGGAGAAATAATTTAGGAGCTAGCACTCCGTGGTAGCTCCTCAATCAATCTCCCTTAGATTCCTGATCGACCTTAATTATCTGTGTGGATACCATTAGAAGCCGGACACCTGTGCGGCTTGTGGATCGACGTCCCAAACATATTGGAGATTTTACTGCAATTTTAAGGTATGATCTCTATACTTTTCTTGTACTACGCATAAATTAATCAAGGTGATCCGTGATAGGAAATAAAAATTTTAAATTCCGCTGCGTTATATCTGATTTACTTTCTTACAATGGTATCAGAGCCACCCTTGATTTAATTTATGATGTACTTGTATTTAGTTGTCATGAATATTGAATTGTTCAAACTATATGAATTTTTGAATTTTATTTATAAAATATTGGAGAAATTTAAAAAAAAAAAAAAGAGAAAAGGCTAGACCCGTGAATTTGATTCAAGGGTCAAGCATGCAATTCTTGGTGATGTCATTATGATGACATCATCATGATTGCATAATGTCACTTTTAGTGACATTTATCCCTTTTCATCTCTAAAAGTATTTAATTAGTTAAATTACTTTTAGCGACAGTTATTTAATATTATTCATACAAAAGGTTTTTCTAAATTTTGATTTTTGACATCACCAAATAATATTTTTGACAATTGTTATTTAAAATTAATTGACAAGATTTAGAAACTTTCTTTGTTTTAATTTGATTAAAATTTAGAAAGTATAAAACCTTTGAAAATATTTATTTAATTCTAATGAGATTAGAATTAGGTAATTTGTTTAAATATTAGAAATTTATTATTTTTCAATGAGATTGGAATTTAATAAATGTTCAAAAATTGTTTAGAAATTGTTTCTAATATAATTTTTGATATTCTATTATTTAAAGGATTATTTTCTAATGCGATTAGAAAATAATAATTTTTCTCCATAAAATATTTTTTTTAAATAATTCAAAATTGATAATTTCAATTAATTGAAATTATGAAATATAGTGACTCATGATTAGATACTAAATACGGATTTATGCTTTTATTTAATTATTGAATTATTTATTTGCATGATAGATGATTATGGACTTAAGACCAATTTGTAGGATTGTGTTTGATTTATATGGTTCAAATTCGATGGTTGTAAATTTTAAAATAGGGCCTGCGTGTCCTGCCATTCTTTATTATTCTGAATGTAACTCTTTTCTCATCTCAATCCCCTCGAATGTAACTTGAGAATTCTTAACCAATCATGTAATGTACATAGATGTAGGTTAGGGATAGGATTGAATATCTAAAATGTTTAGATAGAATTACATTTGTAATGTATAAGATGATGGAGACGGCAGAAAAGTGCAACCTAGAAGGAAATTTTCAAGAGTTGAAGATTACCCTTAGATTTGACCACCTAGTTTCCTTCGTGACTCAAGGCAACTAGTTTAGTAAAAGTCCATAATCATCCATGGTTTTATTCATATTTATTATATGTAGATATGATAATATTGCATGCAATTTGATGAGACCTAATAAAATAAATAAAAGAAAATCCCTCAAATTAATATTAAGTCAGTAAATAAGTTGCCTTCCATTATTATAGCAACAGAACGAGAGTTCTTCTTAGAGTTAACTTGTTGGGCTAATCCAAGGTTACTCTACGTTGGACATGTTTGAGCTATGAGATGAGATCTCTGAATAATGGGTATGACTTAACGGAGGCATATAATTTGTTGGGTACACTCAAGGTTATATGTCTTTGAGGCAAAGGTTAGGAGTCACATATGATGTGCTATCGAAGAGTTGATACCTAACTATCTAGGAATTACAAAGAGTTGTAATTGGTAAGAGTTACCTACCTTTCGAAATTATTTTGGTTTGTTGGGTAAACCCAAGGTCAAAATAATTAGATGGGATCCTAGCCCACTAGGGGTTATGTGATAGCTTCCGAATCAATATGTGAGGGTTATTGATTTGAATTAAAATAGTCGGAGCAAAACCAAATTAAAAGAAAGTCCATATTATATTTTGGTTTTGTCTATGCATAAATAACAAATACTTATACTATCTTTATTTATGTGTTGTAGAATATGAGTAATAACGTCAATTTACCGTCCCATTTTATATGATAACAAACTCACTGGGCCAAATTTTCCGGACTGGCATCGTAACTTGAGAATTGTTCTCAAGCATGAGAAAATTGGCCATGTTCTTGATCAATATATTCCTGATGTCCCAGCGGATGATGCTAATGAAGCAGTTCAGAATGCTTATCGTAAGCACATAGAGGATAATGATACTGCCTCTTGTATCATGTTGGCCTCTATGAGTTCTAAATTGCAGAGACAGCATGACAATATGGATGCTCACTCTATGATTATTCATCTCAAGGAGTATGTTTGATGAAGAATCTAGGAATGAGAGGTATGAGACCTCTAAATACAGCTATTCCGTTGTTATAGATCAAGATTGGCTCTTCTTTATACAGTAATTCATGTATTGAAGATGATCGGACTAATTGAAAAATTAGAACGATTGGGATTTAAGAAAAATCATGAGTTAAATGTTGACTTAATTTTGTAATCTCTGCCTGATAGCTTTTCACAGTTCGTGATGAATTACATATATGAATGAATAAATTATCCACAACTCTCACTGAACTGTTGAATATGCTAAAAACTGCTGAGGCAACTATTAAAAAGGAAAGGAAACAAGTGATGGTTGTTGATTCTTCTAATAAGAAGAAAAAGAAATCCAAGATTGGTTTTGTGAAAACCAAGTCTGGGTTAAAACCAACACATGTGATCAAGAAGGATAAAGCCAAGGGTAATTGTTACTATTGTGGAAACGAAGGGCACTGGAAAAGGATCTGTAAGGCTTATATTGATAATTTGAAACAATCTTTCCTTTGGCATCGTAGATTTCGTCATATAAATGAGAAACGCATTTCCAAATAACATAACAATAGTTATTTGGAATCATTTGATTATGAATCATGTGACATATGTGAATCTTGTTTACTTGGTAAAATGACCAATTCATCTTTTATTGGAAAAGGTGATAGATCTAGTGAATTGTTGGGGCTAATACATACTGATGTTTGTGGTCCTATGTCAATTAATGGTAGAGAGAGGTTTTTTTTATACTTCATTACTTTTACGGATGATCACTCTAGATATGGTTATGTATACTTATTGAAGTATAAGTCTGAAACCTTTGAAAAGTTTAAGAAATTCAGGAATGAAGTTGAAAAGTAACTTGGTAAAAGTATTAAAATACTTCGATCAGATCGAGGTGGGGAATACTTGAACCAAGAGTTTCAAGATTATCTTAAGGAGAATGGGATTCTACCTCAATGGACTCCTCCTTATACACCACATTTAAATGGTGTATCTGAGGACGTAATCGAACTCTATTAGATATGGTTCGATCAATGATGAGTTTTGCAGACCTCCCAAAATCGTTTTGGGGCTATGCTCTTAATACTGCCTCCCATTTACTAAATCATGTTCCATCAAAAGTTGTTGATTCCACTCCGTATGAGATATGGTTTGGAAAGAAACCTAAACTTTCATATTTGAAGGTTTGGGGTTGCCCTACTTATGTGAAAAGGGTAGAATCTGATAAAATTGAACCACATAAGTTAGATAAATGCCTCTTTGTGGGGTATCCAAAGGAGACGTTTGGATATTATTTCTATAATCCCATTGAACAAAAGGTGTTTGTCTCAAAACATGCCGTCTTTCTAGAAAAAGAGTTTATTCTTGAAAAGGCAAGTGGGAGCAAAATAGATTTTGAAGAAATTCAAGAAACACAATATGGTATTGATCAACAAATGGAACAAGAGCTTCAATCACATGATGATGTGATTGAGGATGAAGCTATTGATACACAAACTCTTCGTAGGACTACTAGGATACGTCGTGCTCCAAAGAAATTTGAGTTTCTTGTAAGTAGGTACAATGATGTATTAATCATTACGAATGATGAACCTATATCTTACGAAAAAGCATTATCTGATAAGGACTCTCAAAAGTGGCTAGAAGCCATGAAATCTGAAATAGATTCCATGTATGACAATAAGGTATGGACCTTAGTCGATCCACCTGAAGGGATTAAAAACATAGGGTGCAAGTGGGTCTCTTTAAGAGAAAGATTGACATGGATGGTAATATGATTACCTATAAGGCGCGATTGGTCGCAAAAGGTTATACACAAAGACAAGGAGTTGACTTTGATTAAACTTTTTCACCAGTTGCAATGCTGAAATCTATTAGAATTTTACTTGTAATAGCTGCATATTATGATTATGAGATTTGGCAAATGGATGTAAAAACTGCTTTCCTTAATGGAAATTTATAGGAAGAGGTGTATATGATACAACCTGAAGGGTTTACATCCACGGATCCTAACAAAGTATGCAAGTTACAAAGGTCTATTTATGGACTAAAGCAAGCTTCTAGGAGTTGGAACATCCGTTTTGATGAGATAATCAAAGTGTTTGATTTTATCAAAAATGAGGATGAACCATGTGTATACAAGAAAGTGAGTGGGAGCACCATTATTTTCTTGATACTTTATGTGGATGACATATTGTTGATAGGAAATGACATACCTATGCTTCAAAGTGTAAAGGTATGGTTGTCCCAAAAAATTTTCTATGAAAGATTTAGGAGAGGCAACCTATATTCTGGGAATGAGGATCTATAGAGATAGATCTAAGAGGTTGCTTGGTCTTACTCAATCAACGTACATAGATAAGATGCTAAAGAGGTTTAGCATGGATCAATCGAACAAGTGTTACTTATCAATGTCTCATGGTGTGTACCTTTCTAAAGACATGTGTCCTAAGACAGATGTCGAAAGAGATAGCATGAAAAGGATCACATATGCTTCGGCTATAGGTTCTATAATGTATGTTATGCTATGTACTAGACCCAATGTCTCCTATGCTCTAAGTGTTACGAGCAGGTTTCAATCTAAGCCAGGGACTGGTCATTGGATGACAGTCAAGAATGTATTTTAAGTACTTAAGAAGGACTAAAGATATATTCTTGATCTATGGTAGGCAAAAATTGACAGTTTATAGATATACAGATGCTAGCTTTCAATCTGACAAGGATGATAGCAAATCACAATCTGGATATGTATTTACTCTTAATGGTGGTGCGATAAGTTGGAAAAGTTCCAAAAGGACACCACGGCTGATTCTACAATAGAAGCCGAATACATTGCAACTTTAGAAGCAGCAAAAGAGATTGTTTGGATCAGGTAGTTTGTGGCTGAATTAGGAGTGGTTCCTTCCATTAGTGATCCTATACTCTTGTATTGTGATAACAGTGGAGCTATTGCACAAGCAAAGGAACCCAGGTCTCATCAGCGATCTAAACATGTATTACGGCACTATCATTTGATTAGAGAGATCATTGATAGAAATGAAGTAAAGATAGAGAAGATCCCCACGGATGATAACATTGCTGATCCATTCACTAAAGCCTTGTCCCAGAAGAAACATGAGAGTCATGTTAACTCATTCGGTCTTAAGCACATGAATGATTGGCTTTAGTGCAAGTGGGAGTTTGTTAGTGTATGCCCTAAAGCCAATTAATTTTAGGGATAAATTACACTTTTATATTTATGTATATTTTGTAATATGGCATTTTAACGAACGAATAAAATATTTATATATAAAATCATAAGGAGTTATGATGTAATTGTATTTTATTCGTGTATATCCCTAATCGTAGTGTATGACACTAGTAGATTAGCACATAAGAGTATGTGGATGCTTATTAAGAATAAGTGCATCGGATTGACCCGCTAAGAGTATTCCACACGGATTATTATTTAAATGCCAGTGGATTAATCTCTTTGTGATAGTAGTGTAATGGTCATTTGACTTGAGGTCATGAGTTTATCTTGACTGTTGATTATTATTCTTTGGCTCTATTAGTCGTTACTCTTAATGAGTCGCACATACTATAGAGTTCGGGTATAATATGAATCATGAGAAGATAAGATATGACCAATAGAGGATTCACCACTCCTTATAATAGGAGAGTATATCCCAGTATGGCCACTTCTTGAAATATAATTCAGAAATCTTTGTGCAAAATGGAAATAGATTTAAGAGTGTCTTAAATTCTATTTCAAGTGAGTTGTATTGGATTGGAAAGAAGTAAAATTTAATTAATTCGATAAGAGTTGGCATTATATCTATATTCTTGAATTAATCGGGATATAGGTTGGTGAAAGGATATTAATTACAGGAGAACTAGTCACAGATGGGTGATGTCGAACCACTTGACATATCTCAACACTTGGGTGGTCATGATACTTTGCTAGAAGCCAATCTTGATCTATAAGTGTAAATTAATTAATTGGAGAACTAATGATAAATTAAAAGTGTTTAATTTATCTAATCCTAATTAATTTAGGATTATAATTTATACTTATTACCAACGTGATTGGGAACCTAAAGGGTCACACACTTAAGGATAATTAATTCAGGATTAAAATGATTTGATAAGTATGAGATACTTATGGGTTAATTTATGAGATAAATTAACTTTTGGGTTTAATTATAATAAGTTATAAATATTAGGAGTTAATATGTAAGATATATTAAGAGTCCTAATGGTTTTATAATTATTTATATACCCACGACCCAACTAACTGATTAAAATTTATAATTCCCTAAACCCAATATGATTGAGATTCTATATTATTATATGTATGATATATTATAAGATATATGGTAAAGTAGTAGTAGTACATATATGAATAGTACTAGTACTATGTACGGCTTTTAGGGGAAAAAAGCCAACAAAATTCCTTTTTAAATCGTGAGATTCACGATTGAGAAATAAGGGAGAAATAATTTAGGAGCTAGCACTCCGTGGTTTGGGTCAATCAATCTTGTGAAGATTCCTGATTTAATTATCTGTGTGGATACCATTAGAGGCCGGACACCTGTGCGGCTTGTGGATCGACGTCCCAAACATATTGGAATTTTGCTGCAATTTTAAGGTATGATCTCTATACTTTTCTTGTACTACGCATAAATTAATCAAGGTGATCCGTGATAGGAAAGTAAAAATTTTAAATTCAGCTGCATTATATCTGATTTACTTTCTTACAAAAGCTAGTGCAAGATGTTATCAAATCACACGATCGCCTGATTTTAAATCTTGGCTGTATTTTTTTCTTCTTTTCTGAATCTAGTGACACATCAGTGGCTTCTATTTGTCACTTTATATAAATGACCTAATCGACAAAATGAAATAAGAGAGGAGATAGAGAGTTGATGGGGTTTTTACCCCTTAGTTAAAAGCCGAAACACAAAACCTCAAAGTCCTTATAATTACAAACCAATCGGGACAAAAATCATGTGCACACCACATGGAGCAACAACGAAAACCAAAACTCCCCAATCTCCTTTATGCTATATGTTAATAATTGGTAGAGCCTATCTAATCGGACTATCTTGCCAACTAACAAAGGCATAAGGGACAAAGAACAGTGGAATACATAAGACACAAAGAGCTAGATTGTTTCTAAGAAGTGTTTGGTTTGATGTATAAAGATGTTGTACAGTTTAAAACTGGTTCTTTTACTAGAGTAACCTCAAGTTTAGTATTCAAATGCTGTTTTGCAGCAGTAGTTAGCAATTAATTAATGTGCTTATTTGCTTTGTACTTAAACTCCTATGATCCTACCTCACTTTAAAATAATCTTGGTGGCGATAGTACCTATTCCCCCTTCTAATCATTCAAGTAATTAATTTGTTGCCTAACTAGTGAGTTTTTGTTAATGTTTTCGATTTTTAATCTAAAACCCTTGAGTTGTGTAAGTTACGCTATCCCGAGAAATTTGTTTTTAACATTTTATAACTCGTCTATTTTTATAAGTTAATGACCTAATTTAATTTGAGCTTTTGTTGTTGGTCCGATGCAATTGGTTAGTCCTGGAGCATGGCTATGTGATCTTATACTAGAACGATACGAGGTTAGAGAGAAAAAGGTGTCCGAAAAGTATGATAATTTTCATTCGTAACATTTCTTATTAAACATCTTTTATTAGGTTTTGTAATGGAAGATTGACAGAGATTTGATCCGTTATCACATAATTTCGTTTGTAGAGACCGGAGGACTTAAGGCTAGGGGAAACATGGATTCTGATTCCGAGATAAAGAAGAATCCCTCTGGAATACTAGTAGGGCTTGCAAGAAATGATGGTTAGCTGATACTGATGATCATTGGTAAAGAAGGTTAATATTTGGTCCTGTAGAGTATACCAGGCAGTTTTGGCAAGATTGATGTACTCTGTATTTGATCAAATATACTTTGAAAAGAATGAAAAACAAACTTCTTAGGCAAAGTACCTATTGTCATCCTTTTCCAAGTCCTTTTGCATTTGATTACTTGTATCATTAGCAAGGTGGTTATACTGTACTTCCATGGACACATTCTCTGACTTTTTTTGAGCTAAGAAATAATTAGTTTATGCTTAGAATAGTGCATTAAAAATTTTCATCCTTTTCTTTTTTTTTTTTTTGGGAGGGCAAGGAATTAAACGACCGGACGAGAAGGAAGGGGAGGGGATGAGAGGGAAGGGGAAGAAGACAGTGGTGAGGCTGGATGTGTTTGCTGTAAAAAGAGTTGCAATCAACTGCCATTGCAAACTTCTAACTCCATAAATTTACTTAGAATTGTCCTTGACAAAAAATGAGGAAAATAATCAAACCAGCAATTCATTTCCATATAAATATAAGAAACACAATATATGAGTAATTTTAACTTGAATATGATTTGGTTGTGTTTGGAAGGAGAGATTTGGGTGCACAAATATCTTCTAAATTATCCACACAAGTTAATGAATTTAGTTGAAAGTTTGAAATCTACTAACAATCGAAAGTAATTTTTAATAATTAAAATAATAAATTTTAAGTTTACATAAATTTCAAATTCATTAATTTCAAATCTATTCACTTAAAATACTTTTTATAATTCAATTTCACCCAGCCAAACTGACCCTTATGTTCTTTCTTATCCTTTTTGTACGTGCATGTTTACTGGTTTAGGTCGATTTCTACATTTGTGGAAACAAATTTAGGAGACTAGGGTCCAAACTTTCAATAGCCATTCCAAATTAAATAACATAGGCCTTGTTTGGTCGGTAAGGATTCTTGTCAAGAAAAGTAATGTCTACTTTTTCTTAAAATTTAAATTTTAATATTTGGTTCAATTTGTAGCTTATTAGGAAAGTAAAATCTTTACTCAAAACAAGGAAAGTTGTTGCACAATATCTGTATTCTAAATCCTAATATCCTATTGGTATTCTTTTTACTTTCCTTACAAATTTAATCATAAAAAATGAGTAGACATTCTAACGCTCTTCACTCTCCTCCCCTTCTACTACAACTCAACATCTACCACTATATTATTATTATTATTATTATTTATCAACATCATCATCATCATTATTATAGATACAAAAAAGTAGAAGGCAAATGAAACTCAAAAAAGAAAAGGTCATAACGTTATTAATTTGGTCTTAGTTTTGATTGCATTATGATACAAAAAAAAAAATCGATAACATATTTGTAGGGATATTTTCGGCAATGTAATGAAACTGTGAAGTACATTTCTTGCTAACCAAACATAGGTATAGGAATTTATACAAATTTCCTGTCAAGATTCTTGAGCGTATCCAAACATCATTAAAAAAAAAAAGAATATTTTTCCATGGAATAACATTCTTGTTGTGTTTAGATCGATGGATTTGGAGAAGGATCTGAAATCCACCCATCTTTTGGGGGGGATTTGTAAAGTTGAAATTGATAAATTCCAAACCTACTCAAATTAAAAAGTGTAAAATGAAAGATTTCAAATAACTTTCTAATTTGGAAAGATTTGAAATTCATCTATTTTAACTTTACAAATCCCTCCAACAAATGAGTGGATTTCAAATTCTTTTCCAAATCCATCAATCCAAACATAACCTCTGAGAAATCACATTTCTTGTCAACTTTACTTTCCTGCCAACCAAACGAGACCATATACTAAGGGGAAAAAAGAAAAGGTAGCTAGGGTCGGGGCTAATTACTTGGAATGTGATTCTTTTGCAAAATTATCGGGCAAATATGAAGGTTTTTGGAGCATTTCTTCAACTATGATTAAATGCATTTAGAATATGCGACGGTGCTCTAATTACGCACGTGTGCAACAGTCTCCTTGACACGATAATATTCTTAAAAACATGATTTCTCATTTTAGAAAGGAGTAATCAGATTTTTTTTTTTAAAAGAAATTGCAGTGGATGTATTGAAGTGCGGAACTTGGTAGGATACGGGTTATTCAAAAGTCAGTCAAATCGATTTTTTTAAAATTTGTTTGATTTTGACTTGAAATCAATTAAGTAATTGACTCTTGATTCGACTTTGATTTCAACTTTCAAGTTAAATATTATCTATAAATTGACTAAATTTACCGATAAAATGAAACATAACTTAATTACAGAATAGGTGCAGAATAAGAATTTTATATTAATAAGAGATTGGAATACTTCTTTATTTAGAAAAAAATGTAAGTACTGTTAGAAATTTAAATTAAAGTACAAAAGTCAATCTTTTTTTTATAGCTATTTCATTACAATGAATATAAACCTTTTAAATAAATAGGATATTTTAGAATTAGATAAATTTTACTATTTAATATGTATTTTAATGCATAAAAAATGTTAAAATGTAAATTTCCAAAATTTATTAATGCAAATAATTGAAGTTTCTCACACATATAGAAATTTTAATAACATGACAAAAAAAAAAAAAAAAGTTGTTATACATTCTTAAAACACTGGGTATATAAATCAAATCAATTTAAAATCATTTCCATTCTGACATTTATACCAACCGCCAGAAAAAGAATACTCATTTTATTATATCTTGAGTCAAATACGTGCAATGGGAGCAAGTATTTTTTTTTTTTTTCTATTTCAGGTTGAAATACATTTGGTTTGAAAATGACCTTTCCTGTTTAGATCATTCCCGCATGGCATTAGAGAAAGGCTTAAAAGCCATGGAAAATCACATTTCCAAGATGCGATAACTATTTTAAAGTAGTTCTGGCAGATAAATATTCTGCCAGTTTAGTTAAGATATTTTTTTAAAAATATTTTTTGAAAAAATTCAAAGTGCCATATTGCACTTCAATAAATCGATTGCATTTTTCTTTTAAAAAAAATCTTATTACTCCCTTTCGAAAGTGCAAAATCATGTTTTTAACAATGTTGTCAGGTCAAAGAGATTATGCACTTTAAAAGTATGTAATTAGAGCATTATCGCATTTTTTAAATGCGTTAATCAATTCAAGACTTACTTCAAAATACCGTCACAGTTGCACGACAATTTTGCTAAAGAATCACATTCCAAACAATTAGCTCCAGGGTCGGAGGTGAGGGGATTGAAAAAGAACACTCACTACTCACTAGCACCTTCAACATATAGGAAGGTACACTGGAACAATGCAGTACCATTTTTTTTTTTTTTGACTCGTTTTGACCTTTGAAATTTTGATTAGATTGTGCATTGTCACCCCCGCTCTCGGGGAGCCGTGACCGCCATGCCATCACATTTTTCTGAGGATACCAAACTCATAATAACTTTCAATTCTTGATCAAACCCCCTAATCGAATATATGATTATAATTTGTAAAAATGTTAATATTGTGAGGTGAGCGAACTACGAGCTCAATAAGAAATAATATAACACCTCCTTTGCTAGACCAAATAAGTTATATATATATATATTACATATTTTACAAAGTTTTAAAACACGATCATATAAAAGTTTTTCAACAAGAGTTTTTATTCGACATCAAAACAAAAATCTTATTTTACATAATCGCAAAAATTCCTGTTCAAAATGTCTTTTGAAAAATAAAACGTACATATTTTTATAGCAAGTGGCATTATATCATAAATTTGTAAAACAGATTTTACAAATATCAAAAGTTTAAAATCAGAATCAGGAAACAAGAATTAGAATTCATCATCAGAGTTCAAAAATTCGCAATCAGAATATTAGAATTAATATCCCAAAAAGAATTCAAAATTCATATCATGATTCATTATAAACTCATAAGACAAACAAGTTATTATCGACTTACTGAGCACTCAGCCTAGTAAGAGACCCCACTAGAAAAGGTTGCTAAGGGGGTCTAGCAAAAACCATCTTACTCAGAATTCAGAGTTCAGAGCTCAAAGGCCAGAAGTTACTATTTCTTATCTGGCAGTTCAAAAAGTGCATAACTATGGTTCCTACCGACTATTCATGATTATTTTAAGAGGCTTGGTCCGTTATTAATTACCGAGCAAATATTCCAAGCACATAAATATGCAAAATAACCATACAAAGTTCAAAATAATGCCACTTATATAAATTCATAATTTAAAACAATTTAAGTATCCATGTAAGGTCCAAATTTTATAATTAAAATAATATGGTATCAAAAATAAAAATTTAGACGAAATATTTTCGAAGTCACAAAGGGGTAGTAACCACTTACCTCGATAAAGTGAACACAAGCGTAGCAAAAGTTCAACTAATTTCCTATATAAAAATTCATCACATATCACTTAAGTTCAAACCAAAAACAAACCTACTCGTATATAAACTATCATACCATCTACAAATATAAAAGAATTATTAACTTCTAATTTTTTTTGTTCCATTTATGTCCGAAAATATTTGTTCCAATAATAACGCTAAACCATGCCTTTGGTAACCACCATCAAAATATTTATCATATATATTTTACAAAAATAATATCACAACAGTACTATACTTAATTGTTCTAAAATATTTAATTATGTGGACATTACTAAAATAATTTTTCAAAAGTAAAAGTTTAAGAATCACCTTCTTATAATATATTCAAAAATATAAAAGATTTCAAAAATATTATTCTTACTAATTAATACTTTCGAAACTATTCCATTTGGTTATTACAGAAATAGGCTCTTGACCTTCCATAATTAATTATGTCTCAAGTGTATGAATATTTAGTCTAAAAACCATATTATTAATAACTATAGGCCAATCATGCAAATAACCAAGGTATCTACACTCAGCACCTAAACTAACGTAACATTCATATCTATTCCTTTTTTCTTGGTTTATTTTTCTTTCCTGTTACTGCCTCTTCCTTCTTGCTCTTTGACACTCCATCATTATCATCACAACACTAGCCCAAACCCAACAAACACAAGTCACCACTGCCCCGGCCAAGTGATATCAGCCGCAGCAACGAACCAGTAGCAGAAGACCTGAGCAGCGGCAGGAGGACATCCAAGCAGCAGCGGAAAGAGCAACCAACAACAGTGGTGGAGACAGACTAAAATTACAAAAGTACACTAGAATTTTAAAAAATTTAAAATTTTGCCCCCACTAATTTGAATAAATTACAACATGCATTGTTATTTTTTAGTCATTGAAGTTTAACTACTACCTCGTAACTATCAAATGTAATTAATTCTAATGTTTATTTTAGTGTTGAGATTTGCAATTAAATATAACTATCAATAACACCAAATACAATTGTAAAAGAATTACGACCTAAGAGTTATTTTTAATCTTTCTTTTACCCATTTACTATTATTCTATTCTTTCCTATCTTTGATTTTATCTTTGATTCTAATACACAAAATTCAATTAATCTAATTTTCATTTATTTATAAGTTATGAATGAAGAAAATAAAATGAGCACTCATTTTGTTGTTTTAGTTTGTATAATTTATCAATTAATAAAATGACATTGCTAAACTATTTTTTATTTTTATTTGGTTTTAATTAATTTGCGCGTGAGAATATATTCTTAATTGAAATATACCATGTGAATTATAGTCTGTATTTTGACTAGTTCATTGAAATTTCAATTCAACATATTTATTTTAAATTTATTTAGGTATTTTTCCATTCATAAATCTCTAATTTGTTCAGTTACTTGTAATAAAATTTTGAAACGTTATAGTTATTTGTTTTGAAAAGACATTTTGGCAATGGATTATTATTGAAAATTACAAATAAAGAGTCATTTAATACCTAAGATGTAAAAGATTAAAATAATTAGAGTAAGTAAACCGACAAAAATTATAGCAAAGAAAGACATGACTCAAATAATGAGTTTTACGGTACAATTTTGTAAACTTTATTATCTATTAATATGTCTACTACTATTTTAGAAATATAAATGTAAAATTTTTACGGTACTTCAGACAAAATTAATATCCGAATTATATAGTTATTACATTTGCCCCCACTAAAGAACATTTTTTGCTACGCCCCTAACCAACAACAACAGCAGGCCCAAGCCTATGCCAACAAGTGATCACGACAGCCTTCTATGGCATAGCATGGCCCTTAAATTTTTTTTTTTTCAAAAAAAAAAAATAACCCTTATTCAAAGCATGTGAAAATAATTACAAATATATATTACAAAATAATTACGAATATACATATATATATATATATATATATGTGTGTATATTCGTAATGTATGTATATATATATTCCTATATTTCAAAATCAAATTTTCAGATTTGGGACAAATATTAACCAACCAAAAATTTGTAATTTAAACATGATAATACTAACAAAAATTATGATCCTAGGCATGATTTTCAATATACGAGAGTATAAAAAACATAAAAGAAATTATCAAAAACCTTAAATTGTAAAATTATACTGAATTCGATACGCGACGAACCTCTAGTGTTCACGAAAACTCCTTTCTTCAAATCTCAAAATTTCAGCCAGCAATAAAAATAACTATATAACCCTATGAAGTCCCCTATTTATACATATTTTAACTCCCAAAAGTTTTCAAACTTTAACTCCTATAAGTTAGTTAATTTTTTCCTTGAATCCTACTATTATTGGGTAACTTAAGTTCACTAAAAATTTAGTCTAAAATTAATTACAAAAATTAGAAAATAATTAGCAAAAGATTTGTACGTAAAACGAAAAAAGTTTTTAGACATAAGGTTGGTCCAAATTAGATAACACAAGATGAATAGGAAAACCCAGATTGACAAGAATTAAGTCTTCTCATGTGAACAAACCACATAACAAATTTTGTCTAACAATTACAAGTAATTCAAATCCAAATAAAATTTGTAATATACTAGATATTGTCAAATATTAGTATTATTATTATATTTGTTTTTTTTTTAAAAAATACAGGGGTTTATATGCATACTGTGTTTTCATTAGAATTTCTTGTTTTTATCAAGCATTTGGTTCTCACGAAAAGGATTAGTATTAGCAGGTATTATAATCCTATCTGTTTCTTTTGGACTCAAGTTGTAGCTAATAATTAAAAGAAAAAAAGAAAAATCTTCAACAATCTATCGTAGATTACCTGAATATTCTTGTTTAGACCCGGTCCATGTAGCAGTACATGGACCCCTTGGTCCTGAATGATGTGGCCTCTTCAGGACCAAAGGGTCCATGGTATTGGCCAAAGACCGGTCCAAGCAAGAATTTTTTGAAATTTACCAAACAAAAGAAATAACCTATTATAAATTTATAATCAAATCAAATTCTTGATGACAAGTACCCAATTTTAATTCGATGCTACCAATAATTACTTATGTATGGATAATTTTTAATTGTTAAGTGTTAAATAACAATAATAAAAGATTGAAAAAATATGTGATAGATATAATATTACATTTACGTGTTAGTCTATCATTAGCGGCATTCAATTATTACCAAAAAATTTAACAGAATCTGATTTGTTTTATAATGTGTTTAGTTAGAAGGAAAAGAAATGGTTTTAAAATTAGACAATTAAGTAGATAGTTAAACATAGTATATCATTAATAAGAAAATATTCGACCAAGAACTGAAGCAGAGAAACTATATTACAACAATTTAAAGCAGAGAAACTATATTACAACAATTTAAAGCAGAGAAACAAAATAAAAATGTTAATGTATATATTTGTCTAGATTCATTGTATAGTTACATTATTCATTAGTGCCTAAATTTATGTATATTTACCTTATTAGTTAGTGTTTAAATTCATTGTACAATCTAAATTCATTGTACCTATAAGCCTATAAATAGAGGCTATTATATCATTTAATCAATACACACAAATTTTCTCTAATATTTCTATCATGGTATCAGAGCCATATTTTGGTTTAAATCTTTTTCCGGTGATCTTCTTTCAATACCTAATTGGTATTCCAACTCCTGTTTCTTGTTTTTTCTCAAGTTATTTGATCAATTTCCATTCTCTTCCTCAATTCCAAAAGTCATCTCTAAACAATTCTAAAACGCGTGAAAACAAATCACGCCTTTAGTCTCTTCCACCTCACTGCCATGTGTACACACGTCATCATCCAGTCAACAATAATTCGTCCATGTAATCAATACACATCAGCTGCCATGTCAGTTGCCACGTGTACATCAAATAGCAGTCTGTCACGTGGACCTCTCTTCCACGTCATCATCCATATTGGGTTCTTACTTTCTAGTTCAATCTTGGGTTGTCTAGTCCAGTCTTTCTGGTCTACATTCTTTTTCTTCTGGTTCAGTTGGATTTTATCTGGTTTTCTCTCATTTTGGTTCAGTTTCCTACTATTTTCAGCCTCTGAATTCAACTGTGGGCTCTGTTTTCTAAAAATCTTCCTCTAAGGTACTGTTTCTTTACAATTGTTTTGTATCCTAGTAATCTAGTTTTCTTCATTATTATTAATCTCATGGCTTTCTCTAATTCTATAGTCAATCATATATCTCCTCACACTCCAATAACTCCAGATAATCTCTATCTGGTCATCTATAAACAGGTACTTTCTAAACTCCTTCCATCTTACAGTAATGTAAATTCTAGTATATCAAGTTCTAGTTGGTATCTCTCATGTCTCTTAACTACATGGGCATTGTATCTACATCTTCTCTCTCTACCAGAATCCTTTCATGTTCTAAAATTTACTTTAAATCTTATTTCTATTGGGCAATTAGTTGAACTTGGCATTGATGTTTCCTTCTCTATTACTAGTTGTCGCTTACAGGACCGTCAGATTGGACAGCTTATGAGGACGGGTCGTAAAGTTGGGCATCTTTTTGATTTAACCGACCTCAAACTTTCATCATCTTCTCAGGTGCAATCTGTTGCTTTTACATCTCATATTCCTTCTTTAAGTCTCTAGCACTCCCGTCTGGGTCATGCATCTTTAGGTCGTGTCAAATCATTAGTTTTTAGTGGTCAATTGGGATCTGTGCAAAATGATTCGATTGATTGTGTGTCTTTTCAACTTGCTAAAAATCATGCCCTTCCGTTTCCAATCAAGTGAGTTTGTCTCAACTGCACCGTTTGATTTAATACACTCAGATATGTGGGGTTCTTCTCCAATACCTACTATGGGTGATTCTAAATATTTTGTAATCTTTATAGATGATTTTATTCGATTTACTAGGATTTTTCTCATAAAAAATAAATCTAAATTACCTTAAATTTATCGCAATTTTGCTACAATGGTAAAAACTCAATTTTCATGTCCTATCAAAATTCTTCGTACTGATAATGCCATGGAATACAAAGAAACATCTCTTCTTCATTTTCTTTCGCCAAGAGGGCATAATTTTTCATCGTTCATGTCTAGGTACTTCCCAACAAAATGGTTGTGCTGAGCGTAAATACCGACACATTCTTGACACAACTCATGCTCTTTTACGTTCTTCTTCTTGCCCAGAGCTTTTTTGGGGTGAAGCTACTCTTACTGCTGTCTATACTATCAATAGAATTCCTTTTCCTATTACCAACGACCAGTCTCCTTATGAATATTTATATGGCTTCCCTCCAAACTGTAAGAAACTAAAAGTCTGTGGTTGTGTTTGTTTTGGTCTTTTACAACTCCATGAGCATACTAAATTAGAACCTTGTGCTAGGTTATGTTGTTTTATTGGCTATGGTATTGAGCACAAAGGTTATCGTTGTTGGGATCCCCAATTTAAACGATTACGAGTTTCCTGTGATGTTATCTTCTGGGAAAGCCAGATGTTCTCTTCAATGTCCAAGTTTAATCTGTCACCGTCCTCCTCATCATCCTTGTTTAGCTCTCTTGCACTAGATCTTTTTCCAGCTACTGTCCCTGTAACAGATTTTCCTAACTCAATTCATGAGGTATCCACCTCCGACGACCACCATCTCATGTCCTTCGAGGATCAACATCTAGGTGACGGCCCTAACACATGTACTCCTCTTGAGTCATTCATTCTACCTGAGTCCTCTACTGCATCACCTTTGCCTCCTCGTCGGTCTACTAGGTTAAGGGAACCCTCTACTTGTCTTCGTGACAGTGTATAATTTCATTGTTTTTCACTGTTCTTTCCTTACATGAGCCTACATCCAATAAAGAAGTTTGTCTTAATCTTGTGTGGCAACAAGCTATGTCTAATGAGTTGCAGGCTCTTAAAAAAACTCACACATGGGACTTGGTTGATATTCCTCCAAATAAATCTCTTGTTGTTGCAAATGGGTGTACAAAATTAAAAGCCACTCAGATGGTAGTGTGGACCATTATAAAGCTATGAGGAAACTTTTGCCCCCGTTACTTGGCTTACCCCTATTAAAAGTTTACTTGTCGTTGCTGTTGTGCGACATTGGGAGTTATTTCGAATGGATGTGAAGAATGCTTTTCTCAATGGAGATATTTCAGAAGAAATTTATATTCAGCCACCGCCAGGATATACTAGTGATTCTGGAAAGGTTTGTAAACTTCATAAGGCTCTCTATGGTCTTAAACAGGCTCCAAGATCCTGGTTCTCTAAATGCAACCACACGGTTGAAATTTTGGCTGCAAATCCAGTTCTTATTAATTCTGTTCTATTTGTTAGTCGTTCTGATCAGGGTATCATTCTTCTGCCTTTATATATTGATGATATGATCATCACATGAAATGTTGTAACCAGTATTACTGAATTTAAGCAGTATCTGAATCGTTATTTCAAGATGAAAGATCTTGGTTTTCTTAACTACTTCCTAGGTCTTGAAGTATTTTCTATATATGATGGTTACTATCTTACACATGCTCAGTATGCATCGATCTTCTTTCTCGTGTTGGGTTAACTGATAGTAAGATTGCATCTACCCCTATTGAGGCTAATACTCATCTCACTCCTAGTGATGGTTCACTTCTTCTTGATCCAATCCTTTATCGACAGTTGGTTGGTAGCTTGGTATATCTTACTATTACTCGTCCGAATATTGCTTATGTTGTTCATATCGTCAATCAATTTATGGCTAGCCCTCGGAGTTCTCACTTCGCAGCTGTTCTTCATATTCTGCGCTATATCAAGGGCACTTTGTATCACGGTCTCTTCTGAACATTTTTCTCTTCTCAGTCTTCTCTTGTACTACATGCCTATTCTAATGCTGATTGGGCAGAAAATCCTACTGATAGACGTTCCACCACAGGTTGCTGTTTCTTTCTCAGTGACTCTCTTATATCGTGGCATAGTAAAAAGTAAACTGTTGTCTCTCGCTCTAGTACTAAGGCCGAATATCGTGCTCTTGCTAATGCTACTCAATAGCTTATTTAGCTCAATTAGTTGCTTATATGGTAATTTCACATGAATCGCCCACTATTCTCCATGTTGACAATCGAAGTGCTATCCAGATTGCTCATAGTGATGTTTTCCATTAGAGAACCAAGCACATTAAAACTGATTGTTGTTTTGTGCGTTATCATATCTTAAAAGAGACTATCAAACTTCTCTCAATTTCATCTTCTGATCAGACTGTTGACATTTTCACCAAGGCACATCTTCCTGGGCATTTCCTTCATTTAGTTTCCAAACTCAAGTTGGTCTGCGCTAAACCACATTGAGTTTGAGGGGTAGGAATGTTAATGTATATATGTCTAAATTCATTGTATAGTTACATTATTAATTAGTACCTAAATTTATGTATAGTTACTTTATTAGTTAGTGTCTAAGTTTATTGTACAGTCTAAATTCATTGTTCCTATAAGCCTATAAATACAGGCTATTATATCATTTATCAATACACACAAATTTTCTCCAATATTGCTATCAAGAAAGACTAATGCAGAGCTTACTACATTAATATCATTAGCTGGTAGATTACACATATTCTCCTCGAAAACAAATGTAGGTAACATTATAGTACAAATTTGGAGTACAGATCGAACACAAACGAAGCCAAGGTGATGGCAAAACCAGCCACCAATGATGACGAGATAGAGACAGTGGAGGAAGCTGGAGACCTATAAGTTAGAACGTAATCTTGACCAATAAAACTTAAACGAGCATGTTTTGGATCATCACCTATATATTAAGCACTCTTTCTTTCTCTCTCAAACGAATATCAAACCTACCAAGCAGTAAACATAACATGTATAGTATACAGTTTTAACTATATAATGATGGAAACTAAAGCAATATATGTGCATTCGGACGGTATTAATTTGCTAGTAAAATTACTAGTTGAAGAAACAGGTTTTTGGGGATTAAATTAAATGCAATCAACCATTGCCCCGAGATACAAAAATAGGCTAATAAAGAAAACAACCCAAGTTGCACTTTTTCAGTAAATATTTAGGATGTTAAAAAAAATTGGCTTCTATCTCAAAATCAATTGGCAATGAATGGTGTGACTCATTAATCTTATTAATTAGTACAGGATATTTAAGCTAACCAATGTGGGTACTTTATATTTAACACCCCTTCCTAGACATGACTTGGGTTGGTTGAGCATCCGAGGTTAGAGAGAGAACCCGTGACTTGGGTCGGTTGAGTTGCGAGAGAATTGAGTGAGTTCGTTGGATTGGATTGGGTTGGAGAGAACCTAGGACACATGCAGATGGGAGAAAACCTGATGCTATCTCTGTGATACCACGATAAAGTGAGTGCAGACTAAATGTATTTTGTATATTATTGATGTGTATGTTCTGTAGTGTATTATTATTGATGTGTATGTATATTATCGACGTATATTATTGATTTTCTGTAGTGTATCCACAACAACTTTCATATTGAGCCTTGGGAGATTCTTGAACACAATTTAGGACCAATTCTATGATTAATGACAAACACTCTAACTTTTCAGTGAAATGTTCCTCGTCATGCTTCAACAAGTCTGTGTCTATAACTTGAAGAATTGTATTAGGCATTGAATCATTCACCCAACTCTTCAAGCTTAAATTCCATCAAACATTTCATCACTAGGCCGTCTCCTTGTAAAGACTTCCACTAGTAGGATTCCATAGCAATAGACATCACATGCTGCTGACACTAATCCTTCCAATCCATATTATACAAGAGATATTGCAATTCAAGAAATCATTAGAAAAAACTTACTTCTATAAAAAAATGACACACTAATAAAAACTGCCTACTAATGTGTCACTATATCTGTCACAAAGAAGAAAATTCCCGATCAAATATTTAAAATTAAGGAATGATTTTAATATGATTTTGACACGTTAGTGATCTCATGTCACATTGTCATATTTTAAATCATTTTCATTAAAAAATGTATGAAAAAAAATATTCACTAGAATTACAATATTAAGATTACCTGGTGTCATATAACCAATTGTTGCAAAGGTCTTGGTGAATGTAGTGCTTTCCTTCTCACCCAAAAACGGACATTACTCGGTTTCATATTGTAATGAATCACAGGTGTAGAACATTCATGGTGCAAATATTGCAAAGCATTTGCCACATCTACCATTATTTCCAATCTTTGACCAATGTTCAAGAAGTAGTTACGAGAATACAACCATTTGTCAAGACTCCCATTGCACATGTATTCAAGCACCAAGGCCTTAAAATCATAGTCAGTGTAACTACTGATGACTTTCACAAGATTTCGATGGCAAAGATTGCAGAGTACCTGTACACATTCTGCATCGAAACTCTTATGTCCACCTTCAAGATGCAAATTAAATACTTCTACAACTACAAAGATTCCATCATTTAGAATTGCTTTATAAACCGATCCAAAACTCCCATAGCCAAGTAAATTGCTTTCACTATAACCATTAGTTGCTCGTATAAGTTCGTAATAAGACAGTGCCCTTCCTTTTGCTAGGACAGATAACAAATCTGTTGCACTGGGAGCCTTTTCTTTCAATCGATATCGAAGGAATACTAAAGCCAAGACAACCAGAATGGAAATCCCCAGTGGGACAAATGTAAGTAGAAGCACCTTTTTCGATATTGGTATGTGTTTTGGATGATCATTCTGGCATGGTAGTACATGAAATTTTGTATCTCCACATAGTGCATCATTGAAAATGAAGTATTCAGAGGGAATTTCACCCTTTAAATGGTTAAAAGAAACGTCGAGGACTTTCAAAGATTGAAGTTTCTCCAATGACTTCGGGATTAAGCCAGAGATAAGGCTATTATTTGACAAGTCTAGGGATGTTAAGCTGAACATGTTTCCAAATAATTCCGGAATGAGTCCTGCTAGCCTGTTACCTGCTAAAAAAAGGTGAGATAGAATACAAACTTTCAATAAATTATAATTAGTCAAGCCATGTAGCAAAGTTTTCTTTATAAGGTAAATTTTATTTTTGTCACTCACATTTTGTGCTTAATCTATATCATTTAAATCCAATCATTTAATTATGGGCCTTGCTTCACTTTGTACTTTTTAACTTTTATTCGAATCTCACTTTGCACAATGTACTTAGTTTTTGAACAAATTGCAACCTGAACTCTCAGATTTATCTTTAGTCCAATTTTTAGTACAGTTACTAAAATTAACGAATGCCAAATGCATACCACGCTCTTGTTTATGGGCGTATTGTACCAATAGAAGTAATTATGACTAATTCTACTTTGTACCCCATAACTTACAATCAATTTTCATTTTGCACCCTCAATTCTAAACTTTATCGACTCATTATAACCCTAACTATTAGATTCGTTCCACTGTCCCACTTTGATTCAATTTTTTTATAGTGTTAACAAATTTGATGAATGTTCTACTTTAGATGTATGGTGTGCACAGTTGAAATATCCGTTAGCTTTAGTAACAGTGTTAAAAATTGTACTAAAATAAATAAATTTGAGAGTTCAGGATGAATATATATCGAAAAAATAAGTATATGGTACCATATGTCGAAAAGAATTTATGTACATTATGCTTATTGAAACTAACCACATACATATTTAGCATTTACTTTGAAAGTTATTTAAAATTAGCATTAAAAAACCATTTCAGCTGAATTCGGATCAAATTCCACTTTCTTTGTTTTTATCTTTCGACTTTTAGAGTGATTGCTTTATTCCTCCGAGTCCAAAGTTAACTTGACTGATATACGAATTCCTTGACCAGAAATTTTATCTTGATTAAGATCGAGTCTTTCAGGAGTGGGGGATTATATTTCTGAAAAAAATGATAAAGGGATTACCCTATTCAGAAAAATGGACTTTTCACTCCAAATAAAAGATTTATATTAATTAAGGAACAATTACTTACTATGCCCAATAATTATTCTAATTAAAATAAAAAAAATTCGTGAATTGATAGTGGAATACACGTTACGGTACTAAAAATCTGAGCCAGTCGTTCTCCCCTTCTATCACTTTACTCGGCAAATTTCCCCTTGGTTTAGTACCGTCTACAAGTCTAAAAGAATTGATATTGAAATTCAAACTTGATGAAATCAATGCAAATTATGCAGCCATCACATTTATTAGTCCTCCTACATAGTAAAATTAGTTGTGTGAATGAAATGCAATTGAATCATTGATGACAAGTATGTTTGGAATCTATTGGATTTCCCATTTATTCAAAGTAGCCTTCAATTTACCACATCTCCATCCATATCTTTACTAAATATATTGCCCATAGAATTTGTCCAATAAGGGATCACATGATAGTTTTACCCTCATTGAACCTACATATATCTATAGTATTACACAAACCATCACATTTGATTTATTAACTAAATGACCAACAGCCCATTGGCTTGTTGGTCAGCAGAAACATGATAAGTCATTTCTGGAATTGGAAGTTCAAAAATCAAATTTATAAACTTGCAATCAAAGCAATCAACAAAAAGAATGAGAGGTTCTACAGAGAGAAAGAAGCACTCAAGCAGCAAGCAAGTAGTAGAATAGGAGTAGAGTAGGTAATGTAGTCTTATAGTCTCACTCTATGTGAATTTAGTTCTAGTGAAATGCTAGTATTTATCCCACCATGTGTCAATTTTAGTGCTTTGGTAGTATTTAATTCCATAATTATGGACATATATAATCATATAAAAAAACAAACTAAATAAATTGTTGCATTTTTTTAAATTCAAAGGTAGAATAATCTTCTTGTTGCAATAATGTGTAAAGTTAGTCATTTGCTAGGTAGGTACGGTGTCACAAAACTTCTACTTGACACGACACCAACGTACCACAGGCGGAAGAAGAAGCCTGTGATGGCACCAAAATTCGCACACAAACTTTGGTCAGCCAACCCGCACAACACTTGTGTTCAGTTTTTTACTCGTTTATGACAACTGTTGCACACACAAGCACTCACTCAAACACAAGCACGAAATTTAGGCAACCAACAAAAGTAAAGCACAGCCAACACAAAAGTAAACAGCACACAAGTAATTTACGACCCAAGGCCAACCTTTGCAACACTTTTATTCCATCAAAAACTTACAACAAAAATTTTTACAAACTGGTGGTGTGCATAAAACTCTTGGCCTAAATCTCACCATCAATTCCTTGACAAGTCTCTAACTACCACGTTTTTATAGGGGCAATGCGGTTGACAAGCCCAACCGCTAGCTTTGTTGGACAAATAGAAATGCCTACAACTAGGCTGCCTATCCACCTGGCAGCACACTTGGCATGCACATGCTGAGAAAGTGGTAACTGTCTGTAACTGCCAACTAGCACATCTCAACGTGCTGCTAGCATTTCCAGCCATTTCCTTGCACATGCAGCCAACCATCTCGCCAAGTAGTCCTACTCAGCCCCACGAAGCCCATTTCCACTGATTGCCAACTTCCGTGCGTATGCACTTGTCTGACGTGCACGCTGCCTAGCCGTTTCCTGCACTGTCCAACACGTAGGCAGCCCATTTCCTACGTTCCTCGACCAACTCATTTGCCAACGTTCCTCGGCCAACTCATTTGCCAACAAGCCTTGCCACCCCCAAGGCTTTACTTGAGCTCCCAACAATGCCCAAGAATGCCACATGCTATGCCAACTAATGTACACAGGTCCGTTCGTGCCACTGCCCGCTTGCCAACGTCCACCCGATAGCCGACACGATCGTTCTTGCCAACGGGGCATGCCTTGTCCCCATCAAAGCATGAAGGAGGGTCCTAGGCAATGCCCAAGAGTGCCCCAGCTTAGCCCCACCCGGCCCCTAGCCAGTCATGTGAAACTACCATACCTCCCTTATATTGTCTAAGGTTTGGAAAAAAAATCCCAAGTGACAACAGTTGACACCAATTTTTTAAAAATCAGGAGAGCCACTCGGGTCACTCAAGACCCCATCAAAACTGGTCCAAATGATGCCAGAACTTCCCTAAGGACTTCCAAAATGTCAAGGCATAGTTTAGGAACACTTAGCACCCAAATGGCTCAAGTCGGCCCACGTCCATTTGCCAAACCAGCACGCTGCCTTGCTGACAGGCAGTCTACCCAGCCGACGTGCAGGCCGTTTGGGCCAGGCATACACGCAGCTTTGCTGATGGGTGAAATCATGCCAAGGGGGCTAACATACAGGCAGTTTAGGGTTGTAGTTGTTGCCCTCTCTTCTTCACTATAGCCTGTGACTCTTTCTCGAATGTTCACGGTATCTTCTTTCTCTCTTTCTTTCCCTGCCCTTTTCATCCAGAAACATTCTGGTCTCCATTAAAAATCAATTTCCCAACATTCCAAATTTTATGTTCTATATTTTACTAAAGCGTAGTTAGTCTAGATATGTAAAATTTATTGTTCAAATAAATTATGTTTAATTTTATTACTACATAGCTAATTATGTTTAATTTTATTACTACATAGCTAAAGCTATCCCATCCCTGGAAGTCTACCTTACTTAACACCCTTTTTTGGCCAGATGAGGCGGACCTCATAAGTAGTATCCCATTGGCTTCAATTCAAATCCATGTAGAGACCAGCTCATGTGGCATTACTCTACAAATGGCATCTACTCGGTAAAATCTGGATATCATCTAGTACTGAGTAGCAACCTACTGAAAGACAATAGCAGTACCACACTCACCTCACCGAGCTCCTAGAGTTACTCAGCTTCCGGCAATATAACAAGAACACGAAAGAGTTACTGAGGGACTGCAATGATGTTGAGATACAGTGGATCAACATGCTGAAGTTGTAGGCTTTGGCTCCTGGCTTGTTAAGCCAACCTTTTTAGCTGAAACACTTGGTGTTGACTCAAATCTTTCTCAATGAAAGTCTCATAGAGTTGATTCCAAAAAAAAAATTCTAAAACCGGTCCCCGAAATTCTATCCTTCAAAAAACTTTTCTTCAATCAAATTTAATTCCAATATGAAGTCTCAAAAAGTTAGTTTTGTTTCCTATTTCACTCGCTTTTGAGTTGTTCTCTTTTTCTTTAGGAATCCAAAATATAGTTAAGATGTGTAAAATTTATTCTTCTAGTAAAATTTGTTTTCTATTATTACTTGATTCATAAAAGCCATCACAAAAAAGAATTATTTCTTATTCTTCTATAATTTGGAAAATCAATTCCTAAAATTATTTTTATATAGAAAATTTACTTGAATCAAATTTAATTTTTAATAAAAAAAACTTCACAAAGCTCATTGTATTTTATTTTTAACTCTTTTATGAATACTTTATATATGTAGCCTTAACAATCATAAAATAGACATTAAAATTTGGAGATATAAAGTAGCATTAAATTTTAAAACTGGCATATTTTTAGAAATAAAATTAAACTACTAAATCAAACTCGAATACATGCATTCGTAGCATTTTTTACATTCTATTCAAGGACCCACGCTATGGAGAAACTTATGCTTGATCTTGTTCAAATTATTAGCAACGTCTGTGATGTTGATCCTCTCCGTTACAGATTCTACAACACAATCCAAAGCCAATTCCATAATTGATGAAAAACAAGCCAACTTCTCATTGTAATGTTGTTCATCTTCCCCCAATAAGTTGGCATCTATTACTTGTAAAATCTCATTGGGTATAGAATTAGTTACCCAACTCTTTAAGTTCCAATCATCAGAATGAGTTTCATCATTCGGCTTTAGCCTTGTGAACACTTCCATTAGCACAATTCCATAGCTATAAACATCACATTTTGTTGAAACTTGTCCTTCAAGTCCATACTCTATATCAACCAATATACTATATAGAAATCAAATGAATAATGTTAGGTTAAAAGAATATGAAAAAAAAAAAAAAAATTTACGTAGACTTGGTCTACGGGTGCGTCCACTCAAAATGCAATCATGTTGGATATGTTAATATCATTTGAAATCACATGGCCCATGTAATTTCTTGAATACAATATTATTGCAATTGTTAAAAAAAATAAATAAAAGGAGGAGAATTAAGCTCAAACAATATATACCTGGTGCAATATAGCCAAATGTAGCTAAAGTCTCGGTATAAGCAACACTTTCCTCCTTGCCCAACAATTTAGCAATACCAAAATCGCTTATATGGGCAACCATATCTTGATCAAGTAGGATATTACTCGGTTTCAAATCACGATGGACAATGGGTACTGAATAATCATGATGGAGATATTGCAATGCATTTGCCACATCAATCATTATATCGAGTCTTTGTACAAGATTCAAGAAACAGTTATGAGAGTACAACCATTTCTCCAGGTTCCCATTACTCATATACTCGAGCACCAAAGCTTTAAAATCAAGATTGTTAGTGCAACTGCCAATGACTTTCACGAGATTTCGATGGCGAATATTGCGGAATACTTCACACTGATTCTACATCAAATGTGTCGAGTGCTTCATCTTGTTGCTGCATAAATACCTTAATGGCTACGCACGTTCCATCTCTTTGGATCCCTTTGTAGACAGATCCAAAACTCCCACTTCCAAGCAAATTGCTTTCATCGTACCTATTAGTTGCTTCCAAAAGTTCATAGTTAGAAACTCGTCTTGGCGCTATCAACAATCTTGTTTCACTTGGATTTTTAAACTTCTTTCGATACAGTATGAAAAGAAATGCTACAGCCACAACAATGACGATAGAAAGTACCCCTGGTATGATGAACACAAATCGAAGCACTTTTTTTAAACCTGATCTGTGAGATGAACTAATTATGCGGCATTTTGGGACCTTGAATTTTGGATCGCCAAAGAGATCACCACTCAAAATGAATGAGTCACTCGTGAAGTTCCTGAAAGGACCACCTGAAGGAATTTCACCTCGCAGATGATTAAAAGAAACATTGAAATATTTGAGAGATAGAAGAGCCTCCATGTCGACTTTGGAATCAAACCGGAGAGATTGTTGTTAGCCATGTCTAGATATTCTAAGCTCAAAATGGTACCAATTGATTCCGAATTGATCCAATCAAACAATTGTTCCATAGACTAAGAATTTCAAGATTTTTCAAATCTCCCACTCTTTTTGGAATATTCCCCAAAAACTTGTTCCAAGACAAGTCTATTTCTATTGCAGCCTCCAAGTTTCCAATTTCTTCATCTAGAGAGCCATTCAACAAATTTGATGATAAATTTAGTCTTAATAGATTTTTGAGGTTCCTCCACAGTTTTTTGGGCACGGTCGAGATTAATTCATTGGAATTTAGGCCAAGATTCCTTAAAGAAGTCATGTTACCTAAGCATTCTAGTATTGACCCCGATATTTTGTTTTGCATGAGATACAACGAAGCCACACTCTTTAATTTACAAAAAATGTCTAAGGTGCCACTTAAATTGTTTTCCCTAAGAGATAACAATTGAAGGTTTTGTAAACCTTTGATGGTCAGGAAGTTAAGTTTGGAATAAATCCTGTCAGGTGATTCTTAAATAGGCTAATTACTATTAAGCTACTCAAGTTGCCAATGTTATTTGGAATAGTGCCCTTGATGTTACAACTGTAGGCATACAACTTTTCCAATGAATTAGAAAAGTTTCCAATGGAAACTGGAAGAATCTCATTAAATGGATTTTCAAATATCATCAGAACTCTTAGATTTTTGCATTTTGTCAAGGAATCGATGAAATTAAGGCCAGTTAAATTGTTGGTGGCAAGGCTAAGATCCTCGAGCAAGCTAAGATCCCCAAGGGTGTCAGGAATTGAACCGCTGAATTGGTTTTCAAAAAGAGATAGAACAGTTAATTTGGAGGAATTTGCAATCTACCTTGGTATGACTCCACTAACATTATTGCTGTGACATCCCCTTGTGGGACCCACTACTCAAGGTATTGTTCTACCATAGTTGCCGGCATTGCGATCGGATTGAACTGGTCCTGGCCTTTTGTCCTCACAGAGTACGCAACTATGGCATTGGTATAACAATACCGATTAAGGTGAGGCACGATAGGGGGTTTCACATTAAAATGCGCCTTTTTTGTGACATCCCCTTGTGGGACCCACTACTCAAGGTATTGTTCTACCAAGGCCATAGTTAGGCACCGACTGCAGTCGACGGGATTCGAACTTGGGTCCTTGGCCTTTTGTCCTCACAAGGAGTACGCCTCTTACCAATTTGCTGCAGCTCAATTGGTAAGAGGCGTAGGCTTGTGAGGACAAAAGGCCAAGGACTCGTGTCAATTCGCTGATCGCAATGTGCATGGGCCTTGGGTATAACAATACCGATTAAGGTGGGGCCCGAAAAGGGGTTTCACAATTGCTGTTGAGATAAATTTTTTCCAAATTTGGCAATCCATTTGCAGTATTCCATGGAAGATGCCTGTTAGGAGATACAATTGTGTGCTAGTGAGATCTCTTGTGCTGATGAGAGATTAAAGATTCCAAATGGTATAGAATCGTGCAACTCATTATATGACAAGCGCTACAGCAGCAACTCTTGAAGGTTGCAAATCTCTTGTGGTATGGTACCTGCCAAATGATACGTATAGAATAATTCATGCACGAAAACATGATCATTAATAAGTTTTTCAGTTTGAAGGAGTTTCTTGCAATGATGCATTTCTAGGCATTAAAGACTAAGAATATTAATTTATACTCCCCGTACCATTTTATTTGGCGTGATCAATCTGACACATAATTTAAGTTGAAATTTGATTAATTAGTAGAATAGTTCTTTTCAGGTTCACATCCTATTATAGCTCAGAAACTATATGTGAAAAATTAAAAAATAAATGGAAAATAAATATAAAGTATCCAATTTTGACCAAATTAAGACAATTTACAGATTTTACTATTTTACTAGATAAATAATCACATGAATTATTTTATTATATTTTTCTCTTAGAAATATACTTCAGTGGCTTTTATTTGTCACTTTGTATAGATGCACTCTTTTATATTTTTTACTATTTTTGTGATATTATTTCCAGTTTATATTTTGTATGAATTTTCTTAAATTTTATGCTGCATTAGGCACCACTTTGGCCGAAATTGAATACTTCAAAACTACATTTGTTTTGACCAAAATACTGGGGAGTTATCAAATACTTTGGAAACTACATTTATTTTGAGTGAAATATTAGGGATTAATATAGGCCACAACCAAAACATTCAGAACTAAAATTGCATTCTTGCCTTTCTAAATTGAGCTAGTTTCACTGGATCATATATAATATTGCAATACCTGTCAAGTTGTTCACTGTAAGTTGGAGCACATTAAGCCTGGTAAGGTTTCAAATTTCTCTAGGTATGGACCCCGTAATATAGTTGTCGTCCAAAACAAGTTCCCCAAGGTTTCCAAGGTTGCCGATCTCCCGTGGGATTACACCTTCCATAATTCCCATAAAATTCGAAGTATAAAGAAAAGCTGTCAACTGTAAATAGCAATGTGTTTGTATGTAGTAATAACAAATTTGTTTGTTATAGAAGCTGAAGGAGCTTAATAAAGTAAACCTAGCTAGTCCTTAGCTTTGACTAAACAATTTAGGCTTAACTCTATTTTGCACTTAACTTGCATTTGATTTTCACTTTGCATCCCGATATTCAAATTTGGACATATTACGATCTCAACTTTTAGATTTTAATAATATTGTTGTCAAAATTAACGGAAATTCCTCCAACCATGCATTTGACCGACCTGAACTAGAACATTAATTCATTAAATTTCTTAATGTTGTTAAATTAGATCAAAGTGTGATAGATATGAAGTTGGGGGTATAACACAAATACAGGATTTAGAATTATGGGTCCAAATTGAGAATTTGTCATAAGTTGTGGGTTGTAAGGGGAAATTAGTTCCGACTACACCATTGATATGTACCCCAAAAATTGGTGTGAGATATGCACATAGATGTAATATCCGTCATTTCTAATAAAATATCAAATACGGATTATTTCACTTTGTATCTCGTAACTTGTCTCTAATTCTCATTTTACATCCTATACTTATTTTTTGGACATATTGCACCCTGAACTTTCAAATTTATCCATTTCAGTCAAATGTTTAACACTACTACCAGAGTTAACAGATGTTCCAACCGTACACGCCATACACCTAAAATAGAAAATTCATCAAATTTTATAACACTACTAAAATTTGATCAAAGTGGGACGAATCTAAGAGTTAGGGGTGCAATGCGTCGAAAATTTAGAATTGCGGGTACAAAGTGACAATTCACCATAAGTTAGGGGTACAATTTGGAATTACTCATGACTATTTCTATTGGTACAATATACCCCTAAACAAGTGTATGGTACTGGTATGCACTTACTTAACATCCGTTAACTTTGGTAACGACGTTAAAAATTAGACTAACATGGGATAATTTGAGAGTTCAGGATGCAATATGTTCAAAAAACAAAAAATAAGTATAGAGTACAAAGTGAGTATTAGGTACAAGTTAAAGGGTGCAAAGTTGAGTAAGACTTATGTCTAATTAATCTAAATAATACCACAAATTAAAGATATTTATCTCACCTTCTAAATGATTGTGGCCAAGGTACAACCCTTCAAGAAGTTGTAAATTTCCAATTTCTTTTGGTATCTGTCCTCTGAAGTTGTTGAATGACAGTGACAACATCTGAAGTCGAGAACACGCAGAAAAACCCGAAGGTATTAAACCATAAAATTTATTATCGGACAGGTGAAGCATTCTCAACACTAGTGGAAACAGCAGATTATGGCTGCATATATCATCAGGAAGACTGCCATACAAGTTGTTAAAGGGAAGGGATACAACTTCCAACGTTGTAATGTTGAAGATTGAAAAGGGTAGAAAACCCGTGAGCTTGTTAATGCCCAAGAATAGTCGTTTTAACCTAGGAAGATTTCCAAGCTCATGGGGGATTTTCCCTTCCAAGAAACTTAGAGTATGAAAGGAGAGTTTCTAGTTTTGATAAGTTAGACAAAGAAGAAGGAATAGCACCACTAAAACTGTTGTTATGTAAAGCCAAGATTTGAAGTTCTGATAAGAGACCAAAAGATATTGGAATTTCTCCACTCAAGTTATTGATTCCTATATTAATGAACTTTAGGCGTCGTAAACGCGACATTTCTTGAGGCAGATTGCCATGGAAATAGTTGATTCCCATGTCAAGAGAAACAAGAAAAGAAAGGTTTCCTTATTCTGGAGTGGTGCCAGAAAGAAACATGTTTGAAATGTTTAAAGAAGTCACTCTGTGGTGTCTTTTGGAGCTACTTTTGACTCCTATCCAGTCACAAACAGAGGATGGAGAAGAATTAGAAGACCAGTTTTTGGACAAGAATTGGTAAGGATCTCTCTGATGTGGGCTTTCAGGGATAGAAGAGCATGTTGATCAGAATAGATGCTTTTTGTTGTTTTCATGGCTATGCAAGAAGACATCCAAAAATTATACAATAGTGCACGAAAACAAGAACATAGTAGCATGTCTCCATAAATGAGTAATGGAGTATTTGTTGTTAATTTGATGAATATGAATGAATACTGTTTTCAATGATAGCTAGGAAGCATGTACAAGAGTATGAATTATATAGTTCTACATTTCAGCTGTTTTATTTGGTAGGAAAAAAGTTTAGGAAAAGAGTTGGTTGCCCATCTTTTCTAAGGTTAGGACAGGTTACCGGCGTATATTTTAGTGGATTAAAGTGATTTTTATAAATTAGTCACCGAATAAGAGATTGAAAGTATCAAGAATCGAAATTTGAACCTTTTGATAAGTTGATCGTCTTACTTATCATATAAGCCTAACCCATGTTGGCCTATTTTTCACATACACACTAGGAGAATTACCAAAAGATTACAGATTCGGTTTGCCAACTACAATGAAAGTACATGAGCTATTCTTTGATAATAATAATTAAAAAAAAAAAAAGAGTTATTCTTTGATTATAGTTATTACTTGTAATCAAGGGTACTACTCAATACCAAAGTCAAACAAATATGATTGTGATTGGGAAGTTTCTCTTGATCAGTTAATCTTAATTTTGATTGGAGGTTGTGCTTTCGTTATCGTTAATAAACTCGTAATTAGGGAAAACAACCCTATTATTCCCTTATATTTCATATTTGTACTTTTTTAGTCTTTCACATTTAAAATGATGCATTTTAATCCCTCACAAATTCAAAATGTACCATTTTTGTCCCTTGACACAATTATCAACATATTTTGGCTTGAATACTTATATGTGTATCGAATGTTATATTTTTCATAGAAAAAATTTGCACTACACAAATTTTAAATATTAAACGACACTATCTAAAATCCCCATCACCACCACTCCAAAATTTCACCTACCATCACCACCCCTATTCCCCTCCCTCGCGGCTTTTCCTTCGCTAACTCTACTCCAACAGCTCCAATGTTCTTCTTTTTTGGGACAATTTATTGTTTAAGGCTATGTACTGCTTTCAATTTTACAGTTAAATATGTTACATTTTATATGCATGTGAGTATTTTAGACCAAAATATACCTGTAATTATGTCGAGGGACCAAAATGGTGCGTTTTGAATTTGTAAGGGACTAAAATGCATCATTTTTAATGTGAGGGGCTAAAAAAATAACGAAATCGCTCAGGTCAGTGAGGACTCACCCACTCACCTACTCCTTATCTATTTAATAGTTTCTTCTAATGTAAAATGTGAGGAACTATTAAGGTCATTTTTCCTCCCAATTATACATAATTTCCACTTTATGTTTGATTGGTATATCACAAATTTTTTTTTTTTTTTTTTTTAATTCATAAACTTAGTGACCTAAGATGGGTTGATTTTCTTGTTGATGCCAAAATCATTTTTTTGTTTGTTTGTTTTGAAAATCAAATTAGCTATGACAAGTATTTTAGGACCTTATTCGTTAAATATTTATATGCATCTAATAGGTATATGTTTGTAGTTTCTTTAAAAGGTAATATATACTATATATATATATATATATATTAGAGAATACATTCTCTTTGTACTTGAATGAGTTATTATTGAAGTGAGATGCATTCCAACTCTGGATTTTTTTTTATTAAAACTATTTAATTTAATATTTGGGTGCATTTTTTTAAAAATATTTGGTTGCATTCTATTTCTTAAGGTAT
Organism: Cinchona pubescens; assembly: GCA_025175665.1. Classification (NCBI taxonomy): domain Eukaryota; kingdom Viridiplantae; phylum Streptophyta; class Magnoliopsida; order Gentianales; family Rubiaceae; genus Cinchona; species Cinchona pubescens. Next base: position 410,645 of record JANKKI010000283.1, read on the forward strand.
GTAGAGTATATTAAGGAGAGATGAATTTGAATAGGATTTTAGTTCTTTACTCTTTTTTTTTTTTTTTTTTTTTTTTTACGCATGAGTTTAATCCTATTTTTCAGTCAATTAGCATTTTTGAGATGATTGTGAAACACAAAAATGAAAGTAATCTTAGAACCAAAAAAGGTTGAAAACACTAAACTAATTGGTTCTTTTAATATGCAATAATGATAATAACAATCAACATGGCAAATAGCTCATTTGGTCCTTGAAATTTTTTACTAAAGTAGATTTGGTCCTTTAACTTTTATGTCAGGCAATTTAGTACGTAATTATACTGGTATTTTTTTAGTTGATTTTTATTGCCTCCTTTTAGTGAAAATCCAGTCAAATATAATTTATTAATCAACATAATTCACCATCCCCTCCTCACGACCCTCCCCTTCCTTCCCATTCCCCTTCTGTCAGTACTCCATGGAAGAAGGGTTTGAATGGGCTGGGAGGAGGCAGGGAGGTAACAGGGAAATGGGAGGGGGTCGTGTCGAGGAATGAGTGGAGGAGTTAAATTTTCAGAATTGTTCTTTTACTGGTAGCACGAAAAAATTTATTTGGATGGATTTTGACTAAAAGGAGTAAATCAACTATAAAAAATAGGGTAAATTGTAAAGAACTCTTTTTGGTTTGGCTAATGTGTATCTTACCCACCCGTATATAGTTTTTAAACTTACAATCTAGTATCCACCTCTTTGTGGTTTGGGTTAAAGTGAAATTATTCAATATTCCGTTAAGTGACCGGCACCAAGCTGAAAATTTTTTATTTAAAGGGTTATTTTAATCATTCAAAATCTCTTATTAAGGTTAGTTATATATTTTGTTTTAATATAAAATACAATCCCTCTTTTTTGGAGGAGGGATTTTTTGAGCAATAGAAGAGATATTAGGTTTAGGGGTATTTTGGACTTTTTGTACAAATCCGTTAAATTTTTAATTTTTCATCCATTTTACAAAAAAATTCAAATCACAACGGACGAATTATAGATTTGGAAACTATAGAGAAGAAACATGAACATTAATCAAACCACAAGGGATTCGTTGTAATTTACCCCAAAAAATATTATAAGGACTGAATCTACTTTAATAAAATCAAAATCAAAGACTAAATGAGCTATTTGCCCAATAAAAACGTTCATAGTAATCTTTCCTTATTTCTCCTCTTCAGAGTTAATGTGATATAAAACACAAGAATATGGGAACTCAGTCAACATATATACAACAATGTGATTTGTGTTACATATGTAGGGAGAAATCACAAGTCGGTCAGAAGTGCAACGTTGTATATGCATAGTGTACAAATGAAGCGGCTGCTTTGCATGGTCAGACGAAAGAGGCTGCTTTTGTGTCATTGTCATATAAACGAGTTGGAAAATATGTATATCTTCTAGCTCTTCGATCCGTTATTTTTTTCAGGTCGTCGATCCATTATTTCTCCTTAACAGTTGTGCTTTAATCACAAGGCGGCCCGAAGTACAATAATGCATGAAATATGAATAATACAGATAGATTGGCTGCTTTTTGTAATTATCATTCAATTAATGAGTATATGGAAATTGTAATCTCTTTACGATTTTAAAGGAATCAAGATACTCGATAATTGAACCGAATTCAATTCGATAAGAGGTGATTTAAGATTGGTTCATGAATAATCAAATCAAGTTTGAATAACATTTAACGTGTGTTAAATTTTTGAATTTGACTCAAACTCAACTAAATAAGGTTAAATTTTCAAATTTATATTTAAAAATTTTAAATTACTCGAAATCGATTCAAACTCGATTCAGAAGAATCTTGTTTGAACTGGGTTCGAAAGATAAACAAGTCAATATTACAACACATTTGCAAGTTCGTTAAAATAATTAAACAAATTCAAATCCAAAAGTGTTCGACTTGTTTAAATTCATTTAGACTCCTATATCTTTTTCCCTGTTATGTAAGTAAGTAGTGGAAGAATTTGCTAAAACAGACTACAAACAAAATTTGATGGACTCGTATTTTAGTGCTAAAGTTTTGCATGTCATAGTTAGCAGTTCTTGAACTTCTTACTTTAGGAATTGTGTGAACGATTCTATTGTGTTTTAAAAAATTTGAATAGTATAATACTATATGTTTTAAAAATTACATCGTATAAAATTTTAAAACTAACGGGATGAATCTTTCAATAGAATTGTAGAATCCCTTTCTTTAATCCAAACATTTTCTCCTTGTAACACTTGAGGAAAATTTATATCAACACCGATATATTGTTTTAAAGAACCTTGATATTTTTTATAACATTTAATGATAACAATAATGTCGTTTAAAACATCATCATTAATTGCCTCTAGATCATATATTTATATATAAATGGTGATCTAGAATTTGTCATTTGATTGCAAGAGTCTCAATCATACAAACATTTTGAAGGATTCAGTTGGAAGAATGAAAAAGTTGATGGAAAAGAAGTACCTGCTTGGGTTTCTATGATACTGGGGAATAGAAATTGAATATTAGTGTTGGTTGGAAGTAATGAAAGATGGAGAAGGATAAAGTTTCGTAAATTGTTATTCCTAAATATTTAGCCAAGAATGCTTTCTTTTCCGTTTCATTTTATTAGGATAGGTAAATAACAATACATCTATGCAAGATCACAAATTATAAAATTATTTCACAAAATCATTAATATGTTATTAGATTCACAAAAGAATAAACGAAATCTAACCAAATACCTAAAATTAAGGGTTGATAATTTAATAAGATTTTACAAACTAGATTGATTTTTACAAATGATTTTTATTTGTAGTCTTATAAATTCTGCTAAATATTACTGGTAAGTTAACCCTAAATAGAAGTTATTGAACTTCCATGGTGAAATTCCCTCTTGGTTGAGTTACATGTGGACATGGGTGCGGTAGGCCCCTTTTTCTAGAATTCAAGAATTGCATTTTTCTTTGGGGGTACAATTCACTTTACATCCGTCAACTTGTCTCTATTTTTCATATTACACCCTACACTTTTTTTTTGCAATCTAATTGTTAAAAAATTTCGTTATTTCAATGACTTTCATTAACAATTGGATTGAAATGACAAGAAAAGAAAATATTAAGATGCAATGTGAAATTTGGTGACAAGTCAACCATAATTTTTGCAAATTTTTTTATTTTTTACTTCAATATGGCCATTAATTCTACATGTAATAATAAAAACGATGTTACAAGCATAAATTAAACAAAACATGTAAACTACATAGTCAGGGGTGTAACCAGAACAGGATATTAATGGGGACAAATTTGACATATAACTTTTATATCAATGCTACTTTTAAATAAAAAGATATACAAGTATTTCAATCACAAAATACTACAAAGTCCAATGACACAATTTTAATACAAAAATAAATAGACAACTAAAAACACATTAACAAGTTGCTTTCTTATATTTATAAAATATGTGCATATCATCTTTCTACAAGTTTGTCATTTATTTATAATTTATAGTAAATTAGTTATGTAACTTGGTATCATAAATCATAAATTTAAAATGACAAAAGAAACAATAATAGTATTTTGTAATTGTAGCAAAATAATAATGCTTACTTAATTATTGCGGAGAAAATATTTTTACTTTGTGTTGAATTTGGTTGTTTTCAAAAGTGTGACTTTTCTTTTTATCCCAAAAGAAAATTTTTGTTGCTTGTTCTTCTTCTCATGTAAGGGACTTTGGTAAGATTGGGATAAAAAGAAAAAATATTAATTGGTGGATGATAGACTAAGAAGGATTATAAAATATTTTAATATGGTACCGGTATATTGAGATAAGGGAAAGACTAAGGTAGAATTGGTTTTTAACCCCACTTGTAGACATTGTGATATATCATTAACAAGATTAAATGTTATGAAATTTGTGACATAAGTTGATATAAGTGAGATTTTATAAGATTTAATTTTGATTGCAAGATCTACAGGTGGGACCAATCAAATAGTTGATATAAGTGAGATTCTATAATATTTAAGTCTAAGTATTTTTCTTGAGATAATATTTATATAATATGTAGAATGGCCCAATCGAATAGTACAATATTAAAGAGAAGTTCAAAAATTCTGTGGGGGCCAAAAGTGAGCATAGCCTTAAGTTTGTCAGATTTTTAACTATACATCAATTTGGTTTTTAAGAACAGCAAGAGCAGCAGGCATTGTACATAATGCAAGATTGAATTTCATTTTCAAGAAAACCATTCGCGAGCAAAATTAGCTTACTACATTATCATTTTTTTTTTCATATTTTCTACTATCAAATTCAACTAGAATAAGTCTTATTTTCTTGATAGATCTCCAATGAAAATTACCTAAACTCCTCCTTGTCCAATTCACTTATTTCTCAAAATTGGATCATTTTTTTTTTTTCTTCTTTATTTTTTTTTTTTTTATCCACTTCAATCCAACTATTACCAAAAGCCATTAAAGTGATAGAATCTTTTAACGATTGGACTTAATGAACAAAAAAAGAAAATATTAAGATACAAAGTGAGAAAAAACATCGAGGTGCAATGTAAAAATAGTGGCAAGTCGACTATTGCTAAGTGGATTATACCTTTACTTGAAAATTTTGAAGTTTCAAATGTTACCCTTACAAACAATTAGGGTAAAGTTTTCAATAACACTAAACTTTTCTAAATGTGACTTTGTCCATGAATAATATTTGATTCTTTCTCAGCCACCAAATTATTAGGTCAACGCGAGTTCAAGTCGAATATTTGACCGAGCAGCTCACAAACTACTTACGAGTAGCTTGTCTCATTTCCACCCTATTCTCAAAGAACAACTATACAAGTCTTGACCCCTCACATTCAATGCATCCACCCCATTTCGTGATGGGGTTAAATTTTCAATCCGATGTTATTAACTTTTCGGGTAAAAAAGAATAATCAATTCGAGAGGAGTTCCATTTTTCTTTCATCAGTAAATTGTCCACACAATAAGTCTTTCAATTCAATATTTCCATTGACAACATAAGATGTTGCATTAACATACAATGAGAATTTTATCTATCTCCAAAACTAGCAAGAAACTTGAGTTTGATCTTCTTTAGTGTGTCCAAGACATCTTTTGCACTAAACCTCTCAATAGGAGATTCGTCGACACAATTTATGGCCACTTCCATGATGATGTTAAACACTCCAACTTTTCAGTCAAATGTTCATGATTTGACTTCAACAAGTTGGTATCTATAACTCGAACAATTGCACAAAGTATAGAATCATTTACCCAATTCTTCAAGTTCAAGTTTCCAACAAAAGTTTCATCATTTGGCTGCCTCCTTGTAAAAACTTCCATCAACATAATCCTGAAGCTATAAACGTCACACTTTGTTGAAATCAATTTTTCAAATCCGTATTCTACAGAAAAACACAAAAAAAGTAAAAAAAGAACATTAATATATTTAAGGAAAGAAAAACACATATAAGCAACAAAATTATCAAAGTAAGAATCATGATCTCTTGGTGCAATGTAATCAATTGTAGCTAAGGTCTTGGTTAGCATACTACTTTCCGCCTTTCCCAACATTTAGCAATACCAAAATCGCTTATATAGGCAACCAAATCATGGTCATGTAAGAAATTACTAGGCTTCATGTCACAATGGATCATGCGTGATGAATACTCATGATGCAGATACTGCAATGCACTAGCCACATCAATCATTATATTGAGTCTTTGTTATATGTCCAAGAAATAGTTATGAGAATACAACCACTTCTCAAGGGTCCCATTTCTCATGTATTCAAGTACCAATGTCTTAAAATCATTGTTAGAGCAACTGCTGATGTCTTTCACAAGATTTCGATGACCAATGTTTCAAACCTTGCAGACCTTGTAAACCTTTGAATGCTACCAGAATGACTCTAGTCAAATGATTGCTGATTGTCAATAAAGATAGCAATACTAAGTCGGTTAGGTTGCCAATTTCACTTGGGATGAAGCCCTTAATTTCACACTTTCCTGCATAAAGTTGTTTCAAGTAAGTAGAGAAATTCCCAATGGAAGCTGGAAGAACCCCATTTAGCGGATTCTCGTCCAAGGCTAAATATATCAAGTTCTTGCATCTTGCCAATGAAATGATGAAGCCCAACTCTTTAGACGATGTAGGCTCACTTGATAACTTGTTTTGAAATAGAAACAAATACTCTAGATTTCTAAGATTACCAAGAGAGTCAAGAATAGTGCCAGTGAACTAGTTAGTAGCAAGGGATAGAACTTTCAGCGGAGAGCAGTTGGTGAGAGATGTTGGTATAACTCCTCCAAAACTATTTGCAACAAGATTTAGCAACTCTAAATTGGGAAGTCTGTATCCTTCCATTGGAAGATTGCCCATTAAAGAATTGAATCCAAATGAAATCCTGTTCAACATTGTGACGTTGAAATGTGTAAGATCCCAATTGGTATTGAGCCATTCAAGCTATTATACTTTATGATAAGGTCCTCGAGTTGGTAGAGGTTACATATCTCTTGTGGTATTGTACCTAGCAATTTCATATTTTCAAGAAGCATTTCAATATGTTGCAAAATTTAATCTGGAAATAAACCGTTCATGACATGAGAGTGCTTGGAGGCAAGAAAAAAGAAAGGAAAGAAAGGAAGAGTATTAGCTATTCGAAGTGTTCCACATGGTCATTGTGGTACTTAACCCCCAATCAAACCTCACCAAATAAATAAAATGAGTTAAAATGAATAAGGAGGACCTACTTGACTTATTTGCTTGAGTATTTCAACGCTAGTCATTCCGCATTATGGAGTGACCAACTTCACCGCCAGATTTTTTAAAAGTAGAGATTCCTCCCATACTTTCAGTAAATTTGAGGACTTTGGCCAAAGACTCTATAGTGCCAAGAACCACTCTATTTGGTAATGGTTGTTATTTGTTTGGTACCACCTACTACCCTCTAAGCATCCAATACCTTATTGCTCAAATGTGAAAGTGGAATGCATGCGTATTTGCTCAAGAGGAGGGTAGCTATGCCAGTCAAAGTATTGTTGATGACATAGAGAAAATTAAGCATTGACAAATTCCCCATTTCTCTTGCTATGTTTCCACTAAGCTTGTTATTTCCCAAATGCAGCCCCTGTAGGTTGCAAAGATTTTCGATCTCTCTTGGAAGTAAAGATGAAGAGGCTACTTTGTGTACTTGTGATTTACATAAATATATATATATATATATATATATATATATATACATATATATATGTAGGAGAAATTACAAGTCAGTCAGAAGTGCAACAACATATGAATAGTACAGACGAAGAGGCTACTTTGTGTACTTGTCATTGATCAAACAAGTTTGAAAATTGTAAATCTTCAAACTCTTTCATTGTTTCTCTTTTGGACAATCATAAAAGCATAAAACTAATTAACAATTAATGGGAATTGGAATAGTATTTTAACTCAGACGACAAACCATGAATCTATGTGCTGCATCAACGTCACATTAGTTATTTGCTACTTAATTATGCAATAATGTCCACCATAACATCACTATGCTACCCAACTCGAGTAAATGATACGTAGGCTAGGAAGCCATGCCATTCAAATTGAACCAAGTTGCATCAATTGAATTCAATTGAAACAGAGGTGAGTAGAGTAAATGATAGCCTAGGCTAACCAGCTATGCCAACTCGAGTACAAGAACTATTTACGTCAATTTAATTCTTATCACTGGTGCTTAACTTACGCAATTTAATTCCAATTCACCATTCGAACCTATAAACAATTCAAACATACTCAAATAAATTCAAGCTTTCCCTTTCTCCATTTAATACTAGTTTCTTCAACATACAATCCTAGAACCATGCCTAATGCCAATTTTAGCAACTCCAAGCATTCAAACAGACTAAAGAATACATGTATGTAGCTAGTCCAATTTCAATTTCATATAATTGCCTTTCAAAATTCCCCAATCTCATCCATGCAAAAACAATCACCATTATACCAGCACTTTGCTCCTAAATTCAAATACTTCCCCTGTTCCAAATTTTTTGTTAGAAGATCTAAGTTTTTAATAGTATTGCTTTGATTGTGATATGAGTCGTTTCCTTTTTAAAAAGAAATTATTAGGTGAACGGAGTGTATAGGAGATTCAAATTCACTCACATTACTTTAAACTATACCATGACACCTACCATAAAATCAATCCATACAAAAATTTTTTCTTTTTTAATTCTTCACTCAAAATTCAAATTTTTCCACTCCAAAATTCAAATTTTGAATTTGAATATAACATGATACTTATTATTGAAGAGTGGGACCATATTAGAAAAATAATTGAAGATACTTCTGACTTTGCTAAGATGACAAAGACTAAAGAAAATATGATAATTTTAATGAAATCGAAGGAATAATAAATATAGTCATTTCATTCATTGTGACTCTGACGATGACCCCAAGCTCCACTAGGATAGCGAGTCTCCTTTCTTTCTTTCTTTTTTCCACTTCACTTTCCCTTTCTTTCCGGCCGAGAGAAAGAAAGAGAATGCAACTAAGGTTTTATATGGATTCATGAGCAAAGGGAAAGAACAGACAGCTGAAGATGAAGCTGTGGATGTGTTCAGTGCGAGCTGCTGGTTGCTTTCTCTATTTTGCAAACGTTAACAACAAGGAATATAAATAGGTGCATTTGAATAGAAAGAAAATAGTGGAAAAGAAAGGATTTGGAAGAGAATATTTGAAAATTATTTATTTGACAGTTTTTTTTGGGATGGGAGAATATGTTTGGGGGTTTTTATGGGAGGGAAAAGTAAGGAGATGGAAGCAATTCAGACTTCTCAATCTTTCACAATCTTTCTTCTCATAAATTAATGGAATGGAAGGAGAAGTTGAACTCACAGTTAAAAGGAAGTAATGGTGGATCAATGAGTTACTGAATGAGTCAATCAAATATTATTTTTATTAATACATGTGTCCAACAAGTTGCGCATTTTTTCGGCACCGCTAGGCTAAAAATGGCTAACAGGCCAATCTTTCGGCACACTAGGCCAATATATTGGCAAGCATGCTGATATAGTGTTGAGTGTGTCATTGCGTAAGAAAATAGTATTTAAGATAAATGGTAAGTGCACTGAAATAAAATTCTGACATCTAAGACGATTGCTATTCGTTCGCCTTGTGGACCAAGGACTTAAAATTGTTATGAAAAGACTTGAATTTAGAATTATCAATAACGAAATTTAAGGTTGAAGGGAAATTTTACCAACTAGACAAGGAAATACTTGCTGAAAAGCATGAAATGCTTGCTAAAATACATAAATTACTTCTTGAAAGACATGAACAGCTTGCTGAAACACATAAATTGCTTGCTGAAGTATATAAATTGCTTGTTGAATCTTGAAATTGCTTGCTAAAATATAAAATATAAAATTGCTTGCTGAAATACACAGAAAATTGCTGAAATGAAATAAGCCACCTAAAACTAGTGCCTGATAAACTGCTCAAAACTACCTAAAATTAGATATTTTGAGAGGCTAAGCCATTTGGTTTTTGTTGGCGTTTTTGTAGTATTGACTGTTCTCTCTTCCTTGAACGTTTCTTGGCTTTTATAGGCCTTCTCTATCTTGAGAAACTGCTATCAGCAACTGCTATATTCAAAATTTGAACTTTTTCCTCCTTTTGGCCATAACTACCTATGCTCCTATTTATGCGTTGATTTATCTCCCCATGCATATTTTAGTTGCGCCGATTGTCATAGTGGTTGATCCATGTTCTTTGTCACTACTTTCACCAACTCTTAAATCAGCACTCAGAGCTGATTTGATAATAATACCTTATCAGCACTTCTGGTATCGAAATACTTGCACCGATTTGTTACCTTACTGATTTGTCAATTAGCACAACCAATACCAACTCAATTGATATGACACAACTGATATCGACATGAATTTGTCGATATCAGTAACTATATTGGCTATCGGCTCTGCTATCCGATTTATCAGTTCCAACAATATGATACTAGAAAATGAAAATGTTTATGATTAAAATTTATGCTTGAGTGCCCTATCAAAGAAAAGGAAAGAGGTGCCAGGATTTTAAAACTTAAACACTGTGAATGCATTTTAGTAATGCGAAGTTATAATTCACATTTGAAGAATGCAAAATAAAACCTCATTAGATATTCACATTAGCGAAAAGAGTTATTAATTTATACCATACTTCGCCATTTCATAATATGAGTGTCTTGGGGAAAAATAAAATGGAAAAACTCACAATTACAAATGCAAGTGTTCGTGCAAACGTCGGTTGTCTGGATCAAAAATGATAAACAAATCAACTCTTCATTTCTCAAGCATAGTAAAGTGTGTCATTATTCAATAATAAGTTTAAATGTATGCCGTTATGTCCTAACTTGCGAACGATTGTTATCCGTTCGCCTTAATTTAGATCGAGAACTTAAATTTAGTGTGTGAAATTTAAAAGTGCTAACCGAAGAAAATGCATAAACTTGAAATCAAGGAAAAGGATTTCATTAATGCGTATTTATTTACAACTCAAAAACAGAAACACACTTCAATCAGCATAACTAAAGTTTTCCTAGGATTGATGAAACATTTAAAGATACTAATTACTAACTCCTAACACAGTTATGCCCACAATCAACAAGGATTTACGACCGACGACTATACTGATCTTAACTAGAAAGCAGATTTCCTACTGACTAATTCCTAAACTAAGGAGTGCTTTTGGAGAATTCTTTTTACTGCCTTTTCTATGATTTTTTTTATAATTATTGGTGTCCCTTCTTGATCTCTTCTTTCCCTTTTTTGTTCTTTTTTTTTCCCGTAACCATTTTGGGAAAGTTACAGCTTTGAATTCTTTCAACCATTCCCTTCAATTTCTCCCTTTCTTTTCAGCGCCTTTACCCATGTCGTGTCTTTTGAGTCTGTTTTCTCTTATTTTAATGCAAACGTGTGGCCCGATGACCCTATTCCTTGTTTGGATTCAAAGCCTCCTTTCATGACTTGACTCTTTGGTCTTGGCCTTGTCGTATTTTGGCCTTAACTCTTGATCTCAGTTAAATATTAATATCGTCCATTGGCTACTAATTTGGCCCAACAATTGCCCCCTTCATGTGCTCATTATTGGTTGGGTCCAATGATGATGCGTTTGAAATATGATAAGTTTGGAGCCATCCTAACTAACACTTTTTTTTATCTCTATTATCGGGCCAGCAATTATCATACCAGCATTCCACATTCTCGAGGAATTTGGGAATCATAATCCCTTAATTGTAATTGCCTATGCCGTATTAATTATGACTTGTACAATCCCCAAGCTTTTACCTTTTCAAAATTTGAAAGTCCTTAACTGATAAGAGTCCTTGATAGACGTGATTCTCAAAAACCTCTTTTCAAAACCTTTTCTCGCTACATTCCTCTTTTGCCTATTCAGTTGATCCTTAGGGTCTTTCTTCTTGTTCACTTTGATCTTTCTGCTCCACTATTCCTTTCACCTACTCTTGACTAACAAATCAACACCGCTTCATGGCCACCAACCCATCCTCCTTCAAAAGTCCGAGTGAGGCTAATCAATAGATGCAGTTGGAGCTCTCCCGATCACCACGTAGGTATTGACCCCTTTTAGTTCAAGTGATGGCTCCCAACGTTGTGTATTAGAACCCCGATATGAGAGTTTTTCTGACCAAATCCTTAACCGCCTTCCACTTCATGTCTCTTCTAGCGAGACCCTAGTCTCAAACACCCATATTTTTGAGTCAATCTCGATTCCTTATTTTTGAGTCGACCCTTTCAGCCTAAGCATCCATATTTTGGAGTCAACCACATTTCTTTATTTTCAATGAGCTCCCTGGTCTCCAGCCTAAGCATCCATATCCAAATAATCGGAGGGTGTCATTGGCCAAATAGTTGCAACCCTTCTTTGAACACATTTGGAAGTCAACTAGCATCTTTGAGGCCATCGACTTATGTACCAAAGTGATCCACCCCAATCACGAACTCATCCTAGCTGCTCGCCTCATGCTTTTGGAGCTTGAACATTAAATGATTTCTTTTCACTTGTGGGACGATGATGCAACTATTCTAGATGTGGGTATTTTGACCAGCTTAAGGCTTCACAGTAAACTGGCCAACCACAGGCTTTCATTGTGGCTGACAGAGCCGATTTTGGTCATTCTTCCAAATCTTATAAATCTTATGGCCCCTGCCTGGATGAGAATTTTGAAGAGTTACTATGAAGGGGAAGTCCGTTTTAACTAGTATATTTCTACTTTTCAAATGACTGTAAGTTTCTATCATTTAGCAGCTGCATTGGCTCTAGCACCGATTGTGGAATTAGCCCTTTATAGGAGCTTAGCCGAGTTTGAGACAAGGAAACTGGAGGACATCCCCGACCCTATGTGGATTTTACAACTATGGCTATAGAGTTATTTTCCTTCTTTGAGACCAACTCCTATCGATGAAAATGCTCAGACCACTGTCTTTAGGATGCACTTTGCCGAACTTGTTCCCCTTTCTAAGCTGGGATCCAACACAAAAGATTTTCAGATTATATCGACCTCTTTTACCGTGACACTCCTACCTTTGCACCTTTTATTGTTGTTCTAATATCTCAGCAAAACTTGTCCATCCCCTCGCTAAAAAAAACCTACCCCACTCAACCCATGAGTGATGAGGACGAACGAGTAGCAATCTGGGCGTCCTGTGCTGTCACTCGCAACTTGTCTTTTGGCTATAGGCCCATGCCGTGCAAAAATGTTACAACCACAAATATAGGCACCGAGTTTTACCCAGCTTGTTTTGTTGCTCACCAATTTGGTCTAATTCAATCCCATCGAACCTTGTCCCCTGATGCTATTAACCAATCAGGATTCAGGCGACATGTTTTTAGCAAAAAAAGTCAAATTCGATGAGCTTCAAGCCCAAAACTTGTCCCTTCTTGACCAGTTTGATTTCATATTGTTTTACCCCAATTTTTTGTCCATCGACCTTCATAATTCCTAGTGGAATGCTTTTAAACAACAACATTGCAACCAATCTTGGGATAGCTAACTTTTTTGAGAAGCTTCATTTATTTCATACATTTGCCTTTAACTCATCATCGTCCTCGCAAGAGATCGAGCCCCCAAAGAGAGAAAAAAGGCCTCCAAAGCTTAACTGATCAGGGAGATTCAAGCTTTCGAAAGATACTACCACATCAAGTGGAGCTCCCTTCGACGAACTGAAACCATAGCTGAGGCTCATCAAGTACTTCTTAAAAGCATGAGACTCACCGAGATCATTACTTAAGAGAATGGTTTCAGATGTGGACTAAAGCTAGCTCCAAATTCCTAGCTTTTGAAGAGTTCTTTAAAAACTAAATCTACGAAGCTCCAAAGCTTTCTTTGGCTGATTTTGCTCTCTCGAATGAGTTACACCGCTCATGGCTTCTATATCGACTAGTGAAACCGTAACACTTATGGGTTTTTATGCTCATCCTAGAGATCGGAGTTTTTCTACCAGTCCAATTTCGGTTGTCAGAGGAGTTCCCACGTACATAGGTATCAGTTATTCCCCTTCTACAAATGAAATTTCTTATTTATTTTTGTAGAAAACTTTTAACTTTCTTTCATTTGTAGAAGCTGAGCCAATAGAGCCATAATTCACTAAGATTGGCTCTTCTGAAGAAAACCAAGAAGAGGAAATTCAACTTGCCCCTCATAGGAAGTTGACTCATTTCTCTTGACATACTTCTTGCATGCTTCATCAATGTTGATATTATTTGCCATTGATTCTTCAGGCTTCTAGTGTCCAATCGAAACTGGCTCCAACTCATTCGAGGAAACCCCTAACTAGTTCTTCTAGGAGGTCTACTAGGTCCTCTCCTATTAAGTCTTTCTTGGGGATAAGTAGTGGTCCCACTCGAGTTTCAGTCACTTCGACCCTTATAAAACCGGCTCAGCCGATAAGGGTTATACCTAACACAGTTGAGACCAATACACCAGCTATGTCCTTAAATGCCAATTGCCTGTCCTATTAAGGAAGCTCCGAAGCCTGTGTCCCTGCCCAAACTATTCCAGTATGTTTCAGTCTATTATGGTTCCTTTTATGCTTCTTGGCTCAATTTGACTTTGATTTTTAACTTTCTTTTCAGGCCACTTTCAACCTTACTCTCTTCTAGTTAATCGGTTTGCACTCTTTGCTGAGTCGAATCAAGAGCTTGACCGGTGCCCCTTCAGCCTCATCTAGAAATTCTGGCAATCAAGGGCGGATCCCACAAGAGTGGTTGGACTTCGACGCTCGTTGGACTTATTGAGAAGGACCTCATTGACTGATTTGGCAATTAGTTCGACAAATCGAGAAGGCAGATCAATAAGTCCTTCTCATCAAGACCTTATCAGCATATAGGCATGCCGCTGAGGATCATCTGTCAATCAGTGACCGACAAGTGCTGAATTTGTACCTTGCCTCTCTGCCTTCTCGATTTGAGGATTATAAACAAGCCAACACCATTCTGGCATCTTATCGATCTGTTCAAAGACAGTTCAATACTTTGACCAACAAGGTGACACCAGCTACGGGGCAAAATAGAAGAATTCAATAAGTCACTGTGCTGGCGATCTTAATAAGAAAAAAGAATCCATCCTTCGATAATTGAACAAGGTTAGGCAGCTGAAAGAGGCATCTTTGATAATGCAGCACGACCTTGAAAACAAATTCCATCCTCTTCTAGTGGATTTGGAGGCACTTCAAGGCTAGCAGTCCAAGTTAGAGCTTGATAAGATAGCTGCAGATGCCGAGGCCAACCACATAAAGAATATGTATGCCTCTTTCCGTAACAGCGTTCTCGATATATTAAGGACTAATGAACCAAGTCAAGGCCTAGCCTCCCAAACTCAAAGTCAGGTTGATAAGACAAGTACTGCCCCTGCTACAGATAACGGTTCTTCAGGTGCCCAGGTTATTCCACCTCAACCTTCTTCCACCCAGATTTCTTATGTTGTAGCTTTAGGGAGTTAAATCATTTCTATATTCATTAATAGCCTGTTTGTTCTCATCTTTTGCTTTGTCAAGACCATGAAGCCCATGACTGAAAAAATTATTATGATTTCAGCCCACTCTTGATAGTCTCGCCAGCTATCACTTTTATTTTTAGTTTTATTCGCAATCTATTTAGCCAAAATGAATTTAATTACACTTGTTATTTTTCTGATGGGTATTCTAATCCAATTGATTTATAAACAACCCTTTGCTTTTCTTTGGTGAAACACTCCCATGCTGTGGGGTTGAACTCTTTTAAATATATCCCATCAATTGGTTTTTATATGCACACTGCCATCCAAATCAACAAGCAAGTACATACCTCTGCGTAACACCTCCTTCACTATTAAAGGCCTTTCCCAATTCGGGCTCCATTTGCCAAGATTTGTATCATTTCTTCCAATTGGGATGATGGCTCTCCAAACTCAGTTACCTAGTTGGAAGAACTTAGCATGCACTCTTCCATTGTACAAACTGGCCAATCTCTTTTTATTGGCTTTCAGGTGATCTAAGGCTGATAACCTTTCTTCGTCTAAAGTGAACAACTCATCCAACATAACTTGATTATAAGCATTAGTTAACAAGCCGTGTTTTCTAATGAGCCAACCGTAAGGAACCCAAGATTACTCAGTGGGTAAAATGACATCATGACCATACACTAATGTGTAAAAGGACATACCAATGCTTGTCTGATACGAAACTCTATAAGCCCATAAAGCTTCTGATAGTAATTTGTGCCATTGCCTAGGGTTATCTTCAATCATTTTGTCGACAATATTTTTTAAAGTCTTATTTGTCAATTCAGCTTGGCTGTTGCTTGCAAAATATGGTGTTGAGTGTGTAATCTTGAACCCCATATCATTTGCAAACTCTTTGACAAGTTCTCCGATGAAACACAATACCTAATTGGTCACAATTGTTTCAGGTAGGCCAAAACAATGGATGATGTATTCTCTGACAAATCCTATCACTGTCTTCTAATCAGGTTCTCTAATCATTATTGCCTCAACCCACTTTGTGAAGTAATTAATCTATCACCGTAATGATGTAGCGGCGGCGCTAGGGTACTGATGGTAGGATCAGGCCGATTACATCTATACCACCTACCCTAGCACCTGGAAGGCCAAGACTTTACTATAATTTCCATTTCTCTAGCTTGTGCTCTTTGTATAGAGGTGTGTGCCTGGCACTTTATGCGTCCCTTTGCGAATTTTATGCAATTGCTCATCATAGTTGGCCAATATAGTTGATAACTCTATTATATAGAGTTATTTTATCCCTATTTCCTAAGTAAATTTGAATATGTTGGTCCCATTCGGAGTAATTTTATGCATTTTAGTATAAATTCATACTTGATTATGATTTCTAGGAACTTATGTGTATGTTAGGATTTTTGGTAGATGTATGCACCAATTTGAATGTAATTGACATCAATCTTGTTAGGAGCATTTTAATTTATGTGTTTTGGTGTGTTTTGTAAGTAATTTTGATGTTTGGTTGTGACTTGAACAAGTGAAAGAAGCTAGGGACTAGAATGCAACTAGTTGGAAAAAGTCACAGCTCGATCAATTGCTCCACAATCGTGGTCAAGAAATTTAAGTTCTGAAGATGACATGTTAAACCACGATTTCCACTTCTCAAAATCAACAGCTCCATAGCTGCGGTCATGGAATCAAAAGAAGAAATTCAAGAACCGTAGTTTTCAAGCAAAACGAAGAAATCCCTCAAGAACCGCAGTCACTGAATTTGTATAAATAGAATGGTGATTGCGGTTTTAAAGAAAATTTAGAACTTTTGACCAAGAAAAAAAATTGAGTTACCCTAGAAACACAAAGATAACTCTATTAAATTAGAATTATATGTACCCTAAATTTAACGGTTTTGTTACTAGTTTTGAGCATTCTTAGTACTTTAGTGTGTGTTTTTGTCTATTTTTACTTTTATGTATTAGATTGTGTTAGTATGTGTTTATTAAGTGTTTTAGTACTTAATTAGGTGTTAATTATCATCATTTATTAGGTTCTTGTATTTAGAATTTGTGTTTTGTCTTTAACCTAACTCCATTGGGAATTAGGTTTTCATTCATGTTTGTTCGTCTTTTGTTTTTGGTCACTTTTGTGATTATTTTGTTTCAATGTTTCAGAGTTATTTTAAGCATTTATTATAGCTAATAATGTGCTCATATGTGTTAGGGTCGCATGAAAAAAAAAAAAAAAAAAGGACATCAACCGGATGTCGAACGGGGATTTTTGAAACAAAACAGTGAAGATGTGTTGGATCTAAGTTGATAACTGCAGTTACCAATTTTATGCCTATAATTTGGTAACCATAGTTACCAATCTAGGAGGTCAAAAATGCCCAAAACAGGCCTATTTTGTGGCTGAAATTCTCCCCCAACCCTAACACTATAAATAGCGCATTTAAGCCTCTTTTTCACATAGTTAGGGTATGCTAGTAGGTGTAGTTGTAGGCTAGAGTTCTCCTTCATTTTCCTCTTGGGGATGATTTTCATAGATTAGTTGTAGATTAGTGTAATTTTCATGCTCCTAGTTGTAGATTAAAGATTCCTAGTGTAAGTTCTCTTTAATTTATGTCTAATTTCATTTACTTTGTGTTAACTTAGAGTAATTTAAGGTCTAATTGCTTTCTTTACTTGATTTCTTAGTTTAGTTGGTAGAATTAGTTCATGGACTTTTCATTTAAATGCTTTCTTCACTTGATTTTTTAGTGTTATTGTTAAATTAGCTTATAGACTTTCTTTAAAAATGCTTCCTAGTAGTAATTTGTAGCTTAGATCAATTAATTAGGGTAGATTAGTTATTGGGTTTTCTTTAATTAGGCTTTCTTAGTGATAATTAGTAGTCTAAACAAGTCAAATTCTTCCTTAAAATGCCATCTTTTTACATGTCTCTTTATTTACTTTCTTTACAATGCTATCATTATTGCTAATACTCACATTTAAATTGCTTCGCTAGTTAGCATTTAAATTGCTTTCTTAGTCCTTTAAATTCTAGTTTTAGTTAAATCATTTTAAAATAGATCACTTCAACTAATAATCAAACCAAATAATTGGTAATCACTAACCAATTCTTGTGGGTTCAATCCCTACTTTCCTATACTATTAGTTGACAACCATTATACTTGTAGGATACTGCCTAGTTAGTAGTAGGAATTAGGTATTTTATAAATTGCATAATTAGGTGTTAAAAGGCATCACACACCTACTAACATATAGTAGGTAGTGTACTTTAGTTTAGCCTCCTAAGAAGATAGAATAGTCTTGTCAAAACTCTCTTTTCCTTTTATCTTCAAACTTAATCTTAGTTAAATCCTAGTAGTAAAAACTTAATCTTTTAGTTTCAATTATTAGGCTTTCATTCCTCTACAATTTGATATTTATTTTACTTGCTTTTAATCTACTTTCTTGCATTTCCATTCTAGTCAAGTTTAAACTAGTTTCCTAGAATTAGTGTAAATCTTTATCCTAGTGGTTAATCTTGCATTTAATCTTGTGTTTTCTTCATTTATAAGCCTCAATTAGTTGTGGGTTTACATTTAATCTTATTCGCTTAGCTTAATCATTAACATAGATTCATAGATCTTGCATTTAAATTTCTTTCCAAAATAGCAAAAATCAAGAACATTTATAGGGTCTAGTGTAGGATGTTCTATTTGTAGTAAATTTATTCATATCCCCCCTTATTTCTCCAATCATTAGTTACTTTCTTTTAAATACTTTATTAGATTAGTTATTAGAGTAGTTTATATTATTGTTACTTTTAATGTTCCATTTTCCATAGTTAGTAGTATTGCAAATCATCCATTAAAGGTGGAAAGTTGGACTAATGTAGTTTAATGGCTTTTTTGCTTTATTTAGACTTGTTCCTTAATTTACTATTTAAAATTTCTTACTTAGTTGTGCACTTTCAATTACTCTTAGACTAGAACCCTAGCATAGTACTTAATTGCCAATCACCTTGCTTTTCAATTTCAATTGTACTTTGGATCTTGTCTTAGTATAATGTGCCCTTTTAGTTATTTAGTTATGCTCATTGTTTGCTTAGATTGCTTAGTATAGTATTTATCACCACTTTAATTTAGCTTAGTTATTAATAGATTTTGCACCTTTAAATTGCTCGCCTAAATTATCGTTAATAGTGTAGAAATTTCTTTCTTTTCAATTTGTCTAACTAGTTTATAGACTCAAGTAGACTATTAATCACCAATCAATCCCAACGGAAACGATACCCCCTTACTACTACCTACAAACCTACCTCGTATACTTTCAAGTATATGGGTGTTAGTTAGGTAGAGTATGGTTAATTTATCACTTGTTCTTGTTTCAAATTACCTAACCTTTATCCATCGAACAATAGTCCATGCCTTTGTAGCATCCACATCATGTTTCTGCCCCCTGGTGTGATCCACAAAGCCCTTCGTGGATTTCCAGCATGCCTCTATAGGCCTTAGGCTTGCTCAAACATTTCAAGAGCAACTCGTCTTTCTCTATACAGATACAGTGCCCCATCTAACACCACGTAATGGCTACTTGTCTTCTTACTTTTCAATGAGTATGACCATTGGGATCTCTCAAATATTTAATGCTAGGCTTTTACCAATCAATTTCGGCTTGCACTTCGAAAATATCAAAGTTGTTAGTCTAAAACCATGTTCTAATCGCCATTCATCATAAGAAGGTAAGACTATCTTAATCACTCTAAATTTGGTGCTCTCTTGCCTATCGGGCGTCGACAATCTAGATGCCATTTAAGCCAATTCGTTGGCCTGTTCATTCTTCTCCCTTGGTATATGTTCGGAAACAACTTCATTGAATAAATCAATTAGTTTGCACACCACATCAAATAGTTTCTCAATAATAGGATGCCTACATTGGCAATTACCATTTACCTGGTTTATTATTAGTTGTGAGTCTCCTAGCACCTTCACTTCTTTAATTTGCATTTCTAACAATACTTCGAGGCCAATTATTAAGGCTTCATATTCGGCCTGATTATTTGAGCAATAAAACAAAAGTTTAAATGAGTATTTCCTTTCTATACCTTGGTCATTTACAATTACTATACCAGCACCGTTACAAGTTTCTATGCTGGAAACGTCAAAATTCATCTTCCAATTTAAGTTCTAATTTGATAGATGCCCCATCTACTTCAATAATTCCTTAATTTTTCATCCAAATTGGGTTTGTGATGTGCCAAAAAATCAGCTAATGCTTGCTCTTTAACGACAATTTGATTTATATGTATAAATTGATACTCCATTAGGTACAAGCCCATTTGCTGAGTCAGCCACTAGGAATGGGCCTATATAACATATATTTGATTAAATTAATCTTGGAAATTACATAAACGACAACCGGCAACATGAAGTATTGTAGTCGTTGTGCTGCAAAGTACAAGACTAAGCATATTTTCTCCACGGGCTTGTATCATTGTTCTATGGGAAACAGATTCTGCTCAGACAGTACTCTGATCTCTTGTGCTTCCTCATCATCTTGGGCTAGGAAACAACCAAGTGTATCATTCGTCGCCGATATATATAGCTTTAATGGCTTTGTCCAATCAGGTGGTATCATTATAAGCTACTTGATCAAATACGCCTTCAGCGTGTCAGAAGCCTCTTGGTGTTGATCTTCTCAAACAAATAGTTGGGTCAACTTCAATTGCAGTAAATAATGGCAAGAGCAACTTAATTGGACTGGCTAGGTTGGAAATAAACCAACAAAGAAAGTTAACTTTCCCCAGGAACTGCTGAAGCTCTTTCTCGCTTTTCAGCGCTTGCATTTCAATCACGGCCTTTGATTTGTCTTTCCCTACCTCTATTCCTTTTTTATGCACTTAAAATCCTAAAATATTTCTAGCCGAAACCCAAACGTACATTTTAAGCGGCTCAGCTTAAACTTGTGCTTTTTCATCCTCATAAAGGCCTGCCGTAGGTGCTCTAAGTGTTGTTCTACGGTTGAAGACTTTATCACCATATCGTCTATGTAGCAAATCCCCGATACAATCATGGAATATGTAGTTCATCACTCTTTGGTAGGTCGCTCCTATATTTTTAAGTCCAAATGGCATTACTTTCCATTAGTATATACCCAAGGCACCTAGAAATCAAAATGCTATCATGTGCACATCTTCCTTGGCTATGAATATTTGATTATACCCTACATTACCATCCAAGAAGGTGCATGTACCTATTCCCTACAGCCAAATCAGCAAGCATGTCTAATATCGACATCGAGTATTCATCTTTCGGAGAGGCCAAGTTGAGATTTTTGAAATCAATGCACACTCGAGTCTTCCCATTCTTCTTAATAATCGAGACTACATTTGAGAGCCACTCCACGTACACAACCACTTCAATAAAATCGGTCGTTCATAAACGCTCAATTTCTTCTTTCACTTTAGCCATCATATCATCAAAAAATCACCTTCAAGGCTGCTTGTACGGCTTAAACCCAGGCTTCAACAGAATCTTATGTTCTACCGGTTTCCTATCTAGCCCTGGCATTTTAGTGTAGTCCCATGCAAAGCAGTTGATGAATTCCTTCAACAATTGAGTCAACTGTTCCTTTTGTTTTGCAGTCAAGTGAGCACAAATATATGTCGGCCAGCTTTTACGGCTGTCTCCTAGGTCCACTTTTGTCATGTCATCTTGACTTGAATTCGCATGTCTTCCATATTGGCACTATGTTGAACAACCAACCTATTAGTCGCACTAAGACATATTACTCCATCATCGACTTCATATATAGCATCGACATAATGTATAACCGATCCATGTTCTCCTCTTCCTTTGTTATTTTCCCTTTCATCATCCATATGCAGAACTTGGTCGAGATGTTTCCTCGACACGTAAGCCCTACTTTCTCTTTTAACATTTGTATTCACTATAAGAGCTTTCCTCCAACTCTTTCAACTTTCGGCCTATGTTAGTTGGCCAAAATAGTTCTTTGTTCATAGCTTTCCATCTATTTGCTGCAATCGGCAGCATCATCCTTACCACTTTAGGTTTCCCATCTATTTTGTTATTAACAATCTGATGTGGGCCAATGTTTCCATAGTAATACACTGCCTCGACAGTGTGAACTCCGGCCATGAAGGGCTTTGGATCCTCCTTAATCATCTCAACCTCATCTCTATTCAAAAATAATAAAATTTGATGCAATGAGAAAGGTATGCAACCAACAACAGCATGAATCTAATCCCTTCCTAACAATGCGTTATAAGATGCAGATACAGTTTCTACAACAAAGAAAGCGGCCAAGGTTACCTGGGATCTAATGATGATATCCACAGGCAAGATGCCCCACATATCTATAGCTCCCCATGTGAAACTATTCACTTTAATGTCTGTTGGAACCAAATCTTCTGTAATCTTTCCCAATCTCTTCATCAAGTTAGCTAACAGGCTGTGCCATTGTCTACCATCATCCTTGGGATTTGTATCCCATTTGAGTTCCCTTACGCGAATAATGGCTTCAAATGATATGCCATTTATGCATTTGGCTTGGTTGGAACCACTTTATCAGTCATATTTGGTTCCGTTATGATCTTGGACATTACCTTCAATTTCATTGACTCTTATCGGCCTAGGAATACTCAATATTCCTTCTTTTCGGTCAATAATATATATGCCACCTCTAATCAATTTTGGTTTTTCCTTTTCTTCCTCATAATAGGGTTGATCCTTATTTGGGATGAGCATGGAGCTTCTAGGTAAATCCACCACCATACTTATTACCATCAGCTCTAAACCGTCAATCTTTACTATAGTTTGTACCTTGCCATCAATTTGTTTCCTACCAACCTCCCTAAATTCTTTGGATGGTTCTTTCGCGTCTTTCTTAGTTTCCTGCCCTTCTTTTCTTCAATAACCCATTTGCTTCTCGCCTCTTTAGCTTTCCTTATCATTTTCCAGTATTACTTCCACATTTGATGCCTATACCTCTGTATTTTTTTCATTGTTAAAGGGTCAATATCTCTTGGAAACTTTCGCTACTGAGCCATTGACCACTTATCCCTTCTAGGATTTACTGGTCTGATCATTCTTGGCCTATGTTCCCTTTGCTAATCTAACATTTCTTCTCTTCAACGTCGTTGTACACTTTAACGGCAAACCTTTTCAGCGTCAATCCTTATATACTCAATACATCCCGATCCCCCAAAGTTTTCATATATGTGGCCCTCCCAGGTTGTCAATCAGTTATGGCTCAAGCCCATCAAAAATTCCTACGTCATACCTGTCAAGCTTTTGACCACAATCACCAGGCCTTGAGTGAATGCTCGGCCGATCGGTAGCCCCGATCTTCAGCATTAGCATTAATTGTTTCGTAACTTCTTTCAAGGTTGAAGATTCAACAGAATCTATACTCTGTCGAACTGGCCACCATCTCCATCGCGGTCTACTTCTGGAGCTTGTTTTCTCCTGATTCATGTTTGGGGTTTACCGTCCATGACTAAAGTGACCGACTCGGTTTCCCCCGAATGATCAACATCTGAAATAATCATATCATTATTACAATTATTAACTTTAGATATGGAGTGCAATACCTGTTCCAAACGGGAATGACAATGATCTGAACACTTCGTCTAAAGATACGAGCAAGCTTGGATCCTCCCTCTTGTTTTTGTGTAACCCCAACTCTGCTACTGGAGGACAACCTGATGTTTACCATATTGACACCTATCATGTGTTGGAAAGAATTTTTCTCCACTTCGGTAGCTTCTATTTCTTCTCCTCTCCAAACTGGAATAAGCCCTTCTCGATTGCACTCTATACAAATTTCCTGAATACCAGACAATTGTTGGTTTTTATGCGACCAACCGTCATGGTATTTGCAAAATTCTTTTTCTCACAGCTCTTGCACCGATGGATGTTTATAGTTCTTTGTAAACCTGATTCTTCCATCAGCCTTTGAATACTTAAAAATGGAATCTAGTTGGGTAATATCAAAGCTATATCTCAAATCCCTTTCGGCGGGCCATTTCTTTAAGGCAACCGTTGTTGATTGTATCATTGGCTACTGAGACTTCGGTGGCACCAGTTCTTTGTAGGTAAACGGATTCTTCCCTAAAATTTCTATTGCGTCCACCTCGTCAAATTGAATGAACTCACTTTGCCCCCCTTGTACAAAGGAAATTTCAAGATCCAACTCTTTGTATAATAGATTTTTCCTTTAGGTTGCCTTTATTTCGGCTTCTTGTCATTTGATCTTCTCGAAGTTGCTAGCCCTGTTTTGCTAACTCAAACAAGTCCCTGAATGTCTTACCTTTGCAATGTTTTACCAACTTAAAGTTTCTTATGCCTACCAATGCGGGGCAACAAATTCCTCTTCTGGTATTCTTGCATTACACCTCATTTTGGCAGTCTTGAACCTCTCCATATATTGGCTGGCTGTTTCCCCAGCCCTTTGTACAATCTGAGCCAAATCAATAAACCTGACTTCTAGTTGACAGTGGTAGAATTGTTGATAAAAAAGTGTCTTCCATTCTATCCTACTCTTCAAGTAGAGTTAGGCGGCAACCTCGTCTACCACTCAAATGCCGCACCTATTAAAGAATAAGGGAATAATCTCATCTTTAAAAAAATCATGATTGCTTACCTCTCCACACTGAATGGTGAAGTGACTGATATGCTCTACAGTTGAGTGATGGTCATCCCTCGAACTCGGTTAAATCTGGAATCGAAATCCCCTTGGAAATTCATGTTTGATCGATCTACTCTAGATAAAGTTTTTTGTACCCTTACAATGCGCTCCTTGGGATTGTTGGTTTCTTCCATAGTTCTCTGTATTATATCTTAGACCCTTCGGTCAAGCTTGCCATCATCTAACAGCTCCCATGGTTCTCTTATTTGGTGTTGTGGTTCATCTTTGCTCTTCAATCATCTCAAGCCTTCCTCTTATGTCCTGGTGACCGATCCCATGTCTCTTCTTTGTGATCAAGATAAATACCTATCTAATCTACATTCCCCTCATTTGCCACCCAATATGATCCCTCTCCATTTCTCATCGGAGATAGAACATATAACGGCTATGTTGGCCAATCTCGATTCAGAATGTTCTAAAAATTGTGAATCATGACCATGTCAGCATATCTCACCCACTATTGGTCCCTTATAGGTGAAATAGCAGGGAATCCCGACTGCCGATCTCTAGCAGTCCATGTTTTCAGTATCCCGGGTTCCGCTTGGGCTTGGGTCCGACAGCTATGTGAGATCGATTCTCCAGACCACGGTTAAAACTCTGCTATGCTCCCCCCCCCTATCCCTTTCTAAGGTTGGCTCTAGTCCAGCATTTCCAATCATCACGGCCTTATCCTTGCCTATATTGTTCAACCCCTTGGTACTTGATTCACCGTTGAATGAACTCCCAACGGTGTGATTCAACTGTTTCTTGTTAATCCCGATAGTGCTCCTTGGACCGATATCTTAGGAATCTCTCCTTTCTCAATAGTGGTGGTCGGAACTAGAGCTAATATTGCATTTACCACCACATTTGAGGCTACACTCAGCTTTTTATGCCGATGTCTAGATGATCGACGTGACTTTCATACCTTCAGCCTATTTCCT
Organism: Cinchona pubescens; assembly: GCA_025175665.1. Lineage (NCBI taxonomy): Eukaryota > Viridiplantae > Streptophyta > Magnoliopsida > Gentianales > Rubiaceae > Cinchona > Cinchona pubescens. The sequence continues at coordinate 436,263 of JANKKI010000283.1, forward strand.
CAACAACTTGGCCAAGTTTATAAACAGCCCTAGTGTTTTCATTCAACTTAGAGTTCACCTCCGACCATTCTATCTCGTCCAAGCCTTTTTTTCGCTTGTCCTTCTTCCCTCAATTTTTCCATTATCAGTTTGAACTCGCCAACTCCTTGGCCATGTCTTCTCTCACACGGCCACACTATTTTGAATTGCAATTGTCATGGGCATGGCATTTCAATTGTCTTTTCAATGAGAGACTTTGGCAAAATCTCATTCGCCAGGACCGCCTAACTACCTAAAGACACTTGATCTTCGGTCTTACTCTCCTTCATGATACTTTCCTCAAAGTTGAGAATTCTTCCCTTCACCGAATCCTTATCCTTTGCCATCTGTTCACACTTGCTAATTCCAACACAGTCCCATTAGGCGTGTCAAAACTTTGTTAGTGTAAATTTCGGCTATCTAGACCGAAAATGACAAACAAATCAACTCTTCAATACTCAAGTGTTGTAAAGTGTGCCGTTGTTCAATAATAAGTTTAAAAGTGCACCGTTATGTTCTAACTTGATAATGATGGCTGTTCGTCCACCTCGATCAAGATCGAGGACTTAAATTTATTCTGTAAAATTGAAAAGTGTTAACTGAAGAAATGAAAACTTGAAATTAAGTAAAAAGATTTCATCAATACGTATTTACAACACAGAAACAGAAACACACTTCAATCAACATAACCTAAAGTTTTCCTAAGATTGATGAAAAATTGAAAGATACTAATTACCGAATCCTAACACAGTTATGGCCGCAATTAACAAGGATTTACGACCGATGACTATACTGATCTTAACTAGAAAGTAGATTTCCTAATGACTAATTCCTAAACTAGGGAGTGCTTTTGGAAAATTCTTTTTTACTGCCTATTCTGTGGTATATTTTCTGTGTCCATTCTCAATCTCTTCATTCCCTTTTTGTTCTCTTTTTTTTTTTTTTTCGGTAACTGTTCTGGGGAAAGTTACAGTTTTGAATTCTTTCAACCATTCCCTCCAATTTCTCCCTTTCTTTTCAGCGCCTTTGCCTTCGTTGTGTCTTTTGAATCTGGTTTCTCCTATTTTGATGCAAACGTGTGGCCCCATGACCCTGTTCCTTGTTCGGATTCAAATTAACTGTTCCTTGTTCGGATTCAAATTAACTCTTTGGTCTTGGCCCTGTCGCATTTCGGCATCATCTCTTGATCTCAACATACAAGTCTGAACATTAATATTTGCCACTAGTTGCCGATTTTGCCCAACAACAAAATTAAGAAATAAATTAAGCCAAGTTTGCATTAGAGAAATGCGAATTAACTTTAATTCGCATTTAGCAAATGCGAATTATACATGGCAAAACAACACTCAAAAATTAGCATTGATGCAAAACGTTTCATACATACACAATCATGTTGGTCTTGTACAAGAAGGCTACCTCTGCTTTGCTCCAATGAGTATGGAGTATGGAGTATGGACAACTGTTCATGCATACACAATCATGCTCGTCTTGTTGTTTTTGATTCAATGCTCAATGCAAGAATATGGCATGGACTATGTTACAAGACTAATTCCAATGTATGAGACTTAGATTTTACATTAGAAATATAAGATTCCACTGCTTTTGTTTCAATGCTCAATGCAGGAATATGGTATGGACTATGTTACGAGACTAATTCCAATGTGTGAGACTTAGATTTTACATTAGAAATATAAGATTCCAGTCCATCTACGGGATCTATTTGAATTTAACCTCGTCCACCTCAATAGCTAGTTGATCTTTTAGGTAAGGCGCACGGATCGGTTAGAAGAAGCATCTAAGTTGGTAATGGAAATGCCAATGCAGCCTCATTCTGAGGTTTGGGAGCATTGCTTCTTGACCGTAGCTGAAAAGTGTTTCGAGTTGAAAATCGCCAAGTGTTATATGGGCAAAGATTTCATACATCTAAACTTGAATACAAAAATGTATAAAGATGCTGTCGATGGAAATGGAGACCAGTGGGGCTGATTACAAAAATGTACATGTATTGCCAGATTCCTGATGATCTGGTTGATCTGTATATCTAAAGAAGCTCCCAAATAAGGGTTCTTTGTACATGCAAGTCACTAGAAGCTAGCACAAAGAATGAATTTGCATGACATGATGACCCAATTATAGAAATCTTCTTCCACTGTATTCCCTATAACTCAACATAGTCTGATAGGCAACATGATCTACTATTTCTTAGTAACCTAAATACTTTGGTCTTAACAAGAATAGCGGCTCCAACGCACTTGGAGCGAATTTTCTAGCAAAAAGATAACAAATTGACGTAGGCTGATCATTATACAGGCAGGTATAATTTTCGAGCATTCTCTTCATGAACTGTTCTGTGATATCTGCACTTCCGAAAGTAGCCGGATGAGCTCCCCCACGCGACCAGTCCACCCGAGTGATGCTTCTGTTTGCCAATAGATTAGGTGCTCGAATTGTCAGCATGGTTGGGAAATAATGCTCGTCCACATAGCAATGCGGTTTACAAAACTCGCTGAACTTTGGGTAGAACTTTGTATCTGCAACTATGAAAAGAGCGAGCTTTCTGTTAATTTGAAACCATTGAGATCCTTTACGCCACTGGCTAATTTCAACCTCTGGTGCCATGTTCTCATCATAACGACCTCTACCGAATGGACCAGGATCATCAAATGCCCCAACAAAGCTATATCTTGATTTTGATATGTAATGGTAGATGTTTATACTGAAATTGTAGAGGGGAATGCATGACTCTGATAGTAGAACAAACCACTCATTGTTGATATCGAGCAATGCATTAGCTAGAAGTCTTCTCTCAGCATCACAAATACTCATCTTCCCCCATTCTGCAACCTATACAGGATGGGAACGAGAAACTCAGCACCTTAATATAAACTAGAAACACTAATCAATGTTTGTGCATATAAAGCTAATTGCTAAAGTAAATCTATGATAAGGAGCTCAATCCACCGCAAAAAGCCCAATCAAATACTAAGATAAAGGATACTCATTGTCAGATTAAATCAATCAAGAACCACAAATTTGATAGACCTGTTTCTTTCTTGGGCAAAGACCGCCAATCATTGGCAACATTTAGCTGAAGAAAACATGTGGACCAACACTCCTTACAAATTCTAGTAGCATTTGAAAGAACATCTTTGAAATTGCACAAATACAAAACCAAACAGAGTTACATGCACGATGTTAATTCTTGTTGCCTATAGATCTAAAGCTGTCACCAATTACCTAATACGAGTTAATTTAAGAGATCAAAGGAAGAAATGAACAGCAACCAAGAAACCATAAAAATAAAAATAAATTAAAAAAAAAAGGCATTGCCTGTCTCCTTATTTATAGAGCCAGGGGTTTACTATCCGCATATTTCTTTTAACAAATAAAGAAATCTTCAATGAGGTTTACTAAGATTTTATTCTCAATAAAGTTCCTTGACCCAAAAAAATAAATAAATAAATAAATAACCAAAAAAAATAAAAAATAAAAAACAAAAATAAAAACCAAGTGCTAAAGAAATAATAAGGGAAATTAAGATGCCAAATTCATGCGCTACTGTATGATTAAAATTGCATCGCATGAAGAACTGAAGTTGAAATTGAACCAAGGTCTATAGAATTTGGAAGGTAAAAATAGAAGGCACCACCTTTGAACAATAATCTTACATGCTCATCAGAGGCAAACCAGAAAGGGTTTCAAGCATCACCACAAAACATGATCATAACAAACTTGTACATCAATCTAAGCAATAACTATATAGCTTAAACAACTTGAACAACTGTCGAAAACAAAAAATCTCAAATTTCAGCTCGTTGAGAATGTAGCTTGACATTGAAATCTATGTCCTAATTTTGACCGCAATCACACACTAAAAGATAGTGCTCCATAAAATAATCTCTTACGGCATCCATTAATTCATTCAGGTCATCCAACTTCTGCATCAAGACAAAACAATAACTCCACGACAACCAGGAAGCACACTCGAACAAGTAAAGTTTGTTAGTGAAAAGGGAACCATCAGCGAGTCAAGGAGACATCATACTCCGTAAGATCGAAGTACTTCCCTTGTGAGATCCATCCTATTTCTTTCAATTGGGAATCAAAGTTACACTTCACTGCTGCCCGTAACAATTTTGGCAAGACTAAATGCAAAACATCAGATCCAATAAATTTCCTGTTAAAAACTTTAGTGAAAACCTTCTTTTACCACCACCACTGAGCATGAATGTAACTGTTTAAGCAACACCTAACTCACAGTACTTAACTATAAAAGTTGAACTTGCATATCTTTCTTGTCACTGAGACATGAAAAGAACTCTGTCCGAATCTGCATATAAGCATCTCTATTTGTCAAAACGAGCAAACAGAAAAATACGAAAACATCAGTTTTGTATATCCTATCCATGCTTTTAATGCAAAGCCCTTTCTTTCATGTCCACCACTCAACAGTTAGCTCCTGTAGTCGCTCACATGTATTTAAAGAATAACACTAATTGCCAAGGTTACAGACATACTGAATAGCTGGCTTCCACATCCAGCTGTTCAATGATGTGCAGAAATGCGCTTCATATTCACACAGGTAAAAAGTCAGAAATGCCAAATACTTTCTAGAAAAGGAAGCCTACAATGTTCAAAGGGAATTTTTCTATTCTAAGTTCACGAATGATTATTGTCATTTCAACATACTTCTCCACCATATGATAAGAATTATACAGAGCAGCCAGCTGCACCTTCACATAAATGCTGTTACAGATAGCTAAATACATTTATTAGAGTTTAATTCGATAATGAAATTGAGCAACAGAGATACCATTTTTGGCTGGTTAACCTAGAAACTAAAATTGTGTCTATGATTCGTTTACTAGTTGATGGGCATAATTTTAAGATGCAAAAGCACAATAGTCAAGGGGCAGATGATTCCAGAATGTTGAGACCTACACCTACATAACATTAAACTCCAAATCTACTTTCATGTAGCCTTTCAAGGCCCGACAGCTAGAAATAAACAGAAAGAATACCTACTACACAATAAACTAAAGTCTAAGAGGCAACACATTTTAAAATGTAGTCATTATCCACATACAAAAAGGACAATTTAACAGTTACGAGGCACTTCTTCAAATGCGATACGATATAAAAGGCAAAAAGACATTGAAGGACGCAAGCCTAGAAACAGCAGTAAATACTAAACACAGAATTTGCATGACTAGCAAAGCACAAAGCTTACACATTTAAATCACTAAATTGCATGTGGCACATATATTTCGAGAAATCGAGATCAATGTGTCACATCTGATAAACACATTACTCTAGGGTTCTGCAGGAATCATGTGTTTGCAGAATGCAAACATGCAACTATCCAGGCATTCAATGTAATCAAGGACCGTTACTTCACAATGAAGACTTAACATCTATAAGGTTAAGAAAACAGCCATAGGAGACAATAAACAGTTTGGGGACTCTGATAATGACCTGCACATGGAACATTTAGAAAAATTGCTAGGGGATATAAATATTGTCAACATAGAAGGGCAAAGAGACAGTTCAAAAGTAGTTAGTTCTAACATTAAAAGGCCACAATATATGCCCAAACAATCTGCATATCAATATGTGAAGCTTTTTAACAGAATTCTGGTCCAAATATTGGGTCGTTTCATACACCATAGACAATTAATCATATTATAGAAAACAGAAACTAATACAAAAATTCTTAACAACTTGTAGCATGACTGGCCGGAAATAAATGAATGTTAAGAAAAGCATACCTGACTTGGAACTTGCCGTCTGTAGAAAACTGAAGTCGGAGCAAAATCTGCATGATATGACGGCAAAGAATGAACATATATCTCATACAACCCGGAATGGCCCTTGAAGAACCTCTCCCAAAGAGGTGCTAAAGGCAATGGCCCCTTAGTCAAAAACATGAAAGCAATCTTCGGAACCCTATTAAACGGATACTTGTTGATTCGGGGGGTCAATGATGCCCTCCAAAACAACTCTTCATCACTCATGGAGTGAAGCAATTTTGAGCGAGGCTTGATCCAACGTTCTAAACTAATCGGTTCCTCCTCGAGACAAGGTTGTAAACTAGGCATCACTGTTGCCACTACATCATTAGCTCCATAATGCCTAATCATGTAAACACTAACCACAGAAAAAACGAAGCACAATCCCAAAAACAGCACAAGCAATTGAAGCAACCTATTAGGCAAAGCCCTAATTTGGTTTGCCTAGCTGTTTATAGCTGCAAAATCTTTACCATTTTCCATTGATAGAACTACTGATTACAATCCCACCAACAAACTATATCAAAATCCACTTCAGGGATTTCTTGTTTCCTAACACATCAAATCAAGAATCCAAACACAGCCCTTACATCCCTTTAATCATCTGAAATATACAATAGTAAAGAAATTACCCCTTTCTTCTCCAAGCCAAGAATCAGATTTTATGATTGCATCCCAGATAACAAATAATCAACAAGTTTTCAACTTTACCTTTTCTGGGCTCTCTTGAATTGCCAAAAAACAATCAAGATTGAAGCTTTTTGGATAGTCTACATATAGGAGGAAAAAAAATGGAGAAAAACAGAGACAGCAGAGGAATATTAATACATAGTACAAAATTACCAAAAACCATCTAAAAAGAGCATTCAAGAAACTGAAAAAGAATTTACCAATTGGAGAGATTACACTTTACACCAGGTGGGCATGAGGTTAAAATGAAAATAATAATAATTTAAATAATAATAATATGGGATCAGTTGGTTCTGGAGAATTAAGGAAAATTCCTTGGACAATTATGAGGTTAAAAGTAGAGTATTATTACTAAATACTAGCAGGTTTACAGTTTTAGGTAGTAATAAAGGTAGGAAATATGTTAAACGGAAATCTTTTACTGATTTGTTGCAGTGGAGCTTTAATTGTAACAGATAATGTTGATGGGAGAGTTAATGAGATGAACAAAAAGCAAAGGTCAGTGAGATAATTAAAAGTGAAAAATAGGTTTGTTTGGCAAGTAACCAATGCTATAATGTTTAGGAGTATTTTTTTTTTTTTTTCTGTGGTGAGAAAAGGGAGGTTGTTGGGAGAGAAGAAGAGGGACTATGATGGGTGATGAAATCCAAAGAAACAGAGGAAGAGATCTATAAAGAATGAATGAGGGAATGTGCAGCAATGCAAGTTGTCTCTTAGGAATGTCTTTTGTTTGAAACGGTAAAAAAAATTTGTTATTTATTTTATATTTTTTAATAAAAATTATAAATTATTAAATGATTAAAAATTTATAAAATTTATATATTTTTTAATCATTTTAATGACTGTTATATCTATTTTGTATTATAGAGTAAGTAATCAAAACTTATTTAAAAAACAAAGAAAATAGATGTAGATTTAGGAGGCAATTTTATTTTTTTAAAGGTTAAATATATTTTATAATTATCTTTTTTTAATAAACTTACCTCACCTTCTACCGTCTTAGTTAATCAAACACATAAATCATAACTAATAGATTACTAAAAATTTTACTACATAAAATGTATTTAGTTATCATATTTTATTGTTTTGTTTTTGCTTTGTTGGGAGAATATAAGTTAAGGTTGGTGACTTGATATTTTAATCTGATGTGGACAGTTCAACTTGGTTTACATTCTTCTTGCTGATGTTTAAGGAAAAAATATTTAAGAATTATTTCTGAAATGTTTAGAAAAATGAAAAGATTAATAATGTCATTTTGACCCTCCAATTTAAGCAGTTTTCAAATTATGCATGTTAGTACTATCTAAACTCTAAAATGGAAAAGTCTAATTTTACAAAACTGAAAAAAGTGTTCCTATAAGGCTACCTGAACTTTTTTTTTTTTTTTTTTTAAATCTCAATTTGACCTCCTAATGAAAAAAATTATGTAATGTGGAAATCTAATATGAAAATCTAAATTGTTCCAATGTGGCCTTCTATTTCAGCTTCGTCTAGGTCATTTTAATATTATATACCCTTGATTTTCCCACATAATTAGAAAATAGAATAACTATTTTTAGTACATATATCTAAATTCTCATTCATCAAACGGAAAATTAAATCCTTGTTTTCTATGTAGATACAAAGTGTGTGAGGAAAAAGTCATTGATGCACTTCATAAAATAGAGAGAATGGCTTACACAAAAAATAAATAAATAAATATTGGGCTTACTTATTGATGGATGAAAAAAAAAAAAAAAAAGGGACAAATGACACTCTTATTGACACCCTTATTATGTATTTGGCTTATTATATTGAATCTTATAAATTTGTCATTTGGGTAAAAATGAAAAGGTGTGCAAAACTTTTAGTGTGGACAATATCAATTATCTATTTAAAAAAATAAGTATTTGGATATTTGTGTGAAAAACTTTATTTTCTTCCAATACATGAATAGTCTATATATAAATGAAATACAAGACATCTTACTATAAAAATACTAAAAAAAATACTACTATATTGATATGTTTTAAAAAACTATATCTAAAATACACAGATATACACAAATATGAAATATTAACACTCTCCGTCAAGTTGGAACATGAAGATTTCGAATGCCTAACTTGTTAATGAGATGTTGAAACGAGATGTTGAAAAGTATCAAATCCAAGTGCTTTGGTGAAAATGTCAACTATCTAATGCTGGGAGGGAACATGTTGAATACAAATATTACTATTAAGAATATGATTACGAACAAAATAACAATCAACCTCAACATGTTTAGTGCGCTCATGAAAAACCAGATTATTAGTAATATAAACTGCAGCTATATGATTGTCACAATGCAATAACATGAGTTGCGAATGTTGGATTGTAAGATCTAGAAAAAGTGCTCCCAGCCAAAGCAATTCGGTAACTGTGAAAGCCATTGAACAATATTCTGCCCCAATAGAAGATCGAGAAATAGTAACTGCTTCTTAGTTTTCCAAATAATAGGAGCAGAACCTAGCAAGATAAAAAATTTTAAAAAAAAAATGCAGTAGAACGGCGACTAATAGCACAACCTGCCCGATCTACATCTACATGGGCATACAACTGACCTAGACAAGACTTCAAGTAACGTAACACCTTATAAGCAACTGCTACATGAGATTTTTTCGGCGACTGCATAAATTGGCTTAATAGATTGATAGAATAAGTAATTTCAGGACGGGTAATTGTCAAGTAAATGAGTCGTCCCACCAATCTACGATTTTCACTAACATTTTCAATTATATCATCATTCGCTAAGGCACTAACATTTTCAATTATATTATCATTTGCTAAGGAGGGTGAGCACAGCTGTCTCGTTCTTGTTGGTTTGTCACAAGGAAAAAGATACTGGACGACAATCTAGCATTCCACTATCCTTCAAAACATCATGTGAATATTTGTGTTGGGATAAAAAAATTGCCAAAAGGTGATTGAGACTTCTCAAGACCAAGAAAATTCAAGTGCATATTGTATTTTGATAAAAAAAAATTTGCCAAAAGGTGATTGAGACTTCTCAAGACCAAGAAAATTCAAGTGCACATTTGTGTTGAGATAAAAAAAATGCGAGAATGTGATCGACCAACAAAATATTTTAAAGTGCCCAAATCTTTTACAGAAAAATAATACTTTTTAAATTCTATACATTGAGAATTGTGTCGTTATCAGGTCATCCACATAAACCAGAACAGTCGTTATCAGGTCATCCACATAAACCAGAACAGTCGTTATCAGGTCATCCACATAAACCAGAACAGCAAGAAAAGATGAATGAGTGTGTAAAGTAAATAAAGAATGAAGTAAATAAACAATGATACCATGTGTTGTAATAGTAGCTCTTCTTCTATATATTTACAACAATACATGAATAGTCTATATATAGACGAAATACAAGACATCCTACTATTAGAAAAAATATATGTTCTAAAAAACTAAATATTTATCTAAAACATATAGATATACATAAATATAAAATATTAACAATTTGTACTAGAAAAATAAGTTGCCTTTTTTTTCAATGCAGAAGGATTAGAGTTCTAAAAATACAAAAGATTACTCTTATATTAAAATGGAGGACCACAATAGAACACTTTGTCAGTTTGGAAGGCTAAAATCATACTTTCAGTTTGGATTAGTTTCATTTGGATAATTTTTTAACTTTGTCGGATGAAATTGAGAGCTTTTGATTTAAAGGATTATATTGAAATATTTTTTCAATTTTCAGGACCATATTGAAAATTTCGCTCGTTTTGAAAAAATGGCATTGACCCAAAATGAAATGTTGTCAGAAATAAAAAAGAAAGTCCCAAAATAGAAAAAATAAAATAAGAGACAGAAGAGAGAATGGGTGGCCCCTTTCACGAGTATGTATGGTATGCATAGCAAGATGATTAATTAATGGTAGACGTCACGGATTAAAGTAGATCTGCTACCACTTTGACTAATTTGTAAGACTCAAATTTCACATGTTCATTTAAAAAAAAAAAAACTTGAGATTCTTATGAGGTTGTATTTTACCTATGGGCTGTGATCATATATAGTCTAATATAGTCTTTGAGAGGTCATATTAAACTTTAATTGCGTTTCTTTAATATTGGTATTAATAAAAGTTAGAAAAATACAAGAAAAATTATAGGACCATAAAAATGGGAAGAAACAGAAAACATCACTTATGGTTTGTATTTAAAGTAGCGTTGACAAATTATAAAACTTTCTTTTCAATTTCTTGATTTGTTTAGGTTGGCTATCTTCTCGTTGGCACAGATAAGCCAGCACTAGCAATCAATTAAGCTCCCTAATCCCTATCGAAGGCGACAAAAATCCACTCGCAATTTGGTTCCATGATTTAGGTAGGCTTGCAAACACAGGTATAGTATATTCAAACTTGAATCTAATTAATATAATTGAATTAGAATTTGGATATAAATTTTTGATAATTCTATAAAAATATATCCAAACTCAGATTCGTCGGATCTCATCAAATCCGAATCTAGATATAAGTTTTTATATTCTTTTTATAAATTCAAAAATTATATATAGAAATATTACAATCTATTAATATTTATACATGTATTCTACAATAAAATGTAAACCTATATGTATATGCACACATAGAATAATACCAATACATAATTTTATTATATATTAAATATTTTAATCTGATCCAAATCCTAATTAGATCAAAACAACAAGATCCACATCTGATCTGTTTATTATATTAGCTAAACAGGTTCGGATCGAAAACGAATAATCAGAATTTGTTATAGATCGAGATATGAATAAACGGATTCTGATCGAGTCGGGTCTGGATCTTGACCTCACCTATTGACCGGCCTAATTCTATCTTGGAACTCACATGTTAGCGATTTTGCATACATTCTTGGCTGAAACTACCAACCGACCAAGGAAAATATACCGTGAACAGAAAATGATAAACACATGATTATTAATCTGGAAAAAGTATGAGATACGTAATTTCTTGTGTGTATCAAGAAACAAAGATGGTAAGCCTGATATGGGCCCCACTTAGAACCCATCATGAGACAGTCTTTATTTCTTGATATACGGTACACCTTGGTGCACAAAAGAATTTGCACATACAATAGAATCCCTAAACAAATTAAGTGGAGAGTTTTAGAAAAAAAATAATAGTTAGGATACCATATATAGAATCAATAAAGGGATGTATAGGAATTTAGTTAAAAGTGTTAGAACACTAGGTTAGTTGACACGAGAGTTCCTTATATATATAGCCTTACACCAAGATTCGGTTCTAAATCTTTATCTTTTTGCATTGCCATAAATGAACTTACTAGCCACATCCATGATGAAATACCATGATATATATTACTCAGTATTTTTTCTTTTGCAAAAAATACTATTTTAGTAGATGAGATAAAAGGAGTTAATGCTAAATTCAAGATTTGGAGAGAGATCCTTGAGTCAAAAAGTTTTAGATTTAATAGGTCAAAAACAGAATATATGGAATTAAAATTTAGTAACAATGTACATAAGAATAGAATATGTGTTAAAATTGGAGATTAAGTACTTATAAGTAAACATTTTAAGTACTTGGTTCAATTCTTTAGAGTAATGGCGGTATAGATAGGGATGTTATATATAAAATACAAGGGATACGTAATTGGATGAAATGAAGAATGGCATCGGGAATATTATGCGACCGCAAAATTCCTTTAAAATTTAAGAGTAAATTTTACAAAACAACCATTAGACCAACGATGCTTTATGGGTCTGAATGCTAGACAATGAATTACGCACATGAGCAAACGATGAGAGTTGCATAAATGCAATGTTAAGATGGATGTATAAGTATACTAGGATGGATTAGATACACTATGAGCATATATCCATTTTAATCTGGGATAAGATTGAAATAGTACGTATTTATAAGAAAATGACATAAACACGTTTAAAATTGTTAGGTCATGTGTTAATGGCCAGTAGAGATGCCTGTCAAGCGAATGGATTTTAGAGAGAGTAGTCAATGTGAGAGGGATAGGGAAAGATTGAAAAATATTTGGTGAGTAACTTGTAAAAAAATTATAAATCATTTAAAAATTAATGAAAAAATGATTTATGACAAAACGTAATGGCGTAATAAAATTTATATAACCTATCCCACTTAATGGGGATAAGATTTGATTTGTTTGTTATGTATTTTTAAACTTTAGTTTCATAATTGTTAGCATGTAAAAGTCCAACAAAGAAAAAGAAATTAGACTACCGATCGAGATGAGGTAGTAATTAAAGTATCATTTCACTTAAAAAAGAAAAAGTATCGTTTTAGGAGAAAGAAAGAATACAATGTATATATACAAATTTATAAAGTGACAAAATCAATGATATCGCTAAATTCTAGAAAAAATGTCTAATCAAATTCGATTAAATATTTAAAATTTGAAACTGGTTATTTAATATAATTTGCTACATACATTAGGTTTGATAAGTGATTTTGAATTTGTAATCTTGTAAAGGATTTTATGAAAGAATAATAACAAACAATCTATCTAATATTTGTTACTTGTTGTATAAAAAACATTAACCAAAAAAAGAAAAGAATTAGCAAACTCTATGTTGAGGCAAATTGGTTACTCTAATTTAACAAATTGGGCATCTTGAGTTTAATTTTGACGGCTTAAATTTAAGTTCAAAAATATGTTGTCTTTACCTACTTATATATAAAGTACAAAAGTTATTTGGTTAAATATCATTTACAAATAATACTGTGAATTTAAATCCAATGAACTACAATGAGTTTTCTCTTATTGAATAACCATTCAATTTCCCTTCCCTATATAAAATAGGTTAGGAATAGGATACATATTTTTCATGTATGTTAAAAAAATTAAAAATGAAACTTCATAATATTTATATAATGAATATGTTATAAGGAAAGTTCTAGTAGTACTTTGAACACTTGTATAAAAGGATGTCATGTATTTAAGATACTTTTTAGAAACCTTAAAGAAAAAATAGTACGGTTAGTAATTACGTTAAAATAATTACCCTACTAAAAATATTGATGTGGCTCCAAGTCCGGTCCACTAGGGGCATTTTTGTCTTTTGATATCACAATCAAAGTAGGCTTGGGTCAAAATTTAATTTCTAACCCGTAGATCAATTTGACCTATCAACAAGTATAAATAGTAAATGACAAGTGAGGTTCATTCATTCACATTATTATACTTTCAAGCTATGTAGTCTCATAGAATTTATCCTCTGATTTAAACACTGATTTGAGCGTCAAAACTTTTTCAGAAAGATAAAGGTCCAACATCTTTTTTTTCATATGTTTTGAAAATGAGTACTACAGTGTAATTCCTTACTTAAGAATTAGACTATTCTGTACTTGAACCTAGACTTTGTAAGAATCAGCATAAACAATTGGACTATTCCCATACTTGGGTCTAAAACTTTGTAAAAATCATTATCAACAATAATTGACGGTATCATAGAATTCTCCGTAATCAATGTATTAAAATGAAGAAGAATGAGATGGCTATATTGCTAAACGTGTGTCCTACCACTACTAATCCACTATAGATCAAATTTATTTTCCAAACGACACAGCCTTTGTTAACTTGATAAACAAATTAATATGTGGGATTAATCACAACTCAGGATTCTCGATGAAGATAAGTATATCCCACGTCTAATGCCACCTAAATTGCAACCAACCAACCGATCAACTGCCCCACCACAGCCCAGATCCTACGTGAACAAGACGACCTCCCACCTCTCATTCTTTTTTCTTAGATTTTTTGAATTATTTTCGGCAACAAAAAGTTTTACATCTTTTGGTTAGCCATTAATTATCTAGTCTTTAATTGCTTACATTGGCATAAGCTGACCTAATAAGCTATTACAGCACTGAATCTGTTTGGACTGTATTATTAAATTAAAAAACAAACAAATTTAATAACATATTTTTCAATTTTTTTATTTTATTTTACGGACACTGTATCAAAAAAAAAAAAAAAAAGGCGGAGGAGTTATTACGCTATATATTTCAAATAATGACTATTCTGAGCAAAACTATCTGCTTGCGTCTGGATGGGTAAATTTGAATTTTATGAATGATTTGAAATAATAAATTTAAAATGACATAAAATTTGAATTAGATGTAAAATCAACTAATTTTAACAATTAGAATTTCATTTTTGCTTATGGCTGGATTTTAAATTTTCAACTAAATTACTTAACTTATTTAGATAATCTAAGAGGCTAAGATAGATTTAAATTAAAATCCAAATCCAATTAAAATTTTCCATCCAAACACAATCTTCAAGAATTTACCACAATAAAAAAACAATATGCTGGCTCCTTAATTTTGGGAATCTAAATAAAGTGTATCATTTTTTCTACCACCTAATTAAGGTGGTGGTTTTCTTTGTTTTGCGAAATAGAGGTGCATCCGGTGATTAGGAAAATGGCTTCTTCAGCCTTATTCCAGACTGCGGACCCAACCAGTATCGTACAGCACACGATTTGTATCGATACATAATACGGATACGAAAAGAAATGTAATTATTTTATAATTCATAATACGTGGAGTGGATTTAATCGATATATATATTATGGTTCACAGTACAGTGACAATATAATTGTCTTAAGAAATTTGAGTATATATATTATTTACAAACAAGTTATTAGTTAATTGTGTTAGAATTTGAATTGTATTATAGTTTTAATTATACTAGAATTTTAGATGTATTACAATTTTAAATATGTATGTTTATTTTTCAACGATAGAATTTCACAACCCTATTATGACCGTATTGGTATACATTTATAGTGTTTTGATATACTTATACTAATACGAAAATCAAAAGGAGAAGAAGCGTATTAAGTAATGTCCATAACTAAATGACACTTTTTGCTTTTCTTATTTTTTTTCTTTAAGTCCCCAGCACTAAAGATGCATAATGTTTCGAAGGCCTAACTCTACTTTGTACCTTAAATTTGCACATGATTCTTACTTTGTATTTTATACTTTTTTTTGGACATTTTGCATTCTGAATTGTCTTTTTTTTTTTTTCCACTTTAGTTTAAAATTTAATTCCGTTAATAAAACTAACAATTTTAGGGTGCATGAACAACACACGCCTAACTTGACAGTGCGTGTTGTTCAGGAGCCCTAAAGCCGTTAGCTTTATTGACATAATTAGATTTTAGACTAAAGTAAAAAAATTAGACAGTTTAAAGTGTAAAATGTCTAAAATAAAATATAAAATACAAGGTGAGAATCATTTACAAGTTTGAAGGTGCAAAGTAAAATTAAGCCTGTTTCAAATATTAATAATCTCCTTCCCAAACATGGGCAGCTTTTGGCCAGTGTAAGAACTGCTCATCCTGCTATCGTTTGATAATAATAATAATAATAATAATTCATCCTGACATGTGAAATACTCGGATAGATGGTAATGATCATATGATATAAATTAAATTGAATAAAATAAATAACATTAATTGATAAAAATAAAATTATATAAAATTTAATTATGAGTACAAAATGTATAGGTCCAAGAAATACTGTACCTGAATACTAAATGTTTAAGTGTTTTCCATCCGAAATTACATAGAATTAGCTTTGAAGAGAATATATCTTACTACAAAAATAAATCAGGATAACACAACTGATAGAAGCACTAGCAAAAAGACGAGCCAAATTGCAAAATGTTGTTCAAAAATTCTGATGGATCTAGAAGCAACACATCCACGTATTAAGAAGGCAGTAGCAAACTATATGATCAAAGAATCTAGTAGCAGCATAAGAGTAACACCAAAGCAAACACTGAGAGAAACCAAAACCCTAACCCTAACCCTAACTATAAACCCTCAACACTAAATATTTAAAGGAAAATAATTTATAAAGTTACAAATTCATGATCACTTGTCAAATTACTCTACATAGTAAGATCTTATGCATTTTAAATCACGTCTCTCTGATTTTCCTTAGTCAGATCTTTCTTTCTTTTTCAATCTAGTGACGTATCAATAATTTTTATTTGTCACTTTGTATTTATCACTTTATATAGATGCACTTATATTTAAAAAGCTCTCTGTAAATAAACTATCTTCATCTTTCCTCCTCTATCTTTCTCCCATATTTTGACTTCCATTTATTTTTGTTATTCGTATAGCAAAATACACTAATTACCAAACTATTAAATTGTTGTATATAAGGTCACTAAACTATTTATTTTACAAATTTAATTACTGAATTACATTTAAGTGTGTGTCTGGAGTTACTCATTCTATTTCCATGTTTAAGTGTGTCTCTAGAGTTACTCATTCTATTTCCATGGTGACTGCAAATACACACTTAAAGTGATTCAATGACTAAATTTGTAGACAGAGCGACTCCAAACACACATTTAAAATAGTTCAATGATCAAATTTTCAAAATAAATAATTCAATAACCTTGTTATGTATATGCAACAATCTCATAATTTGGTAACCATTGGTACATTTTGCTCTCAATCATATATATTAAATTAACATGCATGAGTTTCTAAAAATAATATTTTCTGATTCTATTACTTTGTGATTCCTGAACCACTTTTAGTGGGTAATGAATTGAGCGTTTATATTTCAATTTTTTCTTTAACCAGTAAGACCAATTTGAATTAATACTTTAGTCCTATATACACCGATTCGATCCATAAACTCCATAAACACCACTGAGACAGACAATCATGTCGGTCTTGTCAAAGAAGGCTACCTCTGCTTTGATTCAATAGTAAATGCAGGAGTATGGACTGTTACGAGACTAATTGCAATGTACGGGACTTGAATTTTATAATGGGATTTTATATGACTTTAGCCTCGTCCACCTATCCTCATAGCTAGATTCATGTTTTGGCAGTGATCTGTATTTTTAAGGGTTCTCCCAACATGCAAGTCACTAGTGGCGAAGCACTGAGAATGAATTTGCAATGATGACACGACGACACAATTATAGAACCTTTCTTCCACTGTATTACCTGTAACTCGACATAGTCTGACAGGTAACATGTTCTACGATTTCTTAGTAACCTAAGTCCTTTGGTGCTAACAAGAATAGCGGTTCCAACGCACTTGGAGCAAATTTTCTAGCAAAAAGATAGCAAATTGAAGTAGGCTGGTTGTTATATGGGCAAGTATTATTTTCGAGCATTCTCTTCATTAACTGGTCTGTGATATTTGTACTTCCGAAAGTAGCAGGATGAGCCCCTTCTCGGGACCAGTCCACCCAAGTGATGCTTCTGTTTGCCAACAGGTCAGGTGCTTGAATTGTCAGCACGGTTGGGAAATAATGCTCATCCCCCACGCATGGTGGTCTACAAAACTCGTTAAACTTTGGGTAGAACTTTGTATCTGCAACTATTAAAAGGGCGAGCTTTCTGTTAATTTGAAACCACTGTGATCCTTTGCGCCACTGGCTAATTTCAACCTCTGGGTGCCATGTTCTCGTCATAATGACCTCTACGGATTAAAGCAGGATCGTCAAATGCCCCAACAAAGCTATATCTTGATTTTGTTATGTAATTGCAGATGATACTGAAATTGTAGAGGGGAATGCATGACTGGATAGTAGAACAAACCACTCATTGTTGATATCGAGCAATGCATTAGCTAGAAGTCTTCTCTCAGCATCACAAATACTCATCCTCCCCCATTTTGCAACCTGTCAACGATGGAAATGAGAAACTCTGCAGTCAGCACCTCAATATAAACTAGAAGAACTAATCAACGACTGTGCATATAAAGCTCATTGCTAGAACAAATCTATGACAAGGAGCGCAATCCACAAATTTGATAGACCTGTTTCTTTCTTCAGCAAGACCAACCAATCATTGGCAACATGTGAAGCAACACTCATACAAATTCTAGTAGGCATTTGAAAGAACATATTTGAAATTACAGGAATACAATATCAAACAGATCGAGATTACATACATGAACATGTTACTTCCTGTTGCCTATAGTCTACAGCTATCACTAATTACCCAATACGAGTTAATTTAAGAGATTAAGGAAGAAATGAATAGAAACCAAGAAACCATGAAAGTAACTAAATGAATGCATTTTGAGGACAATAAACGGCTCAGCACAGATTAACAGAGAAAAGCACCAAAAAGAAAAAATATTGCTAAAGAAACATCAAGGGAAATTACAACGTCAAATTCACGTGATACTGTATGATTAAAATTGCATTGCATTCAAGGAGAACAATAGCTCCAAGACAACCAGGGAGTATATTCGAACAAGTTTAGTTTGTTATTAGAAAGGGCACCATCAGCAAGTCAAGAGCCATCTTATAGTTTAAACAACCCTCTTCCCAAAAGTGCAAAAATGTAGCACTATATTTCCCTGAAATTAATGCATTGTGGTTTTATCTAGGTCTTCTAACTTGTTAGGAAAAGATGACATCATACTCCGTACTTCCCTTGTGAGATCTATCTACATATAGGTCTCTTTCACTTGGGAAACACAGTTACACTTGACAAGCTGGACTAGAAAATCCCAAAACCAAAACCAGTTCACATGCTACCCTTACAATCTTAGCAAGACTAAATGCAAAACAAGTTGAAAATTTATTGACAACCTTTTACAACCTAACTTGCAGCACTTAAATATCAAAGTTGAACTTGCACATCTTCCTTGTCATTGAGACATACAAATAGCCCTGTTCGAATATGCATTTATGCATCTCTATTTGTCAAAACGAGCAAACAGAAAAATATGAAAACATCACTTCAATATTATCCTATCCGGTCTTTTAATACGAACTCTTTATTTGAGAAATTCTACTGGACACTAAAACTTAAGCACTCTGTTATAAACTCCGAGGCTTAAAACTTGAACTCTTGGGATTTGGACAATTGAACTTGAGATACCTGAAAACTATAACAAAGGACTCCTATTTACACTAGTAAGTTTCCCGACAATGGATAGCAAACTTCCTCTAGAGTCCATTTAATGTTCAATCCACGCATGAAGATTGGGTGTGCAAAGATTTGCAGCTAGCCATCCCTATGCCTACTACTACAATAGCAAACAAAGGCTTCAATAAATGCAACAAAACATCACCCTACTTTGTTGACTAAAGGCAGTGCTGCCTGTCTTCTCAATAGAAACTACAATTGTATCTACGAGTCTTTTACTAGTTGATGGGCATAATTTTAAGATGCAAAAGCACAAAAGTCAAGGGGCAGATGATTCCAGAATCTTAAGACCTACACCTGCATAACATTAAATTCGAAATCTACTTTCATGTAGCCTTTCCAGGCCTTACAACAAGATATAAACACAATCATCACAACCTACACAATGAACTAAAGTCTAAGAAGTAACATGTTTCAAAATGTAGCCATGTTCTGCGCACAAAAAGGACAATTTAACAGTTCCAAGGCACTTCTTAAATGCAAAACAAGATAAAAGGCAAAAAGACATATTGGAGGATGCAAGGCTCAATGTAGAAAAAGCAGTAAATGCAAAGCACAGGGTTTGCATGACTAGAAAAGCGCAAAGCTTCAAATTTCAGTCACTAAATTGCACGTAGCATATATATTTCAAGAAACTGAGATCAACGTGTCACGTTTGATTAACACATTTCTTTAAGGTTCGGCAGGAATCATGTATCCATGGAATGTAAACATGCAACTATCCAAGCATTCAATGTCTCTTAACCGAAGGAGGAGAAAAGTGGAGGATCAAATCTATCTGTTACTGAATTGTAAAAAGAGGACTGCTACATTACAATGAAGAATTTAAAGCATCTATAAGATTAAGTAAACAGCTATTCGACACAATAAAAAGTTTGGGGACTCTGATAATGAACATTTAAAAATATTGCTAGGGGACATAAATATTACCAACTAGAAGGGCCAAAGAAAGATTCCAAAAGTACTTAGCTCTAGCATCAAAAGACCACAATATAAGCCAAAGCAACCTGCATACGAAGGGTGAAAACTGTGACACTTTTATCTTCAACAAAATCCTCACAAATATTGAGTTGTTTCATACGCCATAGACAATCAATCATATCATAAGAAACAGTAACTAATACAAAGATTGTTAACTACTTATAGCAATTGGGGAAATGAATAAATGTTGACAAAAGCATACCTGACTTGGAATTTGTCGTCTATAGAAGGCTGATGTCGGAGGGAAATCTGCTTGATATGAAGGCAAAGAATGAACATATATCTCATACAACCCGGAATGTTCCTTGAAGAACCTCTCCCAAAGTGGCACTAAAGGCAATGGCCCCTTAGTCAAAAACATGAAAGCAATCTTCGGAACCCTATTAAATGGATACTTCTTGATTCGGGGGGCCGATGATGCCCTCCAAAACAATTCTTCATCACTCATTGAGTGAAGCAACTTTGATGGAGGCTTGATCCAACATTCTAATGTAACCAGTTCCTTCTCGAAACAAGGTTGTAAACTAGGCATCACTGTTGCCACTACATCATTAGCTCCATGATGCGCTAATCATGTAAACACTAACCACAGAAAATATGAAGCACAATCCCAAAAACAGCACAAGCAAGTGAAGCAACCTATTAGGCAAAGCCCTAATTTGGCTTGTCCTGTGTACAACAGCAAATTCTTTACCATTTCCCATTGATAAATCTACTGATGGCAATCCACCCAACAATCAATTTCAAAATTCACTTAAGGAATATCTTGTTTCCTAACACATCAAATCAAAAATCCAACACAACCTTTATATCCCTTCAATCATCTGAAACCTACAATAATAAAGAAATTACACTTTTCTCTCCAAGTCAAGAATTGGAGTTTATGATTAAGTCCCAGATAACAAATCAACAAGTTTTCAACTTTATCTTTCTGGGGTCTCTTGAATCACCAGAAAACAATCAAGTTTGAAGCTTATAGATAGTCTATATATAGGAGGAAAAAAATGGAGAAAAACAGAACACAGCAGAGGAACATAGTACAAAGTACCAAAAACCAACTAAAAAGAACACTTCATCTTCATGAAACTGACAAAAAGGTTTTAAAAAAATATATTGCCAATTGGAGAGATTACATTTTACAGCAGGTGGCCTTGAGGTTAAAATGAAAAACAGCAAAAACTTTAATATGGGATCAGATGGTTTTGGAGAACTAAGGAAAAATCCTTGGACAATTATGAGGTTAAAAGTACTAGCACTACTACCAAATAGCAGTTTGAGTTTTAGGTAGCAAAAAAGGTAGAAAAAGGGAAAAAAATAGTACTTGCAAAATATGTTAAAGGGAAATCTTTTAATTTGTTGCAGTGTAGCTTTAATTGTGCCAGACATTGTTCATAGGAGAGTTAATAAGGTAAGCAAAAAGCAAAGGCCAGTGAGATAAATGACCAAAAAAAGTGAAAATGAGGTTTGTTTGGCAAGCATCAAAGGCTATAATGTTTGGGATTTTTTTTTCTTTTTTGGTGTGTATGGGTGGGTGTGGTTATCTTTCTTCTACCACCTAATTCAAGTGGTGGTTTTCTCTATTTTTGTGAAATAGAGGTGCATCCTGTGATTAGGAAAACGACTTTAGATTTATTCCATACCATGGACTCATGACCAAATGACACTTCTTGCTTTTCTTGACCTTTTTCTTTAAGCCCCAACAAAAGATGCCTAATGTTTCGAATATTAATAATCTCCCTTCCCATATAGACAGCTTCTGTCCAATGTAAGAACTACTCATCCTGACGTGTGAAACACTCGGATACGCGGTCTCACTTGTAAACCTGTAATGTAGATTAAACCAAATACAATGAATGACATTAGCTGATGTAAGCAAAATTACATAAGATTTAATCATGATCACAAGATGTACACGTACGGTCCAAGACCTGATCTACCTAAATATTAATTATTTTACATCCGACATTACACAGAATTAGCTTTGAAGAAAATACATCTTACTGCAAAATAAATCAGGATAACACGACTGATAGACGCACTTGCAAGAAGACTAGCCAAATTATAAAATGTAGTTCAAAAATTCTACTTTGGAAAAAGAAGCACATCCATGTATTAAGAAGGAAGTAGCTTACTGTATGATCAAAGAATCTATTAGCAGTATGAAAATAACACCATCTGGTGCACAGTGCAAACTCGCAGAGATACCACAGACATCTAAGCCAGCAAAGGCAGTCAATAATGGACATACTATCTTCCTCATTGGCCACTTCCAGCCCCGAACGGATGCCCAAAGGTGAGATAGGCTCCTCCGAATGAAGTAACAATTCAAATCTACAGCTGGACAGGTGTATAAAAACTCGATGGACTATCATCAATTTCAACATCAATCTATGGTCAGAAAAAACACATTACAGACAAAAGCAAGGCAGAAGTGGAGAATTAGGAAAATATTATTATTCCACAAGAAGTGAACATAAGTCTGTCAACAGTTGTAACCACATATTCAAGCGGTATATCTTCAACGTAACACACCATCATGAGGCAACTCATCACAAACATCACAAGCTGCAGTTCAAAATTTCCATTTTTGAACAGAAATTGCAAGAAATAGTTAGTCTGTATGATTCCTATTTACGCAGCTAATTGCACAAATAGACACTACTTAGTAACATCAAAAGTAGCACGAAGGTCAGAAATCATGACTGGGCACTCTCCCTTCTCATCATATTCAGCAAACTCCCCTCCAGACAAATCAAAGCCATCAAATTTCGTCCCTTCAAGCTACAAAAAGAAAAGACGAAAGAGTAATAAGTTCATGAAACTGACATTAAGATGACATGAGATGAAATGATATAGCTTTCAGAAATTTTTGGCCAATTTACTAAAAATATACATGAAATTGCTGGAATTATGAGCGAGGCAAGAGTAATTAAACATCACGTTTTGACAGCATAAAACTATTTCATATACATATCGAATGCCATAAGCCCACATCATGAAGGAAGTTGGCACCTGATAAATACAATAACATGGAGAATCATTCAATGCCTTATTTCACATAGCCCACTTGAGAAAAGACGGGCAAATATACAAGCACATCCCAGCAGAACTTTTCTTCTCCAACATGAAGAGAGAAATATAGCAAAACCCTCCTTCCCCCTTCCATAACATCTCTAATTCCAAAAATTACCATTTCAGGTTCACATCTTTCATGCAAGAACCAGAGCTATGACCGATTCAGTTTGATCAAACAATTTTGGGTGGGGAAAACAATAAGCAGAGAAACAGGTCTTCCATACAGAACCAGAGTTCGTATCAAGTATGACTAGCTAAGAATATCATGCAACCAAAATTCTTTCCTGTTAATAGATGATTATCTCTGTCTCCAGAACTAACATATAGATACTTATCTAGTATGTATATTGAAAAGGAAACACAGAACAACAAATAAGTTTTAGATTTTACAATTCGATTTACAGCGAAAAAGAAATCAGAAGTCTCCAATCCCCAAAACATATATCAACTATGGTAAACACTACTAGCTGCAGAAGCAGGCTCCAGCTGTTAAGACACTTGATGATTGACACAGCGACCAGAATAACTTTAACAAAAACTTGCAGGTGCCTTGTCAGAATGGTTCCAGGACATTGAACACAATATTGGTCTAGTTTTCATAGATCAGAATTTACTTCCTAAGTGTAACTTGTCACAGTCAGATGGTGAAAAAAAAAAAGAGCCTCAAAGAGACGGGAATGCAGCAATTAAATATTGCCTAATCAAATCAAATATATCAAAAGTACTGGCACATAGATAACAACACCCATCAAGAGTAAAATCGACATATATGATGACCAGATTTAACACTCTAGTCATTTTTAAGTTGCAATTCAATATCTGGTCTGAAAAAAATGTCTTTCAAAGAGAAGTTTCACGTTTCATTTTTGTTTTACCTTTTTCTGGTTCTTAATTAGATTTATTCAAAATGAATTCCAAATATTTTAATGGAAGTACATTATAAGTAGAAAAACTATCTTTTTCTCACATAGTCAAGTTTAACAGGTAGTGAAAGTGCACTATAATTCATGTCCTGAAGACAGAGTAGACTTTGCCACGAAGCTTATACTTAAGACATGTAAATTGGAAGAAGGATCAGCCAGTAGTAGAAGATGCAGATAGAAGTGGCCTAAGGTAGACGAAAAAGACAACATGAATTAGTTGTTAAAATGTGCCAGTAAAATATTGATCAACAGAAACTTAAATTATGCAACATAGACAACTACATATTACGAAAGCAACAAAGAGTACAAAAACTATAGAAGCATTTACTTACAGATTCAACCTGCCATCCATCGCCAAAAGAGAAATCCAAAGGCTCAAAACCCCTGCAGTCAAATACCATCAGTGGAGAATAATGGCCAGATTGACTTTGTATCTGTGTCAGCGGACGCCCTTGGCCAGTAACCATGGTCACAGTTCCCTCCCTTGAACAGAACTTGCACTGGAAGCATGAGAAGAACGCATTAATGGAGTGAAGTTTCAATCAACCAATAGAAGGGAAACTATTCGGTGTCGCAATCAATTTACAGAATCAGTAGGACAAACTACAAACAAATTGGAAAATGAACTTCCTATAAAAGTTCATTAACACTGTAGATTAATCAAAATAATCTTTTTCTTTCACAAGATTTTCAGTGCAACAAATATGTCACTGTCTATAACTGTGGATATATGAACATTCAGTGCTTAAAAACAGAGTAGACCATGAGAGGATCACCTTCTTAACAAGATTAGTACTTCCCTTGCCATGGGGAACTACATCATTCAAGCTAAGACAAATCTCTTTTGGGGTCACCTCTCCACAGCTCCCACATTTCAGCTGAAAATGAAAATTAAAAAGGTAAATATAAGCAAAAAAATATAAAACTTCAGGCAGATCAACACTTCAAACTTGATATCATAAAACAAAAGAAGAAAATAGAATATTTAACACAAGAACACTTGAAAGGTAAGAGATCATGAAACTATATTGGTGTCCACGAACATGACAATTAAATCAGAAAGCACGGCTAAATGAAAGTGACTTATTAAAGAACAAAAAGAAATGCATTCCATAGAACTATCACAAGTCACAACGCTAAGATGGGATGCCAATGCCTCCATATCAGAAAGCAAAATATGACCACCACTGGAGCAAAATCACTAAAATGTATGAAAAGCACTGATGCAGTGTAAAAATGTAGAACAAAAATATGGCATTTCACAAAGCAAGGTAATGAAACAATTGAAGAAAAAACGGCTAATCTATTGCAGTAAGGACATGAAACCATTGTGTTTGATAAATTCTTGGATTAAGAAAGGTCCCCTGTTTTTCCTTCACCACCCTCCTTTGTGGTACAGCAACTGTAAAGGGAGAGGCAGTGAGAAGGATACGTAATGACACACAATGTCAAAGATGTTGCACATTCTTCGGCTAAGAGCCATTAACCTCAAATGAAAGAGGAAAAGACCAGGACACAGGATATATTTCCTCAAAGAATTACATCGAAAGTTTCAGAAAAATAAGTTTTGCGGGAAAGATGAATAAAGATAGATGCAAGTGAATTAACACATGCCCAGATGAGGAACTAAAACTGAAGTTCACACAATCATCAAATCTTTTAAGGCATCAGGGTGAACATGTCTGATTTTATATACACAAATATAAACATATATAGGGTACAAAGTTTTCAAAGAATCAAACCTAGATAAACCTAGTCGGAGAATTTTATATAATCATGAAAATTGGTCGACGTAAAAGAACAGATTCACCAACTATAGCTATATGCAAAATCACATCTGTCTACAAATGTAGATTATAGCACATCAAATATTAGTTTATCAGATACACGGTTGAAAAACTCCCAAATGACAGAAATAGAAACTAGGAGAAAGAAACAAATAAAAAGAAACGCACATAAAAGAACTAACATAACAGCAAATGAAGCAATAACTATGCCTATTATTCTATTAAATTTCACTGATTCAACAATATTTAAAAGTTTAATCGAATTAATCATAAAGAAAAGGACACATTAAACAAAATAAACCAGCACAAAAGGCATAAACTCAAGTTACTAAAGCCCCAAAAAAATCGAATTAAAAGAGCATTCACCGTTTCGATAGAGTTCGAGATATATCTAAATTAAATAAAGAGCCAAACTATAATATTATACTCACAATAATTTTAAAAAAAAACGCATTTTCACTGGAAAAAAAAAAACAACAGAAATGAAGAACGTACTACTCGAATCTAACTCGCTAAATAATCAGCGACAGAAATACACAGAAATTTGCAGAAGAACGAGCTTAATCAAAGTGATGGAAATAATTTTCTGAGAAAAATAGAACAAATTTATCCAAAGGAGCTAAGCGATGAAAAATAAAACCCTAGATTACTGAGTATAGAAAAATGTATGGAGAAATGAGAGGGGAGACCTTGAAGTAGAAGTTGAAGGTAGGGTCGTCACATCCGCCTTGAGGCTGAAGATTGGTGAGGTTCTCCAGCTCCGCCGTGATCATCAGCTTGTAGTTCACCATTTTCTCTCTCTCCCTAGAAGTTTCTCTTCGCTCCTCTCCTTAGCTCTGATGTTCCTTTTGCTCCACTGCTGTTCGGTCAGCGTTTTGGCTTTGGTTGGGAATTTCTGTGGGGCGAATATATGTTGGCCAAAATTTAGTACTTTACATTTGTATAATACAATAGGGAAAATCGCTGAAATAGTCCTTCAACTTTTACACTTTAGCCAAAATAGTCCCTCAACTTTTTTTGTAGCCAGAATGGTCCTCTAACTTTTATTTTTTAGCCAAGATAGTCCTTTCATGTGAAATTTATAAATAAAAAAAAAGTTGAAGGACCATTCTGGCTAAAAAATAAAAGTTAAAGGACTATTCTGGCTAAAAAGAAAGTTGAGGGACTATTCTGGCTAAAGTGCAAAAGTTGAGGGACTATTTTGGCGATTTTCCCTAATACAATATTATATACTTTAATATTTGTATTATATAAGCGTTTAAAATTAAAAAAATAATTTTTTAAAAAGAATTATATAATTCCTCTAAAATTTATTATAGTTATTAAGTAATTTATATTATATCTATTATAGTTATGTAAGTAATTTATATATAGTAATTGTTTAAGCATTTTTGTATAAAGACTTACATTTCAATATGGTTCCGTCTTTGTAGTAGTATGATCAGTACAAATGAATTTTTCTTATTAGTTATTGAATAATTATTAGAAAGACACTGATTGCTCAATGAATATAAAATTAAGTCTCACTCAAAAAAAATAAAACAATAAAACACTAAGGATCACTAATAAATTTTAGTATATATCTTTTTATACCAAGTGGTTTAGATGAATTATTATGAATTAATTTCACTTTATCTCTTAACCTCATTATTCGTTAAGTTCAATACAACGTGCCACCACTAATAAAAAAAAAAAAAAAAAACCTTAAAACTTTGTTTGAGTATATGGCTCCCTCCACAAATCTCATTCTTTCAGTTATCTTTCTTTTCTTTTTTTTTTTCTGCCATTTTGTTTATATGATTCAATAACTTTTTATCTTTCATTATCATGTTTCAAAATTCTTTAAACTCTATTTATTAAAAAAAAAATTATATATTTTGGGTGTCATAGAAAAATTTGTCCACACATAAATAATTGGATGGTAAAAATGTCATTTTAGATGAAAATCAAATATTAATAAATTTGATTGTCAGTCCAAGACTTTAGTATCTAAAAAATAATGTTTGTGATAAAGTGATAATAACCCCTAGAAGTTAAAGGGTGAAGTAAAATTAATCCTAAATTTTATATTTTCACATGTTATATATATATATATCGAACAGGTTTAAACGAATTACTACTACTATTATTATTATTATTATTATTATTATTATTATTATATTTGTAAATGTTACATGTATTGAATATTGATTGTATCAAATTTTTTAATATTGAAAAAATTCTTTGCTAATCGTGCTGCAATGCGGTATGATTAATAACAACCATCAAATTATTCATAAATCAAGGAGCTCCTTATTTTTTGGATAAGTCCCATATTTATAGTCAATTGAACGTATGTACTAGCCGCTTGCTTGCAAAGAACTACTCTGAATATCTACTTGCTTCTCAAATTTTGACAGGTAAGGAAAGCTAATTTGGACTCCATCAATTTTTTCCCCCTTTCTTAACAAGTTCAAAACTTTGTTATGATGCTTTGTCCAATTCTGTCTTACCAAAGAAGACTGATTTATGTTTTAAATTTTATTAAGCTAAGTTCAAAGATTCACTTGTTAGAGTTTGATTTAGTTAATTAGTGAAATAATTTTCAACGGGTTTCAAGTCCATTTTATTTAATCATCCACAATTCAAGGTGTATTTTCCTCCTTTTTTTTTTTTGTAACAAAAATAGGATTCCGGCATATACTGTAAGAATGGAAAATCATACGGATTGAGAAAAGGTCAATTGGAGACCAAGTAATGAATAATGAAATATGGTATATATAATAAGTAATATTATTGCCAAGAATGGTTAATATCACAGTAAAATGTGAATAAAATAATCAAATTATCACATCCCTTAGCCTTCTTTCATAATAGAAAAAGGTATTTTGATAATATTATTATCTTTTTGTTGCTGTAATACACTAACATTCTTATTGTGGGAACAGCATTTGCATATGTAATAGTACAACAACGAGGGATTTGGAAGAAGAGTAATTAGTTTTGTCCACTGAAATATGCGTCGTGGCCTGTTTTGATCTTGGAAAAAGAGAGGTATATTACTTTCTTCCTAAACTTTATCCTATCAAAGAAATTTAATTGATCTTTTTAAATTTTGGGCATTGACTTGTATTATTGTTAGAGCAATTTATATCCTATTGGAGTAATTTTGCTCCGCAAGACAAAAAATGACCCAGCTAGTCAAACCTCCCATAAATTACAAGATTTTATTTTTGTCTCCTTCCATGTCTTCTGCTATCCAAAAATCCCGCCTCCTTTACCCCCTACCCCTTTCTTTTTTTCTAGTTTTCTTCTGCAAATTCCATCTCCTCTCCTGTGTCTCCAAATCTCTCTTTCAAGTTAGAATTTTTTTTCTCCAATCCTTTTCTTAATAGTTGTAAAAGTTCCCAAGCCAAGTAGATTAAAGGCTTACTAAGCATGTACTATTATTTTTCATGTCATGTCTAATTTTATTCTCACAATTGGTCCAATTTATCAAGATTAAAATTTGACAAAGAAAAAAAAGATATTGCTAGTTTGTTTGCTTCTCATTATGTACATAGAAATAAGAATTTTGTTGTAATTTGTCTTTTTGTTGATTTTGTTTATAGTTAGTTAACTAGTCTTTCTTTTTTTGTTGAATTTGTGTTTTACAATTACTCTAGCATTAATTGTTCTCTCTTTTTCCCTCTCCTTCTCTTTCTTTGGCTAAAATTGGTCTTATAATCCCGCTATAGGATATTTGGTACGTTTTGATTGTTGGTCAAAGAAGGTGAAAAATACAAGGAAGAGGAGAAAGAAGGAAAGTAATTCCCTTTAGAGATAGTAGGGGTATTCATAGTTTAATTTAACCAAACAAATCGACGAACCAAACTAGTTTGGTTTTCGATTTTTAGATAATCAGTATTCGGATGAACCGAATAAAAAAATTGGTTATTCACAATAGTTTGGATTTGGTTATTAAAAATCAATAACCAAACTTTTAGATTTGTTAGTTTTATTTTTAGTTTTTTAGTAACCCAAATTACCGAATTCCATTTTCTATTCATATATTCAATACTTGAGTATCCATTTTTCTTTGTTATTTTATTTAGTCTATAGTCTTAGTTTTAGTAGTTTCAGGTTTTGGTTTATTATAAATCAACTAGTGAAATTCAGTTAATCAGATAAAGCGAAAAAAGTTTGATTAACCAAACAACCAAAAAAAAATTAGTTTGGATTCGATTTTGATTTTCTTCCACCAAAAATTGAAAAAAACAAAATCTTTTAATCGAATTACCGAAAACCGGCCAATGAACACTAAAAAATAGTACACAGTGGCCTAAACACTCTTGACTTCTTCCAATCATGTCTGATAATTAAATTATCAGTGATTATTTTTTAGTTTTTTATACAGCTAAACATTGAGTATTAGCCTTCTAATTAAATAGTTGATACAAAAATGCCAAATTATAAAACAGAACTAAACTCAAATTTTCAATAGCTTACCAGATATTATGGGTGTTCAAATCCAACCCAACCCAAATAAAGTTGGGGCTAAATTGATTGAATTATCATGTTTCGAGTTATTTGAGTTGGGTTACCCAAACTTAATTGGGTTGGGTTGGATTTTGAAAAATAAAACCCAACCTAATAACCCGATAACCCAAATATAATTTACTTATATTTTTTCCTTATTTTCTTTTTAATATCATCTAACTTGTAATCTTTTTTTTCTTTTCATTCTTGACATAACATTCATCTAACAGATTATATAATTTTCCCTTCTTATTCTTGATCTAAACATTTTATTTTTTTAGCAATAATATATTTTGTAATGGATGCTCTTACAATAAATTTTATTCTATTTTTTTATTTTACATTTTTTAGATTTTAACCCAAGTAAACCCGAAAACTCGAGTAACCCGCCCGATTACATTTGGGTTGGGTTTACTTGGATTTTTATATTAGTTGGGTTGGGTTGGGTTGTAGGTTTTAAATTCTTAACCAAAAAATTCGAACCCGAAAACCTGCCAACCCAATAATTCAACCCATTAACACCCCCATCAGAGATGAGGGACACCAAAGCTACAATGGCCTAAAACCTGCATATTATTCAAGGAGAAGAAAAAAGAAGTTGGGATAAAAAAGGAGGCCCTTACATGGAAAGATGCGTTTGTTGTCAGCGGAAGCAGAGAAGACAACATTGTTGTATTAGGGTGAGTTTGGATGGAAGAAAATGGAAGGAAGAAAAG
The DNA here is from genome assembly GCA_025175665.1 of Cinchona pubescens. Taxonomy (NCBI): domain Eukaryota; kingdom Viridiplantae; phylum Streptophyta; class Magnoliopsida; order Gentianales; family Rubiaceae; genus Cinchona; species Cinchona pubescens. Next base: position 467,699 of record JANKKI010000283.1, read on the forward strand.
AGAAAGGAAGAGAAAGTTAGAGGTTTTTTTTTGTTTTTTTTTGTTTTTTTGGAGTTTTAAGTGGAGGGACAAGAAGAGAAAATAACGGAGATGAAGGGATAAAAATTTTAAAAACTTTCCTTCAATAGGTGAGAGGAAATGGAAGGAAAAGTTGGACTACTTTAGAATTAATTATGGAATGTCACATTTGTCTTTCAAATATAATACAAAAATATCAAAAGGAGAGACACTTTAGTAAAAGACTACACAATAATGAAATTTTCCTTCTAAAACTCTCAAATAGCTTTAAGAAAACTTCTCTTTCCTTCTCTTCCACTCTCTTCCCTCTTCACTAAAACCTTTCCCTTTTTTTTCTCTTCCTTCCTAAAGGCTGAGTTTGGGAGTTCAGGAGAGAAGAGAAAAGAAGGGAAACCTTTAAGTTATGAGGGAAAAGAAGAGAAGAGTAGGAAAGAGAAAGGATCCTAATCTTATTTTAGAGTTTTGGAAAAGAAAAATTTGACATATATGTCATTAAAATTTGAGCCTTTAATATTTTAAATATTAAGGTTAAAGTGGGCATTCTTGAAAAGAATAATAAGATTCTACCAACTTTCCTTCCAAATCATCCCATTTTGGAGTGAAAAAGTTTTAGACACTATGCACTTAAAATCCTCTTCCCAATCCCTCCATTCCCTTTCTTTTACTAAAAAACTGCCAAAGGAGTAAAAGTCTCCTCTTTCTTTCCCTTTCCCTCCTTTCTTCTAATAGTAATAATTTTGATAGAACTCCCAAACCCAGCCAAACTCAACCTTAATCTAGTAATTTAGGGGATGTTTGACTATCTGGGGCATTTTTGTCTTGTGAAGCAAAATTGTTCTGACATGATACAAATTACTCTGACAATAATGCCTGTTTAATAGGATAAGTATAGTATATCATCCTTATAATTTATCAAATTATTATTAAGTACTTATTGTCAATTTTAATTTGTTCATATTGCACTTTAAATTCTTAAAGATTTCGTCAAGAAAAGAAATAACAAGTAGAAAATAAAAATTTGTAAAGAAAATCCAATACTTGAAACTGTAGATTTGATAAAGGTAAATGATGATGTAATAGCATCAATGTCTTACTAACACTGAATGTGGAATATATGTCTTAAATGTTACAAAATATTCAGAGCCATTGATTAATTAATGTGATCTTATTCCTTATTTTGTCATAAAAATAGAAAGATACACTATAAAGCATCAAACTTAAGAAAGTATTTATCTTTTCGATGGTTCGATGCTCCATAATTACTAGAAATGGATAATTTTAGAGGGTCAAATTAATTGCTATTATTGCGGCAAAAATAATTCTATGAATGTACCTATACAAAGTGACAAACAAAAGTCACTGATATCTCATTAGATTCGGAAAAGAAGGAAAGAAATTTGATAAAAAATCTAAAATCAGGGGCGTTGGCCATTCAATAAGATTTTGACACGTGAATTGATTTTGAAAAGTGACTTTAAAATGTGACTTTGTAAATTATTTTCCTAATGCTATTACGTTAATGATTAGAAACCATAATTAACTAACATCTGTATTAGTGGGATTTTGATGCATGCGGGCAATAAAAACATTTGTATTCTATTAATGGTGTTACCAAATAGTAATTAATCCTAGTTTACATACAGTACAAATATTAACAACAAGCCATATTCCTTAAGGTTTCAACTCCTAATTAAAATCTTAAATTCTCTTATTTGCTCTTCTTTTTTTTTTTTTTTTCCATATTCATGGAGAAGGAATATAAATTGATGGCCGTCCTATCACTACAAATTGGTATTGCAATAATAAGCCATGGAGTTTTAACAAATGATGACTCTCATTCTAGGCTGAAATTCTAGGGAGTTGCAAGCAATGATTATCTCCAAAATCCTAATGCAACGAAAAGCATTCTTGAATATTTCTTCATCCTCTTCCAATTCACCCTATTGGCATTGTTAGTTCTCAACTATTCTATATTACTTGCACAGGAGTTCATTCCCCCACTGACCATAATGGATCACATTCTTTTCTCACGTAGTCCTGGAAAAAGGAAGTAGCCCCAAACTATCATACATTCAATAAAAATCTATCTTTTGCAAACTACATTATTCAATTGAAGATCACAAATACAATCTTTTATGACGTTATACTCAAATATAGGTTACGTAAACCAATTATTCCAAGTCATGTATGACTTTTATTTGTTAATCACAAATAACATTGTGAATTTGTATATAGTTATACTCTTATTTGAGAGTCACATAGGTGTTCACAACACTATTTATGACTCCTATTTTATTTTCGATGACTTGTACTGATCATCATCACAAATGGTCACTTTTTTTTTTTTTTAGTGATTGTCTAGAGAGAGAAAAATGAGTGCTTGGTAGATTAGTAACAAATCTTAAATTGCAATTCAAAATGTTTTTGTTGTGGATTGTATTTAGTATTTAGAAATGGTATTCATTTTTTCATTTTTTCATTGGTTTATCCAGAGTGAAGATGGTGATATAATTGATTGTGTCGACATTTATAGGCAGCCAGCTTTTCATTATCCCGCACTAAAAAATCCTAGGATCCAGGTTTGTGTGCTCAATTTCTTTGTTTCAAAAAAAAAAAAAAATCTTGATTGGAGAACTATGAACAACACTTTGCTCTGAAAAAATGTTTGGACAATCTAAAATTTTTATTATTTTTCAAATATATTTTACAATCATTTCCCAATATATTTTTCAATCACCATTTTAATCTCAAATACATCATGTCAAGTTGCTATACCACTGTCTCTTGTAATTATTCTAAATAATTTCCCAAATCAGAGGCGAACTTGAGGATTAATCTTTAGGGGGCAAAAACTATATATACATATTCTTAGGGAGATTATTTTATGATTTTTACAAAATTTTAGGGAAAAAACTCCAATTTTTTAAGGGTGTTATTGCCATCTTAAAAAAATATCAAGAAAAATAATATATTTTCAAAACCCTTAGGAAATAAGACTATATAAATACATACATAGGGAATAATTTTTTATATTATCTAAAATTTTTGAAGGGATGAAGTCTAATTTTAATAATATTGTAATAATAATTTAAAATTAAGGAGAGAAAAACATAATTTTGAAAATCTTGGGAACAACTGCTCTCCCCGCCCCGATGATCCACTCTTGTCCCAAATAGTAACTATCCAAACGCACAAGATCAAGATTTGGGTATTCACTTTGTTTGTTTTGAAAACATGTTGATTGGAGACTTGTGAATCTTGTGAAAATGGTTTAGATGCCACGAAGTTTATGGGGGTACAAATTTTCTTATCCGGATGAAACCTAGTTATATTCCAACAAAGGACATAACGACCTCCAAATCAATTACAATAAAAACGTCGAAACAGAGAAAATGAGGCATTATGCCCAATGCTGTGAAAATTACACAAGTATGGCAGAGAAGTGGAAGTTGTCTCGAGGGGACTGTTCCTATTAGGAGAATGCAAAAGACGAGTGCATATAAAGCAAGGAAGCCAAGCTTCTTCAATCCTAGCGAAGAACTCAACTTTACCACAGGAATTAAACTTCTTCAGATCAACCACTCGGTATGTATTCAATTGTCTTTTGAGGTAATAGCTAGTGAAAATTGTTAAAAAATGAAAAATAAAAAAAATGAAGAGAGAGAATAAATGAAACCATTGGTATTCAAACATTTGACTAAATTATACTTTGTTGTCCCAACTTTTAATTGTGTCATTTTGGTATCCTATCTTTGTAAATCTGTCATATTGGTGCAATTTTTCAATTCTAATGAGTGAAAGTTAGCATTGAAAATCATTACGTGCATTGCATAAGAGATTAATAGAGGTCATTTTGGAACAAAAATTAAAAAAAAATAATGTACTTTCATTATTATTATTACAACTTAAAAAAAAAAGTAAAAAGTAAAAAGTTGCATTTAATCACTAAAAATCCCAAACTTAAAATGATTAAATGCAGAATCTTTACGTTTTAATTTTTTAAGTTATAACTAGCATTTAATCCATTCGTATTTTAAAATCACCCTTTTAATCTCGTGTGATGCACGTGATTATTTTCGACGCATTTCGGCGATCGAAATCAGATAATTATACCATTGAAATACTATTTGTACAGATGAGTACTGAAATGATATAATTAAAAGATAGAATACTAAAGTGCAGTTCGGTCAAAAGTTTGAAAACTAATATCAACATTTACTTGAGGAAGGAAAAAAAAAAGAAGACAAAGTGTGTGTTAGAAAATCTGGACAGAACGGTAATTAAACGGAATAAAATTTGCCGAGGCATGTGATCACTTCTGTCCTTGAAAGTGATTTCGCCCCCCACGGGATCGTAATCCACTAATGTAGATGGGAACACCGGGCGGTCACTCTCTAGGATTCAACGACAGTCTCGGTTGCATGCACTCGCAAGCAAGGTTTTGAGTTTAATTATGAACTGCTCAATACCCAAGAAGAATAGAAGAGAAGAGATTTTTGAAGTTTTAAAGAGGTCCTCAAGGCCTTTATTTATAGTGATAGATTCGGCCAGAATTTGAAAATTACAACACTATCTTGAGAGAAAATGTAGGTGACTTGGGAGAGAAGAAATGAAACTGCCTGCCTTGAGAGAAAAGGCAAGAACTATACACAAGTCAAGTCCACAAAATAGGTAATTAGTAAACGGAATAGGTAACCAAAAAATTATAAAAAGAATACCGTGACGGAAGTAAAACTCTAATGGTTCGCACGCATGTTTTTGAGAAAAATCCCCAAACCATCAACCATGCATAGTCTAGGCTCCCAACTAGAGTTGCACAATGGCAAAACCCCAAACTCATATAATATGAAAACATCCAACACAAAATTCCAATGTGGGACTAAGATTTTACAAAGGAGGGAACACAATTGGAGGGAATTTCAAATTTAGTGAAAGTGTAATTTGGAGTCAATTTTCCAACAATCCCCCACATGACTCAAAAAATACAAAGTGGTACTGAGTACAGAAATCTAACACATAAATGAGGATGTCTTTTGGATTTGAATCGCACTTAGTGCATTCAATAGAGAAGTATACGGAAGATAGGTGATAAAAGTCTTGAACCTTTCTCCTTAAAGCACACTCCTGCATCTATGCACATGCTAGACTTTGATTCATTGTAAGCTCTCGATTTGGTGTTTTTCTGGGCCATGCACCCTACCTGGATATTCATGAGTGCTCTAGAGACGAACTCGTTAGTCTCATAGGAAGCGGCCCTCACTTTCATACTCATAAAGGTGAGTTTATCAAGTGTTTACTGCCACACACCACCAATATAGGATATAAACTCATTCGTAAGAGTTACCGACTCAACCCTCGTGAACTATAGACAATAAGCACTATCTACACCATAGAAAGGGACCATATTTGATAGTGCAATTAGAATATCTTTGTGACTTGTTATTACCCATTGAACCTATTTCATGGGATCTCCACTAATGTAGGATGGGTTTCCATCATATTCAATTCCCATCAACGGGTCTAAGTCCCATTACCCTCGATGTATCTTGGACTAAGTTTCGATTTAGTACCTTAGTCAAAGGATCAGCCAAATTCTTTTCAGACCTCACAAAGTCCATGGCGATGACCCCATTACTCATGAGTTTCTCACAATATTGTGTCTCAAACGGATATGCCGGCTCTTCCCATTGTAAATTTTGCTTTTGGCTCTAGTGATCGCTACCTGTGCATCACAATGCAAAGAAACAGAAGACACAGGTTTTGGCCACAAAGGAATGTCAGTCAATAAATTACGAAGCCATTCTACTTCTAAACATGCTAACTCTAAAACAACAAATTTCTCAGATTCCATGGTAGGTTTAGCATTACATGTTTGCTTAGATGATTTTCAAGAAATAGCACCTCTAACGAGAGTAAAAACATAACCACTTGTGGAGTTAATCTCATCATTAGTAGACACCCAATTAGTATCACCTATAAGCTTCTAGCACAGAAGAACTACCAGAAAAACAAAGTCCTAAATGTATGGTGCCTTTTAAATATCTAAACAATCTAGATAATGCATTCCAATGAAATTTATCAGGATTATGTGTGTATCTACTCAATCTACCAATAGTATATGCAATATCGGGACGAGTACAATTAATCAAATACATCACACTCCCAATAATCTTAGCATATTCAGTTTGTGAGACACTATCCCCTTTATTCTTTCTCAAGTGCACACTAGGATCAGAAGGTGTACTCACAGACTCCAAATCAAAGTGGTTAAACTTCTTTAGAATTTTTTCAACATAGTGCGATTGAGACAGTATGAAACCATTGTTAAATCTAGTCAACTTAAGACCGACAATCAAAATAACATCAGCCTCACACATGTCTTTTATATCAAAATTAGAAATAATGAAAGACTTAGTTTATTTTACAACAGTTTTATCAGTTCCAAAGATAAGCATGTCATCAACATACAAACAAATCAAGACTCCAATATTTCCATGAAATCTGTTATAGACACATCTATCAGATTCATTTACTTTGAAACCATTAGAAACTAGAGTCCTATCAAATTTCTCATGCCATTGTTTAGGAGCTTGGTTAAGGTCATACAAGGATTTAACATGTTTACACACCTTATGTTCCTGTCCTTCAACAACAAGCCCTCAAGTTGATACATGTATATTTTCTCATCTAACCCACCATTCAAAAAAGCAGTTTTCACATCCATTTGGTGCAAAATCAAATTAAATATGGTAGCAATAGCAACAAACACTCTAATGGTAGTGATTCAAGCAACAAGTGAATAAGTGTCAAAGAAATCAATGCCTTCTTTTTGTGCATAACCCTTGGAAATGTGCCTCTCTTAGTGAATTTATCAATAGAACTATCAGGCAGTAACTTCTTCCTGAATACCCACTTACACTCAATAGGTTTACACCCTTTAGGCAAATCTATCAATTCTCAGGTATGATTATACACTATGGACTCAATCTCATTCTTAACTGCATCTTTCCAAAAACTAAGATCAATTGAATTCTTTGCCTCTTTATAAGTTTTTGGATCTTTTTCAGTTATGAAAGCAGTTATAAAATCAGGCCCAAAATTAGTTTTCACTCTTGCCCTTTTACTTCTTCTTAATTCTTCAAGTCCTTCATTATCATGTTCTTCTGAATTTTGAAATTCTTGTGACAACATTTTTACAGAATTTTTATTCATTGAAAAATATTCTCAAAAAATTCGGCATCTTTAGTCTCTACAACATGATTAGACTCCAAAACTAAGAACCTATAGGTAGTACTATGAAGTGCATACCCAATGAAGACACTATCAACAGTTTTAGGCCCAATTTTATTCCTTTTAAAATCTGGTTTCCCTAGTATCCTTAGCTAGACACCCCCACACTTTGAGATACTTAAGATTAGGAGAGTAACCTTTCCAAAGTTCATAAGGTGTCTTCAAAGTTTTCTTGTGAGGTATTCTATTAGGAATATGACAAGCAGATAAAATAGCCTCCCCCACATGTTAGTAGGTAACCCAGAACTTATTAACTTGGCATTCATCATGTCTTTAAGAGTCTTTTTTTTCTTTTCTGCAACCCTATTAGATTGAGACGAGTAAGGTGAAGTAGTCTCATGAATTATTCTATTTTGTTCACAAAATTTCTTGAGTAGATTATAATCATATTCACCTCCTCTATCAGACCTAAGTCTTTTAATTTTTTTCTCCAATTGATTCTCAATCTCATTTTTGAATTTAATAGACATTTCCTCAGCTTCATCTTTCTGAGTTAGGAGAATAATTTAGTGTATCTTGAGTAATCATCAATGAAGGTGATATAATATTTCTTCCCACCTCTATTCATGTTATTCTTAAAATCCCCAAGATACACTGTGAATTAATTCCAAAAGACTACTGGTCCTCTCAACGGATTTAAAGGGTTTCTTATGATGTTTAGCTTCAACACAAATTTCACATTTTCTGAACTTATGATTAGTCCGATGAGGAATCAAATTTGAATTTTTCATTCTCCTTATGGAGTCAGCGTTCACATGTCCAAATTTAGCATGCCACATATCAATAGAATCAAAAAAATAAGCAAAAGTAGCATTCTTATTTATTCCATTGCAAGTAGCATCAAGTACAAACAAGCCCCCACAGCAAAAACCCTTTCCCACAAAGTCCCCATTCCTAGTTAGGACTAACTTATCACCTTCAAAAATAAGTTTAATAGAAGCTTTATTAAGCAAAGAAATAGAAATTAAATTTCTTCTCATGGATGGAACATGCAGCACATTGGTCAAAGTAATAGTCTTTCCAGAGGTAAGAGTCCAAAGGACCTTTTCCTTGCGTAGGACTAGAGCAGCACGAGCATCTCCTAGGAATACTTTGTTTCCCATCACTCATTCCTTCATACTCAAAGAAGTGACATTTGTCAACAACGATATGTTTCGTGGCTCCAATGTTCACAATCCATTCGGTCACATTATGGGCCAAGTTTGCTTCGGAGACAACAAAAATAATTACCTTATCATTGCCTTCAGTAAAATTCACCTGATTGGCTGGTTGTTGCTCTTGTCCCTTGCAAAACTTATTTGCTTTATGACTTGTTACTCCACAGACTTAGCAAAGTCCTTTAAACTTTTCATTAATCTTACCAAACTTTTTAAACTTACCTGATTGCTTGTTGTCTTGACTCTAACCGTTGTTGTTCCAGCCCCTTTTAGGTCCACGACCTTTGCCTTTGAGCCTTTGAAAAGCTCCTTTGGGCTTGCTATCCACCAGATTCACCTTGTTTGCAAACTCATAGGCTAGATCAATCTTATCCTTCAGACGATTGTTTTCCTCGATCTGGATGTGAGATATCAAATCATCAAGTGTCATGACAGTTTTGTCATAAGTTTTAGTGTATTCTTGTATTCTTTCCAAGAAGGTAGTAATTTCTCAACCAAAGCAGCAGCCTGGAAAGCATAATCAATTTTCATGCCTTCCTGAGTAATGTCCAGAATAATATTCTGGTATGCATGAATTTGGTTGGTGACAGGTTTGTCATCAACCATCTTGAAATCCAGGAACTTGGCGACCACGTACTTTTTCTTTCCAACATCTTCAGAGTTGTATTTCTTGTCTAGGGCCTCCCATATTTTCTTGACAGATTATAGGGGTGGTATAGATGAAATAGGGCATCGGTCAGGAAATTCAGTATGTGACCCCTAGCGGTTCCGTTGTCATCAGCATAAACCTTAGTGGATTCGGAAGGGATAGCATCTCCGAATAGGACGTATTCCACTTTAAGGGTTTGTAGGTAAAACAGAACCTTCTCGGACCAGTGTTTGTAGTTCTTACCATCAAACAGTTGTAGTTTTGACATGTTGGAACACCAGCGTTGGCCATCACAGCGACACAGAAAAATCACTTTCAAGAATGTTAGAAAATCTGGACAGAACGGTAATTAAAATAGAACAAAATTTACCTAAGTGTGTGAACACTGTCCTTGAAAATGATTTCGCCCCTCACAGGATCGTAATCCACTGATGCAGATGAAAACACTGGGCGATCACTTCCAAGATTCAATGGCAGCCTCGGTCGCGTGCACTCGCAAGCAAGGCTTCGAGCTTAATTCTGGACTACTAAATACCCAAGAAGAATAGAAGAGAAGAGATTTTTGGATGTTTTGAAGAGGTCCTCAAGGCCTTTATTTATAGTGATAGATTCGAACAGAATTTGAAAATTACAGCACTCTCTTGAGAGAAAAGGTAGGTGACTTGGGAGAGAAGAAAGGAAACCGCCTGCCTTGAGAGAAAAGGCAAGAACTATACACAAGTTAAGTCCACAAAATAGGTAATTAGTAAACGGAATAGGTAACCAAAAAATTATAGAAAGAAAATTGTGACGGAAGTAAAACTCTAATGGTTCGTACATATGCACGCACAGCACAGGGTGGGCACGCGCGTGTGTGTTTGAGAAAAATCCCCAAACCATCAACCATGCATAGTCTAGGCTCCCAACAAGAGTTGCACAATGACAAAACCCCGAATTCATATAACATGAAAACATCCAACACAAAATTCTAATATGGGACTAAGATTTTACAAAGGAGGGAACACAATTGGAGAGAATTTCAAATTTATTTAAAGTATATTTTGGAGGCAATTTTCCAACAGTGCATAGATACTTATCGTATCCATTTTCCAACTGCTTACTAGATGCCTCGACTCATAAACTGGATTCTTAATTGATCACCAACAACGTACCTAATTGCTTGTCTTGTGAAATATATAGTTGGGAATATTGCATACTAAGGGGTATGGATATATAGGAGGCAAGGGAGATAGATGTGTATGGAATCCTCCTATTGAATTTGATGATGATTTTACTAATCTCAAGTTGCCCTCAAAAGCGGCCCTCATGATAACTATGAAGCAGTGTGAAGCAGGATGGGCGGTTAGTATCGCCATAACAAATAGACACTATAAATTTTTAGATTAATTATTTTTTTTATAAAAATAACCTCTCCCCTGACTCGAATCCATGACCAACGGGTGAGGAAGCGTCTTACCACTTAAACTGCACTTCGTTGTGAAAACATATTAATTTGTAATTCAATCTATTTTAGTAAATTAAAAAATATATATGTATTGTAGGTGAATCCGGGGATCTATAAGGATAGGTAGACAAGATTTTTTGTGTATTGGACAGTGAGTTTATAATTATTTTTCTTTATTCTTCTTGTTTACATCAATTCTTTTTCTTTACCAAAGCTTTCGATGGATATTTATGAAATTTATGTGCATCTTTCCTTGCATTTAATAGGCTGATGGTTCAGTAGAAACAGGTTGCTTTGATCAGTTTTGTCCTGGTTTCGTACAAGTCAACAGGGAGATAGCACTTGGTGCTGCAATTCATCCCGTCTCAACCGTTCGTGAACTACCATATCTCCAATAATTACATACATTTTTAAGGTGAAAAGATTGATCTTGATTTTTCTTTTATTTCACATTTGGTATTATGGGTGGAATCAGGGTCCAAGCGTAGGGATGTAGCCAATTTGGTATGTACGAGTCAACAACAACATCAAATTATTTTTTACTTTTTATTTTTGGAATTTAACTTCACATTTTTTAAATTTTTTTAATAAAAGGGAGCCAATATATAGAGAAAATAAAATTTAAAAAATTCTCGTAGGGGGCAAATGTGAGATAACCTAAAAAATAAAAATATGACTAAGTTGTAATTTTATGGCGTCTCGGGAGTGAGGGAGAACAAAATAGATATATAAATTGACACATTCATCCCATTGCATTGATTGGGGGTAGGACGGGGAAGGAACGGCAGGTCGAAATGGACCAATTCAAGAAAAGAGATAGATAAATAGTCACATCCCATTTAATTGATCAGGGACTGGGGTGGGAGTAGAGATGACTGGTCGAAATGGACAACCTAAAAAAAGAGATAGATAAATAGACATATCTTATTACACTGATTGGGGACGCCCTGGGGTTTGGAGTTCAGCCCCGGTTTGATATCACAAAATGTTGACAGTTGATTATGTGTTTTCATTGTTTCAGGATCTGAAAATGAACAACTGGTGGGTAAATTACGGAGAAAGAATCAATATAGGGTATTGGCCTAGTGAACTTTTCAACAGGTTGAGAGTTCATGCTCAAACTATTCAATGGGGTGGTAAAGTTTACAATTCAAGGATTGGGATAAATCACCCACATACTAAAATAGGAATGGGAAATGGGGACTTTTTTTTACGTAAATGACTCAGGCTCTGTAAAGAGAATTCGAATTGTTGATAATTCACTTGTGTTGAAGTACCCAGGTACACATATCCTTATGCGGATGAGATTTACTGTTATGATTGCTTCCTTTTTGGCGATATTCCGGGACCTGAGTTCTATTTTGGAGGACCTAGTAAAAATTGGAGATGTCGTTAGATAGATTAATTAGAAAATATGTACTTGTATTCATAAACATTTAGCTTACTAATTAATCTTATTAATAAATCAACAAATCATACTTTTAAGTGATCCAAAAGTCTTGATCCTGTTCTAAATCACCTATTTGATATTGTCCCACCTAACTATTGATATAAGACAAATAAATGTTACTTCAAATGGTCTTCAAAATTCACATTGTGTATATACACACACGTCAATTACTCGTTAGACAGATATAAAGGGGGTCAGGAAAGGCAGCCACCACCAAGAGTTCAAAATTCTCTTTTATTCTCTTAAATTTTTTTAAAATTATTATTATGCTATTATGAAAATTAGATTTGCCTCCCCTCCAACCCCAAAAATCTTTAAAACTATATCAAACTGTCTCCAAATATATCTTTTATACCCCAAAAATTTCAAAATTATATTAATTTCACTGATTTATTTTAAAATTTCAATCTCACCCTCATAAAATTTTTTTTAAGCTACTCTCATTAAAGATATACTTACTACCCAAAAATTTTAGCAAAAACTATAAAATTTTCTCCCTAATTATACGTCTATATAGAATTGCCCACAACATTAATTCAACTCCGGCGTCCCATATCAACGACAATGGACCAGTCTTTTCTTTGGAACCCCTGGAAAACAAATGAAGCCAAAACTAAGGAGGTGTTTGGTTTATGGGTATGAGAGGAAGGAATGAGAATCAAGATTAATGATACCAATAGATATTGTTTGATTAATCACTATAGAATTTATTCTATAGGAATGAAAGTGTTAGAAAATGACCACTTTCATTTTCTCACATTCATTCTCTCACTTGTGACGTGTGTTTCAAATTTATTAATTTATTAATATAATGAAACTGATTTCTTATTCAAATCAAACAAGTAAAGACGAATGACATAAACCCATACTGATAGTGAAGTTTATGATTCTTATTTCGATTCTAATTCCTGAATAGAAGCTGTAGACACCTATTTTTGTCCCTTAAGTTGTCCCCTATTTACCTTTTAATTTGTCTCTCGAATAGATCAAAAAATTTTCTTTTAATTTTTTCTTTTTAACCTGCTCTTTGATTTTCTTTTAATTTACCCTTTAATTCCTTCTTAATTTATATTATGATGTTTAATTATTCTTATGCGTTTTATGCTTTTGAAATACTAAGAATGAGTTCTAATATTATTGAATTTTTAGATTTAAAAAAAAAAAAATTTAATTAAATTATTATTAATTAAATTAGAAATTAAATTAATTAATTGGTTTAAATTTTAAAAAAAAAAAAAAATTCAGCGCGTTAACAGTCAGCTCGACAGAGCTGTTTTGGCAACATTTTCTCTGCGTTTTTCACCCATTTTTCACCAAAAATTTCAGATGCCCATACTCCCCACATGACAAGGAATGGTCTTTGACCATTTTTACACTCAATCCAATTCATTAAAAGCACAAAAAATCAGTCTAAAGTGGGGAAAATTTTTTTTTCTGCAGAGAATTTTTTTTTCTTAAGCCTAAAAAACCTGCCAAACAGCCAACTTTGAGCCAAAATTCCATACGATTCGAGAGAGATGAATAGGACTAAACTCAAAGAAGAAAAATTGTAGAGGGTTCCTGGGGCTACAACTTCGCTTTGTAATCTTAAGCAAAATCGTCCATTTGGAGGGTCAAAAAACGTGGTAGAAAAAGGCTGTTGGTCCAGAGGATCTGCAGAAAAATTTCTAAGTCTGGAAATTTTTCCAGATAACCAAATTTGAGCCAAGATTTCAAGCGATGAAGGAGGAACTGGAATAAACTCAAAGAATAAAAGTTGTAGAGGGTTCCTGGAGCTACAATTTCTCTTTTCAAACCTGAAGCAAAATTGTTCATCTGGTGGGTCAACAGCGTGGTGGAAGAAGGCTGGTAGCCCACAAAAATCTGCACAAAAAAAAAGGAAAGGTTAGAAAAATTTTATTTCCATTTTACTCCTCCAGATTTCAGTTTTTTTCATTTTAGCCCGAGAATATTTTCTTAAATTACATTTAGGCCCTTCTGATAGGGCCCACTTGATGCCACGTCATTGATGACGTGGCACCACCAGAAAAATTGCTCCACGTCTCTGATGACGTGGCACTCCCCAGATTAGGCCACGTCAGCGATGACGTGGCATTTCAAAAAAAAAAATCCAAAATTTCAGAAAAAATTTTATTTGCGTTTTGGCCCTCATCATTTTAGATTTCTGCATTTTTAGCCCTCAAATAATTTTTTAAAATTACATTTAGGCCCTTAAGGAATTTTCTTTAATATTACTATTTTTTTCTCTTCAAATTTCTTCCAAATTATATGTTTTATGTCAATAACCACCAAGTTTTACTTTGATTTGAAATGCCATTTTCATCGTTTGAATTATCCTTTGATTGTGAAGTTACTGTTTTGCCCTTATGAGTATTAAATTGTAAATAGACTTTGATCTTTGCACATATTTTTTGATTAATTGATTTTGTGATGATTGGTGCTTTATTTTAATGTTTGTTGGTCTCAATATAATATTTATGCCTTATCTTACTTGTTAAATTATGTGAATTTACTCTTTTGCCCTCAAATTTTGGATTAGTTTTTGCACAACTAGACGTTAAATATTTGAATCAAATTCAATTTAGCCCAGGACTTAATAATTGTATCAATAATAGAAAATTGGGCTAGAAATAAACTCCGGCGTGCATGATAAATGACTATTTTGCCCCTTGGGAGTTAAAGGGCACTACAAGCTCAATGTGTACGACTTTTAATTGGACCCGGGCTAAATCTACCGTCAATGTTAATATTTACCATTTATTTTCGTTTCCTCATTAACATGTACATATTTTATTACTTTTAAACTATCTCAAAGCACACGTATGCTACAAAGCCGGCAATAATGAATACTAAAATTGAAAATATAAATTAATGACTTACTATTACAAGGTACGTTTGCATCATGACGGGTAAATTGGGTGCCGAGGGAAATTCAAATCCATGTGTAAACCTTCCCATTTTACAACAGGATTCCCGAACTCATGTTCTTGAGTTACGTATACCAGGAGTCAATCTAAACTAGGGTTTATTTTCTTTTTAAATTTTGATGTATTTTTGTGTTGTTTTGCGTGCCATATGCTATATGTTACTTTATTTGTTCTTTTCAATTAATTTGCACTTGTTTTAACGTATTTCACCATTTTTGCTGTCTTGTGTGCCGATAAAACGAGACTTACGGATTACGGATTTTAGGTCTCGTTTTATGTGCCACATGCTATCTGTTACTTTCTTTGTTCTTTTCAAATTATTTTACACTTGTTTTACTGTATTTCACTATGTTTGCTGTCTTGAGTGCCAATTTGCTCGATTTAGGTCTCGTTTTACGTGCCATATCCTGCCTACTTATGGTGTGATTTGTTCTTGCTTTATTGTACATGTTTTAATATATCTTGCTATTATACCTGTTTGTGATTAATTTGGGGGAAATTTTTGGGGTGTTGGGGTGCATCAAACCTTTAGAGCCAAACGCGCTAAAATGTGTGAATCTTACCGCCTCCAAGTGAACACAGCATAACACATGTCTCATTTATTGCATGTCCTATTTTTGTGGGTGTCGTTCCCACATTCCCTGTAGGAATTAAGAGGATCTACCCAAATATGCGGTCGTGACACAATGTGCACGTAACGGTATCTGTGGCGATCACCCAACCATCGAAAATAAGGCCCATTAGAATTGACGGATGAGATTTATTTTTGGGCCCAAAGTCTGAAGGTTCGGGAACCAAGCCTATCTAGATTGCATTAGTAAGCCTAGCCTCATGGTCATATAGCTTAAACCATAGGGTAGAATCGTGTGGATCTTGTTTAGGACACTAGCCACGAGGCGGTAAGACCCACCCATTTATCTGGCTTGTAATAGTAAATAGCCTTACAATTTTTTCTATGTAATAGTAATTAGTTTTTCTGATTCGTATGATTTATATTGGCCATGTAATTTGTATCTACTTCCCGCAAGAAAGAGTAAATTTCAATTTTTGCATTGTATAAGCCTTAGGTAGGGTCAAAGGCATATGGTTGTCAAGCCCTAATAGGAGACCCATCCCTACAACATGTTTCTAAAGTTTTATTATCCCTTGTGTGCATGTAAGCTAACCCCACCGATGTAGGGCCACCGTAGGCTACTTATTGCATATCATTAGCCGTAGAAGGGATACCTTATCGGATACCCGTGTATAGAATTGCATACCTAGTTTCCCTAGGTACATAACCTACAATGGGATTTGCAAGATTGCGTGTTCATTTTATAAAGGCTCTGAAGGGGTACAAGCCTCAGGTAAGGCTAACATGTATTTCATGCAGATGAGTTCTGCTCGAATAATTGGAAAAGCGACCAAAGTGCCCTATTTGCTACAGGAGTGGGAACGAAGATAGCTCTAGATAAGCACAGGCAAGCTTACAAAAGACTTCAAGAAGAGCAATCCTGTATTTGAGAGCAGGAATACAACCGAAAGAGGGCATGCACCGAGATGGCCGATGATCTGGGACGCCTAATGCACAATGGGGCTGCTGAATCAGCACGTAGCAAGCTTCTACGGTACGAGGAGCAAATGATGAAGATATGAGACCATCTAAAGGAGCTCGCCGAATAAGTTCAAACGGGCTTCGTCCCCTTTAGAGTTTTTTTTTGTTTTTAGGGTTCCTGGGGACGAAGCCCGTTTGAACTTATGATTACGTTTGTTTATATATATCTGAATTTTTCTTTTTTTTTCTTTTTTTATTATGTTTTAATATGTAGGTACTAAGTGTCAAAATAGCTGCCCAACGCAGCTCTATTTATACACGCTCGCGTGCACGTAAACTCTGATTTGAAGACAGTATGAGCACCGTATCGGCAAAAGATGTGGAAGGGACCAGTGGGGATCAAAACCCGGAGTGTAGCAGAGTTGCGCAAACAGATGGAATCTACCATGGCTGCTATGGCCAGTATGAACCAAGAAATGCAATGGTATAGGCAAACTTATGGGCCTCACCCCGCCTATCAGGAGATTCTGCCTCCTTATATGCCTAATCCCGGCATGGGGATGCCGCTACCCCCACTACCACAAAATCAACCTCCTCCAACTTCAGTGCCACCACTGACAGATCCAACTCCACCACCACCATCTCCTCTTGAGTTACAGTATACCCCGGGAGATGAAGCTGAATTAATGCCACCACCACCCCTGTACCGACTGTCAATGATGCCCTATTGAAAAAGATGGAGCGGTTCGATAGTTTCATGAAGCAGCAATAGGGGACAGATAAATTTGGAGCTATCGACTACCAAGATCTATGTCTATTCCTGAGGTGCAATTACCGCCAAAATTTAAAATCCCAGAATTTCCAAAGTACAATGGCACTGGAGATCCGGTAGCTCACCTTAAAATGTTCTGCAACTTGCTGGGGAATCCGACGAGCGACCTCGGATAGCAATGAGGGTATTTTCCAGAAGCCTGGAGGGAGATGCGTTATCATGGTATTTAATGCTTGATCCCAAAAAACTGCAGGATTGGACGGACTTGGCAAATGCTTTTGTGAAATAGTACGAGTTTAATCGCGACCTAGAGCCAGACCGTTTTGCATGATGAATTTAAAGAAGAAGCCCTCAGAAGTACCGTGAGTATATGAAAAGATGGAGGGCATTAGCTGCCAGAGTGAACCCATCTATGATGGGTACACTGAGATGGTCAAACTTTTTATTGATGCGCAAGAACCTCCTTACTATAAAAAGTTGACCGGGTCTATTGGAGTCAAATCATTTTCAGAAATCATCCAACAAGCAGAGGCTGTTGAAAGGGGCTTGAAAAGCAAAAAAATTATTGACATAACGGCCTTCAAACTTCAGATAGAGTCCATGCAGGGGAGCACGTCTGTGGCTAAGAAATCCCTGAGCAAGAAGGTTGACAAGAAAGAAGAGGAAGTGACTTTTATTTTCAACCAACCCAACCGCTAACCACCACGCAACTTCCATCAATACCAAAGACCTAACCCACAACCCTTTTATGCACCACATCCACTACCACCTCAATACTACCCTCAACCCGTATACCAAACACAAGTACAAATGCCCGTGCCTAATCTACAGTTCCCATATTATAATCCAAGACCACAATCCCCAAACAATCAAAGACCCAACCAGCCAAACAAATTCCCTCCACCAAACTCCAACCAAGCCAGACCACATGGCAGACCACCTAGCAATTTTACCAATCTAAGACGGCCCATTGAGCAACTATATGAGCAGTTGAGATCAGCAGGATGAGATTGAATCCCATAGCTCCTCCTCAGTATCCAGGGGGAGTTTCGGATAGGTTTGACACCAATGCCCACTGTGCCTATTATTCTGGACCCCTAGGGCATTCCACGGCTAATTGTTGGGCGTTGAAGAACAAGGTGCAGGATTTGGTCGATGCACATGAGATTGTCATTAGGAGGCCGGAACAAAGGGCTCCTGAAGTAAACACTAATTCGCTGCCATAGCATGAGCCTCATGTTGGGATGGTTTGTATAGAAGCTAAGACGGAAGAGGAAGAAGGAGTAGTCAAAGAAGTGACAGTGACTCAGACCAAACCGTTTTATTTGGATTTGGAGCCATCTGAGCCTTTTATCATAAACATGGATCCATTTGAGGTAGAATCTCAGGAGCCCGTTGTGATTGAACTACCAACACAATTGCCAATTGAGAGCACACATGCAGTACCGTGGAATTATCAACCCTCAACTGTGATAGTAGGTGGAAGGCCAGTTTCTGAGGAGGAAGTGTTCGCAATGTCACAAGGTCAGGCCGAATCACAAATGACAACAGTTTTGAGGCCGGACAATCCAACAAAGGTAAAGAGCCCATGCAGGCCCCTAAGGCTGTAGCAGACAAAGATGTGGAGGACTTTCTAAGATTAATAAAAAAAAGTGAATATTCAGTAGTTGAGTAGTTGAGTAGCTGAATAAGATACCCTTTCAAATTTCTATGCTCAGCTTACTATTAACATCCGAGCTACACAGGGAGGCACTATTGAAGATTTTGAGTGAGGCTCATGTGCCTCGTGACATTCTCACTGACAAACTTGCTGGGTTAGTGGGCAGTGTGCTGGCATCAAACCAAATTTATTTTTCTGATGATGACTTAACTTCTGAAGGGAGCGATCACAACAAGGCTCTATTCATCTCGGTTAGATGTGAGGGGCGGCATTTGCCTAGGGTCATGGTTGATAATGGGTCTGCTTAAATATTTGTCCTTTGAAGACATTGGATAAGCTGGGAATCTCTCATGACCTGGTCACCAACACAGTCCAGGGTTCAATCCGAGGTTTTGACGGGCTCAAGACAAGCCACCGAAGTACCGTAGACCTGTGTATTGGAAGTCGGTCCATCTGTTCATCAGGTCACTTGCCAGGTTCTTCCAATTGTTGGGGTATATAATTTGCTGCTGGGACGCCCCTGGATCCATTCTGCTGGGGCTATTCCGTCATCTTTGCATCAAAGGGTTAAATTCATTTACAATTTTAAGCTGATCACTGTATTTGCCGAAGATGACCACGCCATGATGGTCAAGGAGGAAGTTGGGAAGAGCAGTGACACTCCGGTGCCTTTCTTAGCTTATGATGTGGTCTCCATAGCCGAGGGCCTGGAGAACAGTCATCAATGAAAGCTGTCTGGGATAAGGCGAGTGTAATGATTGCAAAAGAAATGCTGCGTGGAGGATATCGCATCGGCCAAGGTTTGGGGATGAATTTGCAAGGCATAATACACCCTATTGATTTACTAATGCAGATGAATATATTTGGGCTCAGTTTTCGCCCGAATGCCAGGCAGTTGAGGGAGATTAAGGAGTTGAAGAGAGCTGAACAGAAGGTCGAGCATTGCCTATTGTCATTCCACCTCTTATGATTACTTTCCCACGTTCTGTCGCCATTATGGCTCCTGATGCAGATGAGGCTGAAAAGGAGGACCTTATCCAAGGGATAGCCGAATTATTTACGGGGGTAATTATTCAAGAGCAGGCGGAGGAGGATGACACTGAGCTGCCATTTGCTGAGATCGACCAACTGCACAATTGGACATCTGATGATCTTCCTAGTCATAGGGAGTTTTGGTAAATTTGAAAGGATATTATTTTTAGTTTTGCTCCTTTTAATTTCATCTTTGTATGTATGTTTCGTATTTTTTAAGCTGTTTTGTTTATGCCATCTAGTCAAGAAATAGGTGCATGCACAGTATTGTATTCATGATTCATCTCGTTCATTTGTTTTGGAGATGAATCTTGAAAACAATTCAATTAGTAAGGCAAGTACAATCATGATATTGCCTTCATCTTACAATTTTGATTCATCTTATTCATCTGTTTTGGAGATAAATTCTGAAGACAATTGATTTTTTATAGCATGGCCAATGAATGTTAAGTTTATGTTCTCTAGGATCACTTGCACAAATCTTTGATTAATGAGAAATTTTTCTTCAAGATGTTTTAGCTCATTTTGTTTTCTTTCATTTCATACTTTATTTTCTCCCAGATGGCCCAAAATTAATGCTTTTGATCCTTCGGATACTACCATTTATGAGGCCGATGAGTGCAATTTCGATATCACACCTGACCCTATTTCTACACAATCTGAGAGTGATGAGGACAAGTGTGATATTGAAAATGAATTCGGGCGACATGAGGAAAAACCAAAGCCTAACTTGGAAGAAACAGAAACGGTAAACATTGGGACAGACACGGACGTAAGAGAGGTTAAAATCAGCATATATTTGACTAGAGGGCAGAGGAAAGAAATGATAGAATTTTTGATTTTGTTCCAAGACGTCTTTGCCTGGTCTTATGATGATATCTAGATGTGTATAAGAGACAGTCCTCACCCTCTCTGGGTACCTTCTTAAATCCAAGTGATCGAGGACCTTCTTGGAAAAGACAGCATTCATTAGACTCCTTGGGGGACATTCTGCTATAGAGTTATGCCATTTGGACTTAAGAATGCTGGTGCAACACATCAACGCACTATGACCACCTTGTTTCATGACATGATACACAAAGAGATGGGAGGTCTATGTCGATGATATCATCATCAAATCCAAGAAGGTCGAGGATCACTTGACCAATCTTAAGAAGGTATTTGAGAGGGTGAGGAAATACAATCTGAAGTTGAACCCAGCAAAGTGCGCCTTTGGAGCTCCTTCCGGAAAGTTATTAGGTTTCATTGTCAGTAAACGGGGGATTGAGATAGACCCAGCAAAGATCGAAGCTATCCGTGATATGCCTGTGCAAAAGACTCAGAAGAACGTAAAATGCTTCTTGGGTAAAATCAATTTCATCGGTCGCTTCATTGCCCAGCTGACAGCTACTTGTGAACCTTTGTCCAAACTGTTGAGAAAAAATGCACCGATATACTGGAATGATGATTGTCAACAGGCTTTTGACAAAATCAAAGATTATCTTTTGAACCCTCCTGTGTTGGTCCCCCCAAAGCCAGGGAAGCCATTAATCATGTATTTGTCGATTTTGGACGAATCCATGGGTTATGTCTTGGGGCAGCATGACGATTCGGGCAGAAAAAACAAGGCAGGCTATCCATTATCTAAGTAAGAAGTTTATAGTCCATGAAGCCAATTATTCTTTTTTGGAGCGAACATGTTGTGCATTGGTTTGGACCTCCCAGCGGCTAAGGCATTATCTACTGGGTCATACCACCTATCTCATTTCCAGATGTGATCCCCTTCGCTATCTGTTAGAGAAGCCTATGCCGACTGGACATTTGGATAGATGTCAAATGTTGTTAGCAGAATTCGAGATCATCTTCACTACTCAAAAGGCTGTCAAAGGACAAGCGATAGCGGATCATCTTGCTGAGAACCCAAGAGAGAATGATTATCAACCCTTGCACACATACTTTCTGGACGAAGACATCTTATTCATTGGCACTGCCGAAGACATGAAAGATGAATGTCCATATTGGAGGCTATTCTTTGGTGCATCCAACACTTTCGGTGCGGGCATAGGAGCAATTTTGATATCACCAGAGGGGTTTATACCCGTAGGGTTTTCGCGGTTGTCCGAACAACAGCCTCATTTACATGAGCCTTGCATACTTGGTCTGAAAATTGCATTGGACATGGGTATTAAAGAGTTAGCTGTGTTTAGTGATTCAGATTTGCTCGTCCATCAGACACTGGGGCACTGGATAACCAGAGATTCTAAAATCATGCCATATCACTGCAGTATTCTCAAACTAGGTCGACACTTTGATGCTTTGGAATTCACTCACATACCCCGATCCAGGAATGTATTCGCCGATGCTCTGGCTACCTTATCTTCGATGATCAGTCATCCGGATAGCACAGTGATAGAACCCATTACCATTCAGGTGCTGGAAAAGCCAGGGTACTGTTGCAGTCTTGAGGCAGAATCTGATGGACTGCCTTGGTTTCATGACATCAAGGAGTTTTTGGACAAAGGCAACTACCCTCCAAGGGCTAGTACTTCAGATAAGAAGTTCCTATACCGAATGTCGATCAAGTTCTTTTAAATGGCAATATACTTTATCGAAGGAAGACACTCTGGGTCTTCTGAGGTGCGTTGATAAGAAAGAGGCCGCTTACATTGTGGAGGATGTTCATGGAGGAGTCTGTGGGCCACATATGAACGGGCACTTATTAGCTAAGAAGATAATGAGAGCAGGCTATTTCTGGCTTACTATGGAGCATGATTGTATCGAATTTGTCCGCAGGTGTGATAAGTGCCAAATGCACGGGGATGAGATAAGGGCAGCACCAAATGAATTGCACAACATTACTACTCCATGGCCTTGTTCAATTTGGGGAATGGACGTTATTGGATTGATCGAGCCACCAGCTTCTAATGGTCATCGCTTCATTCTAGTAGCGATTGAATATTTCACTAAGTGGGTCGAGGCTGAATCCTACAAGCACGTAACAAAGAAAGTAGTGGCAGAGTTCATCCGAAAGAACATCATTTGCCGCTTTGGGATCCCGGATACATTGGTTACCGACAATGCCAACAATCTGAACAATGACATGGTAGATGGTCTTTGTGCCCAATTCAAGATTAAGCATCGTAATTCCACCATCTACAGCAAGGCCAAAAATGAATGGGGCAGTCGAAGCAGCCAACAAGAATCTTAAGAGAATTATTCAAAAGATGGTTGACAGTCAGCGTGATTGGCATGAAAAGCTGCCATATGCACTGCTGGGTTATCGGACTTCCATCAGGACATCTACTGGGGCAACGCCTTACTCCCTCATGTACGGAATGGAAGCTATTTTGCCAGCGGGAGTAGAGATCCCTTCTCTACGCATTCTTATGGAGGCTGAGTTAGAAGATGCAGAATGGGTAAGGCTCAGACATGAACAGCTTGCACTCATTGATGAAAGACTGCTAATAGCTGTGTGTCATGGCCAATGTTATCAACGGAGGATGGCCCGAGCTTACAACAGGAAAGTCAAGCCCAGACATTTTCAAGCTGGCGATCTAGTCTTGAAACGCATATTGCCAATACAGGACGAAGCGAAGGGCAAGTTTGCTCCTAACTAGCAGGGTCCATTCATTGTACACAAAGTATTATCAAGAGGAGCTCTTATCCTTACGAAGATGGAAGAGATGGACAGGTTTTCTCTCAACCGATAAATGCGGACATGGTCAAAAAGTTTTTCATCTGATTTGGCAGACTGTAAACCTTTAAGTCATTGCAGAACGTAGGATAGAATTCTACCTGTTGTTTTCTTTCCCTTTTTACCCACATCCGGACTAAACCCTTTCATATCTTTTCTCTTTATTTGCCTATCTTTCGTTTTAATTATGCTTTGTCCCTAGCCTTTTCTGTAAAAACAAATTGGAACTGAGCTCATTTACGATGTTGGGGCAAAATTATTATTTTGGGTGGCAAAAAAAAAAAAATAGTGTACAAGAGATTGACCAAAATAAATTCCCAACAAAACTCAGTTTGTTATAATAAAATTGGGGCAAATTTTTTTTAAAGGGGATACAAGCCCAATCATATTTCAAATCTATTTCCTCAGTTCAGTCAATTGCCTTCAAGCAAGGCTCTCAGCCCAAAACTGGGACAAATTTTTTAGATAAGGGACATAACCAGTTTTCTCCAGATCACATTACTGATGCCGAAAAACTTTGAAAACTAAACTTCGCATGCATTGGGAAAGGCGATTACTTAGCCAGACGTCTTCCGTTTACTCCCACACCTTGCCGTTTACTTGGACCTCCTAGGTGAAAACCCGGAAAGGGCACCTTTGTTTGTAAAAAAAAAAAAAAAAAAAAAAAAGAAAACCAAAAGCAAAAGAGAGGCTAGGTTGAAAACCCTACGGGAAGGCCTAGGCAAAAGGAGAGTGTGCGGAAAAATGCAAAAATAAAAATAAAAATAAAAATAAAAGGGAGGAGGGAACCTTAGTAAAAACCTGAAAAGGCGCTGAGGAAGGGGCAAATCGAGCAAACGGTCAAAGTCTGGTTGATAACTTCTCTGGGTCCACGTCTGGGAAAGTGTTCAATTGAAATTTGTTGACTGAAGTTAGGCTTATTGGTTGCCTCTATGTCGTTCTCTCAACACAGTCATTGGCCTTTAAGAGGCACGTATCTGATGGATCCAAAGCATTGCTTGATCGGGTCCAAATAACTTAGAATTAAAGGCAAAGCGGTGTTAATACGTTGATAGCACGATTTTTACTAAGATTGCTCCCATGTGCCTGTATTATTTATTCATGTACTTCTATCTAACTCACATATTGCCATTTTGTTTGTTTGTAGTTGTTCTTCTTGTTGTTGATGTTTTAGTTGTCAAATATGTGAAAATCATCTGTTTAATCGAACTACGTTGGACCTGATTCCCGTGGTGGGATACGTAGGCAGCTCTTACCAAGCTCGGTCACCTTGCTTATAGAATGTTCATCTAAGATTGACATTTTGTATGTTATGACACTGACCAATTCGAGTTTTCTTTGCTCAATATCGCATTGTTTTGAGTACCTGCAGGTACACGAAAATGAAGTGGATCCTGAAATCAACGACACTGGGGCAAATTTTTATTGATTGAATATCCTTCATAAACAACAAGGGACGCACTAATCCTGAGAACTGTCTTGATACCCAACGGTTTTTTTTTTCACATTTTAAAAAGGGTGATTCACGCCAACCCCTAATGAAGCAATCAACCTCACAGGTGATCGCCACTTGGGAGAGGGTGCACTGAATTCCCAGTCAAACCTCTCAGTTTAAATGATACTGTCATTTACCGTTTAGGGCTTCATGTTCTAGTTTACAATCCAGTCATGTTAGGGTTAATTACTAGTTGCCTTTTACACTTCATTTCATGGGTAAGCCCAATGGAATGGCTCCGTGTGCGTGTCATTCTTATTGCATTTTCACCCGATAAACGAATTTCGGGTTCTCATTTCCATTTCAGGTTTTACTAACCTGATAAACAAAATTCAGGTTTGCATTT
Source organism: Cinchona pubescens (assembly GCA_025175665.1). Lineage (NCBI taxonomy): Eukaryota > Viridiplantae > Streptophyta > Magnoliopsida > Gentianales > Rubiaceae > Cinchona > Cinchona pubescens. Next base: position 493,146 of record JANKKI010000283.1, read on the forward strand.
GCACTCCCGATAAACGAATTTTGGGTTCTCATTTCATCAACCTGATAAACGAATTTCAGGTTTGCATTTTCCTCCCGATAAACGAATTTCGGGTTCTCATTTTCATAAAAATCAACCTGATAAACGAATTTCAGGTTTGCATTTTCTTTCCCGATAAACGAATTTCGGGTTCTCATTTTCCATTTTTATTAACCTGATAAACAAATTTCAGGTTTGCATTTTCATCCCCGATAAACGAATTTCGGGTTCTTATTTCCATTTTTACTAACCTGATAAACAAAATTCATGTTTGCATTTGCACTCTCGATAAACGAATTTCGGGTTCTCATTTCATTTTTATAACTTGATAAACGAATTTCAGGTTTGTATTTTCATCCCCGATAAACGAATTTTGGGTTTTCATATTCATCAACCTGATAAACGAATTTCAAGTTTGCATTTTCATCCCCGATAAACGAATTTCAGGTTTGCATTTCAAAGTCACCCGATAAACGAATTTCGGGTTCTTATTTCCATTTTTACTAACCTGATAAACAAAATTCAGGTTTGCATTTGCACTCTCGATAAACGAATTTCAGGTTCTCATTTCATTTTTATAACCTGATAAACGAATTTCAGGTTTACATTTTCATTCCCGATAAACGAATTTCGGGTTTTCATTTTCATCAAATGGAAATAAACCGAAATTCGTTTATCGGGCATTTTCATCCCCGATAAACGAATTTCGGGTTCTCATTTTCATTTCATCAACCTGATAAACGAATTTTAGGTTTGCATTTTCCTCCCGATAAATGAATTTTGGGTTCTCATTTCCATTTTTATTAACCTGATAAACGAATTTCAGGTTTGTATTTTCACCCGATAAACGAATTTCGGGTTCTCATTTTCATTTTTATTTAACCTGATAAACGAATTTCAGGTTTGCATTTTTTTCCCGATAAACGAATTTCGGATTTTCATTTTCATCAACCTGATAAACGAATTTCAGGTTTGTTTTTTCAAGTGGCGTTTACATGTTATGTCAAGTTAGTTTCTTTGTCATTCACAGCTACGTTTCATTCTAAGTCTCTGTGCTCCGGCAATGAACACCAGATCGGGATTTCGTTCTTGTTTCCAAGTTTCAGTTATGTCTTTTATGGTTCAATTCACTGCGCGTCTTTTTGTTCATTTCTTTCCCCCAATAAGGACTTTTCCGCTCTGGATGAATAGATAGATCTAATCTCCCAGTGTGTTTGTCAAGATGGTGAATTTCCCCTTCCATGACCTCATGAGCTTAAGGTTGACATGTGGCAAATTTTGTTGCACGATTGGAATCATCCAGTCATGCGGTGTCTACAATCTTTGCCTAGAGTTTCTTCGATCCTCTTCGACACTCCGGCAAAGAAAACTCTAAATACTAAGAATGAGTTCTAATATTATTGAATTTTTAGATTTTAAAAAAAAAAAATTAATTAAATTATTATTAATTAAATTAATTAATTGGTTTAGATTTTAAAAAAAAAATTTTCAGCGAGTGAACAGTACCGCGGGTACTGTTCACGCGCCAAACAGTCAGCTCAACAGAGCTATTTTGGCCAAGTTTTCTCTGCATTTTTCACCAAAAATTTCAGATGCCCATACTCGCCACATGACAAGGAATGGTCTTTGACCATTTTTACACTCAATCCAATTCATTAAAAGCACAAAAAATCAGTCTAAAGTGGGGAAAAAAAAAATTTCTGCAGAGAAATTTTTTTTCTTAAGCCTAAAAAACCTGCCAAACTGCCAACTTTGAGCCAAAATTCCATACGATCCAAGAGGAATTAGACTAAACTTAAAGAAGAAAAATTGGAGAGAGTTCCTGGGGCTACAACTTCCCTTTGTAAATCTTAAGCAAAATTGTCCATTTGGAGGGTCAAAAAACGTGGTAGAAAACAAGGCTGTTGGTCCAGAGGTTCTGCAGAAAAATTTCTAAGTTTGAAAATTTTTCCAGATAACCAACTTTGAGCCAAGATTTCAAACGATGAAGGAGGAACTGGAGTAAACTCAAAGAATAAAAGTTGTGGAGGGTTCCTGGAGCTACAATTTCTCTTTTCAAACCTGAAGCAAAATCGTTCATCTGGTGGGTCAAAAGCGTGGTGGAAGAAGGCTGGTAGCCCACAAAAATCTGCACAAAAAAAAGGAAAGGTTAGAAAAATTTTATTTCTATTTTACTCCTCCAGATTTCAGTTTTTTTCATTTTAGCCCGAGAATATTTTCTTAAATTATATTTAGGCCCTTCTGATAGGGCCCACTTGATGCCGTGGCGCAATCATTGATGACGTGGCACCACCAGATTGCGCCACGTCTCTGATGACGTGGCATCACCAGATTGTGCCACGTCGTCTGATGACGTGGCACTCCCCAGATTGCGCCACGTCAGCGATGACGTGGCATTCCATAAAAAATCCAAAATTTCAGAAAAAATTTTATTTGCGTTTTGGCTCTCCGGATTTTAGATTTCTGCATTTTTAGCCCTCAAATAATTTTTTAAAATTACATTTAGGCCCTTAAGGAATTTTCTTTAATATTACTATTTTTTCTCTTCAAATTTCTTCCAAATTACATGTTTTATGTCAATAACCACCAAGTTTTACTTTGATTTCTGTTTGGCATTTTAATACGTTTTAATTATCCTTTGATTGTGAAATTACTGTTTTGCCCTTATGAGTATTAAATTGTAAATAGACTTTGATCTTTGCACATATTTTTTGATTAATTGATTTTGTGATGATTGGTGCTTTATTTTAATGTTTGTTGGTCTCAATATAATATTTATGCCTTATCTTACTTGTTAAATTATGTGAATTTACTCTTTTGCCCTCAAATTTTGGATTAGTTGCACAACTAGACGTTAAATATTTGAATCAAATTCAATTTAGCTTAGGACTTAATAATTGTATCAATAATATACACATCTAGATGTGTATAAGAGACAGTAGATGTATAAGAGAATATTTAAGTCAATAAAGAGTTAAACTGCACTACAAGCTCAATGTGTGCGACTTTTAATTGGACACGGGCTAAATCTACCTGTCAATGTTAATATTTACCATTTATTTTCGTTTCCTCATCTAACATGTACATATTTTATTACTTTTAAACTATCTCAAAGCACACGTATGCTACAAAGCTTGATAATATAATACTAAAATTGTTAAGGCCTACGCGATAAAATCACGCAACCGGTCCAACGCCGGGTAAAGTGGATGCCGAGGGAAATTCAAATCCATCCAAAACCTTTCCATTTTACAACAGGATTCCCGAACTCATTTTCTTGAGTTACGTGGACCAGGAGTCAATCTAAACTAGGGTTTATTTTCTTTTTAAATTTTGATGTATTTTTTGTGTCCCGGTGCACCAACACACCGGGTGGCGACTCCAGTCTTGTTTTCCCTAGTTTAGATTGTTTTTATACAATTCATAAAAATGAAGTCGCATTAAAAGCCCCGTTATGTAATAGTAAATAGGTGATTCATTTAAATTTGTAATAGTAAGTAGGTAATTTATGTTTGTAAATTGTAAGTAGGATTTTTGCATTCAATCACCTATTTCACGAGCACCACACGTGGCGACGATGCCGGTCACCGGTACCGGCCAGACTGCTGGTTGGTAAGCGCGCGGTAAGGGGGGCACGACAGAAGCCAAACGCCTCCTAAATTGTCTTGGAAGAGAAAAATCTGGTCAATTTAATTGCCTCCAACCCCAAATGTAGTTAAATGACTTATTTGCTACAAGATTGTATCTAGACATGATTTATTTACACTTTTGCTTGAGTTTTTTCAGAGTGAAGATGGGGATATAATTGATTGCATCGACATTTACAAGCAACCAGTTGTCAATCATCCTACTCTCCAGAATCACAAGATCCAGGTTTATTTACTTTTAATATATATATTTTTTCAAACCCATCTCTATTCCTACTTTTATTAACTCGAATCTATAATCAACCAATATGTTATATAATTGTCCCTTATTACCTAATTTGCATTTTGTTGTCCAGGTTTATTTACTTATTTTGTTTATTTTTGGAATAATCTTGATTGGGAGACTTGTGTGATTCTTGTAATTGTGATAACCATTTTATCTTATTCAGATGAAACCTAGCTTTATTCCAACAATGGACATAAACTCCAAAGAAAGTACAACTAAAACGCGTAAACAAGGAAAACGAAACAACATCCCCACTACTGTGACAACACAACTATGGCAGAGAAGTGGAAGTTGTCCTGATGGGACTGTTTCGATTTGAAGGATGCCAAGGAATGGTACATATGAAGCAAGGAAGTCTAGCTTCTTCAATCAAAGTAAGCAGTCCTCCAATAACACAGAAATCAAACTTCTTAAGCCGATGCACTCGGTAATGCAAAAATCGTATATATGTTGAATTCAGACAAGGATCCTCTGTATGAGCCTCCATTTATCCTTAAAATAAAGGATTAATTCTATTTTGGTGTCGGACCCCTTATATCCAGTTTTCACTTTGTACTTCAAACTTTAGTTTTGGATACCATGTATCTCAAACTTTCAAATTTATCTCACTTTAACCCTTTTTTAATGCCATCTAAAAAAATAACGGAATTTTTTCTTGTGTACGATAAATTTAGTAGGATCAACAATGTTTTTTTGTGTAACAACAAATATTCTGTTAACTTTTTTTTTTGACGGGATTAAAAAAGAGGTTAAAGTAGGATGAATTTGACAGTTGGGAGAGCAAAGTATCCAAAACTAAAATTCGATGTGCAAAGTGAGAATTGGATATAAATTGAGGAGTGCAAAATATAATTAGTCCTAAATAATTTTTTTTATATATATAAATAAATCCTTGCAAACAAATCAAAAGAAAAAATATATTTTACCATTTGATTGAGCAATTTTATATTTTATCAAAACGTGAAAATCTTGCACCATTCAAATGTACGCATAAATTTAACGGTATAATTTTTCACAATAAATTTGATTTTTGATATAATGATGTCCTTAGTTACTCAATGTGATAAAACTAATAATTTGTTCATGTTATGTTCTTAAATTTTAATTATTTTGATATAGGTAAACGAATAAAGAAATAAAGGGGATGCAAATCTATTGAACTCTTTGTTACTTCACTAATAAATAGAGAACGAATACCTAATGATTTTAACTTGTTAAATTAGTTAGCAGTGATGCATACTAAGGGGCATGCATATATTGGAGCCAAAGGAGATATTTACGTCTGGAATCCTCGTGTTGAATTGGATGATGAGTATACTTGATGGTGCTCAAGAATAGTACATGGCACATTTCCCGAGATTATTCTAGAAATACTTACATTGCAGTCTCATTAAGGGCAAATACGTAATTTATATGTAGGTTCAGTTGGGCCCAGTTCCTCTTATGTAAATTTATAAATAAGGGGTTTGGGTGGTAGAATTGTCATTTTTGTTCCAATCGAAAGCATCTCCTAATACAATTTCTAAATTCTCTCTTCAACTCTCACTTTCATAAAATCTCTCTACAAATTTCTTACTTCATCATTTGGCGCCGTCTGTGAGAATCGACAAAAATTTTCATCTTTTTCAACCACCTTCAACATTTTCCTCTCCTAGCTTTATTTTTTAAGGATGAAGAACTAAGGCATGAGACGCACTGCCAACAAGGAGACCAAGGCAAACAACTCGCACCTCTTGCTCCAGAACGAGGAGGCTAAAAATTTTGGAGTATGCACCAGATCTCAACAAAAACAGAACAATGTACTGAAGTATATTGCCAAACATTTTGAGTCTTTTAGAGAGTTTGTTGAGTAGCGTGAAAATCAGACTCCATCTAAGCGCTCAAATAGAGCTATCACAGCACGAGCCGAGCAGCAGCAAAATCCAGGCCAAAGACTTGGAAAACAACTGATAAATGTTATGAGCCCGAGCAATCTCCAGCACAAAATCACAAAGTCGCGCTCAGATGAGCGATAAAGACAAATCACATTCAGCTACAAGCAGACCAGAGAGGTTTCCGGTCGATTATGTACATAACAGAATCGACACACAATCCTTGAAGAGCACCGAGCACAGAGGCCCCTCCTCGAGCTATTTAAAATAGCTCGAGAAGCAGAGCCTCGAGAACAAAATCCAGGAGATTTTGAGAAAAAACAATCTAGTATTGCATGCTTCCACTCATACAACAATAGATAGAGATCCATTTACAATCTCTATCAAGACCAAGCCCTTCCGGACACAGTTCAAGTTGCCTAATCTTGATCGATATAAGGGAAACTCTGATCCATCGAATCACTTGCAGCATGTGGTGGCTGTCATAGGCCTCCACGGCTATAGTGATGCCATTCGGTATCAATTGTTTGCTATTACGCTCCGAGGACCGGCTCAGAAATGGTTTCAAGAGGCGTCGACGAACTCAATTGCCACCTTCTATGAGCTATTGAAGTCCTTCCTTGGTCATTTCGAAGCAAGTTAGTGTTATGGATAAACATTTGTCAAAGGCCCAATGAGCCGCTCAACAAATTTGTGGACCACTTCGATGATGAAGTGATCCAAATAAAGAACGTTGATGAGAAAATTCTAATTACTACATTTTGCAGCGGCATCCGACCTGGAAGCTTCAACACTGAATTAGCTAAGAGGATGCAAGATTCGTACTCCAAACTGTTGGAAAGGGTATTGGAGTTTATTCAGGGCATCTAGTCCAATAGGACGAAAACAGAAATATATGATTCCCAAAAGGAAAAGATTCCAAGGACTTCGAACCCCTCATCTTCCAAAAGCCAAAGGTGATGGATAAGCTCAACTATCCTAACAACGGGCCGTTGGCAAATTGGGTAGTCTACTCATACAATAATATCAAGGCCCGACCCCCAAGGACAAGAGTCCTCCTAGACTCGGATTTCATGCCACTCAACACATCAAGGAGGGAAATACTATATCAAGTTCAACACTTGAGGATTCTAGAACCTCCCCTCTCCAATGATGTCAGGCCCCAACTAAAGGGATAAATCTAAGTATTGTGCGTTCCATGGCCAGCACGGGCAACCTACGATACAAAGGCCTGCAATCATTTAAAGGTCGAGATAGAGAAGGCCATTCAAGAAGGACACCTACAGTAGTTGATCAGTTGAACTGCTGCCGAATTCCAAAGAAACGCCGACAATAAAACAAATCAGGTGCAACCCCGATCTTACACACCTCATCAGCTGAACCAAAATGACTAGAATAGGAACTATTCTCCAACCCAAGACGAGCAGATCCGGTTGACCGGAGTGATAAATACCATAGTTGGGGGGCCAACGACCGAGGACTCTAGTAACATAAGGAAAAAGTATGCAAGATATGTACCTTCAGGCGAGGATCGGGACAAGTGTCTAAAATCATTCATAAGCCTTGGGTACACATCAAAGGATCCTGTCCCTAGCTGCATGCCACATATTGACTCCGTGGTAATCCATGCTCAAGTGGCCAACTGCGAGATGCATCGGGTATTTGTAAATACTTGGAGCTCGGCTGATATCATTTTCTGGAATGTTTGAGAGAAGATGCATATGGATTTTCCTCCCTGATAAAACCTTTCAAAACTCCTTTGGTAGGCTTCACAGGTGACTCAGTTGTGCTAGAAGGTCAAATAATGCTTCCGTTGACCCTTGGAACTTCCTCGAAGCACAGAATTGAGATGATCAATTTTGTCATTGTCAAAAGAGATGGTTCCTACAACATGATCCTTGGCCGACCCATGCAATACACATATAAGATCCTTCCATCCGTGTTCCGCATTGGAATTAAGTTTATGTTGAGGGACGGATCTGAGGGCACAGTGACTAGGAATTAGCAAGAGGCTCGGACCTAGACGTGCATATTTGACCTTATGATCTCTTTAACAATTTAGTAAGGGAACAGACGTATATTTTTGTTTTTTGTTAAATAATAAGGGAATGCAACGCTCTATATGGCTGTAGAAATTTATTCCCCAAACTATCAATGTAGTACTCAATAATACTTTTGCAAACTGAAAATGTCAATTAAAAAAAGAAAAGAAAATGTCAAATAGTTTGCGAGACTCGGACATCCTAGCTAAACTTGGCTAACAATAACAACAATTCGTGTGGTTATATCGACAGAGTTGTAGACATCTAAATGATTTAGGAGTTTGTTTGGTTTGCATTCAAGAAAGGAATTAGAATAAAATCATAAATTTTATTATTTATATTGATGTGTTTGTGCTATTTATTATTACTTGTTTGGTTTAAAAGTAGAATGGTTCTCATAATGTTATGGAGTAATCAGCTTGAAACTCAATTTATAAATTGATAATGAAATGAAATATTTTTTAACACTTTAATTCTAATAAAATAATTATTAAAGTTCTTAACCAAATAATATGTATAAGTATCATTAATTTTGATTTTCATTCCTTACTCTCAAACCTATAAACTAAACACTTCTTTAGTATAGTGGAATTGTACTTGAAGTGAGCATAGTCAAAAACTTAGAAAAATTCAGTCGAATTGTACCGAGTTGACTCAAATCGGTAAAATTATAAATGACTCGATAAAAAGCTCGACCAAATATCGAGTTTTAGATTAAACTCGATATATTTACCCAGTAATTACAAAATTTCATCCAAGTTGAACTTATTTAATAGATAAATTATTAACAAAACTTTTGAATCTTAATTTTTATTAATTGATGATTAAAAAAAAATGTAAAAGGATCATATGAGAAGGGTAAAATTTTAAATAGTTAACCAAATTAATTTTGTTCTTAATAGATGACATAATAAATATACACTATGACAACAAAGTGTAATTTAGATGGTAAGATACTTTTCCTATGACTTATTGATTATGGGTTTGAGTCACGAGAGTATAGGTGGAAGGGGTGGGGTTCTTTAAAATAAATAAATACATATGACTTATAATTCTGAGTTTTTAATTTTAACTCAATAAAACTCATCCAAATTTTGAAATATACTTGATTCATTAACTTTTAAATTCGACTCTGAGTTTCAAATTTTAAGCATTGATTGTGAAATTGAGTGTTAAGACTTAAAATTGGATAAATTAAAAGATGATTATTTGAGAAATTCCAAATTCATGTTAGGGAACAATTTCGTTGTGATTTGAGCACTTATACAAATATATGTTTTAGTGTATCTAGTATTGCATGCTACAAGTGGTTAATTTCACTTTATTCCCTTAACGTTTAGGGTCACTATCACTTTACCCCCTAACGTTGTTTTTTTGACATTTAAATCCTTCCGTTAAATCTAACTCAACATTCATTATCTTTTTGACAAAAATACCTTGATCCTATATTCTTTTATTTCTTTCTTTTTTTTTTTTCTCTTTTTTACTTGATACATTTTTTTCCTCTCTCATTTTGTTGAAATAATTTAATAATTTTTTATCATTTATCACCATATCTCAAATTTCATCAAACTTTATTTATAGAAAGAAAATAAGACATTTTGAGTTTAAGAAAAATTTGTCAACAAATGTAATTTGATGATAAAAAATTTTATTTTAGACAAAAAAGTTAACATTATTAACTTTGACAGTTAGTTCAAAGACATAAATGCCTAACACTAGAGTCCTCGGTCGTTGGCTCTCCAAAATAATGTTAGAGAATAAATTGATAGACTCTAAATATTAAAGGAGAAAATAAAATTAACCCTTAATACAAATGATAGTTTCGTTACGAGATTGTAGAAATTTTCAAAAAGTTTTACACTAGTACGTAATCTCAAAACTCTAATAAACCGCTCGAGCAGTCAAGGAAATAACTGAGATAAAGACAATCAAAAGAACATACATATCTACCTGGTAATAATCAATGTGGCCCCACATCTTAAATTGTAAAAATCTGTTCTTTCTTAGTCTTTAGTTAATGTTGTCATATCTTTACACAAGGGAAATTACTAATTGCCAAGGTTTCATGAGTGGGCCTTTCAACTAGATATCAAGCAACCAAAGGCTCTGAACTAGAGTTTTAAAAATTGAACCGGATCGGTCAGTTCGACTGGCTGGATTGCAAATCAAAAGAGTTGTTAATTCGGTCCATTTATATACCCAATCTGTATAAAAAATAGATAGAACTAAAAAAATCATGAATGGAAGAAATATCGGTTCAACAAATCTTTGACAATTTTTTAAATTTCAGAATAAAAATGATTTAAATAAAAAGAAAAATTAAAAAATCGTGAAATAAAATCCAAAATAGTAAAATAGTGAACATACCAAAACTTAAACTATTAAATTATGAGTATTTTTTGATTTTTTTGAACTTATTTTTATACTGGTTTGATTTTTCTTATTAGAAACTTGATTAATATTTTTGGATATTAGGACTAAAATTCTCAAAAAGTAGTGTTTCTTTTCTATTTTGGATTTCATAGAAATATATTTTAGATCATTTTAAATCATACCACACTAAAAAATAAAAGGGTTAATAACACTTTACCCCCCTGAACTAGGTAGGTAATAACAGTTTGCCTCCCTGAACTAAAAAAAACAGCACTTTACCCCCCAATCACATGATTTATGCTTTAAAAATTTTATAATATCATGTTAAATGACTTAAATACCCTTAGTACTATATTTTGATTTTTGTATTTAAATTTTGATAATGAAGTGACGATTAATTATTTAAAAATAATGAAAAATAAATTATATAATATTTTAATATAATCCATATCAATATATGTCTTGATCAAATTTTTAAATTTTGTTATTTCATTTTATATTATTTCGAATTTGAATGTTTAATTATAATGGTAGAACGATTCCTAGAGGGGCTAATTTTCTATTGATAATTCTTCTTTAAAGATATTGTGTGACAATATATTTTTTTATAAAATTTGTGATTTTTTTGATATCCCTTAGCATTTTACAATTTTAATATTTGGATAAATCTGTGCAAATTACAATGTCAAATATAATATAATTCGACATTTTATCACATTTTCACTCCCTAAATATTTTGCTATATATTTTATTATAATATTAGTTTGTTATTATATTTTATTTTTTCTTAATTCTTTTATACGTAATAAACATCAAATTAAATACATAAAAAATCAAAATATAATATTAAGGGTATTCAGTCATTTAACTTGATATTATAAAATTTTTAAAAGATGAATCATATTACTTGTGATTGGGGGTAAAGTGTAGTTTTTTTAGTTCATGGGGCAAAGTGTAATTACCTACCTAGTTCAGGGGGCAAAGTGTTATTAACCCAAAAAAAAATAAATTAGTGAATCAAAGAGTTCAACCGGTTGGACCAATTAAACTTCGAACCACACAGGTCACCGGTTCAATGTCCGGTCTAGTTTTCAAAACATTACTCTAAACAGTTAAAATGTTCAATTTATTTTTTATTTTTATCTGTAGATGCGTTTATAAATTCGTTTCTAATGCTCTGAAAGTGTCAAAATTTACTGATTTTTCGCAATAGTATTAACTAACAATAAAAAATAAAAAAATTTCGCATCTTAATTAATTTCCAGTATACTATTTAATTATTGCAGTCTATTCTAGTCCATAATTCAAAATACAAATGAAATTCAAATGATCGAAGAAGGTAAGTATTCATTCATAAGTATTATAGCTCCTATTAAATACCACGCACCACATTAATTAATTTGTCTGCTTCTCATTAAAAAATGTTCAAGAAAATTTTTATATAATTCTAATTCAGGTTTAAAAATAAAACTAAGATATAACAAGCAAAACTCCTTCGGCTTTCTCTCTTCAGTAGTAATGGAGATCAAGTGGATATCTATCCTAATACTGCAGATCACTCTGGCTGTAATAGGCAACGGTGTTTCCAGCTCGAACCAGAATTCGAGTCCAAATTTTGCAGCGAAAACCATTCACGTATGTCTTCATATTCTTGTACAACATTTTTTCATAGAAGGGTACATGGTAATTTTTTCTAAATTCGTTTCTTTTCTTTTCTTTTAATTTTTTTTTTTTTTTTTTTGTCTGTAGAGTGAAGATGGGGATGTGATTGATTGCATTGACATTTACAAGCAACCTGCTTTTAATCATCCTGCTCTGAGAGATCACGAAATCCAGGTCCGTTTTCTATTTGGTAAATTATATTGATACCGAGTTTTATGATGAAAATTTTTTACTTAGTCAATCTGTGCTGTAGAGGACTAATGCATTAATTGTCCTATAAAGTAGAAGATCTTGTCTTTTAGATGAATTCCTATTTTTTGAATAATCAGATGATGACTATAAGAGTAGTTACTCAATGCAACGTGGAGTGACTAGTTAGCAAAGAAATACCCGGTTTACAAGCCTAAATTATACATTACAACTTATTAATCAATTCCATTTTCCTCTCCAAGATGACACCAACATTTGATCCAACAACGCTGACGAAATCAGAAAAGGAAACCTCGGAAGCACCCAAAAAGGGCAAAGAAGACTTGTACATTACTGCCACACAGATATGGCGGAAAAGTGGAAGCTGTCCTGAAGGGACTGTTCCCATCAGGAGGAATTCAAGGAAAAGTGAAAGAAAAGCAATTCCAGTTGATAATTTCGCGCGAAGAAAACCGAGTGTTTTTCCTCATCAATCCAAGGAAAATAAGAACTTGAACCTTCTACAACCAAACCATTCGGTATGTAGACAAATTGATTAAATATCTAGTATGGTTCAGTCAAATAAGTTGTAGTTCCAGTGATACAGTTATACATCGGTCGCCATATTATCAAATTAGCATCGGATAACAAATTTATCCAATATCATAAAAATAAAGTAAAAATAGTAAATTGTTGCTTGTAAATTAATTCTAATGATTTAATTAATAACAAAATAAGACCTATAACATAGTACAATTTTAGTTCATATTATAGGATCTATATAGTCGGATCTAGACTTGACTCGGATTCGGATTCAGCCGAATTTTTAAACTATGATATCTAGAGAATAATGCATATAAGTACGATCAATCTTTCGCCTATCATTTGTGATATTGATGGTTTCGTTAATTTTCCGACCTCAAAATAGTTGGCAGTGCTGCTCACTGAAGGGTATGCATATTATGGAGCCAAAGGAGATATTCAGGTTTGGAATCCTCCTGTAGAATGGGTCGACGAGTACAGTACTTCTCAGGTTGCTTTGAAAAGTGGTCCTCACAATCGGTATGAGGCCGTTGAAGCAGGTCAAACCTGGGCGGTATGATCATTTCAAGAATTTATAGTATAATTCTAGATTTAATTAATTATATGTGTATGGTCAACTTTAGTTACTAATTTTATGCCTTTTTTGTTGAATAATCATAATGTTGCAGGTAAATCCAGGTGTCTATGGGGATAGATTAACAAGAGTTTTTGCATATTGGACCGTAAGCTTATCATATTTTTGTTGATGAATTAATACCTAGGAGCATTAATATATTTTACCCGAAATAATCTTGTGTTGCTTGGCAAATTCTTATATGTGCAAGTATATGGTGCACTAAGAGATAAGCTGTGTGAAGCCTCGCACAAATTATTTCTTGATGCACCGTATACTTTTGTACGAGCACACAAGAATTTATCATGTTGCTTAGTTATTGTTGTATGCTAGTAATTAAAAGCAATTTAATCTAAGATGGAAAAATTGGCTAAAAGTATCACAAAATTGATTGCTTCTTGATATATTAGATTGATGGCTCGGTTAATACGGGTTGAACTTCGATGCTACTTGCCCTGGATTTGTATATGTCGGCAACGAAATATCGCTTGGTGCTGCAATATATCCCATATCAAATCTTACGGGACTTCCCTCTGTAATTAGTATCTTTATCAACAAGGTGAGATTTTGGATCATCTTTAATTTGTTCTAATTCCATCGTAGATTCATAATGATTAGTTTATTAGAAAATTCTACAATCTCCTTAAAAATCATTCCGTTACACTTTGAATACTTAAGCTACATTGTTATTTATTTTAAAAATATGTACTAAATAGGTTTTTAAAGTACATTAGAATGATTCGGGAACGGGACATTAGAATTTACCTTGACTTTAATCATAATTACTGGAAACTGTCCCCACCCCTACGAATTGCGTACAGATTTATGTCTATCAAAACATGATTCATTTACGATCAGAAATGCGGGCGATTCACATTTTATAACGTAAGATAGCAAATATTTATTAGGATAAGGATTCTTTGTTTCTTTTTCTGTTTTCTGAAATATATTTTTTCTTTATTTCATTTGTTAGTTGAGAAAATGAAAAAATAGTCTCTAAATTTAATTAATTAAAACTTTTTATTATTAGATTACGAATAATGGTTCTAGAAAGTTGAGAATTTTCTTTTCTCTAATTACTAAAAATTCAATATTTATTAGAAATTTAATATTATCTACTACTAACTACATTCTTATCCGTATAATATAGCAAATTTGTTTTAGAAAATGGGATACCACCATGTATCAACTAAACCTATTCTTATATATCCAATACTCTAAAAAATACTGAATCGCGTCTTTACACCCATACCGCGTTTCTGATAGCTATGGTTTTATGGTCTCCTAAGTTTTAATCGTTTCTTTCCGTTTTTATTTTTTTCCAGGACCAAGTTACCGGCAATTGGTGGTTAAATTTAGCAGGGAAAGTGAACGTAGGATATTGGCCTGCGAAAATCTTTAATGCATTAGCTTACCATGCTGAAACAGTTCAATGGGGTGGCGAAGTTTAGCAGCACAAGAGTTGGAACTCATCCTCACACAGCAACGGGCATGGGCAGCGGAGGATACGCTGTCTTGAGACTCAGCGACACGGGCTTCATAAACAGGATCCGTGTTGTTCAATCTGGAGTAACCAAGTTCCCTGATTGGGTTAATGCTTATTCTGATGAATATGATTGTTATAGTACATTCTATAATTGGGAATATATGGCAGAGCCCGAGTTTCATTATGGAGGGCCCGGTAGAAGTCCAAGGTGCCCTTAAATTATTAGACTAGAAAATTTTGTAGCAAGGCAAAACTAATATATGAAATATCTTGTAAGCAATTGTACCTAAAAATTTACTATAAGGCAACAAATGAATGTCTTTTGTCTTATCAGTTCACTAGGCCATGGTTTGATCCTGCGTTAGTGGTTGCACTGCATCATGCGAGGAGTAGAAAGAATGGTTTATGCATCTTGGCTTGAAGGCACAAGATGATTACATAGAATAATTCTTCCCTAATCTCCTAGAATTATTTCCTTCTTCTTCCAACGCACACACAACAAAGAGACTTCAAATCCCTATTTTCTTAGCACCAACATGTGTTATATGATTTGTAGAGTGAATTATTTAAGTTTTGAATGGACAAGATTGTGAATATATAGGGAGGGGGTCAAGAGTTAGGGAGGAGGGCGCCCTATTAGATCTCCGAAGGAGCCTAGTTTGATAGTCCTCAAATTTTTCAATATCAATTTAGGAAAAACTTGAAAATTTTATTAATTACAAATAGGAAAAAGTCACATGCAAAGTAATTTGCATGTGACTCTTAAATCTCAAGTTCCAAATGAGAAAAGAAAAATGTAATTTATGTTCTCAAAGTTTGGATCATGGTATTTGGTCTTCTAAAGTTCCAAACAAAATACATTTAATTTTCAAACTTTTTTATTTTTTTATCTATTTAGAATAAATTTGACAATTCTGTCAATTTTAGACAGAATAAGTACTAAGAACGTGAAAAAAAAATAAATCTATCTTGAACTTATAATTCTTTCTAACCGATTTCAACTCATTTAACGAATATTGCATACTGAGGGGAATGGATATATAGGAGGCAAGGGAGATATTTCTGTATGGAATCCTCCTGTTGAATTTGATGATGATTTTACTACTTCTCAAGTTGCCCTCAAAAGCGGCCCTCATGATAACTATGAAGCAGTTGAAGCAGGATGGGCGGTCAGTATCGCCAAACACTCAACACTATAAATTTTCAGCTTAATTATTTTTTTTTTTTATAAAATCACCTCTCTCCTAACTTGAATCCATGATCAATGAGTGAGGAAACGTATTATCACTTAAACTGCATTTCGTTGTAAAGACATATTAATTTGTAATTCAATCTATTTTAGTAACAAATTAAAAAATATATGCAGGTGAATCCGGAGATCTATAAGGACAGGTAAACACGATTTTTTGTGTATTGGACAGTGAGTTTTTTATTTTATGCTTTCTTTATTCTTCTTTTTGACAACAATTCTTTTTCTTTACCAATGCATCAACATATGTTGATGCGTATTTACGAAATTCAAGTGCATCTTTCCGTGCATTTAATAGGCTGATGGTTCGGTAGAAACCGGTTGCTTTGATTAGTTTTGATGGTTCCGTACAAGTCAACAAGGAGATAGCACTTGGTGCTGCAATTCATCTCGTCTCAACCGTTCGTGAACTGCCATATCCAATAATTATCTACATTTTTAAGGTGAAACTATTGAACTTGATTTTTCTTTTATTTCCCATTTGGTATTATGGGTGGAATCAGGGCCCAAGCATAGGGATGCAGCTGATTTGGTATGCATGAGTTAACAACAACATCAAATTGCCTCTTTTTTTTTTTTTTTTGGAATTTAACTTCACACTTTTTAAATTTTGTTAAAAAAAGGGAGTCAATAAATAGAGAAAACAAAATTTAAAAAATTCCCGTAGGGGGGGCAAATGTGAGATAACCTAAAAAATAAAAATATGACTAAGTTGTAGTAATTTTATGGCGCCCCGGGGAGAGAACGAAATAGCCAAACTTACATTATATATAAATAGACACATTCATCCCATTGCGCTAATCGAGAGTAGGCCAGGGAGGGGAGGGGACGGCTAGTCGAAATGGACCAGTTCAAGAAAAGAGATAGATAAATAGACACATTCTATTTCACTGATCGAGGGTTGGGGCGGGGAAGGGGACGATCAGTCGAAATGGACAACTTGAGAAAAGAGATAGATAAATAGAAACATCCAATTACACTGATCGGGGACACCATGGGGTTTGACATTCAGCCCCGGTTTGATATCATAAAATGTTGACAGGTGATTATGTGTTTTCATTGTTTCAGGATTCGAAAACGAACAACCGGTGGGAAAATTATGGAGAAAGAATCAATATAGGGTATTGGCCTAGTGAACTCTTCAGCATGTTGAGAGTTCATGCTCAAACTGTTCAATGGGGTGGTGAAGTTTACAGCTCAAGAATTGGGATAAATCACCCACATACTAAAATAGGAATGGGAAATGGTGACTTTTCTTACGTAAATGACTTACATTATCTTGCATCAGGCTCAGTAAAGAGAATTCGAATTGTTGATAATTCGCTTGTGTTGAAGTACCCAGGATACACATATCCTTACGCAGATGAGATTTACTGTTATGATTGCTTTCTTTTTGGCGAGATTCCGGAACCTGAGTTCTATTTTGGAGGACCTAATAAAAATTGAAGATGTCCTTAGATAGATTAATTAGAAAATAGTACTTGTATTCATAAACATTTAGCTAACTAATTAATTTTATTAATAAATCAACAAATCATTCCTTTAAGTGATTCAAAAGACTTGATCCTGTTCTAAATCACCTATTTTATATTGTCCCACCTAACTATTGATATAAGAAAGGGAAAACAACCCTATTAGTCCCTCACATTTCACATTTGTACTTTTTTACTCCTTCATATTTAAAATGAAACATTTTATTCCCTCACAAATTCAAAATGTATCATTTTGGTCCCTCGACACAATTATTAGCATATTTAGCCTGAAATATTCACATATGTATCGAACATTAGATACAAACATTTTTCATGGGCAACATTGGCAA
The DNA here is from genome assembly GCA_025175665.1 of Cinchona pubescens. NCBI lineage: Eukaryota > Viridiplantae > Streptophyta > Magnoliopsida > Gentianales > Rubiaceae > Cinchona > Cinchona pubescens. The sequence goes on from JANKKI010000283.1 coordinate 510,950, forward strand.
GACATAAATTTTAAATATTAAACGACACTACCTAAAATCTCCATCACAACCACCTTAAAATTCTTACTTATCATCACCACCCCTATTCCTCCTCCTCACGGCTTTTCCTCAACCAACTTTACTCTAACAACTCCAATCTTCTTCTTTTTGGGACAATTTATTGTTTAAAATTATGTATTGCCAATTTTGCATTTGAATATGTTACATTTTATACGCAAGTGAGTATTTCAAGTAAAATATATCCGTAGTTGTGTCGAGGGACCAAAATGGTGTGTTTTAAATTTGTGAGGGACTAAAATACATCATTTTGAATGTGAGAGACTAAAAAAGTACAAATGTGAAATATGAGAGACTATTAAGGTCATTTTCCCTATAAGAAAAATAAATGTTACTTGAAATGGTCTTCAAAATTCCCATTGTGTACACACACGTCAATTACCCGTATTTAGTGACAGACATTAGAGACAGATATAAAGATAGGGGGTCGGGAGAGGCAGCCACCACCAAGAGTTCAAAATTCTCTTTTATTCTATTAAAATTTTTTAAAATTATTATTACGCTATTATGAAAATTAGATTTGCCTCCCCTCCAACCCCAAAAATCTTTAAAACTATATCAAACTGTCTCCAAATATATCTTTTATACCCCAAAAATTTCAAAATTATATTAATTTCACTGATTTATTTTAAATTTTAATCTCACCCTCATAAAAGTTTTTTTAATCTACTCTCATTAAAGATATACTTATTACCCAAAAATTTTACAAAAACTATAAAATTTTCTCCCTAATTATACGTCTATATAGAATTGCCCACAACATTAATTCAACTCGAGTGTCCCATATCAACGACAATGGACCAGTCTTTTCTTTGGAAACCCTGGAAAACAAATGAAGCCAAAACTAAAAAGGTGTTTGGTTTATGGGTTGAGGGGAAGGAATGAGGCCCACTTTCATTTTCTCATATTCATTCTCCACTTGTGACGTGGTACAAGTTCAAATTTATTAATTTATTAATATAATAAAACCCATTTCTTATTCAAACCAAATAAGTAAAGAAAAATGATATAAACCCATACCGATAGTGAAGTTTATGATTCTTATTCCGATTCTAATTCCCGAATAGAAGCCAAACGCCTTCTAAATTGTCTTGGAAGAGAAAAATCTGGTAAATTTAATTGCCTCCAACCCCAAATGTAGTTAAATGACTTATTTGCTACAAGATTGTATCTAGACATGATTTACTTGCACTTTTTCTTGAGTTTTTTCAGAGTGAAGATGGAGATATAATTGATTGCATCGACATTTACAAGCAACTAGCTTGCAATCATCCTGCTCTCAAGAATCACAAGATCCAAGTTTATTTACTTATAATATTTTTTTTTTTTTAAATTTGAATCTATCCTTATCCTTAACCAATATGTCATATAGTTGTCCCTTATTACCTAATTTCCATTTTGTTGTCCAGGTTTGTTTACTTATTATTTTGGAATAATCTTAGGATTAGGAGACTTGTGTGATTCTTGTAATTGTGATAACCGTTTTATCTTATTCAGATGAAACCTATCTTTATTCCTACAATGAACATAACCTCCAAAGAAAATACAACAAACTAAAACGCGCAAACAAGGAAAACGAAATAACATTCCCACTGCAGTGACAACACAACCATGGCAGAGGAGTGGAAGTTGTCCTGATGGGACTGTTACGATTCGGAGGATGCCAAGCAATGGTACATTTGAAGTTAGGAAGCCTAGTTTCTTTACTCAAAGTAAGCAGTCTTCCAATAACACAGAAATCAAACTCCTTCAACCGATGCACTCGGTAATGCAAAAATTGTATATATATTGAATTCAGACGAGGATCCTTTCTATGAGCGTCCATTTATCCTTAAAATAAAGGATTAATTTTATTTTTCTACCCTTATATTCAATTTTTACTTTATATTTTAAACTTTAGTTTTGGATAATTTGTATCTCGAACTTTCAAATTCGTCTCTTATACATCTAGATGTTTAATTTTTTTTAACCCTATCTAAAAAATTAACGAAATTTTTTCGAGTGTATGATAAATTCAGTAGGACCAACAATGTTTTTGTGCACAAAACAAAGACTGTTAACCTTTTTTTGACGGGATTAAAAAATGGTTAAACTAGGACGAATTTGAGAGTGGAGATGCAAAGTATTTAAAACTAAAATTCTGGTGCAAAGTGAGAATGGAATATAAATTGAGGAGTGCAAAATAGAATTAGTCCTAAAATAATAATATACATATATACATATATGCATACATATATATATATATATACATATATGTATACATATATACATATATATATACATATATACATATATGTATACATATATACATATATATATATACATATATACATAAATGGCTTGCAAACAAATCAAAAGAAAATAAAAAAATTTACCATTTGATTAAGCAATTTTATATTTTATCCGAACATGAAAATCTTGCACCATCCAAATATATGGATAAATTCAACGGAATAATTTTTAAATCACAATAAATTTGATTTTGGATATAATGATCTTAGTTACTCAATGTGATAAAACTAATGATATGTTCACGTTATGTTTATAAATTTTAATTATTTTAATATAGGTAAATGGATAAAGAAATAAAGGGGATGCAAATCTATTGAACTCTTTGTTACTTCACTAATAAATAGAGAACGAATACCTAATGATTTTGACTTGTTAAATTAGTTAGCAGTAATGCTGAGGGGCATGCATATATTGGAGCCAAAGGATATATTTACGTCTGGAATCCTCGTGTTGAATTGGATGATGAGTATACTACTTCTCAAGTTGCTCTCAAAAACGGCCCTCGTCATGCTTTTATGAAGAAATTGAAGGAGGATGGACTGTCAGTATCTGTAAAATCATTTCAATTACTACTCTCTTCACATTCTCTTCAAGAATTTGATTGATTGCCATTCTAAGATTACTTGATTTTTCTATAAAAATGAAAGATAAAAATTGATTTGATTTGCTGAGCTAAACAAAGTGATCACTTTTCAAACTAGTTCTTTGCTCGTCACTCGACACTAGTATAGCCATCGATTTTTTTATAAAGTAAAGGTCTATTTAAAATATAGGGGTTTCCTTACTTTGTAAATGATTCAACGATTACATTATGGAGTAACTAGCAAATAATTTCCCACTTTTCGAGCTTAATTGACTATAGTTAAAGTAACAAACAGAATCAATATTGCAGGTGAATCCAAGGGTGTATAAGGACAGGCAAACAAGATTTTTTGTTTACTGGACTGTGAGTTCTTTTTTTTTTTTTTTTTTTGGGTTTTAAAAATGGGGATTTTCTTTCCTAAATCTCTTGATCTGAATTACTGAATTTATTCACATCTTATTATGCATTAGGTTGATGCTTCATTAAATACCGGGGGCTTTGATCAATTTTCTCCTGGTTTTGTACAAGTCAATAAGGAGATAGCACTTGGTGCTGCAATTCATCCAATCTCAAGTGCTAATGGACTACTGTTAGACCCTTTGGTAGAGTTTCAAGCATCGGCAAGGCTACATGCAGGCCTGGCCCCAAACAGCCTGATTTTCAGCAAGGCAGACGTGCCTATCGACAAGGCAATGTGCGAGTTTGGCAAACGGAGGTGAGCCGACTTGAGCCGTTGGCATGCTAAGTGTTTCAAAACTATGCCTTGGTGTGTTTCGGGATGGACGTTGGCAAACGTTGGCTGTGGGCAGCTCACAGGCACGAAAGAGATGGGAAAACGTTGGCAAACGGCAGTGGCACGAACGGACCCGTGCACACATGCACACGAGATGGGCATAGCTTGTGGCATATTCTTGGGCATTGCTGGGAGCCCAAGTGAAGTCTTGTGGGTGGCAAGATTGGTCAGCGAGAGTGTTGGCCGAGGAACGTAGGTAATCGGGTTGCCTACGTGCTGGACAGTACAGGAAACGGCTAGGCAGCGTGCACGTCGGGCAAGTACACACGCACGGGAATGGCAATCAGTGGAAGTTGGACTTCGTGTGGCTGGTGTCTGGACTACTTGGCTGAGCTGGTTGACTGCATGTGCGAGAAAATGGCTGGAATTGTAGGCAGCACGTAGAGTAGTGCTTAGTGGGCGCTTGTGGCAGTTACCACCTTCTGGGGAATGATCAGGCCATGTGTCTTGCCAGCTGGCCAGGCAGGCTAGTTGTAGGCATTGTATTTGTCCAGCAAAGCCAGGCGGTTGGGCTTGTCAACCGTTTCCCCCTATAAAAACTTGGTAGTTAAAGACTTGGCATAGAAAGGAATCCGTGAGGATTTAAACCAAGAGTGTTCTGCACACCAGATATTTGTAAAAAGTCCTGTTGTAAGCTTTTAACGAAATTAAAGTGTTGCAAGGGTTGGCCTGGGGCCGTAATCCATTTGTGTGCTGTTTACTTCGATTTTGTTGTGCTTTACTCTTGTGTGTTGCCTAAACTTCGTGCTTGTGTGTTAGTGAGTGCTTGTGTGTGCAACGATTGCCTAAACGAGTGAAAACTAAACATGAGTGTGGGATGGGATGGCGTTAACCAAAGTTTGCTGGGTGAAATTTTGGTGCCATCACAGGCTTCTTATTTCGTCTTGGCACGTCGGGTTCATGTCAAGTAGAAGTTTCTTGACAGTTTTGGTATCAGAGCCCTGGTTGAAGTGTTCTGGACGTTCCTCCTATGGCTAGTGGCACGATGGAACGGGTTTAGCGATTGGAGGTGCTGGTAGACCAACTGATGTTGCAGTTGGGTGAACTGCCAGAAGGCTATGTTCTGCATTCTTCCCTTGACGAGACCAGAGATGCAGTTGAGGTCGTTCGTGCTCATTTCCAACTACTTGAACAGGCATGGAATGCCAAATTTGGGAGTCTTGCATGGCTGCAAGACGAGATGGCTATGTTGAAGAAGGCGTTTGCTGTTGTGGACACGGTTAGCTCCACAAGCCAATCCTCAAGAGCCAAGGTAAAAGTTCCTAACCCAAAACATTTTGATGGTGCAAGGAGTGCCAAGGAGTTGGAGAACTTCATCTAGGACATGGAGCAATACCTTCAAGGCAGCGGGTGTACCTGAAAAGGAAAAAGTGTCCATCACAAGCATGTACCTTGCTGGTGATGCGAAGCTTTGGTGGAGGACACGGGCTGGTGACGAGACCGTTCCTCAAATTTCAATGTGGGAGGCGTTGAAAATGAAACTAAAGAGACAATTCCTTCCTACTAGCACTCCGTGGCTTGCAAGGGAGGCACTACGAAGGCTGAAACACACGGGTAGTGTCCGTGCCTATGTGAAGGAATTTAGTTCCTTAATGCTAGATGTTTGTGGGATGTTGGAGGACGATAAGTTGTTCAATTTCATGGCTGGCTTGCAGAAGTGGGCGCAGGCAGAGTTGCAAAGGCAAGGTGTCCAAAACTTGCAGCAAGCCATCACTTCGGCTGACAGGTTGGTTGATTTTCAGGGAGTCACCAACAAGACTAGCTATGGTGGGAACAACTCCCACAAGGAAAAGGACCCTAAGCAGGGCAATGGCAGGCTCAAGATGAAAAAGAAAGCTGTGGTTACTGTAAGACTGAAGCCGGTAAGGTTCCTTTCGGTAAGGATAAAACTAACAAGTTCAGTAGCTGTTTTATTTGCCAATGACCACACATGGCAAGAAAATGTCCCAAGAGGGAGCAGTTTAGTGCCATCATTGCCGATGAGGATGGTCCGTCTTGTGCTAGAATGGGTTCCTTGACGTTGTCTCTTAGGTGCTTGGTTAGCACAGGGGTCCTTCGGGTGGAAGAACATGGCTGTGGGGACTGCTAGATGCTAAGTAGAGGTGGGCTGCTCAGTTAAGAGAGTCTTGGGTGGGTGGTGTCAGCAAAAAGATTCTTGGCGAGGTGGTCATTAGGCGAATTGTCTTTGTGTGTGGTCTTTGGCGAAATGGGCATGGGATGCTTGTTGGCACAGTTGGGAACGTAGCAAGCAAACACTACGAGACTTGGGTAAAATCAGTCGGACATGGGGTCTTGCTGATTGAGGGAGCCGAAACACAAGTGGGGGAGTGTGCTATGTTACTGTGTTGGTCTTGGTTTCTGGGGAAACCAAGGCAAGTCTTTTGTGCGGGACAAAGGGCAGGCATTATGCATGGTGCCATGGCTGTGTGTCGGCCAAAACGACAAGGTTGGGAAACAGAGGCAGGCCGTGTTGGTTTCTTACTGAATCCCGGAGACTATTCCATGGGGTCTCAAAAATGTGCAACAGGCAGTTTTTAGGGTGGAACGTAAGTGGTAAAATGCTTTTATCCTTGTCTAAATTATTCAAGTTTCCATTTTACTTGTTTAATTTTATGGCACGGGGGGTGCCAAGTGGCTAATGTTGTTGCTAAGCGGTTGGCAGAGTGCGTTGGGTACTTCATTTGTTGTCCATGTGCATTGTCATTACTAAGGCAGGGTGGCTGGACAATGTGACAAACTTGATGTGGGATTGAAGGTTTGGGCAGCAAGTGCAACTTAAATGAAGCCTAAGACGAAAAAGGAGGCTTGCAGTCACGAAGTTAGCCAAATAAAAGGGAGAATTGCTGAAGCCATGAGGGAAAACAGGCAAGATATGTGAGGAGCTGCACAATGGCGAGACTGGTGCAAACTTCAGCAGCGGGGCTATTCCGTTCGAGTAGCAAGTGCAATTGCTAGAGGGCTAGTAGTTGGCATTGATGAGGGCATCAATCTCTTCAAGTAGGGGAGGTTTGTTAGACCCTTTGGCAGAGTTTCACACATCGGCAAGGCTGCGTGCAAGCCTGGCCCCAAACAGCCTGCACGTTTGCTAGGCAGAGTGCCTGTCGACAAGGCAGTGTGTAAGTTTGGTAAACAGAGGTGGGCCGACTTGAGTTGTTGGCGTACTAAATGTTTCAAAACTATGCCTTGGTGTGTTTCAGGACGGACATTGGCAAACGTTGGCTATGGGCAGCTCACAGGCACGAACGAGTTGGGAAAACGTTGGCAAACGGCAGTGGCACGAACGGACCCGTGCACACATGCACACGAGATGGGCATAGCTTGTGGCACATTCTTGGGCATTGCTGGGAGCCCAAGTGAAGCCTTGTGGGTGGCAAGGCTGGTCGGCAAGCAAGTGTTGGCCAAGGAACGTAGGCAACCGGGTTGCCTACGTGCTGGACAGTGCAGGAAACGGTTAGGCAGCGTGCACGTCGGGCAAGTGCACACGCACGGGAGTGGCAATCAGTGGAAGTTGGACTTCGTGTGGCTGGGTGGGACTACTTGGCCAAGCCAGTTGGCTGCATGTGCGAGAAAATGGCTGGAAATATGGGCAGCATGTGGAGTAGTGCTTAGTGGGCGGTTGTGGCAGTTACCACCTTTTTGGGGCATGATCAGGCCATGTATGCTGTCAGCTGGCCCGGCAGCCTAGTTGTAGGCATTGTATTTGTCCAACAAAGCCAGGCGGTTGGGCTTGTCAACCGTTTTTCCCCTATAAATACTTGGTAGTCAGAGACTTGGCATAGAAAGGAATCCGTGAGGATTTAGGCCAAGAGTGTTCTGCACACCAGATGTTTGTAAAAAGTCCCGTTGTAAGTTTTTAACGGAATTAAAGTATTGCAAGGGTTGGCCTGGGGCCGTGAAGCCACAATCCGTTTGTGTGCTGTTTACTTCCGTTTTGTTGTGTTTTACTCTTGTGTGTTGCCTAAACTTTGTGCTTGTATGTTAGTGAGTGCTTGTGTGTGCAACGGTTGCCAAAACGAGTGAAAACTAAACACGAGTGTAGGACAGGTTGGCTGACCAAAGTTTGCTGGGTGAAATTTTGGTGCCATCACAGGCTTCTTATTCCGCCTTAGCACGTCGGGTTCGTGTCAAGTAGAAGTTTCGTGACAACTACCAAATCCAATATCTGTATACATCTTTAAGGTGAAACTTATGAGCTTCTCTTGATTTATTTTATACTAGCAATTTTGGCACACTCTATGCATATGCCATTTAAAAAATAAAAAATAACAAAGACAAAAAATCAAGAGAAAAATACAAATACTAGAAATCTAAAAACAATTATATCAAAAATTTAAAAGAAAAAATATAGATAATAGAAGGCGTATAAGAGAGAAATTTTTAGGTAGTTAAAACTTATTATACACCCCTCCCAGCCATTAATTGCATTCTACAATTATTTTTTCCCTTCATTTTTAAAGGGATATAAAGAAATTTTTTTAAACTCATCTCTCTCCTAGTTCTTAGTGACTCGAAATCATGACCAATAAGTCACAAAGGAAATGTTTCGCTGCCTAAATTACATTTCGTTATTAAATATATAAAAAAAATTAATAAAACGACAAACACCAATATTCTAACGTAAGCGACCAGTCGGGCGTAATAAGGAGGATTCGGATTGTTGACAATTCTTTGGTTTTGAATGTTATGGTTACTACCTTAATCGTGATGCTGCAGAACCTGAATTCTATTATGGAGTACCTAGTCATAAGTTATAGGTGCCCTTAATTACCTAGGTTTTATATCGATATTCTGTATTCATGAAAATGCAACAAAAAATAATTAATCATCCTTTGATACAAAGAAAAATTTTACAATCCCTTTTAGGGAATCATTACCTTATATTTTAAATGTTTGTACAGTACAATACAATGTACTTTAAAAATTTATACTATACAAATTTTTAAACTCAAAAGAATAATTTTTTAAAAGAAACTATAAAATTCTCCTGATACAAATATTTTTGTATTCATGAACATGCAACAAAATAATTAATCATCATTATAACTTGTTTGTATACTTGCCAGTCCAATGGCGGATGTAGGGGGCACAAGTGTAACTGCTATCCCAAGATTTTAAAATTTTTGACTTTTACCAATAAAAATTTAAAAATCCGCATGGAATAAGGTTTGAACAAAACACTATGAATCTAATTTTTCTATTTCCTAAACTATTCCCAAGACCATTATTTTTTCCCAACGATTAGAGCTGTAGACGGGACGGATCCAAATCGAATCTAACAAATTATATGGCTTTGATAAGTGTTACTGGATCTAGATATTCGATCTCAAAAGCTGGCTAAAATATAATATTGAACAAATGTTTATTGCCTTTTTAAATCATTTTCTAAGTATTATATGCTTTTATGAAAGAAAAACATACTTAAAAGAGACGTGCATATTTGACCCAATGATCTCTTTAAGAATTAATTTAGTACTGGAACAGAAGTGTAGTTTTGTTTTTTGTTAAATGATAAGGGAATGCAACTTCGATTGCCCTACATGGCTGTAGAAATTGATTCCCTGAACTGTCAATGTTGTATTCAATAATACTTTTGCAAACTGAAAATGTCAATTCAAAAAAAAAAGAAAAAGAAAATGTCAAATAGTTTGCGAGACTCGCACATCCTAGCTAAACTTGGCTATCAATAATAACAATCCGTGTGGTTATATCGACAGAGTTGTAGACATCTAAATGATTTAGGAGTTAGTTTGGTTTGCATTCAAGAATGGAATTGGAATAGAATCATAAATTTTACTATTTATATTGACATGTTTGTGTTATTTATCATTACTTGTTTGGTTTGAAATTAGAATTGTTCTCATAATGTTAAGGAGTTCAGCTTGAAACTCAATTTATAAATTGATAATGAAAAGAAATATTTTCTAAACTAGCAATGTGTACTTTAATTCTCATAAAATAATTATTACAGTTCTTAACCAAATAATATGTATAAGTATCATTAATTTTGATTTTCATTCTTTACTCTCAAACCTATAAACCAAACACTTCCTTAGTATAGTAGAATTGAGAGTACTTGAAGTGAGCATAATTAAAAACTTAGAAAAATTCAGTCGAATTGTGCCGAGTTGATTCAATTCGGTAAAATTATAAATTACTCAATGAAAAACTCAATATACTTACCTAGTAATTACAAATTTTCATCCAAGTTGAATGTATTTAATAGATAAATTATTAACAAAACTTTTGAATCTTAATTTTTATTAATTGATGATAAATAAAATGTAAAAGGATCATATAAGAAGGGTAAAATTTTAAATAGTTAACCAAATTAATTTTGTTCTTAATAGATGACATAATAAATACACATTATGACAATAAAGTGTAATTTAGGCGATAAAATATTTTTCTTATGACTTATTGATTATGGGTTTGAGTCACGAGAGCATAGGTGGGAGGGATAGGGTGCTTTAAAATAAATAAATAAATACACGTGACTTATAATTTTGAATTTTTAATTTTAAATCAATAAAACTCATCCGAATTTCGGAATGTACTCGATTTATTAACTTTTAAATTTGACTCCGAATTTTGAATTTTTAAACATTGGTCGTGAAATTGAGTGTTAAGACTTAAAATTGGATAAATTAAAAGTTTGAGAAATTCCAAATTCATGTTAAGGAACAATTTCGTTGTGATTTGAGCACTTGTACAAATATATATTTTTAATGTATCTAGTATTGTATGATACAAATGGTTAATTTTACTTTACCCCTTAACATTTAGGGTCACTAACATTTTATCCCCTAATGTTGTTTTTTTGGCATTTAAATCCTTCCGTTAAATCTAACTCAACATTCATTATCTTTTCGAAAAAAATACATTTATCCTATATTCTTCTTCTTTCTTTTTTTCTCATTTTTACTTGATTCATTTTTTTCCTCTCTCCAATTTTGTTGAAATAATTTAATAATTTTTTATCATTTATCACCATATTTCAAATTTCATCAAACTTTATGTATAGAAAGAAAATAAGATATTTTGAGTTTTACGAAACATTTGTCAACAAATGTAATTTGATGATAAAAAAAATGTTATTTTACACTAAAAATTTAATACTATTAACTTTGACCGTTAGTTCAAATACATAAATGCCTAACAAATAATGTTAGAGAATAAATTGATAGACTCTAAATATAAAAGGAGAAAGTGAAATTAACCCTTATACAAAATATAAAAGGAGAAAGTGAAATTAACCCTTATACAAATGATAGTTTCGTTACGAGATTGTAGAAATTTTCAAAAAGTTTTACACTAGTACGTAATCTCAAAACTCTAATAAACCGCTCGAGCAGTCAATGAAATAACTGAGATAAAGACAATCAAAAGAACATACATATCTACCTGTTAATAATCAACGTGGCCCATATCTTAAATTGTAAAAATCTGTTCTTTCTTCTTCTTTGGCTAATGTTGTCATATCTTTACACAAGGGAAATTACTAATTGCCAAGGTTTCATGAGTGGGCCTTTCAACTAGATATCAAGCAACCAAAGGCTCTGAACCAGAGTTTTAAAAATTGAACCGGATCGGTAGGTTCGACTGATTGGATCGCAAATCAAAAGAGTCACCAGTCGGGTCCATTTATATATCAAGTTTGTATAAAAAATAGATAGAACCGAAAAAATCGTGAATGGAAGAAAACCGGTTCAACCGATCTTTGGCAGTTTTTTAAATTTCAGAATAAAAATGATTTAAATAAGGAGAAAAATTAAAAAATCGTGAAATAAAATCCAAAATAGTAAAATAGTAAACATACCAAAACTTAAACTATTAAATTATTAGTATTTTTTTTTATTTTTTTAAACTTGTGTTTATTCAGATTTGATTTTTCTTATTAGAAACTTGATTAATATTTTGGATATTAGGACTAAAATTCTATAAAAGTAGTGTTTATTTTCTATCGTTGATTTGGATTTCATAGAAATATATTTTAGATCATTTTAAATTATACCACACTAAAAAAACAACTAAATCAGTGAATCAGACAGTTCAACCGGTTGGACCAGTTAAATTGCGAACCAAACAGGCCGCCGGTTCAATGCCCAATCCAGTTTTCAAAACATTACTATGAATAGTTAAAATGTTCAAGTTATGTTTATCTGTAGATGCGTATATAAATTCGTTTCTAATGCTCTGAAAGTGTCAAAATTTACTGATTTTTCCCAATAGAATTAACTAACAATAAAAAAAAAAAAAAAATTCTCATCTTAATTAATTTCCAGTATACTATTTAATTATTGCAGTCTATTCTAGTCCATAATTAAAAATACAAATGAAATTCAAATGATCGAAGAAGGTAAGTATTCATTCATAAGTATTACAGCTGCTATTAAATACCATGCACCACATTAATTAATTTGTCTGCTTCTCCAAAATGTTCAAGAAAATTTTTATAATTCTAATTCAGGTTTAAAATAATTTTAATAATTTAATAAAACTAAGATATAACAAGCAAAAGTCCTTCGGCTTTCTCTCTTCAGTAGTAATGGAGATCAAGTGGATATCTATCCTAATACTGCAGATCACTCTGGCTGTAATAGGCAACGGAGTTTCCAGCTCGAACCGGAATTCGAGTCCAAATTTTGCAGTGAAAACCATTCACGTATGGCTTCATATTCTTGTACAACATTTTTTCATAGAAGGGTACATGGTAATTTTTTCTAAATTCGTTTCTTTTCTTTTCTTTTAATTCTTTTTTTTTTTTTGTCTGTAGAGTGAAGATGGGGATGTGATTGATTGCATTGACATTTACAAGCAACCTGCTTTTAATCACCCTGCTCTGAGAGATCACAAAATCCAGGTCCGTTTTCTATTTGGTAAATTATATTGATACCGAGTTTTATGATGAAAATTTTTTACTTAGTCAATCTGTGTTGTAGAGGACTAATATTAATTGTCCCATAAAGTAGAAGATCTTGTCTTTTAGATGAATTCCTATTTTATGAATAATCAGATGATGACTATAAGAGTAGTTACTCAATGCAACGTGGAGTGACTAGTTAGCAAAGAAATACCCGGTTTACAAGCCTAAATTATACATTACAACTTATTAATCAATTCCATTTTCCTCTCCTAGATGACACCAACATTTGATCCAACAACGCTGACGAAATCAGAAAAGGAAACCTCGGAAGCAACCAAAAAGGGCAAAGAAGACTCGTACATTACTGCCACACAGATATGGCGGAAAAGTGGAAGCTGTCCTGAAGGGACTGTTCCCATCAGGAGGAATTCAAGGAAAAGTGAAAGAAAAGCAATTCCAGTTGATAATTTCGCGCGAAGAAAACCGAGTGTTTTTCCTCATCAATCCAAGGAAAATAAGAACTTGAACCTTCTACAACCAAACCATTCGGTATGTAGACAAATTGATTAAATATCTAGTATGGTTCAAAGTTGTAGTTCCAGTGATACAGTTATACATCGGTCGCCATAAATCTGCTGTCTCTTATCAAATTAGCTTCGGATAACAAATTTATCCAATATCATAAAAATAAAGTAAAAATCGTAAATTGTTGCCTGTAAATTAATTCTAATGATTTAATTAATAACAAAATAAGACCTATAACATAGTACAATTTTAGTTCATATTATAGGATCTATATAGTCGGATGCAGACTTGACTCGGATTCGGATTCGGATTCGGATTCGGCCGAATTTTTAAACTATGATATCTAGAGAATAATGCATATAAGTACGATCAATCTTTCGCCTATCATTTGAGATATTGATGGTTTCGTTAATTTTCCGACCTCAAAATAGTTGGCAGTGCTGCTCACTGAAGGGTATGCATATTATGGAGCCAAAGGAGATATTCAGGTTTGGAATCCTCCTGTAGAATGGGTCGACGAGTATAGTACTTCTCAGGTTGCTTTGAAAAGTGGTCCTCACAATCGGTATGAGGCCGTTGAAGCAGGCTGGGCGGTATGATCATTTCAAGAATTTATAACATATATAATTCTTTTTTAATTAATTATATGTGTATGGTCAACTTTCGTTACTAATTTTATGCCTTTTTTGTTGAATAATCATAATGTTGCAGGTAAATCCAGGTGTCTATGGGGATAGATTAACAAGAGTTTTTGCATATTGGACCGTAAGCTTATCATATTTTTGTTGATGAATACCTAGGAGCATTAATATATTTTAACCGAAATAATGTTGTGTTGCTTGGCAAATTCTTGTGTGCAAGTATACGGTGTACTAAGAAACAAGCTGTGTGAAGCGTCACATAATTTATTTTTTAGTGTATCGTACTCCTTTGTGCGTGTACGCAAGAATTTATCATGTTACTTAATTATTGTTGTATGCTAGTAATTAAAAGCAATTTAATTTAAGATGGAAAAATTGGCTAAAAGTATCACAAAATTGATTGCTTCTTGATATATTAGATTGATGGCTCGGTTAATACGGGTTGCTTCGATGCTACTTGCCCTGGATTTGTATATGTCGGCAATTTCGAAATATCGCTTGGTGCTGCAATATATCCCATATCAAATCTTACGGGACTTCCCTCTGTAATTAGTATCTTTATCAACAAGGTGAGATTTTGGGTCATCTTTAATTTGTTCTAATTCCATCGTAGATTCATAATGATTAGTTTATTAGAAAATTTTACAATCCCCTTAGAAATCATTCCGTTACACTTTGAATATTTAAGCTACATTGTTATTTGTTTTAAAAATATGTACTAAATAAGTTTTTAAAGTACATTAGAATAATTCCAGAACAGGACATTAGAATTTACCTTGACTTTAATCATAATTATTGGAAACTATCCCCACCCCCACGAATTGCGTGGCGATTCACATTTTATAACGTAAGGTACCAAATATTTATTAGGATAAGGATTCTTTGTTTCTTTTTCTATTTTCTATATTTTTTCTTTATTTCATTTGTTAATTGAGAAAATGAAAAAATAGTCTCTAAATTTAATTAATTAAAACTGTTTATTATTAAATTCGCAACGAATAATGGTTCTAGAAAGTTGAGAATTTTCTTTTCTCTAATTACTAAAAATCCAATATTTGTTAGAAATTTAATATTATCTACTACTAACTACATTCTTATCCTTATAATATAGCAAATTTTTTTTTAGAAAATGGGTACCACCATGTATCAACTAAACCTATTCTTATATATCCAATACTCTAAAAAATACTGAATCACGTCTTTACACCCGTACCGTGTTTCTGATAGCTATGGTTTTATGGTCTCCTAAGTTTTAATCGTTTCTTTCCTTTTTATTTTTTTCCAGGACCGAGTTACCGGCAATTGGTGGTTAAATTTAGCAGGGAAAGTGAACGTAGGATATTGGCCTGCGAAAATCTTTAATGCATTAGCTTACCATGCTGAAACAGTTCAATGGGGTGGCGAAGTTTACAGCACAAGAGTTGGAACTCATCCTCACACAGCAACGGGCATGGGCAGCGGAGGATACGCTGTCTTGAGACTCAGCGACACGGGCTTCAGTTTAAACAGGATCCGTGTTGTTCAATCTGGAGTAACCAAGTTCCCTGATTGGGTTAATGCTTATTCTGATGAATATGATTGTTATAGTACATTCTATAATTGGGAATACATGGCAGAGCCCGAGTTTCATTATGGAGGGCCCGGTAGAAGTCCAAGGTGCCCTTAAATTATTAGACTAGAAAAATTTGTAGCAAGGCAAAACTAATATATGAAATATCTTGTAAGCAATTGTACCTAAAAATTTACTTTAAGGCAACAAATGAAAGTCTTTTGTCTTATCAGTTCACTAGGCCATGGTTTGATCCTGCGTTAGTGGTTGCACTGCATCATGTGAGGAGTAGAAAGAATGGTTTATGCGTCTTGGCTTGAAGGCACAAGATGATTACATAGAATAATTCTTCCCTAATCTCCTATATTTCCTTCTTCTTCCAACGCACACACAACAAAGAGACTTCAAATCCCTATTTTCTTAGCACCAACATGTGTTATATGATTTGTAGAGGGTGATAACTATGAAGCAGTTGAAGCGCGGTCAGTATCACCAAACACTCAACACTATAAATTTTCAGCTTAATTATTTAAAAAAAAAAAAAAAATCACCTCTCCCCTTACTTGAATCCATGATCAATGAGTGAGAAAACGTATTATCATTTAAACAACACTTCGTTGTGAAAACATATTAATTTGTAATTCAATCTATTTTAGTAACAAATTAAAAAATATATATGTATTGCAGGTGAATCCGGAGATCTATAAGGACAGGTAAACACGATTTTTTGTGTATTGGACAGTGAGTTTTCTATTTTATGTTTTCTTTATTCTTCTTTTTGACAACAATTCTTTTTCTTTACCAAATCTGTTGATGCGTATTTACGAAATTCATGTGCATCTTTCTGTGCGTTTAATAGGCTGATGGTTCAGTAGAAACCGGTTGCTTTGATCAGTTTTGATGGTTTCGTACAAGTCAACAAGGAGATAGCACTTGGTGCTGCAATTCATCTCGTCTCAACCGTTTGTTTGTGAACTGCCATATCCAATAATTATCTACATTTTTAAGGTGAAACTATTGAACTTGATTTTTCTTTTATTTCCCATTTGGTATTATGGGTGGAATCAGGGCCAAGCATAGGGCTGTAGCTGATTTGGTATGTATGAGTTAACAACAACATCAAATTGCCCTTTTTTTTTTTTTTTTTGGAATTTAACTGCACACTTTTTAAATTTTGTTAAAAAAAGGGAGTCAATAAATAGAGAAAACAAAATTTAAAAAATTCCCGTAGGGGGGCAAATGTGAGATAACCTAAAAAATAAAAATATGACTAAGTTGTAGTAATTTTATGGCACCTCGGGAGGAGAACAAAATAGATATATAAATAAACACATTCATCCCATTACGCTAATCGAGAGTAGGGCAGGGAGGGGACGGCTGGTCGAAATGGACCAATTCAAGAAAAGAGATAGATAAATAGACACATTCTATTTCACTGATCGGGGGTTGGGGCGAGGGAGGGGACGATCGGTTGAAATGATGGACAATTTGAGAAAAGAGATAGATAAATAGACACATCCAATTACACTGATCGGGAACACCATGGGGTTTCACATTCAGCCCAGTTTGATATCATAAAATGTTGACAGGTGATTATATGTTTTCGTTGTTTCAGGATTCAAAAACGAACAACCGGTGGGAAAATTACGGAGAAAGAATCAATATAGGGTATTGGCCTAGTGAACTCTTCAGCATGTTGAGAGTTCATGCTCAAACTGTTCAATGGGGTGGTGAAGTTTACAGCTCAAGAATTGGGATAAATCACCACATACTGAAATAGGAATGGGAAATGGTGACTTTTCTTACGTAAATGACTCAGGCTCAGTAAAGCGAATTCGAATTGTTGATAATTCACTTGTGTTGAAGTACCCAGGATACACATATCCTTATGCAGATGAGATTTATTGTTATGATTGCTTTCTTTTTGGCGATATTCCGGAACCTGAGTTCTATTTTGGAGGACCTAATAAAAATTGGAGATGTCTCACCTTAGATAGATTAATTGGAAAATAGTACTTGTATTCATAAAAATTTAGCTAACTAATTAATCTTATTAATAAATCAACAAATCATACCTTTAAGTGATTCAATAGACTTGATCCTGTTCTAAATCACCTATTTGATATTGTCCCACCTAACTATTGATATAAGAAAGGAAAACAACCCTATTAGTTCCTCACACTTCACATTTGTACTTTTTTACTCCTTCAAATTTAAAATGATACATTTTATTACCTCACAAATTCAAACTGTATTATTTTGGTCCCTCGACACAATTATTAGTATATTTAGCCTGAAATATTCACATATGTATCGAACGTTACATTTTTCATAGGCAAAATTGGCAAGACATAAATTTTTAATATTAAACGACATTACTTAAAACCTCCATCACAACCACATTAAAATTATTACTTATCATCACCACCCCTATTCCTCCTGCTTTTTCTCTACCAACATTTCTCTAACAATTCCAATCTTCATCTTTTTGGGACAATTTATTGTTTAAAATTATGTATTGCCAATTTTGCATTTGAATATGTTACATTTTATATATATGTGAGTATTTCAAGTAAAATATATCCGAGGGACCAAAATGGTGCGTTTTAAATTTGTGAGAGACTAAAATACATCATTTTGAATGTGAGGGACTAAAAAAGTACAAGTGTGAAATATGAGAGACTATTAAGGTCATTTTCCCTATAAGAAAAATAAATGTTACTTGAAATGGTCTTCAAAATTCCCATTGTGTACTCACACGTCAATTACTCGTATTTAGTGGCAGACATTAGAGATAGATATAAAGGGGGTCGGGAGTGGCAGCCACCACCAAGAGTTCAAAATTCTCTTTTATTCTCTTAAAAATTTTTAAATTTATTATTACGCTATTATGAAAATTAGATTTGCCTCTCCTCCAACCCCAAAAATCTTTAAAACTATATCAAATTGTCTCCAAATATATCTTTTATACCCCAAAAATTTCAAAATTATATTAAGGAGAGAATAAATCTCCATTTCACTGATTTATTTTAAAATTTCAATCTCACCCTCATAAAAGTTTTTTTAATCTACTCTCATTAAAGATATACTTATTACCCAAAAATTTTACAAAAACTATAAAATTTTCTCCCTAATTATACGTCTATATATAATTGCCCACAACATTAATTCAACTCGGGTGTCCCATATCAACGACAATGGACTAGTTTTTTCTTTGAAAACCCTGGAAAACAAATGAAGCCAAAACTAAGGAGGTGTTTGGTTTATGGGTTGAGGGGAAGAAATAAGAATTAAGGTTAATGATACCTATAGATATTGTTTGATTAATTACTATGAAAATTATTCTATGGGAATGAAAGTATTAGAAAATGCTACTTTCATTTTCTCATATTCATTCCCCACTTGTGGCGTGGGTTTCAAATTTATTAATTTATTAATATAATAAAACTCATTTCTTATTCAAACCAAACAAGTAAAGAAAAATGATATAAACCCATACCGATAGTGAAGTTTATGATTCTTGTTCCAATTCTAATTCCCGAATAGAAGCCAAACGCCTTCTAAATTGTCTTGGAAGAGAAAAATCTGGTCAATTTAATTGTCTCCAACCCCAAATGTAGTTAAATGACTTATTTGCTACAAGATTATATCTAGACATGATTTACTTATACTTTTTTTTGAGTTTTTTCAGAGTGAAGATGGGGATATAATTGATTGCATCGATATTTACAAGCAACTAGCTTTCAATGATCCTGCTCTCAAAAATCACAAGATCCAGGTTTATTTACTTGTAATATTATTTTTTTTAAAATTCGTATCTATCCTTATCCTTAACCAATATGTCGTATAGTTGTCCCTTATTACCTAATTTCCATTTTGTTGTCCAAGTTTGTTTACTTATTTTGTTTATTTAGGAATAATCTTGATTGGGAGACTTGTGTGATTCTTGTAATTGTGACAACCGTTTTATCTTATTCAGATGAAACCTAGCTTTATTCCTACAATGGACATAACCTCACAACAAAGAAAATACAACTAACTAAAATGCGCAAACAAGAAAAACAAAATAACATTCCCACCGCTGTGACAACACAACCATGGTAGAGGAGTAGAAGTTGTCTTGATGGGACTGTTACAATTCAGAGGATGCCAAGGAATGGTACATATGAAGTAAGGAAGCCTAGTTTCTTTACTCAAAGTAAGCAGTCTTCCAATAACACAGAAATCAAACTCCTTCAACCGATGCACTCGGTAAGGCAAAAATTGTATATATATTGAATTCAGACGAGGATCCTCTCTACGAGCGTCCATTTATCCTTAAAATAAAGGATTAATTTTATTTTGCTACCCTTATATTCAGTTTTTACTTTATATTTTAAACTTTAGTTTTGAATAATTTGTATCTCGAACTTTTAAATTCGTCTCACTTTAACTTTTTTTAACCCTATCTAAAAAATTAACGAAATTTTTTCATGTGTATGATAAATTCAGTAGGACCAACAATGTTTTTGTGTACAAAACAAAGAGACTGTTGACCTTTTTTTGACGGGATTAAAAAAGGGTTAAACTAGGACGAATTTGGGAGTGGGAGGTGCAAAGTATTTAAAACTAAAAATTTGGGTGCAAAGTGAGAATTCTATATATAAATTGAGAAGTGCAAAATAGAATTAGTACTAAAATAATATATATATATATATATGTATATATATATATATACATGTATATATGTATATATGTACATGTATATATGTATGTATGTACATATAGATATATACATATATATATATATATATATATGTATGTATATATACATACATACATAAATGGCTTGCAAACAAATCAAAAGAAAATAAAAAATTTTACCATTTGATTAAGCAATTTTATATTTTATCCGAACATGAAAATCTTGCACCATCCAAATATATGGATAAATTCAACGGAATAATTTTTCACAATAAATTTGATTTTGGATATAATGTTCACTCAATGTGATAAAATTAATGATATGTTCACGTTATGTTCATAAATTTTAAATATATTATTTTAATATAGGTAAATGGATAAAGAAATAAAGGGGATGCAAATCTATTGAACTCTTTGTTACTTCACTAATAAATAGAGAACAAATACCTAATGATTTTGACTTGTTAAATTAGTTAGCAGTAATGCATACCGAGGGGCTTGCATATATTGGAGCCAAAGGAGATATTTACGTCTGGAATCCTCGCGCTGAATTGGACGATGAGTATACTACTTCCCAAGTTGCTCTCAAAAACGGCCCTCGTCATGCTTTTATGAAGAAATTGAAGGAGGATGGACTGTCAGTATCCGTAAAATCATTTCAATTACTACTCTCTTCACATTCTCTTCAAGAATTTGATTGATTGCCATTCTAAGATTACTTGATTTTTCTATAAAAATGAAAGATAAAAATAGCTTTGATTTACTGAGCTAACAAAGTGATCACTTTTCAAACTAGTTCTTTGCTCATCACTCGACACTAATATAGCTGTCGGTTTTTTTACAAAGTAAAGGTGTATGCTTAAAATATAGGGGTTTCCTTACTTTGTAAATGATTCAACGATTACATTATGGAGTAACTAGAAAATAATTTCCCACTTTTCGAGCTTAATTCACTATAGTTAAAGTAACAAACAAAATCAATATTGCAGGTGAATCCAAGGGTGTATAAGGACAGGCAAACAAGATTTTTTGTTTACTAGACTGTGAGTTCTTTTTTTTTTTTTTTTTTGGGTTTTAAAAATGGCGTTTTCTTACCTAAATCTCTTGATTTGAATTTACTAAATTTATTCACATCTTATTATGCATTAGGTTGATGCTTCATTAAATACCGGTGCATTGATCAATTTTCTCCTGGTTTTGTACAAGTCAATAAGGAGATAGCACTTGGTGCTGCAATTCATCCAATCTCAAGTGCTATTGGACTACTATTAGACCCCTTGGCAGAGTTTCATGCATCGGCAAGGCTGCATGCAAGGTTGGCCCAAACAGCCTGTACGTCGGCTAGGCAGACTGCTTATCGACAAGGCAATGTGCCATGGAGTTTGGCAAATGGAGGTGGGCCGACTTGAGCCGTTGGCATGCTAAGTGTTTCAAAACTATGCCTTGGTGTGTTTCGGGATGGACGTTGGCAAATGTTGGCTGTTGGCAGCTCACAGGCACGAACGAGTTGGGAAAACGTTAGCAAACGGCAGTGGCACGAACGGACCCGTGCACACATGCACATGAGATGGGCATAGCTTGTGGCACATTCTTGGGCATTGCTGGTAACCCAAGTGATGCCTTGTGGGTGGCAAGACTGGTCGGTGAGAGTGTTGGCCGAGGAACGTAGGCAACCGGGTTGCCTATGTGCTGGACAATGCAGGAAACGGCTAGGCAGCATGCACGTCGGGCAATTACACACGCACGGGAGTGGCAATCAGTGGAAGTTGGACTTCGTGTGGCTAGGTGGGACTACTTTGCAGTGCTGGTTGGTTGCATGTGCGAGAAAATGGTTGGAAATGTGGGCAGCACATGGAGTAGTGCTTAGTGAGCACATGGAAGTAGTGCTTAGTGGACACTTGTGGCAGTTACCACCTTCTGGAGCATGACCAGGTCATGTGTGCTGCCAGCTGGTAGGCAGCCTAGTTGTAGGCACTGTATTTGTCCAGTAAAGCCAGGCAGTTGGGCTTGTCAACCGTTTTCCCCCTATAAAAACTTGGCAGTCAAAGACTTGGCATAGAAAGGAATCCGTGAGGATTTAGGCCAAGAGTATTCTGCACACCAGATGTTTGTAAAAAGTTCCGTTGTAAGCTTTTAACGGAATTAAAGTGTTGCAAGGGTTGGCCTGGGGCCGTAATCCGTTTGTGTACTGTTTACTTCCGTTTTGTTGTGCTTTACTCTTGTGTGTTACCTAAACTTCGTGCTTGTGTGTTAGTGAGTGCTTGTGTGTTCAACGGTTGCCTAAACGAGTGAAAACTAAACATGAGTGTGGGACGGGTTGGCTGACCGAAGTTTGCTGGGTGAAATTTTGGTGCCATCACAGGCTTCTTATTCTGCCTTGGCACGTCGGGTTCGCCTACATGTCTAGTTGAAGTTTCGTGACAGTTTTGGTAACAGAGCCCTGGTTGAAGTGTTGTGGACATTCCTCCTATGGCTAGTAGCACGGTGGAACGGGTTCAGTGGTTGGAGGTGCTGGTAGACCAACTGACGTTGCTGTAAACACCTATTTTTGTCCCTTTAAGTTGTCCCCTATTTTCCTTTTAATTTGTCTCTCAATTTTCTTTTAATTTTTTCTTTTTAATGTCTTTTTAACCTGCTCTTTGATTTTTTTTTAATTTACCCTTTAATTCCTTCTTAATTTATGTTATGATGTTTAATTATTCTTATGCGTTTTATGCTTTTGAAATACTAAGAATGAGTTCTAATATTATTGAATTTTTATATTTAAAAAAAAAATTAATTAAATTATTATTAATTAACTAATTATTAATTAAATTAGAAATTAAATTAATTAATTGGTTTAAAATGTTTATAAAAAAAAAAAATAAGTTCAGCGTGAACGATCAGCAGTCTTGTTCACAAAGTCAGACAGAGTTTTTTTCACCCATTCTTCACCAAAAATTTCAGATGGCCATACTCCCCACATGACAAGGAATGGTCTTTGACAATTTTTACACTCAATCCAATTCATTAAAAGCACAAAAGATCAGTCTAAAGTGGAGAAAAAAATTTTCTGCAGAGAAAATTTTCTTAAGCCTAAAAAAATCTGCCAAACAGCCAACTTTGAGATAAAATTCCATACGATCAGAGAGGAATTAGACTAAACTCAAAGAAAAAAAATTGTAGACGGTTCCTGGGGTTACAACTTCCCTTTGTAAATATTAAGCAAAATCGTCCATTTAGAGGGTCAAAAATGTGGTAGAAAAAAGCTGTTGGTCCAGAGGATCTGCAGAAAAATTTCGAAATCTGGAAAATTTTCCAGATAACTAACTTTGAGCAAAGATTTCAAGCGATGGAAGAGGAACTGGATTAAACTCAAAGAATAAAAGTTGTAGAGCGTTCCTGGAGCTACAACTTCCCTTTTCAATTTTACCCGAAGCAAAATCGTTCATCTTGTGGGTCAAAGGCGTGGTGGAAGAAGGCTGGTAGCCCACAAAAATCTGCATAAAAAAAAAAAAAAAAAGGTTAGAAAATTTTTATTTCCATTTTACTCCTCCAGATTTCAATTTTTTTCATTTTGGCCCGAGAATATTTTCTTAAATTACATTTTCTTGATGCCACGTCATTGATGACGTGGCACTACCAGATTGCGCCACGTTATTGATAACGTGGCACCACCAGATTGCGTCACATTATTGATGACGTGACTCCACCACATTGCGCCACGTCATTAATGACGTGGCACCACCAGATTTTGCCACGTCATCGATTACGTGGTACCGCCAGATTGCGCCAAGTTATCGATGTGGCACCGCCAGATTGCGCCACGTCAGAGATGACGTGGCATTTCAAAAAAAAAAATTCCAAAATTTCAGAAAAAATTTTATTTTCGTTTTGCCCTCCAGATTTCAGACTTCTGTATTTTTAGCCCTCAAATAATTTTTTTTAACTGAACATTACATTTAGGCCCTTAAGGAATTTTCTTTAATATTACTATTTTTTTCTCTTCAAATTTCTTCCAAATTATATGTTTTACAGTCAATAACCACCAAGGGCCACTTTGATTTCTGTTTGGCATTTTAATACGTTTTAATTATCCTTTGATTGTGAAATTACTGTTTTGCCCTTATGAGTATTAAATTGTAAATAGACTTTGATCTTTGCACATATTTTTTTGATTAATTGATTTTGTGATGATTGGTGCTTTATTTTAATGTTTATTGGTCTCAATATAATATTTATGCCTTATCTTACTTGTTAAATTATGTGAATTTACTCTTTTGCCCTCAAATTTTGGATTAGTTGCACAACTAGACGTTAAATATTTGAATCAAATTCAATTTAGCCCAGGACTTAATAATTGTATCAATAATATAAAATTGGGCTAGAAATAAACTCTGGCGTGCATGATAAATGACTATTTTGCCCCTTGGGAGTTAAAGGGCACTACAAGCTTCAAGGTGTGTACGACTTTTAATTGGACCCGGGCTAAATCTACCTGTCAATGTTAATATTTACCATTTATTTTCGTTTCCTCATTAACATGTACATATTTTATTACTTTTAAACTATCTCAAAGCACACGTATGCTACAAAGCCGGCAATAATGAATACTAAAATTGAAAAGGGAAACACGATAAAATCACGCAACCGGTCCAACGTCGGGTAAAGTGGGTGCCGAGGGAAATTCAAATCCATCCCAAACCTTCCCATTTTACAACAGGATTCCCGAACTCATTTTCTTGAGTTACGTGGACCAGGAGTCAATCTAAACTAGGGTTTATTTTCTTTTTAAATTTTGATGTATTTTTTGTGTCCCGGCACACCAATACACCGGGTGGCGACTCCAGTCTTATTTTTCCTAGTTTAGATTGTTTTTATACAATTCATAGTCACATTAAAAGCCCTGTTATGTAATAGTAAATAGGTGATTCATTTAAATTTGTAATTGTAAGTAGGTAATTTATGTTTGTAACAACACATTGTAAGTAGGATTTTTGCATTCAATCACCTATTTCACGAGCAATACTTCAAGGCAGCGGGTGTACCTGGAAAGGAAAAAGTGTCCATCACAAGCATGTACCTTGCTGGTGATGCGAAGCTTTGGTGGAGGACACGGGTTGGTGACGAGACCGTTCCTCAAATTTCAACGTGGGAGGCGTTGAAAACGAAATGAAAGAGACAATTCCTTCCTACAAACACTCCGTGGCTTGCAAGGGAGGCACTACGAAGGTTGAAACACACGGGTAGTGTCCATGCCTATGTGAAGGAAATTAGTTCCTTAATGCTAGACGTTCGTGGGATGTCGAAGGACGATAAGTTGTTCAATTTCATGGCTGGCTTGCAGAATTAGGCGCAGGCAGAGTTGCAAAGGCAAGGTGTCCAGTACTTGCAGCAAGCCATCACTTCGGCTGACAGGTTGGTTGATTTTCAGGGAGTCACCAACGAGACTAGCTATGGTGGGAACAACTCCCACAAAGAAAAGGACCTAACTAAGCAGGGCAATGTCAGGCTCAAGACGAAAAAGAAAGCTGTGGTGACTGAGACCGAAGCCGGTAAGGTTCCTTTCGGTAAGGATAAAACTAACAAGTTCAGTGGCTGTTTTATTTGCCAATGACCACACATGGCAAGAGAATGTCCCAAGATGGAGCAGTTTAGTGCCGTCGTTGCCGACGAGGATGGTCCGTCTTGTGCTAGAATGGGTTCCTTGACGTTGGTGTGCGACACCAACAAAAACCAACTCTCTTAGGTGCTTGGTTAGCACAGGGGTCCTTCGGGTGGAAGGACATGGCAGTGGGGACTGCTAGGTGCTAAGTAGAGGTGGGCTGCTTAGCTAAGAGAGTGCTGGAAGTGGGTGGCTGTCAGGCAAAAAGAGTGCTGGCAGTGGGTGGCTATCAGGCAAAATGAGTGTCTGGCAGTGTGTGGCTACTTGGCAGAAACGGGCATGGGATGCTTGTTGGCACAGTTGGGAACGTAACAAGTGAACACTACGAGACTTGCTGGTAAAATCATTCGGACATGGGGTCTTGTTGATTGAGGAAGCCGAAACACAAGTGGGGGAGTGTGTTATGTTGCTGTGTTGGTCTTGGTTTCGGGGGAAACCAAGGCAAGTAATTGGTGGGTAAATTATGGAGGGATAGTGAACATAGGATATTGGCCTGGAAAACTCTTTAAAATGTAGCTTAATAATGCTGAAACAGTTCAATGGGGTGGCGAAGTTTACAGCACAAGAGTTGGAACTCATCCTCACACAGAAACGAATTTATATAGCGCAGGATACAGCTGTCTCTTATACACATCTAGATGTGTATAAGAGACAGGAACAACACGTTCAACTGAGTAACCAAGTTCCCGATTGGGTTAATGAGTTTTCCAGGAAGTTGTAGCTCCTATAGTACATTCTATTATACACAATATATGGCATAAATTACTTGCCTTTTTTCCAATTGTAGAAGTCCAAGGTGCCTTTAAATTATTAGACTATCAAATTTGTAGCAAATAAAAACTAATAATATATGAAATATCTTGTAAGCAATTGTACCTAAAAATTTACTATAAGGCAACAAATGAAAACCTTTTGTCTTATCAGTTCACTAGGCCATGGTTTGATCCTGCGTTATTGGTTGCACTGCATCATGTGAGGAGAAGAAAGAATGGTTTATGCATCTTGGCTTGAAGGCACAAGATGATTACAGAGAATAATTAACCGAATAATCTCCTATATTTCCTTCTTCTTCCAATGCACACACAACAAAGAGACTTCAAATCCCTATTTTCTTAGCACCAACATGTGTTATATGATTTGTAGAGTGAATTATTTAAGTTTTGAATGGACAAGATTGTGAATATATAGGGAGGGGGTCAAGAGTTAGGGGAGGAGGGCGCCCGATTATATCTCCGAAGGAGCCCAGTTTGATAGTCCTCAAACTTTTCAATTTCAACAAATTTAGGATAAATTTAAAAATTTTGTCAATTACAAATAGAAAAAGTCACATGCAAAGTAATTTGAATATCACCTGACTCTTAAATCTTAAGTTCCAAACATGAAGAAAAATGTAATTTTATGTTCTCAAAATTTGGATCATGGTATTTAGGTTTTTTTTTTTTTTTTAAATCCAAAGTGTGATATAATTTAAAATGACCTAAAATATGTTTCTTATAAAATCTAAAATATAAGTGAAACACTATTTTTGGATAATTATAGTCCTAATACCCAAAAATACTAATCAAATTTCTAATGAGAAAAGTGAAATTTATACAAATATAAGTATAAAAAAGATGAAAAAAATAATAATTGAATAGTTTAGATTTTGGTGTGTTCAATGTTTTGCTATTTTGGAGTTTATTTTCACGATTTTTTAATTTTTCTCTTTGTTTAAATCATTTTTTATTCTGAAATTTAAAAAATCAATTTTTTATCGGTTCCCGATTTTTACTAGTTCTCGATTTTTTACCAATTCTGTCCTATTTTTTGGATAGACCGGATATATAGTTTTGGATCGGACCGGTGGTTCTTCCGATTCGCGGTCCGACACACCGCTCGAACCGACCTGTCCGGTCTGACTTTCAAAACACTGCAAGCAGTGCTGCTCACTGAAGGGTATGCATATTTTGGAGCCAAAGGAGACATTCAGGTTTGGAATCCTCCCGTAGAATTGGTCGACGAGTACAGTACTTCTCACGATTGCTTTGAAAAGTGGTCCTGACAATGACGCCGTTGAAGTAGGCTGGGCGGTATGATCATTTCAAGAATTTATAATATAATTCTTTTTTAATTAATTATATGTGTATGGTCAACTTTCGTTACTAATTTTATGCATTTTTTGTTGAATAACCATAATGTTGCTGGTAAATCCAGTGGGGATAGATTAGCGAGAGTTTTTGCATATTGGACCGTAAGCTTATCATGTTTTTGTTGATGAATACCAAGGAGCATTAACATATTTTATCCCCATAGTCAATACCTGATCTAATTTTCAAAATATTGGTTTCAACTAGAGCCAAGCAGTAAGCCAAAGAGCCTACCTGTATACTGACAGTGATTGGGACATGTGTCAAAATTTTAGTAATGCATGAAGTCGAGGATCTGAATCCCTCAATAAAGAGGTTTATCTCTCTATTGTTAAAGAACGGGGAGATCTTGTTATAGAAAATTTTGTAAAATAGCTTCAAATGGTTGTGTTATTCTAGGATGCCCTATATTTTTTGTATATAGTACAACTGCTCAAAACATTGTTTTTTATTAGAAAGTTTGAAAAAAGTACGAGGAAGCAAGGTATATAAACCTTTTGACAAGAATAGATTAATTAAGTAAAATTAGCAACTTTTTTCGCATGAAAATTTTTCGTTCAACCTGAAGTTACACTTTTTTTTTTTTTCCTTTTAAACTCATTTCTCTATCATTAGTGATTCGAATCCATGACCAATAAATTATAAAGAAAACGTCTTATCACTTAAATTTCACGTTGTCCGAGTTACGCTTTTTTCATAATACAAAAAAAAAAGAGTCACTTGAACATAGAAGAAAGAAAAAAACACTCAAGAAGAATTAAATGATGTGTGCCTTGATAATGAAAAAAAAAAGTTTTGTAAAAGGCATGAACATTTTCTTTCGATAAAAGACTATGGTAGTGAAGGAAGAAGGGGTTTTTGTTGTGTTTCTCATGCCTGGCAGGTTTAAGTTAATTTGGAAAAATCAAATGTGAAAAAAATTGTTAAATTCTTCGGGTTTTTATAGAGTTTTCAAGGTGGTTTAAATTTTTCTTTATTATCCTCATCAAATCATATCATATCCCTTCTCCTCTGTTAATTTTGTGATAATTCAGTTAGGAATATTGTAAATTTGAATTATTAATTAATTAATTATAGCATAAATCATTAGACTTGTATTCTATTATATGGTTCTTCAAAATTTGAAGAATTGAAGTGGAGCAAAATGATTTAAATCCAAAGATAAGATAGGACGAGGAATTTTTCAAATTTAAGAATTGAATGTGAAAAAAATTATTAAATTCTTCAGGTTTTTATAGAGTTTTCAAGGTTGTTTAAATTTTTCTTTATATTATCCTCGTCAAATCATATCATATCCCTTTTCCTCTGTTAATTTTGTGATAATTCGGTTAGGAATATTGCAAATTTGAATATTTAATTAATTAATTATAGCATAAATCATTAGACTTGTATTCGATTATATGGTTCTTCAAAATTTGAAGAATTGAAGTGGAGCAAAATGATTTAAATCCAAAGATAAGATGGGACGAGGAATTTTTCAAATTTAAGAATTGAATGTGAAAAAAATTATTAAATTCTTCATGTTTTTATGAGTTTTCAAGTCTGGTTATAAATTTTTCTTTATTATCCTCGTCAAATCATATCATATCCCTTTTCCTCTGTTAATTTTGTGATAATTCGGTTAGGAATATTGCAAATTTGAATATTTAATTAATTAATTATAGCATGTATCATTAGACTTGTATTCTATTATATGGTTCTTCAACATTTGAAGAATTGAAGTGGAGCAAAATTATTTAAATCCAAAGATAGGATGAGATGCTGTTAATTTTGTACAAGTCTAATGATAATTCGGTTAGGAATATTGCAAATTTGAATATTTAATTAATTAATTATAGCATGGATCATTAGACTTGTATTCTATTATATGATTCTTCAAAATTTGAAGAATTGAAGTGGAGCAAAATGATTTAAATCCAAAGATAGGATGAGATGAGAAATTTTTCAAATTTAAGATCTAATTATGACAGTTATGTATGCCAGAAATACAAATTTGGTATTGCATTATTACTCCTTTATATTATGCATCAGGTTTTTCAGTGTAATTTTTTATTTTTTGTGTAATTTATCTTTGTTCACTCTTATTTTTATATTTGTAACTTCTCGCTTCTCACACCTTCTCACTATCAAATAACTTCCCAACTCACGAAATTACATACACAAACTCTTAATTTAATTTATATTTTAGTTTTTGTTCATTTTTAGAAAAATTTAGTACAATTCTGCACACATATAGAATGTGTCACTAGGACTAGTATCGACCATGCATTACCACTCTCGCACTTCGATGTACGTATGTGAAATTTCATAATGACTGTATATGTTATTTAGGGTTAATAATACTTTACCCCCTTATAATATGGACATTGTCTCACTGTGCCCCTATAAAAATTTATTCATCACATTACCCCTTTGACTAACATCAAAAGAAATAATTAGTTTGGCCGTTAATCAAGGATAAACAAATGATTAAAATGGCCCTAATATTCTGTTAATAGGTTATTTTGTCATTTTGGAGGGAAATAAACATTCTTGTTTTATTATTACTACTCTATTCGAGACCAAAACTCATAAGTTATGAAATGCAACTTTAAAAAATAAAAAAAATAATTGTTTTATAAAAGGGGAAAAACCAAAGTGAAAGGAAAAAAACTACTGATAATAAATAGAAAAACAGTTTATAATTTAGTTGTGTATTGTTGAATATTATGATTCAAAATATGGTCCAATAGGCCTGCATATACATATAATTTTTACTTTTAATATTTTTTGCTAAAGCAGCAATTGCATATTAATTAACCCATGATTTAAATTTGAACTTTGTATTTAAGATCGAGAGATCTTTCTTTTATTTTAGTTTTTCCTGTTTTTTATATTAAAATTAAATCTTTTTTTTTTTAATTCAAGTAACATGTCATGCACAAATTATTTTTCCTTCCAATAAAGGGTAGTAATTAAATGAAACATGAATATTTCTTTTGGCGCAAGAATGGTAAAAATGGTTGATCAACTAAATTTTATACGTTAGTTTAGTCATTTTGCCCTATTTGACTAACTCCCAAATTAACACTTTCTTTTGACTGTTAGTCAAGGGATAGAAAGATAATTAAATTTTTATAGGGACAAGGTGAAACAAAGTCCATATTATAGAAGGGTAAAGTGTAATTAACCTTATTTTTAATTATTGAAGTACTATTTAATTCTCCATTTGGATAACTATTTATTCTAGATATTATTCAAAATATTATTTACAATAATTATTGTAGGAAATTATATAATATAATGTATGTGAGATAAAAATCATGTTAGTTGAGAAATGTATTATGAAATGAATACAAAACATGATTTAAGAAATGATAAATACTAACAATATTCAAACATAACCACTGATTTTAACCAGCCCAAACAAGGTTTTGAATGCATAACCATTTCCCTAATTTAATTTCATGTGAATTAAAATAAATTTAAGGTTAAGAAATGCTATTGGTAAAATTAACTGATACAACAAATTTCTTGAATAATGTGAATAAATATGTAAGAATATCACGTGATGTTTTATTTAATAATTTTAAATTAATTGATATGTTACATTGTTGTGATGGATTTGCAAACATACGTTGGTTGCAAAGATTATATGTTTTAGGAGAATTTTATATATTTGTTGAGAGTAGTATTCTGTTGGTTTTAAAGATTTGGACAAGAAAAATTATTCATTATTTTCCAAATTAATAATATTTTACAATTATTTTATACATGTTTACCAATCACATTTTTATTTCACATATATCCTATTAAAAAGTTGCTAACAAACAGTACAAATCTAAATAATATTCCAAAAATAATAATTATTCAAAAAATACCGCATGAACCTACTGTGAAGATTATATGGAACCCACATACTTTGTTTATTGTGTGTATAATTTGATGCATATATGAATTTGCCTCAAGTGAATGTAAACTGTATTTTTTATTGAAATTAATTTTTTTTGTAATAGTAAAGTGATTTAAATACAAGCTAATCCAAGTATTTGTTCTGCATGCTCCAAACTATATTTTAGTTATGGAATAATTACTAACTAAAATTAATTAGTCGATAATAAATAATCAGTCCAAGATTTGGAATGATTGGTGTATTTTCATACTTCCATGCTTTAATTTTTTTCTCCAGATAGTGGAAACTAACCAGCCCATTTCCAAGAAGATATCACAACGGGTGTTGTTTGATTCCGCAATTCTTTATGGTTGGCGTTATTCCAAAGTAAATTATATTCTGTCAGAGTAATTTTGCGCAACAAGAAAAATTTGCCCCTAAGAGTAATCAAAATCTTAACATTGTATTTGAATGGAGAGATTTCTGTGGATCTGATTTGAAATCTTAATCTATAATAAATTATCCAACAAGATAATGCATTTAGTTGTGGATTTAAAATCCACTAATAAATGAGACTGTAATTTTAATGGTTAAATGAGTGAATTTAAAATTCACCCAAATTTCATATCATTTCAAATCTACTCAATTCAAATTAATATATTTCAAATCCTTCCTTCAAATCAAATCCACCCATTCAAACACAAGTAAATGAATTAGATTTGCATTTGGAAAGCTGATGGACTTTTTTTATTTTTCTTGGAAAATATTTAGGTAGACCCGGTCTTTGAACCCACCTGTAAACCCTGTAGTCACAATTAAATCTTAAAAAATCTTGCTTACATCAGCTGATGTCATGGATTTTTTAAAATTTAATCCACACCACAGAGTCTACAAGTGGGATCAAAGATCGGGTCTTCCCAAGTCTTTGTCATTTTTCTTATCACACCTAGGCCTAATTGTTTTATCTAAGAATCTTCCTCTTTTATTATTAGGGTTAATTACATTTACCTTTCTTGAGATTTGGTCATATTACCAAACAAATCATATAGTTTGATAAAATTATAGATTCTCCCTTCTCACTAACTGCAATTAACAAAATTTTTAACAAACTAAATTATCCTTATCATATGTTGCTTAATTAGTCCCTCAATTTTTTACTAAAATCAAGAATAGTCCTCAAATTTTTTTATATCATCAATTTAGTATACAATTCATTCCTGCACCACAAACCACCATCTCTCCCACTTCTATTCCACTTCATGGTTCTAATCCATAATACAAATCAGCAAAAAAGATTCATAGGGATAGAAAAAACTCAAAAAAAAAAAATTATGAAATTTAGTTTGGGTCTGTAAAATTATAAAATGACGTCTATTCTTGAAATTTGAGATAAAAAGAAAAATAATTAAGAATGAAAAAGGGTATTTTGGGAATAAAGAAATTATTGTTTTTGCTGATGTCGTCAACTACATTTTCTTAATGATAGTTAACGATAGGGTGGTACTTGTTAAATGTTTAGCCATTCAAGGGGATTAACTGTAATTTTATTAAATCACAGGGTCTGTTTAGTAATATTGTCAAACGTCAGAGGAAGTAAATATAATTAACCCTTATTATTATTGGGACTAGTATGGGATTGTTGTTGATTTCCGTTCTGGAATTCCCTTGACTTTTGATGATTTATTGATTTATTTATGGAAAATTTTACAATCTCTTTTAGAAAACTATTCTCTTTTACTTTAAATGTTTGTACAGGACAATATCATGGGATTTAAATACAGAACTATTAGAAATCTTAAAAAATTGTGGTTGAGGATAGAAAGGCATTTTATCAGGATAAGCAAAATACAATTTGTTGCGACAATAACGCCACCCAAAAGAAAAGCTCATAACCATTATCAAAATTGGATTCTTTACAAATTTCTGTTTCACTCTTTCACTCATTAATTCTTCACCAATTAATGTTCCATCATAATTATGAATTTCTTAAATTGTAAATGCACGACACGTCTAAAAATAACATTTAAAATTTAAAAAATAATTAGTTGCTATGCATTTTGTGATGTTCCGTTCCACATTAAAAGTGATAAGGGATATCGTATTATTTATAACATCTTGAATTGTGAGTTACTAATAACTTGATTTACACATTTTGAACCCGTTGTTTCTGTTCAAAAGTTATTGGGCCAGCTCACGACTCGGAGCGTTACAATTGGTATGAGAGCAAATCTCGTATAGTTTTTGGGTATTGCAATTGGTATCAGAGCGAATCTCGTGAGCCAGTGTTATTGGCTATGCCATCATATTGGGTATATATGATGTGTTATTAGCCTTCTGGGCCAGTGTTATTGGCTATGTTACGTAATGTATGTGATGTGTTATTGAGTCCTAACTTGGGTTTTGCGAGGATGTCAAATCTAAAGGAATGGTGAATGTGATACTTTGTCTCGCATCAAAAGTGATAGGAGATATTATATTATATGACTTATTATAACACCATGAATTGTGAGTTATTTACAACTTGAATTAAATATTTTGAACATGTTATTTCTATTCAGAAGTTATTGGGTTAACTCAGGATTCGAAGTATTACGTATTTAAACCTGATTGTATAAAAAATTTTGTACACCACCAGTATAGAAAATATTGACTCTTACTCTTTTGTGAAAATTTTAGGATATTGAATAAAGTGAATCCACAAAGAATAAATTGCTCAAGTCGTCAAATTTAAAAATTCTTGCAGATGATGTGATACCAAGTCAGGTGCTTTATTGTACTTTCTGAGTTTGCTAATAATTGACTAGTTATTTATACGTATAATTCTTACGTAGATTCGATTTATAATAATGTTATGGATATATTGATTTATATTAATTTACATTACCAATATATCACTTTACATTAGCTAAGTAGGTAATGTAAATTAACATAGATCAAAAAGTTCGTAGCACTATTTTATGTTGCGGTACATATAAAAATTTTACAATTTGATATACGAGCATTAGCTCTCAACATTATCATTGAATTATGAAAAATTATTTATCATTTATTTTCTTGAAACTCAGTACATGTTTTACTTGTTTGAATATCATGTGGTTAATTAATCTGGACCTGGTGACACAAAACACAAAGACCAGAGGTGAGGTGATTCTCATATTATCTCAAGTCTTTAGGGAGAGTCAACCGCATAAGAGAGATTTATTGTTTGAACAATTATTATATAACTACTAGTTATTATTTAAAATATTATTCAGAATATTATGTGCATAAAATAATATTTTACCTATTTTACTTTTAAGATATAATATATGTAAAATAAAATCTGGGTGAAAAATATATTTAAAAAATAATTATAAAATATTATTTAAAAAATAATGAGTACTCCAAACAGAACTAATTACTACTTGCAGGCAAAGACAGATAAGTACAAATAAAAATATGCCCAACAATTCAAAATAACAAGAAAATAAAAATAAAATCATTTTCATGAATTACTCCAAAAACTTGACCTACAATTCATAGTTCCATATTGATAAAAACGTTAATCCTATTTTCTCTACAATGTCCTCATGCACTTTTCAACTTTTCCCCATTTAAATCGTGCTAGTATGCAAAAAATTTCAAACTCCTGTATGAAATAGAAACATATTTTCCTAGTACATAAAGAATCACCCAAAAAAGAAAATTTATATAGTCATACAAAACTTTGAAAACTAAGGTAATTAATTTAGACTAAACATATTTTCAAGCCAAATAAAAACTTTATTCATTGTCCTCACCAAGAAGATTCCACTAATTACATAAGAGCAAAAATTAATTAACACTAAATCATAAAAAGCAGTGGATAAAGGCCCATGCACAATATACTACCTTCTATTTTATTCGCTGAAAATTAATTAAAACAAACATGACACCATTAATTAATTAATGACATAAATAAACTAAATTAATTTATTTAATCATCCTTTAGGTGTATCATGAGGATGGTCTGTGGGAGACAAGAGCTGGAGAGGCCTCGCCACCAGGCCCACCACCAGGTTGGGCAGCCCAATTATTATTCCACCAAGGATACGACCAATAAGTCCACCAAGGAAGTTGCTGCTGCGGCTGCTTCTCGGACGGACCATTAGGCGGTCCAGGTTGCTTTGGAGGCCCATTACCGTTGCCAGGATTATTTGGTGGATTATGTCCGTATGGATTCTGATTGGGAAATGGGCTACCTGGTTGATATGGGCCTGACCAACCGTAACCATACGAATAGGGCTGGCCTGGTTGAGATGGGGTACTATAGCTCCATGAATTCTGATCCCTTGGGTCTGAATGCGACCACGAATATGGATGATTTGCATCGCTTGGGTTTGAATTCCAACCCCATGAATAAGACCATAGTTTTTGGGACCAAGGATCAGCTATATTCTTATTTGTATATGCATTTTTGTTGTTGTTTGTGGGAATTTCTCTAGTAGAAATGCCAAGACTGAGCAAAAGTGCAAAGCAAAGAGATGCAAATCAGGAAAGAAACACAGAGGTTGTGTTTCTCATGGTTGCTGGTTTTTGTTAATTTGGATAACTTAATTGTGATGTGAAAAAATTGTACTAGTCTTTTTGGAGGTTTTTATAGAGCTTCCTAAGCTGGTTTAAAATTGTTTATCCTCATTATCTTTTATTGTATCCTATCTCTGAATTTTGTGATAAATCAGTTTGTGAATTTGAATTATTGTTGGATGAGATTAGAGGTGTATTCATCGGTTGTCTGGAGCACAATGGATTAAATTCAAAGATAAAATTTAATTTTGATCATACAGCATCAATGACAGTCATTAATGAATTACTGATTTGGAAAAATATGAACAAAATAGGTTGGTGATTTAATATGATTAACAAATAATCATGGATTTGTTATCTTGTTAATGATTTTCCATTATCTGTAATATCTGTTATTTTTGAACTGCAATACATCCAACATTACCCCAACATATTGGGAATTTCACAATGATTACTGTTTAATCTCAAATAACAAGAATTTTCATTATCTGTAATATCTGTGATTCAACTTTTGAACTGCAGTACATCCAACATTACCCACATATAGGGAATTTCACAATGGGTACTGTTTAATCTCAAAAAAATACTACCGACATCAACCAACCCAAACATGATGTGTTGAAATGTATACCCAATAATTTAATTTCATGTGCATTATACAAGAATTATAAGATAAAAGTTCGATCAAGTATAACAAAAATGTGAGTAAATTTAAATCAAAAGTACATGACACTTACCATAAACTCATCCACATAAGAATTTCCACGACCTTTTGGATTGTCATTATATGGCATCAATTGTTACGGCATCAATATTGCTAAGATTTAACTCTACATGTTTGAATATCATGTTGACACATATTATGTTTGCCAACAATGTCATTTTCTTAACTTTGTCATCTGGACCAGGTTAGTGGTACTAACAACAAATACATAGAGAGCAGAGGTGATTCTCATGTTATCTGAACCTGTTCAATACAACTAATAATAGTAGTATTCACAGACAAATCACCATCATTCAGAATCAAGGCAAAAAAACAAGTATTCTTTTCAATGATCCAAAAACTTGCCAAGCAATTCATAGTTCCATATGGATCAAACGTAAATTTCTAATTCTCTTCAATGTACTTTACAATTTTTTACCCAGTTAAATCATGCTCGTATCTCAAAATCCTCGGACGTAGTATGAAATACATTTTCCTAGCACATGAAGGATCATACAAAAGCAATTCAATATATAGTCATAATAAGCAGCCAAAGAGGATATTACACAACTAAAGGATGACTACAAAACTTGTAATGCTGTAATTGATAATGAACGGTTCCCAACTACACAAATTGATACGGCTTAAAAAAGCCAATTTAGACTGATGTTTCCAAGCCAAATGAGTAGTGGGAACTGAGCCAAGGCAATGAAGAGCAAGAGGTAATGATGTCGGCTTGAATCATAACTCCTCACCTCAGCAAAAAGAACTTTCATCTCTTCATTGTCTTCACCAAGAAGATTCCCATGCATAAAGATATCCATGGTATCAGAAAGTAATATGAGTAGCTCCAAATGATTTTCCCCACTACGGCCAGAGACAATCCTGTGAATGTATATCCGGCATATGCCACAATATCGAGTAAAGGTGCCTCCCCACTACCCAGTGAAAACAATGACATTTTCAGTAGAGAAACTTGCAAAAACCATCCTACCAATCCTTTTATGAAAAGCCAATTCAGAGCTTCTGGCCTAAACCTGCAAAGGGAAATCAATTCTTAAAAAGAGTACCAGCATGCATACATTGGAACAGTGGTTGTCAAATGATCAACAAAGAAAAGAAAATGAGAATCAGAAATGACAACATTTAGAATGCTTCTCAAAACATAACCCAATCCAAAATTCATGGAGCTTATATATTAACTGGAGTGAAATAATTTATAGCATAATGCTAAATATTTTAAACCAGTCACCATGGTAAAGACCTTATTTCCTGAGTCTCCTAAGTGGATATTGCTTTGAGATCTCAATGAAACAATCAAATTACTTCCCGAGATCATTTGGTTCCCAAATCCCAAGGACACTCCTAAATTGAAGTAAAAAACTATTAAACCCAACTATTTGCATCCACTTAGTGCATGTACCCCGTACAGTAAGATAGACCATGAGTAGAGTGAATCAAAATACGACACTTACTTTCCATGAAGACCCAATGATAAGCCAGCGAGAACAACATAGGTACCGAATGCCATGAATGGAATGTACAAATCTGGAGCATTCATTCACAGCGATCTCCTTTTTCTTCGGAATCAGTGTCGAATGTTTCTGTGATTCTTGTCCAATGACCCTAAAGGAGAAGCCGCTAAAGTACTTCACATTACAACAATTGGAGGACAGCAAAAAACAAATTGAAAGCACAAAAGAAGTGGAAACAAGACATGCAATAAAGTGAAACTTACTCTGTGCAGGAAGGGGAAAAGAACAACCTTCAATTTGTTTCTCACATATTGATCATTCACTTGGAAATAGTATTGTGGGTCAGAAAAATATCTACTTATCTGTCCATTGAGAAAAAGATTATGGATTAAAACTCTTTATACCTCAACAAACACAAGGCAAAATCAGTCCAGCAGTGGATGCATACAAAAACATGGACTAACAAACCTTTTCAATCATTCATAATATTTTAAGCTTTCTAGCGTTCGAAAAAGTAATTACAAGAACTAAAATTTCAGTACGATGGCAAGCCCAAAATGCAGAATTAGACAGCAAAATCTCCTTCAATAAAAAAATGATGCTGTTTAAGCGCCACCAATGAACAAAAGTAATTGAGAATTCACCAGCATTTTCACAAGAGGCACGCCACCAGAGAATTCTATCCCCACCACTTAAATGACATTAGATTAGATAAGCCAAACGACATTTAGGAAAAGTAAAACCCATAAATCTAGTTATTTTACCTATTTCTTTTCCAGAGAACAATAAAAGAAGAAGTCTGAGCAGCAAAAAACCACAGTTGGATATATTACTCCTTTTTTTTTTCCCTTTAAACCTTTATCTGTTCTTAGCGATCAATATGGGAACCAAAGGTCCAAGGAGCTTGCACAGACTTGGCTCAATTTTGTTTTCAATAGAGCTTAAAAAATGATTTAGGGTTAATCAAGGCCAACTACAACCCTAAAGCTGTAGAACATGCTTACAACACCAAACTATCCCAGCTTCTGTAATAACTGATTCATATTCAGTAAAACCATAAAGGTCTACTGGAACACTTTCTATAAGAAGTTAATTTCATGTTTTGCTTACAGACCAATGACTTGAGCCTTGGTATGTTATTTTTCAAAAGACTTACAAGCTTGATTGGAATAAGTTTCAATGCATCCTTACTCAATAAAAGAGAAATAAACTGGGAGTTTATACTTCACAACTTAAAATTAAGACCAATAAAGACTCGATGCATAATTCTTCAGGCTTCAAAATGAGATCATATATATCATAGCGATTATAAAATACTTACATTGATCTTTGAACATACTCGGAGCCTGATCCTAAGATTTTCTCCCCATAAGCTCCCAATCCACCTCTGATAAGCCCCGATCCTGCACCATAGAAGGCATTACCAAATGGATTTGGTTGGGCATTGGTAGGCTGTCTTGGCACCCCAGGCTGTGCTCCGAGATTATCATACATTTCTGTAAAATCCCAGGATTAAGAATATGTAGTCGGGCAAAAATCACTTAAAAAACATCAAAGTCATGGATAAATTTCTTTTTCTAAACAATCAGGAAATTAAAAATGATGCACCAAGAGGGGGCAGCCATGTGTAAAATGGTTATACATATCTGTCTATACAAGCGAGTTAGACCACCAAAAAAAAAAAAGCAATTTTGACAGGAAAAAGCTAACCTATTTATTTCACCAATGAGACAAAAGATTATTTTTCCCCCTTACTTTCCTATTGCTTACTTTTCTTTCTTTTCTTCCCACCCTTGAATTTGAGCACGTCATTCTTTTTCTTGAAGTTGTGAATAGATGTCAATCATGAGGACTTTCTTGGGACCAAGCAGGGGTCCGCATAAATGAATTCTATTTTAGCACTTTAAACTACAAAAAAAGTAAGCCATTTCTATTAAACACACTTGATCCTC
The DNA here is from genome assembly GCA_025175665.1 of Cinchona pubescens. Classification (NCBI taxonomy): domain Eukaryota; kingdom Viridiplantae; phylum Streptophyta; class Magnoliopsida; order Gentianales; family Rubiaceae; genus Cinchona; species Cinchona pubescens. The sequence continues at coordinate 551,252 of JANKKI010000283.1, forward strand.
CTTTTAAAAAATCCACTAAATTTAAATCCCTCTACATTTCAACTTTGCTACTTCAGCATCCAAAGTCAGCACGGTCCCTCTATATATCAAAACTAAAAGAACATGAAGTAGGAAAGAGGAGCTAACCATTTAATTGCACAATCGCCTAATTATGTTACACAAATAACCAAGTACAAATTATTTTGTTTACATTGAATATATAGCTGGAATACATTACAAAGTACTTGCATCTGAACTACCCAAACATTCACAGAGATTCCGAACACCTACTATTATAATTCATACTTTCGATCTTTCCACATTTTTTCTTCACATTGTGATAAGAATTTACATTCAACGTCACAATAAGAGTAATCATTAAACAATGATTTACGAGATATACAACTAAGCATCAACACATAAAATGTTCAAATAAAAAAAAAAAAAACCTTTCTTCCACTAGAGGATTTAAACAGTCAATTAAATCGAAATTCACATGTTTCTCCAACAAAAGCATACTGGAAATTTGATTTACTACGAATAAAGACTAAGAAACTGATCCGAAGAAACGATTTCCGAAACCCTAATAAAATTCACGTAGATGCATACATAGATATAAAACAAAAAATAGAAAGAAATTGCTAATACCAGTTAGCGGGAGATGGAGAACCAGGAGCGAGTCGAATATAGATCTGCAATCACAGCTTTTCGTAGGGAAAAAATCTTCGATTCGAATGGCTTCCGAAGAAAAAGGAGATCGCTGTGTGTGTGAAGTGTGTGAGAGAGAAAGAGGGATAGTATTTTGGAAGGAGGAGTTTTGAGCTTTCTTCCTGTGATTGTTACTTAATCGAAGAGGAAAATGAAAAAGTTAAATCCGTCAATCCTTTCTGGAATTATTACCCAAATGGAAGAAGACTATTAAAGAAAAAGGAAAATTCACCATTAAGAAAGAGTGATACTCACAATCAATAATCTACGTTTGAAATTGCTTCGTGGACTAATTAAATAAAATAGTAGAGTGATAAAGTTACGTTATAAATTAAAAAAAAAAAATGAATAAAATTTGATTGAGTGTCTGATTTTTGGAAAAGAAAAATAAAATTTAATTGAGTGTCTAAAAAATTAGAGATTAGCAATTTAATATAATCTCATCGGCTACGGTGATTTTTGATAGTGATTTTAAATTTATAATTTTATAAATTATTTCCTTAAACTAAATATGAATAATATTGGGTGTTTGTTAAAATTTTAAATACAGTTTGAGCTCAACTTAAGTAGGTATTCCTAAAACTATAAATGAATTCAAATATTTGGATATTTGACTTGAATTCCATTCGAAACAAATTCGTTCGAACTTACTTATTAAGTTATCAACCCAAACCAATATAACTTTTGAAATTCGATTTTTTTAACAAATCAAGCATCGATTCCATGTTGTCTGACTTAATAAGTTCATCAATATTATAAACTATTAGAAGTAGATATTTTAATTAAAAAGATTATCTTACATTTTTCGTACTTATTAGTTATTTTTCTCATTGAATTTCTCTTGCTTTGTAACCGTAATAAGTATCCATATCACATATTTTAATTATCGTATTTGAATTCTAGACCTTTATAAAGTACATTTCAGGGTAAAAAAATTAGCAAATTATTGTAAAATTCACAAACAAACGAATTATGAATGTATTTGAAATTGGCTCGAAAGTTATGAGCCAAACCAAGCTTTTTTCAAACAAATTTCTAAACATTCAAGCTAAACTTGATCATCACTATTTGAAATTGACTCGAATTCGATTTGAATATAAACAATCATCTCTATTAAATAAGTCAAGCTTGAACATACTCTTGTCCGGTTTGTTAAACCTTGATTACAACACTAGTTACTCCATCTTTTTCATTTTAATTAAATTGCATCAATTTCACACACAAAAATATTCAAAGTGACTATATTAGTATTTTTCTACATTAATATTTCTCAACTAATATTCATCTCTGCCATTAAATGCTATTAACGATAAAGTTGGAAAAACTCAATTCTTTGAATTCCTAAAGAAATAGATAATTTTACAAGAAACAAATTATTTAAAGTGAAAAATAAAATAAAAATAAAACGGAAAACATAATATTAAAATTTATATTTAAGAGATTCGAGCCACCAAACTTGACTTGACTTTAGTTTGGTTTGCTAAAATCTCAATGAACTTCCATTGGAAAAATAATTTCAAGTGCATTAAAAAAAAAAAAAAACCAAATTTAAACACTAAATTTTTCGACCTGGCTATTCTGGTTTCTGTACTTAGTTTTAATAGATTTTTTTCCCAAAACAAATTCCAATGTACTACTATTAAAAAGGAGTTGCAACATACAATTATTTCACCCAATAATAATAATAATAATAATAAAGGAGAGGAGTTACGTAAGTGTCAAATAAATATAAAGAAACAAATACAAGCAATGAATAAAATTCTAGAGTTCTTTCTTGCTATATATTATTACTCTTCATAAATTATCTTAATTTTTGTGGCTATTTAATACTCAAAATAAGGTGGTAGTTTAGACTATTAGCTACAAATATCGAACCATTTCATGTAATAAAAGTATAGTTTAATAGAGTCTCAATTATTATTCCTTTCGTTTAGGTGATGAAGAGATAAATTTGTTAGCAATCATGTCAAAGGATATGGAAACAAATAGAATTACTTTTGTCGTCCTATAGATTTTAGTCCATAATTCAAAATGTAAATGAAATCCAAATGACCAAAGAAGGTAAGTCATGCATTCACGAGTATTATAGCTCCTATTAAATACCATGTACCACATTAATTAATTTGTCTGCTTCTCCAAAATGTTTAAGAAAATTTTCAGAATTCTAATTCAGGTTTAAAAATAAAACTAAGATATAACAAGCAAAACTCCTTCGACTTTCTCTCTTCTACATCAGTAGTAATGGAGATCAAATGGATGTCTATCCTAATAATGCAAATCACTCTGGCTCATGTAATAGGCAGTGGAGTTTCCAGCTCCAATCAGAATTTGAGTCCTAATTTTGCAGTGAAAATCATTCAGGTATGGCTTAATATTCTACAACATTTTATTAATTTTTTTGCTTAGAAGGTTACATGGTATTTTCTTTTAATTCTTTTTTTTTTTCCTGTAGAGTGCAGATGGGGATGTGATTGATTGCATTGACATTTATGAGCAACCTGCTTTTAATCATCCTGACCTGAGAAATCACAAAATTCAGGTCTGTTATTTATTTAAGAAGAGATAAAAATTGGTCTGGATCATTCGATCAACATAAACATGCTGTGTATCCAATGACAAGATGTCAGTTGGCGTCCCGTTTGAATTTGTTTCAAGGGGAGATCACATGATGTCCTTCTATTGAATGCATGTGCGTTTATTTATTTGGATGATTCAAATCAACTTTAAAACGATACATGAAGAATCCTTAAATAGCGTTTAATTTATACTATACATGACAATTGATTAATCAAGACCATTTTTCCCTTCCAGATGACACCAACATATGATCCGACCATGCTGACAAAAACCGAAAAGGAAACCTCGGATGCATCTAAAAAAGTAAAAGACTACTTATACGTTACTCCCACAGCACAACTATGGCAGAAAAGTGGAAGCTGTCCTGAAGGGACTGTTCCCATCAGGAGAAATTCAAGGAAAAGTGAAAGAAAAACAATTCCAGTTGATAATTTCGCGCGGAAGAAACCGAGTGTTTTTCCTCATCAATCCAAGGAAGACAAGAACTTGAACCTTCTACAAACGAACCACTCGGTATGCAGACACATTTAAACCCCCCTCCCCCTAAAAAGAAAAATCACCTCTTTCTTTCCTGTCCATTAGTGACTCGAAGTCATTATCTAATAATTAGAAAAAACGTGTTACCACTTAAATTGTATTTTGTTGTCGTAGATCTAATATCTAGAAAATAATTGCATATACATGTGCTCAGTTTTTTGCCTATCACTTGAAATATTCATGGATTTGCTAATTTTTTGAACCTGAAAATAGTTGGCAGTGCTGCACACTGAGGGGTATGCATACTTTGGAGCCAAAGGGGATATTCAGGTTTGGAATCCTCCAGTAGAACGGGACGACGAGTACAGTACTTCTCAGGTTGCTTTGAAAAGTGGCCCTCATAACCAGTATGAGGCCATGGAAGCAGGCTGGGCGGTTAGAACAGAAAAAACCATTTATATATATATATATACACTTCTATGATCATTCAAGAATTTATACTCCTTCAATTCTGTACCATTTTATTTATTATGGTTGAGGTTACATATGATTCAGAAAAAGTTGATATCCGTACTATTTTATTTATTGTGGTCGAGCTTGCACACAATTTAAAAAAAGTTAATATTTGATCAACTAGTAGCGTACTTTTTCTATAATTATTCTCAAATTTAAATTCAAAATTTGTTAATTGATTTTAGAATTTCAGATTTTAAGATGGTTTGTGAGAATAATTAATGTTGAAATATGATTTTTAATACTCTTTACTAGGACTTGCATGAAGAGTAAAATGGGTGAATTGGCCTTTATTTTTATTTTTTTATGGAGCGACAAATATTTTGGAACAAATTAAAATAGAAAGAATGACATTTAAAATGAGACGGAAGGAGTACTGTAATTATTGTTTTTTATATGTATGGTCAATTTTAGTTACTAATTTTGTGCCTTTAATTTGTTGAATAAATATAATGTTGCAGGTAAATCCAAGTGTCTATGGGGACAGAAAAACAAGACTTTTTACATATTGGACTGTAAGTCCTAATGAATTTTATGTTGCTAATTGTTGTACTAATTAAATGCAATTTAATCTAAGATGGGAAAATTGGCTAAGTATCGCAAAATTGTTTGTTAACTAGACTGATGGCTCGGTTAAAACTGGTTGCTTTGATGCTACTTGCCCTGGATTTGTACAAACCAGCAAGGACTTTAGGCATAGCGCTTGGTGCTGCAATTTATCCCATATCAAATCCTACTGGACTTCCCTCTGTAATTAGTATCTTCATCTTTAAGGTGAAATTTTGGACCCTCTTTAATTTCTTCTAATTCCGTTGTCAGACATAAATTTAGTTTGTTTGGAAATTCTACTGTTTCGTAAGAGAATTATTTCCTTAATTATACTTAACAATTTTATATAATACAATATCAATTATTTTATAAATGCGTACTATATAAATTTTTAAATCACAACCATGGTTCACAAACTTGAATGATCGTAAGTGTCGTATCCGGAATGGCCTTTCCCGATCACATACCAATACGTCATATCAACCTATATTTTTTGATAATTAATTCTTTAAAACTAAACCACAAATAGTTATTTGTGATTTCAACTATTTCTTTTTTATGATTCTAGACAAATTTGTCGTCCCATACTATGACGATAGATGTGGAATAATCATCACTGTAATTTTGAACTCCGATCACAACCGAATGAGTATTGACATTGAAATTTTCTTTGTTTTTTAAACATCCCCTAAGTTTTCTTTCATTTTTTTTTGTTCAGGACCCAAATACCAGTAATTGGTGGGTAAAATATGGAGGGACAGTGAACATAGGATATTGGCCTGGAAAACTCTTTAAAACATTAGCTTACCATGCTGAAACAATTCAATGGGGTGGCGAAGTTTACAGCACAAGAGTTGGAACTCATCCTCACACAGCAACGGGCATGGGCAGCGGCCGATACGCAGCCGGGATATTCAGCTACTCGGGCTTCGTAAACAGGATGCGTGTTGTTCAAAATTCAGGAGTAATCAAGTTTCCTGATTGGGCTATTGATTATTCTGATGAATATGATTGTTATAGTGCATTCTACATGTGGGAATATATGATAGAGCCTGAGTTTTATTATGGAGGGCCTGGTAGAAATCCAAGGTGCCCTTAGGCTAGAAACATTTGTAATAAGGACTAATTCTATTTTGTACCTTCAACTTATACTCAATGGTTCTTACTTTATAGTCTAAATTTTAGTTTTGGATACTTTTGCATCCCGAACTTTCAAATTCGTCCTACTTCAGTTCTTTTTTGAATGTTGTCTCAAAAACTAACATAATTTTTTCTTGTATACGACAAATTCATCAAGATGTATAATCAAAAACTAACATAATTTTTTCTTATATACGACAAATTCAACAAGATGTATAATAATGTTTTAGTATGTAAAAATAAAGATTCCGCTAACTTTTTTGACAGTGTTAAAAAAAATTGAAAAAAATTTAAGAATTGAGGGTGCAAATTGTTCAAAACTAAAATTTGAGGTATAAAGTAAAAATTAGATATAAATTGAGGAGCACAAAATGGAATTATTCCTTGTAATAATTATGGAAAAAAATATAGGATGAAATTTCCTGTAAGCAATTGTAGCATTAAAAAAATATAAGGCAATTACAAATAAAATTCGTTTGTTATCTCAGTTCTTTAGTTGCATTATTAGTTGCATCATGTGAGGAAGAAAGTAGAAAGAACGGTTTATGCATGTTGGTCTGAAGGCTCAAAATGATTACATAGAATAATTGTTCCCTAATCTCCTTCACATCCTTCTTCCATCACACACAAACACACACGACAAATTAATAGACTTCAAATCCATATTTTCTTTGCATCAACATTATGTGTTATATGATTTGTAGTGTGAATTATTGAAATTTTGTACATGCTAGATTGTGTGTATGGTCGGGAGTTAAAAGGGAGAGGCGCCGATTAGATCTGCGAAAGAATAGTTGGGGCGTTATAAAGATACACAATATGATTTGTTAACTAATAAATAAGTCTCGATATTGTTTAAAGTTTAAAATCTAAGCATTGAACTAAAACTGTTTTATCACAAATAAGATTTTCAGTATCGACTTAATGAAATAATAAAAAATTATCATATCAATTTAAAATTATAATTGCCGCATATTTTTTAAATCCTACAACATTAATTGTTATCCAACATTCAGCCATCCAAATATGTGCGATATTTTTTGAAAGTAATTGTCCCTTAAAAAGGAAAAACTATGAGAAATTACAAATGAAAATTTTTTTGTTATAATTTAATGATGCAATAGTTTGATCTTGTGTTATTAGTTGTATCATGAGAGAAGAGGTAGAAAGAATGGTTTATGCAACCAACAACTCAATGGGCTATTGGCCATCAGAAGTGTCTTAAGTCACCCCTAAGGTTGGAGCTGCACGGATTAAATGCTAACACCTACCTTCAAAGCATCCACCACTATGGACACAGAAGAAGCCTCAACAAAGAGGGGGGGGAAAAATCAACCAGCGAGTAAATAGTAGATTAGAAGTAGAATATATGTGCGTTAGCCTAACTATATGTGAGTTTAACTTTAACGATATGTTAGTATTTATTTCATCATGTTTTTTTTTTTTGGTCAAAACATCATGTGCGTGTTCTGGTATTTCATTTGTATTCAGTCCTATCATTCCGAACAAAATATAATTATATAGAGTAAAAAACAAAACTCTAAAAAAAAAAGAATGGTTTATGCATGTTGGTATGAAGTAGAAAGATTTTTCTTTTTTTTCTTTTTTTCAAAACAGACAGGGGATGGCATTGGCTATTGTGGTGTAGGAGGAGAGGGGTTAGAGTTTTTCAAAAATTTTAATTTGATTATTTTTTAATTTTTAATTTGATTTCAAAACTTTATGACCATTTTTTTTTTTAAAAAAAATTAATATTACTCTTAACACTTCTCAAATACTTGAATTGGTTAGGAGCATATACCACATTTCACAATCCCCAATTAATGTGAACAGTTTCCCATCTATTTTGCCAAAAAAAAAGAAAACGAAAAAGGAATAATAACACTTTGCACTCCTAAAGTATAGGAATAATTACACTTAGCCCAATAAACTAATAAAATTACACTTTACCCCTATTTATGTTATGCATCTGTTAGGAATTCTAATATCATCAAGAAAAGTCAATTAAATGACTGAGATGTCCTTATTACTATTTTTTTTAAAAATTTTTTATATTGTGTTTAACTTTTGATTGTAAAGTGATAATTATACAAAATATAAGTAAAATTAATCTAAAAATTAAAGCATAAATGAGTCAAATGCACGTTTAATAACTACAATAAAATAAGATGCTTATTCCAGATACCACATTCACATGGGATTCTTTGGCATTTTTAGCCAAAAAGATCATTACATATCCATATCGATTGGGCCTTTGAGTGGTCGTATGGGCTAGCAATACTTAAAAAGGAGAATTGCAGTTTTGATTCTTAAATTATGAATAGTATTTAAAATTGATCCTCAATTTATACAAAATTGCGATTTCGGTTCTCAAACTATCGATATGTGAAAATAATATAAATGATGGAAAAATTTAAATGCTTAATAGTTTTGGTCATATGCGATGACATGGCCGTTAACTCTTAAACGGTTTTGATAAAGTTCATGCAATTGTGTGGGAAATTGGTCCTCAATCTTTGCAAATTTTAGCTAAACAAATCCCCATTCTTAGATCGTTTAGTTACTTGCCGAATTATAAATGACTTAAAAAAATGCCATTCAATCCATACATTAGATAGTACAACAATATCTTAATACAATTCAACAATTAATAATATCTAAAAAATGAACCAAAAGGTATTTGTACCATACTCGGCCACTCTAGACTGATTCCGTGGTAATCAAATCATTTTTCAACCCGTTTGCCCTTATGGTTAGGATTCCTAAAAACTTCTCAAAGAAGCCAGCTAACTTTATTTTAAGTACTTGTAGAAGAATTTTTTATTTTGACCTCCATACAATCCTGTAATTGTAATTCATTGTGTTTTTGGGCGGCAACAATTATCTTTTTTTTATACAAATCACCTATATTAGTTGTAAATGTGATTTGGGTATTAAGCTAACAAAGTTTAAGTGCCATTTCCTTATTAGGAAGTAACTCTCATTTTGTTCAATTAATATTAGACATTGACCTCTTTTTTTATTTTCCTTCTCTTTTTCAATTTTTTTAACAATTTTTTAACCTCAATAATGCTCAAATATAAACCGAACAAGAAGGCATTTGTATTAAGATTTTGTTGTTGTACTATTTAATATATAGATTAAATGATATTTGTTTAAATAATTTATAATCTAGCAAACTATCTTAGAATAGGTATTTGTTTAGCTAAAATTTATAAAAATTTTGCATATATTTTGTCAAAACCTTTTTAGAGTTAACGGTTATGTGCACCACACATAACCAAAATCGTTAAAAAATTTAAAATTTTCCGTCATTTATCCTATTTTCACACATAATTTTTAGTTTGGAGACAAAAATCATAACTTTATATAGTCTGAGAATCAATTTTAAGCATTACTATAGTTTCGGAACCAAAACTGCAATTCTCCCTAATACTTATTTGAAGCAGTCCCAAGTTCCCAACTCCAAACCAAAACAAACACACCCAATATCCAAAACCCAAACTTGCAGAGCACAAGAAACCTGAATTTTCTCGAGCTGTTTTTGCAATCTGCAAAAATGGGAAGCAGAGCTTTTATGGTCATTTCCTAACTCATCGAGGATCATCCATTAATCCTGTTTCTAATGTTTCCCATCTTTTCTTGAAGAAAACACTTGTACAGTACAAGAATCAAAGAACCCAAAAATACTTCTCCACTAAAGCAAAATCCAGTCTTGAGCCTCCTAATCTTCCTCGTTTGGCTGAAACTGCAAGAATTTCTGTCACCCCAGATGAAGTATTATTACAATTTTATCTTTTTTACATTCCCTTTTCTTCCTCATCTTCATATACATATGTACTTTCATATTTGCATATTTATTTAGTCTTGATTTTTTTTTTTTGGTTTTTTGGGTGTTTGTAGGTGGAAGAATTTGCTCCTAAAATCAGACAAGTGGTAGATTGGTAAAAAAAAAATATCTCCTTCTCTCTCATTAGTATTATGTATGCATTTATGATTGGAAATGTGGGATTTTGCTCTATGAATGTGTAGAACTTAAAAAACTAGAGTTCTTTAAACTCTAAAAATCATAATTGACTTTGAAACTTGATAGTTAAATCTATTTGTCAGCCTGGCTGATGAAAATTGTTATGACTGTGGGTAGTTTATGAAATTTGAGTCTCGGGTCTTAAAGAGTAGTGCTATCCTCTTGAACTAGAGTATTTTTTTTCTTCTATTTAGTTATTTATCATTATCATGATCAAATGAAACGAACTTGTTTACAGACAGATAGGCTGTTAAAGGATTTTAGTTTAGTACCTAGTAGCATTCGAATGCGAGAAGCAAGTTCTGCACGCCAGACATGACAATTGAATTGATATCTTCTAGATTCCAATGATATTTTTTTTTGAGTAACATAAGGTTGTTTTATGTGTTTGATATCATAAAAAGGGGAATCCCAGTGCATGAGCATCCTTGATTAATGTGTCTGGGATAGGCATATATATCGTTTTGCCTTGCAATTAGAGAGCCATTGCTTCGGAGTCTAACTAAAGAAGATTTTTTTCTTTTGATTGTGATGGTTGCTTATGAAATAGGTTTGGGCAACTCCAAGCTGTTGACCTGGAAAAAATAGATGTTGAGCCGGCAATAAGGGCAGGTAATTTACGGTTTGAATCAACAATTTATAAGGTTAGCTAATTGGCTGTTAATTGAAACACTTGACAAGTTAATTCTTATGCGCAAGTATATGGTGCACTGAGAAATAAGCTGTGTGAAGCCTCACACAATTTGTTTGTTAATGCACCGTATACTTTTGTACGTGCATGCAAGAATTTATCATGTTGCTTCGTTATTGTTGTGTGCTAGTAATTAAAAGCAATTTAATCTAAGATGGAAAAATTGGCTAAAAGTATGACAGCAATTTGAAATAAGGCCAATTAACAATAAGGATAGCAACAAGACAAAGGTTGGAAACAACAAAATTTTATTAAACTTTTCCACACACACAAGCAAAGCAGCAGCAACACATATATATAGTACTTTATAAATTGACTTCCTAAACCACTTGAATATAGGAAACCTATTCAAACTAAAATTTGACCAACTCACAATTAAAAACCACTTAGGAAACTACGTTAGTAACAACTCTTCTAATACTCTACTCCTAATTAAATTATACTTTGGTTTAATTTCCTACATTACCTCCCTTAAACCAAAGTCTTTAAATTTGACCATTCCAAGCATCTTCTTCAACTTCATGAATTAGTTTTGTGAAAATGTCTGCCACTTGATTTTCAATCTTACAATAATCAATGATAATCTCTTTGTCTTGAACCAACTCACGAATGAAGTGATATTTAATATTAATGTGCTTGCTTCGTCCATGAAACACCGGATTCTTTGACAATTCAATTGCCGATTTGCTATCACAAAATTTTTTTGTAGGTCCGTCTTGCTTTTGTTGCAAAAATTCAAGCATCCTTCTCAACCATAGTGCTTGTGTAGCACTACTTGCCGCCGCCATATATTCGGCTTCAACGGTGGACAATGCCACAACTTGTTGCTTCTTGGATGACCAAGAAAACACACCACTTCCCAAGTGAAAAGTATACCCAGAAGTACTTTTTCTTTGTATCATGTCTACTAGCCCAATCGCTATCTGTATATCCAACAAGTCTAGATTCATTAGAATATGAATAAAAGATACCATCAGATTGTATACCTTTAATATATCTCAAGATCTTCTTGGCTGCTTGCAAATGTGACTGACGCGGAGATTCCATAAATCTACTAATTAACCCAACACTATAAGTAATGTCGGGCCTTGTAGAAGTCAAGTATCTTAGACTCCCAACCAATCTTCTAAAATTTGTTGCATCCACAAACTCACCAGTGCCATCTTGTCAATTTCAGCTTTTCTTCAACTGGAGTCATTATTGATTTAGCAGTTTCCATCTTAAATCTCTTCAAAATATCACTAGCATACTTATTTTGTGAAATAAATATTCCACAATTTGTTTGAGTAACCTCAATACCAAGAAAATATGACATTAATCCCAAATCAGTCATCTCAAAATGATTAATCATAGCCTGAAAAAACTCACAAATTAACTTGGGATTATTGCCAGTAAAAATTAAATCATCCATGTATCAAGTCTTGCAACCGGTGCAAAGACTTCAAAGTAGCCAATACCTGCCTTTTGATTTGTATCCTTTGACTACCAATCTCGCTTTGAAGTGATCCACCTCTCCAGTTGGCTTGTATTTCGTCTTGTACACCCATTTGACTCCAATGGCCTTCTTTCCAGTTGGTAGATTTGTCAACTCCCATGTGTTATTCTGTCAAGACAGTTCTCAATGGCTTGAATTTCATCATCCATTGCTTGGCTCCAATGATCATCTTGAATAGCTTCCTCAAAAGAAATTGGATCGCAATATGCAAACAAAGTGAAATTTACAATATCCTCATCAGATAAATCATTGTCATTATTAACAACATAATCTTGCAAGCGGGCTGGCAAATGTCGTTGTCACTGTGGGCGACTAGATGACTCTCCAAGAGTAGATTTTGAACTAGATGGTTGTTCAATACTTTCTTCCTCCATAACTGTTGGCATTAATGGAAGTGCCTTAAAGAATCTGACTTTTTTTGGACCAATCCCAAAATCCTTGCTCATCAAATGTGACATCCCTACTAACAATCATCTTCCCAGTATTCAGATTGAACAACTTATATCCCTTATTTTCATGACCATACCCAACAAACACACATTTTTCTACTTTGTCATCCAACTTTTTTCTTATTGCAAACATGAGCAAAACCAAGACAACTAAATACCTTTAAATGAGAAATATTTGTGGTTTCTTACCAGTCCAAACCTGTTGCGGTGTCTTCCCATTATTACACCGTGTAGGACACCTATTAGATACATAAACTGCACAAGAAACAGCTTCTGCCCAAAAACCTTTAGGCAAATTTTTAGCATGCATCATGGATCTCACCATATCCATCACAGTTTGATTTTTTCTCTTAGCCACGCCATTTTGCTGAGAAGTGTATCTAGCAGTCATTTGGTGTCTAATACCATGTTTCTCCAAAAAATTATCACAGACAGTAAATTCAGTGCCTTGATCAGTTCTTAAAGTTTTAATCAAATATCCACTTTGCTTTTCTACTTACACTTTAAAACTTTTAAAAACATCACATGCATCAGATTTATTCTTCAAAAAATAAAGTCAAGTTTTTCTGCTAAAATCATCAATAAAAGTAACAAAATATCTACTACCACCATTTGAAGGAATCTCAACTGAACACAAATCTGAATGAATTAATTCCAAAGGTTTCTTAGCCCTCCAAACCTTGCGACAGACTTTAGGAAAAGAATCTCTATGTTTCTTTCCCAAAATACAAGACTCACAGTATTTTTTTGAAAAATTAATGGTGGGCAAACCATAAACCATTTTTCTCCTAGCAAGAAAACTTAGACTATCAAAATTCAAATGACCAAAATGCATGTGCCACAACCAAATATCATCAAAATTCACAAAACTAAAGCAAGGTAAATCACCACAATTTAGAGAAATAGGCCATAAACGACTGTGATTCATATTTACTTTTGCAATTAGTCCCAATCGATCATCAGTGATGGTTCCAACACCATATTTGAAACGCAAATCATACACATTTTTAGAAAGTTGTCCCAAACTCAACAAATTATGATAAAGGCTTGGTACATAATAGACATCAGATATAAAATTAGCAGATCCATTCTTCAAAGTAATACCAATTTTTCCTTTACCAAGAACAACACTTTTCATTATTTCCAAATTTAACATAGGATCTGAAAGACTCATCCAATTCAGAAAACATATGCTTTATTTCCACACATATGATTACTACACCCAGAATCAATGAACCAATTATTCTTTTTATTTTCTTCAGATCCAGAACTGGAAAATAAAATTGTCTCGTCTTTTTCACCATTATTTTCAGCCACTTTAGCATGCACATCTCTAATATTAGATTTATTTGACCAACATTCAAATTTATAATGACCAAATTTTCGACAATTATGGCACTGAATTTTACGTCTATCAACATTATAATTTTGCTCATTATTTGGACCATGATTATTATCTCTTTTTTGATAATAAAAATTAACTCTACCACAGTTTCTAAAATTACCTCTGCCTTCACGACCTCTTCCACGTCCTCGAAAATTTTGATTCCACAGGTTTAAATTTTCACCCTTCTCTTTTGCCTTGTTTGTCTCTACTTGCAACGCCTTTTCAACCGTTTCTTTTTCTGCACCATCATCTAATTTCCCGTTAATTCTCTATTCATGAAGAATTAACGATCCCTGCAAATCCTCAGGGCTCAAATGTTTGACACATCTTTTGTCTCTTGGATCACCGCTACCACATGATCAAATTGCATGGGTAGTGTATTGAGAATTTTCTCAACAAACACTTCATCACTCAGATCATGGCCATTTAAAGCCATCTCATTCTTGATATAATCAACCGGGAAAAATAAGATTCAATCGTTTTCGATTTTTCCATGGTGATAAGCTCAAATTTTCTCTTCAACATCAACAAATTATTTTGCTAGACTCGATCAACTCCACGGTATGTCTTTGCCAAAATATCCCATGCCTGCTTTGCGGTTTTGGCGTTTGCGATTTTGCAGAAAATTGACACATCAACTGCATGATGAATTTGACACAAAGCCAAACTCGCCCTCCTTTTTATGTTGGCATTGGCGTTTTCTTCAATTTCTTGAAGGACATACCCATATGAAGTATGTGATTGAAGATGGGTCTCCATCTGAGTTCTCCAAAAATTATAATCTTTCCTCCAAGTTTTGGAACAACACAGATGACATTAGGTCTGAAGTTATTATTTTCTGACATGATTGCTCAAACGAACCTTGCTTTGATACCAATTTGACAGCAAATTGAAATAAGGCAAATTAACAATAAGGATAGCAACAAGACAAAGGTTGGAGACAATAAAATTTTATTAAACTTTTCCACACACACAAAGCAGCAGCAACACATATATATAGTACTTTATAAATTGACTTCCTAAACCAATTGAATATAGGAAACCTATTCAAACTAAAATTTGACCAACTCACAATTAAAAACCACTTAGGAAACTAAGTAACAACTCTTCTAATACTCTACTCCTAATTAAATTATACTTTGCTTTAATTTCCTACAAAGTATCCCAAAATTGATTGCTTCTTGATATATTAGATTGATGGCTCGGTTAATAAGGGTTGCTTCGATGCTACTTGCCCTGGATTTGTATATGTCGGCAACGAAATATCGCTTGGTGTTGCAATATATCCCATATCAAATCTTACAGGACTTCCCTCTGTAATTAGTATCTTCGATATCAATAAGGTGAGATTTTGGATCCTCTTTAATTTGTTCTAATTCCATCGTAGATTCATATGATTAGTTTATTAGAAAATTTTACAATCTCCTTATACACTACAATGTTATTTGTTTTAAAAATGTGTATTAAATAAGCTTTTAAAGTACATTAGAATGATTCCGGAACAGGACATTAGAATTTACCTTGACTTTAATCATAATTACTGGAAACTGTCCCTATCCCTACGAATTGCGTACAGATTTATGTATATCGAAACATGATTCATTTACGTTCTGAAATGCGGCGATTCACATTTCATAGCGTCAAAAGTAGCAAATATTTATTAGGATAAGGATTCTTTGTGTTTTCCATATTTTTTTTCTTTATTTCATTTATTAGTTGAGAAAATGAGAAAATAGTCTCTAAATTTAATTAATTAGAACTATTTATTATTAGATTACGAATAATCGTTGTAGAAAGTTGAGAATTTTCTTTTCTCTAATTACTAAAAATTCAGTATTATTATTAAAAATTTAATATTATTTACTACCAACTACATTCTTATCTCTATAATATAGCAAAAAAATTTTAAAAAATGGGGTACTAACACGTATCAACTAATCCTATTCTTATATATCTAATACTCAAAAAAATACTGAATTGCGTCTTTATACTTGTACCACATTTCTTGCAGCTATGGTTTTACGGTCTCCTAAATTTTAACCGGCAATTGGTGGTTAAATTTAGCAGGGAAAGTGAACGTAGGATATTGGCCTGCGAAAATCTTTAATGCATTAGCTTACCATGCTGAAACAGTTCAATGGGGTGGCGAAGTTTACAGCACAAGAGTTGGAACTCATCCTCACACAGCAACGGGCATGGGCAGCGGAGGATACGCTGTCTTGAGACTCAGCGACACGGGCTTCATAAACAGGATCCGTGTTGTTCAATCTGGAGTAACCAAGTTCCCTGATTGGGTTAATGCTTATTCTGATGAATATGATTGTTATAGTACATTCTATAATTGGCTATGAATATATGGCAGAGCCCGAGTTTCATTATGGAGGGCCCGGTAGAAGTCCAAGGTGCCCTTAAATTATTAGACTAGAAAATTTTGTAGCAAGGCAAAACTAATATATGAAATATCTTGTAAGCAATTGTACCTAAAAATTTACTTTAAGGCAACAAATGAAAGTCTTTTGTCTTATCAGTTCACTAGGCCATGGTTTGATCCTGCGTTAGTGGTTGCACTGCATCATGTGAGGAGTAGAAAGAATGGTTTATGCATCTTGGCTTGAAGGCACAAGATGATTACATAGAATAATTCTTCCCTAATCTCCTATATTTCCTTCTTCTTCCAACGCACAGACAACAAAGAGACTTCAAATCCCTATTTTCTTAGCACCAACATGTGTTATATGATTTGTAGAGTGAATTATTTAAGTTTTGAATGGACAAGATTGTGAATATATAGGGAGGGGGTCAAGAGTTAGGGAGGAGGGCGCCCGATTAGATCTCCGAAGGAGCCCAGTTATCTGATAGTCCTCAAACTTTTCAATATCAATTTAGGACAAATTTAAAAATTTTATTAATTACAAATAGGAAAAAGTCTTAAATCTCAAGTTCCAAACGAGAAAAGAAAAATGTAATTTATGTTCTCAAAGTTTGGATCATGGTATTTGGTCTTCTAAAGTTCCAAACAAAATACATTTAATTTTTAAACTTTTTTATTTTTTTATCTATTTAGAATAAATTTGACAATTCTGTCAATTTTAGACAGAATAAGTACTAAGAACGTGAAAAAAAAATAAATCTATCTTGAACTATAATTCTTTCTAACCGATTTCAACTCATTTAACGAATATTGCATACTGAGGGGAATGGATATATAGGAGGCAAGGGAGATATTTCTGTATGGAATCCTCCTGTTGAATTTGATGATGATTTTACTATAACTATGAGGATGGGCGGTCAGTATCGCCAAACACTCAATACTATAAATTTTCAGCTTAATTAATTTTTTTTTAAAAAAAATCACCTCTCAGAGATTCCCTGACTTGAATCCATGATCAATGAGTGAGGAAACGTATTATCACTTAAACTGCATTTTGTTGTAAAAATATATTAATTTGTAATTCAATCTATTTTAGTAACAAATAAAAAAAATATATATGTATTGTAGGGGAATCTGGGGATCTATAAGGACAGGCAGACAAGATTTTTTGTGTATTGGACAATGAGTTTTTTTATTTTATTTTTTCTTTATTCATCTTTTTGACAACAATTCTTTTTCTTTACCAAATCTGTTGATGCGTAATTGCAAAATTTATGTGCATCTTTCTGTGCATTTAATAGGCTGATTGTTCAGTTGAAACCGGTTGCTTTGTTTAGTTTTGTCCTGGTTCCGTACAAGTCAACAAGGAGATAGCACTAGGTGCCGCAATTCAACCCGTCTCTACCGTTCGTGAACTGCCATATCCAATAATAATCTACATTCTTAAGGTAAAACTATTGATCTTGATTTTTCTTTATTTCTCATTTGGTATTATGGATGGGAATCAGAGCCCAAGCGTAGGGATGTAGCTGATTTGGTATGTATGAGTCAATAACAACATCAAATTGCCTTTTTTTTTTTGGGAATTTAACTTCACACTTTTTAATTTTTTGTTAAAAAAAGGGAGTCAATATATAGAGAAAACAAAATTTTAAAAATTCCAGTAGGGGGGAAAATGTGAGATAACCTAAAAAATAAAAATACGACTAAGTTGTAGAATTTTATGGCGCCCTGGGGAGAGAATGAATAAGATATATAAATAGACACATTCATCCCATTGCATTAATAGGGAATAGGGCGGGGAGGGGACGGCTGGTCGAAATGGACCAATTCGAGAAAAGAGATAGATAAATAGACACATTCTATTTCACTGATCGGGGGTTGGGGCGGGGAGGGGATGATCGGTCGAAATGGACAACTTGAGAAAAAGGATAGATAAATAGACACATCCTTTACACTGATTGGGGACGCCCTGGGGTTTGGAATTCAGCTCCAGTTTGATATCATAAACAACATGTTGACAGGTGATTATGTGTTTTCATTGTTTCAGGATCTGAAAACGAACAACTGGTTGGTAAATTACGAAGAAAGAATCAATAAATAAGGTATTGGCATGGTGAACTTTTCAGCATGTTGAGAGTTCGTGCTCAAATTGTTCAATTGGTGGTAAAGTTTACAGCTCAAGAATTGGGATAAATCAACCACATACTAAAACTGACTTTTCTTACGTAAATGACTCAGGTTCAGTAAAGAGAATTCGAATTATTGATAATTCACTTGTGTTGAAGTACCCAGGATACACATATCCTTACGCGGATGAAATTTACTGTTATGATTGCTTCCTTTTCGGCGATATTCGGGAACTTGAGTTCTATTTTGGAGGACCTGGTAAAAATTGGAGATGTCCTTAGATAGATTAATTAGAAAATAGTACTTGTATTCATAAACATTTAGCTTACTAATTAATCTTATTAATAAATCAATAAATCATACCTTTAAGTGTTTCAAAGTCTTCGTGATCCTATTCTAAATCACCTATTTGATATTGTCCCAACTAACTATTGATATAAGAAAGGGAAAACAACCCTATTAGTTCCTCACATTTCACATTTGTACTTTTTTAGTCCTTCACATTTAAAATGATACATTTTATTCTCTCACAAATTCAAAATGTACCATTTTGGTTCCTTGACACAATTATCAGCATATTTTAGTTTGAAATATTCACATATATATCGAACGTTACATTTTTCATAGGCAAAATTGGCAAGACATAAATTTTAAATATTAAATGACACTATCTAAAACCTCTATCACCACCACCTTAAAATTCTTAGTTGCCATCACCACTCCTATTCCCTCATCCTCCCGGCTTTTCCTCCACCAACTTTACTCTAACAACTCCAATCTTCTTTTTTTTGGGACAATATATTGTTTAAAATTATGTAGTGCCAATTTTGCATTTGAATATGTTCCATTTTATACACATGTGAGTATTTCAAGTAAAATATATCCGTAGTCTTTTATGTCGAGAGACCAAAATGGTGCGTTTTAAATTTTTGAGGGACTAAAATGCATCATTTTGAATGTGAGAGACTAAAAATGTAAATGTAAAATATAAAAGACTATTAAAGTCATTTTCCTATAAGAAAAATAAATGTTACTTGAAATGGTCTTCAAAATTCCCATTGTGTACACAGACGTCAATTACCCGTATTTAGTGGCAGACATTAGAGACAGATATAAAGGGGGTCAGGAGAGGCAGCCACCACCAAGAGTTCAAAATTCTCTTTTATTCTCTTAAAATTTTTTAAAATTATTATTACACTATTATGAAAATTATATTTGCCTCCCCTCCACCCCAAAAATCTTTAAAACTATATCAAACTGTCTCCAAACATATCTTTTATACCCCAAAATTTTCAAAATTATATTAATTTCACTGATTTATTTTAAAATTTCAATCTCACCCTCATAAAAGTTTTTTTAAGCTACTCTCATTAAAGATATACTTACTATCCAAAAATTTTACAAAAACTGTAAAATTTTCTCCCTAATTATATGTCTATATAGAATTGCCCACAACATTAATTCAACTCCGGCGTCCCATATCAACGACAATGGACCAGCCTTTTCTTTGGAACCCCTGGAAAACAAATGAAGCCAAAACTAAGGAGGTGTTTGTAAGGGGAAGAAATGAGAATCAAGATTAATGATACCTATAGATATTGTTTGATTAATCACTGTGAAAATTATTCTATGGGAATGAAAGTGTTAGAAAATGCATACTTTCATTTTCTCACATTCATTCACTACTTGTGACGTAGGTTTCAAATTTATTAATTTATTAATATAATGAAACTCATTCCTTATTCAAACCAAACAAGTAAAGATGAATGATATAAACCCATACCGGTAGTGAAGTTTATGATTCTTATTCCGACTCTAATTCCCGAATACAAGCCAAACGCCTCCTAAATTGTCTTGGAAGAGAAAAATCTGGTCAATTTAATTGCCTCCAACCCCAAGATGTAGTTAAATGACTTATTTGCTACAAGATTGTATCTAGACACGATTTATTTGCACTTGTTCTTGAGTTTTTTCAGAGTGAAGATGGGGATATAATTGATTGCATTGACATTTACAAGCAACTAGCTTTCAATCATCCTGCTCTCAATAATCACAAGATCCAGGTTTATTTACTTATAATAATATTTTTTTTCAAATTCGTATCTATCCTTACCTTTAGTAACTCAAACTTGTAACCAATATGTCATATAGTTGTCCCTTATTACCTAATTTCCATTTTGTTGTCCAGGTTTGTTTACTTATTTTGTTTATTTAGAAATAATCTTGATTGGGAGACTTGTGTAATTCTTGTAATTGTGATAACCGTTTTATCTTATTCAGATGACACCTAGATTTATTCCTACAATGGACATAACCTCCAAAGAAAATACAACTAACTAAAACGAAATAACATTCCCACTGCTGTGACAACACAACCATGGCAGAAGAGTGATAGTTGTCCTGAGATGGGACTGTTTCGATTCGGAGGATGCCAAGGAATGGTATATATGAAGTAAGGAAGCCTAGTTTCTTTACTCAAAGTAAGCAGTTTTCCAACAACACAGACAAATTCATTCAGCCGATGCACACGGTAATGCAAAAATTGTATATATATTGAATTCAGACAAGGATCCTCTCTACGAGCCTCCATTTATCCTTAAAATAGAGGATTAATTTTATTTTGCAACCCTTATATTCAGTTTTTACTTTATGTTTTAAACTTTAGCTTTAGATATTTTGTATCTCGAATTTTCAAATTCGTCTCATTTTAAATTTTTTTAACCCTAGCTAAAAAATTAACAAAAATTTTTCGTGTGTATGATAAATTCAGTAGGACCAATAATGTTTTTGTGTACAAAACAAAGACTGTTAACTTTTTTTTTTGATGGGATTAAAAAAGGGTTAAACTACGATGAATTTGAGAGTGGGAGGTGCAAAGTATTTAAAACTAAAATTCAGGGTGCAAAGATCTTATTAAGAATTGGATATAAATTAAGGAGTGCAAAATAGAATTAGTACTAAAATAATATATATATAAAAGCCTTGCAAACAAATCAAAAGAAAATAAAAAATTTTACCGTTTGTTTAAGCAATTTTATATTTTATCAGAACATGAAAATCTTGCACCATCCAAATATACGGATAAATTCAATGGAATAATTTTTCACCATAAATTTGATTTTGGATATAATGATTTGAGTTACTCAATGTGATAAAATTAATGATATGTTCACGTTATATTCTTAACTTTTAATTATTTTAATATAAGTAAATGGATAAAGAAATAAAGGGGATGCAAATCTCTTGAACTCTTTGTTACTTCACTAATAAATAGAGAACGAATACCTAATGATTTTGACTTGTTAAATTAGTTAGCAGTGGTACATGCTGAGGGGCATGCATATATTGGAGCCAAAGGAGATATTTACGTCTGGAATCCTCGCGTTGAATTGGTTGATGAGTATACTACTTCTCAAATAAATTGTAAGTTGCTCTCAAAAACGGCCCTCGTCATGCTTTTATGAAGAAATTGAAGGATGATGGACTGCGTATAATCATTTCAATTGCTACTTTCTGCACATTCTCTTCAACAATTTGATTGATTGCCATTCTAAGATTACTTGATTTTTCTATAAAAATGAAAGATAGCAATAGCTTGATTTGCTGAGCTAACAAAGTGATCACTTTTCAAACTAGTTCTTTGCTCGTCACTCGACACTAGCATAAGAGTCGGTTTTTTTATAAAGTAAAAGTCTATCTAAAATGTACGGATTTCTTTACTTTGTAAATGATTCAACGATTGCATTATAGAGTAACTAGCAAATAATTTTCCACTTTCGAGCTTAATTCACTATAGTTTTAAGTAACAAACAGAATCAATATTGCAGGTGAATCCAAGGGTGTATAAGGACAGGCAAACAAGATTTTTTCTGTACTAGACTGTGAGTTCTTTTTTTTTGGGTTTTAAAAATGGGGATTTTCTTTCCTAACAAATCCATCTCTTGATCTGAATTTACTGAACTTATTCACATCTTATTACGCATTAGGTTGATGCTACATTAAATACCGGGTGCTTTGACCAATTTTCTCCTGGTTTTGTACAAGTCAATAAGGAGATAGCAGTTGGTGCTGCAATTCTTCCAATCTCAAGTCCTAATGGTCTACCAAATCCAATATCTGTAAACATATTTAAGGTGAAACTTATGAGCTTCTCTTGATTTATTTTGTACTAGTAATTTTGGCACACTCTACGCAATTGCCATTTAAAAAAAAAAGAAAAAAAATCAAGAGACAAATATAAATACTAGAAATCTGAAAACAATTATATCAAAAATTTAAAAGAAAAAATATAGATAGTAGAAGGCGTATAAGAAAAAAATTATTAGATAGTTAAAACTTACTATACACCCCTCCCGCCATTAATTGCATTCCACAATTATTTTTCCCTTCATTTTTAAAGGGATATAAAGAAATTTTTTTTAAACTCATCTCTCCCCTAGTTCTTTAATGACTCGAAATCATGACTAATAAATCACAAAGAAAATGGCTAACTACTTAAGTTATATTTCGTTATTATATATATATATAAATTAATAAAACGACAAACACCAATACTCTAACTTAAGCGACCAATCGGACGTAATAAGGAGGACTCGGATTGTTGACAATTCTCTAGTTTTGAAATTCCCAGAATACGCCGAATCATTCTCGGACGAGGTTGATTGTTATGGTTATTACCTTAATCGTGATGCTCCAGAACCTGAATTCTATTATGGAGGACCTGGTCAAAAGTCATAGGTGCCCTTAATTAGATAGGTTTTATGTCAATATTTTGTATTCATGAAAATGCAACAAAAAATAATTAATTATCCTTTGATACAAAGAAAATTTTTACCACGAAATCATTCTCTTATACTTTAAATGTTTGTACAGGACAATACTATGTACTTTAAACATTTATATTATACAAACTTTTAAACTCAAAAGAATAATTTTTTAAAACGAGCTAGGTAGATAAAATTCCCCAAATTCAAATATTTTTGTATTCATGAACATGCAAAAAATAATTAATCATCATTATAACTTGTTTGTATACTTGCCAATCCAATGGCGGATGTAGGGGCGGACAGGTGTAGCTGCCCTCCCAAGATTTTAAATTTTTTTACTTTTACCAATAAAAATTTAAAAATTCGCAGGGAATAAGGTTTGAACAAAAGACTATGAATCTAATTTTTCTATTTCCTAAACTATTCCCAAGACCATTATTTTTTTCCATCGATTTAGAGCTATAAACGGGACGGATTCGAATCGAATATAACAAATTATATGGCTCTGATAAGTATTACTGGATCTAGATATTTGATCTCAAAAGCTGGTTAAAATACAATATTGAACAAATATTTATTGCCTTTTTTAATCATTTTCTAAGTATTATATGCTTTTATGAAAGAAAAACATACTTAAGAGACGTGCATATTTGACCCAATGATCACTTTAAGAATTTAGTACTGGAACAGAAGTAAGACAAGTATTTTTTGTTTTTTGTTAAATAATAAAGGAATGCAACTTCGATTGCTCTATATGGCTGTAGAAATTTATTCCCTGAACTGTCAATGTTGTATTGAATAATACTTTTGCAAACTGAAATGTAAATTAAAAAAAAGAAAAAAAAGAAAAAGAAAATGTCAAATAGTTTGCGAGACTCGGACATCCTAGCTAAACTTGGCTAACAATAATAACAATCCTTGTGGTTATATTGACAGAGTTGTAGACATCTAAATGATTTAGGAGTTAGTTTGGTTTGCATTCAAGAACGGAATTGGAATAGAATCATAAATTTTATTATTTATATTGACGTGTTTGTGATATTAATCATTACTTGTTTGGTTTGAAATTAGAATTGTTCTCATAATGTTAAGGAGTAATCAGCTTGAAACTCAATATATAAATTGATAATAAAAAGAAATATTTTCTAACACTTTAATTCTCATAAAATAATTATTATAGTTCTTAACCAAATAATATATATAAGCAACCGTTATTAATTTTGATTTTTATTACTTACTCTCAAACCCATCAACCAAACACTTCCTTAGTATAGTAGAATTGAGAGTACTTGATGTGAGCATAGTTAAAAACTTAGAAAAATTCAGTCGAATTGTACTGAGTTGAATCAAATCGGTAAAATTATAAATGATTCGATGAAAAATTCAATAAATATCGAGTTATAGATTAAACTCGATATACTTACCCAGTAATTACAAATTTTCAACCAAACTTATTTAATAGATAAATTATTAACAAAACTTTTGAATCTTAATTTTTATTAATTGATGATAAATAAAATGTAAAAGGATCGTATAAGAAGGATAAAATTTTAAATAGTTAACCAAATTAATTTTGTTCTTAATAGACGACATAACAAATACACACTATGACAATAAAGTGTAATTTAGACGATAAAATACTTTTTCTATAACTTATTGATTATAGTTTGAGTCACGAGAGCGTAGGTGGGAGGGGTGGGGTTCTTTAAATTTCATTAATAAATAAATAAATACACATGACTTATAATTCCGAGTTTTTAATTTTAAATCAACAAAACTCATCCGAATTTTATAATATACTCGATTCATTAACTTTTAAATTCGACTCCGAATTTTGAATTTTTAAACATTGGTCGTGAAATTGAGTGTTAAGACTTAAAATTGGATAAATTAAAAGTTTGAGAAATTCCAAATTCATGTTAGCGAACAATTTCGTTGTGATTTGAGCACTTGCACAAATATATGTTTTTAATGTATCTAGTATTGTATGATAAAAATGGTTAATTTCACTTTACCCCCATAACGTTTAGGGTCACTATCACATTACCCCTTAACGTTGTTTTTTTGGCATTTAAATCCTTCCGTTAAATCTAACTCAACATTCATTATGTTTTTGACAAAAATACCTTTATCTTATATTCTTCTTCTTTCTTTTTTCTCATTTTTACTTGATTCATTTTTTCCTCCCTCATTTTGTTGAAATAATTTAATAATTTTTTATCATTTATCACCATATTTCAAATTTTATCAAACTTTATTTATAGAAAGAAAATAAGATATTTTGAGTTTTACGTAACATTTGTCAACAAATGTAATTTGATGATAAAAAAATATTATTTTAGACTAAAAATTTTAACACTATTAACTTTAACCGTTAATTCAAATACATAAATGCCTAACAAATAATGTTAGAAAATAAACTGATAGACTCTAAATATTAAAGGAGAAAGTGAAATTAACCCTTATATAAATGATAGTTTCGTTATGAGATTATAGAAATTTTCAAAAAGTTTTACGCTAGTACGTAATCTCGTAACTCTAATAAACTGCAAGAGCAGTCAAGGAAATAACTGATCTAAAGACAATCAAAAGAACATACATATCTACCTGTTAATAATCAACGTGGCCCCATATCTTAAATTGTAAAAATCTGTTCTTTCTTAATCTTTGGCTAATATTGTCATATCTTTACACAAGGGAAATTACTAATTGCCAAGGTTTCATGTCACTAGTGGGCCTTTCAACTAGATATCAAGCAACCAAAGGCTTTGAACCAGAGTTTTAAAAATTGAACTGGATCGGTCGGTTCGACTGATTGAATAGCAAATCAAAATAGTCACTAGTCGGATCCATTTATATATCAAGTTTGTATAAAAAATAGATAGAACCGAAAAAATCGTGAATGGAAGAAAACCGGTTCAACCGATCTTTGGCGATTTTTTAAATTTCAGAATAAAAATGATTTAAATAAAGAAAAAATTAAAAAAATCGTGAAATAAAATTCAAAATAGTAAAATAGTGAACATACCAAAAACTTAAACTATTAAATTATTAGTATTTTTTTATTTTTTAAACTTATTTTTATATATGTTTGATTTTTCTTATTAGAAACTTGATTGATATTTTTGGATATTAGGACTAAAATTCTCAAAAAGTAGTGTTTCTTTTTTATTTTGGATTTCATAGAAATATATTTTAAATCATTTTAAATTGTGACACACTAAAACAAAAGCTAAATTAGTGAATCAGACAATTCAACTAGTCGGATCAGTTAAACTGCGAATTAGACAGATTGCCGGTTCAATCCCGGTCCGATTTTCAAAACATTACTTTGAACAGTTAAAATGTTCAATTTTTATCTGTAGATGCGTACATACACTCTTTTCTAATGCTCTGGAAGTGAAAATTAACTGATTTTTCGCAATAGTATGAACTAACAATATAAAATAATAATAATAATTCACATCTTAATTAGTTTCCAGTATGCTATTTAATTATTGCAGTCTATTCTAGTCCATAATTCAAAATATAAATGAAATTCAAATGATCAAAGAAGGTAAGTATTGATTCATAAGTATTATAGCTCCTATTAAATACCATGCACCACATTAATTAATTTGTCTGCTTCTCCAAAATGCTTAAGAAAATTTTCATAATTCTAATTCAGGTTTAAAAATAAAACTAAGATATAACAAGCAAAAGTCCTTCGGCCTTCTCTCTTCAGTAGTAATGGAGATCACGTTGAGTGGATATCTATCCTAATACTGCAGATCACTCTGGCTGTAATAGGCAACGGAGTTTCCAGCTCGAACCAGAATTCGAGTCCAAATTTTGCAGTGAAAACCATTCACGTATGGCATCATATTCTTGTACAACATTTTTTCATAGAAGGGTACATGGTTTTTTTTTTTTCTAAATTCGTTTCTTTTCTTTTCTTTTTTTTTTTTTTTTGTGTAGAGTGAAGATGGGGATGTGATTGATTGCATTGACATTTACAAGCAACCTGCTTTTAATCATCCTGCTCTGAGAGATCACGAAATCCAGGTCTATTTTCTATTTGGTAAATTATCTTAGATACCGAGTTTTATGATGAAAATTTTTTATTTTGTCACTCTGTATTGTAGAGAACTAATATTAATTGTCCTATAAAGTAGAAGATCCTATGTTTTAGATGAATTTCTATTTTATGAATAATTAGATGA
Organism: Cinchona pubescens; assembly: GCA_025175665.1. NCBI lineage: Eukaryota > Viridiplantae > Streptophyta > Magnoliopsida > Gentianales > Rubiaceae > Cinchona > Cinchona pubescens. The sequence goes on from JANKKI010000283.1 coordinate 578,713, forward strand.
CTATAAGAGTAGTGGAGTGACTAGTTAGCAAAGAAATACCCAGTTTATGACGAACCTTGAATTATACATTACAACTTATTAATCAATACCATTTTCCCCTCGCAGATGACACCAACATTTGATCCAACAACGCTGACGAAAACAGAAAAGGAAACCTCGGAAGCACCCAAAAAGGGCAAAGAAGACTCGTACATTACTGCCACACAGATATGGCGGAAAAGTGGAAGCTGTCCTGAAGGGACTGTTCCCATCAGGAGGAATTCAAGGAAAAGTGAAAGAAAAGCAATTCCAGTTGACAATTTCGCGCTAAGAAAACCGAGTGCTTTTTCTCATCAATCCGAGGAAAATAAGAACTTGAACCTTCTACAAACAAACCATTCGGTATGTAGGCAAATTTATTTAATATTTAGCATGGTTCAAAGTTGCAGCTCCAGTGATGTGATCACAGTTGTACATCGGTGGCGATATTATCAGATCGATATTGGATAGAAAATTTATTCAAAATCATAAAAATGAAGTAAGAATCGTAAATTGTTACTTATAAATTAATTTTTAAAGGAATTAATTAGTTAAAAAATAAGACTTATAGCATAGTATAATTTGAGTTCATATTATAAAATCTATATACTCGGATCGATGCAGACTCGGATTCGGATTCGGATTCAGAATTTTTGAATTATGATATCTAGAGAATAATGCATATAAGTATGATCAATTTTTCGCTTATCACTTAAAATATTGATGGTTTCGTTGATTTTTCGACCGCAAAATAGTTGGCAGTGCTGCTCACTGAAGGGTATGCATATTATGGAGCCAAAGGAGATATTCAGGTTTGGAATCCTCCTGTAGAACGGATCGATGAGTACAGTACTTCTCAGGTTGCTTTGAAAATTGGTCCTCACAATCAGTATGAGGCCGTTGAAGCAGGATGGGCGGTATGATCATTTCAAGAATTTATAATATAATTCTTTTTTAATTAATTATATGTGTATGGTCAATTTTCGTTACTAATTTTATGCCTTGTTTGTTGAATAATCATAATGTTGCAGGTAAATCTTCCCAGGTGTCTATGGGGATAGATTAACAAGAGTTTTTGCATATTGGACCGTAAGCTTATCATATTTTTGTTGATGAATACCTAGGAGCATTAATATATTTTATCCGAAATAATCTTGCGTTGCTTGGCAAATTCTTGTGTGCAAGTATACGGTGCACTAAGAAACATGCTATGTGAAGCTTCACATAATTTATTTTTTAGTGTATCGTACTCCTTTGTGCGTGCACGCAAGAATTTATCATGTTACTTAATTATTGTTGTATGTTAGTAATTAAAAGCAATTTAATCTAAAATGAAAATATTGGCTAAAAGTATCACAAAATATACACATCTAGATTCTTGATATATTAGATTGATGGCTCCGTTAATACGGGTTGCTTCGATGCTACTTGCCCTGGATTTGTATATGTCAGCAACGAAATATCGCTTGGTGCTGCAATATATCCCATTTCAAATCTTACGGGACTTCCCTCTGTAATTAGTATCTTTATCAATAAGGTGAGATTTTGGACAAAAATCATCATCTTTAATTTGTTCTAATTCCATCATAGATTCATAATGATTAGTTTATTAGAAAATTTTACAATCCCTTTAGAAATCATTCTGAATACTTGTACGCTACAATGTTATTTGTTTTAAAAATGTGTATTAAATAAGTTTTTAAAATACATTAGAATGATTACTGAACAGGACATTAGAATTTACCTTCCTTAATCATAATTACTGGAAACTCTCTCCACCCCTATGAATTGCGTACAGATTTATGTTTATTGAAATATGATTCATTTACGTTCTGGGATGCGGCGATTCACATTTCATAACGTCAAAGGTAGCAAATATTTATAAGGATAAGGATTCTTTGTTTCTTTTTATATTTTCTATATTTCATTTATTAATTAAGAAAATGAGAAAATAACCTCTAAATTTAATTAATTAGAACTATTTATTATTAGAAAGTTGAGAATTTTCTTTTCTCTAATTACTAAAAATTCAATATTTATTAGAAAGTTAATATTATCTATCAACCAACTACATTCTTATCCCAATAATATAGCAATTTTTTTAAAAAAAATGAGGTACCGCCACATGTCGACTAAACCTATTTTTACATATCCAATACTCTAAAATATGGTGAATCGTGTCTTTGACCCATACCATGCTTTTGGTAGCTCTAGTTTTATGATCTCCTAAAGTTTTAATCGTTTCTTTCCTTATTTATTTTTTTGCAGGACCGAATTACCGGCAATTGGTGGTTAACTTTTGCAGGGAATGTGAACGTAGGATATTGGCCAGCGAAAATCTTTAATGCATTAGCTTACCAGGCTGACACAGTTCAATGGGGTGGCGAAGTTTACAGCACAAGAGTTGGAACTCATCCTCACACAGCAACGGGCATGGGCAGCGGGGGATACGCTGTCTAGGGACTCAGCGACACGGGCTTCATAAACAGAATGCGTGTTGTTCAATCTGCAGTAACCAAATTCCCTGATTGGGTTAAGGCTTATTCTGATGAATATGATTGTTAGTTCTAGTACATTCTATAATTGGGAACATATGACAGAGGCCGAGTTTCATTATGGAGGGCCCGGTAGAAGTTCAAGGTGCCCTTAAATTATTAGACTAGAAAAATTTGTAGCAAGGCAAAACTAATATATGAAATATCTTGTAAGCAGCTGTACCTAAAAATTTGCTATAAGGCAACAAATGAAAGTCTTTTGTGTCATCAGTTCACTAGGCAATGGTTTGATCCTGCGTTATTGGTTGCACTGCATCAAGGAGTAGAAAGAATGGTTTATGCATGTAGGTTTGAAGGCACAAGATGATTATATAGAATAATTCTTCCCTAATCTCCTATATTTCCTTCTTCTTCCAACGCACACACAACAAAGAGACTTCAAATCCCTATTTTCGTAGCACCAACATGTGTTATATAGAGTGAATTATTTAAGTTTTGAATGGACGAGATTGTGAATATGTAGGGAGGGGGTCAAGAGTTAGGGAGGAGGGCGTCAGATTAGATCTCCGAAGGAGCCCAGTTGGGGCATCCAAAAGATACAATGAGATTTGCTAACTAATAAATAAGTCTAAATATACATTGTTTATGTTATAAAATAACATAAAAACAACTTAAAAGAGACAAACATATTAAGGAAAGAGTAGAGTTATTATTTTATTTCTTTCAAGTGTATTTAATATGAATTACAATGTCTACATTTATAGATATATATAAGACACATGAACAGAATTAACAATTGAGTAATAAATCCTCCAATAGGTACATTAATCTCATTAGTAGAAGCACTGAAAGTTTATTAATCCATAAATAGATTAGGATGTATCTAAGTAGAGAATGCAAACGAACATTCCTATCCAATGTATTCATAACAATTTAAAGTTTAAAGGATTGTCATTTTTTTTAGTTTGAAGAAAGGAAAAATACAATTTTAACCCTTAAAATTTGGGTCGTGGTCTATTTTAGTTCTTCAATTTTTGGACAAAACACATTTAGTTCTCAAATTTTTCAATTTCAACTAATTTATGGACAAATTTAAAAATTTTGTCAATTACAAATAGAAAAAATCACGTGCAAAGTAATTTGCACGTGACTTTTAAATCTCAAGTTCCAAACGTGAAAAGAAAAATGTAATTTTATGTTCTCGAAGTTTGGATCATGGTATTTGGTGTTCTAAAGTTTCAAGCAAAATACATTTAATTTTCAAACTTTTTTATTTTTACCAATTTAGAATAAATTTGAAAATTCTATCAATTATAGATAGGAAAAGTACTAAGAATGTGAAAAAAAAAAATCTATTTTGAGATATAATTCTTTTTTACTGATTTTAACTCATTTAACTAATATTTTCACTGTTTCCTCTTATTATCAACACATAATTATTCACCATCTTGTCTATATTGTGTTACTACTTTCCAATCGATTTCAACCCGTTTAATCATATTTTCACTTTGAGATTAAAATTGCATTTTTCTCTTGAAAAAAAAAATACTAACCACTAGCTAAGCATTGAAGTACTAAGAACGTTTTATGCCAAATGAGATCCACAGTGCCAATTTAGTGTTACGAATAAAAATCGTGATGTAGAATTAAAATTACAATCACCACCTATCTTTAAGATCTTTTAACAATTTTATTTATTATTCAATCATCCAAATGATTGGTACCATCCAATTAACATTGTGTAATTGGAACTGAAAGTCTAATCTAACTTGGATCATAAGGTAAATATGAGTTTTTTTTTTTCAAATAATAGAAATGTGTTTAGAAAGATAAAAACACGTGTACACTTGTCACTTCGTATTAACATAAAACTTTGAGTTGCTGTTTAAAAAATTAGATGTAAAAAATTTTTTTTGACAAGAATTCAAATTTTTCTAGGGCAAATTCTACATTCTCGAAAGTGTGTACACCATTTTTATAATAAAATAGAAAATTTATCCTTTTCACATTACATCTTTATTTTTTTTAGTCTCTTAAATTTGAAATGATACATTTTCGTCTTTCAAAATACATTATTTTAGTCCTTTGAGACATTTCTTGACCACATTTTTGTATGAAATACTCATGTGCACACCATGAATTAAATGGTAAAATCATCAATTCACCAATTCCTAAACACTAAATGACCCTTCTCAAAACTCAAGTGCTTTATCACCACCACTATCACCCTAAAACAATCACCACAACGACTCCAAAACCAGTTCAGAAAACCAAATTAAATTTAATTCCAAAACCACAATCATAATTAGTTAAATCCTATTTTATATATTCAAATACAAAAACCAAAATAAGAAACATCCATGGGGGCTTCTCATCTAGACATGGGGAGGAAGACTCTACAGGGAGGTAAGGAGTGAAGTGGTTGATGGACTGAGAAAGGGGCTAAAGGGGAAATGGGGTTATAGCTGCAAAAAGTGGGGGTAATGGGTTACGGCTATGGAAGGAAGAGGGAAATATGGAAGAAAAGGAAATGTGGAAGAGGGGTGTCATGTTAATTGGGGAAGAAGAGGTTGCAGGAGCCAAGGGATGGGGGCTAGGACTACATAAGGGGGTAGTAGGAAGAAGGGACTGTGAGAGGATAGGAGGGAAGGCTAGGGCTGCGGGGGAGGTGAAAGGCTGGGCTACCAGAGTGGGGATATGGGAGTGGTTGTGAGGCAACTGGCAACAGGGTAGAGGAAAAAGTGAGGGGCTGGAGGTGAGGGAGGGGGAAGGGGAGTGATGATGGTTGTGGGAGAAGTTTTTGGGTGGTGTGGTTAGGAAAGGTTTTTAGATAGTATATTTCTTAGTGTTTAAAGTTTGTGTATTATTGATTTTACCCCTAAAAAGTGATGTGATATGTATGGGACTATTTGAGGGCAAAATATGTTGAGAATTATATTGAGAAATAAAAATGATGAGTTTGAAATTTGTGAGAGACAGCAATCCATTATTTTGAATTTGAAGAATAAAAAACATATAAATATGAAATATGAGGGACTAATAGAGTAATTTTTCATAACAAAATTTCTAGTATTTGTGAAAGATCTTATGAGCAAGCCAAATTCTTATTTAGCTGGTGTAATTAATTTGCCATCCATGCACTACATAGCAAAAGTACGTGGAACATAACATTATCTCCCTAAGAGATATTATAGGCTGTCTTTAATTACTAGAATTCGATCAATTTCTTCCCATTGCAGCAGCCATAATTAATTCTGAAAAACACGAGAAATTCAATTGCTGCAAATATATTTATATATATATATTGAATTGCTGCAAGTATTGATCAATAAAGAGCAACGTCTTCAAAGCTGAAACATCAAGAACATCAGTAGTCTTTGAACTTCCTTTCTTGATAATCTTCATCCGCCATCAATCAATCAATCAATCATCCTGAAAATCATCATGAACCCGCAAAGGAGGACAAAGAGGAGAAGGCTTGTCAAGAAATATCCTCAAGACAACGAACAAGCAGCAGCAGCAGCAGCAGCTGCAGAAGTTCTGGGTCAAGAACTTGGAGATCATGATCAAGAAAACGAAGAACCAGCTGCAGCAGCAGAAGTTCTGGCTTGAAACAAATTTCTTCAAGAACTCGTAGATCCTGATCAAGAAAACGAACAACCAGCTGCACCTGCAGCAGCACAAGTTACTTTGAATCAAGAACTTCAACAAATTGTTGTCATTACCAATTATATTCAATCTGAAGAATCAGTCGTCGTTCCTGTTAGAAAAGAATTTCCACAGCTGCCTGAACCAAAAGATCATGAAAGCACCCAATTTTCAGATATTCAAAAGACTAGTGATGAAGATGATCTCAATCCCATCTTTCCAAAATCTTTGGATGGTAATTTTGTAGATGAAAAAGAGGTTGAAAATCTCGATAGGGCCTTTCCCGAAACATTTTCGGTCAACAAGTTCATTGGTGTGGAACCATCAAACCAAGATCTTGATCAAGCAGATTATTCAACTCGTCATAACTAGAAGTTCAATCTGACAACTTGTCCCACAATTTGGGAAATCCGGGAGATGATGAAGATTTAAAATTATTGTTGGGCAACAGTTACCACGACGAGGATGACGATGAGTCGATTGATCGAAATTCAGGTATCAAATTAGATTATACATAAAATTGTTTAAAGTAATTATCCGCCGTTATTAAAAATTAAGTTTCAAGAAATGTCCGACTCATTGTTTCTTGGAACCATGCATGTTATCTAAGCTAGTATATATTGTCAGATTCATAAAGTAATTATTTGAAAGGATTTCAAATTGTATCCGTCACAAGAAATTATGGAAAGAATCAGCAGAAAAGAAACATGAATATTTCTAGTTAATTACCAGGACTGGAAAAATTACTACTAGTCTGAATATCTAATTGAAGTAAAAGTGATTTTTCAGTTTTCTTGATTCTTTTGAACATGATGGCTTGGATCCATTAATAAATTAGAACAAAATCAGAAAAGAAAACACTGACAGATAAATAGTGAAACTTCAATTTTACGTATAGCCTGCAATCTCTTAGTGGAGATCATGAGATACAATTTTGTATATATTGTAGCAGAACATTTGTCATTGATCTTGTAGTACTTCTCTCAGTACTTAGTATCTGGGAAAACATTCTTACTGTGCAAGTGAACAAAATTGAATTATCCGAAAGATCTTCTCAGCTCCTCTATTTTTTGAGCCCTAGTTTGTTTCTAATATATGTTGAAAAAGAATTTATTAAGTTCTTTCCTTAAATATCTTTCAAGTTTTCTTAATCACCAACTGTTTTTTCTTGTGCCAGATTTCCATGTTACGAACAAATTTCACTTCAATTTGAAGATTGACCAGATTTTCGTGTTATGAACAAATTTCAGTTCAATTTGAAGATTGAAGAGCTAGAAGAGATCAGTGCAAAATATGGTCCTTTAAAAGAGGAAATATATTAATGCTGCTCTATATATATAAATTCGAAACTTCTTTTCTGTTTTACGTAAAAACTAAGTGTAAATGCACTATGATTTGTACAATTGACAGAAAGCAGCTGTGATTTCTAATTTTCGTGTACATTTATATGCAAATGATCAACTTTCTAGGCATTTTGGTTGGGCAGGATCTAAAATTCAAAAGGGTTCTCTATTAGTGGACAATTTCTCTGTTCAGCTGGGCATGAAGATAACACATAGGATCATTCTTGTATCTGGACAAACTTATATATATTGGAAGCATATAATACTGCCTTTTTAGCCTTCCAGTACTCTTGAAAAACACATCATTATTTACATACCACCATTTTACTTGTCTAGGCCTTAAAAAAAGAGTTTTTGTAATTTCCCTGAAACAGCGACAAAATGGCTAAAAAAACTATGAAAAAAAAGTATTTGACACGAATTTATCACGATTTAAGAGGTGTGAGTATTGAGGGCATTACAAAATAAAAAAATAAAAAAAAATAGTAACGAGCGTCTGATTATGACAATTATTTTTTGTCACGGATTTGAAACAGTTTCTTTTTTTAGTGTGGCAAAAAACAAACATTGTGTTATACACATTTAAACATTTTATCACAGTTTTGTCAAGTGGCAAAATTTTATATCCACGGTTTAAGAACCAAAACTAGCGTTTCTGCTCACGTAATTGTATCTATTATTCCAAGTAATATTTTTAATAATGTTCTAACTAAATAATAATTTTTTAAATAGAGTCAAAATAATGATTGTGAGCCAATCAATCGTGCATTAAATTGTTGATCCACACGAAAAGAATCTCCAAATCTAATCAAGTTTACTGATTCAAAAACGAGTCCGCATGAGTGCATGAGACATATAATAAAATATATATATTTCTCAAAAAAAAAATTACTATGTATACTTATCACAACAACAAAATTTTTAACAAAGCTACATCAGTCAACCAAAACTTTAAGAGAGACAATACAAAGCTAACAACTTCAATGATTAATCTTTGGAGTATCGACCAATTTGATTATTTATCTTTCATATTAAATTAATTTGATCTCTTATTTTTTTAAAAATTAATCAACTTAAAGTTTGTGACGAAAATTTTAACCAAATTAATCTTTTTCCCTTTTACTTATCCAATAACCAATCTTTATAAACAAGAAATCAAAGCACTTAGCAACCCATTGTTGTGAAAATACAGGACTACGTGTCCAATACATACATATAGCAAAAAAGTTTAAAAAATGCACATCGCTTAATCATAGAGACGTTAAATGTTATCCAATTGTTTGATAAAGAACCAGCCGTAGTGGCACAAGTTACATGTTTGTAAACTCAAAACACACATGAGAGATTCATGATTGCTAAATAACTAGTAACAAAATTTCTCTCCATAAGAAACAGATTAAGTAGTGTTTTAATCCAAGCAAAACAACAAGAAGTTCAACAACTAAAAAATCTGTAGGCCCATGTTTGCACTGTGTTTGTAACATGACAAATAACACCACCGTTTTTGTAGCATGACAAATAACTTTGATGGCAATGTTTTTGTCATGCAACAAAAACAAAACAAATTCTCCATTTCATCTAACATGGCAAACAAAGAGCTTGGTTATTTTGGTTGTTTAGTAAGAATTTGTCATTTTGATTATGTATATCATCTACATCAACAAATGCCGAATTTTAGGACCATCTAGTAAAATGTGGGATCTTGTGATCCTTCCATTTTTTGTAATGAAAAATTTTTTTAAATAAAGAAACAAATAAGGTGGTATTATGAAAACTAAAGATGCAATGTAACATCCTAGATTTGGGCTGGGACAACAACTTCTGTGGGACAATAACTTTTGAGGGAAATCAACAGACTCAAAACGCTTAAAGACAATAACTTTTGAGAGAAATCAACAAACTCAAAATGTTTAAGTCAAGTTGTTAATAGCTTAGAATTTAAGGTATTATAAACAATACAATATTCTCCCCCCCCCCCAATTTCCGATGTGGGACGGGGCATCACGTTCACCACTTCTTTAAGCTTTGCGTCCTCGCAAAACCTAAGGTGGAGCCCAATAATATATCACATGCACAGCATACATACCCAATACCATTGGCTCACCCCCGTGTGAAAATTACACGAGATTCGCTCTGATACCAACTGCAAAACCCCGAGTCTGGGTTAGTCCAACAACTTTTGTCAGATGAAGTGAAATCAACGAGTTCAAAATATTTAAACCAAATTGTTAGTAGCTCAGAAGTCAAGGTATTGTAAACAATACAATGTCCCCTCCTATTTCCGATGTTGGATGGGACATCACATGCAAGGTACTAAATTTTCAAATAAAGAATAAAACAAAACAATAACAAAGAAAAAAAAATAAGAGAGTTGATAAAGACAATTAATAAATTAAAAAGTATGAAAAAAAAAACTTGAAAATTAAAATATTGAATTTCAATTTATACACTTGAACACTTGAACTCTACTTGAACACATCACCACTTGAATTTTGGATAAATTTCCAAATGTTCAATTGAGCTCTCCATTTAAGATTAATTTAAATTTCTAAATAGTATATATCATAATTTAAGTATTATAAAAGAAATTGTAATAGCACTTGGAGATGGAGTTGGAGAGTAGAAAGATGAAATAAGAGAAAGTAGAGAGAAATAATTGTGTGATTCGTTGAAAAATTTGTGTGATATTTATAGGAATTTATACACTTTTTCTACCATTACCCCCAAAAATTGGCCGGTTTATTGCTGTTAGGAGTAAAACAATCATTAAAAATCTTTTGAAACCAAAAAAATTAAAACACATTCTCTTTAGAATCATAGCCCCAATGGTCAACCCGACAGTTTGACCCGCGGGCTGAGCTCGTTGGCTCGAGGATGGTCTAGTTTTCAGGCCATTCAATGGGTTGAATCATTAACCATACTAGTTAACAATTAAAGATACAGGTCGGGCAGGGCTGTTGTTTGGAAATTCATAGCCCTGCCCGACCCTATACCCGATTCCATGCTAGGGCCGAGTTGCTATAGTACTTTTCCCGTCAGCCTCACCCATTGTGATGTCTATATGTGTGTGTAGATGTAGATTAATACTAATACATTTAAGGGATTTTATTATTAAATATTTAAATTACATTTGATTCCTAATCAAAACAGAACGACAAGATTCATATATGGCCTATTTATTATAATAGTTAATCGGATCTTGATCGAATCAGGCAATCCAGATCAAAATTACATATAGATCCAGACTCGAATGAACGGGTTTAGGTCTTAAACCGACCCATTAATAGCCCTAAACAACTACTCAAACTAAAATGGATCAATTTTTAATATAGGTAATTTAATTTTTAGTAAATTACTAAATATTAATAATTTATTTTTAGTGGTTACTTTTAGAAGTTAATACCCGAAGAAATAGTTTTCCAAAAGTTATTACTAAATATAAGAAAATTCTACAATTATTTTAGGGAACCATTCTATTGTATGTTAAAGTCTTGTACAATATAATATCTAGATGCTTTATTTTAGATATATATATATATATATATATTAGAAATATGGAGACAAATTCATAAAATTTGAAGAAAATACAAAAAGAAGTGGTATAATATTTTGATTTATAGAATTATCAAAATTAAATTTGTAAATATGTTGCATTTATCACACACGCACACATTGTGATACTGTGTCAATAGTAATTTTTGTTACGGTTACATACTACCTATATTAATGTAAAAAAAAGTAATTTTTTTTATCACGGTTAAAATATAATCATTGTAAATAATGACCATTTACAACTGTTTAGAATTATAGCAATTCATAGCCTAGAAAATGCTAGTCTGTTATCACATACATTAAAATTGTGACAAAAAGTCATCTAATTCCCACATTTAGGTACCGTGATTAAAAAAAAATGTAGCCAAAAGCCATTTTTTAATAGTTAGGAAAACCTGGCAAGAAATTTTTTTAATTCTTAAAACTATCAATGTAATGTGGGAAAATAGTTTGGTGGACCTCATCTATGATTGTACTTGTATACCTTCTAACTATTCAAGTATCCATGTTACATATGACTAACATTAGATGATACTAAAAAATGAAGTGCAGTATAGGTGGTAAAGATTTCTTGATCATGAGTTCTAAACGGTGAAGATGTTATTGACTATGAACCAATATTGAGTTATTTACATAGAGGATTGCAAAAAATTAATGAAATTCGCGACGAGTTCTCTAGCCTGTGAGGACATGGAGTAATGTTGCGAATCGAGCTTTAATGAGTTCAAATATGCAGAGTCAAGTAGTTCCTCTTAGATACATGTTGTGTCACCTATATCCACATGAGGAATTGCAGATAGACATGGCACTGGGTTGGGTTGGCTCGTTGGATCACCCGGCATGTCCCAGCCCGTTTAGGTACTGTAGTGGGCCAGTCACAACCTGTCTAAGTACCTTGGATCAGGCTAGAGCCTGATTTTCCCAACCCATAAATAGCCCGGCCCACTTTCAACTCGTGATTGGCTTGCTTCTCTTCCTTGCTCGCCGCATCTCAGTAAACCTGTTAACAAGTCATTTTCAGATTCTTGTTATAATATTTATGTATTTTTCCTGTTGGATTAATATATAATAATTTTTAGTAATAAATAATGAAAAATGAAATACTAATTAATAATAACTTCAATTAGTAACAACTTGGTTTAGTTGGTAGTAAGTTAGAATACAAAAGTAACATGGACTATTAAAATTAACTTACCAAATAAAATGTGTAATAATGTTAGTAATAACTGTAATAACTTGAATTATTATGTAATAACTTAATTTATTAACTAATAACTTGTTTATTTTTCTTAGTTATATATAATTTATACTAATAAGCAATCAAAGACGATGTACTAATTAAATAACTTAAAACATAAGCATTTTTGGAAGGATTCTCCTCCTGATTTTGTAATAGAATCGTTGTTAATTGATGTACAATCGTTTGTTTGAATGAATTTGACGGTTTATCTTTAAAAAAAAAAAAAAATTTAGAGTATTTAGTACTAATTTGAGATAAATCAAATAATAATTTAGTCTGATTTTAATTAATCGAAAAAATAAGCCAATTCGAGAGCTAGCCATGGGGCCGGCATGAGCCCGACATGCCTTGCCCCGTGGAGGACCTAGTATGGGGGGATTAGCCAAAATATTTCTATTTCTAATCCAAACTGACACGTTCTGTTTGAGAAGACAGCTCAACGCAACTGACGCGGTTAAAATAGACAGGTCTAACCTGCTACTACCATGTCTAATAATAGAACTAAATAGGCACTTGCAGTTCATTAATATTAAGGCATATCATGGACCATCCACACAAGGAATTGTAGAAACTAAATTGCAAAAGGCTAGAGAAGTAAATAAAATTACATTAGAGGTCGAAGGCTTAATTATGGCATTTCCTTTTTCATGTTAGCAATTTACCTCTATGACCATGAATATAGGAAAATTAAATCATTAAGACCGTCAACTTCAACAACTTTAAAGCAAAATATATTAACATTATGAAGTTTCATTTAGATTGAAAAGACTTCCAAATCAATAGAGCCACCTAAAAACAATAATAATAATAGGAGAAAAAAAAAAAGAAATTCGCAATTGCATTGTTCCTTAATCAGAACGATCCTGAATTATTTTTCTGGGTCCAGCTGAGAAAACCTGCAATAGATCCGTCAAATAATGTGAGCACAATATAACGATCTGGTGATCTGAATCTACCATCTATCCAGCTAGCACAACAGATAAGTTTAATTATGTCAACAAAAAATTCATTACTCACATCCACTGTGGAAACTAGCTTCAAGTCGAACCAAATCACTATAGTATTCCGATGCCCCTGTTAAAAGAAACAAACGTCTTAATTATTAATTAAGCACCAAAATAAAAAAATTGATTAATTAACACACACATATTCATCAATAATCAAAAGTAAACATAACAGTATATTCTTACGTTTATAAGTATGATTGATATTTCGGACTGACACATAAAGAGGGATGCGGAATGGAATCGTTGATCCGAGGCCAGACTCAATTAATTCGTCGTAAGATGGTAGGAGCTTAAACTGTGCTGCCAAATGAGAAACAGCATAGTGATAAAATAGACGGTCCATTGGCAAACTTGAATGTGTAGAGCGATGGTCCCTTGTTGCAGGCCAAGTTGTTTCGTCGTCGTCAGGTGGTGAAGGACGAGAAACTGGGATAATTAGTGGAGTGATTGGAGCTTTATCTCTAGGCAGCTTGTATGGCACGAGAAAACTTGCATCACATTTAGCGTCGTGATCGTACTCTTTTACGATTTCGTGAACCTTTTTGAGTTCTGTGGTATTGGAGTTGTACCAGAAGACATTGTTTTTCAGTCTCAACAATACAAAATCAACCTTATTTTCGAATGCTAATACTCTTCCATCAAAGAGAGAACCAGGTAGTTTTTCAACAACGCGATAGTTATGGGACCATAAACGGCTTTGATAATCCTCAAGAATCCAGAGGGAAAACTGAGAATCCCGGTCACTCGGGCATATGCAAGCTTGCCTCCACATTCCCCTAGGAATCTACAATTGCACACACGTGATGATCTAGTACTACTACTAGTTCTAGTTCCAGCAGCCGCGGCAGCATTATTTTTATTTTTCTTGGTGCAATTGCAATAGCCAAACTCATCCAAATTCGCTAAATCGCCAGGAACATTAACAAACGACAGGTCAAAGTACTCATTCTAAATTATACGCAATCACCCCTGAAGGTTGCAGCAGCCAATGCAGATTCCCCTCGTGGTAACAGATTAAACTAAAGGCGCGAAAAATGCATAATTGTGATGGACATCATTGAGCAATGGATCAACTTCTTCATGAAATTTCCTCTCCCACTTGAGGCTTATGGAGTTGACTTTCCATACCATCAATGTTCTACTGTCCCCATCAGGTGCAACAACATCTGTCACCTAAATAATGGTGTAATTTGGATCGGGACGAGCATTGGACTCGAAGGCAAAACCATATATGATGATGTTGATTAGTGACACATAGCAACTTCCCTATATTGTTCTAGAAGTGCCTACGTGGCAGCCTCATTAAGGGCAATTATGTAATCTACCACCAGTTGAGCTAGCATAGTGATAGTCTCATGCCTCTTCATGTATATCTACAAATAATGGGCTTGGGTGCTACTCAAAGGGGATTGAAAACTCAGATAATCAGACACTCTTGCTACTCAATTTTCTACTTTCTCTCTCCTTCTAGAATCTAGTTCTAGCTTTTTCATTTGGCGCCGTCTATGAAAAACGACAGATTTAGTGCTAACCATCTCTTTCAATCAATTCTCAGTCATCTGAGTGGTTTGTTTTTGCTTTGAGGAGGATGAAGAACAGTGAAACATGCCAAACTACTAGTAAGGAAGCGGAGACGAGCAATCAACACCTCATGGTGCATACCGACGAGCCATAAAATGTCAGTACACCAGCCGAGGCTCAACAAAAGCAGGATGATGTCTTGAAGTACATTGCTGATCATTTTGAGTCTTTCTGAGCGTTTACGGAGCAACGCGAGAGTCAAACTCCATCTGAGTGCTTGAACCGAGCAGCCACTCCACAAGCCGAACAGCAATGCGCCCCCGGTCGACGGCCTGGGAAACAGTCGATTGACGCTATGAGCCCAACCGACCTGCGCCACAAATTGACAAAGTCGTGCTCGGACGAACAATCTGATGAGTCACACTCATCGACGAGAGGATCAAAGAAATTATCAATGCGCGAGAGACTCGGTGCACATTTCTCGAAAAAATCTGATTCAAGAGGACCCCTTGGCTATTTTAAAACGAGAACAGTAAACTCGAGAAGTAGAGTCTCGAAAATAAGATTCAAGAGATTTTGAGGAAAAACAATTTACTTCTAAATACTCCTACTACGGTAGAGATTGATAGAGATCCATTCACAATCTCTATCAAGATTGAACCTCTTCCAATGCAATTCAAGCTACCGGACCTAGACCGCTACAAAGGAGAATCTAATTCGTCAGATCACCTTCAGCACGTGGTAGCAATCACTAGCCTTTATGGCTATAGTGACTCGACCCGCTGCAAGTTGTTTGCCACCACTCTTCAAGATCCGGCATAGAAGTGGTTCCAGGAGCTGCCGATTAACTCAATCGCCACTTTCAATGACCTGGCGAAGTCCTTTCTTGGCCACTTTCAAAGCAAATCAATATTGCAAAAGGACACGTTGCACCTCATGAACATTCGGCAGAGGTCCGATGAGTCGCTTAATAAATTTGTGGACCGCTTCAATGATGAGGTGGTCCAAATCAAAAATATTGATGAAAGAATTCTGGAGTTCTACTAGCTACTTTCTGCAGTGGGATCCGACCAGGCACTTTCAACGCCGAGCTAGCCAAAGGGATGTCAAGCTCCTATTCTGAACTCCTAGAAAGAGCGTCGGAGTACATACGGGGCGAAGAGTCGAACCAGACAAAAAGAGAACTTACGATACACAAAGAGAAAAGGTCCTGAAGACTGCGAACCCCTCATCCTCTAAAAATTTGAGGGTCGCAAATAGGTTGAGCTATCCCAGAGCCACACCGTTAGCGAACCGAGTGGTCTACCCGGGCAACAATATCGGGAGCTGACCCCCACGAACAAGGAGCCATCCAGATGCTGACTTCACACTTCTCAATGCATCAAGGAGAGAAATTTTGTATCAAGTACAGCATCTGGGCCTCTTAGAGCCGTTCCTCGAATGGTGTCATCCTCGAATAAAAGAAACAAGGCAAAGTACTGCGCTTTTCATGGTCAACACAGCCATGATACCGAGGCCTGCAACCACCTGAAGGTTGAAATTGAGAAGGCCATGAACTTGTTATCAAGAAGGACACTTGCAGCAGTTCATTTGCCGAACTGCTGTAGAGTTCCAAAGAAACGCTGCCAATCGAGAAAATTCAGAGAAATCTCGCCCGCAGCCACGTCAATAGAACCGAGACGGCCAGAATAGAAACAATCTCCCAACAAACCAAGATGAACAAATTCGTGTAGCTGGGGTGATAAACACAATAGACGAAGGACCGACGACCGGAGACTCAAACAATGCCAGGAAAAAATATGCCCAGAACATTCCTTCGGACGAGGATCGGAAGAAGCGACTGAAGCCATTCATGAGCCTCGGATACTCTTTCGAGGACCCCGTTCCTAGCCGAATGCCACACAATGACCCTGTGGTAATTCATATAAATGTCGCTGGCTATGAAATGCACCGGGTGTTCATCGACACCGGAAGCTCGGCGGACATAATTTTTTGGGACGCTTGGGTCAAAATGCATGTGGATGCTTCCTTAATAAAGTCTTTCCAAACCCTATTGGTGGGCTTCATTAGGGTGAGTGTAGATTGTGTCTGTCACTCGGTCATGCCTGAGGGACAGATAATGCTCCCCTTGTGCCTTGGAACTCTCCCGAAGCACATAATTGAGATGACCAATTTCGTCATCGTCAAAGGGGACAGCTCCTACAATATGATCCTTGGTCGACCCACACAATATACCTACAGAATCCTTCCCTCCATGTTCCATATTGGGATAAAATTTATGTCGAGGGATGGATTTGAGGGAACAATCATTAGGAGTCAGCAGGAGGCCCGAGCCTGCTATATGATGTCCTTGCAATCCCACTCGCAAACCATGTCCATTGCTGTCAAGGCTTACTTGCAAACTTTTGATGTCTCATCCACCTGGGATGGCCTCAAATAGCCTTTGACAAGTCAAAGGGAGGGGGAAGAAAATGTGGAGCCTCGGAGAAGCTATACTGAGATCCCCAAGCCTCCCAAACCAAAGGAGAAGGGCAAAGCAAAGATTGAGCCCCAAGATGAGGTCCCCATTGAGAAGGTATCACTAGATCCGAGCCTCCCTGATCGAACACATCAAATTAATATCTGTGCTACCCTCACAACAGAGTTCAAAACCCTTCTCTTCAGGCTTTTAGCTGACTACAAGGACGTGTTCGCCTGGACCGTCGAAAACATGCCGTGCATCCCTCAGGAAATAACCGAGCACAAACTCAGAGTGGACCCAGGATACAAACCAGTGACGCAGAAGAAATGCCTTTTTTGTCCAGAACACAGTTTAATAATCGAATCCAGATGGATAAACTCTTAGTGGCAAGATTGATTAGAAAAGTATTGTATCCCACCTGGCTTTGTAATCCAGTCCTTGTAACTAAGCAAGATTTTTCATGGAAAATGTGCCAAGATTTTACTGATCTTAATAAAGTCTGTCCAAAGGATAGTTACCTGTACCGCCGGATCGATATGATAGTAGATTCATTTGTTGGATTTTACATTTTGTACTTTTTAGATCCATTCAAGGGCTACCATCAAATATACATGGTTAGAGAATATGAAGAGAAAACCTCTTTCATCATTGACTGAGGCATTCGTATTGTTACACTATAATACCCTTCAGACTCAAAATGCTGGAGCTACATATCAACGCCTCGTCAATAAAACCTTCAAGTCCCAAATAGGATGAAACATGGAGGTATACATTGATGACATGGTGGTCAAGAGCCGAACCTATGAGAAAATCTTGGAAGATCTCAAGGAAACATTTGAGACATTAAGATCCATCCAAATGAGGCTGAATCCCAAAAAATGTACATTTGGGGTCTCATCGAGAAAATTCTTGGGATTCATTGTCTCTCACAGGCGAATTGAGGTGAACCCTGAAAAGGTGCAAAACATAATTAATATGAAAACTCTCACCTCAGTAAAGGAGATTCAGAGACTCACCGGTAGAATGGCAGCCCTAAATAGATTCCTATCCAAAACAGCAGAAAGAGGCTTGCCATTTTTTCGGCTCATAAAGAAGACTGAGGGCTTTCAATGGACTGAAGAAGCTCGAAAAGCATTTGAAGAGTTTAAAGAATACTTGGGCAATTTTTTGACCTCTCCTCAACTCTCATCTCCACAAAAAGGAGAACCGCTATACCTGTACAACTCAACCACTGAATTGGCAGTCAGCTCAGTTCTACTGAGGCAGGATGAACAAGGCAACCAATGCCCTGTCTACTTTATAAGAATAGTGCTTCAATGTCCAGAAAGAAACTACACCCCTATCGAGAAGGCAGCCTTCTCATTGGTGGTGTCGGCTCGGAAGTTAAAACCTTATTTTCATGGCCACAAGATAATTATTTTGACCAACCTTCCTTTGAAAAATATCTTAAGCAAGCCAGACGCTTTGGGTAGAATGCTAAAGTGGTCTGTGGAGCTGTTCGAGCTTGACATAGAATTCAGGTTTCGGACAACAATCAAAGCACATGCTTTCGCAGATTTCATTGCAGAAGGCTATGACATCGAGAAGATTGAACTGATCATGGCGATTAATCCAGCAAAAGAACAAAAAATGAGAGAGGATCTCACATGGGAGCTTTATGCTGATGGAGTTTCGAGTGAATCCGGAGCCGGGGGTAGGGATAATAATTCGGTCCCCCAAAGGGGATTATCTCACTTATGCCCTAAGGTTCAGATTCTCAGCAACAAACAACGAAGCTGAGTACAAAGCCCTCATCTGTGGGATAGAAATGGCCCATCAGATGGGAGCCTGAACCTTAAAAATACATTCAGATTCTCAGCTGGTTGTGAATTAAAGCTTGGGAAATTACGAGGCTCAAGGCGTGATTTTGAAAAGGTACCTAACCGATGTCAAAAGCTGGATTGAAAAATTTAAAAAGGTGGACATCATTACGATTGCTCGAACAAGAAACACGCATGTTAGTGCTCTATCAAAACTAGTTTCGGCAATATACTCGTATTTAAAGAAAGAGATTTTGGTAGAATTGCGAGAGCGTAGGTTTGTTGACTTCTCTGAAAGAATCTCTTGTGTCCAACCAAACCTCGGTTGGATGGAACCCATAATAAATTATTTGAATAATGAGAAGCTCCCCGAGGATCCGGTCAAAACTAGAAAGATCATAAAGAAGTACAGAGCCGCCAAGTATACGCTTATTGATGAAATCTTGTATAAAAAAATATACTTGTGCTCCCTATTGAGGTGCCTCATACCTTCTGAAACTAACTATGTTTCACGAGAGGTGCACGAGGCCATATGCGAAAATCACATCGGTTCTTGGAGCTTAGCTCGCAAAGTCTTATTGACTGGATACTACTGGCCGACCTTACACTCTGACGCAAACACCTTGGTACGGGGATGTCATCAATGTCAAATACATGTGCCAATACCCCGAAGATCCCAGCTCGAACATGATTCCTATTCAGAGCCCATGGCCATTTGCTCAGAGGGGAATTAACATTTTAGGCCCACTTCCCAGAGGGATAGGCAAGCTTGAGTTCTTAGTAGTGGTGGTTGACTACTTCACCAAGTGGATCGAGGCTGAACCCCTAGCCACAATCTCGGGAAAAGCAATAGAAAAATTCTTTTGAAAAAGCATTGTTTGCCAGTTCGGTATCCCTGCAGTGCTCATTTCTAATAATGGGAAGCAATTTGAATGGGAGCATTTCAAGAGCTTCTGCGCTAACCTTGGCGTCAAACAGCACTTCACCTCGGTCGCTCATCCACAAGCAAACGGACGGACTGAAGTATGCAACCGAACCCTATTGACGGGGCTCAAGACTCTACTTGAACGAGCCAAGGGCACTTGGGTTGAGGAATTGCCTAGTGTCTTATAGGCATATAGGACCACACCTCGAACGGCTAACGAAAACACTCCGTTTAGCTTGACTTACGGGTTCGAAGCTGTTATCCTTGCGAAGATTGGGCTACCATCGGCTCGAGTGCCCTTGGGCAACTTGGAATTCAACGATAAGGCCCTGCGAGGTAACCTGGATTTACTTGAGGAAAAGAGGTTGGATGCATTCATCCAGAAAGCCAAGGACAAGCAGGTCATGGCTAAACACTATAACGCCAGGGTCAAACATCGGTATCTGCGGCCCAGAGACTTAGTGCTTCGGAAGAATGAAGCAAGCCGTGTAGAACTTCATGGGACTAAAAAGTTAGATCTGAACTAGGAGGGACCCTATAGTGTAATAGAAGCTCACACCTCGGGCTATTACAAGTTGGTTGACATGAAAAGGGATCATGTTCCCAGAATGTGAAACATTATAAATTTGAAGAAATATTATCAAGGAATGTAATGAAAGTCCCTTCTCAAAAGACAGATGTTCGAGCTGCTCCAACCCTCAGAAGTTCGGACCAAGTTCAACACAAAAGTAAATGATTGAGGGCTGAGACTTAGCAGTCCCCCCCCAAGGACAGAGGCTTAGTAGTCCCCCCAAGCAAAATCAAGCTTCGCAAACCCCTAGAGGTTCAATCAAAGCACAAAACAAATTCGAGCTACTCCAACCCTCAGAGGTTCGGATCAAGTTCAACACAAAAGCAAATGATTGAGGGTTGAGGCTTAGCTGTCCCCTCTCAAAAGTAGAGGCTTAGTAGCCCCCCAAAGCAAAATCAAGTTGCGCCAACCCTCAGAGGTTCGGTCAAAGCACAAAACAAAGGAGTTTTGAGCTACTCCAATCATCAGAAGTTTGAATCAAGTTCAACACAAAAGCAAATGATTGAAGGTTAAGGCTTAGCAGTCCTCCCTCAAGGGCAGAGGCTTAGTAGCCTCCCCAAGCAAAATCAAAGTGCACCAACCCTTAGAGGTTCGGTTCAAGCATAGAAAACAATTTTGAGCTGCTCCAATCCTCAGAGGTTCAGATCCAGTTCAGCAGAAGTGCAAATATTGTGAGCCGAGGCTTAGTAGTCCCCCCTCAGGGAAAAAGACTTGGCATCCCCCTCCAAGCAAAATGAATTTGAGAGCATTTGATCCTCAAAAAGGCTCGATAGCCCTGCTCAAGCAAAGCTTTATTCCTTTGACCTTGGAAGGTCTGATTCAAATTAAATGGTTAAGGCAAACATAAGGAGCTAAACTTAATCCTTTTGCCTCAACTCGAAAGGGTCTAAACAAGGCCTAGTTCAAAGTGAAAGGGAAATTTAGATAATTTTCTATGATAATATTCTTAAGTGTTATAGCTTAGCCTATTATCTGTTTTTATCATAAAACTTTTGCTTTGAATGCAGGAAATAAAGAAATTAAAAAGCAGGTAAAAGGCCAGAAGTAAAGAAAAGTCGAGGTTCTTATCAAGAGACAAAGTTATCAAAATTTAAGAATTTAATTGAAAAATTCTAACAATTACATGAGGAGCTCCTAACTATTACAACAAAATTACATCAGCCTGAGCAGCAAAAGTGGAAGGCTCGGCAGAGAAGATGGAAGCTTGATTCACAAGTTCAGATTCGCCTTTGGGATCCGCACCCTAAATCAAGAGAGTTGCTTCGAAAGTTTCAGGGATCAGTACGGGGGCTTTAAATTGGGCTTGTAGGCCATTTATGACCTCCTCGGTGAGAAGCATCATATGGCAGCCCCTCGTACAAATCAGGATTCTTCACCAAGTGGTCACAAGCCAGCGTGAACCCCATGGAGAAAACCTTCTTTGTAAACTCCTTCAGCGTTTGGTCTGTCTCGACCGAAGCCTCGAATTGGTTTCTGCCATGTTCAATTCGCAGCTCCACCTCCAGAGAAACGAATTTTGCCTCGGCCAGCTGAGCTTCTTCTTGAATTTGAAGAACCCTTTGCTCTAGATCTGCGATCTTCTTATCACAATCGCCGACATCCACTTCGAGGGTCTTCTTTTCTATCTCGGCTTGGCGGAGCTTGTCCCTCACCTCGGTCAGCTCGGCCTTCCACTAGTATTTTTTGCCCGCCTCGATATTGTATTTCATCTCGTTGGCTTTAATAGCCTCCTTCACTGCCTGATTCACACCGAATTTGGTGTGGGCCAACTCTTGCTTCATAGAGTTAACGGCAGAGTTGAAGGAGGACTCCCGATCGGCAATGGCGAGCAAGATTGTGATAGCCTGCAAAAGGCAAAAAGTATGAGTTGAAGTGTGAGGTGCAAAAAATTGAAATTTCAAGAAGGGTTAGTCAGACTTACATTCATCAGGCTGACGTGAAACTGGTCCAGCCTCTGTTGAGGGGTAAGCCTCTTAACATAGGCTACATCATTACGAGGTAAAGTCACCATCTTCGCCTGCTCACGAGCCACCCTCGGGAATTGAGCCCAATCGTTTATGTCGATTGGTGGGGTGGGTCAGAGATCAGTGCTCCCTGAGGTGAGAGGAACAAGAAGAGGGTCGACGGACAGTCGACCCTAGGGCATATCTTGTGACCCTACAGATTTCTTCTCTTCTTCGAGAGTGTATTTTCTATCACCTGAAAAGAAAAGACAGTCAGCTTTCAACTGACAAGAAAGAATAAGATGTGGAAGAGAGAGAGGCTCGGCAGTCCTTACCATAAGAGGTGATGAGTTGTTTGATAAAGGAACATTTCCAGAAGCTGTCCCTGGGGTCCTTACCCTTGCCACTGGAACGGAGGGCCTCAGGAGCGATGACGCCGAGGAGATGGTCATTGTCGAAAAAGGATCCTCCCTAAGGCCAGCAGCCTCCCTTGTCTTTTTCCTTGTAACCTGAGTCAGCTAAGGTTCGATGGGCCGAAGAGTCAGAGTTGCCTCCCCTGCTCCTCACTAGTCTCTCTGGGAAGCTGCTGGCCTCAGTTTGATTCAGGGGTGCAGAAGTTGAGGGTGTGGCCTCGGCACTCCTTGAAGGTGTGTTGATGGTGGTGAATGAGAATCCGCTTGTTGATGAAAAAGACTAGCTGGAAGTGCATGCACCAGTAGTAGGTGTGGCAGACACTAGCCCCCTGAGAAATGCTCCGAGCTCTGTAGAAGACAAAAGATCAATAAAAAAAAAAGGTGATGACCTTGTTGTGGATCGTAGCTCGAGAGGATGTCATGGGTGGGGAATAGTCCTGCCCAGGCAAGCATGCTGTTGGATAGGATGGCAGGTTGGTTGTTGAAGTTTATTCTGAGGTTGGATTCTACGAGCCTCCTGGCGTGTATGGAGTCCTAGGGAAAGGCATTTTTGGTTTTAAGATTTTCTTTGGTAAGGTTCCATGGGCCCCGAGGCATTGGAGGGTAGAGGTATCGGATAAAGAAGAATGACTTTTTCCAGTCGTGAATGGATGAAGGGTAACCTGAAAGTGAGCTGTTTGCCCACGGTTCGGGGAGAAATGTAAAAGAATCCCTTTGTAGGGGATAATTTTAGCATCATCCTAAAGGTGTCTAAAGAAATAGGGATGTGTAATCTACACAGAAAGGAGAAGCCGGCAATGAGGCGAAGTGCGTTTGGGGTCAGCTGGGATACACTAATATCCCAGTGGTTAGATAGGTGGATGAGGAATGGTGCTATTAGGAGCCTCAGCCCCACCTTGAGCTGCTCCTGGTAAACTGTTAAGTAACCAAGAGGAGGCAGGTGGCCTTAGTCCTCGGGGACAGCGAGTTTGATGTGCACGTTTTTAGGAAAACGGCATCTATCCCTAAGTATTTTGATATCCTCCGGGTCGAGAGAGTTTGATATATCTTGTGTTTGGAGGTTAGGGTGGTCTTCTATTTGGAAGGCGAGTGGAATTTTTGGGGGACTTCTGGTGGTGTCCGGTGGTGGCGTTGAGTAGCTGTCAAGCCGGAGAAAAGGGGAGCAGGAGGATGATGGTGTAGGGGAAAAGAGTATGTGAGTCTCTGGGGGAGTAAAGGAGTGAGAGGTAGTAAGGAGTGAAGGAAGGATTGAGGAAAGAAGGTAGTAGTAAGTTGGAGGAATGAGGTAAAATGAGTAAGGGAAAGAAAAAAAATTGGGAGAGAATGGGGGTATAAATAGGATAGAACCTTCCAGAATATTCAATGGATCTGGGGGGAAAAACTGACAGTTTTGAATGAAAAAAGGCATTTAGGCGGGAAAAGCGAGGCGTTATGGCGTGAAAAGTAAGGCGTTATGGCTTGAAAAGTGAGGCGTTTTGCAGTAAAATTGGAGCGAATAATGTAGTGCAATAAATGAAAATTCAGTGCATGGGGACTCAGCAAAACGTCACCCACGAGTTAATCTGGTAGTTATGCCTTGCCGAGGATCCCACGAGTTGCTATCGCCTCGAATCGGCAACCCGAGTGCGAAATTGCCCTAAGATCTTACACCTCGGCTCGGCATATGAGGGTTGGCTGTCACCATTTGAGGACTTAGTCTGTGAACAGTCATTTTTCTACTTGCCCCCTGTCGTAAATCTCGGCATCAAGTCGATGGGACTATTGATGATGTTGATTAGTGACACATAGCATCTTTCCTAGATTGTTCTAGAAGTGTCTACGTGGCAGCCTCATTAAGGGCAATTATGTAATCTAGCCTCAGTTGAGCTAGCATAGTGATAGCCTCATGCCTCCTCATGTACATCTATAAATAAGGGGTTTGGGTGCTATTAAAAGGGGATTGAAAACTCAGATAATCAGACACTCTTTCTACTCAGTTCTTCTACTTTCTCTCTCCTCCTAGAATCTAGTTATAGTTTTTTCAATATACTAAGAACCTCTTTTGCTTCAATCTTGAGAAACAATTATGATATACAGTAGGAGGTGTATGATGGCCGATGACAGAATCTCCAAGAATAGGATTCTTGACAATCAAGGCGGAGTCCCGTCCTCCACGAAGGAAATAGGAAGTATAAGCCAGAAGCAAGCCATTAGACGAGTTCAAGAGGAATTGCCAAGATGTTCCAACCTTTGCTTGAAGTTGCACAAAAATTCACCTTGTTGTTAAGAAAGTAGGAAGAATAACCTGGTGGTGGTGCTTGTTGGGAAGTAAAACAAGGAACAGAGAAAAATTCAACAAGTTCATAGCTTTTATTGTGATAAAATCCCACAAGGGATTGATCAGCACCGTTACTAATATTGTTATTATTGCTAGACTCGTCCATGTCCATGTCCATGTCTAGGTCCATGGAGAATGATCGATCTCTCAAGGAACTAAAATAGGATTTCAATTAAAAAAGGCCAAGAAACCAAGTGAAAAATTGAAGTAGATAACTAAATTTGAGGAGCAAAAATTCTCTATCTACTTTGAATTCATAGAACAAAACCAAGTATGTTAGGATCATTAACCAAATCCAAATGTGATACGATCTAAACAACTGAATTTCTACTACAATTCCATGTAAACACAAAATCTAAGACCAACCATCAAACCAATTCCTAAACCACATCTACCTTTGTTAATTAAACCCAGCGGACATTTAATCTAACTTTAGGTCCAAATACCAACTTTTTCCGTTATTTTAGGTCTCTGTCTAATTTGATATGTTATTTATCACCAGTAGCTATACTAGTCCTTTGTCATGAAACGAGTGGCCAATTTAAGACACTTCAGGGAAAACTTGAACACAAAAAAGTAGAAGTAAACACTAATAGCTGAAACGTGGGTGTTAAATTGAATAAGAAATTATCAATCTAATAGCTGACCACAGAGTATAGTCCAAATGGTAAAATTATTCTCTTGTGACATAGGTAATGTGTTTAAGCAAATAGATAGGGATGCACTGTAAATCCTCTTTT
The DNA here is from genome assembly GCA_025175665.1 of Cinchona pubescens. Lineage (NCBI taxonomy): Eukaryota > Viridiplantae > Streptophyta > Magnoliopsida > Gentianales > Rubiaceae > Cinchona > Cinchona pubescens. The sequence goes on from JANKKI010000283.1 coordinate 604,706, forward strand.
GAAAAAGGAAAAAAAAAAGATCTAATAGTTCCAAATAATTATTGGATCCAATATTTTTAGATATAATTTTGGCTTAATTACACTTTATCCTCTCAAACTTTAGCGTCATTAACACTTTAATCCTTCATATTATCTTTTGAGTAGTTTAGTCCTTCTGTTATGCTGACTATAAATTTTTTGACCATTTTACCCGTATTCTGTTATTTTTGTTTAATGAATCGAATTTATATAAGGATTTGACTTAATTCATGTATAAATTGATATGGATAGATTGTTAGAAGTATAATTCTATATTTTTATGGTTTTTTTGGAAGAGATAAATTAAACAAGATGACAAAATCTTACTGATATCATTTTTTAAGCACATATCTTTGTAATTGAAAATCAATTATAACAGTTTCACATCTTTTGATTAGAATGACTTCTTTAACACTAGATTTAGCTGAATAGAAAGATAAACTCATAAGTTTCAAATTTTTGAATTAATTTTTATTTTAAAATTATTCAGGCTAATCAAAATAAAAGGAATTAAAAAAAAAAACAAAATGTATTTTTTTTTTTTTTTTGGTAGTAGTAGTAGTTATTGGGATGAAGAGCAAATGAAGAAGAAAGAGAGGAATAGAATGGTCAAAATGCTAAGTTGACATAACAAAGTGGGTTAAGTGTTCAAAATATAATGTTAGCATTTCTCAAGAACTAAAGTGTTAGTGAGACTAAAGTTTAAGGGGGTAAAGTGTAATTAATCAAAGGGTTTATTTATCTATTTAGCAAAAATTTCAGACGGCGTTAGAGTTGACTGTTAATTCAGGAACTTTAGTACTCAAAAGATAACGTTAGGTATTAAAGTATTAATGGCGCTAAAGTTGAAAGGAGTAAACTATAATTAACCCTATAATTGTAGCACGAAAATAATTTACAAAGCCACAAATTCATAATTACTAGTCAAAACTACCCTACATGACAAAATCATAGGAATTAATTTTAGCTATAGACTGAATTTCGTTCATTTTTTTCTGGATCTAGTGATACATTAGTGGCTTTTGTCGTTTTGTCATTTTATAAAGATATGTTATTTTAAGTAATTATAAAATTACAATCATAATTTTCATATTTCATTTCCAAACAAGATTAATTTAACAAAGTGAAATTAAAATTCCTGCAAGGATTCCAAGGTTTGAAATTTAAAAATTCACAAATTTGGATTGCGGACACCTAATAATGCTTCTGTCTTTCTACTATAATTGCCCGCTTGCAAATGTCAAAAACTATTTCATTTCATACCATATATCCTTAATGATCTATACATGCATTACCTATTTCCTTCCATTCTTAATTTGTCCGATATAAATCCATACAGCAATTATCACAATTAAATTATAACATATATAATTATCAATTAACATAAATGTGGATTGTACTATCAACGTGTAAAACTTTAATTACATGTGAATCAAGAACGACCCACATTATTAAATTTAAAAGAAGAATATTAAAAAAAATCTAATTTGAGCTCACTTGACCACAGTTTAATCTCCACAAAATATTTTTAGCACAAAGGCTACCTTACTCCATCACAACCAGCTCAACTCAAATTTTAATGTTTTTCTCTCATACAAAACAAAACTTTTGGATGCTACAAAATTGTGAAAACTATATTGAATGTTTGAAATGGGAAAAAAATTGCTTTAAAGAGAGGAACTTCTTGTTGAAAGATCAACATATTTAGTCACAAAAATAAGTTTCGTTGCTAACTTTTGCATCAGAAAAGCCACAAAAATTCTTGTCGTGTCTATACCTACCTGATACACAAGTAGTCCAACGTTTTTAGCCATGAAAATGAGTTTCCATTGCAAATTGCAATGGAAAAAACCACAAAATTTTATGTCATGGTTGTACCTACATGTCCAAAGTTTTTGGCCACAAAAACATATTTTCCTTACTAAATACCAATGAAAAATTAATTAGCAACAATTTTTTTCGTTAATTTGTTTCGTTGCTAATTGCATTTTTTAAAGTAAATGTTATATATGGTAGATATGAAAATTCATGTCACATTTGAAAATTCATTCCTTTGAACTTTTGTTTTTTATTTTTAGTTCTAAGTTCTAAAGATCATAAGCAACAATTTGATAAAAGAAAACTACCCAATTCCTTATCTTCCTTGATTTGAATTTTATACAACTTACCAATTTTGTAGGGGTGTGTGTATATATATACACACACACGCATATATATATCCTACTACATAGATAAGAATGAGTTGGATGTTTTTGTTTGGTGGTTGGTCTTGGGTAATATTGGAATTTCATTCCTTTTGTGTGTGACTTTTGATTGCACTATTTTTCTTTGTCTTTTCAATTCTCTAACTATTGAGTAACCTCATTTATTCACATTTATTTTTATTACTCTAAAAAATAGTTTATCCCAACCCTCCACGGTCTAGAAATTGACTAAAAGTTTAACAATTTCTCTACATTTTTAATTAAATAGTTACTTGTATTTGATAATTAACTATAAAATAATTGTTACGATTTTGCTTCTCATATTTGTTGTTTGTATTTCACCTATGTTTTATCTCTATCTATTCTCTTTTAATTAATTGTTGAAATTTTGTATCTTATATTCTTTCTTTTTTTTTTGCAACTCTCTACATATTTTTTTGTAATATTATCAAAATAGCAAAGATTAAATATAAAGAAAGAACTTCATCGAGGAAGTATAAAAGAGAAAGAGAAAATAAAAGTGAAAGATGATAGGGAATTAATAATTACTAATTGGTCAACTCCTAGAAAAAATAAAGGAGATGACTAAATTTTAATTTGTTGATTTTTTTCTTTTCATTTTTCTTGGGACAATTATTGAATTTTAGAACAAATTATCAAAAAAAATATCATAATGACTGAAAGGTTGTAAATATAAGTATGCTTCTTTGCATATCTAGATTGTATAAAGATAAGTATATGTAGACTAAAAATATAATTATGTTTAATTTTCTAAAACTCTATCATTACATTTCACGGCATAATTTAGACAGATAACCAATCTCGCATGATAGAGTTGGATGTTTGAATTTTGGTTGGTGGTTGGTTTGTCTTTTCAATTCTCTAATTATTGAATAGCATCATTTATTCACATTTGTTTTTTGTTACTCTAAAAAATAGTTTATCCCAACCCTCACGGTCTAGACATTGATGACTAAAGGTTTAACAATCCCTCTACATTCTTAGTTAAATAGTTAGTCAATTGATTGTATTTGAGAATTAACTATAAAATAATTGTTGCAATTTTGATTCTCGTATTTGTTGTTTCTATTTCACCTATGTTGTATCTCTATCTATTGTCTTTCAATTAATTGTTGAAATTTTGCTTGTTATATTCTTTTTTTAGCAACTCTCTTCATATTCTTGTAATATTATCAAAATAGTAAATATTAAATATAAAGAAAGAACTCAAAGAAGTATAACAAAGAAAGAGAATATAAATAAAAGATGATAAGGAATTAATAATTATTAATTGGTCAACTCCTAAAAAAGGTAAAGGAGATGAAGAAATTGTATTTTTCTTTTCATTTTTCTTGGGACAATTATTGAATTTTAGAACAAATCATCAAAAAAATATCATAATGACTCAAGGTTATAAATATATGTATGCATAACTTGCATAAGTAGTTGTAAATATAATTATGTTTAGTTAAAAAATATAATTATGTCTAATTTTTTTTATAATTTATAACTCTATCCTTACATTTTACAGTATAATTTAGGCGCATCGTGCGAGATAGAAACTAGTATATATATATATAAAAGGAGGCAACAATTAAGATTTATTCGAAATGTAAGAAAGTAAGAAATTTATACAAATAATATCATTTGAAAAACCAATCTTACACATAAGAACCATATTTTTCCGAAATCCGGCCAATTATCCCCAAACTTTGTAACTTAAGAACCAATTAACCGTTAATTTAGTTGTAGGGTGTGAGATAGACTTCATTACACCAACACAACCTCAATTCCTTAGGCTTCAATCATGAACCCTTGATGCAAATTAACCCATCAGCCAAATAGCTTAATCCTCCCAAATTTCACAGGAGGCTCCGTCACAAAATTGAGTAAGATCACCTTTGATTGTAAATGAATTTAACACTTGGTCTCCACTTCTCACCACCGGTTTAGTTGATCTTATTGGAATTAGTCGATTTTTATCTGTTCATCAAATTTAATTAAATGAAATTTTACTCTTTCTTATTATAATATATAGTCCCATCGAAGTCATGATAAGTTTTCGATTCAATTGATTGAAATTTCAAACCACTCAATACAATCTTTTAATGGAGTCTAATTAAAAAAAGCGTATAACAAGTATACTATGAAAATACAAAGATATACAACCAATGTCCAACCAATATTATATTGATGCTACCTATCAATCAACATCTTTAGCAGGTTCTAGGCTGTGTAGTTTCTACAACAACTAGTTCTATTTCTCTATCCAAAAATTGTGTCCACATAAGCCTTGCACTTTTTTACACCTCCCCTTACCCTTTTTCCTATCCCAACCCCAGTGCACCCGCGGCCCCCCCCCCCTGCAATGGAAACTATTTTCATGTCTCAGAAACACATCTAGATATTACTAGTACTAGTATCACACCTTGATCTTTTTCCATTTCATTTCTTTCAATTCAGGAATCCCTAAATATCAATCCCTTTTTCCATTTTCTCGAATCTCTTTTTTATTGTTTTTTATTTTTTTCATCTCAGTTGATTCCTCACTCAGTATTCTTCTCACCTTTTTGGTTTCTGGGTTCATAAAAAGACTCAATTTTGGTGTCTGGAATTGAGGAATTCTGCCATGTGAAGAAGGGTTTTCTGATGAGTGGTTGGATAATCAAGTGCAAGAACCGATTTTGATGCCTCAGCTTGTTAATTGGGGAGAATTTGCAAGTGGGTTTTGATTATTGAGCTCAATTTCTTGCAAAAAATTGAGAATTTTGTGTTTTTATTGAGGTCTTTTATCAGATTTCAGGCTAATTTTGAGGAAATTGTTGATTTTGGGTGGAGGATTACGGTAGGTAGAGAAGATGAAAAGAGGGAAAGATGATGAGAAGGTTATGGGGCCTATGTTTCCAAGGCTTCATGTGAATGATACAGAGAAAGGAGGACCAAGAGCTCCTCCAAGGAACAAGATGGCCTTATACGAACAGCTAAGTATTCCCTCACAGAGATTTAAGCCTACTAATTCCTAGAACAACAACTCTGCCAATAGGATGGTCCCTCCTGCTTCTTCTAGCCAGGTAAGATGCAATTCAAGTTTGCATATAGCCCTGATCATTCCATTTTTTTCATCGAAGCTGAATTCGGTGATTAGTCAGATTATTTGATGATTTTAAGTGTAAATATTTGTTTTAGTGAACCATAGTTTTCGAGTTTATTGTTATTGATGTTAAGGTTTGTGAGGATATTTAGTTCTTTTGATTATATGAGTTGAAGGTCAACAAAGTAGTAAGTAGTAGTAGTTTTTTGAACCTTCAACTCAGATTAAGTAGTAGTGATTTGAAGCTTATCCTGCGCTTGAATTTACGAAGAGGGGAGGAGATGATACAAGGGGAAAGCAAGCATTGAGACGTGTTGATTATAAGCGGACAAGAAAAAAAATCTTTGAAACCAGTTAAAAGTTCTTGTCTTTAGATCCTGGATCTTTTAGACCAAATCTACATCCGTCTTCAAGTGTAAAGTATTTGGTCCCACTCTATGTCAAATTACGCAACCTTTTCATTTGTGTTGCTTGTGATTCCATTGTGTATATTATGTATGCTTGCGGAATTTGATCAGTGATTGTTTTACATATTTTGTTAGATCATAAATCTTAGATCCAAAACTTTACAAAACTGTCCTAATTCTTTTTTGGGGGTTTCATTCAAACAATGGATTTAGATGAGTAGGATGGCCAAACATACTCCAGAACAGATTTCTTAAGAATGGGATGAGATTCAGATGCGGGATCGCTAAGTTTCAGTAATAAATAAGTTCAGATATGCTGTTATTATAGTGTGTTTCTAAGTGTTTAAGTTATAGGAAACGTTATTCAACTAGGCAAGAGTGTTCGGCTTTCAAATTAATAAAAAGTGAAGATTGCTTTCCGATTCTTGCTAAATTGCTTAATGCTCTACAAGACTAGTTCGATTATAAAGTTATCTTAGAGGTTCTTTTTATGATTGTATATTTGCAGAAAATAGATTTTTAAGTAGAAATATTGTAGATCTTTGAGAAGAGGGGGGGGGGGGGAAACAATTTTAGACTTCCCATTTTTGATGATAAGATGTTCACCAAAAAATCACAATTGTTACCCGTCTTAGACACTTGTTAAGCTCTTTGACTTCATACAGTACACAGTAGGATTTTTCTATATATATATATATATATATTTTTTGGGTAGCACTTGACGGTAATGGATTTTTTTGCACTGAATCTTTGATGTTATTCATTTTTTTATTTGAACAAAGTTGAAGAAGAAAAAAAGATGTCTACAAGATTTCTGTATTGTAACCTTTTATCTGGTCTATTTGCTATGAACTGCTTGTCTTTCAGGGGAGTGAACTGCAAAGGAATATGTTTTACTCGCCTCAGCTTCCTCCTTCAAGACAATCCACTGAGAAATCAGCTAGCAGTTATTTTGATTCAAGTGCCACATTGATGTCACTTGAGCAGAAAAAGAAATTAGAGGAAGATGATTTTAGGGTACCCATATTCATGCACTCCAACATGGGCCAAGAACTTCTGGTGATGGTGAAACATATACCAACATGGATAGAGGAAAACTATTTCCCTCCAGTCCGGCTTATACTGAGCATTCAACAGAACATGTAACCATTGGTGATAATGAACCAAGGCAGATACAAGATATTGGGCCCCATATAACACCAGAAGGCAGAAGCCAAAATAAGGAGAACCTAAAAGAATCTATGGGTGATAAGGAGCTGTCAATTAAATCTGCCTCCAAATTATCATCCATGGATAAGGCTGAAGTAGCATTGAGTCAAACTGAGACATGTTTGCGTCAAGAATCCGGAAATAATAATGTGGATAAGTCCAGTAGGTTACTGAAGGCTGATCATCATTTACTGCCAGATTGTAGAGCTGATTCACTTTCCAAAAACTGGATACCTGATAATAATGTCATTAATCAGCCGGCAAGGAGCCTAAACAGTGGAAATTCTTCAGTTTCAAGGTTTGGTTTTTATTTAGAAGAAGAGAGAATTCTTGATGATACAGAGTTACGTGAATCTTAGACAACACATGTCGGTCATTACCAACAGGAATATGCAGATAGGGATGATGATGCCTCTGAGACCTCTATGGTAGATTCTATATCTGGGTTGGAAATATCCCCTGATGATGTTGTAGGAATAATAGGCCAGAAGCAGTTTTGGAAAGCTCGAAAAGCTATTGTCAAGTAAGTTATATTACTTTTCTGAGCCTATATGATATTCTGTAACTTGTTGGATTCTCAAAATTTTGGTTCCTTGTTGTCAAAGCTGCATATGTTTAATATTCCTTTGTGTGCACATTTTTGAAATTTTCTTGTTGGGGTATTATACCAAAGAAAAAGGAAAAGAACGTTAGTGTCTCAGTCCCATTTAGAAATTCAAGGTTCAACATACCAACACATACACAGACACGCATACAGCCAAGCACTAATTATGTATGTAGATAAGATTGTGGATGTATTACGCTCGTATCATTTTGAGTTTGTTGGACGATATAATGGATTATAATCTAATACTATGCTTACTAATTAGATATATACACGGGTTACGTTTATATACGAATGTTTGTATATTTCTTTTAGCAACTTTATATTGTTCTGCATTATCTTATCAATCTTTGGTGGTAAAAGGGGACAAACCAATTATAGAAATCTTGTGATTATTTGTATTCCTGAAATATACTTATGCAAGACGACTTGTTGATTCTTGGTGTCGTAAATGGGTCGGATGCTTCTCTGTAGAACATATTATATTCAATTGCAGAAAGTATTTGCTTTGTGTTTTACAGAATTTGGCCTGTCGGTGTATGATTTTTGAAAGAGTGCATATGCTGGAAATATTACAGATCTTTTGTGCTGGGAATGAAATATGCGCCCTTTGTACTGTGAAGCTTGAAATTCTTGGCTGCGTTCATGTATTGGGATTCTGTCTTCTTTAAGCTTAGAGGACTTGCTACATGTGTTATTTTTATGGAGACAATATAATGCTAGTTCTAGCCTTCTAGGAGTGAACAGTTTATGCCATTCTGAGAAGATATGTTTTTAGTAAAGTTACTGCTTAATGGAGGTTAGATTTGATGGTATGAGTTTAGGCTTCCCCCAAGACTTTGTCCATGTATCGCATCATATCCATATCAAGTGGGGACCGTATTTTGGTTCGGCTGCCCTTTGTGGAATTTGATCCTATCATTAGGAACCATCTCAAAGTTTCCGTTATGTGCAAGGTGAGCCAAGATGCTGGATGGTTCTTAAGTTGGTGTAGTTTCACGTTTTCACTTGGGATATTTTTGCTTCACTTTTGATATTGGTGGTTTTCGAGCCCACAAGAGAAGTGAAAAGGCCAGATACTGCTGTGTATGGTGGTACTTGTGTTAAATTAGTAGCTCTGGAGTGTACTGCATACTGTACCTTAATGAATCTGAAGAGTCAAAATCCCAAATCGCAATCAATGTTTGACAAACTGGAATTAATGGATACAGTAAACAAACTATTGCATTTGTTTAGTTTAGGAAATTATTCGGTGTTGCTAGCACAAGACTTGTGTCTCAGTATGCTGGAAGTCTTTCCTTCCAGAGAGATTCATTAGTACAACGCTAGTGGTTTCATATGTCATTGGCATCTATTAGCAATATATGCAGTTTATTACCTCTCTCTCTCTCTCTCACACAACAGTAGTTTGGGTAAAGGTTCTAACTTTTGATGCAGGAAATGGGTGTTATGGACATGTTCTTTTCTGCACATGTCAACAGTAGTTTGGGTAAAAGTTCTAACTTTTGATGCAGGAAATGGGTGTTATGAACATATGTTCTTTTCTGCACATATCCTTGATTGGACTTAGATGTACAGTGTCCACATTAATTTAGTATGAGAAGATATAGTTTGTTCACTTTTGGCATGGTGCTCTGATTAGCAGTGGAATTATTTTTCCAATTTCTCTGATGTTTTTCATATTCTTAGTTTACCTTTTGTTTCTTTTCCTTATCTGCATTAGCTGTTCTGGAAATGTTATTAATCATGTGGGAACTGCCTTGAAATTTCTGAGATATTGTTAGAGATGGGATTTTTTTTTCCGGATTCAATAAGCATTTACTACTTCATATAATGCAAGAACCTTTGGAGATTTTTTTTTTTTTTTTTTACACAAAAAAGGAAACAAATAACTGCCTCCTATCATTTTCTTTTCCTTGCAAATCACTACTTTTTACCTAAATAAAAAATTAAACTCTGATAACTCCCTTTTTTTTTTTTTTTTTTTTTTCCTTTTTGACTGAATTTGTTTTTGTGAGAGTGCACACACCTAGAGTATGCCTATAGCCATAGTCTATTATATAAATCAGGAGTAATTTGGTGTAACACTTTTTCTATTCCAAAAATACCCTTCATAGAGAATAACCACATCTAATCTCTTATAACCCTATCAATCCACCTTGCCAATACTTCATGTTCTTTTATTGATGTTATAATGTGAACTCTAAGAACATAGAAATATATTAATTCATAAACAATATAATTGCACTTACATGTAGGGGGTGCTCGATATCACAAGTATCTTAGGATAAACATCTACAAAGGAGAGACCTGCTCCATTTCATGCTGAGCTAAATGTACTAGCAACAGGGGGAAGGAGTTCTTCCACTTAACATCCATAGCAAGATCAAGTTCAAATTGGCAACTTGATGACTAAACCTATTTGCTTTCTGATTAATGTGAGTGGTGCAACACTAGTCAAATAAGCTCAGCAAAAACAAAATATCATCAAAGATACTACCTTATCAGCAATCATATGTTTTGAATCATATCCAAAAGAAGTAGGGAACCAGACTGTAGGCTAACTTTCTTCCATCCTCCTTGTTCGGCCATAATCAGTGCTAGATGAATTGCACGAGGCTTCCCGATAATAGGCTGGGATACATTTTTTAATAGAACAGCAGCGACAAAGGTCACTTCATCTAGCTCATTTTCACACTACAATTCTACAGGCAGCATGTTAATTTGATCTTCTAATTGCTGCATCTGTGTTATTACAACCTTTGTTTATGCTGTTATTCAACATCGATCTCTCTTACTTAACAACCAGTAGATCTCAGTACAATCAGCCATAGCCCTATCAGCAATGTTGTACTGATGTCTTAGATTAATAATCAACATTTTCAGCAGACCTTTTCTCATGGCAAACTGTGGGTGTCAATACAAGCATCTTTACCTTATGACCATGGTCACTTTCTCTAGCTTGACGAAGATTACCTTGTGTCTGGAAATTATTTTTCCAGTTTTTCAAAAAAGGAACATATTTTTTGCATTCCATTTTTGGTCCGTTGTATGCAATAACTGATGGATGCGCCTTGGCTTTTCTACGTATGCCAAACTTTTGCTGGAATTTTACCATACTATTTATGATCATTATCCCCTCGTGATTTTATAGTTCTGTCATAATTTACCCCCCCATTTGTTGAGAATTTCATACTTAGTTTTTCTGATAATTCCTTCTCACCTTTACAGTCAACAGAGAGTATTTGCTGTTCAAGTGTTTGAATTGCATAGATTGATAAAGGTACATTCTCATCTACATGTGACAGTGCTTGTTTATTGTCTTATATTTGATTTGGTTCTTCAATAACAAAATAACAATGGAGCTTGATTTAACTTTTTTAATAGGTTCAAAGATTGATTGCTGGGTCACCACATCTTTTGCTCGAGGATAGTACGTACTTGGGAAAACCAATTAAGGGCTCTTCTCCTAAGAATGTCCCTATAGAGTATATAGTTAAAGCAATCCCACATGTTTCCAAACAGAAAAATGATTCCGAGAAGCCAAATCATAAGATTGAGTGCTCTGCTGAAAATACTGTGGGAAAGGCATCTCTTTCTTCCGTGCAGAATGGTAGTCACCTTCCAAGCCACAAGCCGTTATCAGCAAATTCCCCTGCAACTGGTGACCATAGTTCGGGTTATTGGTGTTTTCCTCAACCTCAGGGACGTCAGTGGTTGATGCCTGTGATGTCTCCTTCCGAAGGACTTGTCTACAAGCCATACCATGGCCCAGGATATATGGCCCCAGCTTGTGGTGGTTGTGGACAGGCCTCCAGGATCAACCCCAATGATGGGTAACTTCTTGACTCCAGCATATGGAATCCCTGCTTCTCATCATTATCAAGGAATCTATGGTGTTCCTCCATTTGCTCCCCCTGCTGGGCCGCAGGGATATTTCCCTCCATATGGCATGGCAGTTCTGAATCAGGGGATCACCGGTTCAGCTGGTGATCAAATGAATCACCTTGCTGCATCTGGACTGTATAGTCAATCTCCACGATTGGGGCACAACTATGAGATCCAACATCAGAGCTCAAATAATGTGCCAACCCAGAAAAGTGGAGCAATTCCAGATGACATGAAGGTACACGCATCCAGCGATAATGAATTACAAATCAGTACTGCGAGTAGTCCAAGTGATAGGAGGGTGCAGGGAAGTGGGGGGAGTAATGCTGCAGAAAGAAGCGATGTTCTTCCCCTTTTCCCCACGTCCCCAGTTGTCAAGGCCGCTCCCAGTCATATTCAGCAGCCTCAAGAAGTTGATCACCCAGCGGTCAGCTCCAGTGATCAAAGTCATTCCGCATAATGGCAGATTGGCAACTGAATCGGTTGCTCGTATATTCAAGTCTATACAGGAAGAGAGGAAACAGCATGATTCAGTTTAGCTGTAATTAACCACTGTTCACGGGTTCTTTGGTTAATTCACAATACCTTTTGCATGTAATGTGTGCGAACTGATTTCTTTTTCTTTTTTTTGGTGGGGGGGGAGAGTGTAGGTGCTTCTGTAGTTATATACAAGTATGTTTATCTGAAGGTTGCATCATAAGCTGTTGTTTTTCAATTAGTATTTCTAGGCTCTCCTGAATGTATAATATTTTCAAATTTCTAAATCCCTTAGCTTTTGCGATCATAAATAGCAGATAATGAAAAATTGTCTGCCTGGATTTGTTGGTATTTGGGGTCTCTCCAATGCCAGTTCCCTCTCTCTTTTGTGTCTGCTCGTCTGGAGATTGATTTTTCTGTGTTTCTTGGCCTTGTATTTAATGCTACTTATTTGTGATGGCACTGTCATTCTCATGTGTGGAGTTTGGTGCTCCAGTTTCTTTTATTGTTCACTTCCATGTAGACGGTGATTCTCCTCTTCATGAAGACTATGTTTGAACAATTAATTTGCGAACTTGACAACCTTGGGTTAGGACTGACAATTGGGTATTGTGAGTCAGACTTTGCAAAACTCAAATTTGGCTCACAAATTTATTTAGGGTTCGGGTCTTAATAGGGCTGTCTAAGTTCACAAATGTGAAGTTCATATTCATCTCACAAAATTATTCGGATTTCAAACTTTAACCAGGCTGGCCTAATTTCACATTATCCAATAAAATTTTTTATAGTTTATTGGTTAAAATTTTAATTTTTTACACCCAGTCAACATAATATAGAACAGTATGTACTACATATGCCAATAAACAACTATTAACTATATCATTGAACGATAATGTTTCAACTATAAATTGACTAATAATGTTGAGTTATTATTTTTAGTTACCTGCGTTTAGTTAAGTTTTTTTTTTTAGCAACCGATAATAAGAGACATTGGCCTAGAAGGTGAGGGTATTCTTTTTTATTAAAAAGAAAAAAAGGTACATAGAGGCTAACGTGAAACCTAACCTTCCAACAATGAGAAAATGAATTCAAAGACAAATCCTTAAATTCTAACAAATTATGGAATCTAGATTACCTAATTTCCTCTAATTCTATGAATTGTCACCATACAATCTAGAACTAACACAGAGAAAGAGGTTGGAGGACTACCCAGTTCGCATTGTTCTTGCCATATTGTATGTTCTTTTACATCTTCCTTTTTTTTTTTGGAGTGAGAATTGCCAATTCTTAGAATAGGTGTACATCCCAACCTTTTAGGAGATTCATTATATGAAAAATAGTAGGTTTGAGACTGCCAACACCTTATCATTTTAAATGATGGAATCATCCATTGATTTAAATTTTGACTATTGTTGGAGAAGGCAATTTAAACTTGAGTGAAAATTCCTTTAAGTTGATCTCTTTACACGAGAATGTACACACATAAGAGATTTGTGCTAACGGTACATTGGCGTGGTCGAGGTTGAGTTATCCAGGATATTTGGAGCCAATTCTAATGTTTTTAAGCTGTCTTCATTTATAGTTTGCGGGGAAAATAGTTCTTTGCTGTTCAAAAATAGTATAATTTCCCTAAATGTAGGCTTACCCGTGGTTGGAAATTTTGCATGCTTCGGTTGTGAGGGATGTCTAAAATATCCATGGATTTATTGTCCAAAATTTGAATTTGTGAGGCAAATTTGGTGTACAAGATTTGAGGATGAGAAGTGTTAGACTGGTTTGTTGGAGTGGGATTCCCATTTGAATTGGTCAACTCCTTGTTAATTGAATCTAATGACCCTAGTAGATTTTGCTCTAAGGTTGTTTGCTTAATCCCTTCAAGTAAGGAATTTGAAATTTGAAGTCTCAAATTTTTTGGAGATGGCTCAACCGTTTCAGCTACCCTTGGAGATGGTGGTTTCATCCCTCTTACTAGTGGCTCCTCCACTTGGGCCATGATATGAACTTGTTCTACGGTCGTTGGCGTTGAAATCTGAAAAGCCAAATTTTGTGAATTTGTTATAACTGTCTCCACAACTCTTGGAGTGGGTGGCTCTTCCACTTGTTTGAGTGATGGCGCTTCCTCTATGTCCTCCGATGGCTTCTCTTTTGCAATACTCGAATGACCTACGTCATGATGCTTAATTGACATCCAATGGAGTTAAATTTCTTCTACTACACGTTTTGATCATGTTTTAGCTTGGGTGGTAGCCAAAACTTGTTAGTTAGAGGTATGGGAGTTCAATATCCTAGTCGTACAAGCTGAAGGATTGTGGCCTATTTTATGACACTTTGTGGAATGACTCAGCAAATCCTCATAGAAAATTTTTTGCCATCTTCCATTTTCCCCAACGCCCATCCAAATTCTTGATGGCAAGGTTGCTAAGAGATCAACTTCTACACAAACTTTTGCTATTTGGGATGTGTGAAATTTTGGTTAGCCAAATCAAGTTTAACTGGTGTACGAACTACTCGTGCTAGGCTGAAAATCGAGTGTTTATTGAAAAACACTGCTGGGAGACCCTCCAAAGTGATCCAAACCGGTAGGAGTGTTCAAAAAAACCCGTTGATCCGAAAAATCAGTGGAACCTATCCATTCCGAGCCGAAAAAGATAGGTATCCAAACCAAATTTAATAATCGGTTCGAGAAATGACCCGGTCCAGATGCAACAGGTTCAGGTACCGGTTCAAGTTTTGGTGAACTGTCGGGTACCCGAACCGGTCCATAATTAGGAACATTTAAGTAATTTCATCTAATACGCAACCCTAAAACTAATAACTAAAGAGTAAATAAACATTACCTTATTCTTTCATTTCCTTTTCTTTCTTGTAGTCGTCTCTCTACTCTGTCTTCTTCATTCTCGCTCTTGCTCTCGCTCTCACTCTCGCTCTTGCTCTCGCTCTCGCTCTTGCTCTCGCTCTCACGCTTCGCCGCTTTGGATCTGAGATTTCTCCTGCTCTTGCTCTCTGTCGGCGTCTCGCTCGCGACGGACTTGCTGCTTTTGCACTAAAGTAAGTTTTTTTTTTTTTTTTTTTTTTTTTAAAGCTAAATTTTTCTGTTCATTTCATATGTTTATATATTATTGATTTATTTGTAATTGAGTTTATATATATTTGTATGTTCATAAGTCGATTTTTTTTTTATTTATTTATATTCATATGTAGATTTTTTTTTTGGTGTTCATAAGTTTTTTTTTTTTGTGTTCATAAGTCGAATTTTTTATTTATGTTCATAAGTAGATTTTTTTTTTTTCGTAGTGAGGGTTGCATGCTTACAGAAATACTGGACCTCAATCTGCAAATTAGAAAAAAAAGAGAACGATTATAATTGCACAAGGAAAAAGTTAAGTAAAATTATACTGCAAAACTTCACCCAATATATCAAAGCATAACCTTGTTAGCATTGTAATCAATATTTGAAAACTTGGCAATAGTCTTCGTAGATGGCACAATGTCAATCACGGTTACGGTTGCTGCAATCTGCAAAACAAGAATGACGTTACGTTTTCGTTTGATTTAGTTCCATGTCCGAAAGGTCATTTTCTTTTGATTTAAGTTGGCTGATCATGACCATGACTAATATTACTATATTAGTCAAGTTTGACTATGGACTCTTAATTGATTATAATTTTTCTTCTTACTCAGTTATCAAGTATGGAAGACAACACAAACACCTCAACAGATAGTCCATGTCCAAATCTTTTAAGTTCATCTAATCCATCTGGACCACCTCAATCAACAAGTAAAGTAGATAAAGGCAAAGCAGCCATTCGTTCTTTACCTCTTAAGGACTCTAAGGTACCTACTACTACTATTGGTGGTAAAGTTAGATCTTGGGTATGGGAGCATTTTGAAAAAATTCCTTGTGAAGACAAAAATAATCAAAAGGCTACATGTAATTATTGTGGTGGTATTATTAGTTGTCCGAGTAAAAGTGGTACTAGTGCTTTAAATAATCATTATGGTAGGTGCAAGAAGGTTTCGTTCAATCAAAGATAAAAAGCAGAAAACCTTAGAGTTCAAATTCTACTATCGAGAGAGTGGATATGGAAAAGTCATCACCACACACATCTTTGATCCAGAAAAATGTAGAAAAGCACTTGGTAGAATGATAATATTGGATGATTTGCCTTTTAAATTTGTGGATAGAGAGGGATTTAAACAATTTTGTCAAGAATTATAGCCAAGGTTTAAACTTCCTTCATGTCCAACTCTCACTAGAGATTGTTATGCTATGTTTTTGGATGAGAAGAAAAATCTAAAGGATTTCTTTAAAAAATTGTCATCCGTGTTTGTCTCACTACAGATACATGGACTTGAATTCAAAATCTGAATTATTTGTATCTCACTGCTCATTTTATTGATGATAATTGGACTTTGCACAAAAAGATAATAAATTTTTTCCCTATTACTAGTCATGCAGGTGAGGTAATTGGTAGGGCAGTGGAAAAATGTTTGCTAGAATGGGGTATTGATAAAGTACTCACTGTAACTGTTGATAATGCTAGTTCTAATGATTTGGAGCTGTCATATTTAAGAAAGAAGGCTTAATAGTTGGAAATGAACAATCTTAAATGGTAAATTCTTACATATGAGATGTGCTGCACATATTTTAAGTTTAACTTTGAGGGAAGGATTAAAAGATTTGGATGATTCTATTGTAAGAATCAGGTCTGCTGTAAAATATGTGAGATCTTCATCAGCTAGAGTTCAAAGGTAAATCTTGTATTGAGAAAGAAAGAATTGATAGTAAAAGTGGTGTTTGTCTTGATGTTGAAACTAGGTGGAACTCCACTTACTTGATGTTGGAATCATCTGTCAAATTTCAAAAAGCATTTGAATTACTAGAGATAGTAGACAACAAGTATGTAGAAGAGTTAACTCCTAATATAAGGTCTGTTAGAAATTGGGAGGGGGAAATGATTGAAATTGTGACAGATAAAAAGGATTCTAGAATTAGGGGATTGCCCAGTGAATTTGATTGGGATTATGCTCGCAATTTGTTGCCTTTTCTTAAGGTTTTGTATGACACTACAGTGAGACTATGCAAGTTCACTTTATGTTACTGGAAATCAGTACATGGTGGAAATTTATGTTATTGGGTTTTTCCTTACTAGATTAATAGAAGGTAGTGACAAGAATTTAGTAGCCATGGCCACTAGAATGAAAAAGAAGCATGATAAATATTGGGTTAATGTTGATAAAATCAATGTGTTGTTGTTTATTGGTGTTGTTCTTGACCCATGCTTTAAATTGCGATATGTTCATTGGGTGATTGAGAAGACATGTACTGCTGAAAGTACTCGTTTTTTGAAAGAAAAGGTGAATACGGTCTTGAAAAACATGTTTGAAATTTACAATGCAAAATCACCTCCAAAGATTGTAAATCTTACTCAAGCCACTGAAATGAGTAATAATGAAATTGGCAACTTGGCTGGGGCAGTAGATTACATGAATTCTATGCATTTTGATGAAGAAGATGAATGTGATGCTTCAGAGAATGAAACAGAATTGGATTTTTACTTGTTGGAAAGGCATAAGGAACGTAATGATCTCAACATTCAACATTTTAAATTTCTGGAAAATAAATGCTTCAAGGTACCCGGTGCTTTCTTTGATGGCACGAGATGTACTTGCCATTCCAGTTTCTACTGTGGCTTCGGAATCAGCTTTTAGTGCAGGAGGTCATGTTCTTGATCCCTTCGTAGCTCTTTGACTCCTAGGATGGTGGAAGCTCTTATGTGTGTTCAAGATTGGCTTCGAACA
Organism: Cinchona pubescens; assembly: GCA_025175665.1. Lineage (NCBI taxonomy): Eukaryota > Viridiplantae > Streptophyta > Magnoliopsida > Gentianales > Rubiaceae > Cinchona > Cinchona pubescens. Next base: position 622,406 of record JANKKI010000283.1, read on the forward strand.
AGCCATGAACCTCTTTATTTGGAAGAACTCCTTGAAGAACTTGAATAAATAGAATCTGGTACTCCCATTCTTATTATATACTTTGTATTTGATGTATGATTTATTTTAATTGACACTAGTGATTCCTAATTATATTTTTGAAAAACTTGCAGAACTACCAAGCTTAACTGATGAGCATCATGTGGTCAACATTTACGACTAAAGAACACAAGAATCTATTCTCTACTTGTAATTTTATGTTTTTGTTTGGTTTGTTGTTGGAATATGACAATATGCATTTGAAGACTTTAAATTTGGGTTGTATTTTCTCCTTTTTTTTTGGTTTGCAAGTAAGGGACAGTGAACTGTAACAGACTTGCAATGGACTTGTATTTGCATGTTGATCTTGTAGATTTCTTCTTGTGAATTGCAATGGACTTGTATACTTGTTGACTACTGGACTTGTGCTTTAAATTTTAATCCTAATAGTTTGTAGTTGTTGAGTTAGTGAATTGCATAGGTACTCAGTTGTTAATAGTTTGTAGTTGTTGAGTTAGTGAATGGGAAATATGTTGATGTTGCTGGAATAGGATTGCATAGGTGCGTTGCTCTTGCTGGAAGAGAACTGAAATTTGAAAGAAATGTTTTTTTTTTAAGGGGTCAGGGTCGGGTATCCGTGGTCCCCGACCCTCTTCAAGCGGGTAACCGGTCATCCAGTTACCCAAAATGTATGGACTGGGTACGATTAAAAAAAATGATGAACCGGTAAGACCGGTTCGGGTCACTCCATATGCTTATGAACCAGGTACCAGGTCCATGAAGACACCCTTACAAACCGGTACAAATGATAGTTCTACCTCTAGTGTGAAGAGGAGGTGCCATTTGAGAATGCGCATAAAGAAACCATTGATGAATCATGTGTTTTTGAGTCAGCATCTAAGAAAGTCATCCTCCAAAGCAAAACGTATCATAACATGTTTATAATGAATGTAACCAATTGTAAATTCACCTTTAAAACTGGTAGTGTGAAAGCTTTTCTACACCGTTTCCATGTTCGGTTTGTCACTTGGGAAATGTCCCACCAAAGTGAATTTGAATGGGACAACCAGCTTTTGAATTTCTTCCTCAGAAAAGAAAATTGCCGGTTGCTCCGGCTGTTTGGCTTAGTTATCTTCAATTAGAACTTGTGCAAATAATCGAGTTTGCCTTTCAGCAATAGGTTGGAGGGCAACACCCTCGGCCATGGCTGAAAATCAAAGATAGTTTTAGAGTGAGAAAGTTCTAGAGAGAAGGGTGAGCGCTCCTTAACTTAATGTTCCTAATATAAGTTGTAGTTTAGTTAAGTTAATAAAATACAAGAATCATTAACTATTATCCACTTAAATTTAAGTTGTAGTATTTAATTTAGGATAAAATCAAAATGCCATATATATATATATATATTCGGGTTAGATTTTAATCGGGTCGAGGCTAATAAAGTCCAAACTCGTCTCACAATTTAATCGAATCTAATATTCAGACCCAATTTCAACCTAACCCACTTTAGTATAAGACTCGACTCTTTATTTATCGAGTTAAACTGGCTCGACTCCATTGATATTCCTAACTTGGACCTTAAAAACATGAGAAATCTTAGAAAGGAGAACATAATTCCAAGTCTGTCCCACACCAGAGAAGCCACTATGTGCAAATCTTTTGCCATAGCATTCACAAATTTATTATGTGAAACCCCCCAAAAAAAAAAAAATTTATTGCCATCAATCACACACACGTGTGTGCATGAAAGTGGAAAATTTCCCTTAAGCCACCCCTCATATTTTATTTATGTCCATGTATTTTTATCATTAAGCAACTATTGCCTTCTTGTTCGACAACAGAAATAGTGAGCTCTTAAGCATGAGATTTTTAAAGCCATTACATTAGTTTCCCCAATCTTAGATGATCATGTTTTCCACAACTAAGAAATCCCACTATTGGTAGCGAAAAACTTTGTCAAAGCTTAAAAACTGATAATAAAGAAGTTAACATTAATTAGCAGTAACACTGCACAACTGCGTTTGGATATGTTACTATCATCTATATCCATTTCCATATATATCTATCTATATTATCTATATTTATATCTATATCTATACTATAAAAAATATGTAAACGAAGAGATGAATGAAACTCTTATAGTTTTTATAAATTGTACTTAGATTATGAATTTAATTTAGTAATTTAGATTTTCTTTGAAAATTACCCTCACAATATTATGAATTTAATTTAGTAATTTAGATTTTCTTTGAAAATTACCCTCACAATAAAATTCAATGGCTATGTTATGTTTCAAAACCTGCGATATCTTTATAGTACTGTTGAGACTACTTAAGTAAAATATTTCTAAAAGAGTAAATGAAGAAATAATACCAATTTTGAGATTTCATATTAGGAATTAAACTATATTAAAGAAAAATTTCTTCTAGAATAGTCTTTCTGAAATAGGTTGTAGAAATTAAGAATAACGGGAAAGGAAATTTCATATGATAATATTTAACAGTAAATATTGTAAAATACTCCTAAGAATAATATAGTAAATAAAACCAAGTTCAAGAGTTAATAGTATAAAATAAATTTGATTGAAGTAAATTTCTTTCTAAAATAGGAAAAAATTTAGACAATAAAAAAATAGGAAAAAGATTAACAGGAGAATAATTTTTACATATGCAACTATGTAAAATATATATATATGTGTGTGTGCGCTCGTGTGCGTGCGCGTATGTATGTATCTTTGGAATTTCAAAATGTACTTGTTTATTGAATATCAGGTGAATTAAAATATATTACGTCAACATAGTGTTTCAAACAATGAATGATTTTAATTCATGCATATAACCTTACTTATGATTGGGGTGGATTAAAGCAAAATAGTAAAGTTGCATATTGCTACAGATTGTCATCATTCCTAAAAAATAAGTTAAACTATAATAATAAATATCAGCATTAGAAGGTTTTATATTCTATCATTTATTTTATAAAATTTGATTGAAACTAATAATTATGTTATATTACTCATATTTCTTATAGTTGCACTTAATAAAAATAATCATACTAATAATTCTATTGAATGAATGAGTTGGAGCCCTGTGGTTTAAGTCAATTAAATTTGAAGTTTCAAGAAAAAAATACTAACCATAAAATATAAAAATGTTAATTGATTTAAAAAAAAAATCGATGTGAAAAATCCGCAAAACATTTTGGCAATGTGATAATTAAAAAGTTAAGTTATAAATAACATAATTTTAATGCAATCAGAATGTAATTATTGAATTTTAGAAGTCAATAGAAAAGGAAACATAACACCAAAGTCTAATAAGAAAAACTAATGAATCAATTAATTTGAGAATAAGTCTCTTGAGTTCATGTAATACATGGAGATACAAACAAGAACTAGATTACTCAACTGATTAACATAATATGTTCCCACATAATTAAGATAGATAAAATTAAATTGTTAGATAGTTTCATTTATATATGCCAAATAAAATAGGTTAGTATTATCATATCGAAAGCTAGTATTAACACTCCCAAATTTATTAATGTCACTTTTATTGTTTTTAATCATATGAGAAGATAGACATGATGTATATTTCATTCCAATTACAATAGAGGAGAAATAGGATAATTGTAAATTCAACTAAAATTAGGACTATTTATGTCTTTCATTTTTAAAAGAGTCAAGTGGAGTGTTTTATTAATTTGTAGTTTGTTTAGACTTATGATTTTGATACTCAACAATTAACTTTAATCAAATCAGCTTCTTTATATTTGATATGTAAAATGACTTAAGCACTCTCAATTTAGATTCTCAAACAAAAGGTAAGCGTCATTACTACATGAAATCTAAAGGCATTGGAAGCAAATTTATTCTGTTTAAATTAACTCTTTTCGAATTATATTTGTAAGAATTTATAGTTTTTAGAAAAATACTTAAAAAGTCTAAAAAATTACTTTTTGAATAGTAAAAAAAAAAAAGAATATCCCAAATATTTTATTTTCATAAGTTCTAAAATTCTTATAAATATCATACTCATCTAAAAATTAACTAAACTTGCAGAAAAATTATTGATTCACTAACTGTCACCTAAATAAAAGTTCATGAGATATAATGTATGTAGTTTTAGTTTAGTTGTACTTCAAAATTTTTCCTAATTGCATAATTCAAAGAATTTAAAAATTGAAGGACAATCTTATAAAGTAAAAGCTTTACATATGTATCTAAGTCATTTTGATTCATAAAAAGGTAAGATGGAGTGCCTAAAATTAATTTCGGAGTGTCAAAAACATTGGTTGTTACTTATATGTTTAGCATTAAGGTGAAATATTAAGGACACATAGGTTAGGGCTGCAACCACTTTAGTAAATGCGATAGAACAAATAATGTGAGTGCAACAATTTCTTACATAATATATATAGTAGCGTACACAACTAATACGAAATGTTTTGAAGGTTTCCAGAATGAACAACAATAAATACTAGGGAAAAACTAAAATATTACTATAAATTGTGCCAATTAAGCAATATACAATTTTCACAACATAGGTTGTTATAATACTTAAAAAATAAATCTAGAATACAAGTCATATGTATATATTAAACTTCATAAGGTATGTTGTTCAGTTTCACTTAATTCATGTTGAGTATGTCAATTCTAAAGATTTCATCTATTTAGGGCCAATATGAGGAAGAAAAATTGTCTTAACAACATTCAAAGGGTCCATAGTAGGACAAAACTAAATTTAAAAAATTCTTAAAGCTATCGTATAGAAATATCAAAATTAAGAAGGAAATTCGTCCATCCTCACTTCAAAATTTGTCATACTTCCATTAATAAAAAACTTTGAAGTCTCAACAATCATGGGATAATAGTTAAGGAAGATGAGGACTTAAATATTGCTAAAGTTTTTTGAACTTTGATGGAAGAAATAGACAGATCCATTTTATGATTATTTTGGTTGTTAAACATAAAGCAATTACTTGATTGGCTACAACTAATGAAGTTTTAATCGTAGTCTGAATATGTTTCAAGATTACGAACGCTCAATTTTCCAGAAAAGTTCCCCCAAAATTAGCTTTTGTGATTTATATTCATGAAATTTAAGTAATTCTAACTATAAAATATAAACAACCGATGATTAATTAATTGACACACAACATATAAGTGTTTTTTTTTTTCCTCATACTTATCAAAATGAGTATGTCATATTATATGCCAAGAAAATTCTATATATATCTAGATTAATTAAATAAAGATTTATTCACTAGATTGATTCATTTTTTTCTGGATTTAAACACATGGTTTAATCTACATCCTATTGATACTATCCATAATACATTTTTATATGACGAGTTTGTCACTTTTTAAGTTATCAGACATTTACTTTTTTATATACTTTGAATCAAATAGGTTCAAATATTACACCCACTAGCCATTTTTACTTGTTTATAAATTCAAATTCAAAATACTTCCAAGCCTAAGATTTTCTTATATATTGAAAAAGTAATACATAACTTGAAAATTTTTGTTAATTAATTGAATATGCTTTAAAATACCTTATTATAGTTAAACTTATTTTAAAAATATCATAAATATAAGACTCGAACAAGTAATACCAACAATGGGTTTAGTAAAATATAAAGGTAGAAAACTCATAGAAATATCTGAAAAAAGTGTACAGTCACATCTCTTGCGCTTGTGTCTTTGACTCAATCTCCTTAATATCTTCAAAAGTCCAACAAATTTAAGCGATATTCTTTAACCGGATGCCATTTAGGTTTTAGTGGCAAATCACTGTCCTCTGATACTCATATAGAAACAGTTAGTCCTCTCATAACAAGATGCTTTATTACTTTTTTCCATTATAATTCATGTTATGAGCTATTATGAGTTTTTGTTTGGTTTTAAGCATTTTACTTAATGGTATACAAGTAGAATGTGGTTGTGTATGCTATACTAATGTGAACTAGCATTTTGACATGTTTTCATTGTGGTTGAAAGTAAATAAATTTATTGCCACTCTTGTTTTACTTTTTTTCCTGTTACAAGTTTATAAAATTATAAATTTGTTGTAAATACAAGAATAATATCGGTGTTAGAGCAAGATCAATTCTTGTGCAACTAAATGGTATATCTAAGGAGTCTAGGAAATGGGATACTAGGTAATACTCAAAAAAAATTTCTTTGATAACAATGTCACAGTGACAAGTACTAAAAATTTATTTATAAAATTTCCTTCTTTTCACAAAAACATTAGCTCACAAATATGATTAAGTTACTTGAGCAATCTTTTCAATCCCTTATCCTGAAACTTTGGAATGAAAGAAAATTCCGACAGAGCCATTCGAACCGGCCCAACCAACAACTAGAGTGGTATGCATTATATGAACAAAAAGCAACTAGTCGGGGTCATTCAATACAATGGTATGAACACGATACTAAGGCAAATCCATACCCCTTTATGAAAGATAAATATTTTTTTTTTCTTTACAAAATAAAATAAAATAAAAATAAGAATAAATTGTGACACCTTCACTAAAAAAATCCTTTTATAGATGAACGACAAGAATTGAACTCACGCATGGTGGATTCACAATCCACTGCCTTGATGAAATAATTCGTCTTAGTTCCTTGGAATCAATAGCTCCTTTTTCCATAAAGAATCAATATATTTTTTGTACATGAGGCACCTTTCCAACATCTCAATTGCATAAAGAGAATGAAAGACTATATAGCAACTTGTCAACAAATCTAAAACCAAACAAACAAAACCATCGACAACTTTTTGATGTTTTATTAGTAAAATAGAAGATGTGGTTATGCAATTTCAAAATAGATGGTATAGTAGGAAAAGCTACGAATTCAGAAGCACTAGCCACATGTGCAAGTTCTGCTAATAAAACCTTAGATGAAGTTGAAGAGTGGATACTATACCTTCAATAAAGCATATAAAAATCTTGGTAACAACTACATATAAAGTGGGAAGTCCTTCCGTGTAACTTTTCTTTTTCCAAAATAGACCTTGGTAGAAATTGAAGTTACCACAAGTAAAAAAAGAAATTAAGATTTGCAGTATGTGCAATCACAACTAACCCATAGAAAACAGTTAATATCTTCTATAATATAGTTTCAAACTTATTTTCTTTTCTTTTTTTTCTTTGCATCATTATATGTTTATACACAATTGTATAGATATTCATGCACATATACAACTTACAAATTGCACACATGTATGATGTCCCTTTTTTACTAGTAATTAAAAATTGAATACAATATGCAGTATTAATATACCAAACTTTATAGGAGAAAAATGCATAATGAGCTATCAATAAGAAAGCATTCAGGACTTGAAATACCAACAATCAAATCAATCATTATGTTTCTGGGACAATACATTTTCAGACCCAAGTCAGGAAAAAATGGGGAACACATCAATTATCCAACACTCAAAAGCACTAGAATTCCGCCGAGGATCATAATCATCAAATTCATCATCATAATTGTTGGTTGGAGCACTAGAAGTTTGTGAGGGGATTGTGGCATATTTGTCACGCTCATCTATATTCTTTGCTGTATTTGATGCAACAGCTGACCTTTTTGTTTCTTGATTCTTGCTGCTAAAAAACTTATCAAGTTCAGCAACGACCCAAAAGCAAAGGGGTAAAGAAACAGCAACAACTGATATTAGCATCAAAATCCTTTCTCAATTTCTTCCTTAAAATCTGAAAAAAAATAATTTATCATAAACTCAAGAGTACCGGCATTGGTGTACTACAAAAATTGGAAATGAATCTAAGCTGATAATCTACAACGAGGCATGCCATCAACACAGATGAGACAGAAACTCCATGGACAAAATTAGATCCTCAAAAAGTAAGGAGCCAAAGAAAAGCCATTTGGTTCAGGTGCTTTGTTATAAACAAGTATAAGCCAACTACTGTAAACACGGTACAAATGAAAAAAGGAAATTGTATACGAATATATAAACTATTTTTTCTAGGTAAGCTGGTGGAAAAGAAGAAAGCACCAAGGCATAGATAACACCATCAATGACGATACCAAAATATTTGTCCAACCCAAAGCTAACATGCAGGAAATTAGTAATGACAAAGTCATCCTTTCAACAATTAAAAGACTGCCAAAATTATGGTTAGGGATACTTAATATTTCAAATTCTTGTCTATAAATACCCCACTAACAGGAATATAAAACAACTTTAGTACTCAGACATACTTCTCTGGTTATAAGTATCACAATTAAATTTTCAAATTTCACTTCCAACTACTTATTCACTTTCATTCTAGTTCCAATTTCATCAACAAGAACCATTGCCAATCCCACCCTTAATCTCACCAAGAAAATCTACCATGATCAAATGTTTTTACAATAAAGACCAACAGCTGTCTGCCACATGAATTGCAAGAAAAAAAAAAAAGAAAAAAAAAAGTTTAGACAACAATTTCAATTTGAATCCACTAATCCATTTATCTCCTTATTCTCTGTGCAGTGTGTATTTCAATTAATCAAAAACAATTTTTGTCTCACATACAACTTTGACGGCTTTGGTGTTGAAATTTGACATGAAATCATTTCCTCAAAAGTCCCTGAATTAGCCGACCTTACAGGGTTGCTGTGAAGCCCGTGGGCCCCACCTTAATCGTTATTGTTATGCCAATTCCAGAAGGGTCTCATCTCTAATGGAAACATCAAGCTATTTTTCATTCTTTTTTTTCCTTGAGTTGGGGGTTCGGGAGGATAGGAGATGAAAAGAAGAACCAGAAGCAAGATATTGGTACTATAATATGCCAGTTTACAGTTTAAACATGAATGGACACAATTTTTTTTCCTTTTTTTAAACCTAAAAAGAATATTATTTTTACTTTTTATTAAAATTTGATATTATCTCAATTCTTTTCCTTCATATGCGTGTGCCCTTTCAAACTTTAAACGTATGTTAAACTTAAATAAAACTAGAGCCAAGCCAAGCCTTGTTCAGTGATTAATCAAGCTGAACCTGAACATCACACACTCAGATTGACTCTAACTCACGCACCATGCTTTCCTTGATTTCAAGTTTAAACATGTATTGCACTCAAATACTACTGGAGTCAAGTGGAAGACATGTTGATGATTAATCAAGTTCAGTCTCAACATCACATACTAAACTTGACTCTGACTTATAGTAGCCTAACATATGTGCGAACAGACAGGACTAGATTAACCTAGGATCACTTTCATATAACATACGGTAATTGTGATCCTTCTCAAAATTTTGTACTTCTCGTGCAATTTAAAAGTTGGTCAAGTAGGGTGCATACTATTACGCAGCAAAAGGGTGCAGAAGAAAAAAGGAAAACCTGCCATAATGAAAAGACCCCTTTATTGAGGTAGAGTCTCAACATGATTTAACAGACGTTATTTGGTCAAACTTATCTTTATTGTACCTATCTCCATCCTTATAACCATCCGTAGTACTGCCGAAACCTCCATAGTGATCACCACTTTGAAAGCTGCTGCTACTAAAGGATGCAGACCCTGATTTATATGTTATTCCATTTGATGAAAGGCCAAAGCACCTAACAAGTCACACCACAATCTTACTCATTCATATCTGGTACAACAATAGAGTACAGGGTCATCAAAGCTACAAAATGAGCAAATACATACTTATCACGATTGCCAACAGCTTTATTTCTTGTTATACACATCTGACCTCTTGAAGCTTGTCCTTGTTATTCAAAAGAGCCGCAATAGTTTCTGCCTTCTTTCTCACATTAACTCCCACATCTTTACTGCTTGGCTCAACATAATCAAAACTTGCAAGAGACTTAAATATAAAAAGATAAGAACGAAAAAAAAGGAAGAGAAAAAATACGAAAGATTATCAGTCATGACTCAATAAGGATGAGTGGAGCAACCAACAATTTATCGTATAAATGTGATATTGACATAGTAAAAGGATGTACTTACTGAAATCTAGAAAGTATGTTCTATTATGTCATCAACTGCACGTTCAGATCCATGCGCCTCCAAATACTCAATAACAGCCAATGCCTGGAAGAAAAGAAATTCAGAATCCTATTATATATGTTCTTTTTCTCTATGAATAACTTTGTAAATATGATCCTAAAGCCCAGAGAGAGAGAGAGAGAATATGAAAAGATGGAGCTGTTTTTCCACAAGTTTAGCTAAAAAAATCTCATTGTAGACATCTATATTTAAACAATACCTTATAAACAAAACGCCAATTCTTGCCGATTTCAGTTAACCTTGCCCACAGAACATTCATAACCATCTGACACTCAGAACTGCATAATAATTCAACATATAATCCACCGTTAGAGAACAAGCTCCCTAACACAACCAACAATTGAAATGACAAAAACTAAAGGGAAAGAACAAATATTATCTAGTCAGCGAGTGATATAAATGTTTTCAAGTACAATTTCTTTGTTGCCTGTGCTATCTCAGCCATTGCAGTTCCATGAGGACCCCAAGGTTCATTATCAGTTGCATCTAACACCTATATAATGCTAAGATGTCATAAAAGCAGCCAGACACAAATCACAAAACCAAAATCGAAGCAACTATGAATATGGTTAGACTTTAAGAAATTTCAAGCATTCCATCCTTGTCCCAAAAAAAAACAGAACAACATCCAAGAAATGCAGTAAAATTCCAGGATTTCATTCAAGTATACAAATCATTCATTTTCCAAGGAATATAATGATACTAGCTCCATGAAGACATTTATGGAAAGCCAGTCACATAAAAAACAGTGAAAACAAACAGATGCGTCGGTTCATTTTGGAAATGATAATCCTCACTAATATGATGGACGTGGGAATAAAGGCTCAAGTATGGACCTTAATGATCAAACACCAAAAATTACTATACCCTTCAGCCATTGCACCTAGTAATTAAACAAATATCTTCAATTTCAATCTGGGCCCTGATAAAAAACCGTTCCCTTACCCCCTCTCCACCCTCCCCCACAAAACTCAACCTATAACACGTTCTGCATTTCCTTGGAACTACAACATTATAGACGAGCACAAACTATACCTACATTCACATTATCGCGCAAAAAATTAGCTAGCAATTAATCAGTTCTTAAATTCAAACACTATAACTTAATGAACGAGCTTTTACGTCTCTAAGTCATAATATTTTCACGTCAATATCACCATAACTCGTAAATTAAAAAGGCAAATCAATTCAAAAATTATGTTGATGTTAATTATTTAATGGACCCATGGTTTACCAATAAAAATCAAAGCAAATACCAAATTAAAAACAAAACTATACTAAAAATTCCTCTTTCCACATTATAATAAATAGAACTTAAAATTCAATTAGACATCTAAATTTCATCCACTGCACATAATGAACAATTAAAAATTTGAGATATTAAAATTAAAATGGAAATTAAATTGATCTGCTCAATTTCAGGAACTTTCGGAACTTTCAGAACTTTCAAATTCACATCCCACTTTTTGCAAAATTTTAAAATGCACATAAAAAAATAAAATTGAATTAAATCTTTGCTATAGTTAAAAAATAATAATAATAATAATGAAAAATGACAAGAATTTTAAGCTCACATTTCGCTGACAGTTTGATCAATGACCTTCATAAAATCCATGGCTTAGATTTACGAAATGATGAAGGAAAAATCTGATCGAAATCTAAATCGAATTTTATTAAATATTAAATTGAATAAATTCTTGTTGAATAGGTAATTATTAGGATGATTAAAAGCACCTTTTAGTATAGGGATAAAAAACAGACAAATTATTAGCGCTCCGCGTTATTATGGTTAATTTTAATTTGTACCATTGAACTATTATTGATTTGCGGTTTACATCCTAAACTTTATGTACTATGAATCTGTAGTAGATTGCTAGTATGAAAATTAATGAATTTTTGTAGCTAATTTTGAATCAAAAGACATTAGATCTGTTTGAAAATATTGTAAATATGAGGTATTATTGATAAATAATATTTTATCAATATTTTTTTTTGTAGTTTTTGTTAATAATGTTGTTTTTTGAAATAATGAAATAATTTTTTTGATATGTACGAAATAACCATTTAAATTACAAATAATAAATATTATTATTTGAAGTAATCATTCGAAAATCCAAATAATTTCACAACTAATTAAATCGCTATTTATTTATTTTGTAACAGTATTTTAAGAAGTTGGCAGATTATTTATTTTGCTATCAATTTGAAGTTCTGAATGTCGAACTACTTACAACATATGAACTAAGAAATACATAGATACATTTGGTTTATGTTCATATAAAATAGATGGATTTACCGGATCAAAATCAAATTTAGTAATAATATTTTCCTATGAACTAACCTTGTCGAACTCTACCTCGTATTTCTGCCATGTGTTTGATACATCATCTTGTTCTGCATCAGAACGGCTTTGCTAAACTATTTGAATTTCCAAATAATCTTATAGTTTGGATATTTACATCCAACTATGACAAACGATCGGATGTCTGATCTTTAAATTTTCAATAATTTTCAATTAATAGTGGTTAACACCCCATTTAACCAATTCGACTAATGAATTTCGGTAGTTGTCATTTTTGAAACCTAATAATGGATTACCGGCTTACTATATGTCACAATGCATTGATTTATAAGTGTTTCTAGCTTTTATGTTTTTTCTTAGCTTGTGACATTCGTTTGCATAATTAATTCAATTTGGGCACCGGATAATTCGATGAGTATGTAAAATTCTTATAGTAAATTTGATCAATGTCGGGAATAAACAATTTTAAATGAATGATCAATTGTAAAAAGTTTCAATACTGCTCAATTTGATGGATTATAATAACTAATTAGTGAAGGATTTGGAGGATGTAAATAACGAATAAGACAAATAATGAATAGGACAAAATATAAATAGTGTGAAATATTATTTGAAATAATAATATCTAACCAAACAACATTTATTACTGACCAAATATTATTTGGCAAATAATGTAAAATATTTTATTAATTTTAATTTTCAAAAATTTCTTTCTGCTAAAGCAACAAAAATAGGAACGATTAGCATTATTTGATAAGCAATGTGTGTATTAGGAAAAGAATCAATATTTTAATATAATTATGTCAATTGGAATCTTACTTTTAACTCACAAATTTATCTTACACTTTTAGTTCTGAAAATAAATCTAAATTGCCAATATCAAAATGATTATTATATGTTTAGGAAATCTATATCAGTAACTTTAATAGAGACTGACCCTTTTTTGACTAATAAGTCTCTCAAATTTATGTCAATATTATTCCATTGACTTGAATCATATATGTCATTATTCATGCAATTATTTAATTTATTTACAGGTGGGTTTTCTTGAGAATCAATATGAGACTTTTCTTTAATTTTTTCATCTTGTATTTTACTATCAATATTTTCTATTTTTTTTTAGTACTTGTTAAAAATTTATCAAGAGCTCCTTTTTGAGATTATATTAAACTCTCAATTCTTTTTTTTTCTTAAGTTTTGAATAACAAGATTCACATTTTCTAGCTGGCATATTTAAATTCTTAATAATCACAAACACTAAAATATATCTACAAATAATATTAATTTAACAAATTTAAATAGTAAGTAAAGAAAATTAAAGGTTAGAAATAGAACCTCATATTAGTGGAAATAGGATAGATTGTAGGAGACATGGGAGAGGAAGAGTTGTGGTTGTGCCAAAGCTGGGAAGTAAAATGACAGTGATTAATTAATAAAGTAGAGACTGAGAATGATATTAATGGTATTTAAATTTTTCACAGAGTTGGACCTTGGTACTCAATCTTTTAATTGTTACTTTGGTAGTCCTACTTCTCAATTTGTATCTAATAGATATTTCTGTCCAATTCCAGTGGTTTGAGAATGGTGCAAAACCTCACGTGCGCGCACATGATAACTCTTCAAGAAAAATTTTAAAACACAAAATATATGAAGCAGCGCATTTCACTAGAAGCAGATTTATAAAATAAAAAAGATCCATCAAATTATGGTAACAATGGAATTTTTTTTCACATATGGTAACATGCTATTCGATAAGCATCCCATCGTTACCATAATTCGATGGATCTTTTTTGTTTTATAAATTTGCTTGTAGTGAAATACATCGTTTTACATATTTTGCGTTCTTAAATTGCCGTTGGAGATTTACCAATGTACATAATACGGGAGGCTCTGTGCCATTCTCAAACAACCAGAATTGGATAGAAGTTTCTATCAAATACAAATTGAAAAGTACTGATGGGATATCAAAATGACACAATTAAAAGACTGGGTATAAATATTCAACTTTGTGAAAAGTTTGAGTATCATTGGTGTCATTTACTCTAATTAATATGATGTTTTGATTAGATTTTTCTAAGAAAAAAAAAGTCTTGTTACCATCATTATTATATTTTTGAGCCTAATCTTTTTTGTTAATTAATCTTAAGGGTGTCAAGTCTTTTTACAATTATTATTATTATACTTGTCAACAAGTTTAAAATTCTGAGGCATAATATTTTTATTAGATTTTTTTTTTTCTGAAAATGACCTTTTATAATAATTATTATTATAATTATGTTAAATCTTAAATTTTTGGTACCTAATTTTTAGGTTCTTATAACAAATGTTTTAGTTGTCTTACACGCTGCGTCACACGAGCATTTAATTATTAGCATTTCAGTAGCATTAGATGACACCAATAGACAAAGTAAAATAGTAGGCATTCTAGTCAACTTGATTATACCTGCGTTTTTTTAAAGATTTTTAGCCGTTTACTAAACAATACTACCTACTTTATGTCGGAGAATTTTCAAAATACAAAATTGTTTAAAGTTACATGAAATGTTATGAGTAGTATCTATTTAATGTAATAGGTATGTCTATTTATAAAAGTCATGAATTAGTAAATAGATATATATCATCTTGAAGAAATATAAATAATTTTATAAATACCAATCATGTAGTAAGAAAAGAAAGATGAAGATAGTAATAGACAAGTTTGTCAAATATTTGAGTATGAGTGAATTAATTTCATTAGTACAAAATACAGTTAATCACTAGATTTCATTATATCCTAAAAGATATTTTAAAGACTGTTTTGTATACTTATTGTGATAAGATAAATTAAACTTCAAGAAAAATAACATTATAATGCGATTTGAAACCATCTTTTATTTTACTATGTGGTATATGTATATATGTTATAGTACGCTTTTATGTTTTTGGTTAATTTTCGTTCTAACATTTTATATCATGCGAACGAGGTGGCGTATACTAGAATGGTGTTGTTTTCCCAAAGTCCATGATTAGCCTATTAGGATCAGAATATATTCATCTGCATGTAATGCCAACGAGAATTGGCTTACAGAAACATCACTATGAATGAATATGTTTTAAGGTAAACCAATGATCAATTCAACGTTTTTAGAGAACCAAACGATGCATGAGACAAAATTTTGTCAGGGAATGAAGAAAATAAAATTTATGTGTACACAAACAGTCAAAGCAATAATGGCCAACCACCAATCCTAAATTTGTTATGTTTTTTTTTTTTTTTTTTTCTTTTCGGTGCTGAAAAGTAGAAGTTTCTTGGACTTGCACAAACAAAGTGTATTGTTGTTAGGACGGTAAACTGGATTAGAAATTATATATATATTCATTATTAAAACAATGATTTATATTTATCAGTTTACGAATACAATGAGTGTTTTTTTTTTTAACGAATACAATGAATTTAAGCATTAACTAATTAGACAACTATATGATACAATAAATTTTAATGACTGTCAATTTAGATAATAATGCTAATGAATTTATATAACAATGTTCTATTATTTCTTTTTTCTTCAAAAAGAAGTGTTTTTGAACATAATCAAAATGTGTTGCCTCTTATTCAGTTAACGGAGGATATAACCGGTAATGTCGTCTTGTAATTTTATTAGGAATATTCATGAATCGAATATTCAGTTCATAAACTAAAAAAGGAACCCAACATTCACTGCCTGGATCAAAAAAATTTGACCCTCTACTCAATCCATACAAAATTAGTACCCAATATGGGTAATCACAAAAGAGGGTCGGGTTGACTTGATACTCGACCCTCACTGGCAACAAAACTTGAAAAATTTATAATGATAGTTAGACAAGTTAATTTTACAATTAAATCAATAACAATTAAGTTTAAATCACAAAATACATTCCAATATTATATCGTAATAGCAACAAACTAGCAAGTAGCAACAGGCCAATAGCAACAACAACTAAGTCACAAACTACATCCCAACAGACGTGAGAACGAGGTGAATGAGGATGCGAGGAGAGGTGGGGAAGAGGAAGAGGAAGGGAAGACGAGGAATTGAAGAAGAAAATATGAGAGACTTCCAATAACCCTAATAAGTATCAATTTCTAATTAAACTCTATTAATCAAATTTACAAAATTACCCCTGAAATGGACTGATTGGATACCCGATGTGTACCGGACCTTTAACATGAGTGACCCAACTCGGTTTCAGAATGGTGTTCAGATATTCTTTTTTTCAGTTCGGGTCGACAGATTTTTTAAATCGGTAGATCAAGATGAACACCCCTAATTTTTATATTGGCGTTTGTTAATCCATTTCAACATTAGATTTTCTATTTGTCTTTGAGTACCCCTTTTACGGTATTCCACTATTCAACAAGTGTTACTGTTTGTTGAATTGTCCAATGTTCAACCATCTAAAGAAACGCAGTCTTTTCCTGTTCTCTTTTTTTTCTTTTGATAATTGGAATATGTAGTCAAAGATATCAAGAAAAACAAATATACTTAGTTCGCTGGTGGTGGATGCAATGCATGCATTAGTATTCGTGGTAAGACAGAGGAAGGGAGAAAGGTTTACAAAAACAAGCACAAAGATGTAAAGTCTATGAATTTTGACTAATTAATTAATTAATTAAAAAGAGAGAGAGAGCGCTTATGATTCTTCACGCATGCTTCTCCATCTCCTACTCGATAAGCGATCTGTAATTTCTAAGGTAGGTAAATTAAAAATATATATCGGATCTGCCTAGTTACTCTAGAAAAGAGGGTAATCAATTATCCTTCCTAAATTTTTTCCCTACATGTATTACATACATGTTTATTATAAATTTTGTTTAGTCCATTTTCAATATAAGAATTTACACTAACTATACATGTGCCTATATAGCTATCCATTTTTGTAAGCATCTTACAACCCTTGAATTCTAGATCTTCCCACTTTAATGAAAAAGAATTCCTAGGAAATAGCTAGCTTCTGTCTTTCTATCTCATTTTAATGTAACAATAGGATAGAATTACTCCAAGATTGAGAGAATGGTAAGAATATGTCTCTATCTGTGTTTCTACCTTAATTATTAAAAATTTGATAGGATCCTGTATTATATTAGCTATTTATCTGTCAGCGTGTGTGTATGAAAGAGAAGTTTATGATATATAAAATGTTTGAGAGTTACGTTTTGTTGGTTATAGAATGTTTGAAATAGCAATAGCTTCCATGCAATTCTCATGACCTTGACTATGAAGAAGTAGACAAACATGCTGCCAAACACTGAAAGAGCCACACTAGTCAAATTAAAGCACATCCTCTCCGACAATTTCCGTGAAAGCACATAGCTATCCAGTACTAATAAAACACACACCAACCCACGTACCTTGAATTGAATCCAAAGGCAGGAAAGAGGGTTTGGGAAACTCTCTCACTCGACCCTTGAGTTAGGAGTTGTTTGTTTTCTTGTAGTTTTTATTGTTGAAGGAACAAAATGCAGTCCATGGAGGACTTCTTTCATTTGCTTTCTTGTTTTTCTTGCAATTTTTGCTTATAGCTATTGTTGAGTATGTTGGGAAAAAATACGGGAATAACGTAATAAAATAATTACCAAGCAAATTTTTCCCATCATTTAAATAAATTGTAAGACTTACCCATACAATAAATAAATAAACGAATAAAATCAACAAGCACAAAACACAAAGAATTTTTACATGGAAGATCCCTTCAATGTGAAGAGTAAAAACTACGGAACCTAATCCAGAAATATTTCACTATCAACGGATTAATGAGTACAGCAAAATGAATCTCTAGTAAATACTTGAAACTCAAACACGCCCCTACTCACTATCAAAAGTGAAATAAATAATTTGATAGTACACGACAACCCAAATCACAGGTATAAAAGCTCAATCACTAGACAAGAGAAAATAATGACCTAACCGTGCAGAATATAACCCACAGTGTCAAAAATAATATACTAAAATCTCACTACAAATGGAGCAAAATTTACTAGTTGATTGAAACATGAACCTAATGATTTTCTCCACTAGTAAAAAAAAAATATAAGCCGCTGCTGCCAAACAAGAACAAAAATATTCTGACAATTTTCCCTCAAAAACTCACGTGTAAGGTCTAATGTCCTTTTCATATATGTAGTTGAATTGGGTTTCATGCCCAATTACACCAAAGAATCTTCCATCGCCACAACACACACATACACTGCTCTTTTTTTTCTTTTTTTTTTGGTTTAGGATTCTTTTTTTTTTATTATTTCTTGTGGGTTCCACCTCAATTTGAGGAGGACCACAACAAGCTCCTCCTCCGACTCAAATAAAGGAATTTGCCAAACCGGCAACCAAACGATAATTTGTTGTATTTTCCCTTATGCTCACTCTCCATTGCTTTCTTGTAGCTATCTGGATCCCTTCCGTCGGTGAGGAACAAGTACTCATTTAATGAAAAACGAGTAAAGAGAACTCTACCCCTTGTCGACCTCGTTAGTGGAATTTTAGGTTCATTAACTCCATCAATAGGATCACCTGTCTCATCAGCAGCATAGTCAGCTTAGTTATCACCCTCATCTTGGCCATCCTGATGTCGTAACTCATCATGATTTTCATCATCAACTACATTGGGCACACGTGTCACAGAAGCAGGAACTGGATCTAAGCCTACCAAGCCATCAGTACTTGTAGACTCTGACTTCACTTCCTTGCCAATATTCTCAATGGTTTGATCCTCCATGAAGATAACATCACGACTTCTCACAAGTTTCTTGGAATCAGATCATAAAATCTATAGCCAAATTCATCATAACCATAGCCAACAAAGATGCACTGTCTAGTTTTGACCTCTAACTTGGACCTCTCATTTTTAGACATATGCACAAAAACTTTGTAATCAAATACACGCAAGTGGTCATAAGATACCTCCTTGCCGTACCACACACGAACAGGAACGTCAGCCTACAGAGCAACAATGGGAGATAAATTTATAACATGTGCAGCAATAATATATAATGTCTCACCTCAAAATGTATGTGACAATTTTTGTTTCAGAAAGCAAACATCTGATTCGCTCTGTGACCAATATCATGTTCTTCCTCTCTGCTAGGCCAATCAATTGAGGAGTTTTAGGAGGCGTCATCTGGTATCTTATACCCTGTTGTCTGCAGTAGTCATCAAATGGTCCAACATATTTGTCACCATTGTCGGTGTGAATACATTTCACCTTCTTACCTGTCTCCCTCTCAACAGAAACTTGGAACTTCTTAAAATCTTTTGACATCAAGGCATACACCTACAATTTCCTTGAAGAGTCATCAATAAATGTGACAAAGTAGAGTGCACCACCAAACCTTTTCGTTTTCATTAGACTATAGAGATTTGAGTGCACTAACTCAAACAACTCTGATTTCCTTGCTGGGAAATGACTCTTGAAAGAAACCATATTTTGTTTCCATGCCAAACAATATGCACACCTTTCCAGTTTAGCAGTCTTCAACCTGAAAAGTAAATTTTTCTTGGCCAACAACTAAGTCCTTTCTCATTGATATGGTTAAGTCTCTTGTGCCATAACTCTGAAGAAGCACTGCTTCTTCAACTACATTGATATTGCCAATGCACACGGAAGCCTTAGTCCAATACCAGCCCAAACACTTCTTCCCATGCACCGCAATCAAAGAACCCTTGGTTATCTTGCACTATGCATTACCTTGGGTGCTAATATAACCCTCATCCAGCACACCAATCGAAATTAGATTCAAACGAATATCCGGTGCATACTTGACATCTCGCAAAATTAATGTCACTCCAATGCAGGTCCTTAGCACAACAGTCCCTACACCAATTACCCTCGGCTGACCATCATTACCCATCTTCAATACCCAAAGTCACCTGGAGTACAAGATATGAAAAAAAATCCATCCTTGATGTCACATAGAAGCAGGCACTCCTAATTTGATTCATCACTGGCAACATTTTATTATATTTTCATCCAAGACAATTACTAAATCCTCCGCAGTAGTGGTAGTTACACAATCATCACTATCACTGTCAAAATCACTGTCTTCCTTTTCCTATTTTTCTCTATTCTCCTTCTTCAGCTTGTTTTGCAAAACTTCTTGACGTGTCCAATCTTGCCACAATGATAACACTCAAGGTTCTCGTACCTTGATTTTGATTTGCCTCTACTCTTACCTCTACTGGATTCTACGTTATCTCTGTTTCTGTCTCTCTCCCAATTTTCTGTAATTAACACCTCAAACTGTGAATTCAATACCTCTTGAGTTCTTCGTCTCAGATCTTCATTTAAAACGGCCTTTTCACATAGCTCAGGGTCACAGCACCACCAGGAGTGGAATCAGTCAACGTGATACTGAAATACTCCCAAGAAGATACTGAAATACTCCCAAGAATTCGGTAGAGTATTCAACAACCAAAGTCCGATAATTTCATCCTTAAATCTGACACCCATGCCTGACAACTGGTAAAAACACCCTTGAAATTAATTCACGTGGTCAGAAATAGAATATCCTTCTTTGTGCCTCAAATTCATAGCCTATTTTAGCAAGAATAACTTGTCATTGCCAGATTTTGAACCATACAAAGACTTAAATAAGCTTCTCTCACAAGGTTCTAGCATATTTTTCATTGGCGATGTAATTCAAAACATTATCATCTACCCATTATCAAATGCAGCCACAAACCATTTCATGCTCAAAAGCCCAATCTGAATCAGACATGGATTCGGGTTTTCTCATCAGAAAATACCATTAAGTGTACCTTCTTCACAAAAAATATATCATTCAGCTTGCCCTTCCATTTATGATAGTCAGGGCCTTTCAAACTAATCATCCAACTATAATTGGGTTCCATATTTATTCGAGTAAAAAAAAATCTGAACAGATATAACCCTACTCTGATACCCCTTGTCGAGAAAAAATATGGGAATAACGCAACGAAAAAATTACCCAAGAAAATTTTTTCCACCACTTGAATAAATACTAACTCGAATAGTAAATAAATAAACGAATAAAATCAACAACTACAGAATACACAGGATTTTTAAGTAGAAAACGCCTTCAATATGAAGAGTAAAAATCATGGGATCTAATCCAGAAATATTCACTATCTCCAATGGATCAATGAATACAGCAAAACGAGTCTCCAGTAAACACTTGAAACTCAAACACATCCCTACTCACTACCAAAAGTGAAATAAATAATTTGACAGTACACAACAACCCAAATCACAGGTATAAAATTCCAACCACTAGACAAAAAAAAATAACAATCTAACTGTACAAAATATAGCCCACAATGCCGAAAATAATATACTGAAATTTCACTGCAAATAAAACAAAATTACCATCGAACCGAAATACGAACTTGCAATTTTCTCCCCTAAAAATATGTGCTGCTACTGCCAAACAAGAAGAAAAATATTTTGACAATTTCCCTCAAAAACTCACGTGTGGACCCAAGTTAAGGACTAATGTCCTTTTTATATATGTAGTTGAATTGGGCTCCGTGCCCAATTATACCGAAGAATCCTCCACCGTCACAACACACATGTACTGCTCTTCTTTTTTTTGTTTTGGTTTAGGATTTTTATTTTTTTTATTATTTCTTGTGGGCTCCATCTACTCAATTTGAGGAGAACCACAACAGAATATGCCTTGTATCTTTTGTTTTGTCCATATCGTTTGGGTAAGAATTTTACTCTTCTACTCAAAGTTATAAAGGTCCTAGTTAAGGTTTTAAGGACACCAAACCAAGAGAGTTTTAGTAGGTTTTCAGGGTTTTTATGGTTTTTCAACCTTTGTCATATTTTGGGCTCTCTTGTACTTTTATTATAATAGTGCCTAGAGCCTATTTTGTTTTATTTGTATACACCTTTTGGTAAGAGCAAATTGGGTCTTTCAGGGCCTTTAGTCTATTATGAGTTTTTTAGATTTTCGGGTGTTTTTTTAGGCTCTTTTGGGTTTTATGGAGGTTTTCTAAAATTATAATCCCCTGGTTGACTAAGTGGATTTCTCCTGGCTCTCTTAAATTTTCGGGTATTTGTTTGGGCCCTTTTGGACTTTGTGGAGGTTTCTCTAAAATTACAATCTTCTTGTTGACTTAGTGGATTTTTCCTCTTCACTCGTGGACAGCCCAAGTCGATTTGACCAAGTCACGTAAATTTTTGTGTCCATTTTATGGTAATATTTCTTTTTGTTTATCTTTGTTATCGTCTTTAATGGCTTGTTAAGTAATTTTCAAAAATTTTTGAGACTCCAATCCTAACAACTATGTACTAAAATTAAAACATCTATGGATTATTCATAAAAGAAAACACTTGCAAATAATTTTTTGAATGCATTAAATTAGCTTCTTATACCATATTGGTTTATAAAACTAGTAGTGTTGTAAATGAATTCAAATTATTCAATTCTCAAATCAAATTCATCTGGATTAGAGCTCTTTCAAACTTGATTCGTTAATAATCAAGTCAATATTGAACCAAATTTAATATTCATTAATTTTTTATATTCAGATCTAAGTCAGCATGTTAAGCTAAAAATTTAAAATTTACACGTAATCAAAGTATTCGAGCTTGATTCAAGTTCATTTCGTTAAAAACTTGTTTCGACTCAAAAAATAAACAAGTCAAACTTAATCAAATTCTACTTGAATCTCTTTAAAATAATCAAACAAATTGGAATACTACAGTGTCCATTTTATTTGTATTCATTTACACCCTTAATAACTAGTACACCTATACAAGATTATTAGCATGTCATTTAATCTTGTAAATAATTTTCCTTAGATAACCATCAATAATTGGTTTAATTAACACTGAGAATTTGGTGCATACCCAACATTGCTAAAAATAACAAAAGGCATCCCTTTGAATCTCAATGTATAGGTTAGTGCTACTTTGACTGACTAGTGACCACTACCTTCAGTAGTTTACACTTAGTTAATTTGGTAGTTACATTCCAACAAAAAAAAAAAAAAAAAAGTAATGCTAATTAATAAATTAGCATTCGAAGTAAGGACCCTGAAGGGCCTGAAGAAACGTCTCTTGAGGCCAAATTCCACTCACAATTCCATAGGAATATGCTTCATTGCTCACTTCCATTGGAGTTCCCTGATAATCAATTGCTGCATAATCATCAAGCAATAGCATGCTGTGCTTGTTGATTGTGGCAAAGGAAGTTGATTCAGAAATGAATGAACTTTCTTGGGCTTGTGATGATGAGTCAATGTAGTTTATCGTCTTTGAACTCGAGCAGAGTTTTGACCGATCGGTTCCGACAATGATGTCAGTGTAATCAAATGACAGATTGGTAGAAAAATTGGGATCAAATATTGCTTCAGCTTTAGTACTCTCCAAACATAATGGGGTCGTAGTTGTACTAATTGTTGAGGCACAAGAAGCAGAATTATTGTTAATATGGCTTGTAGATTTGCTAACTAATGATGCTGTTGTTATTTGCTTCTTCTTCAATTTGGAGTTCCAGTGATTTTTAACGTCATTGTCTGTTCTTCCAGGAAGTTGAGAAGCTATGATCGACCATCTGAGAAATCAATCAAAATTACACGTCAAGAATTAAAAAATAAATAAATAAAACGAAATTGTAACATTACAATTAAATTATGAGTAAAAGAATTTAATTACATAAAAAAAAAAATACCATTTGACTTGCCTGCTTCCTATTTTATTGTAGAGAGTGCAAATTAAGTTGTCTTCCTCAGGGGTAAAAGGTCCATGTTTGATGTCTGGTTTTAGGTAATTAAGCCATCTCAGACGGCAACTTTTGCCACAACGTTTAAGGCCTACAAAGACAATCCCAAAAAAAATAAAAAATTAACAATTTTAACATAGATAACAGTTTAGTAAATATGAATTAAAGTATCCATTCAAATCCATGGTGAATGGTGACATTAATGAACGAAATGTCACCAATTATCCAATATCCAACATGGATAAAAGTAGTAAATACGATTATTTCACTATAGAATACATGAATTTGGTTAGGACATTCTAAAATTTGGCCTAAGAATATATTTTTAAAAAAAAAGGCATGTAAATATCAACTCTAACATGCAATTTGTGAATTTGATGGATGAATTAGTGTACAAATCACAATTAGAAGCAAAAGTAATAGAGAAAAGGAGAAGAAGTAGAACCAGCTTTATGAGGCTCACAAGGTGATCCAATTGCCACCAGTGCCAAAGTTGAGGAGGTATTTCTTGAGAATTTGGTCTTCTTCTGGAGACCATGGTCCCCTTTTCACTTTGGTCTTGTCACAGCAAGGGGTTCTTCCCATGGCTCAGTACAGATTATGATGCCCTTTAATCAAGGAAAAAAAATTAGAGAGAATCTTGGGAGATTTTTTTGATGAAGACATGAAAAGAGTTGTATATATATAGGAAGAGTAAGGATTAGAAGAAAAGAAGTTTAGTCACGCAAGAATCAAAGAGGTGGTCACCACCGCCGTGATACATGCTACATAATTATTTTTTTAAAATTCTAAATTATATTTTTGTGTATAATATGTATTTACATTCGATGGTATAAAATTTTTTTACTATGTATAGAAATATTAACTCTTCTTATTTTATGTAGTCTTTATAGTGATTTGACTTTTTATGGCCTTTTTAATTACTTTGTTTATATTATCTTGATTGTCCTTGAAATATTTTATAAGGATTAATTATTAATGACACAGTTGGGAATTTGTCTCATTGATCTTTTGTTCAATTGAATCTCAAGATATCCCATGCAGTATTGCTTTAAACAATGTCATATATTATTCCATTCTGCTCACAAACCCCCAGACCCCCCCCCCCCCAAAAAAAAAAAAAAAATCTATTCTCACACGGGGTGTTGTTTTGAATGGAAAATAGTGATAACTAAAAATCTAGTTCTATTTTTGCCAAAGAAATTTTTTTTAAGTATATTTTATATGATAAGTTAGGGGAAGTTTTATAATTATGTTGAGAAAATTATCCTATTAATTTTAAAAAATTTATACAATATAATTTTATGAAAATATATGATATTGTATTACATAAATTTTTAAAATATAATACGATGATTCTCTAAAAGAGTTTAGATTTTTCGTATAGATTACAATATATAAAGAAGTGGACCATATATATGGGTCTCACATGTAGAGCTTTCTTCTTTCTTTTTTTTTTTTAATTTTGTATTTTGTGATTATGAACATAAACCAAACGTGTAAAGTGGCTCATGCAATAAACATGGGCTTTTTGCCAAGTATGATTTTGTCGGTAATATCTATTTGATTAGCACATTTTTCCTCCAAAGTCAAAAGATTCCATTACATAAGCCCACAGAATGTTTAAGGCATGAATTCAATCTCACAATTTTTTTTGGGAATAATATATTTGCTTTTTTTTTTTTTTTTTTTTTTTTAAAAAATGATCAAATGGTTCTCACGGGTGCTAGCGTTGAGTCTTCACTTTTACAAGTTTTCAATTTAGAAATGATTGATTGGAATTTCTTTGTTCATTATCAAAATGAATACAATATATATGAACTGAAACAACATAGTAACTAAGCAGGAACAATATGGAACATAAACATACAGCAAATTGCACGGTCAAATTTGATGACTACACCAAACTGATAATGAAATCAATACGACAGAACCTTGTGTAAAATTTCTATTGACGAGTCGGTGAGTTGAAAATGATGTTTTCACGTGTTGAAGCAAGTAAATAAAAAACCACTACTTAATTGAATACATATTTTTGGCTGTTATATCGAAGAGAATCGTTATCTTTGACAAATTTAGGAGATATTGGTTCGGATTTCGAATCAGAATTAGAATGAAATTATATTATATAATTGATATGAATTTGTATGATTCTTTTTTATTTTTTTAGTTTAAAATCAGAATAAGTTTCATTATTATTTTAACGGGACAGACATTTTTGCTTATTTCATATGCATGCTAGGGATTTCCTCAATATGTAGACGTTTGGGTTTTAGCTTTTTCATTGTTTGCATCTAGGCTTCGTATTCATCTCATTTCATGCTTCTCTTCACTTGTCTAGGATTTCAACGAGGACGTTACCACGTTATATTAGTGCCGTCCAAAAGTATAGTTACCAACTTACCATGTAATTGAGCCTTAGCAAGAGATCACAAGTCTAATTGGGTACGATATCATCGATTTTGCATATTTGTATTCTGTAAGACTGCCAATTAAAGTACAACGTTTATCAAACCATACGAAAAATTCTTATATAAATCGAATTTATAATATAATATTATAAATTTGTTAAACTATGCGAATTAAACACGAATACGACATGAATTCAAATTAGTCAAATACGAATACGATACGAATATGATATGATAAGAACAGAATTATCCTTGATACGCCACGATAACTTGATTATCCGAGTTATTGCCAACCCTATCATCCAACAATGCAAGTGAAAATTAGATTTGGGAAATTCGCCAAAATAGTCCCTCAACTTTTTTACTTTAGCCAAAATAGTCCCTCAACTTTTTTTGTAGCCAGAATAGTCCTCCAACTTTTTTTTTTTTTAGCCAAGATAGTCCTTTCATGTGAAATTTATTAAAAAAAAAAAAAAAAATTATGGTGACTACACCATAAAAGGACTTTTTTGGCTAAAAAATAAAAGTTAAAGGACTATTCTGGCTAAAAAATAAAAGTTAAAGGACTATTTTGGCTAAAAAATAAAAGTTAAAGGACTATTCTGGCTACACAAAAAAAGTTGAGGGACTATTTTGGCTAAAGTAAAAAAGTTGAGGCACTATTTTGGCGATTTTCCCATTAGATTTATATTTAGTACAATCACAAAATACTATGTGGTACAAATAGTTGATTTTATAAATTTGTAAGAGATCGAGTTTATTTTACGAGAGTTTCCTCTGTAACCTTAAAGTGGTCTTGTACAATTAACTTTGAATGTTCTTATACGATTTATCTCGTTTCAATTAAAAATCTTTTGGGGGAGCTTTCCAATTTTCCATGCTGGATTTTCCACACCTCTCTTAGAGCTTCTTCCTTACCTTTCCCTTTATGCAAAATTTTAAAAAGAGCATTATGATCATAAAAGATTAGAAAATTACTAGATACTTCATTCTTTACAAAAGAACAAAAGAAAACTATCCACTCCGTTTGGACAACACGATATTATCTAAAATAAGTACTGTAATAAATTTTTTAAAATATGATATATGTGAGATAAAAAGTAATTAAAAAATACGTTTAATGCACAATTATAAAATATTATTTGACGAATAATGAATAACAATAATAAACTAAACAGAGCCACTATATTGTGTCATCGCAAACTTTAGCACAGAAAAAAAAAAAAAAAAAAGGGGGGGGGGGGGTCCAGCAGGCCTAATCAACATAAACTGGGTAAAACCCATAATATTGATTATTGACAAATAATGTGATGTGAAGCACAAACTTTCTCATAAGCTATTTTAATTTGATTGGAGTGGGCTTTTATTGGCGGAGGCCAGTCCGCGATCTACACGGTCCAGATAAAGTCTGGGCTTGACAATCTCCAAAATACACACATCTTGTTGGGCCAGTTTTGTTATTAGACAAGTGGAGTCCTTTGAACTTTGATACTGGCTGAGGCCCAAGTAATGACTTCTGATCATCCCCAAACAAAATTTACAGGCCTAGAACTCGATCCGCATAAGTTCTACCTATTTAAGGCATGGATTAGAAAGGGCATTGAGGACTAGGAGTAAACAGTTCAAAAGATTTTAAATTTTGACTCTTAATTTTTACCCCAAGATTTTTTTTTTGAACTTATTACCGAATGAATGATGTAAATGAGTATGTATTAATCCATGTATACCAATTGAGATCAACTAAAATGGCATGAATAAGAAATGTTACCACATAACTTGACAGTCAAGTTATATACATTCAAAACACCTCTAGATTGTCTCTGGATCCATTATCCCAACAAGCCCTCTAACTTTATTTAAAAAATTCCTATAAATACGATATATTTTCGAATAAGATAGAGGAGGAAGAAAACACACAACTATTAATTATTTATAGAGAAATTTTACAATTTTGTTAAAGGAATTATTTTCTTGAT
Source organism: Cinchona pubescens (assembly GCA_025175665.1). NCBI lineage: Eukaryota > Viridiplantae > Streptophyta > Magnoliopsida > Gentianales > Rubiaceae > Cinchona > Cinchona pubescens. The sequence continues at coordinate 650,862 of JANKKI010000283.1, forward strand.
TTTAAAAATTTGTATAATATAAATTTTTAAAGTACATAATATTATACTGTACAAATTTTTAAAGTATAAAAAAAAATAGTTCATGGAGGTAAAATTTTCATCATTTATGTTAATTACATGAGCCTGACTCTTATTTGTACTCCACACTGTTACATTTTTCCGCATGCACTCTACGACTATCTTATATGTTCTTTGGACTGACCTTTTCTTGCATTCAGACTACGATTTGACAATTGTGGATCAAAAACTTGACCAAAATTTTTGTACTAACAAGAATGTTTGGGAAAGTTGACCTTATAACATAAAATGAACTACTCCAATAAACAACAGGCTAAAGGATTTGAATGTGGTTGTCTCATTTATTGATGTTTGAAACCAACTTAAACGGCTAAAATTCTACTTGTTCATAATTCCCATGGGAGTCGAAAGTGAGAAAAAGGAAATCATGTATTTATTGTGCAATGGGGCCAATCAAATTAGTTTGCAGTTAAGACATACAATGTTCTTGGACAAGGTTCTTTTAAGACTGAGGCACGACTTTGTTGTGACTTACCTTTCATTCATTTTAATTATTTCTTGTTAAAGAGCCAGAGCTTTTATTTTAAAATTAATTAATAATTAGTGATGTGATTTAAAAATTTATTAATTAGTAAGTCGTAATTTTTAGACTAATCGATGTAGGATATGTTAAATTTTTATATTCTTTTTTACACATGACTTGGGTTAAAACAAGTCAACAAACTGGTTTGACCTCTTACACACGACTTAAGAACCCAAATTTGAACAAGTATTGGTTGATATAAACTCATAAACCAACACAAACATAAGATGGCTGATATAAACACATGAAATCAAACTCATTGTGTACAAAACCTAAGTCATGTGTGAATGAGAAAATACTTGAGGATAACTCGATACCATGTTAAAAATACATGAATTTTAATCTCAAAACCAATTAACTATGAGTAGTGTGGTCTAAAAATTTATTAATTAGCACAGAATCTTTAGTGAAATATTTTATATTCTCAAAAAATTTCATTAAAAATCAGAATGAAGTGGATAGTTTTGACCTATTGGGGATTCACTTATTATTTTTCTTGTTTTCGAAATGATTATGGAGTGTAACAAGCCATAACTTAAAAGAAACACGAGGAAAACCACAAAGATAATGTTTATCACTTCCCCAGGAAAAAAATAATAATAATTTTCGAGTCACTTTATTGAATTTAATAATTTATTGCACAATGAGTAAATGCACTTCGCCAGTTAAATATTTGTAGTTTATCTAAACTCATTTCATAGAGCAAAAGATTTTAATATGAACTCGATTCATTATTCATTTATAAATTTGTGGTATAAATAAAAAATGAACGAGCTAAATAATAAATAATAATGTAAGAAAACAATGTCATAATTCTTGTTAACACTCTAAGATTCACATATAAGACTATAAACCTAATTCATATAATAATTTTTCCATCTCAATCTTTCTTTTCATCGAATTGGCTCAAAGTTTCGATCAAGAATAACCGTTGGATTGTATAAGACAAAAATTAGCATGAAATTTTGCCTGAAGACAATCTGGTGATCAAACTTTATCAAATCACTTAGTCAAATAAGTAATCAAACTTCAATGGAAAGTTGATTCATCCACGGAGGAGCATGTGAGAATTTTACGGATCGAAGGACTGTAATTTGATTTATAAGTACGAGAAGAAAGCACGAGAATCAAAGTGAATGATATTTATAAATATTGCTTGATTGATCACTAAATAAATTATTTTATGGGAATAAAAATATTTAAAAAATATACACTTTCATTTCTTATTTGTAATTTAAATTTTAAATTGATTAATTTAGTAATATAATAAAATTCATATTTTGTTCAAATTAAATAAATAAAAAATAATAACATAAAATTATACCGATAGTAAAATTTATAATTCTGATTCTGATTTTAATTCCTGAATACGAACCATAATCTTCTAAATAATCATTTAGTCCAATTGAGTTTAACGTCAATACTTCAATTATTTTGTCCCGAACACATTTTAAACGTTAGTCATTTTAAGACGACTATCAAATGGACAAGAGCAAATTTTGCCCCAAGACATGTAGTGGCATTTCCGAGTTCAAAGAGATAAAATGTCCACTTCAGTCGGTGGAAACTCGTTTATCTGAGAATAATTCGTGATTTGATAGTTTTTCGAAGAACACAGTCGAGTTTGGTACAATTATTTGTCAGCTAGAAATTGAACAAATTGGATCATGCGGATAAGATCACAGAGTGTACAAGTCATTGCTGAGTAAATATCTTGGATTAAAAAGTAATGGAACGAACTATTTGTTTCTCAATTATTTTAACAGGAGTAGAATCCACCACAGATAGTGTTATCTGTGTATTTATATATGAGATCCCGACTCTCATTCTCTATTGGATTACATTTTTTTTTATTATTTTTAAATAATATTTTGTAATAAATAATAAGACATTTTTAATTACTTTTTATCTTAAATATATCATGTCTAAAAAAAAAATTATTACAATATTATTCCATATAATTTTTCCCCTCGTTTCGTAAAACACTTCAAGAAACAAATGAAAGAAAAGCATTGGTCGGTAAGTTATTAAGTATATTGCTCAAATTTGTACTTTTAGATTTGTCATCATATATTTTTCCCAATCAAAAAATTTTTCTTTTAAGTTATTAACTATGTACTTGTCATGATGGAATTTAATAAATTCATCATTAAATTACAAGTATCCACACAGTAAAATTTAAGGCTACGTTTAGATGGAAGGAAATGGAAGTAATAAAAGAGAGAGGGTTATATTTGTTTTTCAAACATAATATCAAAATGAGGGACATTTTAGTAAAATATAAGCATTAATTAGATTTTCCTTCTAAAACTCCTAAATAATTTGGAGGAAACTTCTCTTTCCTTCTCTTCTCTCCTCATTAAAAACTTTTTCTTCGATTTTCTTCCTTCCTAAACACCCAAACTGAACCTTACATCTACTTATCATTGGAGGGAAATTCTTACATAGAACAGATCCATGATGTAGTGTTATGAATTTTGTAGTTATATTCTTTTACATCACCCACTTAAGTGATGTAAAGTAATGTGGAAGAACATAAACGAAAGGATCATGGCATTATATTATGAATTCAATCTAGGTAAGATATTTATCGCCATAGACTAGTTGGATATCGTACTTGAACGGTTCTCCATAAGAATTTCCTTTTATTTCAAAATGATTTCTTACTTCATCTCCTGTGAATTTGAATTAAACCATTGGCCAAGTTATGAAGTGGATAAAATTTTTGAGTAAATTTGATTAATGGGTAGGATATATATTTTGTGACCACTCAAATACTGAAACTACTGTGTTGTGTGACATTAAGTATAATTAGACATTAAGTATAATTAAATTAGGAGGTGTTTGAGTACGCATTCAAAAATTTAAAATCAGAATCAGAAATAATGAATTTTAAGGTTAAAAGTAAAATGTCCCCTTCAATTTTTATCCAAGTTGTAAGATGTCCCCTTTAACAGTATTTTACATCTTCTAACTAATTTCTACCCAAAAAAGCAACAATTTTTTCTAATATTTAAATTATTTGGACAAAAATAACCTTTGTGCTGGTAGCAAAATGTCCCCTTAACTTTCACAAAAATTGCAAAATCGCCCCCATTAATTTAAATGGGCAAATGCTCAAATTTATAATAATAATGGCTACCAACTAATATTTTGAATACTAATCAATCACCTAATATCCCCAGTTATTTCCATACAATCCCTATACTACTAAATAATTTTACTGCTTTAATTTAGTTGTATTTGAGTTCCAAATTTTATGTGTCTAGATAATATAATTTATAAAATAAAGGGTAAAATACAGTAAACCCTTCTTAGCTATAACTTTGTTCTATATTACCTCTTTACACTTCTAATTGTCCCAATTAACCCCTTAAACTTTTTATTTTAATCAAATTAGTCCAATTCAGTTAATGACATGCAACCCTGCTAAGAATAGAAGACATACAGAGAAATTTGCCCTTCGTACCCTGCAAAAGTTTCAAGTTACGTTTTCTCAGTTTGGTTGCCTCTCTCTCCTCTTTTCCCTCAAAACTTTCAGCACATCAAATACATATTGCAGCTAATATTGTAGCAACAAAAACTACTAAGGGATATCTTCCCCTACACTTTTTTCCCCTTTCTCAACTAAAATTTAACTAATTTTTATAATATATTCCCTCCGTCCCGTTTATATTGTCACATTTTTTATTTTGTGATATCCTAATAAAAATGTTCTATTACGTAAAATAAATAAATTGCTTTGTTAAATTTTAAATTTATATTTCCAAACATTCAAAATATACATTAACTCCAACAACTAATGTACCCTAATAATCAATTCATCATCCTTTTTCTATCTTCTCAGTCTTCTTTCCTCTCAATTAAAGCTCTCTAGATTATAAATAATTTGTCATTTAATGATATCAAAATAATTAAATTTAATAAGGATATTTTTAAATATTTGATAAAAATTTATATTTATTTAAAAATTTATACAAATGTATAAACTAACGATTTTTTTAAAACAGAAGGAGTACATACTTGCTGTAATAAATGATTTGGAAATCGACTAATTAAACTCATGTTTCTATAATCAATTCGATCCCTCGATTGAATGATCGGGGGCAAACGCCTACGAAAAGTCACAGATATTTGATTGTATCTTTAATCTTCTTCATCCCTTCCCATGTCAATAACTAGGAAAGGATACTCTGAATCATAGAACTATAATGAAATATACGATCAATCAACATAAGGTGGAGAACTGAACCAAGAATTCTCTTTCTTCATCACCAATCGAATCACTGTTTGCGATCCAAAATTCTATTTTATCATCAATCCAATCCCCGTTCACATTTTTTCTTTTTCTTATCAATGAATAGATCTCTTTACTTGTATGACTTAGATGTTTCGAGAATACATACTTGCTGTAATAAATGATTTGGAGTTAACCCTCACCATCTGGTCAGTCGACATTGAAACAGTCTTCAATGAAAATTTTCCTGCCATAGTAGTCAACATTGTCATCCCATAGACTACTCCAGACCACTTTATACCAACGAATACCACATATGAATTATTAATATACATGAGAGAATAACTTAATACGAGAACAAAATATAAAGTTCTCACCCTCAATCTTAATACCATCGTATCACTAATAAATTTCAATACCTAAGATAAGAGACCTTTGCAAACATACAATCATAGAATATTGTTTAGGAGGTAGCATGTGATCGAAAATCACAAGGATTTTAAATTCCCATATTCTTCTCTTGGGGCATGCACAGATGGAACAATTGATTTTGATTGATAAATTTATCTTTTAGTTATTTTTAATTTGTCTCTCTATTTATCTCTAGTAAGTGTGACAAACATTTTAGATGGAAAATAAATAGGGGTAAATTAGTCAAGTGGATTTTGTTTCTCTTTAAAATTGGATGGAATATTAACCGTTGAACTAATTTGAAGACAATTGAAAGTTAGAGGAGGTAATTTGACACTCAACTATATTTGAGGGGGGTTTATCGTAAAATAAATATACTTTATATTACAAGCAACGTATATTTTATTTCAATGTATAGTTTGTGTTTCTATTAATGATATACTATTACAAACAAACCAGCTTAAAGGATACTACAAAAAAAAATAAAGTATCGAGTACAAAATTTTTTTCTAAAAAAATTACTCTTAACATAAACATAAATTATAGAATGAGAATTCATAGTTTTGGCATAACAATAATAAAGCATAATAAAATTTTATAACTGATTAATATAAGGTATAATAAATTTAGCCAAAAATATGTCAACTGAAGGACTTTGCATGCACAATTTTTATTTGTATACATAGAATAAACTCTTTAAGTTTTTTAGGCTATCTTTTTTGTACATTTTTTATTCGTTAATTTTAGTTTTAATAATTCATTGCAAATTCTGTATTATAATAAAATATACACTATTTTATTATAATGTATTTTAATTTAAAAATTAAATCACAAGACGCATATAAAATTATATGTTATAGTTAATATTAAAAGTAATATAATTTTTTAACAATGGGAAAAAGGATTAGAAAAAATAAAATGAGAAACAAGAGAAAGAAAATAAATAAGAAAAAAGAAAATAACATTTTACTTAACTAATGGTATTGGGAGTATAATGGTCAATTTCTACCAAAAATAATATTTTAATTAGTTGACCACATGTCAAATGTGCAAAATACCTATTAAAATTATTTAGGGGGCATTTTGCAACTAGAGTAATAGTTGGAGGGGGCATTTTGCTTTTAATCCTAAATTTTGTTTTCAGCATAAATTTATTTCATTTTTCCTTGTTTGGTTTGAATTTAGATGAATTTTATTATGTTAATAAGTTAATTGAAAAATAGGAAGATTCAGACGGTAATCTTCTAATAAGTTATAGACTCCTTTAAACCTGTATCTCTCATTCCTAAATTTTAAGTTGATCTCACCATAGTTCTTTGACACTCATCCGTTAAAATAAAAATTCTCCCATAAAGAGTTATTAATAATATTTGTAATTTTAATTTGAAGTCAAAGTAAGGATGAGAGTGAATTTTTCTGATACTTTCATTCAACAAAATAACGTTCATAAATATCGTTAATTTTGATTCTCAATTAACGCTCAGGACACATACATATAAATCAAACATCCCTTAATATCACACTAATAATGTGGATCTTTAATATTCACAAGGTATACAAAATTAGTAGGAAAAAAATTTAATTAGACTCAATTTTTAACTCTATTTATAAATTTTATAATTAAGATTTAATATTATAATATTTGTCAAATTAGTATACAAGTAAATAGGTAATCTTGATCTACCACAAAAAGACATTAAAGTTTATACTACAATAATGAGAAGTGAGAAGATGTGACCGGTGGTAAGGGAAGTGGTAACTGGTAAGTGACTAAAATAGAGACGAGATGGATGAAGATCCCAAGACATTGCCTCTTCTGTTCAAGTTGGTCAAATCATGGGCATGTCCATGTCCATGTCCATGTCCATATAATTATTTCCAACTAAATAGTTTGGAAAACCTTGAATACAAACCCCACATCTTAAAAGTTGTGATAATAAATGGCAGACAGGATTTACTAGATAGGACTATGGGCTCCAAGACAAACGCAAATTCAACGACTAAAGCACTAACCTTTTTTTTTTTTTTTTAAATTACTAAAGTACTAAAAATTGAACAAATTTTGCTCTACAGTTGGGGAGCAAAGGCATGTATTAACTCTTCTGGGAATATACATTACTTTCTGAAAACTGGCAAGTTCTTTTACAATTATGTTTTTTCTTTAGAAGTATCTTTAGATTAGGGTGATAATGGGTCCAATTATTATGTTATCGTATCGTGTCATTTTTGACATTTTTTTAATGTGTCGCATTCGTCATGTCATGTCATGTCATAGTGAGATTCATTTCTTATCGTGTCGTGTTACGTGAGATCCGTTTCTTATCATGTTTTATTCGTTCGGATTCGTGTTGTGTTTGTGTCGGACCCGTTTACTATTGACAGAAAATATCAACCTATTTAACAAATTATATAACTTCAAATACATTTGAATTAAAATCTCAAATTTTAATTATTTAATAATTTAAACAACTATTAATATTAACCTTGTTATCCTAGTAATTTAAAACACATATATAATTAAAATTATTGAAAATTTTTGGATAATATTTAAAATAATTATTATGTTTGATTTAAAATTTAACGGGTTATCGTGTCAACCCATGGGTTGACCCAATCCGACCCGTTTAATTTCGTGTCATAAACGGGTTGACCCAATAATGACCCGATAAATTTCGAGTCATGTCATAATTTATTAATTTCGTATCGTATTCGTATCGTGTTATCAGATCGTATCAGAAATTGCCAGCCCTATCTTTAGAAAACTACATTTTAATACTTTTTGGAATTTAATGCATTTGAAATAAATAGATGTTTAGAAAGAATTTTAAAACATATACTGATGTTTTAAAATTTTTCAAATTTAACTTCCAAAAAGTTACCAATCCATATATGTGATGACAAAAGATACACCAAATAAACTTGATTTCTTATTATATATAATTACCTTTTACCTTCTTAAATTTTAGTGTCACTAATATTTAGTTCTTAATATTATTTTTTGAGTACTATAGTCCATATCGTGTAATGCCAATTAAAATAGTTTTGAGTATTTAATCCCCTTCTATTATAATTCTTTTTGGGTATTATTTTTGTAGGATGAATCAAATTTTCATAAAGTGAAGATTTGATTCATATAGAATTTGATCTGAAAAGATACCTACTAATAGAATTCGGAAATTTTTGCTAGCCTTTTAGTTGGAATTAATCTAAGAATATGGAAAATATGATCGAAATTATTTGTTAAGCACAAATCTCCATAACTAAGATCAATTATAACAGTTTTACGTTTCTTAATTAGAATGATTTATTTAACTTGAAATTTTGGTTAAATGAAAAAAATATACCAAATTAATTTTTATTCTTTAAAATTATTTGGATCAATCAGAATAAAAAAAAATTAAAAGAAGAAAAAAGGTGCATATTTTTTTTATTGTTGGTCGTGATGGTGGTAATAATTACTAGAGGGATGGAGATTTAAAGTAGAGGTAAAAAAATAGAACAAAATAGGAATATAATGGGCAAAATATTGAATAGCTGACATAATAGAAAGGATTAAGTGTTCCAAAAATAATGTTAGAAATTAAAGTCTTAGTGACATTAAAATTGAATGTGTAATGTGTAATTAACTACTGATATATTTGTTCATTTAGCCAAAATTTTAAACGCAATTAGAGTTGATAGTTAGTCCACGGATTTTAATATTCAAAAAATAATATTAAGTATTAAAGTGTTAATGATGCGAAAGTTTTAAAAATAAATGTATGACTAACCAAATTTTTTATTGGGTAGCATTTACATAGGTGGATTTTTCAATTGTAGGAAAGATTTGAATAAGTGAATTTGAGATGATACGAAATTTAGATAAATTTAAAATCCATTCATTTAATTATTAAAATTTTACTTTCACTTTTTAGTTGAATTTCAAATCTTTCACCAAATCTCTTTAACTTATTTGAAAATTTTAGAATGAATTTTAATCTTAAATCGAAATTCACCCAAATCTCTCTTTCCAAAAACAGCTGTTAGTGCTTTCTGATTTGGTTAAATTCCTGAATTATTGTGGCGGGCGTGAGGGCTGAGGACCAGGATGTTCCTGAGTTTGGTCCTCACTCTTCCTTCATCTTAAAGTCCAGACAGCGTACTCTTTTTGTGAATAATGTCTTTACTCTTACCACTCAAGTCCGCAACAAGTACTGTGTTAGTTGGGGAAGTCTTCAAGGAGTCCTGTTGTGTTTCCAAATATGTTTCGACCACAGAGCATAGAGACTTGAATCTCATAAAAAACTGCATGCATTTGTAGAATATATTTGTAGTGTAATGCCAGCACATGGGTAAATTTTACTTTAGTTATTGAACAAATATTAAATATTTTAATAATTAATCAATAATCACCGTAAAAATTATCGAGTTCATTTGCTCACATTCTATTTAATATATGAGTGAATTATGTAGACATGTAAACAACAGTACACAAACATCGTATTAAGAATATCTTAACATAAAAGGGTTAACGAAGATGATCCCTTTTAGTTTTTTTTTTTTTTTTTTTTTTCTTTTGATTGAATAGTTAGTTATGATACTTTGGAGCTATTGAAGTTTATTATATCAAGATAGGAAATTTTATGGTCCATTTTAGAAATCATTTCCTTATACTTTAAATATTTGTACAGTGCAACATTATGTGCTTAAAAAATTTGTACTGTATAAGCTTTTAAAGTCAAGAGAATAGTTTCCGAAAAGAAACTGTAAAATTCCTCTATCAAGATAGATTATGTACTGATTTGGTGTATTTGAAGGAACAAAAATAGTAGTTATGATAACCAATTGTATACAACTTATTCTCCCAAAAAAAAAACAATTGTATTCTTTTTTTTTTTTTTGTATTCATAAAAAATTCGTTTAACCAAAAAAAAAAACAAAGGACAGTATATCCGCATAGAGAATAAGGGAAAATTCTTGGATAGATCGGTTCATGATATTATGTTATGGATTTCTTGGTTCTCAATCAATCACATCATTCAATTGGATGATGTGATTGATTCAGGATAAAAAAATTTATGTATTACTTACATGAATTCTGTATATTTGAGAATCTCCCGAGGGGAAGTAGCAGCAACAACGCACGTATGTGGACACTAGAAGCAATAGTGTTATTGGTACATAATATCGTAATGTTTAATCTAGTATTATATTGTGAGGATTTGTCGCCCTATTTATAGGATTTTGTGCTTTAGTTCTCTTAAATTTACTATGTTGATACTTGTAATTTAATGATGAATTTGTTAAATTCCATCATTACAAGTCCTTCTAATGTTGTTTAAAAAATATATAAAAAAAATTTTAAAAAAAAGATTGAATAAGTATAACAATGTATTTATGTAAAATAACAAAATAACTGATATGTTATTATATCCGTCATAGAAGGAACTATATCTGATCAAGTATCTAAATGCGTTCGTGATTAAATATAATTTTATTATTGATGATACCAGAAACAACACATGAATAATAGACCAACACGTAAACGGTTTACATGGTATTTAATATATTTATAAAGGGTAATTAAGTAATCAAAGTTTGCTGAAAAACCCATATGGTCAGGAGCCGTGTCAATCTTGAGATCCATCAGAGACTCCTGATCTATTAGAGACTAACTGACCAGGTCAGTCGATTTAAAACTCGAAAAATCTAACTTATTTGGGGAGTCAAAATATAGATAAACCTCTATAAATAAATGTTCCATCCATTGTGTCAGGGCAAGTGACCTAAAATAATAATAAAAATTAATTCAGACATATTTCTCTAAACTAATCGCAAACTTTACTCATCAATCATGTAAATTAACTTTAACAAATAATCTAAATTTGTTTATTTGTAAAATTATTTCTTAAAAAATAAATCAGTTTTGTCATTTGTGACGGCGCCATAAAAGAAGATCGAACCATGCCTTTCGGGTAGGGAAAAGAAGATCCAACAAGCACAAGATTCAAGAAGATCCCACTACATTATAATAAGGCTTCGATTTAATCTCTTACGGCTTTTAAGGATGGCTCGGTACACCACTGCTGCTGCTGCTGCTGCTGCTGTTCCTTTGCCTTTTGCGTAGTTCAACTACAATTGAAACTCACCTAAACTTGTGACAATCCCATAATAGTCCCCCCTTGTCGGCCTTTTTTCACAATTTTTAATCTACCCTTGTCCCCTCCACAATGACCATTCTACCCCCGGACCTACACACACAATATATGTTCTTATCCTCTTGGCCATCATATTATATTAGGAAAAAATTTACATAAACTCGGTTTTTAATCTCATCTGTAAATCATACGATCAAGATTAAATCTTATAAAATCTTACTTACATCAGCTTATATCATAGATTTCATAACATTTAATCCACACCACAACATCTACAAGTAGAACAAAAAACCAGATCTATCTAAATTTTTTCTATTATATTATTATTCGTAAAAAAATTTATTTTAATCAAAATAATTATTATATACGTTCAATAGTTATTTTTTAACTAATAGACACTTGCTATTTGAAATGTAGAATCTACTTTTCTGACTGGGTGGCTTTCTTATTTCTATTTTGTAAAAGATGACCTCCCCTATAAATGAAAGGTTCTCATTCATTGTAGTAATTGCTTTGATTGAAATAAAATTTCTCATTTAGTAGTAGATAAACTGACTAATTATTATTACAACGTATCTATATAAAATAATAAATTAGATAAAATACTAAGGTGCCACTAAATTAGAAAAAAAAAAAATAACAAAATCCAATTTATTATAATCAGGGATCGGTGATTCACCGCTATCTGTTTCGTAGGATGACTTTATCAAATTATTTTAAATTTGTAATTTTGTAAATTATTTTTTATTATTATTAATACTGACTAATTAATAACTCATTAAAAAAATGATACTGTGAGCTTGAGGAAACCAGAGGCAAACAGATCACAGATATTTGTTGTGGGACCCTAAGTAACATCAAGCAAGTGGTATCATGTCAACTAACTGCTCGGTGCCACTTCGTTGAAGGCTTCTAATTTACATTTGATTTCTCAAGAGTCAAGTATGAAGGTTTAATAAATAATTAATTAGATTTTAGAGGATTTAATTAATGATTATTTAAAAGTAATCCTCAACTTGTTCACCTAACAATAAACCGGATGCGCATTCAGGTCAGGTGTTTTAAGTCTCGAGCGGTAAACAACAAACTCAACCCACTTGCAGTATAATAGGGTATAGCTTTCGTCTTTTTCGAACCCTTGTCAATGGCACATTTAAAATTTAGGTTTTGTATGGGTGGTTGGATTTAGATGATCATTATTCACTTCATATTAAAATAATTGTTATATGGTATTTATTTAATGTATATGAATTAAAAAAATTATTAAATTATATCAATTTTATAAAAAAAATAATTTAAAATGATCAAATTATCCTTTTATTTTAATATTTTAACTGTATAAGTTTACCTTCATTACTAAGGGTAAAAATTAAAAAAATATTATTTAATATTTTGTCGATTTTTTTTAAATGACAGATAATATAGAACATGATAAATTGTCTAATGTGATAATTATTTTGAAACTCGATAGAGAATTTGTGATATTATTTAAAATATTATTTAGAATTAATATTATATTAACTTTTTGAAATTTAGTATATGATAAAAAAAAAATTATTAAGAATTGTGTTTAAAGAGTGATTATAAAATATTATTTGATAATAATAAAAAATAAAACCATCCAAACAAAGGCAATGGAGTTATAAGATTTTGACTTGAGGTTTTTAATCCGAAGTTTTTTCAATTGTTTATTGTTTTGCTTTTATCCATCCCAAAACTTTAATCCACATATAAACTGTAGGAAATTTTTATAACTCTGTTAAAATATCAATATCATTTTATTTTAAATATTTATATAATATAATATTATATATTTTAAATATTTATATAATATAAAATTTAAAATATAATAATATTACACCTAATGGAATCGTAAAATTCCTTTTAAGTACAACTATAAAGGTTGTCACTTTAATAATTATGAAATTGACAAATGACAACAAAGGCAGGCAATTCTAGATTAGTTGTCGTCCCACAATGGAAATCCTGGGTTCACTTGTACAGAACAAGCCGCCTTGTAGTTTTTTTGGAGAAAATATTTACGTAAACTTGATTTTTGGTCCATTCTTTATGTCTTATTGGCAAGATTAAATTTTAAAAAATTTTACTTATATCAACTGATGTTATAAATTTTTTAAAGTTTAATTCACACCACAAGATCTATACGTGAGACCAAAAATCAGATATACTTAATCATTTCCTGTTTTTTGGGTGTCACTGGTTAGTTTATGAATAAAACAAAATACATTAATAGTCATCAAATTATTAAATTATTACATATCAAATTAATAAGTTATCTTAAATGTGTGTTTGTAGTTACCCTTTTTTTTTTTTTTTTACAGATTTAGTCACTAAATTATCTTAAATATGTTTACCGTTATTATGGAAATAGGAGTAAATCTTGACTACTCAATCCATAATGTAGAATGGGTATGACCATGGTTGAGATAACCGAAAAGCAGGGATGTCTCTCTATTTTTCAATTAGTCTAACGATAAAAAATATTCATTCCGTAATAAGTAATAAGGGGTGAGTAGCAAATATTTTTTCTAGAAATAGAAGTAACTCCATCTACATATTTAACGTAGTTCAATGACTAAATTTATAAAATAAATACTCTATCCGTCCCAATTTCTTATCAAGGTTTAATTTTTTAGATCAAATTGAGCAGTTTTATAATGAAGAATTTATGTATATTTATATGATTTTTGGTAAAAAAAATTTCAAGAAAAGTAAAATTTATATTAAATATTGACACATATAAATTTAAAATGTTAGAAAACTTATAGAAATCTATATATAATTGAGATTGTCTAAATTTGATGTATTGACAAAAAAAAAAAAAACAAATAGTCATAATTTCAATAGAACGAACTTCAAGGGCTAATCATCAGGGAGGGGTGGGGATGAAGCAACCAGCCCCAAGATTTTTAAAATTATGTTTTTCTCCCCTTAAAATTCTTTAGATTACTATTGTATTATTATAAAAATTAGATTTATTACCCCCTAAAAATTTTAGAGAATATAAAAAATTATTCTTTATCTATGTATTTATATAATCATATTCCCCAAAATTTTCAAAAATATATTATTTTTTTTATATATTTTTAAATTTTAATAACACCTCAAAATTTTGTAAAAATCCTAAAACTATCTCCCAAAAAATATGTATATATGATTTTTGTCCACCCAAAAGATCAACTTCTAGATCTGTCCCTGACGAAGGTAGTAATTCAATGACCTTATACAGGAGCGTAGTCAGAACTAGATGTCAGTAGGGGTAAGTTTATATATAATTCTAGATCTCTATTATTGTGTTTTAAGGCTTATACTGTATAAAAATTCAAAACACAACAGTATGATACTCTAATAGGACCACATAATTTTCCTAACTTTTATACTTTATTACTAATTGCGTAAATAGAACTCTATGCAAGTATTGTAATCACAAAAGAACCAATATCACAATTACAAAAATAAGTACATAACCAAAACATCAAAATGTATTATTTATACAGTAGCAAATAACTTTCTTATTTTTACAAAATGTGTACATATCATCTTTATAAAATTATTCCTTACATGTTCTCATATTCAGAAATCAGTTCACAAATTTTTCTTTGCATTTAGTTAAATATAACTGATTATGTTAGGTGAAAAATAACAAACTAATAAAAATTTTAATAAAAAGTAAATTTTCTTATTTAAAACAATAACAATAACTTTTAAGTGCAACAAAAAGTAAAAACCAAACAATAACAAACAAATTTATTATTTATTTATAATTTATAGTAAATTAGTTATTTAACTAAGTATGACAAAAGTATATAGATAAAATTGTTTTAAAACACAAATATAATTTTGCAGTTTGAAAGAAATTAATAATTCTTACTTAATTATTATGGAGAAAATCTGTGCCTATTTGTTGAATTCTTTTCTTTCCAAAGATGTGACTTTTCTTTTTATCCCGAAAAACTTTTTTTGTTGCTTTTTCTATTTCCCCATAATGGAATTTGGTAAACAATTAGGAATAAAAAAAGAAAAAGTATTAATTGATGGATAATGGGCTTAAAAATGATTTAAAAATATAATAGTGGTATAATAAGATTATAGTTACATACTCCATATAATATGTAGAGTTGGCCCAAATAAGCTGTATAATGCTAAAAAATTAAAAATAGATTTGTAAAATTGCAAAATTTTGTAAGGGCAAAATTAAAATAAAACTTATTTGTTATCAAAATTTACACTGCATATAGCACAAGTTCTAAAGTTGCCCCCATTGCCCTCGCACTCCCTCTGCCCCTGACCTTATATACAACAATCTAAAGTTGCCCCCATTGCCCTCGCACTCCATCTGCCGCTGACCTTATATACAACAATCTAATATTTTAACAACCATGCCTCCATTGCCACCACACTCCTTCCGCCCTGACCTTATATACAACAATCTAAAGCTGCCCCCATTGCCCCCGCACTCCCTTTGCCCCTAATCTTATATACAACAATATAATATTTTAATAACCATTAGATGCATGTTATATGGGTTGTAGGTGGAGGTTCAAATCACTGCCCTGCCATTTCCAACAAAATTGTAGCAGCACCAACAGGAAAAAAGGTGGAGAGCAGCTTAGGATTTCACAAACCGAAGATTATTAGTTTTAATTGTAGGTAGTAGCCTTAAATAAGTAATGCAGCTAGTTTTACTTCATGTAGTACTCTTTTATCATTTGTGAGTATTTTGCTTACTACATGTGAAATTAGGTGACTATACGATAGAGCATAGTTATTAAATTCGATCTAGGAAAGAATTTGGCGAGTAGGGTGGGTGAATGGATTATTGGTTTAACTAGTGAGTTACTAATTAAATCGGTGGGCTACTAATATATATTATTTTATTAATAATATATACTAATTTTAAATTATCGGATATAAAATATCTGTTAAAAATATTTATAAAACATATTTATTAAATTTTAATCTATTTTTTATGAATTTAGAATAACTAATTATTTAAAAACAAAAACAAACATAGTTAAAATAGTTATGTTTAACTGGTGTAGTATAATGATGTATAACAAATATATAGAAATTAAGAGTGGAGTATGAATTTGAAAAGGATAAAAGAAATAAAAGTAATGTAACAATCAAATAAGTAGCAAATGGTATAGTGATTAAAATTCCATACTCATTTACTTAAAAATTTAGAATTCGAGTCTTGGCAAAGGAATTTTTCTTCCAATTTTTGGAACCCTTAAGTTCCTTAAAAACCTGGCCGGCTTTTCAGTCTCTCCAGTTCAACCGCCGAGTTCCACAGATTCAGTCTGGTACTCTCCTTATCCGGTCATATAATAGAAACCCAACTCAGTCTAGTGGCCGGTTCACCGGGTTGAACCGTCAGGCTGGGCCGGGTTTCATAACTATGCGATAGAGGATATATCAATCAATACTCTAGCAGGTGAAATGAAAAACTTCCGGAAAAAAATGAAATCTATATCTATATATTATAGCAGAATGGGTTTTAACAACAAACTACGAGAGCATGGCCTCTTATTTGTCAGGCTCTCATTTTTTAAACTTTTATTATTATTATTCTTAAAACTATCTTTCTATGAACTTTGCATAATTCTTCAAATTCAAATGACAAATAGATCAAATTTGCTATATTGATCTTCAATTTAAATAATACTATATGCAATTGTTTATACAAATTTAGTTTTCATTTTAGTTCGGAAGAAAAGTCATCATAGAATGCTTATCCTTCATATATCTAGCCAATCCTTACATCTAAATTGGTCATGCAATCATAATGTAATTATTCAAATTCAAATGACCAGTAAATCATGATTGCTATTGTCAAGTTAAATAATTTATCCTATTGTTTATCTGGAAATGTTACTCATGCAATTTTATCTGAAAAAATATCACCAAGTAAATTCAAAACCTATCTTCATATTTAAATTATCACCAACTAAATTTGAAACTTATCTTCATACTTAAATTAGACTCACTGGTTAAAGAGTTTGATTTGGATCAAAAAATTCGACCTTACCAAGATTCTTTTTACTTTAATCTCTTCACAACTTCAAAAGAATTCTCTAACTTATAATGTATTAGATAAAATTTTCTCACTTTTGATTTAATATGCACAAACTCTTATTTCTTTTACTCCAAAATACATTATCTATCCTTTTCCTTTTCTCCTCTACCTCCCTCGCGCATTTGATGGTAGTCTGCACATGAATATCGCCTTCCTGATCAGGTGGTAGTACAACTTTCCACATTATTTTTAATTTGGACAATTTTATTTCCATTGTTTGCTTCTAAATTTTGTGGACTAAACAATATTAGAGTTTTAATTTCAGCTTTATTTTAGGATAAATATTTATGTGATACTGGACATACCTATTTCAGTTAGTTTGTGCTACTAGGCTAGTTATAATTTCCATATTAATTTTGTGTGCGAGTTTGAATAATTAAAACTATGTAACTCTCTTAGTTTTTATTTGTATTTGCCTACATGGCTATGAATATGGCATGCAATATACTAAAATATTAGTGTTGAGAAATTGATTGTAGTTTGGGCAAGGATATAAAATATATATATATATATATATATATTTTTTTTTGTTTCTTTAAACATTGAATCTTTTTTTCTTGAATGTTATTATTTTTGATAGGGTCAGAATGTTGGGGTTGATGAAAAAAGGAGGAAAATAGGGAATGACCCTATTGATATCTTCAAGAGATTTGATCTTTTTCTTACTATCTTACCTTCTTCTTTTTTCCTTTTTTTGGCATTTTTATAATATCAGCTGAAATAATTTTACAGATTCCATATTTGGTTATTGTTGTTGTGAAGTTTAATATCCCATGAATTGAAAAAAAAATTTTGCTGCTTATTATGCATTGAAAACTTAGTATTTTAAACTGTTGAATGATTAACAAATAGTAGGACCTTCTTGCTTTTTAATCATTTCAAGAACTATCATACTCTCCATGTATTATAGAGTGAGTAACAAAACTTACTCTCGAATTGATATTTAGACATAACGGTTTATACAATCCTTTAATTACTAAGTATTAGTGGCGGCTGGTGGCTTAATCTATAATGCATGTATGCATATATATTTCTTGGTACGGGGAATGTTTTGCTATTGCATTGTACTAGCTATTAAGAATATCTAGAGGTCAATATCTTATAACTATAAGTGTTAGTTAACAAAATACCTAAGAAGGAAGCATCTGTTCATGAGATGCACATGTTTATGAGATATACTATTATTTTGGCAATGATTTTTTTTTCCCCTTTCTCTCATTAGTTTAAGCTTTGCTGCATTTTGTTCTATTTTTGTACTAATATTGTATTTATGTGACATCATATCCTTAAAATCCATGATTGGCTCTATATCCTTAAAATTTACTATGTTATTGGATTCAAGTATTTATATGATTGATCTTAAAATATCTATATATAATATATATACTTACATTTCTGATATTTATATACTAAGATTTATATAAGTTATATTTGTAATAAAAATATGTTTTACATGATGTCTAATTTATATACTTATACTGGCATAATTTATAGTGTAACATTTTTACTATCAACAAGTATATTAAATGTATTACTAACTTACTATATATATATATATATATATATATATATATATATATATATATTATCCACATACAAAGATATATGTGTGTGAATTTGAAAATATAATCTATTTTAAACTTTATATATATAATATATTATGAATTACATTTTGGTACACACATTTTGTTGAATGATATGATTATAATTCGTTATGTATTATTTGTATTATTTATGAATTTTCATTATATGATATTTTAAATTTGTGAAATAATATGAAATTTATGGTATGATATATTGAATTTAGAATTTAGAATATAAAATAAAAGAGGATTTAAATTCGACTTGTTCGACTTACTTTAAACGATTCAGTTTTAATTGATTTTAGTTTTATATGATTTAATTTTGATTTTAAAATTTTTAAATCGAAATCAAACAAATTAAATCAAATCAATCGAATTCAAACGATGTCAATTTTAATTAATTTTATATTTACATTACTTTACTTCACCTTTAAAATTTTTAAATAGAAAATCAAACAAAAACAAACTAAATAATATTGGTTAAATGAACGAACATCCCTACATGACAAGTAATTATCCACAAGTACGAACCAATAATATTATTTTAGTTGCTTAAAGATAAGGACGGGTTTTATTAGTTGAGCGTCCACATCACAAATCTAATCTTTGCGCAGATAAGTCTTCTTTTGCTTTCTTAGTGTTTAATTTATTGTTTTTCTTTTTTTCCTGTGTCCTCAATAAATTAGTCCTTTTACATGCACATAATAAATGTAGTATTCTTTATCAGCTACAATGAGAGCTCGTGAAGCGGACAAGAATTTGTACTGTATCTTTATCCTCCTCCTCTGCTTCCCTGACCCCATTCCATCCATATATTGTATTCAGTAGGTCCAGAAAATCTTTTGCAACTATTCTAGTTTTCAAATATGTATAAAATTATGGGGATTAGACAATAGTTGAATTTTGGGAGTTCAAAAATTATATAAATATATTTTTAGAGAGACGATTTTATAATGTTTGTAAAATTTTACGGGATAAAATTTAATTTTTTTAAAAAAAAATTATTGAAAGTTTTACAAAATATTAATAAAAATGATATATTTTTAAAACTATTGAAAAATAAAACTATATAAATACATACATAAAGAACACTTTTTTTATATTTTTTAAAATTTATTTAGAGAGATAAATTTTAATTTTTATAATAATATAATAATAATTTTAAAAATATTAAATAAACAAAAACATAATTTTTTAATACAGATTTATAATTTGTTAAGTTGTGTTATGTATAACTTGATGGTTGAACTGAAAATTGGGAAACAAGACATGTTCGCTAGATTGAAAATTTCTATTTCAAAATAAATTTTTTAACCTAAGATCTATCACTTGTTACGTAATATTTGGTGTTATATATATAACAAAATATTTAGATAGATTCAATTTTTTATTTCACTAGTCGTAGATTCTATGGTTATATATATAACAAAATATTTAGGTAGACCCAATTTTTTATTTCACTTGTAGATTTTATGGTTATGAGTAAACCTTAAAAGAATCTTGTATACATTAATTGATGTCATATATTTTCTAAAATTTAATTAACACCACAAAATTTATAAATAAGATCAAAAATAAAATCTACTTAAATTTTTACCATATATATATATACACGGGCTACCACCCTAAAATTCTAAAAATTATTTTTTAAAATTTTAAAAATTTAATTTGTATAGTTGGAAAATTTATATTTCGTCTCCTTAAATATTTTTAAAAATATATATATATTTAACCTTAATAATTACGTGACTATTAAATTGTTTCAAATACAATTCTTGCATTCGTCCCTACCCTATATAAAGAAAATTTTACGAACTTATAACATAATCATCTCGTGTATAATATAATATTATCTGTTTTAAAAATTTATACAGAACAAAATTTTAAAATCAACTGCAAAATTCCCATAATTCATATTTTAATATTATGTTTTCACGAAAATTTATTTTAAACAAAAATTTAAGTATATCTAATCTTTAATTTCACTTATAAATTTTATAATATAAATTAAATTTTAAAAAATTTATAACATCAATTAATATTAAATTTTTTTTAAATTTAATCATACAAAATTAAATCTATATATACAATTTAAAAATTTATACAGAACAAAATTTTAAAATCAACTGCAAAATTCCCATTTCATATTTTAATATTATGTTTTCACGAAAATTTATTTTAAACAAAAATTTAAGTATATCTAATCTTTAATTTCACTTATAAATTTTATAATATAAATTAAAATTTAAAAAATTTATAACATCAATTAATATTAAATTTCTTTTAAATTTAATCATACAAAATTTATAATCTATAATTACGATAAAAAATCGAATCCACCTAAATATTTTCTTTTATTTTATACTACACAGGTTGTATTTTCTTAAGATTTGGTACACAAGTTTTGAACATTTCTATCGATAAGTAACAAACAGAACAAAATCTTTCTTGCTCATTTATTCAAGCTTCAAAAACAGAATGGCTCTTATCCGATTAGATTTTGCTTAAATTCTTAAGCATAATAACCATTGAAAAAGTCTCACAATTAAAACCAACTGAATTTACATTTTTTTTAAAAATAAAAAGAAAAAGGAAAACCATTAAAGATGAAAGATATTTTAACATTTTTTTTCAATAGGAAATTAACCATAAAATTCAAATTAAATACAAATTCGGAGGATGGAACAAAAAACAAAAATACAAAATCAAACGTACATCGGCAGCCTCCCAATCCTACTGAAATTTGTATGTACAAATTCATATATATATGCATTTGTCTTCCTCTTCCAAAATTAACCTCCACAAAATAGCAATTTAAAAAAAAAAAAAAACTACATTTACACAAAAAAACAAAAATCGTCAACTTGAGTTATAGCACACATAGTTCACAAGGCCACCGACCCGATTACCGGAGTTAACTTCAAAAAATAATCAATTATCAACCCATAAACAAAAGATGACCCGACCCGGATCATTTCACGAGTTCTGAAACCCACCCGAAATCAGGACCCGGAGTGGCTGAATCAAGAGAGTTCTCCTTACTGAGTTTTGCGTAGATCTTCGCACGAAGGTCACGACCCGATTCCACCCGCTCCATTACGGGTTCCTCTAGGCATGATGTCTTTTCCCAGTGATCGAACACGCCGAGTCCGGATCGGGTTGGGATCCGGGTCGGAGTAGAAGGTAGGCTCATAAACCCGGGTCGAAGCGTTGACGGACTTCGAGGGGAGCAAAACCCGGAAGAACCCATTTGAGTCCCCCATGGTGGGGATCCCACAGTCATCCTCATGTTTGCAATCTGCAGATTTCGCATCGACTGAGCGAGTCCACTCACTGAGTTCAAACTCATCCCTCCACTCGGTGACATCGGTGGAGACTCCGAAGGTGGGGAAGTCGGCGGCGAGTAGAGAACCGATGTGGGAGACGACCCGACAAAGAATTCCACCACCATTTTTCATGTGAGGCGAAGAAGAATCGTGACCGAGTCGACCCGTAGAGTTGCAACCGAGTCGACTCGGAGACCCGTCGTAAAACGACTCGGTCTGCTGAGGAAGGACACGTAGCTGATCAGCCGTATGAGCGAAGAAACAAACCCTCCGGCGACACTGGGTCCCATCCTTACAAGGCTGCGTCCGATAGCGAGCCGGGTGGAGCCAGCACTCAAATACGCCGTGAGCGAACTCGCAGGAGTCGCCTCTCTTACACGCGCCTTTCCTGAAATCCGGACACGCGCTACCAGAATAATGATACTTGCGTGGGTCCCTCCGGCGTGCCTTCTCGCCTGGATGAGCGTACGGACACTCGGTCCAGTCATGTGACCTGGCGCGTGCGCATCTACGAACCTTAAACTCGAACATGCGGAAATGATCGCATGAGAATGCGTCCACGGGAATATCCAAGTCGTGGTCTGTATCCGAGACGACGTCGTCGTCTTCAAAGGCAAGACGAAAAATTTAGATTGTGTTTGACGGAAGATAACGGTGGAGCGCCGTTAAGTTATCGAAGTGAAGATCGAAACCGGTAGCATTGCCGTTAGGGGAAATGGAATATGGGGAGGGAATATTGGCCGTGTGATGATCGTCTACAAAATCCCAAGGAGGGATTTGGACGGTTGGATTTGAACAACGAGGAGGAGGATCTCCGATCATCATCGCATCTAATGGAAGTTTTTTTCTATGGGTTTAGACTTTAGAGTGTTGAGGGGAGGCTGAGTTAGAATATAAACTGCTTATTTTAACTGTGGTTAAAAAGTTGACTTAACCATGGTTGGGTTAAAATATCTACAATTGGCTGCCGCCTCGACTTGAAGACTCCACTATCTCCTATTTGCCGGTTAAAAATAGGCAGAAAACTAACTTCACGTAGCAGTCACTACAAATTTGTCACAGCCTGATCCATTTAGATCGGGAAGTGGATTCACATGGGTCCCACTAACCAGGGACATGTTTGGAGAATGCCAAATTTCCAAATATCCAAGGCTTCTCCATTCTTGCCCTTCAATTTTTATATGTATTAAGGTGTATTATACACTTTTATACTATATATGTGGGCTCCATTGTGATATTTATAGTGAAACTCATGTAGGACTCATACTCGTTGTGATTTTGTTCACTATACATATTGGTACACAAAAAATTACCATTCTTTGTCAAGTCTTAGTAGGTTTGGATCGACCAATTGTTACGTGCATCTAAGTATGTATCAAAATATAAAAAGTGTGAGCTCTATATTAGTTATGTTGTGGGTTCCACAATATGACCTATACTTTTTTTGTCTTAATTCATTATACATTTTGATACATAAAAGAATTTATCGGTCCGGATAACATTTTTCCCGTAGGACCCACAAGTGCAGAGTTCATATCTGGTATGTGCATGGAATTTGCTCCCTGCAATATATTTGTATGAATGTCCAACGCTTATAGGATATTCAAATTAAACCAGCCGTTTTCCTATTATGGAAGGAGGGTTAAATACAGTAAATCTCTTAATTTTTGGATCGTTTAAATTAAATTTTTTAATAATATTTTTTTTTATTTTACCTTTTCTGTCAATACATATCGGTAATTTTACTATTAAAAAGTCGATAAAGACATTTTTACCTGTTAAAATTTATGATATTTGTCATTTTAGTCTCTAATTTTAATTTTGTGGCAATTAACCTATTTTAGTCGTTAATCAATATAAAAATAATGCTAAAACAATTGAAAATATAACGATGCCACCAATTACAAATTATGGTTTCAATTAAATACTTGTAAAAAATTTTATACGCAAAAATAGATATCAATATTTTTCGATCTTTTCATTATATTGTATTTTTACGTAAAAGTAAATTTTTAAATATATAAAACCCATAATGAATTTATTAAATTATATCAGTCTATTTCTTTTTGCTTTTCTTTATATTTATTTAAAATGATTTTCTTCTAATTTTTCCTTTGTTCTTATAATTCAATTATCACTTAAATTATACGAAGAGATAACTTTATATATATAAACTAAAACTCAAATTAAAATAATTTAGGTGAAATAGCTTAAATAATTCATTAAATTTTTAAAATTAATTATTTAATGGTGTTTTTTAAGTTTTAAATGTCGAAGAAAACATAATTGGAGAATTAAAATATTAATTAATTTAGAGCATACTAATACTTTTAGCAATTATAAAAAATAATAATATTATTATTAAGAAATTTAATACAAAATAATCCAAACTTAAAGGGGTTTATTGTATTTAACCCTTATGAAATTCTGGCGCCATTTGGATATCAATTAGTCTTCGAGCAATATTTTACCATCAAACTATTCTTTTGTTGCACATATTTAGTTGCTAAGATAGTTAATTAGCAAATATATATGTATATATAGTTAGTTAGTTCAAAATTAGTTTTGAGCATTAAATTATACTAGTATTTAGTATAAGTATACAAAATAAAAGGATAATAAAATAAAACTAGTGGTATCATATCCTAATGTATTACTAGCAACAATAAAACTAACAATGATTTATCTTAATGCAAAATTGTCCATTTCTTTGATCCCCTATCATATAGCAAGAAATTGCTATTCTAGTTTTTCTCCCTATACTAAATTTTTCCCTTATTCGTAAAGTTCTTTATTTCAAGTCGACACAAAAGTAGATTTATCTCACTTCATGATCAAAGAATGCTATCGATGTATTTTTAATTTCGTATAGTGGTATTTTTGTAAATCACTCTATTAAATGAGGAATTGTGAATAATGAAATTAAAATTAAAATTTTAATTAAATAAAATGTTCGATTTTTATCAACTAAACACACTTGTTAGTAGTGTTTTTAAAGTTAATGTACATTACTAGATATTGATAATTATGAATTCTTAAAAGTTTTTATCCACAATGTTAAAAAATTCTTATATAAATTTAATTTACAGTCCTATTTATATATATATTATATTCTAAACCAGAATAAGTTATGTATATTAATTTTAAAAAATGATATTAAGAAGTGGTTCGTGAGGCGACATTAACGAGATGTATGTAAAAATTTTCACAGAATATAAATACATAGTACATATTTGTCAAGATTCAAGGCTTCGTAAAAAAAAAAAAAAAAAAAAAAAAACTTGATCACATGCTATAAAGTCTTCCCAAACACATTCCAAAAGTCATTATTCTAAGCGAGGTTTGTAGGGTGGGTCCAGCCATGGCGGCATACTGGCATGAGGACCCTACATTTTGCTTTCTTCGACTGAATCGTGAAACAAGTTGCATCAGGTCCCCAAGACGTGGCCGCGGATTGGAGACTTTAACATGTCTCACAACCAAATCGATAGGTGAAGTTAGCACATCTTCACACACAGTTGTAGTTTGCTTTCTACGTGTAAAATATTCTACTGTGTACCACTTTCACTTAGTGTACTATTTTACCACCAAGTAATCGCAGTAAATCTCGTGATTCTATTGCTGAAAAATGGGACGAGGATGGGGAGACTGAATATTTTACAATTTTTGATGATTTTGTTGAAATTTTTTCTTTATTATAAATTAATATATTTACTGCGATTAGTTGGTGCCATAATAGACACTAATATTACAGTGGTACCTCGCTTATAATAATTATTTTAAATATTATTTAAATTTTTTTAATAATTATAAGACTCGATTAATCAATCGATCAAATAATTCGATTGAAATTTAAAAATAAGTTCTAAAATTATTAATTAATTTTAATTTCTAATTGAATTCGAAATAAAATTAAGATACATGTTAACTAAATTTAAATTCAATAATCTATTTAGAATTAGATTAATCACATTCGCCAATTAGACCCATTGTTATTGGATTAAAATTCTTTATATAAAAATTTAAAACCCTATCTAATACAAAATTTAACTAGCAATAAAATAATCTATAATTTCATATTATCAAAACTATATTATACTTGAATGGATGTAATGTTTTCTTAGTACTTTATATATATAAAGTATACAATAGGATTAAAATACATAAATTGTATACATACATGTATTTGTATATTCGTTGTATGATTAATTTATATGCATAAATTGCATACATAAGTGCATTTATATTCACGTGTACATATATAAGAGTATATATTTATTTTATAAATAAAATTATAGTATTAGTTTGTAAATCCATATTATATATAAAAAATATACTAGTAAACAAGATGCAACATTGCAAGTTAACTACTAAAAATTTTCCTTAAATGTCAAATATCGAATTGAATTAAATGTTAAATTATTAAATTTCGAATTAAAAACTGAATTCTAATTTTATAATTGATTTTCGATTTTAAAATTCAGTCGGACCAATTTATTAACCGAATTTCGATTGATCAATTTTGAAAATTCAATTTAAAAATAAAAACGATTGCGAATTCGATTAACTAGGTTCATACTCACCCCAAATTAATTAGTACAAAATATTATAACAATCGTATTGTATTACTCTAAATACTAAACAAAGGTGTACAAAAGTTAAAAATATGTGCTTAAATATTATCATTTCTAACATAATTATGTCTTTTAGGTTGTAGATGATCTTCTGTTCCAATTTGAAAGTCTTACATTTCTTAATTTAAAGAATTCATTTGAGACATTGGATAGCCAACTAAACAAAACCTTCTGTTGATCATATTGGGAAAAAGGAAGAAATGATGGTTGTGAGATTATTAATCTAGATTTTAAGAAAGGTTGTTGACCGATCTAATAATGTGGTTTGGACATTGAAAGTAGGTTAAAAAAGAAAGGATATTTTCTACTTTTAATGGTTTTTTTTTTTAAAAATTAAATTCTAATTTGTTTAAAAAAGAATTTTATAAGGGCAATGTTGGATTTTAATTTCAAACGTTTAGCTTGTGTCATCAAATGGGTTTTTTTGTTACTAAAAACTATGAAATAGGGGATTAAGTGTAATTTTTAAAACTTGAAAGGAAATTTCTGTAGTTATTGCTAAATTTTAGGGGAAGAACGTGAAATCATCCCTTCAAGATATGATTTAGAATATATGAAATATTCATTTCAGTAGTTTTTTTATGCGATGCATGTGAAATAAAAAAGTAATTAAAAAATGTATTAAGAAATAATTATAAAAAGATATTTGAATAATGATTAATAACTTGTTTAGCCAAACGGATTATTTTGCCTCTTAAATGAAATGCTTAGTTGTATTCATTAATTTCTTTTCCCTTTCTGTTAAGCACAAAAGTTATTATACATGTACTCTTTGAATATGGTAATTCAAGCAAAAAAATGTTTTGACTGTTTGTCACGTAGACTTACCTACTTAAACACGCATGTTATTTCATTCTATAGTTGAGATGACGAGTGATTATCATTTGTAAATCGAAGTCTAAAACACATAATTGCCAGCTCCAACCCAGAAAACAAAATAAAATTCTCCGTTTGAAAATAAATTATGAGCTTTTAAACATTGACAAAATTGTAAGCCGATCAAAAGAACAAAATTTTCAGTTTTAGCTTTGTGTTATGTTAGGGTAGCTTTGCAATGCAATGGCAATGGCAATCATAACTATAAATTTGAATTTATATCTTATATATTCTAACTACGGGACAAGGATCGTCTCCATTTAGAGATAAATAAAGAAACTTTATTTATTCTTAAAAATAAAAATTTAAAAATATTTTTAAAAATCAAAATCGTTTATAATTCAGATCATATTTTATATAAATGACTTGCAAAAAACGGAAAAAAGTAATAATTTTTTACCGTTTGATTAAGCAATTTTAGTTTGATCATCAAAATTTTGAAAATCTTGCATTGTTTAAATGTGATAAATAATTTAACGGTAAAATTTTTTCTGAATGAATTTAATTTTGAGTATGATGATCTACTCAATGAGATAAAATTAATGATATTTTCAAATTATTTTCTTAAATTTTAATTATTTAAATATAAAAATGGGTAAAGAAGTAGAATAAAAGAAATAGATAGGATCAAAATCCCGGATAAAAATGCTTGCACATATCTAATTTGTTCATAAAGAAAATTGTTTCCTGCAATACATAATAATAAAACTTGATGCAATTTGAATATTTGAATTTCATTGGAAGCGAGGCATTAGAAGAATGTTGAAAAGATATATATACATATAGATTAAAGGAAAAAGTGGAAGTTAATTTTATCATAGTAATCAATTAAAATATTGAGAAAATAGTGAAAAACATTTGGAGTTATTCTCTTTCTTCTTTTTTTTCAAACATTGAACAATGAAGAGAAGAATGTATATACAAATTATGGTTATAGGGTTTTTGCTAAATAAACTCGACATCATTTTATAACCGATTTAAAAAAAAAAATCCAGTTACAAGAAAATGCGACTTTATTTTGGGGAAATTCAAGACGCAAGGGCATGATGTAAGTCTAAGTTGTCTATTTCTCACACATATATGCCCTTTTAAAAAAAATGCATATAATATAAAAGTTATAGTATTGCAATAAAACATGAAAAAAATATGTATAGAGGTATTACCATCTTTAAAAAATAACCAAATATAATCAAGTATTTATATAACAGATACAATATTGATTTCGTTTAAATGGTTACAGTTTTCACAAAATATTACTCTAGTAGACAAGACATACACTATGTTTTTATCTTAAAAGTTATTAACTAAAAAAATAGGGAAAAAAATTTTAAGAGTAATTATAAGAGAAAGTTTTGAACTATTAACTACAAAATAGGAATAGCAGATAATGACACACCAAAAGATTTTGATTTTATATATTATATAAGTTGTTCAAATATATGGTAATTTTACAATTATTATTTAAATATATTTTTAACTAATTTTTATTTTACATATATATATAATATTATATTTTTTAAAAATTATTACTATATTCTTTTAAAATAATATTTTAAATAATAACTATTAAAATAAAACTAATATTGACGTCATTTAACTTAGCACTTTTACTTCATCACTTGTTAGATTAATATTCAAAAAGTTGTTGGATGGATAAGTTGTCGTAAGACATTTACTTGGTGTAGGGTAGCTGTACTAGCTAGTACTCGAGGGTAACACCATATAGTGGATCGAAAAATTTTTATATAGATTCGATTAATGATAAATAAAATAAATTTTTTAATTCATATTTATTTATATAGTTTAGAATAAATTTATTTTAATAAATTAGATCGATGTGAATGAATGTAAATCAACATATTTATTTCACTTACTATAAATCGAATTTATATAAAAAAAAATGAATCAAAAAAAAAATTTAATGGATCGATAGACCGTTCGCGACAAAGCATACTTGGAATTTTTTTTTTGAAGGAACATATATACTCGGTAGTTGGAACAAGGTTAACTTCGGTTTGGGACTAAATTAAGAGAACTAGAAAAGCATAAAAACCAAGATTAATATATAAAACTGAGATAGTGGCATTGTTTGGATAGCATGTCCTCTTTGATTATTTTTGTAAATATATTTTTTAACTTTTTATCTTATTTACAAAATCATATCATAAAAAGTTTTTACATATTTGAAAAATAGCACCAATAATTACTTATAAACAAAGTATACACAGAATTAATTTTTTATCTTACTTGTATATCTTATAATATAAATTAAAAATTATGAAATAAATAATATCAATTAATTAAATAAAATATTATAAGATTTACTCGTTACTAAAAAAAAAGTATGCACGAGAGATTCAAAAACGAATTTATTTAAATTTTTTTTTAATATAAAACGCCGATGACATAGAGGGTTCTCTTCGTAATTATGACATAAAAAACAAGAGACACGTGATGGAACATAGGTCGGGGAGATCTGAAAAATCGGTACGGATCCGACGTGACATCCGTGTCACGTAGGGGAGCAAAATAGTCAAATGGGTGGGTACACGTGGTTGTCTGGCATTGTGCGTCGTGAAGGCGACGTGCCAACGCGTGGAGCTGAGGTTTTGGATATGGTTTGGTTTGATATTAGTGGGCCCACGAGCTCCTCAGATCCTCATGATTTTGACTCTTCTTTTATTCTTCCTTCCTTTGCTTTTGCTTTTATTTTCCACGTCTCAAGTTTATCCACAAGTGGGCTCTTCCTCGATCCAAAAATAAATAAAATTAATTCGATTACAAGTAATTCACAATAATAAAATTAAAATCAATATATTACAATTAACCTGTAAATAACGAGATAAATATTGATATTGAGTATTATAAATTTGTAATTTAATCTATAAATGTACAAATTATACTTTTATAAAACGTAACCAAATGGTAGTGGCAAGATTATAGAATTTTATTCAAAAAAGACAACAAAAAATGGGCGATAAATTTTAATTTTATTGCTAGACACGCATAACGACACATTTGTTTCACGGATTAAGCGTGCTAATAGACAAATTCAGATTCGTAATCACCTATATTTCCTTAATTATTTTACTTTTTATAGTTACTCACATTTATGAGTCTAACATAAAATAACGAAAAATTTTATATTTTTTTGGAAATCATTCTCTTATATTTTAAATATTTATACAATACAATATCACGTATTTTAATAATATATATTATACAACTTTTTAAAATTAATAAAATGATTCTTTAAATTAGACGGTAAAATCTCCTAAAATAAGATAACAACACGATGGGAGGTGAAATAAATAATCTTGAAATTACTAGTACGAACGAGGTAAACATTTTATTTATTTCTTTTCCAAACATGAATAGGTGTATTTCTTTAATTTAGTTAGTAGTACGAGCGAGGTAAACATGAATTAGCTGATTTATTTTCTTTAATTTCATATAGTCCATGGGTCTCAAATGTTCTCCACGAGAAAATGTGCAGTCCCATTGTGTTAGGTGTATTTCGTATCAATATAATTGCAAAAAAAATAATTTTAATAGAGTTGTCTTTATCGTGTAAAATCTTTTTCCTCTTAGAATAGTGAAACTGTCAATAATTAACTAAATTAGTAAAAGCCATGTTTAGCCTCAACTATCACTTGTCTCCATTCATGTCATGAATTAAAAAAGGGTAGCTAATTCGTACTTAATCAATTAATGAAATGGGGTTAAGATTCGAGAGATTCTTGTCTGTCTTCTTATATGCAAAGCAGCAATATGTGTACCATCAAAATTTGGAAATAATGTTCCCGGAATTGTTAATTAGTTGTGTTGTGGGGGCCAATTAAAAATGGATTAATTTTTCAGATAGTGTAAAAAAAAATTTTAAACCGTCGGATGCGAATGTAAGTCGGATATGTAAAAATAACATTTAAAATTTTAAAAATGTGTATGCTTCCACATTTAAATGTGTACCGTTCAAAATTTGGAAATAATGTCCAAGAAATTGTTAGTTGCGGAGGGCCAATTAAACATGGATTAATGTTTCATATACAAGAAAATATTTTACGTCATCACTAGGTATAAATATATGCCGAATGTGTAAAAATAAGAATTGAAATTTAAACACTGTACACGTGTCATGCATAGTTATTGAGTGTAAACAAATTTAAGTATTTCTGGTGTGAAATAAACGAGTACTAAGAATTGTCCAGCCAAGAAAGTAGGTTGGGGCTCCTATAGAACAATTTCTGAAGACTTGCAAGTTGGATGGATTTTAATTCAAGGCTTTCCAGGATCCTGGATGAGCTGAACTTGGACCAAGTATTTATAACAGGCATTGAATTCACGAGTTCCAACTTGGGCTCAATTATTGTTGTTTATTAGTTTTCAGCCTAGTAAATAGGTTCGGAAAATTTTGTAATTCTTTTTAGAAAATTATTCTCTTCTAATTTAAATATTTATACATTACACTATCCTAAGGTACTGTACTTTAAAAACTTATATTATATAAATTTTTAAAGTTAAAAAAATAATTCTTTAAAAAATACTATAAAATTCCCCAATAAATGAAAAAAAGGACTAAACGTGTTGAAGTTGGAACGTAATTACAGTTAAGTTTACAAAAAATATTTAGATAGTTTTGATCTGTTAATTAATTTATATCCTATAAATGCACTTGAGAGCATTCTATTAGAGGATATTATGGGCGTTACTTATCCAGGAAATGTTAGTATGTAACGCACCACCTTCAATCTCTCCACGGAAGAAGCCAGCTGCTGATTTTGAATAAACCCTAGAAAAACCCTAATCTTAAGTTTCAAATGTGCCCCGGGATAATTATTTGATGATGATCTGCTTAGAAGTTGGGCTGATCAGTCGTGGATCTTTGGGGTCGGGTTCGTGGGCTAATTTAGAGACAACTTTTCTAAAATTTTTACTACTCAGACTATTCTGAATGTTGGGCCACTTAACCCAGTAGAAAATAGAAATCACTCGAGTGATGTATTTTTTTTTTTTTAGATCATCTTATGTTTACATTTTTTTTTAATTTTATTTTTTGGATAATTCATTTTTGAGTTGCTTCTTCTTTTTGTTATTGGGATGTGCTCTGGCTTGTGCACACTTTTCCTTCTTTTGCACTTCAGAGAGACTACATCCCTTTTTGGTAGTACGTCCTCCTCCTTTTCGAAAAAATATAAATTCAATTTTGCGCACGAAAAAAAAAAATTATAAAGGAATTTTACACATGATAAAGTTGTCACTTTTCTAAATAAATATTATTACCTTTTAGAGGTCAACTTAACACCAAATAGTCATTCCCTTATTTCTCCACGCCACTCTAGTATTTAATGCTAGTTTTATCCTTTTAATTTCACAGTTAGAGTGTGCATCAGTTAATCAATCGATTAACCAGTTAATAGTTAATAAAATTAGAATAAATTTGAGACAGGGTTTTAAAACTTTTAATCACTTTTGATTTCAAATTTGGCGTCTAATTCGTAAAAAATTCGGTTAATTAAATTTGAATTCGGTACTCGATTTTGAATTAAATTAAGAAAATTCAATTTGAATTATTGAACCCTTAATATTGAACAACAAATCCTGCACAAAAATTTATTTTTCAAGCAAAATTTTCCTAATTTTATTTAATTTTTCCATATAATTTTATATGTTGTGTGAATTGTTATTGATATATGGTTTGGAAAAATAAGTAAAAAAAAAAAAAAAACTATATCATGTAACATTATTGAATAATAATCAATATAATTACATACAATACATAATATCACGTAACTTGTAATTATTAATAAAACACATATCACAAGATTATTTAATATGATTTATGGATACTAATTTAATAATATAAGTATGAATTAATGTACAAGAATATAACAATTATATGAATTATGTTAAAAAATTAAAACTAATTATAATTATCAATAAATATCTTTTTAGTTGAATAACAACATTTATATTTTTAGTGATGTACTATTTATAAATGATATCAAAATATTTTAATAAAACTTTATTCTTAATTATTGAATTCAATAATCGGTTTACCGAATTCGAAAACTTCTTTACTATTTTCGAATTTATTAACCATACTCATGAATTCGGTCAATTTATTTCTGACAAAATTCAAAATTAATCAAATTGAATTCGAAATTAGTTTACAAACATCCTAATCTCCGTAAAAAAATAAAAAATAAAATAAAATCAGCCATGAAAGAAAAGCAAAGTAATCTCTTGCTTTTTAATGATTTTAACAATTGTAAAATCTACCCTACATTGCGAAATAGTAGACTTGCGTTTGAAAAAATACTCTTAGCTTTATTGGTTTTCTTCACGCAACACCGAAAATGCTCTAATGGTGCAAGATGCTTATAGGAAGAAAATATGAACAGTACTTCAATCACCAATTGTTTACAAGTAGGACAAAGATAAAGGGTATATATGTACACTATCTATCATCGTTAGGAAACTAGAATCAATGAAGGCAACTATGAATCGATTTTTTCCCGAGCATCTTGGGTAAGCCAATTTGCTACGAATGGTTTATGTACAAATTCGAAGATTCATGAAGTTTCTCATTCACCATTTAAGCTTGCTGGGGAAATACTGCACCATAAAATAAACAGGTTAGAATAGGAATTTTCACCTTTTTTTTTTTTTTTTTTTTTCTATTTTCTTCTTAGTATGTTGATAGGGTGAAATTCTTAGATGGATCAACTCTGTCATAAACTCTTTAATCTAAAATTATCCACATTGCCATGGGGAGATTTAATTTTTTTTGTTAGTTTAAGGAATTCACGGCACCTACGGTAGAATTACCTATTGTGAATCGGATACACCTAAGAATTTTTCGTATTGAAACATAAAAAAAAAAAGAAAAAAAAGTTAACCTTGTCAATGAGGGATAGGTAGTAAGGCTTCACTTTTTCCACATCAATCCTAACTTTGCTCTTGCTATAGAGGTCATACTTGCTGCAAATGTGATACCAAAACATCAAGAGTAGATTATAACAAATAGTTTGGTTAATTAGTCGGTAGTAGACATTATATTAATTAATTAACTCAAATCATGAAGCAAAGTTTTTCATAATGTAATTCAGAAAGTGCTATTGAATCTTGAAAAGTACCACTCCTAGCTAAATGTTTCTATGAGATAATTCTATCACTCATTTAGAAAATTTGCTAGTCCATTTCCCTTCAGATATAGAGGTCTAAGATATTAAGGTGTCCAATAAAAGGTCTTGAATATACTCAAAAGACATTAAATTTGCATTTGTTAGTTTCATCAAGAGAGATCTTACTTGAATAGTTGAACCCACTTAAGCATTTCATTGTCCTCATCATTCATGAGGTACTTGTAAGCACCACTTCTATGCAATGCTGCAGAAATTAATACATTAAAATGAGTAAAATATTATTAAAACCATTGAAATTAGGCAGAAGAAACTAGTATTAAAATCTGCATAGAGCATGTATTTCTGATGCTAATCAAAACTAACCATAAAAGGATGTGGAATCTGACTATAAACAAAGCAGCAGGAGGGAGGGTGGTCTTGTTTTCCTTCATCACCTGTTAAAAGAAATTGCACAACAACAATTAAGCAAAACAAGTACGACCATGCATGTTTTCAATTTGGTAAGATTTGGAAGTAGTTATGTGCTAGTCACTTCGCACACGTTAGATCATCTATAAAGTAAAGACCATTAAAGTCAGTAATTCAAACTTCACCGAGATTTGGACAACATATAAGAATTGCAGCATACATACCATGTACATGTACTCGTCATGGCCCCAAGACATGGTGACATTGTCAAGCCCACATTTCTCGGTATAAATTCCAAGCTTTGTACTGTAAATTGGATTTTTTGAGTCGGGGTTGTCCTTGAAATGCTGCATCAAAATTCCAACACGTAATTACAAATAAATATGCAATCAAATCAGAGTATATATGAAAGTTTTTTAATGTATAATGTCTTGAAAAATTTAAGGATGCGAAAAACGTACCTATCCATTATTTATTTCATAAAATTTTTGGTGTATTTCTTCAATTTTATCAAAATTTTTGCATGGTTGACCTTTTAATACATTTTAAAGAAATTTATAATCCAAAAAAAAAGGTTTACTTGACAAAATCTCAACCATTCATAAATTTCTCCACAAAACGTTGCAATTTAAATCCATTGTCTAAATTTTAAATTCAATTGGTGTCTTATTTTTTTGATAAGCATTTGAAATTTTCTAGGAAAAAAAAATTCTAGGAGATTACCTTGTGATGAACTATGGATTCATCAAATGCACATCCAAGTGGGAAGGTGTCTCCTGCAATTTTGAAGAGTCAGACGACCATTATGTAATGAATGGAAATTACAGTTAAAACAGATATGCAGCAAGATCCCCCCTCTAACAAAATATGACCATTGACTAAAAGCCCCAAGTGAAGGAAAAAGAACTAAAACAACAAATAAATAAAATTAGGGAAAATCGCCAAAATAGTCCCTCAACTTTTGCACTTTAGCCAGAATAAGATTTTCCCTCAACTTTCTTTTTAGCCAGAATTGTCCTTCAACTTTTTTTTTAGCCAGAATAGTCCTTTAACTTTTATTTTTTAGTCAAAAAAGTCCTTTTATGGTGTAGTCACCATAATTTTTTTTTTTTTTTTTTTTATAAATTTCACATGAAAGGACTATCTTGACTAAAAAATAAAAGTTGGATAACCATTTTGGCTACAAAAAAAGTTGAGGGACTATTTTGGCTAAAGAAAAAAAGTGTAATTACTATTTAGCGATTTTCCCATATCTATTAATTAAGGAAAAAAAAAAAATAGAGATACTCACCCACAACAGACCATTGTGGCTGCTCTCCAAATTTGGGGTGTAAGAGAATCTTTCCCAGGTCTGCATCAATCACCCACAAAACAAAAAAATCATGTTCATGTTAGAAAAACATAAACCAATGAAAACGAACAGATTTTTTATGTCACATTCTATGTCAATCTCCTATCTGATGTAATAATTGAAAAAAACATTTAATATAGAGGATAAGACGGGGACTATCAACATGAGAATACATATATTAATTAATTCCTTATTGCCATGCATTCATGTAAATTCTTTATTAAATGGTACCATGGATGAGTGCAGTGAGATGCAACCAATCTTGATCTGGGTAATCCCTCCTAATTGCTTCGGCAGATTGTAGAAGATGCTCGATTTGAGGTTCATCTAGATCTGGATCACTTTCATCAACGTACTCATTCAACAGTTCACAGCATTCCCATATGCTCATCTCTGCCTTATCATGCTTCCTATACTCCTCTTTCTTCTTTTCTACCTATCAATTAATTAATTATTATATCATCAACCACCATAAATTAAAATTAAAATCACACACCAAAAAAAGAAAAACCAATAATTACAAAATTAGCTACGTTTCCCATAATTAACAGCATGATTTTTAAAGGGACGATAGAAGTTTTCATAAATATTATATTGTTTAAAATCTTACAAATTCATAGGTTTGGTTGATATGATTAATCCTATAAAATTCTTCAACGTCACCAGCACTTCTTTCGCTCTCTTTATCATAATCCCTGAAAGAATGACCAAAAGCATTGCTATCTGGAACCACAAAGCTTTCTTGATCAATCTTTCTCGAAACTTGCTCTTCATCTCTCTCCTTATTGCGAACCTCGATAATTGGACCTGATCAACCACAATATTAAACAACATCCCGTTAATACAGATGTTCCTAACGAAATTATAAAATTTTCCTATACGGTAACTAAAAAATACACAAGACATGAAAAGAATTGTTATGTTACATGGTACCCAATTTTTTGTAGAAAAAAAAAAAAAGTCGTAGTACCTTGGACAATAGCGGCCATTTTTTTTTTTTTTTTTTTTTCTTTCAATGAGAGAGAAAGAGCAAGTAGTTAGGGGTGATACAGAGAGAACGATTAAGTAGTGGAACTTAATTAGATAGAGAGAAAGAGGGGAAGATAATGTGATTTAGTAATTATAAGATTAGCACAAAATTTCGTTTTGTATTTATACGGAAATTGAGCAATAAAATCGGGATTGATGTTGAGAATTGAGTCGAAATAACCAAAACTTGCGTTTCTATATAGTCCATCAGGATTTGGGGTTGTGAGTTTTTTCGGGCCCTTGAGGTCTGTTGACGGACGTAATAGGTTAGCTAGTTAGTTAAGTGGTCTTATCTAATCTAAACTATTAATTTTTGAAAAAAATAAGTTTTAAAAAAAATCCATATATATATATATATATCAAGAATTCTACACTCAATTTTTGGGGAAAGTTATAAGAAGTTGACATGTAGCGTATTAGGTAAAGAAAAATTTATTTGGTAAAAAATTAACTACTTAATTAACGAAATCTTACATTTAACTAACTTTATTTTTTTAAATCCTTATTTTATCACACCTTTTATAATTATTTTTTTTTCAAAAGGAGCTACAAAATTAAAATCATATTATAAATCATCATATAAGTATCATTATTAATTATAAGTTAAGAAAATAAATATTTTTTAATTATGAAAAACTTTTATCTATATGTCATGTCTCATTAAGAAATAAATTTTAGATATACCTTTAAGTAATAACTTTCATAAAAGTAGGAAGATATTTAGCCTCATTTATATCTAAATAATACCATTCTTACAACCTAATTACATTCACTTAATATTTATCAAAAAAAAAAAAACTATAATTTATTATATCAAAAAAGATAAAAAGGTTGTAAGATCATTTTTTTTAACATTTTCTTGCAACTTTATATTTATTGTTATATATATAGTATAGATATAATTTTTTTTAAATTAATAATATTTATTTTTCTAACCATTGTTAATAACAGATAATTATATTATGATTTATAATACACTTTTTGTTTTAAATTATTTTCATATAAACAAGACTACATCGATAAAGTAGACTATATAATTTGATGAACAACAATTTTTTTAGGAAAAAAGTCGACAAAAGAAAATTAATAGAAAATAGACAAAATAGAATATTTTTCAAGAATAGTCAAGAAACTTATAAATCATTAAATTTTTATCAAAATTTTGGACTATCCGTAGAAAGAAAATAATAAGAAAATAATAAAAATTTATGAGAAAATAAGAATAAAAAAGTGGACAAAAAGAAAAGAAGTAATCTTTCTAACACAAAAAAAAAAAAAACACAAGGGGAAGATATTTTGAATTAGTAGTTTCTACGGATAGTCATATGGTTTGTAGTTTGTAAAGATGATTTGGGATATATATCTTACAATATGAAAAGATAAAATAAAGAAAAGAAAGACGTTTAAATAAGAAATGCAAATGCAGAAATACATTAAACCCATGTTTGGTACAGGAATGGGTTGTGATGGAAAGATCATTTTAGGCAGAATCGTTTTCTACTCGGAATAAACAAAAATACTTATTCTTAGTTCAATGTTTGTTAGTTTAAATCAGAATGGAATATGTGTTTTATTTCACATTTAGTATAATTTTTTTTAGATGTTAAAAAATAATGGATTTTAAATAAATAAAAAAAAAACTTTTCTTGTTTTTGTTTTTATTCA
This sequence comes from Cinchona pubescens, assembly GCA_025175665.1. Classification (NCBI taxonomy): domain Eukaryota; kingdom Viridiplantae; phylum Streptophyta; class Magnoliopsida; order Gentianales; family Rubiaceae; genus Cinchona; species Cinchona pubescens. Next base: position 690,365 of record JANKKI010000283.1, read on the forward strand.
TGAACTATTTCTATAATTAAGAAAATGATGTCTTTAAGGATTTTGTGTTAAAACTAAAAAATTATAAAATTATATTAATTTGTTTTTTACATTTGAATAATTAAATTGTACAATTTAATTATTTGAATGTAAAAAATTTAATATAATTTTGTAATTTTTTAACATTATATTGTATAATCTAACTACTTTATCTTAATGATAAAAAAATTATAGATAACTATATTATGCATACAAATAATTATATTGTACAATTTAACAATTTATCCTATGATAAAAAATTAAAAAATGTATTTTAAATTTATTTTACATTCAAATAATTAAATTATATAATATCTTATGTATTTTAAAGCAATAAAATTACAACTATGTAACTAAAAATTGAATAAAATTTGAAAAAAATTAAATAAATTTAACATCCCATAAATTTCTCTTGTTAAATTGAAGTTGGAAAGGACTTTCCTCAAATTTTTTTGAGGAATGACTTTCCAGGATATAGTGGGAATGATTTTTCTTTGTGGAATGACCTTTCCAACTTAAATCTTCCTATACCAAACATGAAATGGAAAGAATAAGTTGGAAAGGCCATTCCATTCCATCCCATCCCATTCTTGTATAGCAAACATGGGGTTAAGGGATTGGTTTCATCTAGGGAAGAGAAGTAAGAAGGAAAAATTAATATTGTTTTTAAAAATTGTATATTTAATACTAGTTAAGAATAACATCTATCAACATTTAAATGTTAATTATCAATAAATATAAAATTTGAAGAACATGCAAATGATAAATTGATTTAGTAGTTATTATTTTTTTTGTGATATAGAAGTATTATTTTTATTGTGATAGAATCTATACTATATTTAAAGAAAAACCACTTTTGTGAACAATTTTGAATAAACTATATTATATGCAATTAGGTTGAAAAAATAAGAGGTACTACATGTAATTAATTGGTACTAATATGTCATGGGTTTGATTCAATAGAAGGTAAGGGGAAGAGGTGGATTTATATATATAAATATATATATATATATATATATATATAATATATATATATTATAGGGTAGTGGGATCCATTTAGGAAAAAGAAGTCAAAGGGAAAATTGATATTGTTTTTAAAGACCGTACCTTATTAACATCTATCGATATTTAAATGTTAACAATCAATAAACATAATTTGGAAGAAGATGCAAAGAATAAATTGATTTGGTAGTTATTATTTTTTGAATATAGTACTTATTAATTTTTTTTTCATAAAATCTATACTATATCATTAGAAAAATCACTTTTTTTTTAGAAACATTGAATAATTTATACTATATATAATTAGGTTGTAAAAATAATGTAAATCAAATATATTTAGGCTAATGCCTAATATCTTCCTATTTATAAAAATTATTAGGAGTAACCCTTAAATATTATATGTCTAAGCTTTTTCTTCAAATCAATATATATTTATTTTCTTAACTTATTGTTAGTAATTGATAATATACTATTATTCATATAATGTTTTTAATTTTATAATTATTTGGGAAATATTCAATCACAAGAGAAGATATATGAATAAAGTGAGAATTTCGAACAAATAAAAATAGTTAAAGATAATAGCTATGTAATTAATTTTAATTTTTACTATTAATTATATAATTCATTTTTCACTGTCGTTATTTACTATATAAATAATTTCATTTTTTTACTACAAATCTCATCCTATTTTAATGAAAGTCATTAGGAATATTCCGTTAAAATATTATTTATTTATTTTTTCAAATGGTTAAATATTTATTTTCCAAGTTTATTGTTAATAATTGAGAATTATATGACGCTTTGTAATATATTTTTATTTATGTAGGATACTTTTGCTTATTTTTTTACACAATTTTAACATATATCAATTAATATTTTACATTTTAAAAAATAGTATCAGTGTTAGTTGGAAACCCATAGTTAGAAGGTTTACCAGTGAGATGGTTCTAAAAATAATGATATAGTTTATTTTTATGGATTTTTTTACTTACGTAAAACTTTTTTTTTTTCTGTCAATTGAACAAATAGCGTCGATATATCAGATTTTGAAAAACTTGGTATACTATAAAATACAAATAAATATAGATATTGATCTTACGATAGAAGTCACACTAATGTTTACTCTTTTCCTTTTAATATATTAGCAATATTTCTAAATCAACAAACAAAAATTAATATAACCTATGGTAACGTCAATAATAAGACATATTATTAAAATTATTTTTTAATGTATTACGATTACATAATCACTTAAAGATAATTATTATTTACATTGAATAATTAATTACGAATAAATATAAAGTTGCAAGAACATGCAAAAAAGAAATTGATCTTACAATAGTTTTATCTTTTTGTGATATAATAAATTACTACTCTTTTTGATAAATATTAATTAAATGTAATTAGGTTGCAATAATAATGATATTATTTATATATAGTTAGACTAAATATCTTCCTACTTTTATAATAATATATGTAATAGTTGGTTTTCATGATATGATCTCCACCGTTACACTGTTTCATTTTTGTATCTAAATAATAGCAACTAAAAGTTGCGTATTATTTCTCATTTAATGTATTCATTTATATTAAGTAGAAATGAATTTTCCTTATCATTTTATTGAATTTCGATCAAAATTCTTGAATTGTATGATTAATTAAAAATTTGGTAAATTATTGAGTTAATTAATTAGTTCATTATATCTAATAATTAGTATAATGATCTAATCATACTGAACGATTTACACCTAGATATAGGTTTTGTAATTGTTTTTTATAAAATGTATATTTTTATTATTATTTTTTTGAATTAAAGCCCTTCATAAAAAGTGATTATTGAGCTTAAAAACATATTTAAAATTTTATATAATTTGACATTATCATACTTTTTTTTATTTTTTTTGCACAACTTTGACATATATCAATTAACATTTTACATTTTTAAAAAATAATATCAAGGTTAGTTAGAAACTCATAGTTAGAAGATTTGCTAGTAGTGTTGGTTCTAAAAATAATGATATAATTATTTTTATATATATTTTTCACTTTTACATTAAACAAATTTTTCCATCAATTAAAACACAACATCGAATCAAAATTTGAAAATCTTGGTGTACTAAAAAAATACAACAAATATAGATATTAATATTACACGATAAAAAGTCACACTAATTTTTATTCTTTTTCCTTCCAATATATATTATTTATATCTTTAAGTCAATAAACAAAAAGCAATACAATCAATGGTGACGTCAATAATAAGACATACTATTAGAACTATTTTTTAATGTAATACGATACATAATCACTTAAGAATAATATCTATTGACATTGAGTAATTAATTATCATCAGTAAATATAAAGTTGCAAGAACATGTAAAGAATAATGTCTATTTCAAATTTTACCATGGAGATTCATATGAGAAATAAGCCATTAACAACTAGTAAGTTTTTCAGAAGATTCTACCACACAAAGTAGGTAATCTTCTAATTTACCTTTTGTTACGAGCCATGCGCGAGAAGAAAGCTTCCATTTGGTCTGCCTATTGGAGATGGTCGGACACTGTAAACACTTCCACTTTCGGCAAATATAATTGCATTCCAGTAAATGGATCTGCTCTCCAACTACATATTCGGCTCTTCTCCAAATGAGGGTTGCAGACTCTAATGCTCATTCTCTTATTTGAAATTAAGATCATCCCAATATATAGATCAAGTTCCCCATAGATTTGTACAGCTTCAAGACTTCAATAAGACATCAATATATTGAATGAACTAAGAAAAAATGACGGGAAAGAATTGAGATCTTTTATGGTAATATACACAAGTTGTGGTGAGAGGTGTGCTTGAGCCACTGTACAATTTGAAGAAAGATTATATAGGACCACTATACGAAGATGTGTATTATAGATATGTGACAAGAAATGTTGTGTGGTGGGATCCCTCCTGAAAATGGGGTCATAATATTTGAACATGAATAAAATGTGATATGCAGTCCGCAGTCATGCAACTGTATCCTAAAGAAAGAGAAGGTGAAGAGAGAAAAACATGGAAAATCAAAGTTGTGTACGAAAAAAGAAGTGAGCTAACATAACAGATTAACTCAACACAATTATGTGCAAAATTATTCAACAACTAAAGTTTGTGAACTAAAGGTCCGTTTGGTTTACGGACAGGATGAGATAGGATGTCTCATCCTCCGATAATTAATCCTAGGATGAGTCATTCTTGGATGATTAGTCTAATTATCCGGTACTTGATTGATATTGAATTGCATGAGATACCTCAAAAATAATAACTATCTTGCATTTGGTTGGGCATTAGATGAGATCGGATTACTATTTTACTGACCAATATACTCATAAATTTACACTTTATTTTTAATAATCCAATAAATAATATTCAAATAATATTAATGTAATTATGATATGCTAAAACTAAATGTGATAATTTAGTGATGTTCATCTCGACGCACTAATATGAAAAATCTGATAACCCGATCCATTTCAAACCATAAAAATTGGTTATGCAAGTCATTTAATGTTATTGGTCGGAGTACTTAAGATTAGAGGATTAATAATTTGCAACACAATATAACCCGACCCAATGAATATATTGAGTCAATTATGTATTATGACTTAATAATAAATGACTTTTACTCCATCTATACTTATTTATAGGTGCATTTTTATAATAAGCTGTCTTTTTATTTTTAAAAATAATTTTTTTTAACTTTATATATTAAAATCTAATATTAAATGACTTTTTCTGTTATTTTACTCAACTATAGGGGTATTTGTGTAATTAGGTAATCAAATTTTTTATTTTTTAAATTTTGGAATACAAAATTATTATAAATGTATTAGGTCCAATATCTGTGTAAAAAGACTAAATATCAGGTAATTTTCTCTTGACCCATTAAAATCAAGTGGGGTTGCCTATTGGGCATGTAGACTTAATACCGACCCCTGAATACCCCTACAATCCAACATAACATCAAATGATGTAGGATCATAAACTTTATTAGAGCTAAATTAGTCAAAATTTTAGTTATCTCATTTAAGCTGAGTCATCCCAGAATAACTAATTCCATCTCCCCTATGGTATTATTTTGTACCTTCCGCAAGAGATTAAGTAAGTTAGTTAGGACAATAATCTCATGTCAAAAAACCAACCTAATATAGGATGCTATGGGATTAGTTATCTAATCCTACATCATCCTATATGGACCTTAAAAGATAATGAAGTTAAGGGCAATGTTTTTAAATTTGGACCGAACTAACCTGTTCAACTGGTTAAATCGAAAATTGAATATGTTGCAAGTCTGGTAATGGCTGAAAATGACAAAAAAAAGATAAAATCCATAAAAATCGTTGAACCAGTAAAAATTTAGTTAAGCCGCGAATCGGCTTTTTTTTTTCCTTCAAACAAAATTAAAAAACTAACCTTTCTCTGCTATTCATTTTCTCTCTCTGTCTCCTTCCTTTTCTCTCAAATCTTTCTGCTCTAACTAATTATTTCACCACTAATTAGCAAAAATCCAACATCCTTTAATAAAAGAAAAGCCAAATAAATTTTTTTGTGGTGTATATGTTTTTTTCAAAGGGTTCTTACCCTTTTTGCTAGTATTAGTTTTTCTTTTACTTTACTGGTGACACGTGATGATAGTCTGATGGTGGTGTTGGTTGTTTGCTGGAGGCTTTGAAGTCGGATTTATGATAGTGATTGGTTTGGTGAAGGTATTTGGCCTCCAATTTGAAATTCGCAGTAAGTACGGATAAGGGGTTGTGATAATATTTTTGAGATTCAAATGAATTTTTGGCATCTATATTTTATGAGGTTACAACTTTGATGATTTATTGGCATACGTATCTATGCAAATTATTTTTTTATGATTGAAAAACTTGATATTATTCTTAAGTGATTGGCTCGTAACAAATTATTAAATTTTTTTTAAAAATTTTGACCTCGCATACTAAATGCGTCTAAAACTATTTTTTTTTCAAAATAGTTGTATGACTGCGAGGTCATACAACATAGTTTTAGACAAGCTATTGAACCTTGCAGTTGTGATGCTACTGAACCTTAATCTATGGATATGGGTTTTAAACTTGTTAGTCTTATATCTTTCTCTTCCTTTCCCAAACTCACAACTGATATTTAAACCCATTCTTCCCAATCCTAGCAGTGACACATCATCACTGGTCGAATCGGTGGTTGGACCAATCAGACCGTCGAAATAAGAAACTGATAAACTCTCATGTCGTTGTCTAGGTTGAGTTTAAAAATATTGGTTAAGGAAGAATAGATGCAACATTGTTAATGTATGTGTTGCATGCTCGATGTTTCTATTATTAAATCAACACGCAAGTACAATTTTAATGATAGTAAACTAGTCTATATGTTTTTTAAAAAAAATATTCTCTCCAATCCTACTACTACTCTTTAGTAAATTGAACTTCATAACTAATAGATCATATAAAAAGTGTTTTACTTGTCACTAGTCTACATGTTTCCATATTAAATCAAGTGTTAGTGACGCTTTGCACCCTGAACTAGGTGGGTAATTATATTTTACCTACTTAAACTAAAAGAATATACACTTTGTGTCCCCTCATTGATAGTATTCACCTGCTAACCACTTTAACACCATGAAAAAATCTTGTTAAAAGATTGAAATGCCCTTATTACTACAATTTTCATTTTTTCATGTATTTAATTTTTTATAGTGATATGAAAATTAGTAAAAATAAACTCTAACAGACTTCAATGTAATCTATATTAGTATATTATGTTGTAATCAAATTTTCGTAACTTCTAGAGTTACACTAGAAATTATTTCGAATTTGTGTGTTTTATAACACTTGGACTTTTTTTTTTTAAATCTTTATAGGTGAACTTTTCCTAATCATCCCATGTACATTTATATTACATCGTTTATTTTAAATGAGTTAGAATGATGTAAATGAATATTAACCAAATAGTTTATCTTATCTACCGTGAATTGGATGCATGTAAGAATTTTCTGTATTTTTATTGCCATTTTTCATCTTCAAACTATTTTGACACTTAATATGTTTTATAAAATTTTCCTACAACTTCTTGAAGCAAAATTGAAGAAGGAAATTACTGGATTGAGAATCTATCAACAAGACCATGTCATTTCCCGTTTATTCTTTGCTGGTGACTTCTTTATCTTTTGCAAAGCTACCACTGAGGAAGCAAAGAAGATAAAAAGACATTCTGAAATTGTATGAAGAAGAGACTGGTCAAGTGATAAATTTTGACAAATCATCAATCTTTGTCACTAGAAACACAACTGAGGAAATGAAGGGAAGAGTTATCCACGAACTAGGAAGTATTAAATTGGTCTTAATGGAAAGTACCTTGGACTACCGCTGGTTATTGGGAGAGCAAAGAATCAAGTATTTGCATATATTAAGGAGAGAATTGCTAAAAAGTTACAAAGGTGGAAACAATTACTGCTCAGTTTGGCTGGGAAAAAGGTTTTAATGAAGTCAGTTATCATGGCAATGCCTAACTATGCTATGTTATGCTTCAGATTGTTGAGACAGCTCAAGTAGCTTGGATAGAGCATTGTAACCTAGCTACTAATTACATAGATGAGCAAGGTGATAAAAGTTAGGGAGGCTTTGGTTTATGGGTATGAGAGGGAATGGGAATCAGTACCCGAGGAGCACTACCTGAGAATCTACTTTCATTCCCACTTGTGACATAAGTTTCAAATTGAAGTAACAATGATGCAAAGAATATTAAAATATAGGTATGGAAGAGTTAAATGTGAAAAGGAAAGTAGAATACAAATTGCTGGGAGGAGTGCAGATGCACATGCAGATTCAAGTATGAATCAAAGGACTCAAAGAATTGGAATCTCTTGTGGCGATTAAAGGTGAAGCACAAGATTAAACATTTCCAAAGTATCTGTATCAAGTGCAGCCAAGTAATGGGGACATTTTAGAAGAACTAAGAAGAGGGACGAAATATGCCATAGGTATGGATATGAAGTAGAAACTTTAGAACATATGACTTCAACTATATGGGAAGCTGCTCGTAATAACTTCTAGATGAATAGGAAGGCCTTGATGAGTGGAGACATAAATTTTGAAGCTGGTGGGAAGAATTACAGGAGCAGGATGCAGAGAAGAGGGCAGTAAACATATTGAGTTGACAGGATACATTTTTTGGCACATATGGAAAGTAAAAAATAAAGAGATCTTCAATGGGGAAAAAGACCCTTTTATGCAAATGTTGCTGAAGGCAATGAACAACTGGCTAAAGTTTTCGAGAGCTGAAAACATGGACCCAAAAAGAAGCAGACAAGAAACGGAGTTGCAAAACAGAAATGCAAAATGGTCAGCCCCTGAGTACAGAATTATAAAATAGTAACAGTACTGATACAGCAAGCTGTGGAGCAAGTATGAAAATAGAACTAGCAGCTGTAGCAAGAGACTAGAATAAAAATGTGGTGAAGGTGTGCCCATTTATGGACCAATAAAAGGGTGATGCATGGATAGACGAAGCAGTTGCAATTAGAAATGCACTGTTGCTAGCTGAGGAGGAAAACTTTCATATAGACAAGTGGAATCAGACTGCAAAGGATTCATGGATAAACTTAATGCAGGAGATGTAAATGATGCAAAAATTGGTGTGATTCTGGAAGAGATTTTACAGATTTCAACTCAATTTCCAAGCTGCTTTTTTTCATTTACCAGAAGAACATGTAATATTCTAGCTCATCATGTTGCTAAATTTGCTACGAAGTTAGCTTTTGATGCGAATTGTGAGGCCTCCTTTCCCTTGTGACTACTTTTAACTTTTACCACTAGACTAACATAATGATTGATTTGATAAAATTATTATGTGAAGCACAAGAAAAAGTTCATTATGAAAAGAGAGAGAGAGTTCAAATTTAAAAAATAAAAAAATAAATAAATAATTAGATTCCTTTGATTTAGCAATTCATATAGTTGTGGACCCAATAGCTAAACTCAATCCAAATTTCAAAGCAAAATGTCCCTGAACTTTTTTTTTTCTTCAAATCAATTGATAATTGTATTGGTATATGGTAAAAAATTAGAAATAAAAAGATAACTATCCTAATATTTATGGCTTCGTTAGCCACCCGAAAAGGGGAAGAAATTTTCCCACATTACATTTCTTTTAAGATCTTTTGCAAACTAAGCAATTTTGGTGCTCAACGTACTATTTTTGTTGCAAAGTTTAAAAGTAGAATGATGAAACAATAAATTCAAAATCAGAGAATCTTCAATCAAGTCTGCAAGAACATGATGATTTGCATCTCTATCTATGAGTTTATTCATGATCATTCTGTTCTCTGACTCCAACTAAATGTTGCTCCATTTTTATTCAATTTCTTTTATCAGAGTTGGTCTTATAGCTTCTGTCATAACAATTTTCCATGCATCTTTTCATCTTTCTATCAGTTGAAGTGCTTCTTGCTATCCCTATGTTCAGTTTTATAACTCTTGGATCAGGAGGTTCCCACTTCCAATTGGCTTATTTATTATGTTCCGTGATTGTTGCCATAATATGTTGTGACTATTACCATCATCCTTATTTTTTTTATCTCCATGAGCTTGTGCTACCAATTCTATCAGATAGTGTAGACCATCAATCTTCCAAAGTTTATCAATTTTTTTGCAGTAGTAGAATAGGTGCTCAATTGAATATTCTTTGTAACCACATAATTTATATTTTGGTAATTCCATCCTTTATCCTTTTGTGAACTATGTCATTGACTGGTGGGATTTAGTTCAAAAACATCCACAAAAAATGTTTATTTGATATTTAATGTTGAGCCCATAGAGAGGTTTTCAAACTTTATTTCTTTCTATTGAGCTTGTTTCATCTCTCATGTTTCCTATTTTCAATTTTTTCGCATGTTATAGCCATAATTGACTAAATATTGGCCATTTATATTGGTATGCCAGTAAAATCTATCCTTGTTCCAGCATAGGCTGATAGGATAGAAATATGAACAATTTGTCTTGCATACAAGTCTTACATGCTCATTGAAATGTTGCTTGATTAATTATATGTCCCATCTAAAGTCCGTAATTAGCTAGTCTACGGTACTTAGATTACACTCATGTGGTCTCACTGAGGAGATTTTACCAGGCTCAGTAAAGGGATCCACCTATCATTCTAAATGTTAACTGATTTTTCGTCTCCAACTTTGAATCTCATTCCTTTCTGTAAGTCCTCTTTAGTAGACAGGACACTTTTTCATAACCAACTAGCATTTATTGGAACTTCTATTTTGAGCAATGGCACATTCTTGAAATATCTAGTCTTGAGGACTTTGCTAACAAGTAGGATAGGTTGAGTTAGAATTCTTCATAAATGCTTTGCTAATAAGGCTGAGTTAAAGCTATAAAGACACTAAAACCAAGCCACCCTTCTCTTTTTCTTTTGTTAATTTCTAACAAGACATCCAATGCACCTTCTGCTCTTTATTGTTTGAAACCCACCACAATTTTGTCATTATGATGTTGATTTCATTACACCATAGAGATCTTTTGAAAGTTTGAAGCATGACATAGAGTAAGTAGACATTGCCATAACTACTGATGTTAGTTGCACCTCTTTACCAGTATTACTCAAATGTTTGTTCCTTAAACTCTTTAATTTTTCATCTTGTATGTGACTGATGAACTTGAAAATTTCTTTCTTACTCCTAGTAATCATCAAAAGTAACCTCAAATATTTTTCTTGGGAGACCACCTTAATGTAGCCTAAAGTATTGCATACATCTCCTTGACTCGATGAGTTGTATGTATACTAAAAGATACTAAACACTTTTCGATGTTTATCATCTAACCAGAGGCAAATTCATATTTTTTGAGTACTGTTCCAGGCTCCTCAACCTCATCTTTATGGACTTTGCAAAATATCAGAGCATCATCAACAAAAAACAAGTGTGACACTGCCGGACCATCTTTACAAATTTTGACTCTAGTTAGGCTATGGCTTTCAGTAGCTTGCCTAATCAGGTTTGAGAAACCTTCAACATTAACAAAAGAAATAAGTAGGGTGACAAGGGGTCACCCTGAATTGCTTCTCTTCCTAGTTTGACATGTCCTGTCTTATTACCATTGAAACTAAATGAGTAGGAAACAGAAGATAAGCATTGCATAATATAACCCATCCACTTAGAACAAAAGCCTACATTGTTAATAATAGCAACAAGATAAGGCCATTGAACCCTATCATATGTCTTAGACATATCCAAGCAGTTCCTTCTATGCCTTTTATTTTTTAGATAGTGCATGAATTCATGTCCAATAGCCACATTATCAAAAATTAGTGTGCCAAGAATAAAGGTAGCTATTACTAATACACAGATTTAGAACATTTTTAATCTATTGGCAAGCAACTTTGAAATAGTTATATAAAGGATAAATTACCGTAAACCCCAATGTACTATTTCCTTATGACCCATAGCCCCTATATGTTTAAAAATATATATTAAACCCTAATATAGTTTACCTTAAATGGTAAAATAGATCTAAATAATATATCCATCTAATTTAATGAAGTTTGATATACTCACCACCTATACAAGTGTTTAACGAAAATTATTATTTTTCTTCCAAAATATTACTTGTTATGACCGAAATACCCATTGTCTTCCTACCTTTTTAAACAACCGCCACTATTACTATCTTCAACTACCACCACTCACCACCAACACCACCAATCCCTTCCTCCTCCAACCCCTTACCTCTACAATCACCAACCCCTTCTTTTTCCTCCAGGCCCTCTCCTTCCACTTCCCACTACCCTTGTCTTTCTGTTCCCTCTTGTTCCTTTCTCTTTCCTCCTAACCTCTTTCCCCTCCATCACTACCTTCAACCACCTCCATCCCGCTCCTGCCACCCTCCCTTCTCCTCCCAGCCCTTCTTTCCAACCCCTATAAGCTCTCTCTCCCTTTGCTCTACTCTAGGCTCTCTCTCGCTGAGCACAAATAGAAACCCAGCACTGCACAATTTCACACACAAACTTTGTATTTCCCAACTCTATCAGAATCAAAACACCACCTTACTACATACACATGCATTAACAACTTACAACTCGGGTTGTGTACCATAATTTTAAAGAAACAGAAAATGAAGAAGAAATAATGAACTTTTAGCAATCTTTTCACCTTTTATTTCCTCTGCCTTTTTTTTTTTTTGGCACAAAAATAACTGTCCAATCTTCTATGTGGTTCACACGAAGTGAACTTAAGATTGAGGATATAAAATGGATGTTGGTCGAACATTTTGTGCCACATGTAAATGCAATGATGTGAGAAAGTTTGTATTTCAGAATTTATTATTGCTCGATGAAAAGTCCTAATACATCTTTCAATTTTGAAGTTTGATTTTGCCCATTTTGGTTATTTTTCTTAGTTTTTGAACAATTTTGGTGTCAGATTCATGTTCCTTGTGCAAAAATGAGTCCGAGGTGTGTTTGTTTATCTGGAAATCTCGTCGAGAAATTTTGCCATAGCAGAATGAGGAGGGCGATGGTAGAAGAACGGTAGTATATGGTGGAGCAATGGATGAAGGACCAAAATTGCTAAAGAATTGTGTTTAAGGACTAAATTTGCTAAGAAAAAAATTTATAGACTGTTGGTATTTTAAGAAAAATATTGAGGATCTAATTAAGTCATTTGCTACACTTTACGAGTTGAAGAAATTTGTTGAAAATAGGTTGCAGGTTATGGGTAGAGAGGTAATTTTACTAAAATCCGTTAATTTGGATAGATTCCATCCCCTTACCTTTTGGGATAAACTATATGGGAGTTTAAGATATATTTTTGAAATACATAGAGATTATGTATTAAAAAGGCATACCACATAGGGGTTTACAGTTAGTTACCCTTGTATCAACCATATTACATAGGTTAACGGGCCTGTAAGAACTTTAAATTGCTTAAGGTGTAGAATGGAAAAGAAATTCGAAAATTGAAACTTTACGTATAATTACATCAGTATTAGTATATAACGAAACTCAAGACAAACTATAAAAACTTGAGTTGCTCATGGTGAGTGACTAGAAAAAATATTTTGGAACTTTTATTTGTTAGAGGGGTAAAACTAAAAGAAAATATTTAAGTAGTTTCGAGTTAGGGGTAGATCTGTAGATCTTGTGATTATTCAAGAAGACACATGTGGCATGTCAGCATAACCTACATGAAACATTACGTATGGGTAGGTCTATATACCAAAACTAACCGAGTATTTCTCAAACTAAAAATATTTAACAACTCATTTTGATTGACAGAATTGGACGGAAAAGAAATAATTGAGAAGGAAATATTCTTACTTCCTTACTTCCTTCATTAAGTGTTTGTACCTGGAAAAAAGAAAAAGAAATGGAGAATGTTACATCCCTCCACATGAGTATAACTTTACAGAAATGACAAAAACCATAAAATCAAATGATAAATTTTTTTAATATTCCAATTCTACCCCTTAAAACACTAATACAAGAAATTTTATTTTATTTTTTATAAGTCCCTAATCTTTTGATTTCTTCGCTTATAAGTTCCAAATCTAGTTTCGTTTCTTTCCTAAACTATTAAGTAAGCTTAGCGAATCGCTTAGGCCGTATTGACCTTTGGCTAGAGATAGGAAATCAGTGGGAGCTAACACAAGTTTATAGTATTATATCCTCACGTCACCCCAGCATTATCCATTTCCCATGAAGTACTTTGACGTGATGGCCACTTTTCCTTCTCTTTCTAGAATTCAACAAACACTTCTCTTATAGGTTTTAGACTGAATCTCAAATGGGGTTTCTCATTTCACCCTTCTTTTTCCTCCAACAACACATCATCATTATATCATCTTGGCCCTTCTTCTTATTTTCAAGTGAGTTTTCTTTTTCTTTCTTTCTTTTTACATTGTAGTATTCTTTAACCTTAATTGTATTAAGTTTCATAAGAATCATGAATTCTTTGTTTTTATATAGTAGTGTAGTGGTTTTGCAATTCTTGAATCACTTATATCCACTACATATAGTTACCTAATTATTTTTGTAACCTTACGAATGATGTATCAAGCTTATTTGTGTATTCAGGTATTGTGTAACTTTATTAGTAGATACTTAGTATATTTTTAGACATATTGCGTATGTGTATCACGTATTAGAAATTATTGTGTATTCGGTAACTATGATTTGCTCTTAGTGATCATTGGATTTGGATTGTCTTCATTTCTTTCCTTCAAATTATTTGTCCATTTACTTATATATATATATAATTAATTTTTTAAGAAACTAATATGAATATACCATTAGTTTTATCTCACTGAGTAGATCACCATATCCAAAATTTAATTTGTTAGAAAAATATAAGCTTTGAATTGTCTATCACATTTCCACGGTGCAAGAATTTTCAAATTTTGATGGAAAATATAATTGCTTAATCAAGCAGTAAAAATTTATTATTTTCTTTTGATTTTTTCCAAGGCATTTATAACAAACATGATTTGAATGAACATGTTTTGATTTTTATTTTTTAAAGGTAAATAGGGCAACTTCCATTTGCCCTTAAATGGAGAGGATCCTTGTATGTCTCCAAGCTATGTGGTGTTTATTGATTAATTGTGTCCTTAATGTAGATTTATAGTAGGTAAATTTACATTTTCTAACAAAATACATGTCCCTGAAAGACAAACTTGAAAAGAATAGTATAAGCTACTAGTACACTAGATAAGGAATTTTGGATTGGAGAGGTAGGAAATTAGTTGTTGCCTAAGTGTTTGCTAAGATGTTTCCAGCAAAATAATTACTAACTTATTGGAGAAGGTCAAGTGCGGTTAGTTTGGACAGGCATTTGATGCATGTCGACTTATATCAGATAGATAGTTTGTCGAAAATGATCTATGAAAAGAAGAATCCTAGAACAGAGGCACCTATTTTATACCGGATAAAGCAAATCTTGGTTTTTGTTTTCCTTGTGATAGACCTGGAAGAGGGGATAGATTGTAAGTATTGTTTTTGGATTATGTGGATTTAACATAGACACAAATATTTCATGGGAGCAAATCGTGCTACCCGAGCCCTGAAGGTCGATTACTCTGGTGAAGTGAATGTCATTAGTGAACAGTTTCCAATAGGGCCTTTATGTTATTTGTGTATACTAACATTCTTTAAGCGCCTTGTTAGGTATAATATTCTACCCTTATTAGCAATTATCCAAATTCTTTTCCCCTACATTTTGCATGATACAATTTATGAGGTATTGGGTATTTTCATGTCTACAACATCTAGATCAATGTTTAGCTTTCTAGAAGTTACAAAGTTGTTTCCCTTGTCTTTCGGTTGCTATTCAATTAATATTGCCTTTGGACAAGAATTTTGCTTTTTGTGGAACAAGATCTTTGGTGACTAAAGCGAGTAGTGGCCCGCTTATCAAGTAATAGTCCCAATGTCATCTTACTAACCAGACTAACATCATAGTATCCTTTCAGGAATGCAATATCAGTAATTATTTTGGCATTAGAGTAACAAACAGTAGATCCAAGTTTTGCAAAATTGAATATGGCTTGTTGCTATGGAATGTAATCATATCAGTCTATCTGAAAAATAAAAAGAATTTGCTTTGATTTCCTTGGTTCTGCATAGCAATAAATTTCTTGATTTCCTAGAGTCTATTTTTCTAGATGTCCTATGTCAAAGCTCAAAGTTAATAATTGGACAAAATGATAAAGGAATCTAATGTAATTGGTGATTGGTTTTGTTCATCTCATGCTTCTAAGCCTATGTAGTTAATCTATGTTAGATAACAGTCTTTTGTTAGTTGAGTTAAAGATATGTAGCTTCAAAGAGTTTTGTACCATCCTGACATTTCTATTAACTTTTTAACAAGTTCTTGGGGAAAATTAATTTCCATAAAATTTTTTGTAGAGATATAAAGGTTCTTGACATGAAATCATCTGCAAATTCTTGTTGTATTTGCATGTGCTGTTTTATTATCTCTGTTTGGTATTCCTTCGGGTGAATTTCAAATTTCAAGCCAAGTTGCAATACTCTTGTGTTTAGATTGCATGAAAATTTTGCTTTTTTCTTTTTGGCTTTTGATTTTTAAACTTCACTCAATCCCAATATCTATCCAATGATTTACCTACTCTTGCAATGATACAATTATAGGCCGGGAGGCTTTCAATGACTTAGCAAAAATGTCTTCCTGTTCTGTTGCCTGTGAGAATTTTGTGATTTGGTTAAGTGATCCAATGAAAGCCGAAATGTGTTTGTCAGCCACACAAGACAGTGAGAATGACAACTTAGAAACAGAAGACATGGAGGTTTCTTCCCCTTTTTAACAATTGCTGAGTTTTCAGTGTAACGTAAGTATCATGTTCATCATTTTCTAAACTTATCTTCCTGCTTTTATATGCTATGCTTAACAAATGTAGCTGTTCATTAAGGAAGAACAGATGCTCCTACCATAGTTCATGCAATATGGTTCACAACAATATCTGAAGATTGAAAAAGAAAGACAATTCAAGATATCTTGCAAGTTTATAAGGTGCTAAAGCATTACAATTTGGTTTATTGCTAAAAAATCTTAATGTATTGGAGGAGACAATTGCAGATATTGGGGTCTAAGGTTGGAAAGAGATGTTATGGTGAAATATGGAAAGGCATGGAGCTCTGAAATTATTCTAGACCTGTTTATGTAGGACCCTTAAGCACTTCACCTTATTTGGTTTGTCTGATGCACCTACTGAGCATGTTGAAGATTTTGTGGGTAAGAAGGTTGTTCACTCTGTAAAGAAAGAAGAAAGAAAATCAAGAAGATAGAGGTCATTGGATAAAGAGAATGATAAATTTATGCAGGAAAAGCACTCAAAAAACATGCTAAAGGACCCTCAAAAGGCTAAATTTTCTTTTGGGAGGAGACCATCAAATTATAGAACTAGAAGACTGAAAATTGCTAGAACTAAGGCAGAAATGTCTTAAGGTGTTAAGGTGGTTTCATTGTCTTTCATTGAATAACTAATTTGTGCTTCTCATATTTGACGTGGTGCCGAGGAAAATACTTTTGACATGCAGCTGGTTTCTGAGCTTGAAAGAATCAAAACAATACTTGAAGCGAACACTGGTCAAGATAATAAAGCAGTTAGCATGAGTAACTGGGCAAAAGCTACTCAAGTTGATGAGAAGGTGTTGCAGAAAAATCTGCAATTTGGTTGGTATTGCAAGGGTGAGCTTTTAAGAAGTGCTCGTTCTTTAGTTTTGTATATCACTAGAAATTACAAGAGACTGGGAGTGGCCTTTGAAGATCTAATTCAGGTTGGTTAAATGGAGTTTATTGTATTCAGCTGTGTTTTGGTATTGTTCATTACCATTATTCTCTATTCCTCTAGTGAAAGTTTTAGTTTATAACCATCATGATATAACTTGTGACTGAAAATGAATCCATAAGCCAAAGAAAGTTCTTCAAACTTGACTTGATTCTTGGAAAGTGTTAAAGCTCTTACATAGCGAAAACTTGCTCTACATGAATAGATAATGAGCAAATAATAATCTATTCTGTTTATGTTTGTTAGTACTCTAATTGATAAATTTATTTCGGCTCTATAAATTGATAATACCTTAATTTCATTAACCTACAGGGAAATTCATCTCAAACCAGTTTCTAATAATGAAACTGTGATTGAGTTTCATGAGTTCTTATATTTGGCGAACCATCTAGATTACCAATCTTGTTCAATTAAAAAGTTTTATTGATGATTAGTGATTATAGATTTGCCTTGCATTTGAGATCACGACTTACTGTGTATTTCGTTCTGAAAAGTAAATGCTACTCAACAATTTGTTGACCCAGTTATTTCAGCAATTTGTTTTGCCTTAATATCTTTCAGTTAAGCATTTCTTTGAGCAGGCATTTGTTTCCAATAGCATTATTCTGTACACCATAGACATAAACTAAGAGGACAAAAGTTTTCGAAAGTTTTGAAAGAAATTGACAAGTTTGGTCGCCTTAATTCATATTCTCATTAAAAAGATTATTTATAAAGCACAGTTTCTATGTTTATCGAAGTCGAAAGCTGGAAATCTTGGTGTTCTACAAGGAGTTGAAAGATTTGATCACACATGGAGATACAAGTTCTCAACCTAAGTTTCAATATTGGATAAGGAAATCAATGTCAAAGATGGTAGCATAACATGCAACGGGGATTAGAATTCTTGTATGCAATTTTTGTTTTCTTGATTGTCTCTTCTTTCGAAAATCCATACAAGGAGAAATAAATCTGAGCCTCCACTTCTTTGTTATTCTGATCTTCTTACAGTCGTTATTAAGCAAGGCAATAAGTCAAATACAAAAAGATCGAAATCTCTGATGAACAACCATGAAAAATATCCGGATGTTTAATGAAATTGCCAAGTTACTGGTCTCTCTATAGTTAAAATTATGTCAACCAGCAAATGCCTCAGGATTATGAGTTCGATTGATCAGAAAGTGGGAGACTTTATCAGCGCAAAACTTTTGGTATCTATGGCATTCTCTGTGTTGCATAATTTTCTTTTCTTGCAGTTGTATCTTTTCTTTTTTTGGATCATAAACAAAGGGATTATTTATTTTAGAAGCTGTTTACATTGCCCATTAGAAACAATATCACTTGGTTCGGCTATTATCAAAATGGTTGTTTGAGGGATCCTATTAGGCGTGGGGTGGAAGAGTAGGGGTGTGTTCTCTTTGAAATCATGTTTTGCACTGTAAATCAGTACGTTGAGCCATAGAGGTATTCATGGGTCAGATTTTTGGATTGTAGGGTTTTTGGGTTAAAAAAATAAACCCAACCCAACCCAACTAATATAGCAACTCAAATAAAGCCAACCCAAGTATTAGTCGGTTGGGTTACTCGGATTTTCGGGTTATTCGGGTTAAAAATTTAAATTAATAAAAAAAATTATAAATCTATAATTATAAATCCATCCATTAAAAATATATCTTTGGTCAAAACTAAATGGTTATGTCAAGAATAAAAAGAAAAAAGTAAACAATATGATAAATTAGATGATATTTCAAAAATAAAAAGGAAAAATAATATAAGGTAGATGAAATAATTAGAATAAAAATTAAAATTAAAAAAATATAATTGAATTTTTTGTTATTCTGGTTATTCGAGTACTGGGTTGGGTTTTAAAATAAAACCCAACCCAACCCTACTAAAGTCGGGTAACCCGATAACCCAACCCATTTAGCCCCAAATTCATTTGGATCAGGTTTTCGGGTTGGGTCAAGTTTGAACACCCCTACTGTGCCACATCTGACATGCCAGACACAGAAAATGCCATGCTTTCTAGTCACTTATGAAGAGAGTAAGCAAAACAAAGTTATTGACATCACCATATCTTTCGTGAACTTCTTGGAGTCAAATGATAACATAAATCAATTTTTGTGCTTTTTCTCTAGTAAATCAATTGTCTAGGAGTAAGAATGAAAATAGATTTCATGTACTGGAAAGAAAGGTGGTTTCATCTTGAAGAAGTGCTTTGCTTTTCCCAGAAGGATGCATGACATAATGAGTTTAGAACAACCTTCTTCATCATGCATCTCCAAATTTCTGTAAATGCATGTTGACTTAGATTGGCAACAAATGGTATATAGAATTGAGTTTTACGTCGTGTCAAGTGGATTAGAACAACTTTATTCCATAGGCAGGAAATAATTTTGATAATTTGATGCCTTGAATCACATTTTTATAATCCACAAAAGCATTTTTTCAATGATGGAATTGTTAGTTTTCTATTGGCCTTGTAAATCATGTTGCAAGAAGTTATCCGAGATACATTATTAAGTAGCCCAGAAGAAGCAGTGGTGAGACAGCAAACAATACAAGACATCTATACCCTTTTGAAAGAGTTAGAGCCACAAGAAAGGCAAGTATTAGTCCTAAGGTTCGGGCTTAGATCTCATCAGCATAAGTCACTTGAGGAGATTGGGAGGCTATTTTTTGTAAGCAAAGAGTGGGTAAGAAAAAATAGATAAGAGCTCTGACTAAATTAAGAGAAAATGATGTCTTTCAAAATTCAAGTCATTATTTGCATATGTAGCTACAATTTTATGAACCAACGAGATTGAGATTTAGTCATCGTATTCTTGTCAACTTGCTTAAGCTGTTCAACAATTTGAACTGAATACTGAAAAGACTAGGAGTATTTGTTTCCCATGACCTTTGGCTGCTATATGCTCCAACTTCGAACAACAATTAACAAAATTGAGCAGTCTCTATGCATTTTGTCTGTCTAGTACATGAACATTACAGATAGATTTTCCTTTCTTTTTGTTACTATCGTTTTTTATCTATTAGCCTATAAATTGATAATTTTGTTCCCTAGTTGTAATGGATAGGGTAAATGGTATATATCTTGTTGTTTTGTCAATAGGCTTTCGGGAAGTACTTCCTTCAACATTAGTGGACTTTCGATACATATGCTTCTTGCTATAAAAGAGACATACAATTTCTCAAGAATCTCTAAGTGAATAATCTCTTAGTTTCTGTTCAATTATTGGTTACTATTTTTCCCTTTTTCATCCATTTTTTTTATTTTATTTCTGAGTATGTACTTGTATCATAATAGGAGATATAAAAGGATTCCAATGTCTGATTCTTCTCTTATGAATGGCCTTTCTTTGCAGAGTAGCCACAAAAAATAACCATATGTTGGTCTCAAATTGTGTTCCATTCTAGATATAATATTTACCTTGAACAAAAACAACTCTAATATTTTTGTATTGCAAATGTGATGCATTCCTAACAATCAACTGTTGAATCCCCAATCTAGTTAAGATGGTTGCAACTCATAAATCAAGCTTCAGGTTTGGCTGATGGTCAATAGGACAAATCTAATAGTAGTAAAATTTAGCAAGCTCCAATATTGGTTTATTTCCCCTCCAATACTAACCATTCTCATGTAGTATACCAAATTTTAATGCCTTTAGACTGTATTAATTTCCCTTCATATACTCTAAATGCTAGACGTATGTAATTTGGTTTACAAGTTGTATTACTATACGTGACACTATTCATATGGTGAAAAAAATTAGAATAAAAAGTAAAACATAAAATACGTGTGACCAAACGCAAATATTACTACACAGTTTCTTTCCTCTCCTTAAAATAAATGCTGGATTTTAGGTGTGCATTGCATTTTTATAATGGCATGCACTAATTTATTTAATTTTTCGTATTGCTTTTCTAAAGATTATAGTTACAGAAATCTTAACATGACATTTAATTGTACAAATTAGATATTGAGAACAACAAAATCTTCGATCCAAATTGAGTTTATAATGAGTACATCACATGATTTTTGTTCATTATTCTGACCTTAGTTCCTCATAAAGAGGAAGCAAAGAATAAAAGTTATTAATACTTTTTGGGAAATCCTAGAAATATTTGCTCATTTGGGTGTCATTTTTTTCTAAATTTCCATGCCCTCGGAACTTGTTTGTCCCCATGACATTCTATTCTATAAGCAGTAATCCTATAGGATTATGCTCGTTAAATGTGCAATACTTGGGAAGGAAACTTGACGTCAACTTCACATGCATTCATCTTTATTCTTGGTTGGACTTAACAACAATTGTTATTGAGAATTTAATCAGTCATACTACTATTAAGGATTAATCTTTATAATCTGGTTACTATGAAACAAAACAAATTATATCAAGAATGTAAATGTGCATCATGTAATTATTATTTAAATTTAAATATTAATTTTCATATTTGATATGTATTTTTTATCTTATAGTATAAAAAAATTGACAATAACAATCTAGAAAAGATTAACACTTCAATAGAAAAATAAGTTATAAAATTATAAATTCAAAACCATTTGTCATAGGTAATTCATGTACTTAAATCATATTAAATACATAATCAACTATTAATTTTAAATATTTGATCAAAATTCATTCCTTGTTTATTAGATTTAATGACACATGAATAGATTTGTCACTTGTATACATGTACAACTTCGTATAATGATTAATGCATAGTGTTTTGCATTACTTTCTTTCCAACAAAATGCAAATTTTGAGGAAGTTTGAAGGGTTGCTAATATTGGAAGCTAATCTATTATTAGTAAAAGTTGTTGGGACGATTTCAAACTTTGCAAGATTTTGGAGGGTCATGGTCCCTTGATTGACCCTTTAATATTAGCTCTTTCTTGAATTGTTAGAACAGAAACAAAGCAAGTTATATACACACACACACACACACACACACACACACACTAACTAGCAAAATAACCCATGGTATGTAAGAGAGGAGGCATAAAATCTTTATAATGATAAAGTTATTAACTAATGTCTATCTATTTTTGTAGTTTAAAGAATATTGATAACAAAAGTAAAATTTTCTCTTATTTCAACCAAAAGAAACAAACATTTACTTTTATATCTTCATGGATAAAGAATAAAAAATAAATATCGGAATAGATTACTTTAAGAGAATCTCAAATGTGTATAAGAATTTACCTTCATGGATAAAGAATAAAAGGAATAGATTAGATGTGTACAATCCACTTAAAAAATCAGAAAAAAAAACACACACACACACACAAAATATCTTGAGAGAATGCCAAACCGAAAATAAAAATTACATGATGAAGAAGAAAGGAAGTAGATCACAATTCTGCAAAATCATGATTTTTGGAAGAACTCTGTACTACAAAACCACAAACTCATTTAATATTTACTCAATAAATCAGGAGAAAAAATATGAAAAAGTGAAGAAAATGGGAGGGATAAGAGAATTTAGTCTTTTATGGAAAACCTTTTGAATTTGAAAAAAGATAGATGGATAAGTAGATTGAGAGATGGATTGAGTTTTTTATTTTTTTGAATGTTAATTATTATCTAGTTTGTTGTATGTTAAAAAGTATTAATTTGTTAATTAATTAGTTAGATGATAGGTAAATATAATTGCCGATAGATAAGTACTGTGTCAAAAAAAAAGAGAGTAAATTATACGATATGATAAGCTAGACATAGTGATTGTTGTTAAAAAGATTTAAAGTTACCGATAAATAATTATTGTTGTGAATGAAAAAAGAATTAGTTGTAAGATATAATTAATAAGTTAGACATTAGTTAAATGTTATTTTGAAAAAAAAAAAAACAATTGTTTGCTATGATTAAGGTAGATAAAGATTTCATTTTAATTGAAATTTGTTTAAGATAGAATAAATTGGATCAAGATCTTTTTCAAAAAAATATAACTGTAACATTTATTTTTTTCAAAAAAAAAAAGTTGTTAATAATGATTACTATTAGTAGTTTGATAACGTTAGGGTACGTAAATGGTTGAAATTGGTTAAAATAATTTTTGTAAAAGTTCATATATTTTTTAATAGTTCTGCATTATTTTATAGACATTATCTATGTAATAGAATTAATATTGTATTTTGTTATGAAAAATGTAGTAAAAAAATGAGCATGACAAATGCCATGAAGAAAGGTAGATATAAACTTTTTTTTTTTTGTTTTTTGTTAAGGGACTAAATTTTTTGTGAATATAAGTGGTATGACAATATAAAATTAAGAATTATCTTTTAGAATGCCTAATTAGTTTGTATTCATTTTTCCGAATAAAACTACTTGATAGTTGTTAATTATGCATTTAAAATATTTATTTTTATGATAAAAAAACTCTTTTCTTTTTTTTTTTTTTTTTTGCAAATAAGCTAAACTTTTTACGGATATAAATAGTTGAACTATATAGAAATTAGAATTATTTGCTATACTTTAAGATAATTAATTTGTATTCATTTGTTCTATGAAATAGCTACTTAATTTGTATGTAGATAAAGGCAAGATTTTAAATATTTAAGCCTATATTAATGTTTTTAGTTAATTAGTGATAGAAAATAAGTAATATATATATATACACACGCACACACATTCTTTTGGTAAGTGTCGTCTTAAAATAAAATAAAATAAAACAAACTAAAATTATTAATATGATGTAACTATAAAGTAAAGAGAAAAATAAATGATTGACTAAATCAGTATTTAGTATCAACATAAAATTTTTGAATATTTAAAATTTATTAAGCTTGTTAAAAGCAAAATCATTATAATTTTTGAATCAATGATTAATAATTAATTAGTCATAATATGTTAGATAGGAAAGGAATAACAATGATGCCATGTATCATCCCCTCATCACTTGTGGTGAAAAGGTATTTTGTTATAATATATATATATATCCCTCTATCTGGTAACTCAAACTTATAACTAATACGTCACAGAAGAAATTTTGTCTTACCGTCTAAGTTGCAGTTCGTTAGCAAAATTTTTTTGCTAATTGCTAATTGGGGAAAGTTTGTTCTTTTAATTGGTGCTTTATTTGCACATGATTTGGGAGGGAGTTTTTGTATTTTGCAAACTTTTTCTCCTTTTAGAGATCATTTATTTATTTTTGGTACATTTACATGACAATTGAATAGAACTTGTACCCATTGGTGAACAATCAAAGCCATATCAGATATAAAAAGGAGAAAAAGTGACCTACCAACGAAGCAACTGACATAGCATAACTACAAATTAACCTACGTTCGCCTCACATGCATAGACAAAACAAGAGAAGCAACCAATATCCATGTCGGCTGAAAATCAAGTGTAGAGGAGGAAACAAGTTTATTTGATAGAACAACAAAAGGAGAATTAAAACAGACAGATTTGAGGAGTGTATAACACTTTTTTTTAAATTTTAATTACTCCCATTATATACAATAGTTTGTTCTTGAGTGTCAAATCTGGACACAATCGACTTTTAGAATATAATGATATTAACTGAATTACTCCCATTACTTTGAAAAAATCTGATAGCAAAAACCAAAAAACTTTGATAAGAGCAAAATGTTTTAGTAAGTTTGATATTGAAGAACTTGTATCTATAGAAGAAAATCATTCTTTTGAATTGGAATTAAAGAAGCATCATAAAATGTTGCATCTCTTCAAGAAAAGAAAGTTATTTTTTATGAGATATGGCTTTTCAAAATTGGAACATTAAAATCAGTTTAAAAACTGATTTTGAAAGTTAAAATCAGTTGAAAAAACTGATTTTGGAAGGTTGAATTTCCTTTATTTTATTTTATTTTGATGCTTCTAGTTACTTTGTAGATTTAAAGTAACACAACTTTTCTTCAAATACAAGTTTAATTATTTATATAACAAACTAAGTACTCAACATTGGCATGTGCACATCAATAATTGAGAAATATATGCAAAATTCAATTAAGAAAGTTGGTAATTGTCAAACATTGGAACAAGAATGTGATCAACAAGATTAATTATTGCTTATATTTTAGTTATTGAATTATAATAATATTAATTCGAACAATTTTTATGTGAATCTGATCTATATTAATTATTTTTCACTTATAAACCATGCCATATAATTTGAACGAGAACTGTATAAATTTTTTTATATCACCCCCTTACATCATTATGTATAATACATTACTAGTATAATTTTTGTTTAAATCATACTATCCACAATTAAAATTGTGAATTAAATTTATATAAAAAAAATTTCGACATCGTTATCTTTAGTATACTTTTGAATGCGTAGTTCTTATTTATTTTTAGAATAGTGATAGATCAAATCATCTCAAATGAATGCACAATAACGCGAGAAAAGAAAATTCAGAATGCAAGTTGGTGCATTAAATCAATACGAGGACAGTACGTGTGGGGGAATCATAATTAAATACACACAAACAAGGTAGGCAAGAAATTAGTGGGCTTTGTATATTTGGACTGAGACCTAATGACGAAGACTCTATTTTTTTTTTTTTTTGAAACTGGAAATTTTGGTTGTAAATGTGCTTACATTCATTATCGTACAAGTTGAGGACAAATCACTCTCAAGTCTGACTAGTAGCAGCTAGGGCTGTAAACGGGTCGGATTCGGGTCGGATCTGGTATATCCAGACCCGGATCCGTTTAATATTACTAGTTCCGAATCCGGACGGGTCTCCAAAAAGTATATCCGGATCCGGATCCGTCGGGTTTTGTCGGATCCGGGTCTCCGGGTCTTAATAATTTTTTTAAAAATTATATGTCTGTCTATTACAATTTATTGTGTTTTTTTTTTTAATTATACAAAAGTATTGAGTTCACAATTAATATTTATGCATGTATTTTATATTAAATATAAATCACATGGGCAATTTACACAACATATATGTATATATACATATAAAATAACACTAATATACAATAATTTTATTATATATTAAATATTTTAATCGGATCCGGGTCTTAATCGGATCAGAACACCAAGATCCAGATCCGACCCGTTTATTATAATAATTAAACGGGTTCGGATCGGATCCGGGTAATCGAAATTTGTCATAGATCCAGACCCGGATAAACGGGTCCGGATCGGGTCGGGTCCGGGTCTAGACCCGACCCATTGACAGGCCTAGCAGCCACGTTTCAACATGTTGCAGACGATGCATGGCTACATAATCTCAGGGTATATATATATATATAAAGGGAAGAAAATTTATATTTTTTCTTTATTGAAATATGCTTGTCACAATATAATTTGTCTGTCAATAAAAATGTATTACATGATCTGATTTATATACATTCAAAACAATTATGTCTTCCTTAATAATTTTTAATCTTATACGACTCATTATCTTCGTAGGTTCGATAAGCTCAATAAATGAAACTGTTTAATTTGAACTTTGAAATACATCTATTATTATTTTAATACTTTAGGTAAACTGAAAAAAAAAAAGGGCATACTTTCTCAAATTATCTACTTTGATTTTATTATGTCCCACCAATTTAGAAATTTGTTGTTGGCCATTGAGATATGTGCTAATAATGAAGGTGCTTTAAGTGCCAATAATTCTTCATTGAATTGGAGTAACTATTTGCATATCCACATTGAAATGTGAAATTGATATGACAGTCTAATTAAAAATAAAAATATCTCGCTATTTTTAATTATTTAGTAATTTAAAATTTTAGAGTGAATAATAAATTTTTTTTTATTATATTGATCCTTATTCCCTTGTCTAAAAAGTAGTAATTTTGATTGCAAGAAAAGTATTAATCGTGTGCCAAACCAAACCCCCCAAAAAGAAGAAAAAAAAAAAAAAAAAAAAACTAAGCATATTCTACCTACCTCACAGCTAAGAAAGATCTTTTTGTTTGTAGTGTGGGGATTGAGTGAGCAAATGCTAAATGGGGTAGTAAATTACTCAATTATTACTGCACTAACATTGAACATGTGTCACCATCTTTTACCACTGAAATTCATTCGAAATGTACCCTCAAAGGAAAGGAATCAAAATCAAATCAAATGTGTACAGCGAAATATTTAGATCCGATATTAAATTTCATTTGTAGAATCTAAAATATATATTTAATTATATATAATAAATGATATCAACGGTTATTAATAAAATTTTATAAAAATTTTTAATGAAAAATATTGAGATAGATCTAATTTTTGATTTCATCTGTAGATTTTGTGATCAAAATTAAATTTTAAAAAATCTTACTTATATCGGCTGATGTCGTGAATTTTTTAAAATTTAATTTATACCATAAAATTTACAAATAGAGTTAAAAATCGAACCAACCTAAATATTTGTAAATCCTAAAAACCTTCCGGTATCCTCACGAGTCATGCAACATCCAATTATTGTCTAGTCACTAGGTGATGTGTCCACCTAAACAATTGAAGCCTTTCACTTCTTGTGGTCTCTAATTAGTAGTAATACATTACACAAGTCATCTTTGAATGTATTTTGCCAAATTCTTTTGTATTATATTGTAGGTATGACATTATTCTACATCTCATAACCTCTTATATACAACACAATGTCAATAGTTTCAACAATTTGTTTAAGAATATGATGATGACCCGCATTATTAATTGCCTCGACAATTAAAATGTTAATAAAGTAATAATCATAATATGTAGTGAAAATGTTAATAAAAAATTGTACAAAAAATTTAAAAAATGACATAAAGAGTGTAAAATTACAAAAATAACCATGTACACGGATCAAGTTATAGATTATCGACCCGTTACTCAACTCGGTAATCTTAACATCTAACCCTATAATATTAACCGGTTTGAATATCTTATTTTATATATTGGAATGAATCAAGTCAATAACTTTTGTAGGTGCAATAGGAAATGTGGGACACACTTTTACCGGGTCCCAAATAATCAAATTATACAATTTTTATGAGAGTTGTCCTCTTCATATAGTCACCATTTTTTAAGGTTTAATTACAGTTTGTCCCTATAATTAGGAGACAATTATAAATTACTCTTTAAATATTTATTTTATCTGCCAATTATCCCAAATATTAAATGAAGTTAAAATTTTCATTTAAAGGGAGTAGTGAAATGTCATAATTGCCTTCAATACTTCAATTACCTTAACCAACATAAAATTAGGGTGAATTGCATTTTGGTATTTGATTTTATTTTATAAGCAATTTGTTATTCAAAAGTAACAATGTTTTTTTCATTTAATAATTAATTCATCACTTTGTATTTAAAAAATCACATTATTTGAGTAAATATACTAGTTTGAGATATACTCAATATATATTTTAAATAAATTTAGAATAATAAATTTAATTTATTAGTATCCCTTTTAAATTTAAGAGAAAAAATTTAGTAAAGAACTTCACAAAGTGTAACTAAAAATATTGAGGCCAATTATGACATTTCACTACTCTCTTTAGACGAAAATTTTAACTTCATTTAATTTTGGGGGACAATTTGTAGATAAAATAAATATAGGGGACAATTTATAATTGTCTCCTAATTACAAGGGGCAGACTGTAATTAAGCTTTTTTTAATGGTTGCTATACTAAGCAGACAATTGCTTTCCACAAAGTACAAAGAAATATGGTCAATTATCAAAATCATGTGGCAAATTGTCATTACTTATCGAGTACTTTGCTTTTGGAAGGTAAGAATGTTGATTATGATTTTGTTTTCATATACATAAACAATCAAAAGAAGTGGCAATTAGATTAGGAAAATAATTTGTGAGACTACAAACTCAAAATTATTTGTGAAAATCTATCAACGTAACAAAATCATGTTGAATAATCAATTACTTGATTTTAAATATTTAGTCTGATTTTATTTATTTTTTATAAATTTAATAATATATCAATATTTTTGTCATTTTATTAATTATTAAGTATAGATACACTAGATTGTTAGATTATTACTCAAGAACAGCAGATATGTAACTTTATCATAGAATAAAATTTTCTATATTACTCATGTACTTTTCATCCATTTAAGTTACCAATTGAAGTCTCAATGTAGGATATCAAACTCAAATTTGTTTGTACATAAATCTTATTAAAGGCCAGGTTTACCAATAGGATATGTCCACTTGATTTGCTCGAATATTTGATTTTACTCATTATAAATGCAATGATTGTATATTAATTTGGAGAAGACGGTCTGCTTTAAAATTGGAATCAAATGGGATTTTTGTTTGGTACACTGGGAATTCCTCTCTAGGCTTTAAATTTAGGCCGTGCATTATTCTTTCGTGTTCATTTTTTTTTTCCTTTTTTGAATGTGGGTAAATTGTAATTAAGGTTCAATTTATTATGAAGATAGATATTTAACGTATTTTTGTGGGATACTCTTATTTTAACTAATTCTTTTGGATACTCGATATGTGTGTACAATTATACGAAAAGAATAAAATATAAATTATAAATTAAATAAAATACAAATCAAACGAGAGGGTTTTGGAAAATTATTGAATTCAAGAGGAGTTATAGGAAGTTGAAAGTTAGTTTTTTTTTTTTTTAATTAAACACCAAAAATATATATTATACCAAAAATTGCTCCCTGGTTATATAAGTAGTGATGATAAATATATTTTTCTTAAAAAAAAAAAAACAGAAATATTGATAGCAACGGAACTAACAGTAGTATTAGATTTAATAGTGGCAAGATTCCAAATATATTTTCATATATCTTTAAAGCTCTATTATTTTCTTAGGCAGTGACATATTCTTTGTACACTATAAGAAGCATGCCTTATGCCAAAATAAAAAATGAGGGTCAAATACGATCTAAATAAATGACTAATGGGGCCTTACACATAACTATAGTTGGCTTAGCTTTTTCCTCATGGATGCAATGAACATCTTTAATACCATCTAATTATTTGCATTTTGAAGTTGCAAATTATATGTTAGCTAGCAACTAAACCTCTCTTTTTTTTTTTTTTTTTTGTGATATCTTTGTTTTTAAGTCTTGGTACTGAAAACTACAAATTATAAGATTTATTTTGTTAAGAGTTTTTGTCTTCAGTTTCTGTACCAATGTCATGTTTCCCTATCTAGATGTTTAACACGTATGCTCTAACTTATGCATATCAGTATCATGTTAGGATTTTTTTATATGAACAAAAGTCCATGGGTACCAAGACATAAAAATGGGTTTACCACAATTTTTGTGTCTTGGATACACACGAATTTTTGTCCGTAGAATAGTGCACCGCATGATATAGTACGCATATCACATATAAGTTATGAAATAGAAAATTAATACAAGATCATACGTAATATTATGTCTTCTTATAGTCTAAATGGTTTGATATTGAAAATTAACTACATATACAAAATTTATTTATTTATTTATTTGATAACAACACACATGAAAATATGTTCTTTTCATAGTAAATAGACACTTGAAAGGTTAGTAAGAGGAGAATGAGTAATATCAACCCTTTTTATGCCTTCTTATTTTCCTTTTCTACCATGTGATGTTAACACATTGGGAAACAATGCTAACAATTTCAAGCACAATCATGTTTGAAGATATAATTTCTTTAGAGGTAATATCAGTTCATGATTAATATACTTTCTCAACATTTCAATATAATTAACATCCAAGGAATTGGTGGAGTAACTTGCAAAATTAGGTCCAATATTTTCCTTTTAAGTGTAATTCTGGTTTAATTAGCATAAAAGATTTGATTAATGGATGTGAATTGAAACTTTAGATAACAATTCTTTTTTATCTAAATTTAAATTGTTAATTCTGAGAATTTGAGGTGTGATTTAACATAGGAAGCTTAAGCATTATTGCAAACAGAGATTCTAAACCCAATATACTAGAATTGGAATTTACCTTCTGAATTTGTTCTACTTTCTTCTTAAGTTAGGGACTTAAAAACCATAAAATCAAACAATTCAAACATACTAACTCCATTGGGACAATAACTTTTTTCCAAATTATATTTTGTAATTATTTGTAAATACAATTAATTATATATAATTATTTTTTTATCTTACATACATCACAATCTGCCCAAAGTAAAAAAAAAATCCCAAATAATTATAACTTTTTTTTTTCTTTTTCCCTTTTTTTGGATAAGAAAAAAAGTCAAATTATCTTTTAGATTCCCAAAAAAAAAAAAGAAAAAAGTGAAAAGTCATCACAATTTCTAATTAGTACAATTGCAAAGCTTTTGACAAATGTGATACCACGAGTCACATCTAGCCTTTGATCTCAATCTAGCATTATAGTACTATAATCTTTTTCCTCATTAATTAATAATTTAACTTACTAATCTCTGCAATTTTTTTTTGTCTGTGTGTTGGGCCCTTTCTCTTTTTCCTCTCCCCATTTTCATTTCCCCCAAACACTGCTTTACTTCCTTCCTTCCTCACTACACTTGCCTTTGCCTCCCCACCACCACAAAGGGAAAAAAAAAAACAAAAAAGAAAAAAGAAAACCCTTTTCCTCTAGGGCTTCTTTCCCTAAAACCAAACCCCCCAAACTTTTTTATTAAATTCTCAGAGGCATTTCATCAAACACCTAAACTGCACCCCAAACTGAACCAGCTTTTCTGATGAATATTCCCATTTCCATCCTTCAATGGCGGCGTCTTCACCTTTCCACACGTTCACTTTGCTCTTAGAATTGCTAATAATAATTGGTTTTTTCAGTTGCGGTTTTGGAACTTTTTTTCAGGTCCGAAACGCCGGTTTCGACGACTCCGATTTGCTCTTGTTTCACCAGGATTACTCACCGCCGGCGCCGCCTCCACCTCCGCCGCATCCGCCGTCGGTGACTTGCGAAGCCGATCTCGGAGGGGTTGGTTCGTTAGATACTACTTGCAAAATAGTTTCTAATTTGAATATCAGTGATAATGTGTATATACAAGGGAAGGGGAATTTTGTGATACTTCCCAATATTACAGTGAATTGCAGTTTTTCGGGTTGTGAAATTGTGATAGATGTGTCTGGGAATTTTAGTTTGGGTGAGAATTCGACTGTTTTTGCGGGAACTTTTGACTTGAAGGCGGGAAATGCAAGTTTTTTTAATGGGTCTGTTAGTGAATACTACTGGGTTAGCGGGTGATCCTCCGCATGTACAGACTAGTGGGACACCCCAGGGATTTGATGGTGCTGGTGGAGGGTATGGGGGACGAGGTGCGGCTTGTTTGATGGACCAGGAGAAGCTTCCGGATGATGTGTGGGGTGGGGATGCGTATGGGTGGGCTGCGTTGAAGGAGCCTTGTAGCTATGGGAGCAAAGGTGGGACAACGAGCAGGGACTTGGATTATGGTGGGGGTGGAGGTGGGATTATTAAGTTGAAAGTGGGTAAGCTTTTGGAAGTTAATGGGAGCTTGCTGGCTGATGGTGGCGATGGAGGAAACAAAACGGAGGCGGGTCCGGTGGCAGCATCTACATCAAGGCTTCTAAGATGTAACTTTTCTTTGCTTTGCCTTATTATTGGGTTTTCAAGGAATGTCGACTTTAGATTGTTGAGTTGATAAGACAAAGAATGTTCTGCTTACAGACTTGCATTTTGCCATTAATACCTTTTTCTGTTTGCTCTCCTTCCTGATGTGCGTAAAGTAGTTTGTTATTGTAACTTGGTATCATGTTTTGTTGTTATATTTCATTTAGCTAATAGGTAGGTGAGCATAAATTCATCTCCATTCGGAGAACGTTGTATATGTTGGGTACATTTGGAAATTCATATTTGGAATGTTGTTATGTTGGGACTATGCTGATGAATGCAGAGATCATTTTGTTAGTTTGAGAGGTGTTAGTAGAACTAAATATGATTGTGAATGGTAGTTTGAGTAACAGTCATTGGTGCCTAGAAACCTCTCTCTTCTCGCTATTTTTGGCAGTCTACTTTCCTTTGCTGTAAGTATGTGTTGCAACAAAATTTTTGGAGGGGGGGTTCTCGTGCTGGTCTAATATTATGGATGTTATCCTTGGAAGTTCATCAGCACAGACACACACACACATATATTTCGGTTTTCTTTTCGCTCCTATTCTTATGAAGTTGGAGATGGTTCTTGTTATTCATTTTTTGGAGGGCAAAAAATATATACATATGTTCTTCCTGAGGTTTTGGATTTGATTGCCAATTTTTAAATTTGAAGTATACCATAGAACTTTCATTAGCGTAAACTGTAACTTCCTTCTTTTCATTTTCCCATTTCACGAGAGGGAATGAAAAGCATGAAAATTATGTTATGGGTTTTCTGGTAGTGTCTTTGTCCACATCTTAATAGAATTAAAAGGAAAAATGGAAAGTGACAACCTGTCATAGATCCGCCACCTGGTTACCTCAGATTTTTTGGTGCCTAGAAACATCTCTCTTTTGTGATTTTTTGGGGGTCCCTTTCCTTTGCTGTAAGTATGTAATAAGTATGCGTTTCAACAGAGTGGGGGGATTCTTGTACTGGTATGTTATCCTTGGACATTCATCTGCATAATACACGATTTTTTTTTCCTCGCTCTTGTTCTTATTAAATTAGAGATGGTTCTTGTTATTCATTTTTGGGAGGGCAAAGTATATGTATGGCCATTTGACCGTGCTGTTTCTAAGGTTAAGGTTTTGGGACTTTGGTTGTCAGTTTTAAGTATCCCACAGAACTTTCATTAGTGTAGACGTTAAGTCCCTCCTTTTATTTTCACCCTTAATCCAGAGGGGAGTAAAGTACTGAAATTATGTTATGCGTTTTCTGGGAGTGTCTTTGTTGCTTTAACAAAATTAAAAGCAAATGAGGAAAGTGACACCCTTCTACGCCTACCACAAGCACCCGGCATAGATCCATTATGCCCACTGCCACCTGGTTGCCTTCGCCTCCCTATATGTCAGCTTGGCCACACCTGCCAATATCTTGCTGCCGCCTTAAGTGACATTCTTCTCAACTCACCCCACTGCCCAAACCACGAACCACCAACCTTATCTGCCCCCAACTCCTCTCCACCTAAGTGTCCCTGATCCCTAGTCTGTCCTGTGGTGTTTTTCGCTTAATTTATGGCTAAAACTGATGGAGGTGACTAAACTATCAAACTGGAGGGAGTTTATTGGCCTTATATTGGCTTGTTTAGCACCAGTAAATACACATCTAGGCTTAATTTACTTGCAAAAACTTTGGGATGATATTTATTGATCATTTAGGTTGTTTTGTCGTTTTAGGAAAGTATTGTATCAGGGTGCTGCTCTTCTTTCCTTTCCAAATGTTTTTAGATCTTTTTATCTCTGTGATATTTGTGTCTCTTCTTTCTATTTGTCAGTTACGAATTCTTTCATTTTGGATTTTCTTACCTCTTTTATTCAAGGACTAAGGATTATAAACCAGCATTAGGTGATCGTTTTGGTATTTTCTCTGCTAAATCCTTTTTGTTCCAGTTAGTTGAGTGATAATCAGGCCTGGCTTTACTTTGGCTTTAGTGATATAAATGGCTATGCTCCAGTTTAAGCTAAAAACTTCACCCAGTTGATGGTAACACTAACAATTTGTTTAAGGTGAGAATACCTCAGAAAGCAACTAAGTTCACAGTTTTGTTGTATGATTAAGTCCAGTAAAGAGACAGTAAAAAAAACAAAAAAATGAAGTATTCAGGCTCTATCACCGTGTCAAATTTAAATGGTCAACTTAGCATATCTTAACAGTAAAACTGGATTTTTGTGGAAGGTTCCTATAGACAGTCTTCTTTTTGCTCTCAGCTGGTTAGTTTAAGAAACACTCAAGTATCTTCCAGATCATCTTATTATGTTACAAAGATGACATATGTTGTCCAATTAGTACATTACTAGTTATTGCAGCCAAGACATGAAGTTGGATGCTTTTTCTTTTGATACCATATTTTGCTCTCTAAGATGGTTTTGGACTCCATCTTTTTCTTCAAACTAGCTTAATTCTACTCGACTGTTTCCTTCTCGGCCTGAGAAATCTGAATTTGTATTACATGTATTGGTCAAATCATCTCCTTATGTTTAATATATTGAAAGGAAGTCCCTCCCTGCTAACATTCGATAGAAAAGAGGGAAATATATACAATAACCTTGTAAAATACGAAAGGAAGTTCTTGGCGATTGCATGGTAAATGTTTAGATGTTAGCATTCAACCACGTAGTCCACCCTAAAATGGTTACATCTTGGTTGCTTTCTGGACAATACTTGCACAAGCATGCACTGCCACTTATCACATCCATTCCAGTTATTTTCCCTGCATGTTTTCTCTCTCGTTGTATTTGCGTTATTTAGTATCGATAGGAGTTCTTTATAATATGGTCAAGATTAGTGATTCAAGCACAATGCCTCTTGTTCAAATTGTGGAATTCACTAATCTCCTAGAATTATAATATGGTCTGGAATTCTTTAAGAAAAGTTTACTAATCATCTTTTAATTAGTTCAAATGAGCCAAAGTTTTTGCCTTTACTTTCTCATATATGTTTTTGGTTTTGTCTCTTTTGGGGGTTCTTTTCCTTATCTTGTGAATGCAAATCAGTTTAGTTGCAGAGTTTGTACTCATGACTATTGATGGCACTAATATCCAATTTGAGATATGCATGTATACACAAGTCCCTTGAATCTGATCAGGCTACATGATGATGGTTACGTTGGATGGTATCTCATGTATCGATATGGAATGCATGTTAATTAAGATATTCATCCCTGTTTGTCTGCTTTACTCTTGTTCTGCTTAGTTATGCTCTAATATTTCAAGAACAATGAGAATGTAGATGTAATTTAAATTGCTACAACTTTTGTGAAGTGCAGGATTGGAAGTGGTTATGTCAGTACCTGTGGTGGTAATGGTTTTGCGGGTGGAGGTGGCGGAAGAGTTGCTGTTGATGTTTTTAGCCACCATGAGGATCCAGAAATTTTTGCACATGGTATGATTTGTAATTCAATTTTCTCATGGAAGTATCTAGTGAGTCTAATCTTATATCATATAAATATGAGGTGTAATCCCGACATGATATTGCTCTTTCTCTGTAGTTCTTTAAAGTTTCATTGGTTCAGTGCTGGAAAATACTATATTCATGTACAGACAAAGTTGTAGCTTCCTGGGTCTCCAACTATTTGAATGCTATATTATTGCCCCTTTTATGCTATTCAGTTTTGTAATAACAATGTTGCTGAAACTTTAGATCTTTATCTCCTTTGCTTCCTTTTTCTCTGATCTGGAGCTTTTATTCCTGTCTAATTATCTCACTCGGATATCAATGACCTCTTCCCTACTCGAATTTAGAGTTGGAGTTACAGATATATTGAATGCAATGAAGGTTCATTAGCGAAGGGTCAGCCAATGGTGGATTTTTCTACAGTAGTGTCATATGTTGATAGTGAGGAAAAGGCTAAAAAGGAGCAACTAGGAAGCTTTTTTGACATCCTACATTCCTTTGTTGTCAGTGACAGATATCTTCCCATTTTTCCATCTAATAATTACTAGAGATGAAAAATCTATATTTCTGAGATATGAAAAGAGATTAGAAAGGGGTTTGTTTCTTTGGAACTTTTGTATAGCCAAATTAACTTGTGTAGTAGGTTTTGTTCAACGAAAAAATATAAAATTACAGAAGTTTTTGTCAGGTGCGTGGCTCATGAGGCTTGAGGGATTAGAATGAGCCTCTCTCTCCTTGTCTTTTTAGAGTATAAGAATATTTTTGTGGTATATGCCTCTGTTTACTGGTAGCTTGTTTTGGGCCTTTTAAGTAATGACGTTCTGTGGTCTGCTTGCAATATCTGATACCGGTTTACAGTCTTTTAAGTTTCTCAGCTATTGCCTAGCTTGAATGGAGTGCCCTAGTCCTAGCACCCTAGTCCTAGGCTATTGTTTGCAATTGATAACAAGATGATGAGATTTTGTTCTCTTTTGAGCGAAAACACCAAACAAAGTTGCTGGTTATCTTCTTAAAACTATTTTCATTGAAACTTCAATATGTAAGCGGACTTGCATGCATACTGACTTAATTTTTGTTGTTGCAGGTGGAAGTAGTCGTGGCTGCCAAGAAAATGCTGGTGCTGCAGGGAGCCTTTATGATGCTGTTCCACGCAGCCTTACTATTGACAATTACAACAAATCCACAGATACAGACACACTTCTTATGGATTTTCCTCAACCATTTCTGACAAATGTTTACATCCAAAATCAGGCCTGTGAAGGCTTCTGTTCCCTTGCTTTGGAGTCGTGTTCAGGTCAATAAATTTAACAACCTTTTTCCTTTTAGCATTTTACAAAGTTAGAACTGATCTATTGTTCAGATCTATATCTCAAAACTGTCTTGGATAAAATGAAAAAACTTGACATCAGACAAAAGTAGAAAATCAAATCATACACTCACAATTCACTTTCTATATATGTTTCTTAGTTTCTCAAGGTTCAAAACACACACAACCCGGTTTGTGAAACTTCACGTAAACCCCCTGCGCTGCACTTGAGAAATCATCTGACATTAGCATCCATTTGCTTGATTATATAATCTTTGTTACTCTATAAGTCCTAAGAAGGGGTACAATTTCTCCCAATTTTGTTAGTGTTAACTCCATTCTTAAAAATTTAACTTGTAATCATAAATCATAAAATTGAACATTTGCAATTTCCTCAATACTTACTCTGACAACCTCCCTTCTCATCGCTGGAAAGAATATAGGTGATAGTTTCATCCATTTAGTTGGGGGGGTTGAGCTGCTAGGGAAGTGGGATATAGGTTGGGGAGCTCGGCAAACAGAATTTTAAACCTCTAAACCGCAAGTTCCCCAATCCTCTACTCCCTCCGAGCTTGGCATGTAGTAAATGTGCCCAACACAGAATCACAAATAAAAACGGCTGTCTCATACTCGCTTGTAAACATGAAGATTCTTGTGGGAGGGACAGTCAAGAAGGTGGTATGGAGGTGGCAAAGAGATGGAGACATTGCAGCAGAGAACGGAGATGACAGATGCCGCTTGTAAACCACTGGAATGCCCACCGGGACCTAGGGATAGGGAGACAGATTTCTTGGGGGAGAAAAGGTGCAGTGGTGGCTCAGAAGTAAGATGGAACAGGGATTTGTAATGGGATGCAGAAAAAGTCAGTTGCCTGTCAAGGAGGCCGTTGGATCCAGAATAAGTTCTGATGGAAGAGACGGGAGAAAATTGGGAATTAGTGGTGAAGGAGAGGCAGATGGTGAAAGCCCTGGAGGTGGCGATAGGAGTAATAGGAATGGGAAAGAAGGGCTAGTGGTAGAGGGGTCGTCAAGGAAGCAGAAGCTAGAGTTGAGGAAGTAGAAAGGAGGGAAGACTCATGGGCTGGTTGTGGAAGTTGGTAGGTATTTCTTTATTTTCTTTAGTTTGGGTGAGATTTTATTGTGTTCAACGATGATTTAAGGTGAAAAAGGTTTAGTCCTGTCTCAATTTTGTTCAAGTTTGTTGTCATTCTGTGATTGGTATTTGGTAGCAAGTGTAATGCAGTTTCTCAAATCTCACGAGATGCCATTCACACTTTAGACAGTTCTCAGGGTGTCTAGATTATTAAATCTTTTCATTAAGTTGCTTTTCTTTTATCTCTTACTTTAATTTGGTAAGGTAGTTTGCTGCATTTCGTCTGTATGGCACTGGCAATTGGTTTTTCTCTTTTCTTTTCTTTCTTTTTCTGTTTGTAATGGTCATTTGTTCTTTTCCCTCTGGGATTACTCTGCCTATGGTTCCTTTTGAGGTAATGATTGCCTCCCTTTAATTGGAGTATTTGTGAGTGTTAAAGAAACCTGTCACAGATGGAAGCTAATGCATTCCTTTATTACTCTTGCTGTGTATGCCTTTATCTGTAATTCTGTGTACCTCAGTTCATGAAGCACATAAATAGGCTTAATTTGACTTAACCTTGAACCCACTATAAAGCACTGATAGAAGTTTTTGAGGATAAAACCACTGAAGAAAGATTGTTTGGCTGGAAGGAGTATGGCAGTGAGTTTGATGCTGAGGTTCTTGGACTGTAATGTGGTAAAAGCGATTCCCACTTTATCCGTCCTTGATCTTTCTTGGCAATGTGTCCTTGCCCATTTTGCCTTGTTCTTTTAGTGATGTGCTTACTATATCAGCAAATATGAGTACTAAAAACTTTTATAAGCTTTTGGAAGTAAAAGTAATGCATGAGCTGTCATTAAATACTCTGCACGTTGTGCTGCTTTTTTTCTCAGTCAATAATTGAAATGATTCGCGTACTTGATACATCTGTTGTTTTTGTGTATTAGGTCCAAGGGCAAATTAGCCTCCTGTCTGGTGGTGAATTGAGCTTTGGGTTGGCACATTATTCTATGTCAGAATTTGAATTATTGGCAGAAGAGCTGTTAATGAGTGATTCTGTTATTAAGGTAGCCTCACCCTTGTACATCTTCTCTATAATATTTTAGCCAATTGTCTGGATAAGCATGCTGACTTGATTAGTTTGTGTATTCCTATCCAAAATCTTCTGCCATGAATTTTCTGGATAAGCATGTACTTGTACCTCTCTCCCAGTATCTGTTTTTCCAGCAGATATGTTCACAGGTTTCTCTCTTTGTGTGGGTGTGTTTCTG
Organism: Cinchona pubescens; assembly: GCA_025175665.1. NCBI lineage: Eukaryota > Viridiplantae > Streptophyta > Magnoliopsida > Gentianales > Rubiaceae > Cinchona > Cinchona pubescens. The sequence goes on from JANKKI010000283.1 coordinate 730,287, forward strand.
ATCGTTTGAAGTTCTTGTAGAGTTTGTGGGTGCATGCAATCACAAATTTCTATGAGCTTAATGCAGCATGAGTTCCAGTCCAAGTTTTTCCTTTCAAGCTCTATTGTTCGGACATCATGTGATCTAGCGAGTTCTATGTGGAACTGTTAATTTTATATTGGCCTTATACCTTTCGTGGGAAGCTTTAGCTAGTCTGCATTTTGAGTTGTGCAAATAGTACAAGTAAACATTCAAATTGGGGTCGAGGATGTAGTACTCCCTGCCCCATTTCATTGTCATGGTCACAATTGGCTATAGTTTAAGGAAATTTAAGTTTGACCATGACACATTAGTTGGCAAAATATTATTTTCATGATTGGCTTTAAATTTTGTGTCTGTTTACTACTCATGATCTTTATTTTGGAATCTAGGAGATGTAAGAGGCAAATGGTGTTTTAATTCTTTGAGTTTTCAGATCATGACAGACACTTTAGGACGGAAAAGATAGTAACCATGTTCATTCTAGACATGGTCCTAACATGATTTTTTGCTAGAACAGTTTGGTTGTGTCCATTATTCTTCAATAGAAACATTTTGTGCATTTGGTTGGCATGTGACGTCTTGTAGGTCGATATGGTCATGTTTCTTCTGTTTCTTTATCTGTTTGAGATCTCTAGAATACTCTGATTTAATTAAGATACCCTCTTTGTGGTTTTTCAGGTTTTTGGGGCTCTTCGAATGTCTGTTAAAATGTTTCTGATGTGGAATTCAAGAATGCTAATTGATGGTGAAGGAGATGAAAATGTGGAAACCTCGATGCTTGAAGCTAGTAATCTTATTGTTCTTAAGGTGTTCTAGTTATTCTGCATCTGTTTTCTTGAATTGCGTCGTACTTGTTTGGACCCTCATGACTTGTTTGACCTTTTTCCCCGTTTTTGGTTCCCCTGACAGGAGTCATCTGTTATTCACTCCAATGCTAATCTAGGGGTGCACGGGCAAGGTTTATTAAATTTATCTGGACCAGGAGACTGCATTGAAGCACAACGCCTGGTTTTGTCATTGTTTTACAGTATACATGTAAGCAATTTGTAGCATTATAATTTGCTTGTTGATTCATTACCCTTTGCATCCTTGGAGATCGAAAATCTTGGATAGTTGTACACCTTATATCAAGAAAAGAAAATGGAGTACCTTGGGTGAGAATATAATGTGGCAATTTTAATATTATAAGTTTAGATCCAAAATGTGGGTTGCTCACTTTGCTATGTTTGGTGTCACGCCTTTCAGATTGCTATTTACTTTGCGTCCTGGCTTATTGAAAGTTGTAATGCATGCTGTTACTTGATTTTGCTAATCTGAACACACAAACATACGCACACAAACATGTGTGTGTGTGTGTGCATACGCATGCACACACATCTCTGATTCTCTGTCTCTCCACCTCAGTCTCTCATCTGTACTTGCACACAGGCACATGTATTTCTCTCTCCACCTGTTTATATGTAAATACATATATACGTGTCTGATACACACGGGCACACATCTATCTCTGATTCTCTGTTGTCTGTCTTCCCACCTGATCTCTGGCATCCTCAAGTGTATGTGTGAGTGCCAAAAGAAAAGAAAAGAAAAAAAAAATTCTATTCTTGCACAGTGACATATCTCTATCTTTATCTCTGTCTCTTTCTCAAATGCATATTTGAGTGCAAAACAATTTCTGTTCTGGTCTAATTGCATGTGTCTAATTGTGCTTGCATCTGTACATGCATATACTTTCTCTATCTTTATCAATGCTTTTGAAGCATTATACTTAGAGAAACACTTGCTACATAGCTGGTTTGATATATATGTGTTACTGACAATGAAATCACTTTGCAACAATTGCTTTTGTTATTTGGTGTGCCTGGCTGGTGGGAGTCATGGCTTTTTAGTTGGCTAAACTAATAAATATTGCTGATATTTCTTCTTAAGTTGCATGGAATTTTTTTCTAATGGTGTGTATAAGATGCTTCATACAATACCAGTTGACTCCTTTCACTCTTTATATCTGGATGCAGGTTGGTCCTGGATCTATTTTACGTGGTCCTTTAGAGAATGCCTCGGCTGAAGCTGTGTAAGTTTAGTACCTCTTATTGCACAGTATTTCAATTCTCCAACTATTGTAATCTATACTTTGTAATGGTGCTTTGTAGGACACCAATATTGAACTGTGATCAGCAAGATTGTCCAGTTGAACTGCTTCATCCACCCGAAGATTGCAACGTGAACTCTTCGCTGTCCTTCACTCTTCAGGTAGGTATTTTCTGGTTCTTAATTCTACATGGAAGTTCTGTTTGCATCTGTCAGTTTGGTCTTAAGTTGGTTTGTCTCTGCAGATTTGCCGAGTTGAAGATATACTTGTTGAAGGCCTCGTAAAAGGATCTGTTGTTCATTTCCACAGAGCCAGAACTATTAGTGTCCTTTCGTCTGGAACAATAAGCACATCTGGGATGGGTATAATTGCATTTTGAGTTATTGTTTAATTACCATATGCATAATCGGTCTCCCTCCTCACTGCCAGACAGTCAGTATTTTAAAGTTTACACATGACGAGACTAGTTCTTTTCATCTGTCTTTTATTGTCAAAATAATTTGTTATCATAATCTCCAAATTTTGAATAATTGTGATTTATCCCACATTGGGACTTACCACTGCTGCTTCTTGTTCTTCAGGTTGCACTGGAGGTGTGGGACAAGGGAAATTTTCAGATAGTGGTATCGGCAGTGGCGGTGGGCACGGTGGTAGAGGTGGAATGGTGTGCTCCAATAGTGGCTGCATTGAGGGGGGTATGCCATATGGGGATGCTAATTTACCTTGTGAGCTGGGTAGTGGAAGTGGAAATGATAGCTTAACTGGTGCAACTGCAGGTGGTGGTATTTTAGGTGAGCTCATCTGTTTAGCGTGGACTTAGTTTTTGGTCTAAATGGTAATGTGGTAGCACTTACAGAAACTTATTTTTCATTAAAAAAATTGGTCCAAATGGGAACCAGATGGGTGTACTATGTTCTCAATACAGGTATTAATGCGTAAATGTTTCAGAAATGCCGACTTCTGTTCCACAAAATTTCTGCATCTGGAAGCATTCTGTCAAAGTGATGACAGTTTGAGAATTTTGGCCTATGAAAGTATTCATCGAGATATAACTGGTTTTCTTGACTCAGCTTCTGGGAAATTAAATTTGGAGTTCAAATGAGATTCTGGTCGCTGTAATTTACGAAGTAAATCTCAAAAATTTCGAGTACCAACAGACATCACACGATAAAATTAACATTTTAATGAATATAGTGATGAATTTCAGTAGATGATTGGTTGGCCATGTATTTACAATGTATCTTTTAGGAAATTGATGGTCTCTATAGCGTGAATGTACTAGCTCCCCCCTCCCTCCTCCAAAAAAAAAAAAAAAAAGTGCTGTGGCAAAAATTTTCTAATTGCATATGATGGGTTAGACAATTTTTTTCTAAACCCAAGCTGTATTTGTAGCCATAGTTTGATTCATTGTGTTTATCCTATAACTTTGCACCCATTAGAAATGAGGTATTTAACTTGCCACATCATTGGAACTGCTTCATTAGTTGGTCTGGGATTACTTAAAAGACTTATTTCATTTACCTGATAGTTAATTTTACAAACTTTTAACTAAAGAATCGTCTATTTGAGTCAAATGTATGTTTTTAATTGAATTACAATAGTCTGTGGTATTAAAAATATCATAATGGTAGATCTATTTGATTTTCATTGATGGCATTCTATGTTTACATGTTTTCAAACTTTGGTTTGGAACCTGCTCATGTATTCTGGTTGTATTTTTATTCTCATTGTCAATATTATAATCGAGTCCTTGTAATCATTCAAATGGAAAATTCCAATTTGGTGCATGTACAGAAAATTCTCAAAAGAAGCCAGCTTAGTTGTTTTATTTGTATTAAAAGTGTCATGTGTTTTTAAATTGCAGGATTATGATTTTTTTTGCCTCTCTCTGTCTCTCTATCTATCTCTGTCTCCCCTCTCTCTCTCCCTCCCTCTCTCCACTCTCTCTCCTCTCTCTCATCGAATTGGGGGGAGGTGGGGAAGTGGTTGGTTGCCGGTACATTCATGTTACCAATGCCGGAACTTTGGGTCGCAGGTGAGGTTGTCCACTGCATGTTACCCATTTCTTTATTCTTTGAATTACCTATAAGTGTGAACAAGTGAAGGATATTCTTGCCATTTTCCAGCTTAATAAAGCATTTGAGTTGAGATGGAGATTCCGTCCATCTGCAAGCTTCATAAAGTATTTGGTTTGAGAAATTCTTGCTATTTACCAACTTGCAAGCTCAATAAAGCATTTATAATTTTTGATATTCTGCCAGTACAAAGATGATTACATGTAATCTTTCAAATAATTTCTCTTTATTTTCATCCTCTGGACTCATTTGATGAATATTATATAAATCTATAATTCCTTGTGAGTAGAAAGGTAGCCATTTTACTGCTCCAAATGTCATTCAAATATGTCATATTTGAAGTTTTGATTGACTTTCTGGATGTTGAAGCAATCTTGTCTGAGTTTCGCTTCTTAAAGTTCTTTTTTCGTGATTCCTGCAGTGATGGGTTCTTGGGAGCATCCATTAGTAAGTTTATCTGTTGAAGGTTTGGTTAAAGCTGACGGAGAAAGTATTTGAAGGACACTTACAAAGAAAAGACAGCTTTCTTCCCGGGGGAGGATCTGGCGGGACGATGTTACTTTTTTTGCATTTCTTGGATCTTGGTGAGACTGGTACTATGTCAAGTGCCGGGGGTCATGGTAGTGTTGGTGGTGGTGGAGGTGGTGGGGGAAGAATTCACTTCCATTGGTCAGATATTCCAACTGGAGACATGTATCAGCCAATAGCTACTGTAAATGGAAGCATCCAGACCAGGTCGGTGTAAATGTTTTCTTAAATATTGTACTTCAGTCTGTTATGATTGATTAACAATATCTCTCTTGTTGAATTTAGTTTCTGTATTGGAGTTTTGTGGGTATTCTGATGTCACATCTTAATGAATTCTTCTTCCAACTTTTGGAAGAGAAATTGCTTCTCGATGTGTTTAAAATCATGTATGGCACTAATCTATTAATAGTTTTAGTTTAGACCTCAGACCCAGAGATAAATATGTTAAAATGTAGATTTTAGGAAAGCGTACTCAAACAAAATTGGTGAATACGGTATGACACAAGGCCAAACAAATGTGAACAATGGATTAATCTGAACCTCTATTCACCTTAGATGTTTATTTTTTGAGTTTAGGGTAGATATCTTTTGGTGATATTTTATTTAGCTGTCATAGGTCTTTTCTTCTGTTTTTCCTGTTTTCAATCAAAATAAAGTCCATATTTTTTGACACAATTTACATGCATCTGATAATTCAGCTGCAATCTCTAAATTATTAAAATGAACTCCGGAAGATGTAAATTGGAAGAAGTCAATGGCCAAAACTGGAGATTCAGCGTAGAGCATATGATTCTGTCATTCAATTGAATGTTGCTACCACTGCTTGAAATATGATCCATTCTTCTCTCCCCTGTTTGATTTATACCTAACCATGATTATCTAGATGTTCAAGAGGATGGCAAAAACTCAATCGTGGTTTATTGATCAGATTAAATATATGATCAGTGTATTGCTAAGTTAAATTGTACTCAACTTGTGTTCTCAGTATCAGGTCTCCTCTCTTGGAGCTTGGGCGTTGCACAAGTTGTCAATTTGCTCAATTAGTTAATCTAGTAACTTTTAAGATTTAATTTCCATTTGATGACCCCTGCATATGTCTCAAGACTCATTTTATATTTCGATATGATTACCAATTCATAAATTTGAAACAAGGTTGACTGGTTTCTTTACTATTTTTGGTTGTGCCTTCAAGTAGTTTCAGATTCTTGTTTTCATAATCATTATCCATTCATATATTTGAAAGAGTGATGAATGATTGGTTTCTTTACTATTTTTTCATTGTGCCTCGAAGTACATTAACTTCTATGCTTCCATTTTAGTGGTGGGATTGGGGGAGACCAAGGCAGTGCTGGGGAAACTGGAACGGTTACTGGGAAAGCTTGTCCTAAAGGCCTTTATGGAATATTCTGTGAGGTATGCTAATAGTGTAATTTGTGCTGGTATCATTGAAGTAATGGCTTTTTTAAATATTCTTTGTCCTGGCCAAGCCTGATTTTTTGTTTTCTTTCGTGTAGATTATGTTTTATACCCTTCCATTTGTTCAGGGTGAACATTGTGCAGCAACTGAGTGTAGTTTTTACTGCAGCCTGAATTAAATATTCTTTGTTTTTTGGTTTGGCACTTATTACTCTTATGGCTATTTAATAAATCTTGTATGTCTCGTGCTGTTATGCCGGATGTTACCCTTTTGTTCTTTCTGAAGGTTCAAACTTGAATACTTTTTTGACATTATAGCAGAAAGAGAACTTTCCAACTATGCTTTTATTTCTGTTCTTTGAGCTTCTTATTCCCATCTGTTGCTTAATTCATGGATTTGGTATTTTGGATTCTATAGGAATGTCCGGTTGGCACATATAAGAATGTATCAGGATCTGATGCTTCCCTTTGTTTCCCATGCCCAAGCAATGAGCTTCCTCATCGTGCTGCTTATGTTTCGCTCCGAGGTATTTTTGATATAATGGCTTCGTTGATGTTTACGCAATGATAAGGAGCTACATAGGCTGCATATGTTTGCGCTGATTCACCTTAAACTATAATTCTGTCTTTCTTGTGCCCTCACCTCTAATTTATTCCCAGAGTTCCTTCTCAACTTTAACTTAGTTTTACACTTCACATCTTTATATTCGACCTCATAATTTTGAGAAGGGCGAGTGATTATAGTAATTTAGAGTCAGGAGGCACTTTGGGTAAAAAGTTAGTTGACGGGGAAAACAAGAAAAAAACTTGTTTTGCAAGTGTAATTTATCATCAAAACCATTTACGTGTTTCGTTCACTATTGAATGTTGATTTTGCCAGCTGCATGTTAATCCTAGGTGAACAGGTAGATGCATTCTGCTAGTTTTTGTATAGGTTTTTAGAGTTATAGGAAGCAGGTGCGTGTATAATTGTGTCCCTCACTTTTGTGTTCAATAATATCTTCTTCAACAATATTTCTATGAACATTTAACTGAAAGAGGTCCCAATTTGGTCGTCAGTGTGGTTGATCTATTGTGTTATTTTTGGTGTTTTGGACTTGTGTTTGACTGCATCCTAACTGCAGGTGGCATTAGTGAAACACCTTGTCCATATGAATGTCTTTCAGAGAGGTATCACATGCCTCATTGTTATACAGCTCTCGAGGAGTTGATTTACACATTTGGAGGGCCTTGGCTGTTTGGACTTCTCCTTTTGGGTCTGCTCATTTTGTTAGCCCTGGTCCTAAGTGTCGCACGAATGAAATTTGTTGGAGTTGATGAATTACCAGGCCCAGGGCCCACACAACATGGCTCCCAAATAGATCATTCATTTCCATTCTTGGAGTCACTTAATGAGGTATTTTGCGAATGTCCTTGCGTTCTCAAATTTCACTGGGTATAATAACTGATCTAATGGACTGAAAAAGGGGAAAAAAATGATTGTGACTGATCCAATCTTTTGGGACTCCTGCAGCCTAGTATTGAGAGAACTAAAATGCTGAGATATGTTAAACTTTCAGGTTCTGGAGACGAACAGAGGTTGAGGAGTCGCAGAGTCATGTACATAGAATGTACTTTTTGGGTCCAAATACATTTGGTGAACCCTGGCATCTTCCTCATACACCTCCTGAACAAATAAGAGAAATTGTGTAAGTTCTAGTTTAATGTCCCTTTTTATTTCTCTTTATATTTCATGCATCTTATTTGAATACTCACACACACACACACGCAAAAACATATGCATATATGAGATCAAGCCATGCTTTATTACTTTTTTAATGTACACAGAATCCATGTTTGTCTTCCCTCTTTTCTTAATTTTCCTCGCGTGAATTTTTCAAGAACGAGGTGGGGAATATTTTACATATACATTTTTTAATTTTTGTATTGTATTAGTGCGTGCTCTAAGCGTGATCAAATTATTTGGTATTTCAAAACTGGATTTGTAGATATGAAGGTGCATTCAACACATTTGTAGATGAGATCAATGCTATAGCAGCATACCAATGGTGGGAAGGATCAGTGCACAGCATTTTATGTATGTTTTTGCATATCCTCTTGCGTGGTCATGGCAACAATGGCGCCGTAGAATCAATCTACAACGTCTTCGTGAGTTTGTGAGATCAGAATATGATCATGCTTGTTTACGTTCTTGTCGGTCCCGTGCTCTCTATGAAGGGCTTAAGGTTAGTTTTTCACTTAATAGAAAAGATCAATGTGTTATAGATACTCTGCATCTGTTCAGTCTCTGGATGAGTTCAAGTGCGTGATGATATGTGATGGTTTGCACTTATTCGTGGAGGTCAACTGGAAAGTAGTCAGCTTTTCTGTGCCCTTCAGGACTATCCTTGTTTGTTTTGATGTTTGCTTTCGACTTATCTGTATTTTACTATATTTTTAAGCTTACGATATACCTTCTAGGCATCAGATTATTCATTGTAGAAGCCTAAAGGAAAGGACATGCATATTATTCGTAAAGGCACAGAAAAGAATTAACTGGGGAGGTGGATTGGCAGTTCAGGAGTGGGGAGTGGAAGTAGAAGCTTTCTTAGACTCTACCAATAACAATTTTAATACAATTAAACAAACCAAGCCTTAATCCTACTAAGTAGGGTCGGCTGCATGAATCCTGCTACGCCATTGCGCTCTATCATGGACCATATCCTCCACAATTTCTAGATGGGTTATATCTTTCTTACAAGTTACCCACCAAGTCTTTTTCGGTCTTCCCTACCCCGCTTATGTTGACTACTCTTTCTAAAATTTACTCGCCTGACAGGCGCTTCTACTGGTCGTCTTAACATATGACCTAACTACCTTAAGCATGTTTCTCTCATCTTCTCATCAATAGATGCTACTCCAATCTTCTTAGGAATATGCTCATTGCGTATCTCGTCTATCCTAGTGTACCCACACATCCATCTTAACATTCGCATTTATGCTACTCTCATCTTTTGCTCATGTATGTAATTTACTGTCCAACATCAGACACATAAAGCTCGCTGGCCTAATTGCTATTCTATAGAATTTACCCTCAAGTCGTAAAGGCAATCAATTTTGCGGTCGCATAATATTCCCGATTCCATTCTCCATTTAGTCCAACCCGCTTGAGCGCAATATCGTAGTGGATTCATCTCGTAAGATTGACAAAGTTTTACGCTGGCTGTTGACCTAACGCAACCCTCCTCCTTTACCCGGGCTTGGGACCGGCTATGCTGAGAAAAACTCAACACAGGCAGAGTTACCAATAACAATTTTAATGCTTTGAGAAAATTAATAGTAAGGACAAAGTTAGTAAATGGAAATGAGAATTTATTTGTTGCACATGATTTGTTTGGCCAACCTCAAAAAATAAAGGAAACGCTTTTCTTGAGGTGAATTGTGGTGTATTATTTGTTCCTTTGTTGTTTCTGTATTTCTTGTTTCTTTCTAAAGGCACTGTTTCCTGGCTTGTTAATTATCTTATTGTGAGATTAATATATAAGCTATTTATTACTATTTTTAGAAATTTTTGCAGAACTCCTGTGTATATGATAAAATAGTTCCATACTCCAAAAAATTCTGAAATGTGAATTGAAACCAACATATTAGTGCGTTCTCATACTTTCAGGTAGCTGCGACACCTGACTTAATGCTTGCCTATATAGACTTTTTTCTTGGTGGCGATGAGAAAAGAAGTGATCTACCTCCTCGTCTTCATCAAAGGTTTCCCATGTCTCTGATGTTTGGAGGCAACGGAAGTTACATGGCTCCCTTCTCACTTCAAAGTGACAATATTACCACTAGCCTTATGAGTCAGGTTTGTCATGTTATAGTGCTTAATTAATAGCTGGATCTATGGAAATGAACCGGAACTTTGGTTGCAAATAGAAAGGCAAAATATGTTTTCTCTTGAATAGTTAGTGAAATTTATTTTCCCCCTTGAGATGCTTGATACGCTAGCATTGGACGGATAACCTTTTGTCTCTAATTAGCTTGGAGGAGGTTGGCTGAATTTCATTTTCACTGATTCTTACTATGAGTTAATCAAAGTAGACTCTTCTACACAAGAATAAAATAGGCCTGTATTCAAATTCTCACTATGCAGGCTGTACCGCCTACGGCGTGGTTCCGATTTGTTGCTGGTTTGAATGCCCAATTACGCTTGGTACGTCGTGGTTGCCTCAGATCAACATTTCGCCCTGTCCTCAAGTGGCTGGAAACTTTTGCTAATCCTGCTTTAAAGATCTATGGCATACGCGTGGATCTTGCTTGGTTTCAAACCACAACTGGTGGTTTTTGGCAATATGGGCTTTTGCTATATGCTGCTGATGAAGATACAGAAAATTTTTCTTTTCAAGACCTTGATGGAGCACTTCGGACTGATCCTCAATCACGGTATTCTTCTGTAATAGACTATACCAGCGGATTGTGTTAGTTGCACAAGTATTTGTTTGAGAAGCTAAGAATGCAAATATGTGTTCTTGTGGAAATGATTTTTTTTTAAAGGTAAGTGGAAATGATTTTTAATGCTAGCTCTTTTATAGGTATAATGTTGCGGAAAATTCTTGAGGAACAGAACCCATGTACACATCTAGAAAAGCTACAAATAAACGAGTACAGGCACAAAAAGCACAATTGTACTAAATCAACATTTCTTGATAAGTGACTAATGGTTGCAGTTTTTGGAGCTTTGATGCTGCTGCAATGGCTAAAACTAAATGAAAGAAAATGTGGCAACATTTAATGGGTCGCATTGAAGATCTAGAGCCCTATTAACTACCCTTTTTGGCTTGTATATAATTTACAGAAAATTAAGCTGGTAACTTTGAAGCATTGATCAAACCCAACAGTAGTAGGGGAAATAAATAAATGGAAGAAAATCAGTTTAATCTTTTGATTTTATTTGTCCTGTAATTTTTTCTGTTACTATTTTTTTTGGTATAATATCCTTGGATGTGCAGATTTCAAGTTGATTGACTATTGGTTTGAATGATGACACAAGGGTTACTTGCCTTTTTTCATAAAAGGGATTTAAGTAATTCAAGAAAATTGAATGAAAAGAGATGAGGAAAAAATCAATTGGAATTTTTTGCCAAATTCCATGCTCTAGAAGCTAAACACCTGTTTTCTTTTGTTTTTTCAATGCAGTGGTATCACCATTTATGGGGAAAATCTGTCCAGTTTAACAGAAGATTCATTCTTTGGCCGAACTCGTAGAAGCAGTGACAATAACTTGCGGCTGAAGACTTATGGTGGGATTCTAGATGTTAACTGCTTAAAGAAACTTGAAGAGAAAAGAGATATACTTTTTGCACTCTCTTTTCTGATTCATAACACTAGACCTGTTGGCCACCAGGTAGTTGCTATGTTCTCTCTCTGTCTGTGCATGTGTGTGTTGAGGTCTCATGTGCTGTTGGTGATGGTTTTGATTGCACGTTTTCTATTTTTATCCAAGTCCTGTATTTAATTTCTGAATGTGCCTAGCACCTTTGTTGCAGGATCTTGTGGGTTTGGTCATTTCAATGCTACTTCTAGGAGATTTTAGCTTAGTTTTGTTGACTATGCTCCAGTTGTACTCAGTTTCATTGGCGGATGTCTTCCTATTTTTGTTTATTCTACCACTGGGGATCTTACTTCCATTCCCTGCTGGAATCAATGCTCTCTTCAGTCATGGACCAAGACATTCTGCTGGTCTTGCACGTGTGTATGCTTTGTGGAATGTGACGTCTCTAATAAATGTTGTAAGTAGCTTATTTCAATAGTAAGTATTATATTCTATAAATCTTTCACCAGTTGCATGTAGGTTGTACAGCTCTTGCGGTCGTTGTTTACCTCTCTTTTAACTCGTTTATTTCCATGTCTGCTCTTATTCCTATTCATTTTTGGGTGGTTATTAATCATATGCAATCCTCCTCCCCCGCCCTTCCCTCACGATGTTAAAAAAAAATAAAACTAAAAATATTATGCTGTCAATGAAGTCAAATACAAAAGCACAATTACGAAGCTCCAAACCCACGAGGCACCTTTAGTAAGGTGTTGCAATGATTAGAGGTTTGTTCTTCATTAACTTGCGTGCAGCTCATCTTGTAATAAATTGTTTATTGCAATAAAATTTGAATTTTCGCATCAGGTTGTTGCATTCGTGTGCGGATATGTCCATTACAGCACCCAGTCAAGGAGAAAACTTCCATACATTCAGCCTTGGAACATGTGAGAGAATTCCCTGGCATTGCACTACAAATATTATACGAGTTTTAGCTATACTGAAGAACCAATGCATGTCCTAAAGTTGTCTCCTTAATTTCTGTGGATGCAGGGATGAAAGTGAATGGTGGATTTTTCCTTTGGCTTTGGTTTTGTGTAAATGTATCCAGTCGCAGCTTGTAAATTGGCATGTTGCAAATTTGGAGATTCAAGATCGCTCTTTGTATAGCACTGACTTTGAATTGTTCTGGCAATCATGATGTTTACATGCTAACAACCCCCAGTTTTTGTTGGGTTATTTTTGATGCAATTTCTTTTCTTTTTATTTGGCCTCACTGTAGAGAGTAGAATGACTAACATAGGAGTAGATAGATATTTTTTTTTTTTTTTTTTTTTTTTTTACGAAAAAGGAAATTTGAAACTGAGGTAGATAGAAATAGTGATACAGATAGATGGCATCATATAAAGCTGACCATTTTGGATATGCAGCTGTAGTTTTTGGCTTTTTTGCAATGTAAATGTAAAGGGCTATGCCCAAGGTCAAGATTTCTTTCTGTTTTTTGTCCTTTACAATTTCTGTGACATATTCGTTCATAAGTTTTATTTATTAATGCTTATGATTTAGTGATAGATTATCATATTATTCTTTGCGCGGATCATTTATTGATCCAATTTTAGTTGCAGTTGTTATTTATAGTAATACTTTATTCCGTGGGTTGTCAATTTTCAGCAAAATGGCGCTTATTAGTAATGGCATTTTGCTTGCTTTATCGAGTCATTTCTAGCCTGCCATTTGAAGTGTAGTGTGAGTTACTGTAACATTTACTTTACCTTAAGGTATTTAGGGAACATTTTATGTTTGGATCTGATCCCTACTATAATGTATAAATTCTTTAGTCTGGAAAAGATTATATCATTCATACAAGTGATGTGGCCTCTTCAAGACCATATAAGTGATGTAGCCTATTCAAGACCATATTAGTGATGTAGCCTCTTCAAAATTAAGGGATCTATAACACAGGACTGGTTGAAGCTAGAATCTGCCGTATCCAAGGTATGCTAAGATGAAGCTCGATGGTTGCATTAGATTGCTTGGATAACGGTGTACTGAGCATTTGATCATGTGTAGTATATGGAAAAATTTTATGTTTTACTGGGGATGTTCAGTAGTATTATTTTCTAAATAATAGAGTATTATTTGGACACCATTTTTATTAATTATTTTTTAGATAATACTTTATAACAAGTTCTCAAATTATGCTTTTTATGTTACATATATTATATTTTTGAAATTTCTTACTGTATTATTTTAAAAATAATATTATTAATAGTGACTTTCCAAACGTATGTCACCCTGGCAAGTCGTGGGACTCTTAGCAGCACCAAAATCAAACCTCTGTCGATGGGCAGTCAGTCTAACGTGGGACTAGCATGTTAAAATCTCTCAAGTACTCGACCGTTGCTTCCCGCCTGAATTCTACTGCCTCCTTCAACTTCAAAGTTCACTCCCTCATCGAACAATGCTCGTCCATGAACTCACTCAAGTGCCTCCATGCCCGAATCATCGTCCACGGCCTAGCCCATCATGAACTCACTGTAAGCAAACTCATAGCATGCTCCGCCGTGTCGGCATTTGGTGATATTCAATATGCACAGATACTGTTTGATAAAATGCCTCAAAGAAATCGTTACATGTATAACAGTTTAATTAGGGGTTATGCAAGTAGTGAAGACCCTTATAAGGCCATTTTACTGTATAAACAAATGGTTGTTTCGGTTATACTTCCGAATGAATTTACGTTTCCTTTTGTTCTGAAAGCTTGTGCTATTAAAGAGGGTTATAGAGATGGGGTTTTGATTCATCTGATGGCTATAAAGTTAGGGTATGAATCTCATGTTTGTGTTCAAAAGTTATGTGGTCTTATAAATGTCTATGTTCGATGTGGGAATGTTGTTTATGCTAGAAAAGTGTTTGATGAAATCGTGGAAAAGACGCTGGTTTCTTGGAATTCCATGATTGGTGGGTACTCGAGGATGGGTTGTGGAGAACAAGTGTTGCTGCTGTTTCGGGACATGAAGGAAAGAGGTGTCAGACCGGATGGTTTCACTGTTATGTATTTGCTTTCGGTTTGTTCTCAAAATTGTGATTTGGAGTTGGGGAAATTCGTCCATTGCAATGTGGTCGTAAATGGGATTGGTGTGGATGTTCATGTGCAAAATGCACTTCTTGATGTGTATGCTAAGTGTGGAGACCTGAATACAGCACAAACACTTTTTGATCGTATGGATCACAGGAATGTTGTTTCTTGGACCTCTCTTCTTACTGCTTATGCCAAACATGGATGCCTTGAAGTGGCCAAGGATATTTTTAGCCGAATGCCTGTGAAAAATGTGGTTTCTTGGAATTCAATGATTTCACACATATACAAGTTATGTTCGTGAAGGTCACTCGCAGGAAGCACTGGATCTCTTCTTTAAAATGTGCAAATCTGAAGTGAAGCCTGATGAGACCACTTTGGTTGGTGTTCTCTCAGCTTCTTGTCAACTTGGTGATTTGGTTATGGGGAATAAAATTCATGATTACATCCGGAGTAACAATATAAAATGTAGTGTTATATTGTATAATGCGCTTGTAGATATGTTCTCAAAATGTGGTTCCCTTGTGAAGGCATTTGATCTCTTTCTCGAGATACCAGAGAAGAATATTGTCTCCTGGAATGTTATGATTGGAGCCCTGGCATTTCATGGGATTGGACACAAAGCCGTTCAGCTTTTTGAAGAGATGAAAGCTTGTGGAAAATGGCCTGATAAGATCACCTTCATTGGCTTACTTTCTGCTTCTTGTCATAGTGGTCTCACAGACATTGGATGGTATTACTTCGACAAAATGAGTTCTATTTATGGAGTACCACGTGAAATTGAGCACTCATGTTTGTATGGTTGATATTCTTGGGCGAGGAGGCTTTTTAGACAAAGCAGTGAAACTGATAGGAAGAATGCCAATGAAGCCAGACACTGCAATTTGGGGTGCTTTATTGGGTGCTTGTAGGATTCATCGTAATCTCACAGTTGCAAAGCAGGTCTTAAAGCAGCTGCTGGAGTTAGAACCATATTCTAGTGGCTGTGGACTCTATGTGCTCATGTCAAACATATACTCTGAACCTCAGAGATGGAGAGAAATGAAGAATATAAGAAAATTGATGAATGATCATGGTATCAAAAGGCATGATGCAATTAGCTCTATAGAAATTTGTGGCTGTATCAATGAATTCATGGTGAGTGACCAGAGACATGAAGATTCAAGTGCAATTTACATTGTTCTTGATCAATTAATGGATCATCTAAGATCTGATGGGCACTCATGTAGCCTTTCTCCTGAACCCTTTGGGTGTGGAGGGGATTTAGTATCGTGGGGGATCAGTTCATAGTTAGAGGTGAGGAAACCTCAGCAATTTTCATCGCTACCATAATTTGTAAGATCATGCTTAATGGATGCTGACTTGAATGTACTCAAAGATTTCCAGAAATGCTCGTCTCATGCAAGAAGACAGTTAGGCAACCATGAAGAACTTGAATACTATCAGCACCAAACTGCAAATAATCGGACCAGGTTGAAAAAATGGGAAGCTCAGAGATGTAGCAATCCGAATACCATCATGGTAGTAATTTCGGTAGCAGTGACACGGGTGGTGCCCGTCGAAATGGAGTCAAGGTTGAAGTCAGGACTGCTGCTTAGGCAAGGACTGCTAATGCCAAATTAGCTTCCTCAGTATTTGGATACTATCACTTCCACAGAATGAAGTCGGAAGGTTTCTTGGCCCATGCTGTAGAATTGGTTCTTGTGAAATAAGCAATCAAGTAATGAGATCAAATGGAGGTGGAATAAGTATAATTTATAATGTATATTATTCAACAACATTCTTAACTGATGTCATGTGAAACAAATTAGGGAACACTTCATCTGGATTCTTATAAATCAGAATTCTGAAATAAATGAACTATCTTTCTGTTTGGGATTCACTAAGTGCTATATCCTCAAACTGAAAAACACTACATATTCCTCTTGCTAAGAGTGATAATGGAATATGTTGTATGATTTTTTACCAATCTATTATTCCTAGCTGAACAAAGATGTAAAGGATATAACCAATTTGTATCTTGTGTAGAACAATCAAAAAGTGGCTAATACTTAAGAATGGATAAATAAGATGGTTACATATAAACTAGTTGATAATATGTACTTACCTAATTACATATTCAACTTTATCTTGGCAAATTTACAAGTCGTTGTCAAATTGTTATTCTTACTCTAAAAATGAATAACATCACAATTTTTTTTATTAAAAAAAAAAAAAAAAGAAAATGAAAAAAACAACAACAACAACCCCACTCCACCCTCCTCTCTAATGACTCGAACTTATATCAATAAGTTATGATAAATGTCTGTTCACCACTTACGACTTAAATTAGATTTCATTGTCGAATAATATCACAACTTGTATGGTACTAAATTATTAAATGATAGTTAAAAAAGAACTATTCTTCGTTGAATCTCCTTCATCATCACAATTCACAACATTTCTACATGGTTAATAGTAGAGTACTTTTATACAATAGAAGCACTTGTGTACTAGTAATATTTTGGTGAAACAAGTAAATCATCAAAAATTTCCTTAATTCACTTTTCTAGTGGCAATGGCTGTTTAATTGAGTACACCAAAACCATGTCAAATAATAATGATGGTTTTGAATTTCCGAGGTGGAAAATAGAAGAATAATGAGACATGGTTCACATTCATTTGTCAAGCTCATAATAATTAGGATTCCATTAATTTATTGAATTGAACTCAAATATTCTACTCAACAAGGTTGAATAATTTTATGTTTTTTATTTTATATCCTTTACTTCCCCATTTACCAAAAAAATTATGAACATATATTGATATGTACATGAATTTGTATAAAAAAAAAAAAAAAAAAAAAGGTTAAGTAATTTGGATTTCAAGCCATACTCGAACCTTTCGAATGTAGGATTAAATCAAACTCGAGCTTAAATTTTGAATCGATATATTACTACTACTCTAGTCCCTAGTAGCTAGTGATCTTTCAACAAATAATAAGGAGAAAACAACTTAAGGTGACAATGAAATACAAGTTAGGTGTTAAAGACGTTTTCATATAATCTATTCGTCATGAGTTCGAATTATTAGGGTAGGAAAAAATATAATTTTTTTTTTTTTTTTGAAAAAAAAAAAAACTAGCGTAGGTACACCTAACCATCTTATAATTTCAAACATTATTTGATTTTTCCTTTCCTTTTTCTGAATCAAATTGCATTACATTTAATCCTCCAATTTTTCAAACTGCAGATTCCAAGCGTCTTTTAACCGGGTCAAGTCTCCGTTGATTTCTGATGAGTTAGTTAGTGGTCGACCTATCAATTTGACTGTCTCTAACTCAGCATAGAATGCAACTCAAAGAGGATTCATAATAGTACATAATACAGAAAAATTAAGGAAATAAAAATAAGGGTGCAGAAAATGTGAATAAGATTAAATATATAATAGATCTACTTATGGAGAAAATATTTTGTGAACATTATCACGTGGTACATAATTACTAATAACGAAAAATTTATTAATAACTATTGTACATGTTACTGGACATGTCTAATAAATTGTTCTTCAATCAATAGAAACCCTCTATTTAGAGTCGAGAGCCCATTTTTTGAATAGGATGACCCTCTATTTTTCCAAAATACAAACCTTCATTCCAAATCTAGGATTCCATTTGATTGAAGAGTAACTATCGGGCAACGCCCAATAATTGCTCCGAGTGTAACCCAAAACTACCATAAGTGGGAGAAGGTATAGATGTGCACTATATATCAACAACAAATTAACTCGTATGTGCTTCTAGTCCTAAAGATATATATATATATATATATATATATATATATATATACATAAATAAAATCGGATCTTTAGTGTCAATTATTTAATACGAGCGATTATTATTTTAAATTTACGTGACAACTTTTTATTTGTGATATTAGCACCGAAAATCTCATTTGCATAAAGACTGGATGTTCAAATATGAGACAAAATGAACTTGAAACAAAATTACATGAAACATCTTAAAGGTAATCTATTCATGTAGATGCAGATTTGTTCTTACATATCCATGCATGCATGCCCAGTGGTTGCTGGTTACGAAATCTTCTGTGAAATTTCTTTAGATTCATGACAAGAACTTGTGAATAATTTATAATCACAAAATTTTAGCAACTTTAGCAGGGCAAAGTCCTCAGCAACAGAGATGATAGCCAAACATGATAAATATCATTTTCTTTCCCTGTATTCAATGTTCTAAAGGCACAATAGTTATTTTTTTTTTTTTGTAAAAAAATCACCATACGTAAAAATTTTAAATATTCAATTATTCAGAGTGATGGTGTCATAGATTGCGATGAGTTATACATCAGATACAAACAGGTTGGACTAAATGGAGAGTGGTATCAAGAATATCATGCGGTCGCAAAATACCTTTATGATTTAAGGGTGAATTTTATAGAATGGTCATTCGGCCAACGATACTTTATGTGTCTAAATGTTAGACAGTGAATTACACACGAGTAAAAGATAAGAGTAACAAAAATGCGAATATTAAAATAATGTGTGGATACATTAAGATGAACAAGATACGCAATAGGCATATTCGTGACAAGATTGAAGTAACACCTATTGATGAGAAGATGAGAGAAACACATTTAAGGTGGTTAAGTCATATGAAAAGACAGTCAGTAAAAGTGCCTGTCAAACGAATAAAATTTTGGAAGAGTAGTGTAGGGAAAGACCAAAAAAAATTTAGTGAGTAACTTGTAAGAAAGATATAATCCATCTAGAAATTAAGGAGAATATAATTCATGACAAAATGCAATAGCGTAACAAAATTCATACAATCAACCTTACTTAGTGGGAACAAGACTTTGTTTTGTTTGTTTATTTTTGGAAAATGATCACCTGTGAATCTCCATGTACACCCTTTTGACTTAAAACAGTGACCAATAGGTTATCGTAAATGCGTCTTACCAATTGCAGTGCATATTTATTGTCAAAGGGACAGTTCAAAAACAAAAAATCAGCAGTGCAATTCCCCTTTTTTCAGTGTTCTAATGATTCAGTTTAAGAACAAAAAGTCATATAGTGCAGTTCCTAGTAATTTCTTTGTGCGTAAATCATCTTCTTAAATACTCTGGATTACCTCTAATTCAACCAGAAATCATTCAGTCACATACTTCCTCATCTCTATAGTCCTAATGGAGATATCTCACTGCTACATTCTTGCAATTATTTTAGACTGTCTAATAATGACTAATTGCATTTGCATAGCCATGAAAACAAACATCACTACTGATCAATCTGCTCTTCTATCCCTAAAAGCCCACATCACTTCAGACCCTTACCAATTCTTGTCAACCGAACTGGACTTCTACTGCTGCATCCTCTGTCTGTGACTGGATAGGCATCGAGTGCGGCCTTCGCCACTGCAGAGTGACTGCTGTAAACATTTCAAACATGAATCTTACAGGCACCATTCCTCCAAAACTCGGAAATCTCTCATTTCTTGTTTCACTTGACATCAGTAACAACTATTTCCATGGCAATGTCCCTGAAGAGTTATCGCGCTTGCACCGATTAAGGTTTATTAAATTAAAGCTTAATAACTTTCGGGGGGAGGTTCCAGTAGGGATTGGCCAATTATCAGAACTTCAGTATTTGTCTTTATCAAATAACAGTTTTCAGGGCAGCATTCCTCTGTCCATCTTTAACCTGTCAAAGCTAGAAATGCTGAGTATGCAAGGTAATTACCTGGAAGGGAAGATCCCAGAACCAATTCAGAATCTTAACAAACTGAGATATATAAATCTACAAGATAACCATCTGAGAGGTCCCATTCCTTTGTCCATCTTCAACATCTCAACATTGGAAATAATCGGTTTTTCATTGAACTACCTGTCTGGCACTCTTCCAAATGAGATATGCCACCACCTTCCAAGTCTCGAAGGGCTTCATCTATCTTACAATAAGGTAAATGGTCAAATACCATCAACAATATCTCAATGTTCAAAACTTCGGACTCTGGCATTGGCGTATGACATACCAAAAGAAATTGGCCATCTAGAACTGCTTGAGAAGTTGTTTGTTCAAAGTAACAACTTGGAAGGTGCAATTGCTAACTCTAGTCATGCATGATATTCAACTAATCTTAAATCATTTTTAGTCAATCAATTACCTTCTTTTCATTTTAAGAGGTATGGAAAAGAAGATGAGTAATTAACTAACCTCTGCACGAGCTGTTTCATTAATACATTTCCTATAATTTACATGCAAATTATAAACAAGTTCTAGCGAATTTGGCAGGTGTAATTCCACAAGAGATTGGCA
This sequence comes from Cinchona pubescens, assembly GCA_025175665.1. Classification (NCBI taxonomy): domain Eukaryota; kingdom Viridiplantae; phylum Streptophyta; class Magnoliopsida; order Gentianales; family Rubiaceae; genus Cinchona; species Cinchona pubescens. The sequence goes on from JANKKI010000283.1 coordinate 751,088, forward strand.
ATCTTCGAAACCTCAAGGTGATGTTGTTAGACATTATGCAAGACAACCAAATTACAGGCTCTATACCTCAAGATATTGGGAACTTGACAATGCTTAACTTGCTTGTCTTTTCTAATAACTCCTTGACAGGTATAGACACCACTAAATTTAAATAAAAAATCACGACAAAGGAAGAGTTTTGCTTTCACATCCAAGTACTCTTATGTAGTGCTGCTTTCCGTCATAAACTCAATGACCTATTCAAATTCTTCTTTCTAATTTTCAGTCAAAACATTTAATTCACATTTATGTCATTTCATGATTTGACAGGTATAATACCAGAAGAGATCTGCAACCTTCCAGAACTACAGAAACTTTACTTGCGCGATAATAGGTTAAATGGATCCATACCAATTGAGATTTTCAACCACTCAAAACTGGCAATAATTGTACTAGGTAACAATCTCATCACTGGCAATCTTCCATCAAATGCATGATACAGCCTGCCAAATTTAGAGGTTTTAGAACTCTCTAGAAATAATCTTGGTGGAAGAGATACCAGCATCTATAGCAAATTCCTCCAAATTAACTTTTCTATCCTTGGCAACAAACCAAATCACAGGCTCAGTTCCTGACTCCCTTGGGGATCTTAGGCTTCTGGAGATATTGAGTCTGCAACAAAACAATTTAACCAGTGAATATTTATCTTAGATTTCATAACTTCCATGACAAAATGTAAACATTTAAGCCACTTGTTGCTGCATGAGAATCCACTGAATGGGTTTCTTCCAGTTTCAGTTGGGAACCTTTCAAGCTCCCTTGCACTCTTTTTTGCATCGAGTTGTGAAATCAAGGGCGGCATCCCAAGTGAAATTGGCAACTTGAGCAATTTAATAGGACTAGATCTAGAAGATAATCGGCTGACTGGTGTTATTCCAACAGCAGTTGAAGGTTTACAAAAGCTTCAAGTATTATCTTTGAGACAGAACAAACTAAGCGGCACTCTAGAAAATTTCTGCAACTTGCAAAGCTTGAGTGAATTATACCTACACAATGAATCGAATTTCGGGCTCAATTCTAGAATGTTATGGCAATATGACTTCTCTAAGGCACCTTGAACTTGGAAATAACCTATTAGTCTCTGCTATACCTAGTAGCTTCTGGAACCTCAAAGATATGTTGCAGCTCGACCTATCCTCAAATTTCTTGACTGGTTCCTTGCCTCAAGAAATGGGAAATTTAAAGGCTGCAACATACATGGACATGTCAATGAATCAATTCTCAGGTCAAATTCCTAGCACTATAGGTAATTTGCAAAATTTGCTTTACCTTTCACTAGCCCACAACAAATTTTTAGGATCTATTCCAGAATCATTTGGCAACATGTTGAGCTTAGACTCCCTTGACCTATTGCACAACAATCTTTCTGGTTTAATCCCAAAGTCACTGGAAGCACTTCAATCCCTCAGATTCTTTAACGTTTCTTTCAATCATTTGAAGGGTGAAATTCCTTCCAAAGGTCCTTTCAAAAATTTCACAAGTGAATCTTTCATGTTGCCTCAATGATGCAATGTGTGGAGATCCAAAGTTTCATGTCCCGCAATGCCAAACTAATTCAACTCACAAATCAAGAGTAAGAAAAGTGCTTCTAGCTATATTTATTCCACTTGGAACAGCTACTGTACTTGTCGTGGCCTCAGCATTTCTCTACACAAGATACCGAAAGAAGTATGTGATTCAGAGTAGGACAGACTTGATGTCAGTGCCCACACAAAGAAGAATTTCTTATTTTGAGCTTCAACAAGCAACTAATGGATTCGATGAAAGCAATTTACTTGGCACTGGTAGTTTTGGATCTGTCTACAAAGGGATTCTAAATGATGGAACTCTTGTGGGTGTGAAATTATTTAATTTGCAGCAAGAAGACGCAACTAAGAGCTTTGATGTAGAATGTGAAGTATTGAGAAATCTTCGCCATCGAAATCTTGTGAAAGTCATCAGTAGTTGCTGCAACCAAGACTTTAAAGCTTTAGTGCTTGAATACATGGGTAAGGGAAGCCTTATCGAGAAGTGGTTGTATTCCCACAACTATTTCTTAGAGATTATTCAGAGGTTGAACATAATGATCGATGTGGCTAGTGCATTGCAATATCTCCATCATGAATATCCGACACCTATAATTCATTGTGATCTAAAGCCTAGCAACGTCCTACTCGATGAAGACATGGTTGCCCATTTAAGTGATTTTGGTATTGCAAAATTGTTGAGCATGGAAAAAAGCAATGCTATAACCAAGACCCTAGCTACAATTGGCTATATTGCACCAGGTACTATCTCTAACTTCTACTTATCATATCCTCTTCCCTTTTCCCTAAGTTTTAGATGCTATTAATTCAGTTCCATAATTGTTTGTAGAGTATGGGACCGAAGGATTAGTGTCAGCAAAATGTGATGCTTATAGCTTCGGCATTGTGTTAATTAAGTTTTAGATGCTACTAATTCAGTTCCATAATTGAAGTTAGTGTCAGCAAAATTTGCTTACATTGTGTTAATGGAAGTCTTTACAAGTAAAGGCGCCCTAGTGATGAAACATTTGGTGAACATTTGAACTTGAAAGGTTGGGTAAATGGTTTGATGCCTAATGAGATTCTTCAAGTTATAGATGCTAACTTGTTGAAACAAAATGACGAACAGTTGAGAGAAAAATTGAAGAGCTTATCATCAATCATGGAACTGGCCTTAAGTTGTGTTTCTGAATATCCCAAGGAAAGACCGCGTATGACAGATGTTCTTCAAACCCTGAAGAAGATCAAACTTCAATATCTTGAATTTCATGGAGGTAGATGAACTGTTAGTTCATATTTTATAGCATCTTACTGCGTACTAGGAAATTTTGCCCGAAAACTTGGGGTAAAGGGCAATCTATTGCTCAAAATAAATCAAGTCTGAGCCTTGAAGAACATCTTTTGTCTAGGGTAGTTAGATTATTAATCTAACAACCTTTCTATAAAGGCCAGTTAAATTTGTAACTTTTGTCTACAACTTCTCAGGTTCTAGTGTATCCCTTTTGTGCTATTTGCATTTCTTTAGAATCAAAACCTATGTCAATGAAAATAACTATCTCGTCTCTTTATTGTCGAAAGTAGTTTCAAAATCAATTGGACCATATTATTGTGAAGAAAGATACGAAACCCAACTTCCAAAAACTTCCATTGCAATATATTAAAGTAATTTCAGTGTAATATAAATTAATTAGAAACTCAACTTATAAAATCTATTATGAAGAACATACACTAACAACAAACCACAACCTCCAATTTAATGGGACAACTAAAAATCAGGAATGCATTTTACAAGCTTCTTAAAATAGATTCGCATACTTTAAACTTGGGGAGGGCAACGGCTCAGGTACTCGGTGAAAATGATTTATCTGATCCTAAATTCACTATCTTTGTCATGAACTAGAAGCTCATTCCAGATTCATAATATATAATCTAACATAAACCCATAGTTTGTCAATTGGTGCATTCCGTGACCGTCCATCTGAAAAGTAAGAGTTCACTAAGATGAGAGGTGTCACTATATGCGAGGTAAAGGTACCAGAGACTGAAAAATGCACTAAGCAACATATGCTACCAATATACTGGTGATTACACACGCATATAATCAGTTGGCATGGACATGCTGATCTGGTATTTCCAGTTCATCGCTATTAAAATGTTAAACATAGCAAAGAAATTTAAAATCCCATGGGTTTTTTATCATACAACACGCCAAAGAAAGTGAACTAGGAAAATAGCTCACACTCCTCTTTAAGTTTGAAAGTCTTTAATGCAAGCATATATATGTAAACCAACTGGGATCATACCCCGTTCACAAATCCCTTGAGAAAAAGCATCAAGAGAGGTAAATAATGAAGTTTGACATGAAGCACTACAACAACACAAGAGAAGCATAAAAATAGAAGAAACAAAGTGCCAATGCAAAGAGACAAAATGCAGAGGTAAAAGTTCTTCATAAGCAATATGATTGAGTTTAAGTAACACTTACAAAGTGAGAGAAACTCACCAGTACAGATTTTACTCCTTGTTCAGGACCTTCGGAACTTTGATATAAGGCTCTTCATAGCTTGGTAGAGCTGTTATTATTGCTTCCCTGTTGAGAACATATGTTGATCTTAGAATAAGTGATGGTTTTTATAACTATCAATAAAGATGCAATGTTACTATGATGGCAGTAGATAACAGATAGTCCTCAAACCAACCTATTCTGAAAATTTTGAGGCAAATCATCACGCATGTTGTCACCTTCAGTATCTGCAGATCCAATCAAAGTTTTCAACTGATCAATTAGAAGCCGTGTATTAAAACTGAAGCTAAAAAAAAGCATAACAGCAGATGCTACAGGAAGAACCACAGAGACATGTCCTTTTGTGCTTATGTACTTAATCTCTTACATAACATGTGGGCAAAGCAAGAGAGCCATTAGTAGCAACAATTTTCCTGGTTGTTGGGGTGGAGTAAAAAGTAAAGAAATCAAAACCAATTAATTTGAAATTGCATCTTATCAGCACAATGTCCTCAGCATATAATTTAAGGCAATTAAAGTTCAATGTTTTGGGTTCAAATAAGCTAGAGGCCAGACTGAAATACTAGTTGGTACTGTTTTAATAATGAACCTAGTAAACAAGTGGAGAATACTTTTCTGATAAATCAATCAGAAAAAAAGTAACACAGAAAGATGCTCCAATCAAATAAAAAGGAGGGAAAAATTGATTTAATATTCTCATTCTTTTGTTTTACAGAATGACGACCTCCTTTTCAGAGTTACAAAACCTGACAGAATGGTAAAACTTGTCAAGTGTTTCAATTAACAGCCAATTAGCTAACCTAATAAATTGTTGATTCAAACTGTAAATTACCTGCCCTTATTGCCGGCTCAACATTTTCCAGGTCGATAGCTTGGAGTTGCCCAAACCTATTTCATAAGCAACCATCACAATCAAAAGAAAAAAATCTTTTTAAGTTAACTCCGAAGCAATGGCTCTCTAATTGCAAGGCAAAACAATATATATGCCTATCCCAGACACATCTTGTTAATCAAGGATGCTCATGCACTGGGATTCCCCTTTTTATGATATCAAACACATAAAACAACCTTATGTGACTAAAAAAAAAATATCATTGGAATCTAGAAGATATCAATTCAATTGTCATGTCTGGAGTGCAGAACTTGCTTCTCGCATTCGAATGCTACTAGGTACTAAACTAAAATCCTTTAACAGCCTATCTGTCTGTAAACAAGTTCGTTTCATTTGATCATGATAATGATAAATAACTAAATAGAAGAAAAAAATACTCTAGTTCAAGCGGATAGCACTGCTATTTAGGACTATCTAATCCAACAAAAACCGAGACTCAAATTTCATAAACTACCCACAGTCATATCAATTTTCATCAGCCAGGCTGACTATCAAGTTTCAAAGTCAATTATGATTTTTAGAGTTTAAAGAACTCTAGTTTTTTAAGTTCTACACATTCATAGAGCAAAATCCCACATTTCCAATCATAAATGCATACATAATACTAATGAGAGAGAAGTCCTAGCCTAGGAGAGATTTTTTTTTTACCAATCTACCACTTGTCTGATTTTAGGAGCAAATTCTTCCACCTACAAACACCCAAAAAACCAAAAAAAAAATCAAGAGTAAATAAATATGCAAATATGAAAGTACATATGTATATGAAGATAAGGAAGAAAAGGGAATGTAAAAAAGATAAAATTGTAGTAATACTTCATCTGGGGTGAGAGAAATTCTTGCAGTTTCAGCCAAACGAGGAAGATTAGGAGGCTCAAGACTAGATTTTGCTTCAGTGGAGAAGTATTTTTGGGTTCTTTGATTCTTGTATTGTACAGGTGTTTTCTTTTATGGGAAACATTAGAAATAGGATTAATGGATGATCCTCGATGAGTTAGGAAAACCATAAAAGCTCTGCTTCCCATTTTTGCAGATTGCAAAAACAGCTCGAGAAAATTCAGGTTTCTTGTGCTCTGCAAGTTTGGGTCTTGGATATTGGGTGTGTTTGTTTTGGTTTGGAGTTGGGAACTTCTGGTACTGCTTCAAATAAGTATTAGGGAGAATTGCAGATTTGGTTCCGAAACTTGGTAATGCTTAAAATTGATTCTCAGTCTATATAAAATTATGATTTTTGTCTCCAAACTAAAATTATGTGTGAAAATAAGATAAATGACAGAAAATTTTAAAATTTTTAACGATTTTGGTTATGTATGGCGCACATAACCGTTAACTCTAAAAAGGTTTTGACAAAATATGTGCAAATTTTTTATAAATTTTAGCAAAACAAGTACCTATTCTAAGATAGTTTGCTAGATTATAAATTATTTAAACAAATATCATTTAATTTGTATATTAAATAGTACAACAACAAAATCTTAATACAAATGCCTCTTGTTCAGTTTTTGAGCATTATTAAGGTTAAAAAATTGTTAAAAAAATTGAAAAAGAGAAGGAAAATAAAGAAGAGGTCAATGTCTAATATTAATTGAACAAAATCAGAGTTACTTCCTAATATGGAATTGGCACTTAAACTTTTTGTTAGCTTAATACCCAAATCACATTTACAACTAATATAGGTGATTTGTATAAAAATAATAATAATTGTTGCCGCCCAAAAATACAATGAATTACAATTACAGGATTATATGGAGGTCAAAATAAAAAATTCTTATACAAGTACTTAAAATAAAGTTAGCTGGCTTCTTTGATAAGTTTTTAGGAATCCTAACCATCAGGGCAAACGGGTTGAAAAATGATTCGATTACCACAGAATCAGTCTAGAGTGGCCGATTATGGTACAAATGCCTTCTAGTTCATTTTTTAGATATTATCAATTGTTGAATTGTATTAAGATATTGTTGTACTATCTAATATATGGATTGAATGGCGTTTTTTTAAGTCATTTATAATTCGGCAAACGATCTAAGAATGGGTATTTGTTTAGCTAAAATTACTTTTGATTGTTTTCAATTTCCCACATAATTGTTTGAACTTTATCAAAACTGTTAAGAGTTAACGGCCATGTCATCGCATATGACTACAAAAAATATTAAAGGTGTGTTCGTTTGGATTGAAAATATTTTCAAGAAAAATATTTTTCAGAAAATATTTTTCGGTGTAAAATATTTTCCAATTTTTCTTCCTCTGGCTAAAAATAACTTACGAAATTTTTGAGCGTAAGTTATTTTTCAAATAATTCAAGAGTGACATTAAATCTCAAATATTTACTTTTATAATTTCGTTTGCTAAACTTATTTTCGTTTTTAATTATTTTTCATTCGTTTTTCTCTCAATTATGGGCCCCACACTAATATAACTATCATTATGCATATTTTACTATCATTTAATTTTGAACAAAATCAATTTTTAATTAATCACAATTACTTGTAAGGTATTTATTACCATTGTTATAAATTTTTTTAACTTGTATCCATAAAATTAAAGATAAAACCATTAAAAAAATTTATTTCAAAATATTTTTATTTTGTCAACCGAACACCGAAAAATTGTATGAAAAATAGACTTTTTCATGTAAAATATTTTCCAAGGAAAATGTAACATTTTTCTCAAGAAAATATTTTCAATACAAACAAACACACCCTAATTAGGGATTGTGAAATGTGGTATATGCTCCTAACTAAGTATTTGAGAAGTGTTAAGAGTAATCATAAAGTTTTGAAATCAAATTAAAATTAAAAATTAAAAAATGATCAAATTAAAATTTTTGAAAAACTCTAACCCCTCTCCTCCTACACCACGATAGCCAATGCCATCCCCTGTCTGTTTTGAAAAAAAGAAAAAAAAAAAAATCTTTCTACTTCATACCAACATGCATAAACCATTCTTTCTTTTTTTGTTTTTTACTCTATATAATTATATTTTGTTCGGAATGATAGGACTGAATACAAATGAAATACTAGAACACTAACATGATGTTTTGACCAAAAAAAAAAAACACATGATGGAATAAATACTAACATATCCCTAAAGTTAAACTCACATATAGTTAGACTAACCCACATATATTCTACTTCTAATCTACTATTTACTCGTTGGTTGATTCCCCCCCCCTTTGTTGCAGGCTTCTTCTGTGTCCATAGTGGTGGATGCTTTGAAGGTAGGTGTTAGCATTTAATCCGTGCAGCTCCAACCTTAGGGGTTACTTAAGACACTTCTGATGGCCAATAGCCCATTGAGTTGTTGGTTGCATAAACCATTCTTTCTACCTCTTCTCACATGATACAACTAATAACACAAGATCAAACTATTGCCTCATTAACTGATAACAGAAATTTTTTCATTTGTAATTTCTCATAGTTCTTTTCTGTTTAAGGGACAATTACTTTCAAAAAATTTCACATATTTGGGTGAATGTTATAACAATTAATGTTATAGGATTTAAAAAATATGGGGCGATTATAATTTTAAATTGACATGATAATTTTTTATTATTTGACTTAAGTTGATACTGAAAATCTTATTTGCGATAAAATGGATTTAGTTCAATGCTTAAACTTTAAACTTTAAACAATATCGAGACTTATTTATTAGTTAACAAATCATATTGTATATCTTTATTTTAACGCCCCAACTATTCTTTTGGAGATCTAATCGAGCGCCTCTCCCTTTTAACTCCCGACCATACACACAATCTAGCACGTACAAAATTTCAATAAGTCACACTAAAACATAATGTTGATGCAAAGAAAATATGGATTTGAAGTCTATTAATTTGTCGTGTGTGTTTGTGTGTGATGGAAGAAGAATGTGAAGGAGATTAGGGAAGAATTATTCTATGTAATCATTTTGAGCCTTCAGACCAACATGCATAAACCGTTCTTTCTACTTCTTCCTCACATGATGCAACTAATAATGCAGGATCAAACTATTGCCAAAGAACTCAGAAAACAAACGACTTTCATTTGTAATTGTGTTATATTTTTTTTAATGCTACAATTGCTTACAGGAAATTTCATCCTATATTTTTTTCCTTAATTATTACAAGGAATAATTCCATTTTGTACTCCTCAATTTATATCTAATTTTTACTTTATACCCCAAATTTTAGTTTTGAACAATTTGCACTCCTCAATTCTTAAATTTTTTTCACTTTTTTTTTAACATTGTCAAAAAAGTTAACAAAATCTTTATTTTTACATACTAAAACATTATTATACATCTTGTTGAATTTGTCGTATACAAGAAAAAATTATGTTAGTTTTTGAAACGACGTTCAAAAAGAACTGAAGTACGATGAATTTGAAAGTTCAGGATGCAAAAGTATCCAAAACTAAAATTTAGACTATAAAGTGAGAATCGAGTATAAGTTGAAGGTACAAAATGGAATTAGTCCTTATTACAAATGTTTCTAGCCTAAGGGCACCTTGGATTTCTACCAGGCCCTCCATAATAAAACTCAGGCTCTATCATATATTCCCACATGTAGAATGCACTATAACAATCATATTCATCAGAATAATCAATAGCCCAATCAGGAAACTTGATTACTCCTGAATTTTGAACAACACGCATCCTGTTTACGAAGCCCGAGTAGCTGAATATCCCGGCTGCGTATCGGCCGCTGCCCATGCCTATTCGTTGCTGTGTGAGGATGAGTTCCAACTCTTGTGCTGTAAACTTCGCCACCCCATTGAATTGTTTCAGCATGGTAAGCTAATGTTTTAAAGAGTTTTCCAGGCCAATATCCTATGTTCACTGTCCCTCCATATTTTACCCACCAATTACTGGTATTTGGGTCCTGAACAAAAAAAAAAAAAATGAAAGAAAACTTGGGGGATGTTTAAAAAACAAAGAAAATTTCAATGTCATCATTCGGTTGTGATCGTAGGTCAAAATTACAGTGATGATTGTTCCACATCTATCGTGATAGTATGGGACGATAAATTTGTCTAGAATCATAAAAAAGAAATAATGGAAATCACAAATAGTTATTTGTTGTTTAGTTTCAAAGACATTAATTATCAAAAAAATATAGGTTGATACGACGTATAAATGTGTCTCTTATACACAGGCCATTCCGGATACGATACCTTCTAAATTCAAGTTTGTGAACCATGGTTGTGATTTAAAAGTTTATATAGTATATGTATATAAGCTTGTAAAATATAATTAAAGAAATAATTCTCTTACGAGATAGTAAAATTTCCAAACAAACTAAATTATGTCTGACAACGGAATTAGAACAAATTAAAGAGGGTCCAAAATTTCACCTTAAAGATGAAGATACGAATTACAGAGGGAAGGCCAGTAGGATTTGATATGGGATAAATTGCAGTGTATAAGCGCTATGTCCTTGCTGGTTTGTACAAATCCAGGGCAAGTAGCATCAAAGCAACCAGTTTTAACCAAGCCATCAGTCTAATCAACAAACAATTTTGCGATACATAGCCAATTTTCCCATCTTAGATTAAATTGCATTTAATTAGTACAATAATTAGCAACATAAAATTCATTAGGACTTACAGTCCAATATGTAAAAAGTCTTGTTTTTCTGTCCCATAGACACTTTTGTTGAATCTGCAACATTATATTTATTCAATAAAATTAAAGGCACAAAATTAGTAACTAAAAATTGACCATACTATATAAAAAACAATAATTACAGTACTCCTTTCGTCTCATTTTATCTGTCATTCTTTCTATTTTAATTTGTTCCAAAATATTTGTCGCTCCATAAAAACATAAAAATAAAGGCCAATTCACCCATTTTACTCTTCATGCAAGATTAGTAAAGAGTATTAAAAATCATATTTCAACATTAATTATTCTCACAAACCATCTTAAAATCTGAAATTCCAAAATCAATTAACAAATTTTGAATTTAAATTCTAGAATAATTATGGAAAAAGTATTTTAGTAGTTGATCAAATATTAACTTTTCTTAACTTATGTGCAAGCTCGACCACAATAAATAAAATAGGACGGATATCAACTTTTTCTAAATCATATGAAACCTCAACCATAACAAATAAAATGGTACAGAATAGAAAGAGTATAAATTCTTGAATGATCATAGAAGTGTGTTTATAAATATATACATATATATATGTATATGTATGCATGTGAGTATAGAAATGGTTTTTTCTGTTGAGGCCACTAACCGCCCAGCCTGCTTCCATGGCCTCATACTGGTTATGAGGGCCACTTTTCAAAGCAACCTGAGAAGTACTGTACTCGTCGTCCCGTTCTACGGGAGGATTCCAAACCTGAATATCCCCTTTGGCTCCAAAATATGCATACCCCTCAGTGTGCAGCACTGCCAACTATTTTCAGGTTCAAAAAATTAGCAAATCCATGAATATTTCAAGTGATAGGCAAAAAACTGAGCACATGTATATGCATTATTTTCTAGATATTAGATCTACGACAACAAAATACAATTTAAGTGGTAAGACGTTTTTCCTAATTATTAGATAATGACTTCGAGTCACTAATGAACAGGAAAGAAAGAGGTGATTTTTCTTTTAGGAGGAGGGGGGTTTAAATGTGTCTGCATACCGAGTGGTTCGTTTGTAGAAGGTTCAAGTTCTTGTTTTCCTTGGATTGATGAGGAAAAACACTCAGTTTCTTCCGCGCGAAATTATCAACTGGAATTGTTTTTCTTAGTCTTTCACTTTTCCTTGAATTTCTCCTGATGGGAACAGTCCCTTCAGGACAGCTTCCACTTTTCTGCCATAGTTGTGCTGTGGGAGTATTCCTTTTCGGTTTTTGTTAGCATGGTTGGATCATATGTTGGTGTCATCTGTAAGGGAAAAATGGTCTTGATTAATCAATTGTCATGCATAGTATATCGTTTTAAAGTTGATTTGAATCATCGGAATAAATAAACACACATGCATTCAATAGAACGACATCATGTGATGTCCCCTTCAAACAAATTCAAGGGGGACGGCAACTGGCATCTTGTCATTGGAAAATTTCTAAAAATATGCCACTTTTCAAATTTTTTTATTTTTGATCCTATTTCAATGTTGGCGAGGTTCCCAGAAGATAAAGCCCCAAATACCAAAAAAATTCCTCCTACTCCTGTGTGTAAAAATTTTATCAAAATACGATAAATTAATAAATTAACGGTTTACATTTCATTCGTACTATTTCGTTAATGTTATAGTTTATGATTTAAAGATAATGGTTTACTATTCTCAAATATCGCAATGTTATAATTTATAATCCTCACACAGCAACGGGCATGGGCCTGTCTCAAATCCTTCATTTTTTCTATTTTTGTAATAGTGCGCAATTTCCATTCGCAATATACATACTCAAATTTGCTAAATCATTCATTTTTTCTATTTTTGTAATAGTGCACAATTTCCATTCGCAATATACATAGTCAAATTTACTAAATCCTAAAATATATATATATATATACATAGTCAAATTTGCTAAATAAAAAAAAAAGGACCTCGCATTCGTGAATTCGAATTAAATTAATAATAAAATTTATTATTACTGGATTTAAATTACTTTCGAAATTACACATTGCAATAGACACAAAAATAGAAGAAATTTGAAAAGTGGCATATTTTTAGAAATTTTTCTCGTCATTGGATACACAGCATGTTTGTGTTGATCGGATGGTCCAGACCAATTTTTATCTCTTCTTAAATAAATAACAGACCTGAATTTTGTGAGGTTTCTCAGGTCAGGATGATTAAAAGCAGGTTGCTCATAAATGTCAATGCAATCAATCACATCCCCATCTGCACTCTACAGGAAAAAAAAAAAAAGAATTAAAAGAAAATACCAGTAACCTTCTAAGCAAAAAAAACCATACCTGAATGGTTTTCACTGCAAAATTAGGACTCAAATTCTGCTTGGAGCTGGAAACTCCACTGCCTATTACATGAACCAGAGTGATTTGCAGTATTAGGATAGACATCCATTTGATCTCCATTACTACTGATGAAGAGAGAAAGTCGAAGGAGTTTTGGTTGTTATATCTTAGTTTTATTTTTAAACCTGAATTAGAATTCTGAAAATTTTCTTAAACATTTTGGAGAAGCAGACAAATTAATTAATGTGGTACATGGTATTTAATAGGAGCTATAATACTCGTGAATGCATGACTTACCTTCTTTGGTCATTTGGATTTCATTTACATTTTGAATTATGGACTAAAATCTATAGGACGACAAAAGTAATTCTATTTGTTTCCATATCCTTTGACATGATTGCTAACAAATTTATCTCTTCATCACCTAAACGAAAGGAATAATAATTGAGACTCTATTAAACTATACTTTTATTACATGAAATGGTTCGATATTTGTAGTTAATAGTCTAAACTACCACCTTATTTTGAGTATTAAATAGCCACAAAAATTAAGATAATTTATGAAGAGTAATAATATATATAGCAAGAAAGAACTCTAGAATTTTATTCATTGCTTGTATTTGTTTCTTTATTATTAGTATTTTTTTTGGGAGAAATAATTGTATGTTGCAACTCCTTTTTAATATTAGTACATTGGAATTTCTTTTGGGAAAAAGTCTATTAAAAATAAGTACAGAAACCAGAATAGCCAGGTCGAAAAATTTAGTGTTACTTACACATTTTTTTTTTTAATGCACTTGAAATTATTTCTGAAATGGAAGTTCATTGAGATTTTAGCAAACCAAACTAAAGTCAAGTCAATTAAGTTTGGTGGCTCGAATCTCTTAAATATAAATTTTATTATTATGTTTTCCGTTTTATTTTTATTTTATTTTTCACTTGAAATAATTTGTTTCTTGTAAAATTATCTATTTCTTTAGGAATTCAAAGAATTGAGTTTTATCCAACTTTATCCTTAATAGCATTTAATGGCAGAAATGATTATTAGTTGAGAAATATTAATACAGAAAAATACTAATATAGTCGCTTTGAATATTTTTGTGTGAAATTGATGCAATTTAATTAAAATGAAAAAAAATGGAGTAACTAGGGTTGTAATCAAAGTTCAACAAATCGGACAAGAGTATGTTTAAGCTTGACTTATTTAATAGAGATAATTATTTGTATTCAAATCGAATTCGAGTCAATTTCAAATAGTGATGATCAAGTTTAGCTTGAATATTTAGAAATTTGTTTGAAAAAAGCTTGGTTTGGCTCATAACTTTCGAGCTAATTTAAAACACATTCATAATTCGTTTGTTTGTGAATGTTATTTTACGATAATTTGCTCATTTTTTTACCCTAAAATTTACTCCATAAAGGTCTAGAATTCAAATACGATAATTTGAACGAATTTATTCCGAGTCGAATTCAAACCGAATACCCAAATATTTGAATTCATTTACAGTTTTAGGAATACCTAATTAAGTCGAACTCAAACTATATTTAAAATTTTAACAAACACCCAATATTATTCATATTTAGTTTAAGGAAATGATTTATAAAATTACAAATTTAAAACCACTTTCAAAAATCACGTTACGAGATGAGATTATATTTAATTACTAGTCTCTAATTTTTTAGACACTCAATCAAATTTTATTTTATTTTTTCAAAAAATTAGACACTCAATCAAATTTTATTCTTTCTTTTTTCGAATTTATAACGTAACTTTATCATTTTATCAATTTTGTATAGATACAGTTTTAATTTAGTTAGTCCACGAAGCAATTTCAAACGAAGATTATTGGCCTTGTTTGGATAGTAAATAATAGGCGATTATTTGCCAAATAATATTTGGTCAGCAATAATCTCCGTTTGGTCAGCAAAGCATTTTTTCCGAATAGTATTTGGCACTATTCATTATTCATATTCATTATTCACGCAATAGATTATTGGCACTATTCATGTTCTATTCATTATTTACATTTTAAAAAATATTCTATTAATAATTATGTATAAACAATGGAATTAATTATTATTATTATTATTTTTTGCAATCCTTACTTTCACATAAGGACGTTTTAATCTAGTAACTATTAGAATTGTATATTTTTATTTTAACGCGTGTTTGTTGCAATATTTTGTTAGTAATCTATAAATATTAATATTATGAATATAAAAATAATTCACCTTTATGCGTTCGGTTGAACCGTAAACATATATTTATTATTAGTTTAATTTGACTTATTTTGTATGTTTATTCAGTTACATACAAAATGTTTATATATGTGTGTGTGGCGGTTCTCTTAATAATAGCATAAAAAACGTGGATATATATGAATTAATTATCTTTTATCATTATTGATTTTGTACCTTTTATTTTTATTTTTATGTGGGTTAATTCACTTTATCCCTTTAACGTTTAAAGTCATAATCACTTTAGTCCCTAACGTTATTTTTTAGGCATTTTAGTCACTGGACTAATAACGGTGCTAAATTTTCGCCTTAAATGATATTTTTACTCTCAAATTATTGATGTGTAAACAAATTTTCTCTTAACACCCAAAATATCTTTTCTTTTTTTTCATAAATAGAGTTTGATGAAATTTAAAATATGTTGATGAATAATAAAAAATTATTAAAACATGTCAATAAAATAAGTGTGTGAGAGAGAAAATAAATCAAGTAAAATTATTTTTAAAAAAAACAAGAGAATAAGGGTATTTTTGTTAAAATAATATTGAATGTTTAGTGACAATGAAGAAGTATAGCTCAAATGATAAAATTACACTTTCTGTCACCAAGGGGTTAAATGAAGATTCACTTTTAGAAATTCTCAAGGGGTTAGATGGAGATTCACTTTAAATTCTCTTTAAACAAATTTAATGTTGAGTTAAATTTAACAGAAAGAATTCAATGTTGAGTTAAATTTAACAGAAAGATTTAAAAAAAAAATCAATGTTGAGTTAAATTTAATGGAAGGATTTAAATATCTAAAAATAACGTTACAAATTAAAGTGATAATGAGTATAAATATTAAATGTGTAAAGTAAAATTAATCTTTTGTATGTATGTGGAGTTTGATAGAAACAAAGGGAAAGATCAAATTTCAAATTTTTATCAAATCTATTGTGATGAGAATAAGTAAAGAATTTTTATATCTGTTATTTTTTTATTTGTATTATTTTTTTATAAATAGGTTCACCAAATAATAGTTACTATTTATTATTTTTAATTCAAATAGTTATTTCAAAATATTATTTCATATTTAAATAATTATACTATTATTCTAAAAGTCAATATTATTTTTAAAAATCACTAAAATCATCGGACTGTAGAAATATTATTTAACAAATAGTACAATATTATTAGAACAAAACCATTGATTCTGAGTATCACTTATTTTTAATTGTGAATTTTCCTTTTCTTTAATATCTTCTTCCATTTGAGTAATAATTCCAGAAAGGATTGACGGATTAACTTTTTCATTTTCCTCTTCGATTAAGTAACAATCACAAGAAGGAAGCTCAAAACTTCTCCTTCCAAAATACTATCCCTCTTTCTCTCTCACACACTTCACACACACAGCGATCTCCTTTTTCTTCGGAAGCCATTCGAATCGAAGATTTTTTTCCTACGAAAAGCTGTGATTGCAGATCTATATTCGACAAAAAAAGATGGTTCTCCATCTCCCGCAAACTGGTAATAGCATTTTCTTTCTATTTTTTTTATATCTATTTATGCATCTACGTGAATTTTATTAGGGTTTCGGAAATCGTTTCTTTGGATCAGTTTCTTAGTCTTTATTCGTAGTAAATCAAATTTCCAGTATGCTTTTGTTGGTGAGAAACATGTGAATTTCGATTTAATTGACTGTTTATAATCCTCTAGTGGAAGAAAGGAATTTTTTTTTTTATTTGAACATTTTATGTGTTGATTTAGTTGTATATCTCGTAAATCATTGTTTAATGATTACTGTTATTGTGACGTTGAATGTAAATTCCTATCACAATGTGAAGAAAAAATGTGGAAAGATCGAAAATATGAGTGATAGTAGATAGGAATTATAACAGTAGGTGTTCAAAATCTTTGTGAATGGTTGGGTAGTTCAGATGCAAGTACTTTGTAATGTATTGCAGCTATATATTCAGATTAAACAAAATAATATGTACTTGGTTATTAGTGCAACATAAATCTTTTAGTTTTGATATATGGAGGGATCGTGCTGACTTTGGATACTGATGTTGAAATGCAGAGGGATTTAAATTTAGTGGATTTTTTAAAAGGAGGATCAAGTGTGTGTAATAGAAATGGCTTACTTTTTTTGTAGTTATAAGTGCTAAAATAGAATAATTCATTCATGCGGACCCATGCTTGGTCCCAAGAAAGTCCTCATGATTGGCACAACTTCGAGAAAAAGAATGACAAGCTCAAATTCAAGGGTGGGAAGAAAAGAAAGAAAAGTAAGCAATAGGTATGTGTATAAAAACTTATAAAATAATCTTTTGTCTCATTGGTGAAATAAATAGGTTAGCTTTTTCTTGTCAAAATTGCTTTTTTTTTTTTTTTTGGTGGTCTAACTCGCTTGTATAGATGGATATGTATAACCATTTTACACATGGCTGCCCCCTCTTGTGCATCGTTGTTTAGCAAAAGAAATTTATCCATGACTTTGATGTTTTTTAAGTGATTTTTGCCCGACAACATATTCTTAATCCTTGGATTTTACAGAAATGTATGATAATCTCGGAGCACAGCCTGGGGTGCCAAGACAGCCTCCCAATGCCCAACCGAATCCATTTGGTAATGCCTTCTATGGTGCAGGATCGGGGCTTATCAGAGGTGGATTGGGAGCTTATGGGCCGATCATAGAAAATCTTAGGATCAACATCCTAGTATGTTCAAAGCAATGTAAGTATTTTATAATAGCCAAGATATATATGATCTCATTCTGAAGCCAGAAGAATTATGCACAGAGTCATTATTGGTCTTAAGTTTAAGTTGCGAAGTATAAACTCCCAGTTTATTTCTCTTTTATTGAGTAAGGATGCATTGAAACTTATTCCAATCAAGCTTGTAAGTCTTTTGAAAAATAACATACCAAGGCTCAAGTCATTGGTCTGTAAGAAAACATGAAATTAACTTCTTATAGAAAGTTTCCAGTAGAGCTTTATGGTTTTACTGAATATGAATCAGTTATTACAGAAGCTGGGATAGTTTGGTGTTGTAAGCATGTTCTACAGCTTTAGGGTTGTAGTTGGCCTTGATTAACCCTAAATCATTTTTTAAGCTCTATTGAACACAAAATTGAGCCAAGTCTGTGCAAGCTCCTTGGACCTTTGGTTCCCATATTGATCGCTAAGAACAGTTATAAAGGTTTACAGGGAAAAAAAAAAAGGAGTAATATATCCTGTGGTTTTTTGCTGCTCAGACTTCTTCTTTTATTGTTCTCTGGAAAAGAAATAGGTAAAATAACTAGATTTATGGGTTTTACTTTTCCTAAATGTCGTTTGGCTTATCTAATCTAATGTCATTTAAGTGTTGGGGATAGAATTCTCTGGTGGCGTGCCTCTTGTGAAAATGCTGGTGAATTCTCAATTACTTTTGTTCATTGGTGGCGCTTAAACAGCATCATTTTTTTATTGAAGGAGATTTTGCTGTCTAATTCTGCATTTTGGGCTTGCCATCGTACTGAAATTTTAGTTCTTGTAATTACTTTTTCGAACGCTAGAAAGCTTAAAATATTATGAATGATTGAAAAGGTTTGTTAGTCCATGTTTTTGTATGCATCCACTGCTGGACTGATTTTGCCTTGTGTTTGTTGAGGTATAAAGAGTTTTAATCCATAATCTTTTTCTCAATGGACAGATAAGTAGATATTTTTCTGACCCACAATACTATTTCCAAGTGAATGATCAATATGTGAGAAACAAATTGAAGGTTGTTCTTTTCCCCTTCCTGCACAGAGTAAGTTTCACTTTATTGCATGTCTTGTTTCCACTTCTTTTGTGCTTTCAATTTGTTTCTTGCTGTCCTCCAATTGTTGTAATGTCTTCTTACTTTAGCGGCTTCTCCTTTAGGGTCATTGGACAAGAATCACAGAGCCAGTAGGTGGTAGGCTCTCTTACAAGCCCCCTATCTATGATATAAATGCTCCAGATTT
The DNA here is from genome assembly GCA_025175665.1 of Cinchona pubescens. Taxonomy (NCBI): domain Eukaryota; kingdom Viridiplantae; phylum Streptophyta; class Magnoliopsida; order Gentianales; family Rubiaceae; genus Cinchona; species Cinchona pubescens. The sequence goes on from JANKKI010000283.1 coordinate 770,147, forward strand.
GTACATTCCATTCATGGCATTCGGTACCTATGTTGTTCTCGCTGGCTTATCATTGGGTCTTCATGGAAAGTAAGTGTCCTATTTTGATTCACTCTACTCATGGTCTATCTTACTGTACGGGGTACATGCACTAAGTGGATGCAAATAGTTGGGTTTAATAGTTTTTTACTTCAATTTAGGAGTGTCCTTGGGATTTGGGAACCAAATGATCTAATCAGGAAGTAATTTGATTGTTTCATTGAAATCTCAAAGCAATTCAGGAAATAAGGTCTTTACCATGGTGACTGGTTTAAAATATTTAGCATTATGCTATAAATTATTTCACTCCAGTTAATATATAAGCTCCATGAATTTTGGATTGGGTTATGTTTTGAGAAGCATTCTAAATGTTGTCATTTCTGATTCTCATTTTCTTTTCTTTGTTGATCATTTGGATCGTTCCAATGTATGCATGCTGGTACTCTTTTTAAGAATTGATTTCCCTTTGCAGGTTTAGGCCAGAAGCTCTGAATTGGCTTTTCATAAAAGGATTGGTAGGATGGTTTTTGCAAGTTTCTCTACTGAAAATGTCATTGTTTTCACTGGGTAGTGGGGAGGCACCTTTACTTGATATTGTGGCATATGCCGGATATACATTCACAGGATTGTCTCTGGCCGTAGTGGGGAAAATCATTTGGAGCTACTCATATTACTTTCTGATACCATGGATATCTTTATGCATGGGAATCTTCTTGGTGCAATCAATATATAGTCATAATAATTATAGGTGAGGAGTTATATACACAAGCCGACATCATTACCTCTTGCTCTTCATTGCCTTGGCTCAGTTCCCACTACTCATTTGGCTTGGAAACATCAGTCTAAATTGGCTTTTTTAAGCCGTATCAATTTGTGTAGTTGGGAACCGTTCATTATCAATGACAGCATTACAAGTTTTGTAGTCATCCTTTAGTTGTGTAATATCCTCTTGGCTGCTTATTATGACTATATATTGAATTGCTTTTGTATGATCCCTCACGTGCTAGGAAAATGTATTTCATACTATGTCCGAGGATTTTGAGATACGAGCATGATTTAACTGGGTAAAAAATTGTAAAGTACATGGAAGAGAATTACAAATTTACGTTTTATCCATATGGATCTATGAATTGCTTGGCAAGTTTTTGGATCATTGAAAAGAATACTTGTTTTTTTGCCTTGATTCTGAATGATGGCTCAAAAACTTAGATTGATTTGTCTGTGAATACTACTATTATTAGTTGTATTGAGGTTCAGATAACATGAGAATCACCTCTGCTCTCTATGTATTTGTTGTTGTTAGTACCACTAACCTGGTCACAAAGTTAAGAAAATGACATTGTAGGCAAACATAATATGTGTCAACATGATATTCAAACATGTAGAGTTAAATCTTAGCAATATTGATGCCATACAATTGATGCCATATAATTGACAATCCAATCCAAAAGTCGTGGAAATTCTTATGTGGACGAGTTTATGGTAAGTGTCATGTACTTTTGATTTAAATTTACTTACATTTTTGTTATACTACACATGAAATTAAATTATTAGGTATACATTTCAACACATCATGTTTGGGTTGGCTGATGTCGGTAGTATTTTTTTGAGATAAAACAGTACTCATTGTGAAATTCCCTATATGTGGGTAATGTTGGATGTACTGCAGTTCAAAAGTTGAATCTTATAATTCATTAATGACTGTCATTGATGCTGTATGATCAAAATTAAATGATTATCTTTGAATTTAATCCATTTTGCTCCAGACAACCGATGAATACATAAATAATCTCATCCAACAATAATTCAAATTCACAACATTCTCAACTGATTTATCACAAAATCCAGAGATAGGATACAATAAAAGATAATGAGGATAAACAATTTTAAACCAGCTTAGGAAGCTCTATAAAAACCTCCAAAAAGACTAGTACAATTTTTTCACATCACAATTAAGTTATCCAAATTAACAAAAACCAAGCAACCATGAGAAACACAACCTCTGTGTTTCTTTCCTGTCTTTGCTTTGCACTTTTGCTCAGTCTTGGCATTTCTACTAGAGAAATTCCCACAAACAACAACAAAAATGCATATACAAATAAGAATATAGCTGATCCATGGTCCCAAAAACTATGGTCTTATTCATGGGGTTGGAATTCAAACCCAAACGATGCAAATCATCCATATTCGTGGTCGCATTCAGACCCAAGGGATCAGAATTCATGGAGCTATAGTACCCCATCTCAACCAGGCCAGCCCTATTCGTATGGTTACGGTTGGTCAGGCCCATATCAACCAGGTAGCCCATTTCCAAATCAGAATCCATACGGACATAATCCACCAAATAATCCTGGCAACGGTAATGGGCCTCCAAAGCAACCTGGACCGCCTAATGGTCCGTCCGAGAAGCAGTCGCAGCAGCAACTTCCGTGGTGGACTTATTGGTCGTATCCTTGGTGGAATAATAATTGGGCTGCCCAGGATTTTAACCTGGTGGTGGGCCTGGTGGCGAGGCCTCTCCAGCTCCTCCCACAGACCATCCTCATGATTCACCTAAAGGATGATTAAATAAATTAATTTAGTTTATTTATGTCATTAATTAATTAATGGTGTCATGTTTGTTTTAATTAATTTTCAGCGAATAAAATAGAAGGTAGTATATTGTGCATGGGCCTTTATCCACTGCTTTTTATGATTTAGTGTTAATTAATTTTTGCTCTTATGTAATTAGTGGAATCTTCTTGGTGAGGACAATGAATAAAGTTTTTATTTGGCTTGAAAATATGTTTAGTCTAAATTAATTACCTTAGTTTTCAAAGTTTTGTATGACTATATAATATATTTTTTTTTTGGGTGATTCTTTATGTACTAGAAAAATATGTTTCTATTTCATACAGGATTTTGAAATTTTTTGCAAACTAGCACGATTTAAATGGGGAAAAGTTGAAAAGTGCACAAGGACATTGAAGAGAAAATAGGATTAACGTTTTTAGCAATCAATATGGAACTATGAATTGTAGGTCAAGTTTTTGGATCATTCATGAAAAGGATTTTATGTTTATTTTTTTGTTCTTTTGAATTGTTGGGCATATCTGCCTGCAAGTAGTAAATAGTTCTGCTTGGATTATTCATTATTTTTTAAGTAATATTTTATAATTATTTTTTAAATATGTTTTTCACCCAAATTTTATTTTACATATATTATATCTTAAAAAGTAAAATAGGTACAATATTATTGTATACACATAATATTCTGAATAATATTTTAAATAATAACTATTAGTTATATAATAATTGTTCACACAATGAATCTCTCTTATGCGGTTGAGATTCCCTATACACATCTTATGACTCAACTTATAAATCTTGTGGTGTGGATTAAATGTTATGGAATTTATGACATAAGCTGATGTAAATAAAATTTTATAAGATTTAATTTTGATTGTAGCGTCTACAAATGGGGTAAAAAACCGGATCTATGTAAAGATTTTTCCATATGACTAGAATCACCTCTGGTCTTTGTGTTTTGTGTGTCACCAGGTCTAGATTAATTAACCACATGATATTCAAACTATTTAAAACATGTACTGAGTTTCAAGAAAATAAATGATAAATAATTTTTCATAATTCAATGATAATGTTGAGAGCTAATGCTCGTGTCAAATTGTAAAAATTTTATATGTACCGAAATATAGAATAGTGCTACGGACTCTTTGATCTATGTTAATTTACATTGCCAACTTAAATAATGTAAAGTGATGTATTGATGATGTAAATTAACATAAATCAACAGATCCATGACACTAATTATAGATCGAATCTATATAAAAATTATCCGTATTAATAACTAGTCAATTATTAGCAAACCCAGAAAATACAATAAAGCACCTGACCTGGTATCATATCATCTGCAAGAATTTTTAAATTTGACTACTTGAGCAATTTATTCTTTGTGGATTCATTTTATTCAATATCCTAAAATTTTCATAAAAGAGTTAAGAGTTATTAATGACATTTCCATACCATTGGTGTACAAAACTTTTTATATAATCGAGTTTAAATGCGTAACACTCCAGGTTCTAAGCTGACCTAATAACTTCTGAACAGAAACAACGGATTCAAAATATTTAATTCAAGTTATAAGTGTTAGAATAAATGAGCATTTCAAAAGAATTTCTATCTCACATTGAAAAATCTAATAAATCTTACAACACTTTATATCAATTGACACTTAGTGGGCTTGTGATGACAAGAAGAACTAGTGGTGAGCTCGCGCACATGTGAGGAAGGCAAGTTGGGCCAATCCAAGTTCAAACTGGCGGATTTGCCCCTGCATGTTGGTTAGTTACAGGCTCAGTCCAATTTTACTGTTTTTGATTTGGGCTCATTGAACCTGAATTTTAGTTTTACTAAAATTACCATGCTCATTAGTTTTACGATTTACTTTTTGAATAGAATTTTAACCGAGATAAAATTTTACTTTACTTGATCAATCCGAATTACCCGGTCTTCTAACCGCAGTAATTAGTGATAAGGGAGAATCTGTAATTTTGCCAAACTATAGACTTTATTTAGTAATATGATCAAACTTCAGTAAAGGTAAATGTAATTAACCCTAATAATAAAATAGGAAGATTCTTACATAAAACAAGGCCCAGGTGTGATAAGAAAAAAAAAAAAGCCCATTTAAGGTTGTCCATCAGATTTCCAAATGCATATCTAATTCATTTACATTGTGTATTGAATAGGTGGATTTGATTTGAAGGAATAATTTGAAATTTATTAATTTGAATTGAATGGATTTGAAATGATATAAAATTTGGGTGAATTTCAAATTCACTTATTTAAGTATTGAATTTACACTCTTATTTATTAGTGAATTTTAAATCCAAAACTAAATGTATTATCTTGTTGGATAATTTATTATAAATTACGATTTCAAATCAGATTCACACAGATCTCTTTATCCAAATACAATGTTAAGGTTTTGATTATTAGGGGCAAAATTTTCTTGTGGCACAAAATTACTCTGACAGATGAATATAATTTACTTTGGAATAACGCCAACCATAAAGAATTGCGGAATCAAACAACACTCGTTGTGATATCTTCTTGGAAATGGGCTGGTTAGTTTCCACTATCTGGAGAAAAAAATTAAAGCATGGAAGTATGAAAATACACCAATCATTCCAAATCTTGGACTGATTATTTATTATCGAGTATTTTTATTTTAGTTACTAATTATTCCACAACTAAAATAAAAATTTCCATTATAGTTTAGTTTGGAGTAAGCGAACAAATACTTGGATTAGATTGTATTTAAATCACTTTACTATTACAAAAAATTAATTTCAATAAAAAATACAGTTTACATTCACTCGAGGCAAATTCATATATGCATCAAGCTATACCCACAATAACAAAGTAAGTGGGTTCCATATAATCTTCACGGTAGGTTCATGGGTATTTTTTGAATAATTATTATTTTTGGAATATTATTTAGATTTGTACTATAGCAATTTTTTAATATGATATATGTGAAATAAAAATGTGATTGATAAACGTATAAAATAATTGTAAAATATTATTAATTTGGAAAATAATGAATAATTTTTTTTGTCTAAATCTTTAAAACCAACAGAATACTACTCTCAACAAATATATAAAATTCTCCTAAAACATATAATCTTTGCAACCAACGTATGTTTGCAAATCCATCACAACAATGTAACTTATCAATTAATTTAAAATTATTAAATAAAACAGCACGTGATATTCTTACATATTTATTCACATTATTCAAGAAATTTGTTGTATCAGTTAATTTTACCAAGAGCATTTCTTAACCTTAAATTTATTTTAATTCACATGAAATTAAATTAGGGAAATGGTTAGACATTTCAAAACCTTGTTTGGGCTGGTTAAAATCAGTGGTTATGTTTGAATATTGTTAGTATTTATATTTCTTAAATCATGTTTTGTATTCATTTCATAATACATTTCTCAACTAACTTTTTATCTCACATACATTATATTCTAAAAGTTCCTATACAATAATTATTGTAAATAATATTTCGAATAAAATCTGGAATAAATAGTTATCCAAATGGAGAATTAAATGTTACTTCAATAATTAAAAATAAGGTTAATTACACTTTACCCTTCTATAAAATGGACTTTCTTTCACCTTGCCCCTATAAAAATTTAATTATCTTTCTATCCCTTGACTAACAGTCAAAAGAAAGTGTTAATTTGGGAGTTAGTCAAATAGGGCAAAATGACTAAACTAACGTATAAAATTCAGTTGATCAACCATTTTTACCATTCTTGCGCCAAAAGAAATATTCATGTTTCATTTAATTTTAACCTTTATTGGAAGGAAAAATAATTTGTGCATGACATGTTACTTGAATTAAAAAAAAATTTTAATTTTTAATATAAAAGACAGGAAAAACTAAAATAAAAGAAAGATCTCTCAATCTTAAATACAAAGTTCAAATTTAAATCATGGTTTAGTATGCAATTGCTGCTTTAGTATAAAATTAAAAGTGTTTAAAAATTATATGTATATGCAGGCCTATTGGACCATATTTTGAATCATAATATTCATCAATACACAACTAAACTATAAACTATTTTTCTATTTATTATCAGTAGTTTTTTTTCCTTTCACTTTGGTTTTTCCCCTTTTATAAAACAATTATTTTTCTTATTTTTTAAAATTGCATTTCATAACTTATGAGTTTTGGTCTCGAATAGAGTAGTAATAATAAAACAAGAATGTTTTATTTTCCTCCAAAATAATCTATTAACAGAATATTATGGCCATTTTAATCATTTGTTTGCCATTGACTAACGGCCAAACTAATTATTTCTTTTGATGTTAGTCAAAGGGATAATGTGATGAATATCATATTATAAGGGGGTAAAGTGTTGTTAAGCCTAAATAATATATACAGTCATTATGAAATTTCACATACGTACGAAGTGAAAGAGTGGTAATGCATGTTGGATACTAGTCCTAGTGACACACTTTATTATTAATGTGTGTAGAATTGTATCAAAATTTTCTAAAAATGAACAAAAACTAAAATATAAATTAAACTAAGAGTTTGTGTAGGTAAATTCATATTGAGTTGGGAAGTTATTTGACAGTGAAAAGGTATGAGAAGCGAAGAGTTACAAATATAAAAATAGGAGTGAAAAAAATAAATTACACAAAAAATAAAAAATTACACTACAAATAAAAAATTACGCTGATGACTCATATAAAGAAGTAATAATGCAATTTCAAATTTGTATTTCTTGGTCATAAGTAGATCTTAAATTTGAAAAGTTTCTCATATCATTTTTTCTTTAGATTTAAATCAAAAGTTTCTCATCTCATTTTATCTTTAGATTTAAATCATTTTGCTCCACCTCAATTCTTCAAATTTTGAAAAACCATATAATAGAATACAAGTCTAATGATCCATGCTATAATTCATTAATTAAATATTCAAATTTGCAATATTCCTAACCGAATTATCACAAAATTAACAGAGGAATTGAAAAGGGATATGATATAATTTGATGAGGATAATAAACAAAAATTTAAACCACCTTGAAAACTCTATAAAAACCTGAAGAATTTAACAAGTTTTTTCACATATAATTTTTCCAAATTAACTTAAAGCAGCGAGGCATGAAACCCCCTGTTCCTTCACTTGTTCCTTCAAAATATTTGTTCATGATTTTTACAAAAAAAAAAAATTTCCATTATCAAGGCACACATAATTCTTCTTTACTATTTTTTTTTTTTCTTCTATGTTCAAGCGACTCTTTTTTTGTATTATCAAAAAAGCATAACTTGGGACAACATAAAAAACGTGAAATTTAAGTAATAAAACGTTTTCTTTATAATTTATTAGTCATGAATTCGAATGACACTAATAATAGAGAAATTTTAATTATTAAGGAAAACAAAAAAAAAAAAGTGTAACTTCGGGTTGAACGAAAAATTTTCATGTGAAGAAAGTTGCCAATTTTACTTAATTAATGTATTCTTGTCAAAAGGTTTGAATATACCCAGCTTCCTCGTACTTTTTTCAACTTTCTAATAATAAACAATGTTTTGAGCAGTTGTACTATATACAAAAAAATATAGGGCATCCTAGAAAAACACAGGTATTTGAAGCTATTTTACAAAATTTTCTATAACGCGATCTCCCTGTTCTTTAATAATAGAGGGATAAATCTCTTGAAAAATATTTAGATAGATTTAATTTTTAATCTTATTTGTAAATTTTGTGATTAAAATTAAATTTTAAAAAATTTTATTTACATCAATTGATGTCATAAATTTTTTAAAATTTAATTTACACCATAAATTTTATAAATAAGACTAAAAATCGAATTTGTCAAACCTCTTTATTGAGGGGTTCAGATCCTCGACTTCATGTATCCAGTTCCAACTCAGTGATATTACTAAAATTTTGACACATGTCCCAATCACTTAAAGTAGTCGTAGGCTCTTTAGCTTACTGCTTGGCTCTAGTTGAAACTAATGTTTTGAAAATCAGATCAGGCATTGATTTGGTAGCCTGTTTGATTTGCGGTTTAATTGGTTAGATCGATTGAATTGATCAGTTCATTATTTTAGTTTTTTTTTTTTAAAAAATTACTAGTTTGATGTAATTTAAAATGTGTTAAAACACACTTCTATGATGTGTATAATAAAATAAAAACACTTCTTAGACCTTAATTTTATAAAATATACTTTTACGAAATTCAAAAATTATAAGATCAATACTATTATTTGAGAATTCTATTCCAAATACTTAAAAATATTAATCAAATTTTTAATAAGAAAAATCAAACCCGTACAAACATAAGTATAAAAAAGATCAAAAAATAATAACTTAATAGTTTAGACTTTAGTTTATTTACTATTTTTCCATTTTGGAATTTATTTTGATTTTTTAAATTTTTTCCCTTTATTTAAATTATTTTTTAATTTAAAATTTAAAAAATCGGCAATGACTGGTTGAGCTGATTTTCTTTCAATTCAAATATTTTACGATTTTGTTTGATTTTTAATTAGTACAATCTGAATACATAGATGGACCTCCGGTTCACAGTCGGTTTTCAAAACACTGATCGAAACCAAGTTTTCCTACCTTCTCAAGTAAATCAACAAAATCGAAGACAAAGCCATAACTTAAAAAAGACAAAATTAATATAGCAATCATATTAATTCATATGTTAAATCGACCTGTATACGCAGAAATTTGTGTTAATTCTGTGGTATCTAATGACTTAAAACATGAAATACAATTTATTTGACGAGTATTTCCAAAGTTAATGTTAAGAATTATTTGAATCTTTATTTTGTTATTGTTCCTAAGTATCAAATCAATATCATTATGAGAGAACAACAAAACTGATTTTCTCAAGTTTACAATTGAATCGTATCGTTGAATTAATTGGTTAAAAATTAAAAAAAAAAAAAGAGAAAATTTTCATTCTCTTAATTAAGCTTAAAAATATAATTAAACTATATAATATAGCCCTCTAATAATTAAATAGTAGTATAAGTATCAAGTATTATCAAACAACAAATTAGCATAAACTAGACTTGAGTACTACAAAACTATGATCATTATCTAAGCATATAAGTTAATTGCTCATTATAACTCGTAAAATCTGTCCGTCATGTAGCTAACATCAGTATATCAACAAAATACCAAACAAATACAAGTGAATTAAGGTGTTGTATAATTGTTGTTAATTTTTTGTCATTTGGAATTATGGTGCACCTGGTTTAAGAGAGATTTCCTCTTTTTTGAGCAAGCTTTCTACTAGTAGTTGAAGATATTTTTCACGATTATGAAAAAAAAAAACCAAAGGAAAATAAGTAATCAACATCTTAACAAAAAAGATGATTTTGGCATCCATTAATTTATCATTACAATAGTCTTTTATCAAAAGAAAATGTTCATACATTTTATAGAATAACTTATTTTTTTTCCATTCTAAAGGTACACATAATTCTTCTTTACTATTTTTTTTTTCTTCATTTCATGTTGAAGCAACTTTTTTTTTTTTTTTTTTTGGTTATCAAATACTCCTAAGCCTAACTTGGGGACAATGTGTAGCTAGGGGCAGCATATAACTTACGTGATAAAAGCCTTCCTCTATAATTTATTGGTCATAGATACAAATCATTAATAATTAGGAAAGCGGTGTATTTTATTAAAAAAAAAGATAGTGGTATTTTATTAAAAGAAAAAAATAGTGCAACTTCGGGTTGAAAGGAAAATTTTTATGCGAAGAAAGTAGCTAATTCTACTTAATTAATCTATCTTTATCAAAAGGTTTATATACCTAGCTTCCCCGTTATTTTTTCGAACTTTCTAATAATGGACAAAATTTTGAGTAGTTGTACTATATGTAAAAAACATAGGCATCCTAGAAAAGCACAAGTATTGAAGCTATTTACAAAATTTTCTATAACAAGATCTCCCCTTACTTTAATAAGAGTAAGATAAACTTCTTTATGGAGGCTAATATGTTTGAAAAAGTCCAATACTCTTTTGGAAAAAGTTTATCACCCATAAACCTTCCATAGTGAGGTGACTATGTTTGACAGTTCAAATAATTGTTTTCTAGTTTATCACATATAATCATCTAATGCATGGCTTTTTTTATCATCAAATTCAACCCGTGTATATTAAAAAATTTTAAAATAGATCTAATTTAAGATATTATATTTTAAATTTCTTGAAACGAGTTCATGTAAGAATGACTCGTATACATGTAACAGAATATAAAAACACCTTACTATAGTCAGACTTTCCTACATCGTGGGTTTTTTTTTTTAATGAAATTATTTTACAAGTTCACATCTAGATGTTTAATTTGGCACGCATTGTCTTGTGTAGAAATAGATTAGTAAAATAATTGATTTGAACGACTATTAATTAACGAATTGTATTCCTTAAAAAAATAAATAAAGCAAAAAAAAATTTCATTCTCTTAATTAAGGTTAAGAATGTAGTTAGACTACATAATCTAGTCCTCTAGTAATTAAATAGTATAAGTATCTAGTATAAAAAAAAGAAGAAGCATAAACTAGACTTAAGTAGAGCACTAAAAACTATGATAATTTTCTAAGCACAAAAGCAATTAATTGCTCATTATAACTCGTAAAGCTTGTCCATCATGTAGCTAACATCAGTATATCAACAAAAAGACCAAACAAACACAAGTGAAAAAAGAAAGCATATTCTCATACTTGTTCTTCTATTTCTGCGTTACGTTGTTCATGATATAAATCCCTTTAACATGAAGAAGGTCGCGGCCATAACTAAATTTATTTATGTGTATGAAACTCGACAATTGTATTAATTAGTTATTGATGGGTAGATTATTTATTTTTAACTACAATATTAACCTTCTCCTTTTAGTAGGATTAAAACATAATAGTTTCCTAATTATGGGACTAAGCAGTGTAAAACTTCTAGACGTAAAAACTTTCCACAAGAGTTTTAATTCTTGTACAATTTTTTTTTATTTTTTTATTTTTTTTTATTCTTGAGAATTTCAAACCGATTTTGGTGTTCAATTCCTTACAGAATGCTGCAACCTTTGGTGCCCAGTTTCCTTGTAGTAAACTAGTTCTTTTCCTTTCTTTTCTACCAAATTAAACCACTTGTACTCTGATTAAACCACCTGTCCAGTAGTGATTCTGTACTCATTCCAACAATCTCAAAACCAATTTTTATCCATAGTATTGTGATGGTCTACATTGATGTTCCTCACATGTCCAAAGTACAAGTATTCAATGGCAAGAATTATGAATGCTAGTCTGAGAAGAACCTAACTATTTTATTTCTAAACCCTCAAAGTGTATTATATTCTGTTCAGTGATCAAGCACTTGTAGAATCCACTAATATTTATGTTTAGGGGTCACATGTATGTCTAATAGCTTATTCGATCTGTACCGCCATACAAGTCTGCTCAAGAAACATGGGTACTTCTATAAAAGAAATACAACTCTAAAGATGATGGAAAGAAGAAGCACATGATCGAGAGGTTCTAGGATTTCATGATGGTGGACGACAAGCCTATTATTGAAAAAATCTGTGTACCAGAATATTGCAAACTAATTCTAGACATAATTCAGGTGGCATGAAGATCAATGATGCTTTCCAAGCTGTTGCGCTAATTGAGAAGCTGCCTCCTCCTGGAAGGAATACTGTAACACGTTGAAGCATAACAAGTCAAATATGATGCTTGACGATGTGATATCCTACATATAAATTGAGAATTTAAAATCAGATGGTCGTAATTTGATAATATCTTATCACGTGGAGTGAATTTGATAAGTACTATAAATTTGTAATTTATAAATAATTTTTCATAAGCATAAAATAAACTAAACTCATAGTTAGTACGGCAAGTAAACTCTCTACTACTACACCTACCCCTATCAAATTTCTTTTATAATCACATAATCTTGGCAACAAACGATTAATTAGAACAACTAATAATTTTTTTTTAAAAATAGAACAACTAATAATTGATAATAAATAATTATTTAATAGGATATCTAATAGTTTTTTATTTTTTTAAAAGATTTGTAAAGGTACCCTTTAGTGAATAGTACTCATAAAACGCATGAGCTATTAAAGTGCACTTCCTTGTCATATCTAATAGTAGTTAATAATAACATAATCTAGGCAACTAGGAACTGCCCCATTCCATTCAAGTTGTAATTTTGTGTTGGTGTACAACAATAAAGAAATTTATTATAAATTGTATCAATTTTACACAAAAATTACTCGAAGTAACTAAATTATCTTTCTACATTAATATTTATCAACTAGATATTCTTCTCTCTTCATTAATATGGCACTAAGATTAAAATTGAAAAAAAAAACATTTCTTATTTTAGTATTAAATTTCTAATGCAACATATAATTTAATACAAAATAAATTGTCTAAATCGATGATTAAAATAAAAAACAGAAAGCAATTAATTAAGCATCAAGGTTTTTTTTTTTTTTTTTCTGTTAATAAAAAAAGTTTAGGAAGAAGGTAGTTTATTCCTCTTTATTTAGGATAGAGCATACCGCAATATCATATTTCAACAATTTATAATAGTTCTTACAAATCATTAGTCACCAAGAGGTATGAGACCTCAAAATAACTAAAATCGAATTTAAAATATTTTATTTGGTATTCACTCTAATGTTTGAGCGATAAATTATTTCATATAGTAATTCTTACAAATCATTAATCTCCAACAATGTGAGGATTAAAAATAACTAAAATCGAATTTAAAATTTTTTATGGAGTATGCATTATGTACCCATCGAATCAACTTAGACGCTCCTCTCCGGAAAGAAAACAAAACAAAAAACTCGACTGAAAGACGGAAAGAAAAAGAAAAAACAAAAAGAAAATTTTGAAAAAGTGGAGGTGGCCACGTGGGACAACCAAAGATATGACCGTTAGAAATCTCTCCAAATTCAAAAAATTATAAATAACCAAAAATATTTATTCATTTCTCCAAATTTCTCCGCTCCTTTCTCTCTCTTCTCTTTCCAAATTTACTGCAAAATTTTCCATTTTCTTTCGCTTTCTTCTCTCTCTAGAATATGGCGATCGCCACAGAGACTCAGCAAGACCACAAGGTAAAATTCAGGCGCTTTTTTTTAATATATAATATGATTTTTTTTATTTTTTTTTTTACATTTCGAAGTTTTTGTACGAGATTTCCTATAAATTTGTGTTTTTTTAGGGTTTCTAAAATTAGGGATTTTGTGGAAATTAGGATTTATTTGTGAGAAACTTGAAATTAGAAGTAAATTATCAAATAATTATGAAAGAAAAATGTGTTTAGTGATTAATATATATATATATATATATATATATAGTGGAAATTAGGGTTTATTTTTTTTTAATGATTTTGATTTTTTTGTTGATTATGTGTGGATTTCCATTATTTTTGTAGGGCTCTTCAGAGGGTTCAACAGCAGAGGAGAAAAAGAGGTGGACTTTGAATGACTTTGACATTGGGAAGCCTCTTGGAAGAGGGAAATTTGGGCATGTTTATCTAGCTAGAGAAAAAGGGGTCAGTGACTTACTAAATGCTTTCAGTTAAACTTAAAATGTTGGCAGATTAGTCGATACGCAAATTCATTGATATAGTATTAGAGGATTTGTAAATTTGCTTCATCGTTCAGATATTTTAACCTTCAATAAGTTGTTACAATTGTGAGTTGTTATCAGGTGAGCTACATTTTCATTGGGTTTTGCACCATAGTTGTGTATACCCTGTTGTCATTAGGAAATTTTATTGGTGTATAAGAGGAACTGAGGAAAAGAAATGGTTGCCTAGTGCCTGGATTTGAGTTTCTAGTATGCCTTTACATTCTGTTGTTAGGATTTTGATTTTTTTTTCCGGAATTCGAACAGAGCAATCATATTGTGGCACTAAAGGTACTATTCAAGAGCCAGCTGAAACAGTCTCAGGTTGAGCACCAGCTCCGTCGGGAAGTTGAAATACAGAGTCACCTTCGGCATCCTAATATTCTAAGACTATATGGCTACTTCTATGATCAGGTATTGATTACGTACTACTCTTGGGCACTGTTATGTTTCAAGGGGAAATTCAATAAAAGGCTAATTGGATTAAGACTTAGCCAACGTCTGCAGAAACGTGTTTATTTGATTCTGGAGTATGCTGCTAAGGGTGAGCTCTATAAAGAGTTGCAGAAATGTAAATATTTCAGTGAAAGGCGTGCAGCCACTGTGAGTGCCCCCCTTTTTTTTTCCCCCTACCAGATTAGATTATTTAGAGTGATTTTCCATTATGGACCTTATCCCAGATTCATGCAAAATATTGAGTTTTACATCTTTAACTTTTCTAGGTTACTCATCTGAGTTCCTAAATTTTGAACTGAATTAAATATTTTGGTTTGTGTACGTCTGAACCATGAACCAGTATGTTGCATCACTTGCTCGAGCCCTCATCTATTGTCATGGGAAACACGTTATTCGTCGAGATATTAAGCCAGAGAACCTTCTGGTTGGTGCACAGGTGATTGCTAGAATCTTGACAAATTAGTATTCCTCCATTTGGTGATGAGCTGGCAGAGAGTTTTTTGTTTATGCTTCTATATCTGAATTTTACAGGGTGAACTCAAGATAGCACTGGATTTTGGCTGGTCAGTTCACACATTCAATCGTAGGCGGACCATGTGTGGCACACTAGATTATCTTCCACCTGAGATGGGTATGTCAGTTTCAGTTTCATCGCCGATATTATTGTATGAGTGTTTTCTTGATGATTATTCAGACTTATTCAAATTGTATAGATTGTTGTTAACACTTAGATTACTAACTGGGCCACATGATAAGCTAGGAAAGAAAATACTCTGAACTGCTCCTAGAGATGAATACCTCCTTGAAATGAAATTATCCACCACTGGCTTTAGTTGTTTTAAGAGAAAACTGACTGTATTGTGTTGATAATTTACAGTGGAGAGTGTGGAGCATGATGCAAATGTGGATATCTGGAGCCTTGGTGTTCTGTGTTATGAGTTTCTGTATGGTGTGCCTCCTTTTGAAGCAAAGGAGCATTCTGACACTTATAGAAGGTAAATAGATCTTCAAATGATGGAGATTGAGTGTTTATCTTCTGAGAGAAATTATCTCTCTTAGCACATTACGTTTTTCAACTGAGAAAGACGCTATAGTTTTGACAGTATCATGATGAAGAGGTTGAAACTCATTTTAAAGCTGATGATGTTATTGATGTTGATATCTGCTTTTGATACGTGTTTAATTATTCTTCAACAGATGAATGAAAATTATTGAGGAGAGACTTCCATGAGATTTTCGCTCAATTGCTGATGCTTTCTTAATTCTTGACCTATACAGGATAGTACAAGTGGACTTGAAGTTCCCTTCAAAACCCATTGTATCAGCTGCAGCGAAGGACCTAATTAGCCAGGTCTAATTTCTAGAATACTCCACTTTTCAATGAAGGATATACCACATGTTTTGACCTGATTTGATGTCTTACTTGTTTTATGTCCAATAGATGCTTGTCAAGGACTCTTCACACCGCCTACCACTACATAAGTTGCTTGAGCATCCATGGATTATACAAAATGCAGAACCTTCAGGCATCTATAAGGGTTAAATCTGTATTGTTATTCTTATCAAGTATTCTTTTGGCATGCAGTTCCAATGTGTGCAAAAATCCTTTATGGATTGGGTAAACTTCTGTGTAAAATGGGCAATTGCCTTACTGGGTAAGATGGGGGAGAATGCCTAGTGACTCCAATCATCAGTTCAAGTGTATAACAAGCTCACAATCCTTGTTTCTTCCATTAATATCTTGTTATTATTCTGTAAGCATATCCACTTTGTATACTGTCAAAAAGTTAGTTCAGGTGAAGCTTACTGGATGTGCAGTGTTGTTCGTTCACTTTGCTATTGTTTTGTTCTAAGATACAATCTTTTTTTTCTATTCTTTTCCTCAGAAAGTTATAAGAGATACATCCGTTCTATATATAGAACGATTGCGAAATAAAGATATCTTGCCAAATTCGAGAACTTTAAAAGGGTAACTTTTGTTTACAGTCTACTCGTTTATGGCAAAAGCATCCCCCGAATCATTCTTTTCTCTTGCAAAACAAAAAATCAATTTATATCTCACATAACACTAATTTAGAAACATAATAGGAAATTTAATACAATCATTAGTATGATTACAAAATTATTTTATAAATCCCTTTTTTACTTTTTTTTTTCTTCAAAAAAATCTACAAACAAATTGTGTAGAGGTAATTGCATAATGGCAGAAATAGAAAAGCACTAATTGCATTTATTTACTCATTATTATTTTGCTTTCCAAACATCTCTATTGTATTTTGTCTTGTTCAGCCGAATGTTTAGTTTCTGCGAATGTGTTTTGGTGTGGAAAGAAGCCTTAATGCAGCTTAACAAATTCCCCCGTCAAACCACTATCTTTAACAAGAGGAGAAGACGAGTATTTTTCTCTTAACAGGAAAAGGATGCCTTCAAGGAAATAGAACCTTGAAGAATTATTAAATCCAAGTCATGTTTGCTCTCAGAAATTGGGATTTACCTTCCCTTATGATCACCCATACAAAGAATCATGGCTTCAAAAAGCTACAGATATGATTTTTTTTTTTCTTTTTTTCAGTAGCATTAACCTCCACTAGCCACAAAACTTTTGCAATATTACAAAGTCACTAACTGCAGCTGAGGCATCGTAAGAGACCATCCATGTTGATTCCTACACGATCCGATTAATGAGAAATTACTCCAATTATAGCGGCAGATGTAACAGTGGCAGGGAGAGGAAATGCAGTGGCTACTGGGAAAAGAGAAAGTGATCAAGTGTCACGTGCTTCTATTTCATGAATACTGGTGTCATCAATTACCTGTCTTCCCATCATCACCATCCAACAACTGGGTTAGAGGTTGTTCCTCTCTTTTTCCTTCTGCAACTTCATTAGGACCCAAGAAGCTTGGCTGGTTAGTCGAAGAAAGAAGCCTAGCCCACATTCTGTCGGTAATCACAACCTTGTTTTGTGTCTCAATTATGCGCTGAATCATGGAACATTGTATTAAACATATATGAAAGACAGTAAGAGTTATCAGAGTGTTCTTAAATGTCTACACGATATGTGCAAGTTGTAATTTGAATATTATTGTCTGGGGAATGTAT
This sequence comes from Cinchona pubescens, assembly GCA_025175665.1. NCBI lineage: Eukaryota > Viridiplantae > Streptophyta > Magnoliopsida > Gentianales > Rubiaceae > Cinchona > Cinchona pubescens. The sequence goes on from JANKKI010000283.1 coordinate 787,918, forward strand.
AGACTAGACTGGAAAAAGAATATGGTTCAGTCAGTATCAATATTCTACAAGTTTGGTTTAAACTTTAAAGGCCTTAGGAAGGGTAATAGTAAAAGTCGCATACTTGTATTGTACAGAGCCGAGTGTCAGAGGCAAATGTCATGGGAAGAATATCTTTAGAAGTTAGAGTCACATGTAAAAAGACTTCAAAGAAAGAGAACAAAACGCTTAAAGACCTGAGAAACTTACATTAAAAGGAATATATGTATACCGGCCATTAACAAGTCCAACTGTGAAGGCTGTGTATCCTGCCATAGCTCCATGTACAGCACTTTGAGCAAGGAGTGTGCAGTATACATTGTCAGATGCATTGCTAGGAATAGCTCGAATCATGTAAGTTGGATCTGCCAACTAATTTGGTTAGATCCTAGTCTTTTAAATATTCCGCGATTAATCAAATATGAGGATAAAGTTACTCACCTATATATTTAAGAGTGATAGCAATTTTGTGTTGTTTAGTCAAAAATGATCCTAGAACAAGAAATAAAAGATTAGTTGCCAAGCAGAGAAGTCCTTCAACTGCTTTATGTTATTTAAAATGTAAGACTGTTCTATAAATAAGGAGAAGATTGCCACAGAACACTTGAAGAATCATGCGCATGTTAGCAACAGCAGATCAGGTTTGTCAGAAGATAAAAGCAAAAAAAAAAAGTATCGACAATTAATGTGAGTTACTGCTGAATAGGATCAGCAGAAAAACTGAATGAAGTTTAGAAATACGCTAACTTCAAACAGAGATAAAAACGTAGGTATGGTTCTACTTTTACCAGCTACGTTAATGGAGGAAAAAAAATCAGATGCCAAAGGCCATAAAAGAAATAAAGCATGATTCAACAAAACCCATACAAAAATCATGATTGATACCTTAATTCTTTGAGAAATCCACAACCCAACATCTTGGAGTAACTTGTTTCCTGAAGCATCCTGTTCATCTTTGGCATGCAAACTTTCTGCAAGTAGCTCCTAGTTGGCATGTCCTGCTCCTTCAGCAATCACAATGACCATATGTCCATTTTCCTTCAACCGTTTCTCAATGAACTCAAAAAGTCCCCCATTTCCTTCAAGATAGAAGCGTGACTCTGGAATCAAGCAGCAATCGACATCTCGGCTGGCAAGAGTGGCATACTGTGCAATGAATCCTGCACCATATAATTCCAAGAATCTCAACAAAATCTAGATGGTCCAGATTCTAGATGGAGGATAAAGAGCATCAATATATGCATGCCATGACTGCTGTGCTACTCTGTTTTACCCCTTCTCAAGATTAGAGGGTAAAAAACACTTAAACGCTTATTTTAAAGAAATATTTCAGGCCTGTCGATTAAAACTATGTAAAATTAATTTGTTAACATTTCTCAAGCTTCTTTGCAAGCTAGAGGTCAAATTTAGTGTCTAGAACAAAATGCAACCCTGAAGGGCACATGGAGATTAGCATGCTAACCCAGGAAAATGTGGAGTATCAAGTATCAACGCTGCTAACTTGGTAGCACTTTGGTTTCTAAATTGGAATTAAAGTGTGTATAAAGGGATCATACCGCAGTATCGACCCATTAGCTTCACTACACCAATACCATTCTCTGCACTTTCAGCTTCAACATGAGCAGCATTGATAGCACGTTGAGCCTCCTCAACGGCAGTATCAAAGCCAAACGACTTGTCAATAACCTGATAATACAAGCCAATAAACTATGAATAGTCACCAAAGCTTTTTATTACATCCATCAGGTTATAATTTAAGATGACAACATTTTTTGTTTCAAGGTCTATGGAGAACCTTTGCTTTGTATAATCATACTGATTGAAATTTGTCCCTATTCTCCTATACAAAGAGATGAACTTAATTATTTGGTGGATTTAGTGATCGACTTAACCGTTAACAAAGAAAACAATTTATTTTGCCGCCTCAAACTGCCACCAACGAAGATCAGCCACATACACACACACACACACACACACACACACACATACACACATACACCACATACACACATACATATATAATCTCATTAACGAAACAAAACTAGATTTTTTTTACCTTTTCCTTTATTTTACGTCACTGGAAAAATGAAACAACTGAAGCAGTTTTACATGAGCAATCAGTAAATGTCCATCTAATAATCATTCAAAAATGACAAGTACCGGAATATCATTATCAATTGTTTTGGGGATCCCAGCAACAGAAACTTTAAGACCACGACGCCTAACTTCCTGCACAAAAACAACCATAATGAGGAGAGATATCATATGTGTACAAAAAATCAATTGCTATTAAATTCTAATAGATTATTGATTGCCAAGAAGCATCTTAGTGCATTCTTGAGCTAAGAGGTACATGCTTAGCATCAGATCTAATTATCCTTCATGCAGACCAAATAAGAGCCCCTTCAATGAAAGTATAACATAAATAAAGAATACCTCGTGGGGAAGCATATGACACTCATTTCATTTGCAAAACAAGAATACCTTGTAAATGGCAGCTGTGTTTTCTCCTTTTTGTGTACCATCTCCTCCAATTATATAAACCTGACCATTAATTGCACCCATCAGACTCCTCCAAGAATTTTGTAAGCCAATGCAGTATCACATAAATAAAATAGTTGTTGGATAAAGATGGCACAACTGATTCTTTAAATAACTACTACATTATACCACACAATGTCATAAACCTGATTGATTCCACGGTCCTGAATGCTGTCAACAATTTTTGATGTATCATGCCCTCCTCGAGACGTTCCAATGATTGTACCTCCACGTTTATGTATGTCATTTACAATCTTAGGGGTTAATGTAATGGTATTTTTTGAATAGAAACCTCTGTAGCCTCCCTGTGCTTAAAAAAAAAAAAAAAAAAAAGGATCACACACACCATTTACTGGTTATATTGATCCAAGATCAGGAATAATTATGTTTAAAGGAAGAGAATTAGTATTTCATTTTCTGTAAGAAAATTTGCCAATAAAAAGTGGAACTTCACGATGTTGTTGTACTCTTAGATTTATTAAATCAAGCAGGATATCAATGGTTAAAATTACTACAAAATCTAGGCATAGTACACAACCCAGATTAACAATTTTTTAGTTTAAGTATATTGCTCATTGAAAGCAAGTGGTAAGAGCATTAGCATCCTCCACACAGGGTTTATCATGCAATTATCCTCTCAATGTCATAAATCAAGAATAGGAGAAGATGCCTTGAGATTCGAAGAAACCAGTGTGAATATGTACTTGGTAAATATCCAGTAAACATGAAATATTATGTAAAAATCTAGGTTTCGCCTTAAAGCAACTGCAACCACTAGTGACAGTTATAAAGTCCAAGAAATAATCATGGTCACATGCATATACAAACTTGAACATCTGAGATCATTCACTTGTAAAACAATGGCCTCACAAATTACAGAAGGATCCGATGCACAAGCAAGGGGGACAGCAATCACAATCCCCTCCCCCTCCCCACCCAAAAAACAAAAACAACAATAGAAGAAAAAAGAAAAGGTTTTAAATGTTTGCAAGGTTTGTCCTTGTGAATGTGAAACTTTATAACATATGCTTCAGAAGATTATAACTTCCCCCTCCCACAATCCTTCAACAGTTCTCCAAAATTGTCATTGCATACATGATAAGTCAGCAGTTATAGTCTAAAAGTAATCACTCATTGCACATTGATCGGCAATCTCCCGTCAGGAATGGGAGACAAGTAGAACTAGGAGGAAAGAAAAAATGGAAATTTTTTTATTTACTCATTCTTATCTTGCTATACGGAAAAGAAAGCACCCTTACAGTATTTTGGTACTTCCCTTTTATACTTTATTTATATAACTGTACATAGATTTAAAAAACTGTGTATTAATCACAAGCATGACCACTCATCTAACAAAATAAATTTCCAAGTAAAAGAAATAACTTCACGATTACTTTATTTCATGCATAAATTCTTTTAGCAAATTTAAATTGTTTAAAAATGAAAGGTTAATGAAAATATCTTTTTATTTTACAAATACTATGGATCTAAATAATAGCAATGAAATCCAAAGTTGGACTCCTTCAACTTACATCTATTCCAAGGACTCTGTCGACTCCATACATATAATCAAGACTGTGAACAATTTCCCTGATCACTGTGTTTAGTCCTGGGCATAAACCACCACATGTCACAATACAAGCAGACACCTCATCAGATTTAAAATATACCTGCACACCAACAAAGCTTGTTAGAAAATTTTAATTGTGGATCTTTCTTTTAAATATCTTTACATTAATAAGAATTTGATACCTTCTGCCGTGGTCCAGCTCGACGAAAATGGATCCCTCTTGGACTATCCTTATGAACAACAACCTAAAAAGAGGTTGCCAATAAATTAAGTAATTAACAAGCTAAAGATTTTGTTGGAAGTTCCATGCAGGCTTTAAATGCCCAACTAAAATGAATAGCTAGCATAAAACTGTAGCAGAGACTTTTTCTTCAGTAAACATAAAGATATTCCAAAAAGAGGTTATAATCTGGCCAACCTTTCTTATTCCAGATCAAAAACAAGCAATATTTTGCAGAAAGTTACTTAAGGCATATGAAACATTGACCAGACATCTCATGTCCAATAGAGAAGAGAAAAGTGCACCTTGAACTACCCGAATGTCATTACACGAGCATCCAGAGAATATGTTAAAAGACAATCCCATAATCAGGCATGCTAATTATTCATTTCACTAAGCCACAAACTTTTTACCTCAATATAATAGTAGCTCTGTATGTCGCTTTCCGACCATATTAGTTCACAACTACATACCCATATGACAATTCAATCGGCAGTGTACACCGATTAATGCATGCCTAATACAAGAAGCTCGTAATGAAAAAAGGTGAAGAACAAAGTAAAAGATTCACACATACAACGCATTAAGAATAATATATTTTGCAAATTGATAGGAAAATGCTTTTATTGCTGCTGTAATAGCAAGGCCTTAAAGACGCACATGAAGAATTATTATAACTGCAAAGCATGGCAAGCAAAGGTGGCTGATTGGCACACGTTTTGAGATGATGGCTGTTCTTGCTAAATATTATGGCAATGTCAGTGAGAAGGGAAATAAAGAGGACCAATCTTGAAACTGACTTGGAATACCTATCTTTGCCATATCCTAAGCACAAAAGATGAGTAAACTTACACTATCTCTTGCTGCATGCTAAAAGGCTGACCATGAGAGGAATATTTTGCATTTTTTGCTGGAAAAAATGTGTGATTTGGGTTGAACTAATTACCAAGATCCATGAATCAGTTGGAGCACGGATAGGAGAAAGAAAAAATTGACAGGATGCTTCATTGTGCTTTTTTTGGATGTTATTGTAGAGAAGAAAATAATTCAGCATTTGAATTCCAGGAGAAGTTTTGAAACCACTTTCAATTGAACTTTATCTTTGAAATTCTTAAATTCTTTATGCACCCGCTGGTCAAGTGTGCGCCTCAATTCCTTCGGAATCCCAACACCAATCTCAAGAAGTTCATTTCTTGTAAATTTAGTACTAACTATCACAAAGAATATCAACATTGATGGCCTACACAATCAGTAGAATTGAAAGCTTACCTTTTGTGGCACAGTGTCATCCATGTGAACAAAGTACTGCCTGAAATTACAACAATACGTCACTATCATTTGATTCAGGTGCAAAGCAAAGGTAAATCGTCACTCAGCAAACATAAGCTCAGATCACAAAATTAAAAATAAAATCAACTTACTTAACAACGGAATATGCAGGATTAGACCGCAACAGATTGAGATGAGTCTGCAATGGAACCAAGATCCCAATGAGAAACTTAGAAAAAGGAAAATTTTAAAACCAAAGAACAGGTTCATTTGCTATGAGAACAAACTAATATCATACAGTTCTCTCATACGCAATTTCTTCCACTTCTTTCGAACAATAAAAATTCCTTCTCTTAACTTTATTTCAGTGATCAAGGACGAAAATAATGGCACTTTCCGGAAAATCAAATTGAAATAAAAGAAATTTCGAGATACATGAATAATTATTGATCATTAAAGCATTTCCTTATGAAAAATTATAAGCCAACTTTTTTTTTCTTTGAGATTGAAAAATAATTAATTTTGCTTTCGTGCTCAGAAAAGCAATTTGCAAAGCACCATCCTGATTTTATTTAAAAAAAAGAAAAATTCAAAAAAAGCTTATTTTCTTAAACAGGAAAAGAAAAATATCTTACTAATATCAGCTAAATCAAAATTCGCATAATATAAATCACAAATTCATCATGATAATCGACAGATAATCACATGAAATTTCTCTTTATTCACAAAAAATATGTAAAAAAAAAAAAAAAAAAAAGAATTACATCACATAAATGAAAATAAAAATGCATTTGAAATTTACGGAACGAGGGAGAAGAGAAGATACAGACAGGGAGATTGGGGATGTAATCGGTGAAGTGAGGGACATCTTGGAGAACGTAACCGCCGGCGCCGGTGACGACCTTCATCATCTCCCCATTCTCGTCGCTATTTACATTGTTCGGCGTTCCCATTTCTCCGGCCGGACAGACACTCAAGAGTTGAGGTAATTAATGAAAATTAATTACTTAAATCGACAAATTAATTAATTAATACTATGAAGGATTAATGAGTAAATGGGTTCTGGTTTGTTCTGAAAGGAGGAGGGAGGGAAGGTTCTTGGGAAACAAGTATCATGGGGCTAATAATAGTTAGTTACTAACTACTTGTAGTAAGATTCAGTTTCTCTCTCATAATGCCTTCTCTAAGCAAATTATTATTTTAGCCAGTAGAATTTTTCTATCTTCACTTCTCATTTTTTATTTCATCGTCTAATGAAAAATCAAGAATTTTTTTAAATATAATTATAAATTTTACCAAAAAAATCTATAGTGAGATATAGAATGAGATATAAAATTCTTATCGATTTTAGTCAGAGTGGTTTAGTGGTTTAGTATTAAGGAATTATACACAATGGATGTGGTTATTAATTCTAATTCTGGATTAAAATCTTATATTGCTAGTGTGAAATGTTTTTGCTTGTACTGGAGACTGGCACCTAGGGTAGACATTTCATAGGTTTATGGTTACTTTAGGTAGCACACTATTATAATTTGAATATTTATTCAGTATAATATTATATATTTTTGAATGTTTATATATTATAAATTTTAAAAATTAAAATTTTTTATGTATTGTCGATGTATAAAATTTTTTATACCACCGAATCTAGATGCATAACATATATATATTGTTTAAACTTTAAAAGTTATTTTTACACGTGTCATGCATTTAGACTCGATGGTGTAAAAATTTTTATACACTAACTGTACATATAAGATTTACTCAATTTTAAAACACAATGATATGATATTCTATTCAAACTATAAAATTCAACAAATAATTCAAACACACTTTATGTGAAAAATAATACTATTTAAAATTTGAATAATTATTCTGTTGCATATGTTCTATATTTACTCATGTAAAAAAAGAAGAAGAGAAATTCCACTTATACCCCTATGGTTTGATCATTTTCTTTATTATGCCCATATAGTTTTCAAAAACCTACAAAATCCAATTGTATTTTTGGTTCAAGTCTCCATTGGATGGAAAAGATCTTTACTAATGGAAAAGTTAAATTGATCAGTTATGCCCTATGTCTTTTCCCCCTCTTTTAAACATTATAATATCTTTTTCCTTTAAAAACTATAGAAAATATTAAAAAAAAAGTAAAATGAAAAATAGGAAAGAGAAAATTGATAAAAATGTACAAAATAAAAAAAAAGGAAAAATTAAAATTAAAATGAAAAATTAGCAAAAGAATAAAAGTAAGAAAAATCATTAAAAGTTTTACTAACGGAATGAAAAAGGAAAAAAAAAAATGAAGTAAAAATTACAGAAAAATAATAATAGAAATGTTCTAGAAAAAATTCAAAAAAAAAAAAATATTGGATAAGTGGCTGGCATAGCGGATAAGTGACTTTTTGGCTAGGGGAGGTTAGGGGCTTGGGATATGGGAGTTCAAGGTGGGGGAAGGGTTGGGCTGGGGACATTTAGACCAGGGGTGCATCTAGGCCCGATCAATGGGCGGGATTGGGGGGTTTTTGGTGGTAGTGTTAAGAGGCAGATCAGATAGACATGGGCTTTGGATGGTGAGATTGAGGTAGGGGCTAGAGTGGTAGGGATTATCGGATTCGGATGGGGTAGGTGGAGATAGGAGATAGGAGATGGGTGGCAAATCGTGGTCGGGGGTAGAAGGTTGGGGTAGTAGGATGGGGGTGGGGATGGTTGGGATATAATGGAATGGGGGCTGGGTTGGTGGTTGAGAGTGGAGGGTGGTAGAAGACGGTTCAAGGGGTGGCAGAAGCTCACTGGGAAGGAGGAGGATGATTAGTTTTTTATTTTGACTTCAAAATTTTTGTTTAATTATATTTTGTCACCCAAAGTGATTCAATGATTGAATTAATATTTTATAAGGGGTAATTTTTGAAGAAATAGAGAAAACAGTGCAAAAAATTCAAAAAAGTACATCAATCTATGTGTTAAGTTCAAACTTCCATCATTATAGAAATTTTCCTACCATTAGATACTGTGTTCTGAATAAAAAACAAAAGGTGTTTTTTTTTATATAAGTTTTTAAACTATATGAGAATAATAAGAAAAACGGCCAAATCACAAAATATGTATGTAGAATTTCTTCCCTTCCATTCCAACAAAAAGAAATTAGACCAACAATGTAGCAAGAAAGATTAATTGTCAAACTTTGGTTGACATCTTGCAAAAAGAGAGTATTGGTAGTGCAATATTATTTTGAATATTATTAAAATATTATTATTATTATTATTATTATTATTATTATTATTTTAATTTTAATTTTTCTTTTTTCTTACCTCTTAGTTAGGGGTATAAATGAACATAAATAAAGCGAATACCCTAGTGTTTAAACTTGTTTGATTATTTTAACAAATTTGAAATTCTGTTCAAATTTGAATTTTTTGTCTTTTGAATCGAATTCAAATGAATTTTTCTCGAGCAAAACTTGAATTGAATTCGAGTAACTTATAATTTTTACATGTAACTTTGAAAATTTTATTTTATCGCGTCGACAATACAAAAAATTAAAGAACGTTAAATTGGATTCAAGCTTGGCTTGATAATTAACAAACCAAGTTTGAATGAGTTCTTATCAAGTTGAATTCGATTCAAATATCAAATAGTTTGACTTCATTTAAAGTTTTGCTTTTAGTGATTCGAATCCATAATCAATAGGCTATAAGAGAAGCATCTTGTCACCTAATTAGCTGCATTTCATTGTTATCATTTTAAATATTATTTAAAATAATAATGTAATTACTTTTTAAGATGTGATATATGTAAGATAAAATGTGATTGGTTATTACATGTACTTAATTTGAAAATAAAAATATAGTATGTGAGTTTATTGAACATACTCAACAAGCTTACTTTTATGCGATTGCAAAACGGTATTTGACTATTTGGCAAAAGGGTTTCTGTCAACTTTTTTGCCATGTTTGGTGTTAGGAATTTACTAAAGAAAAATAAATGAAAAAAAGTGAAATTAAATTTCTTGAAAATACTAAATTCCTTATATTGTTTGGTTACGGAGGAAAGTAATAAAGAAAGAAAAGTGATTCGTGTGAAAAATGATTTTTTTATTTGGTTTGTGGATTTTGAATAAGAAATGGGAATGAAAAATCCTTTTCTTTTATTTTTTGAAAATTAACATATTAGTATACAAAATGAATTGAAATAAGTGCCTAACATATTTTAATTTGATTCCTTCGCAATAAAATATTTTAATTCACTAGGTGGGACCAAGTATCTTCTAAAGAAAAATATTTAAGTAGATTCGGTCAACAAACTTGTAGAATTTATATTGTAGATTAAACTTGATAAAATAAACTGATACAATTTTTTTTAATAATATTTAAGTATAATCACAGCGTCTACGAATAAATCTTAACACTAGATCTATTTAAATATTTTTCTTTTCCAAATTTGTAAAATAACTCCTCAAGTCACACAAGGAATAACTAAGCATTGTTTTCAGCCCAAGTCAAAAGTCAAAACCTTCTCTTTACCACATTCTTCTTTAGTCCTCATAATGGCCTCTTCTTTTTCTTCGTGTAGAGTTACAAAACAAGCACATACTTATGATTGATTTGAACCAGTGTTTTGAAAGCCGGATCGGACCGGTCGGTTCGACCGGTCGGACCGCAAACAGGAAGAACCACCGGTCTTGTCCAACTACCTATCCGGTGTGTCCAAAAAACCGGACAGAACCGGTAAAAAATCGGAAACCGGTAAAAAATCGATTTTTAAAATTTTTGAATAAAAAATGATTTAAATAAAGAAAAAAATTAAAAAATCGTGAAAATAAATTCCAAAATAGCAAAATATTGAACACACCAAAAGCTAAACTATTAAGTTATTATTATTTTCATCTTTTTTTACTTATTTTTGTATAAATTTTACTTTTCTTATTAGAAATTTGATTAGTAATTTTGGGTATTAGAACTATAATTATCTAAAAATAGTGTTTCACTTATATTTTAGATTTTATATAAATATATTTTAGGTCATTTTAAATTATATCACACTTTGGTTTCTGTCAAAAAAAAACCTTAATTAGTGAACCGGCGGGTTCAACCGGTCTTACCGGTTGAACCGCGAATCGGACAGGCCACCGGTTCAATGGCCGGTCCGATTTTCAAAACATTGATTTGAACCACTACTTTTGATTTATATTATAATATTTTAGTACTCAAAACCTACATCCTCGTATTTTTATCTGACCCGATTTAGATCTTAACCAGGATAAGGTCCGCGCCTTTATCCGACTTTGTTCTTTTCTTTTGATCATTTTCAGGGTTTCCTCACAAAAATGTAAGCAAACGACTTTTGGGTAAAATACATTCCCAAATTCCTTAGCAATTTCCTTGATTTCTTTTCTACAACACTTTCTCTTACAACCAAATAGAGGAAATTGGTTTTAGGGAATTTCTTTCCATTTTCATAGTAGATTCCTCGAAGCAAACATACTTTATGAGAACTAGAAAGAAAGAGGACCAATTAATAAAAGGCATCCATTTATAAAGAAAAAGTTTTGGGCAATGATATTGACCTGCCACAGTAAAATCCTTAATGCCACAGCATTTGATAAATTTACCCTTTACGAAAAGGGTAAAAAACAATTTTAGTCCCCAAAGTATGCACCATCAACATATTTGGTCCCCAAAATTTGACAAAAAAATAAATCACATCTCTTATCTTTGCATTTTCAACTGGAGTAGGACAATTGACAGAAGATTAACGGAAAGACCCACGTGCCTCGTGCATGGACGTTAGTCAGAAAAAAAAAAAAAAAAAAAAGCTCTCCAAATCAATTTGTTTAACCTAAAAATTTCACCATTAACCGTTTTACATTCTCTTCTCCAAACCCTAAGAAAGTACACACTCTAGAACCTTCACTTTGTTCTTCCTTAGAGATTTTAACAAAAGTTATATTATTCTTCCATCAGTAGATATTGTCGAAGACAATCAAAAATCAAATTTCAAGGCTAGTGTGGATTGTGAAGCACAATGGCTCTTTGAAGTAAAGAATTTAATAATCGTCTTCCACCAAATTAGCGTGTGAGTATAATCTCTATCTATGATGTTTATTAGTGACAAAATATTTAATCAATGCGCAATAGAAATAAATTTACATTTTTGTTAGTTTAAAAAACTCCTACACAATTTTTTAGCCGTGACTATGGTGGAAGTAATTTTCATGCTTTACAGGTGGTATTGTGGTCCCTTGTCTTTGTTTTATTTGGTTTTAATACTGCTGAGTGATTGTTATTTACATTATTTTATATGTTAAAATTTCCATGAAAAAAGTGTATATGTGGTCTAGACAATAGATTCTACCTTTTGAGTGCATCTAAGGTTCAAATATATATGTTGACTAAATAAAGGTGTGTTTTTATTTAAAAAATTGTTAATCTTGATTCTTGGGTTTAGGATGAACTCCCCATCTTTCTTTCTTTCTTTCTTTTTTCAACAGCAACTGACAGCATCTTAGCAACTATGAAATTCCACTATTGGGGGACATTTAAAAACGACCCCCATCCGCATTATGCTAGAGGAGAGATAGTTGTATAGCTGATGAGGTGGAAATGGTTGGCATTAGTTTATTTGAGATGGACAGATTATGTGGTAATGCTGGGATTTATGGGTATGTAAAGTACTATGGATGGGCAAAAAGTGGTTTTCAGAGGCTTAAAACAAATAGTCAATTGCATGCGTACTGTAAAGAAAATACAGCTCTTGTTAGGGAAGTTAACTTGTATTTGAAAGTGTCTCTGCATGAAATTTTAGTACTTGAGCAGGGAAAGGATTATAATTTTGAAAAGAATACAAATAAAGATGAGGATGAAGATAATGCAAATGACTATAATGGAGGAATTTCAAAATTTTATGGACATTACTCAAATTATGATATAATGATGATGATGGTAATGAATACGATAACAATATGGACAATAATTCAGAGTGGCTTGGGGTGGAAAATTAGAGAGAAGCTGACAAAAGATAACTTGAAGATAACTTGAAGAAAGTTGCACTAAGAATACCTGTTTCAAATGAGGATAATAGTTGATAGCTATGATGACTTCTAAGTCTGAGTCAGATGCAGCACCTGACTATGATTCATATTTTGAGGGCATTCATGGGTCAGATGAAGAACAAGATAGGAATAGATACCCTATATTCAATCCTAAGAAGGACATGGAAAATCCAACCCTACAATGTGGAATGATTTTTAGCAACTTCAAGGAGTTTAAACAAGCTGTTTAGAACTGGAATATCAAAAGAGGTAGACCATTTAAGTTTGTAAAGCATGACATATTAAGGGTAAGAGCTAAGTGTCCAAGAGGTGGATGTGGTTGGTATATATATGCTCGAAAGATACGTGGGAATATTATGTGCAAGTTAGAACCTTAGAGCACAAACATAGGTGTGGGTTCACATATCATAACAAAAATATAAAATCTGGTTGGATTGCAAAAAAGTAACATTTCAAAAGCAACCCAAAGCTTGAAATCGACAGTTTGAGGAATCAAGTCATGAAAGAAAATAAATGTTTCATCTCAAGACCCCAAGGGTACAGGGCCAGAAAGAAAGCCTCCTTTCAAATCATTGAAGGGTCAGAGACTGACCAATACAAGAAGCTCAATGCCTACATCAAAGAAATTGAAAGAAGTAATCCTGGAAGTACAATTATCATGAAGATGGTTGAGGAATATTGTGATGCAAAAACAAATAGCAGAAATTCGAGAGGTTGTATATGTGTTTTGTTGGGGTGAAACAAGGATTCTTAGTAGGATGTAGACCATTAATTGGATTGGATGGTACTTTCCTAAAAGGTCCTGTTGGCGGAATACTCTAACAACAGTTGGAATTGATCCAAACAACAGCATTTTTCCCATTGCACATACTGCTACAGAGGGAGAAAATAAAAGTTATTGGTTGTGGTTTTTGACACTACTTAAGGAAGACCTAAAAATCGAAAGAGATTATGAATGGACTTATGAGTGACAAACAAAAAGGCATTAAACAAGCAGTTGATAGTGTATTTCCAAACACTGAGCATAGGTTTTGCATCAAACACTTGAATGCAAACTGGTCACTTCCTGAAAAGCTGGATTCAAAGGGAAAGCTCTGAGGGATGCTCGATGGGCTGCTGCCAAGGAAACTACCCCTACACAATTTTCAGCAAGAATGAAGAAAATGGTAGCAATAGATCTTGATGCAGCCAAGTGGTTTGATGATAAACCACCAACTCAATGGAGTCGATCTTACTGCAAGACTTTCCCTAGGTGTGATATGTTGTTGAACAACATATGTGAGACTTTGAGCAGCAAGATATTGGATGCTAGAGAAAGATCAATTGTAGAAATGTTGGAGTCCTTAAGGCTGTACTTGATGCAAAGAATGCAACTTGCCAGAGTAGGGTCAAAGAGAAGTGGACAACAAAAAGGTTTTGTCCTAAGATCATCAAAAGGTTGAACAAGAATATTGAGAATGCTCCTGATTGCACTCCTTTTAAGAGTCATGATATCCATTATGAAGTTGGATGCCCATATGGTGAAAAATATAGTGTGAACCTAGAAGATCGCACCTGCTCTTGTAGGAAATGGGATCTTACGGACGGCTACGGCATACCTTTTCCTCATGCAATTTCAGTCATTTGGATGGTTTTAAAGGATCCTGTTGACTTTGTTGATGATTGTTACTCTGTGGAGAACTATTTTAAGTGTTATGAGCCAACCATTTTACCTGTTAATGGAGAGATAGATTGGCCTAAATCTGATTGCGTAGCACCTTTGCCACCAAGTTATGGTAGGAAACTTGGAAGGCCAAAGAAAATGAGGAAGAGAAGTGAAGATGAAATACAACAAGAAAAAGAAGATAAGTAGAGTTGGACAGCTTAATGTAGATATTGTGCGTCAAAGGGCCATAATATAAGGAGATGAAAGCTTAAAAAAGAGAATGAAATTGTTGTTGTTGCTGCTGCTACTGCTGCTCAAGAAGGTGATAAGGAGAACATAGAGAAAACTAATGGGGTTGAACCACTTGAGACTACTCAAGACTATCATGGCAGTGGACCACATGAGAGTGCTGAACAAATTGAATTAAATGGACCATATGAGACAACCATACATTTATAAATGAGGACATTAGGCCAAGGTATTTGAACTTGGCAGATGTTGTTAATGGCCTGTTTGATGTTGCCTTCATAGACAACTTTGGTCAAAATGATGGTGACCAAAGCCATCAAAAAGCAAAAAAGTTACCTGTAAGTCTTTAAACATATCATGGTTTTATTTGTGCATTGCTACAATTTGAAATTTATGTTGTTTTATAGGTACTGGTATAGGTCATAAGGAGAGCCAATATTGTTAAGGAAAATTTTCAGAAAAAAACAAAAAAAGTCAAGGTATGTAAACTGCCCTCTTACATGCATTTATTTGACGTGAAAATATATCATTATTGGAGGTCAAATTCATGCATGTTTTCATTATTACCAGATAAGTTACAAGACAAGTCTGGATCATAAACAAAAAGCCCCAAAGAAGTCATGTGTATGTAAATGCCCTTATTGAATGTTCTGCACTTATTTGTGTGTGTGTATATATATATATATCTAACATAATTGAGCTACTTTATCCACTTATGTATATATTTTGTAGAGTAATACTTGGAACAAAATTCAATTAAGTTGAATTTTGTTTGAGTGCACAAGCACCAGGTGTAAGATTTCTAATTTCCAAGTTATTTGAGTGCATTTCTTAGATTTCAGATTTAATTTTTTAAGGAATAATACAGGATACTGAGGCATCAATTGAGCATACCGTGGCATGCCCCAATTCCTAACTTGTATGATGTATTTGGTCTTCCAAGGCTCTTGAAAGCACATAGCAACCAAGAATTTAGAAGTTTTGGTTTCAAACAAAAACAAAAAAAGTGATCAATTTTCTGAAGTTCTTAACTTACTAGCTATGGTTATGGACAGTGATGTAATGAATTATTCTTACTTATCTTTTGAACAGTGGTGTAATGAACAAGTATTTTGTTAAGACTTTTGGACAGTGATGTAAAGAACTATCCTCAAAGCTAAGCTTTTGAAAAGTGGTGTATGAACAAGTATTTTAATTTGATTTAATTTGATTAAGCTGTGTTTCTTTGTGATTTATGTCCAGTTTTATGAGCTAGTAATTTGTAGTTCTAATTGATATTTGTAAAATGATAATGATGTAATTGTGATTCCTTTTACCAGACATTATCCTTGAGCATATATTTCACTTTGCTTACCACAACGTCAATATTAGGTTTATGTAAGAACGAGTATGCTTCTTGTATTTTACTAGGTGGGAAAGGGAGGGGTAGAATTCATGAAAGAAAGTAAATTTTGAAGGTTAACATGATTTGGGAAAAGAAGATGAGTTGGGTAAAGAACAGATTTTAATGGTGTTTGTTAACAGAACAGATTTTCTGTTAGTTGTCCTATTTCTGTTAAAAAAGCAAAGATAAGGGATGTGATTTATTTTTTATCAAACTTTGGGACCAAATATGTTGAAGGTGCAAACTTTGGGGACCAAAACTGTTTTTTACCCTTTACGAAAATCATCTCTGTGATGATTTTGTTTGGAGACTCACCAGACTCCCCATTTTCCCAATTGACATTCCCAAGCTACCTCTCACTGTCACTTTTTTGATAGCTACTAACTCCACCTTCAAATTGACCACCAGCCCTTTTCCCTTCCCTTTTCTATTCTCCTCCTCTTTTCTTACTATAAAAAATTTACAGCAATCATCACTCCAACTCCAAGGCTTTCGTCAAACATACCAAATGTA
Source organism: Cinchona pubescens (assembly GCA_025175665.1). Lineage (NCBI taxonomy): Eukaryota > Viridiplantae > Streptophyta > Magnoliopsida > Gentianales > Rubiaceae > Cinchona > Cinchona pubescens. The sequence goes on from JANKKI010000283.1 coordinate 804,378, forward strand.
CCATAAACATTATAGTCAAGATTTTGTTGAAGGATATCAACACTGAAAAGAATGACATTATAAAAAATGTTCTTTTTTCTAAAAATATTTCCCAAAAATGTGCAAATGGATTTGGAACGACAATTGGAAATCCATTTAAAACAATTTTTGTGGTTACCAAAGTTTGGCATGCCTATTTTGGTGGCTCATCTCGAAGAATACAGCGAGATTTTTAGAAATTTTAATAGGCGAGAGACTCTTACATTACGATTCTGGATCTCCCGATATAGACCCTCTGTTTTGATGTTCGGAGCTCTATTCGACTGAAACTATTCTGAAGTTTTTTGAGTCTTTTAAGGGCATGGATTTTGTAAGTATGGTTTGGAATTTTATTAAGAGATTTCTCATATACACATCAGACTTCTGATAATGATGATGATGATGATTCAGACTTCTAATGACGATGATGATCATGCAAGGAAAGGGAGGAAAGTGGTGGTGATGTAGAAGAAAGACAAATGAAATAATGGGAGAGAATCAATCAAGCGACTGCAACTCCTTTACTTGTAAAGGGCATTAATGTCATTTAAACTCAAAAATGCTGTGGCATTAAGAATTTTGCCGTGGCAATATCATTGCCCAAAAGTTTTAGGTGAAAAGAATGAATTTTATTAGCCGATTGTATTGAAAACAGGTGGCGCCACTATGCTATTTAAATTATTAGAAAAGTAGGGAACACTATGCTGTTTTCACTGTTAGAAAAGTAGGAAAATTTTTAGGTGGATCGAATCAATAGTAAGTGCCATAAATTTTTTGATTCAATTATTTCAATTCAATAAAATAAATTTTTTCAAGATGATATGAATGAATGTAACACTAACTAAAAAATTCATGACATTTATTATGGATTCGATCCACCTAAGAATTTCCTAACATAACCATGTTGAAAAGAAGTTATTTAACAAGTTTCTCAAATGAGAGAGAACAAATATATGTGTGTATATATATATATATAGTTTATTAAAATTCTCCTTTTTCGATTGAAGAGAAATTTTTATATGGATTCGAATTAGAACATATTGTCATGAATTTTTTGGTTCATATTAAACCACATCATCCAACATCATTTCAACTTTATCTGTTAGATAATGTGACTTAACATAAATCAAGAAATCCATGATACTATGCCATGAACTCAGTTCATATAAGAATTTTTCTTGATTGACTATAGTTGAATCTTTGGATATTTTGGATGATATTCCACGTTGAGGAATTTATTTATTTTATTTTATTTTTTTATGAAGACTAATGGAATTTGAGTTTTGAACTATGAAGTATTTTTTTTCCCTCTTTTTTTCATACAATGGTCATGTCACATCTATACTATATATAAAGTCAAGGAGAGAGAAGAGTACTTGGTGTGTGTCATCTTTTGTTTTGTCAATTATGCCCTCATCCTCATAACTATTCTACAATAATACCCTATTATGTTTAACTATCTTAACTTCCTTCCTACACTCCACTCCCTATATTTTTCATATTTTTTTGTATATTTTTTCTCTAAAATTTCCAATATATATATATATATATATATATATATATATATATAAATTACATACCTATAAGGTGTGTTTTTCCCATTAGTACTAGTATTATTTTCGGCTCCAAAATGTATTCAGAAGGAAAGGTGGTATTATTTTACCTATAGATTTTATAATCAGGATTAAATGTTATAAAATTGTGCTTATATCAGTTGACGTCATAGATTTCATAATATCTAATTTACATCATAATATCTAATTTACATCATAATATCTACATTTGAAGCCAAATATCGGGTCTAAGTATTGGAAAATTCTACAATTTCTTTTACAAAACCATTCTCTTATACTTTGTATAGTATAGATGATATATCATATGTTTTAAAATTTTATACTGTATAAATTTTTAAAATTAAGAAAATAATTATTTAAAAGGGATTATAGAATTGCCCGTAAGTAATTTCCTTTTAAAAAACAGTCCCCTTGCATTATTGTGCTGAGTTTGCCGAATTATAAACTTTGATCTTCCAAAGAATGTAGTAGTAATATGCAGAAGGGATAATTGTTAAGTTTGGTTATTTAATTTAGTTCTGGACTTGGTGGACAGTGTGGTCTTTTAACTTAACAATTTAGTCCCTTAATTTAAGGAAATTGCCAATATAGTCCATGCAGCGGAAAATTTGTTGACCCTAGCATTTGACTTAAGGAATGGCCAAAGTCCCTTAACGTCATGTCTTAATTTATTTTAATAATTTTTTTAAAATAAATAAATCTTGATTAATTTAATTTTGCTTTCTAATAATGTAAAAAGAAGAATGAGTGGGAATTCTAACTCAATACTTATGCAACTCGAGCCAGAAAATAAAAATAAAGAATAATAAAAATAATACATCTTTTAAAAAATGCTCTAAAATACTTGTAATTTTATGTGTAAACTCATAAAATGCTCATACAAAGTACTATTTATATGATTTGAATATAAAAATGCACCAAAAAACTACCTCAACTTTTGTACCATAAATTTGAACAAAGAAAATTTAAAAAATAAAACAAAGAATTTATTACAATCTTAACACTCACCTAAAAGTCTTTACCACCTTGAAATCACCTCAATAAAATTTTGACATTAATGTCTTAAGCATTTCACCTTGTACTAGTTAAATATCATGAACAAATACCAATCAAATTCAAAAAATTCTCAATTTTACAATAAAATTTTGAAAATTTCATAACATCCATAAATTTCAGCATTATTTTTCAAGTTCGTTTGGTATTTATTTCATGATATTTTAACTAGTAGAATGCAAAACCTTGACTTTTATTTCCAGAATTCAATACATTCCAAAATGTTTTGAGCGAACTTTATGTGTTTCATAAATTAAATGTCTTGGGCTTTGGCAAAATTAAACTTATAAGTTTTTCGGTTTTCATGCCGCTACTTAAATTTATTGAAGCCCTAAAATTTGGACAAGCAACACAAAAAATTCATATACATTAGCATGAACACTAAGAATATTAAAATTTTAATTTTCCAAATCATATCGAATTCTAAACATAAAAGTCAAGTATTTTACCTTTATCAGTTAAAACAATATGAAAGAATATCGATCAGTTCTAAAAATTATAGTTAAATTTATAAATTTTATGAACTTCAATATATTGCAAAAGTTGACAATTTTTTGAGCTCGATTGGTATGTTTTATGACATTTTAACTATTAAAAGACAAAATGCTTAATTTTTATGTTTAAATTTTGATTTGAAGTCAATTTCAAGGAGCAAAAGATTTTCTTAAGTGTCAAGTGCTTTTGGTAAATTTTGAGATTTTTACAAATGATCTAGTTTTTTTAACTTTTTATATTTTTCGTGCGGACCAGTGGCCCGAAAATTTAGATGTGTCAACCTTCTCGTAATTTTCATCTTCAAGTTCATATGAATTGTAATTTCTATAAGCCTTTTATGTTATTATGTAATTACAAGTATTATATGTAAAAAATATACATACTTTGATTTTTTATTTGGCTTGAGTTGCTTGACGACGGGGTTAGAATTTACACTTTTTTTGTTCTTAATTTACTGATAAAACAAAAAAAAAATAAATTAACTAATATTTATTTAATTCGAACATATAAATAAGATAATTTCTCAAAAAAATTATTAAAACAAATTAAGATTCAAAAGTTAAGGGACCAAATTGGTGAATCGTTAAGTCAACCACAAGGGTTAACAAATTTTCCATTAGAAATCTTATATTGGCCAAAATTTCGTAAATTAACGGATTGGATTTTTCAACCATGTAAGTTAAGGGACTACACTAGCCATGAGGCCTAAGTTACGCGACCAACTTGGTAATATTCCTTTTATAACTTTAATTTTCACTTCTAGTCACGTTATGATACATGTATTATTCAATCGATAAGATATAACCTTCCCCGACTAAGGGTAGTTTACATTGCAAGTGTGTAGGACGTCAAGTAATATAAATAGGAGTAGAGTATTGTTCCTACCGGAATTGGTGACAAGTATTGATTTTTTGATTCGACTACTATTTAAAGGTTAAAATCAAAGGTCCTTTTGAGCATAATTGATGTAAATGCAGGTTTGAACAAAAATTGCCTAAGTTGTCACGTTAGAATAACACTGTATACACAAATATCATGCCTGAATATTAAGACAAGAAATAAAATACACAAATAATAATTTTATTGATTTTTTAAAAAAATGTGAGGTATAATCTAATCTCTATAGTTTTAACACTGTTTATAAGGTAAAATTTTTTATTCAATCTCTTGATTTGGGGACAATCCAAGGCCGCTTTTTGTAGGCTTGATCTTAAATCGTTCGTGGTGCTTTTCAATTTTTCTTGTGCGAATGATTGAGAGTAGTAGTTGAAACCAAAAGTGTGAAGCTCTGTGATCTCGGTTGAAATGGAGTTGGTAAAGAACACGACCTTTAATTATCGTTCCTCTGATTTGAACTCCAAATAGTGACGATTTAAGGGCCAAGATGTTGGCAACAATCCGAGGGCCACAATAGGTTTGATCTCGAACCGTTGAGTTTCTTAATTTCTTATGGAAGAAAATGATGGAGAATGTGTAGACTGAGGGATCCCGGGAGAAAGAATATTGAAGAACATGAACTATGATTATTATAGAAGATGCAACACTTCATTTCTTGTACTCGTTCATATCCCACATTGTTGGAGTCTTGTCTCCAAAGTGTTGGGTACTTGGTTGTTCTTTTCCCGAGGCTTGAAGCTTGATCTCGGTTGAAGAGCTTGACTTGTCCTTGATGTAGAAGATCCGACACCTTTGCTTGCATGCTTGTGGATCTTCTACATTGTAGAAGTCTTGTTCTTCGAAGTGTTGAGTTACTTGAAGTGCTTCTCTGGTCCTTCCCGGTCTCCATTTTTCAAAATTTGACTATATTATATGGCCTCTTATTTATAGGTCAAGAGTGGAAGCTTATTTTAAGAAAGTCAATCAATTAACTTAATTAATGAGAAATTAATTAACTCCCATAATTAACCTTAGTTGACTTCCTTAATATTCTCAATTAAAGATATTTTATCTCTTTTAATTGATTCTCGAACATTAACTTGTTAGGCCAATAGTGTCTAGAGCGCTCGAGTTGCATGCCTAGCTCAATTTGTAAGAAACGTGGATTTGACTAACCTTTCTTTCGGACCATGTTCGAAACATTAGGTTCAAGGACCCAATTTTGTTGAGTCCAAAATTAACCAACATCAGTCCGTTGTAGTCAAAATTAATTATTTTTTTAGCATCTATAAATGCTCCCTTCAAGATTTGAATTTAGTCCATGCTTGTCTAGTACAAGAATTCAAGGTTTGAAGCCCCTTTAGCATGCATTTTTTATTGCACGTTGCATCGCCACCATTTTATTTTTAAGCATGCTTCTATGTATAGGAATGATATAATCTTGATACTTAGCTAACTTATTGAGGGGTAAGCTAATCAAGATAATTTTCACGTGGGCTTAAGACTTGAATCAAACATTTCTTTTCCTTGTATTGCTAATTTCCAATATTGCAGAATTGCGTTAACTTGAGAAAGTAACCTTGGCTGCCAAAACAATTATTCCGCTGCATGCTCCATCCCAAGTTCTCCTTTCCTTACATTGGGCAATTAATTACATATTGGCTCAAGGACTTGGAAACAAAATTATTTGCCGGATGTTAAAGCAAGGAAATAACCACACGCATTTTCCTTTTCTTAAAATTAGCAATGTATGAATGTGATTTTCAAATCATTCATGTTCAAATTAAAGTATTCAATCTCCTTGATGGGTATAATCTTCCTTTTGAATCTAAGATTGATGCCAACTCATTCCATAGACCTCCAGTTTGAAGATCTGGAAACCGTCAATTTCAACTGTGAACCTATTCAATTATCTTTGCACTCGGAGCAACAATCTCAACTCCCACAAGACAATAAGCTACTTAGCCCAAAAGAGGACTGCTTTGCATTGTTGCTCCAAAGACTTTTTTTTTTCCACTTGAACAGTTGTTATTCAGATGGATAGCACTATTCTCCAATTATTCAAGGACGATTTCATCTTGGCCCGAAATGACTAGTTTGTTTACACAAGCAATGCAGCAAGTCTTTTTCTTTTCCACAATTGAAATCCAAGTATATTATTATTTTGTTGAAGGTCTGCATTCTCCATAAATAGCCGTATGCATGAACATGGTCTTCAAATTGAATCCAAGGTTCTTGAGTATAGAAGTCTTTTTATTGCATTATTTGATGTCGATTTGCATACCCATGGCCATATATGTTTTGTTTGCCACAAGAGACATAAATAGGAATTCGAACATCAATGACTTTCACTCCGTGTAGGTGGAAGGGACAACATGATGCTGGATCTAAGCACAAGATTACCAGCATGCAAGACTTTTTATGTCACTAGACGAGTGAGAATAGACTCTCTTATCAGCACATACGAATTGGCAAGACAAAGCAAGATTTTTTTTAACTGATGCAAAGGCATGGCAAGGGTCAAAACTGTATGCAAACTTGGATTTCAAAAACATATTTGGTATCCACTACACATTTTTCTTGTAGTCAAGATAATTTCTATGAATTTGTGCTTTTTCCCTTCCTCTTTTTTTTCTTCCAACATTGCTGCAGGATTATGTTTATTCGCCTTCTCGAACAGAAACCACTTGACAAGGCATACTTCCCAGATTTGACAGCGTTAACTAGAGTGCCTTTTGTTGAATCACAGCATCCCCTACCACTTCAATCACGCACTCGACATGACCTAGAGGATATCTGCGATGTAGAGGCTTATGTTGACTGGTCTCTTACGCACGCCATGATGCAACATCTTGATAATTTGGATTCAACATTTACATTGATTCGGCATGTACTCCAGTGCCATGCCCTATTATAGTTGCATCGATGTATCCCTAAAGTATTGGCTCGTAACTAGACCATGAGAATTCTATTATCATGTTTTCTTATGATCGGGTTGTTGATGTACCTCTAGAATGGCTCGTAACTGGAAAATAGATCACCACAACTCTGTATCATGCTTTCTTCCGATTGCATCATTGATGTACCAGCTGGACATGTATCACAATCACACTCAGTTGAAGCAACCTCAACTTGCAGCTATCTTCTTTTGAGAGTACACATCGACTTAGTTGGAGGATTTTGACACACATTTAATTAAACTGAACTCAACTTGATTGGAGTCACTTACAACTCTTCAAGAAAGCCATCACCTTGAACGCATGTGTTGCAATTGAAGCGACATCGACATGGATGGAGCCAATTGACTTGCAACTCTTCCAGAAAGACATTAAGACATCACCTTGAATTTCTACATTGCAGTTGAAGCGATCTCGACTTAGATGGAGCCACTTAACTCGCAACTAGTCCAAAAAGACATCACCTTGAATTTCTGCATTGCAGTGGGTGAAGCGACCTCGACATAGATGTAGTCACTTGACTTGCAACTCGGTGTCCTTTTCTCCTAATTTATTTAGAAAAGGTAGTCACTCTCTACTTTGGTGAATCGACCTTCATTGCATTTCCTGTGAGTAAAGGAAAAACAATAATTTTATTTGTTGGTTGACTGAACTTGAGAAAATTCCAAGTTGCCTACATACCCTTGAAAAAAGGATCAAGTCAAATCGTACTTCAAGGTCACTTGATTTTTTTGCTTTAGTTTAGTTTAGTTTTTTTTTTTTTTTGGTCCACAGTTTGTACTCTTTAGACGAGTGTATCTAGTAGTTTAAGCTCTTGCGACATGGAGTGATATGTACTTGTGATTTATAGTCGATTACGCTGAAAATTGACACAAATTCGAGTCTTTCCATTCTTCATCGGGACTTTTGTCATTGATGTGGCAACAAAGTTAGCACCTCCTTGAATGGTAGCCATCTAAACAAGTTTTGTGACTCCATCTTCCACCATTTCCTTATACAAATCTTCCACCATTTGCTTTCTTTCTTGAATATGGGACATGTTATGGACCACCTTAGTGCAGGCCCCTCGTGACTTTCAATACTTGGTTGCCCCCATTACTCGTTTTGTTGATAGAGGCAATCTTCATTGTCAATATTCCATGGCTCAGAATATGCTTTGCAAGGAGTCTAAAAGCTTGAAGCACGCTCCTCATTCGCATCTTCGTCTTGAACTTGGACGTTTTTGAAATAGCCTATAGGAAAGAACTCTAGTAAAGTGATCATTCGAGTCTGATTTTTCTTTTCAACATTTCAAAGTTGGCTTGTGGTGTGCTTTTTCTTATCACCAACTTCCAAATCACAAGAATTGTTGTACTTTTGTTTCCTTTTCATATCTTGTCTTTTGGTTTTGTTTTCTTTTGTGACCAAGAGCCATTCTTCTTGTTCTTCGTTTGAATATTCATCTTCAACTTTGATGTCGCAATTGACATGTTGACTTTGGGTTGCAAATGGCATCGGCACAAAGGATCCACATTGGATTGTCTTCAATGACGCCCCTGGCTTCTTACTTGAAGACGAACAGCTTGTGAGAGCCAAAGGTTAGCTTAGATAACCTCTAGAGATGGCTACATGATTTGACTTTACATTGCCTTCTTCATCAAAGATAATCATTCCTTTGTCGATTAGGTTCAAAATGATATCTTTGAGAATGAAGCACTTTTCCGCAGGGTGGTCAATACGGCCATGGTATTTACAATACCTTACATGTTGGCGCTTATGTCCTTAAGATGCTTAGATTGTGGAAGTTTGATGACCTTTTTCTCAAGCAAGTAGTCAAGCATGTCTGGTATATCGGAGTCGGGAGATGGTTAGATCTTCTTCTCCAACACTTCAACTGTATATCGCGGTCTTTCTCTTTATTGAAGTGAGAATACTTTCTCTTCTATTTTCTTTGAATTGTGACAGAGATTTCAGTTGTTGCCATTGAGTTCTCAAAGTCAGTTGAAACCTCGTTGCTTTTGTTATAACTTCACTGCTTTCACCCTTTTCTTTTGTATCCGCTTCATAGAAAGGTTCAGGAATTGAAATGTTTTGCCCACAATGGTTAGCTATTCTAATTTCCATATCATAGGTGCGAGTCACCAACTTATCAAAAGTACATGGTTTGATACCTTGTAAAATGTAAAGTAGACCTTAATACATACCTTGCATGCATGTATCAACAGCGTAGGCTTCTAATAGTCTTTCTTTCAATCCAAACTTAATGTACACCACCGGTTGATATAGTCTACCACGAGTTCGTTTTTCCCTTGTTTAGTTTTGGAGAGTTCCGACATACTAACTGTGTGATGTCTGTAGTAAAATTGACCCAAGAACTTCCACTGCATCTGATCCCAACTGTCGGTCAAATCTAGTTCCAGTTTAGTATACTAATCAAAGGCATTTCACTTAAGGGAGCTAACAAATTGCTTCAACAATAAGTCTCTCTCATTCCCGGCACTAGCACATCTCAACAAAATAAGCCATAGATAACTGCCACTAAGCTCATATTGCTTAAGGTTTCCCTTACCATCGAACTGGTGAAACTTGGGAGGCTAGTAGCCAATGGGCAATTTGAGACAATCAATCTGCTTGCTACAAGGCTTTGCATACATCAAAGGGCTCTTAGATGGAGCCCCATATTGAGCATGAATAGTGGCAGTTATCTTGTCTTGTATCTGTTGCATCGATAATGAATCAATTAACATGTGACTGATATTCTCCTTCAAGAGTTCCTTGAAGTTGAAGCATTGTGCTCTTTGTTAATGGTGATTGCTTCTGGAACTTGCTTGTTTCACCATGGTTGAGTCGGCTTGTCTCATCAAGCTATTGAGCCTCCAACTTCCTTATTAAAGTGTTGATCTGTGCATCTCTCTCTTCTAGGTCCTTATTAATTTCTCAATTGCTTGAGCCATAGATGCCAGTTGGTCCTCTACTGATGTAGTGCTTGTCGTCATCACATGTGCAACGTACATATAAGAAATGTAGGCATCCTAATCTTTTGACGATACCACTCCAAGATTTTGATGCTTTAGATGTCAATTTCAGTCTTGATTCGACGCCCAAAAGTACCCTAGAAGTGCCTGGAGATTTAACGTATTTTCAAGTGCAGTCCTTGATGGCATGAAGATCCTCTTTCATTGCCCCTAGGGACGACAAAATGATAGGAACTCGAAACTTAATATGCTCGCTTTCACCATCAACTTGCTTGTTGTTCGAGTATTCTTTGTAGCCATTTGAGAAGTAAAAAATTCCAAATTCTGTGGAGATTGAGATGAGAGGCAGAGAGATCCCACTAGGAGTGCCAGAAATTTATAGCTGTCTCAAATTTCGTCTATTAAGACAAGAAATAAAATGCACAAACAATTTTATTGATTTAAAAGAAAAGTAGGGTATAATTTGTGTAGTTTTAACAATATTTACAAGGTAAAAAGCCTCTAATTCGATCTTTGGATTTGGTAATGATCCAAAGGCAGTTTTTTGTGTGCTTGATCTTGAATCGTTGGTGGTGCTGAGTTTCAATTTCTCTTGTGCGAGCGATTGAGAGTAGTAGTTGAAATTGAAGGTGTGAAGTTTGATCCTGGTAGAAGTGGAGTTCATGAAAAACATGACCTTTGATTGTCGTTCATTTGATTTGAACTCCAAATCTAGAGACGATCCAAAGGCTAAGGTAGGCTTGATCTTGAAACATCGACATGTTGGCAACAACTCGAAGACCACAGTAGGGTTGATCTCGAACTGTTGATTTTCTCAATTTCTTGTGGAAGAAAATGATGGAGGATGTGCTACTGAGGGCTTGAAGCTTAATCCTAGTGGAAATTTGTGTTGAAGAACACAAACTTTAATTGTTGTAAAAGATGTAACACTTCATTTCTCGTTCTTATTGATATCCCACGTTGTTGAAGTCTTGTCTCCAAAATGTTGGTTACTTGGTTGTTATTTCTCCTCTTATTCAAAAAAAAAAAAGAATGTTAATACTTCATATATATTCAAAAGACATATTCAAGGGGTTAATTTAGGTTGGTTGAGATACTCCAAAGTCGAATCTAGAGGAATTGAAATAAACAAGAGATACAAATAAATAGAATCCAATACCCTTTCATTTCTTTGTATTTTCGTTCCTATTCGATTTCTTCATTCCTATTTAACATAACTTTCTAAAACCTTTACGTAGTAAGATAAAGAAGTATCGTTAATTTTTTCATGCTCGTTCCAAGTTCGAAGTACCATTTGTACAAATAAGAATCCCCTTCGTTACATGATTTCTTCTTCCCCAGTTTTGATTTTCCACCAAAAAGAAGTGAAAGATTATTATTCTTCTTATATAATTCTCATGTATGTGAATACGAATCCATTTTCGTCTTTCTCCGTAACCAATCTTCTCATTTGCGATCAACATCTTTTGGAGTCTTTCTTGAACGCTTGATCCTAGTTGAAGAGTTGTTGAAGAGGTTGACTTATTCTTGACGTAGAAAATGTAACACTTCATTTCTCGTTCTTGTTAATATCCCACGTTGTTCAAGAAATAATACTAGCAAAAGAAGGACAAAAGTGCGAAATGTGACTAACTTGATATGAAGTGAGAGTTTTGGAACAATATTAAAAATATATGTGCAATGGTGGAGCCGCTTATGAAAGTTTTGAAGATTATTGATCAAGACAATAAGACAACCTTACTAATCATTTATGAGACAATGGATAGAGCAAGGATGGCAATAAAAAAAATAGTCGAACATTGGAAAAAGTATTAGGATATGATTGATAAGAGATAGTATAATCAATTACATCAGGATCTACATGCAGTAGGTAATTTAAATTTTTAAAAACTACTATTTTATTTAAGAACTTAATAATTTTCTCTTATTTAGCTTATATTCTGAATCCGAGCCTTCAGTACTGTAGTGGATGTGCAAGTTGATGCAATAAATGAGGTATTTTGATAATATTTTTATTAATGTCTAAAGGCTTTTCTTAACTAACAATTTCTAAATTTTAACGTGTGTATATCTTTTTTATTGTAGCATAAAATATGTTTCGAGAAAGAAAAGGATCATTTGGAAATGCAGTTGCGACAAAAGCATTATCAAAATATTTGTCAGGTTTGAAACTATACTTTAACGTATAAGAAAATTTACTTAACATTGACATGTTTAACGTACTTTGAATTCTGAAATTAAATTATTTTATTATTTTATACTTGAATGGTTGTTTAATTATGATGACGAAACTCCAAATTTAAGGAGGATTGTAATTAAAATTTTGAGTCAAAACTTGTACATCTTTTGTTGTGAAAGAAATTAGATTACATGGTCATTGATTTATACCAAACTTTGAAATCGATTGGCGATTGAGAAGTTACGAAAATTGTTTTTGTGCATTATTATATGTAATTGAGGATAAAGAATTTGATGTATCAAAGAAACAGTGATGATTTTTATAACCCAATTCATTTAAATCCCATTTTTCATGAAGATGATATACTAGATGAATGAGTTAGGGAAAATGACCAGCCTGTACTACCTAAAAACAACTTGAATGTGGTTAGATTAGGGAATTCGTCAAAATGAAGAACAGGAAGAAGATGAAACTAGAGAAGGCAATGATCGTGAAAGTGATGATTTTGGTAATACATTGTCACAATTTATAAGAAAAAATAATAAGAAAACTAATAACAAATCATCTACTATGAAAGGCAAAAAAAAAGAGGTAAACATGTACCAGCTTCATCATCTTCAACTAATAGCATGGTAGTGATGATAATAATTGTGATGGATTTGACAATGACAATGGATGGACTAACTCTAGTCAAGGACCGAGAGGAGGTGGTGATTACTATTAGGATAGTCAGTATGCTGGAAGCATGTCATGGGCTTTGGGACATGACAATTATTATGCTACTCAGAATACTGATCAAGGTTATTATTCTGGCATAGAAGCACAACGCCAATTTCTGAATGAATTAACTGAATTTTCAAGTGATTCCTCTCACCGTCCACATTCACAAAGAAATAGAGGGGTTAATGAGTAGTTATAAAATTTGGACATTGCTAGAGCATGCCTATGGTAGCCATAATTCTACTCGAAACAATAGATGGTTGGGATATAGCTATGATCAATCATATGAAGTTAATATTGGCAATTATTTTGGATATGGACCATAGGACGGGTCTAGACATCTTGAGAGGTCCACCAGTACTAGTACTGGTAGATATTATGATTGGACAATTAGGAGATATTATGAGGGATCTTCATCTGGTTCAAGTAGCATTGGCTATTATGGATAAGGTCATGGTTCATCTACTAGTGCTAGTGATAGTGTTCAATATAGAAAATTTGGATACTATAATCATGGCATGGAACCTTCACCACATCTTCCACCTCCCATACATAATGATTGCTGGTCATGCAGCCAATCATCACGACCAATAGATGGACAACTAAATTCATTTTTCTACCTCATCTAAGTGTCTTTCCATATTGGAACTCCTATTAAAATGCACAAACATAATGATTTTGAGCCTTATCGTCATTCATCATGGTATTTACAGGTATGTATACTAACAAAAATTCTAATGACCTTAGTTTTTTTTTGGTATTTTTTTTTATATAAAATGAGATCTTTTTTTTTTTTCCCTTTTCAGGAAATTGATTATGAAACAAGTGAAACTTTTCCTAATATATTGGAGATAATTTGTTACTTTGTATTGTTAGGAATTATTGAGCATTTATTTTTATATGAAATGTGTATCTGACATTTTTATAATATATTTGTGGTAATTTGTAGTGCTACAGTTTATCATTATCTATTTATAACTACTACTAGTATCTAGTTGTGATTGTATTTTGCTAATTTAGTTTGACAACTAAATTTGTTGTGGTGTTGTATATATTTTTGAGTTTTCTTTTTAGAGTTTTCTAACTTTGTAAATAATAAAATATGCATATCGGCCGATGTGTGATTAATATACCAAAATCGATGTGGAACAGTACGTTCCACGACTACGACATTGAACCATGCTTCCTACTCGATGGTTCTAGTACTTGTCCAACTAAAGAAGCTACTAGAGTAGCACAATTCCACAAGTGGGACAGTTTCTCAAGGCTTGAGAACAACTGCCTACAACCTTTGCGATGATCATCTTAGCACTTCCTAAGATCTCTTAGCACGTGAATGTTACTCCAACAGTAATAAGAAACCAAACACATGGAATAATGGTTACTTTATCCGAAGATTAGCAATACCAAAGCAATTGAAGGACATTGATGAATCGGGCCAAAATAGAAACATACGAGCAATTCAACCAAATGTTTTTAAACTCAGACCGGAAGGTGACCCGGTGAAGCTTCCGATTCACGGTTGAACCGGTTGAATCGTGGTTCACTTGATTTCCACTTTTTCTTTGAGTTATTATATATATATATATATATGAGAATCTAACAAAATAGCCTTGACGTCCCAGTGGCTGTTTTGGGGCTTAACTATTCCAGCATATGGAGTTGGGTTCAAAACCCAACAACAACAATTTTCCATCCTTTTCAATTACTATCTAAAAACTTAAAAGTAGCATTCTCCTGTCAACTCATCTTTTTCCACAATTTTCCTTTTTTTTTTTTTTTTTTCTCTTTTACAAGTTCTCTCTCTTCTTTAATAGCATCCCACTACCCTTCCCCCTTGCTTCCTCCTTTGCTCTCTCCCTCCATATCCCCCTCTACTTTCCTTTCGTTCCCCCTTGACTCTTCCTCCATCCCCTTCTCATCCTGTTGGCACCAACTTCTTCCCTCTTCCCAATCAACTACAGTTTGTAAATTAATTAGTTTTTCCAATTCTTCTATAGTCATCTCATAGAGGTTGAATATCAAATTTCTGATATGATAGTTATGTAGGTAGACAGAATGTGCCCAAAACTTTTCAAGTTTTTGGTTATACTTTGCTGAATGGAGTTTATCATTGATGAGCTCAAATACTTCAGCTGGAAAAGTTTTTCTAGCTTCTTCATAAATCTTGATCTTTTTTATCTTTACCAAATTTGGATTATTTGAATTCATATTTATAATTTCAATTAATTTTTCATAAATCCAAATTTTGAGAATGGATACATGTAGTCTTTCTACATCATATTCAATTGTTGAGATAATGCTACAGACAGTAGCTTTTAGTTCTCTCAATTTGTCATATTCCTCTATAGTTCATTAGTTAGTTCAGACATTGCTTTTCTGAACTCCCTCCTTTTATCAAGAATATGATTTTTCCATATTGCATTTAAAGGTTTATAGAAATTACTAATCAATTCTAGGGTTAAAGAATCAAGAATTTCTGCTTCTTTCTCAACCTTAAGATACGTTTTGTCACGGATTTTGCATAATTATTTGGTTTATGCCAAGCTTTGTTAACTAAAACATTCTTTCCTTTAGAGTTGGTTGCTTTGCTTGATTCTCTAGGGTTCTTGTTGCCTTTTTCATCCTTTTGTAATGAAAATTTGGTTAGTTTATTCATTTTGACATCTACTAAGATAATCTACAAGCACATTTATGTTAGTGCTATACGGATAACTTCAATAGTATATTAAGATATATAATTTGCCTATCTAACCCGTCGGGATAGGGCTATATTCAATTTTCTTGTTTTTAAGAAAGTCTTTAATAGTTTTATTATCAGTTCTTATAAAAAATTTGACCGGATTTAAATAAATTTAAAACCTTTTAATTCCATGTTTTATATATAAAAATTCTTTTTCAAAAATTATGTAATTTTGTTCATTTGGTTTAAACTTTCTAGGATTATATCCAAAAATCGATTCTTCAGAACTTTTTTGTTCTTTCAATGTTTCTAAAATATCTTTTCCTTCATCTAACTTATCTCAAGATGATTGAACTACTTTTAGTAAAACTCCCCAAAACATATCTAATGTATCAATTTCTAGAATTAAGATATCGGTTTCTTGAGGAAAATAAACCTTTAGATTAGATTCAAAAAGAGTCTTGATTTTTGTCAATCTCTGTATCTTCTTCTAACCATTCTATTTTAGTACTATGACTTTTCTTATTCTTTTTAATCTTTCTTATTTATCTGGAAAAGGTTTTTCCCATTTTGATAAATCTTTGACAATTCTGCCTTCCATAATTGAGTAATCCTAATAAGTTCTGCAACTCTTTTAGAGTACTCAGTTTTTTTGGAAACTCTTTTATTTATGTGACAGTGTTGTGTTGAATAGCAATACTTGCAGAGATTAAAATAATTCCAAGATAATCAATTTCATTTTTTTCCAACTCAACGTTTTTTGGACGAAGAATAATACCGTTATCTATAAATTTTTTATAGGCTATTAGTAAATGTTTTCTCTGTTCTTGTTTGTTTTTTGAAAAGATTAACACATCCTCTATATAGACAAGATAGAAAACACTTGTGTCTTTAAAAATACTATCATCCATCTTTGGAATATTTGTGGTGCATTACATATCCCAAAAGGTAATACTTTCCATTAGTAATGCCCATATGGAGCAGAGAATGCAGTTTGTGGTTTTGATTCTTCAGACAATTTTATCTGCCAAAAACCTAATTTACAGTCAAATTTATTGTATGCCTTAGATCCTCTAATTCTATTAACGAATACATATTTTCTAGTGGAATAAAATATCTATCAAAGACAAGATTCTCATTTAGTTTTTTGTAAATTATTATCATTTTAGGTTTTCCTCTTTTTATCTTACTATATTTTCTAACTATGAACACATGACTGGAACGAGGACTTTCAATTGGTTATATCATTCCTCCCTGTAATAATTCTTTGATTTGAATACTAAATTCATCTATATCTTGTTTAGTATAAATCATAGGTTTTACTCTTATAATCTTTTGTTCATCCTGTAGTTTAAGATGATAGTATCTAAGAGCTTTTCCCTATAACAATAAAGGATTATATGAGAAGTTAGGTTTCAATTCCTTATGAATTCAATGTGAATTATCGAATTCTCTTATTTCTTCTACCTGTTGTAAAATTGGACTAGACTCACCACGCCTGACTATTGTAAATCCTTTGTGACAAATAAAATCATGTGATTTTAATCATAGAATATGATAAGATTTTTTCTTATCTGTAAACATAACCAAATCATCAGAGACACAATTCTCATAGGATAATATTGGGAAATAAAATTATTTCCTAGTAAGATATCTCCATGCATTTAAGGGAAACCTAAGAATTTTGGTATTTTAAAAGTCTTTTTCCCTCTTGTGGTTATTACTGTAAATGGAATTTCCTTTGCTTTGTATTCCATTATAGTAGTAGCATCATTATCATTTTTAGCTAAAATTAAAATTTTCATTTTTTTCCAAAATTCTGCAGGGAATGCATTTGGTTGACATACAAAAGTGGTTGCTCGTATGTCTATCACTGCATGAAGACTATGTGGTTTATTGTTGAACCCCAGTTATGTTAATCATGTTTTGATGATGAAACAAATCATACTAATAGTTTGATAACAAGTGTGCAGAAAAACAGGTAGGTTCGGACGCAAATGATCATCCGAACAAAAACAACCACAAGAGCTTCGGACGATGGTATTCGTCCGACACAAAGAATTTGAAGCAAGCCTCGGACGAAGAACAGCGTCCGTTCATATTCCAGTAGACTTTGCCCAGTAGAAACTTCGATCGGACGCATGTTCGGACGCACCCTCGGACATCCGAACGGATACCCTCAGAGAACGAACGCAGTGTCGGACGCAAGATTCAGCAGAGGCTGTCCGAACGGTCCAACGGCTAGTTTGTTCGGACGCACTCTTGATGCATCGGCCGTCCGAAAGGTCCAACGGCTAGTTTTCCAGTAGACAGAAAATAGCCGTTGGGAAGTTGTTGAAAGCAGATATTTGGCAACTATAAATACCCCTTGGTCTGAATTAATGAAAAAGAGACTTCTACATTGATTACAAACAATTCTTGAGCTATTTGGAAGAAATAGTGGGTACAAGTGTTGTAATAGTGTAGGTAGTGAGAAAAGAGCTTAGAAGTGTAAGAGTTCTTCAAGTGTAAGAGTGGAGAGATAACAATTGTAACAAAGGGAGGTTGTGAGTGTAAAACTCTTGGCTCAACTAAAGGAAATTAGTGTGAGCAAGAGTGATCCTCATTTGTGTACAAGAGGTTATTGTCTCACTTTGTTCTACTACTTTGAAGAGACTTTTAGGGGCTGAACTTCAAGTTGTGAATTTGGTAGTTGCCTTGTGAGAAGCTCTTTGTAATTGCAAGCTCCAAGCTTGAGAAGCTAGGGAGTTTGGTTTGATTCTCTTAATCTCAATATTCTTAATTGTTCTTTAAGCTTAAACTGTTGAATATCTATTGTATTCATTTATGCTTAAGTTTTCATTTGGTGCACAAAGTTTGAATTTCTATTAAGCACTTAAAAAGGTTTGTCTTTAGAGATAACCTAATTCACCCCCCCTCTTAGGTTGCTTTTGGGGCCAACAATTTATAACCTAAGAATTCAAATATAATTTCAATATAACAATATCTTCTTTTATTTTGATTATAAGAGAAAAATATTGTATTAGAATCAATATTCATTTGTTCAAATCTCAACATTCTTTGTTCTTCTTGATTAGAAGATAAACTAGACAATATAGGAACTTGTACTGTAGACATTTTTGTATTTTCAATTTGTTGCCAACTATACTATTAGTTTTAGAAAGTATTTTCTTGAACTTTCACCCACTTCATAATCTATTTTAAATGATCTTTTACTAGTGTCTAATCTATTATCTTTAAAATAAATAGTATTTCTTGAGGCTTGGAATTCTACTTGTTTAATAGATTTTTCAGGTCTTTGTTGAGTAAAATTTTCAAATAATCATCCTTTAAGTACTTCTAAATCCCTCCAACTTATTAGCCTTGGTTGGATTTCTGTTTCGAAGGGTTTTGGTTCATATAGTTCTATAATATTAGAATCTGTTTCTTTAGTTTTAACACTTGTATCATTAGTTAATTGATGGACGGTTTTCCAAGCTATTCGCAAATCATTATGAATACCTCCAAGCTTAGTATTTTCTATTTGAATTCTTAAAACAATAGTATTTTCTATCCCTTTATCATTTTTGGAGACAAAATAATTTGATTTTACCTTATCATTTATGGAGACAAAATAATTAGATTTTACCCTAAACATTATTTCTCCAGAACTAGCAAGTTAGATTTTATTCCACCTATCAAAGATTACAATGGATCATGAAATCTTTTGTCTTGGACAACATATAAGACTGGTGAATCAATTCCAAGTCTAAAAAAGGGCATTATACTAATTTGTATTAACCCAATATGAATAAACCTTACTTTAGGATATTTTTCCTTCAGTCTTTTGATTTTATTTTTAATCAAATAATTGTATATCTATTTGACTATTAGAGGTGACTTTAGCCTATGTGATACCTTCATATATTCCATAGTACTCAGCATATCATTGTTTAAATCTAGATTTTTTTATATAAATCTTTAATTTTTAAATTTTTATATTTCTCAAGTTTATCATTTTCAAGTGTAAAGTCTTCTTTGACTGCATCCCCTAATCGAATTTTACTTAATTCATTATCTAGTAACATTTCAAAAATTTCTGTTTTTTCAGATTCCATCATGAATATAAATTCATCAATGTCTTCATCTAAGGAAACAGATTCCACTATATATATTTAATTTCATTATATTCTTGTATTTCTTCTCCTAGACATATTTCTAATTCTTGTTCTTCAAGAAATTTTAATATTCTAGATTTTTTTTTCAGGAAAATTTGGTGCAATATGACCTTTTTCATTACAAAAATAACAAGAACAATTTTTCTTAGAATTGTTTCTAGAAAAATTCTTCTTCTTTCTTGCAAATTTCTTTTTGGTACAAAATTATTTCTTTTCTTCCATTTCTTAAATCTGAAATATTTCTTCTTTCTCTTTTTTATAGGGTGTTTTTGATCTATATCCTATTTCCCAAATTTCATTGAGAACTTTGTCACATAGTTATTAAACCCAGCCCGGTGATTAGACCAGTCAACTCGGTGAACCGGTTGTCAGACCAGACTGGGTTTTATCTCTGGCTGGACAAGAAATAAACCCATTGAAAAGTCAACAACCCGACGGAATCTGGTTGAACCAGGCAAGTGGCATGTGAGTTGGGCAAGAAATAAACCCATTGAAAAGTCAACAACCCAGACTTGACGGAATCTAGTTGAACCAGGCAAGTGGCATGTGAGTTGGGCTGGTTGAACCAGGCAAGTGGTATGTGAGTTGGGCTGCTGGAGGAAAAAATTTACGCTAAAATTCGAGTACAAGACTCGATCTGAGGACCCCTAGAAAGGAAAGAGAAACAGCACCACTAGGCCACTTTTTAAGTTGTGTAGTATTCAACCCATTAATTATTTTATTCTATTAAACTTTGTCATATAAATCAATTAAACTGTTCTTCAACTTTGGTAAAATGGTAATATGATATTCTTAAGAACAATTTATTTGTTATTTTGTTTTTATAAAAAAATTTCAAAGTCATTCGCTAATGTTATATTTCCTTAAGATAAGAAATGCACCAATAACATTTACTAGTATTTTTTCCTCAACATTTTGCTATTGTTAAATAAATTATTATTACAAACTAACTCTGTAAGAAATAATAAGAGTATAATTTCTTGTGGGTTGTTTTAAACTAATTATTTATCTTATAATATTTACTAATTCTATAACTAAATATGTATAAGAAGTTATAATTAACTATCTTTTTCATAGGTTTTTAAAGATTTAAATTCATTTACAATAAATAAAAATTTGATGGAACATTTTTCTCAATGTTTTTACCATATTTCTTGGATTTAATACTTCAAAATTATATTATATGTTTATAAAAAAATATATTTAGTAACCCACTGGTTGAACTAGTAACTCGTTGATCAACTTCCCTCGTCGGATTCCTTCCCAAGCCGGATTTAATAACTATGCTTTCTCACACTTTGTTTTTGAAAGTTGATTCTTAATTATTTTTATGTACTTTTCTTAGCAAACATTGTTCTTCTATTATCCTATAACCAAAAGTTGTTCTTAACCCTAGATTATCCTTACTACCATTTTTTTTAAGGTAATCTAGGTTCTGTCTTTCACAGATTTTTCCCCATAATTTAGGATGTTTATGATATAATTGTTCTATCCAATGAGCCATATCTTGAGGTTTTAGTTGGCAATTAAATACTTTTGATAAAATTTGACAAAGTCAGTGTACTTACTTATTTCACATAATTTGCATTTGTTTAATGCTGATTTTATTTGTTTATAATGTTTCTCAGTGGAAATGGAACCTCTAAATGCTTCTCTAATTTGAGTAGCAAATTCAATTAAAATAGTTTTGAAGTTCTTATTTTCATTAAGTATTTCTACCTTTTCTAGTTTACTTTCTTCAATTTCTTCCCATACTTTTAACCAATTAAGGACATCTTCTTGTAATGTACTCTTAGAATTTTTTTCTTGACCAATCATTTTTGTAATTTGTAATGATTATGGACAATTATTATATCCAATAATCTATAACTCTATTATAATCTTTAGGATGAACATTTTTTAAGTTGAGATAGACTCTATTTATGGCTACATTATATTTATTTAATTCATCCTTATATTGTGGTTTAGAATTAGATGTAGAAGTTTCTTCTTCTTTAACACTAATTTTTTCTTCATTATCACCATCTGATTCACTCTAATTCACCATGCTTGTTGCACAAAAATCTTTATTTGCATCAGAACTTTCATCATTAGAATCTTCCATATTTATAGAGTAATTGAATGATGAAAACACATCTTCATGTTTTTCATAAAATGTTTGTGTCCAATTTAGATAATTGTTATGTTCAGTAATATTATCTTCTTCCTTACACCTAGATCTCCAGTATTCAATTATCTCTTTATATACTTGGAAATCTCTTATTCAATTCTATGGTTAAGATTTCATCATGTCCTCTCCTAACTTCTTTGAATAATTTTGGAACTTCTTCTCTTTCTAAATTTCTCTGGTTTATGGAACTTCTAGATGATGTTTCACTATAGTCATTGTTAGCTATTGTTTAAAAAAAAATTCAACATCTTCATTTGGATCCACAATTTGATGTTTTTTCTATATTAGACTTTATATGCCTACATAAATTTATGGATTAATTGCACTTTGCACCCTTAAAGTATCATACTTTTGCACTTTGTACCTAAAATACTAATTTTGCCAATCAACCACCTCCAACTTATAAATTTTAGCACTTTGCATTAATTACTCAAAGATAGATAGTAAAATAACCCATGTACCCTAACTAATTTACCTAACTTTAGAAAATATCCGTCTTTAACCGTACATCATTCACGGATGCACCAGTACAATACTCTTGGATTCTTAGAAAATGATCCGGGTCCAAATTTGGGTTCAAATTTGGGTTAATGAAAGTCATAGGTTTAGGGACAACTATATCGTAATTCTCTCTCTAGACATTTAGATTTTGTAACATTTACGATTGCCAACTCAACTTGAGAAATATGATAGTAAAACGGCTTGCCAAATTGTTAAATTGTAAGTTGTTCATTTACATCTCTAACTGGTCTCGCTAGAGATAAAGAAGTAAAAATAGTAAATATTGGGTGTATAACTGTGTATTAGTACAATATTGGAGAAAAAAAATATAATTTGAGAAAATTGAGTAAGGTAGTAATGATATATTCATTTATGGTGAATTTTCTATTCACCATTAAGTAATTGGTATAATGTGCTAAAAATTAAAAGTTGGAGGTGGTTGATACCAAAATTAGTACTTAGGGTGTAAAGTGTAAAAGTGGGACAGTTTAGGGGTGCAAAGTGTAATTAACCCTGAATTTGTTATATCCCGTACACTGTCTACCTAGAAATTGGTTGTTCGTGCTAAATTTTCTTCGTTGACTTCATATACATCTAGATATGTGGGAGTATGCCTTTCCCTCTCCTCCAATACAATGCATTTTCCTTCATTCTTCCATTTTTAATTGTTTATCTCGAAGGATCTCACCTAACAGCTCAGATCTAACTTAACAAAGTCCAAAGTTCAAGATTAAAAAGGACAACAAGGCTCAGCTTGATCTTTTACATTGGTGTTTCTTGGTTTAAAAATGGATTTTAGAAGTCTTTCAGGTATTTTTAAGACTTAGGCAAAGTTTTAGCTTTAGGTGAAATTTTATTATAAATATAGGGATTTTAGCACAAATACTTTGTTAAAAGAATACAAGCATAAGTCAGAAATGGTATTCAAAGTAAGCACAAACATAGAATATTTTTTTATAATAAACATAATCTTAGAATTTCCTCACTGCTTTTCTTTTCTTAATATATTTCCTTTTCCTACCCAAAAAAAAAAAAAAAAATTATATACCTTTGTGCTTTAGAACTTGTATTGTAAAAGTATTTAAAGTACATGATGTTGTATAAGCATTCAAAACACAAAACGCATGATGTACCATATAAACATTCAAAGCATAATGGCATGGTACAACCATAAAAATTTCTTGTAACTTGTATGTCCCACGGGATTTTGTTAATTGGGACAGTTTAACAATACGATCAAAGGTATAATATCTAACGAAACTACAGAAATTCCCCAAGTTATACAAAGTAGTTCAATGAGTAACAAATTGAGCAGATATTTACCAGGGTGCTAGAAGAATTTGATTAAAGTAAGAATCCCTTTTGGTCTAAACATACAATATCTCAGTCCATCCTAAAACTGTCATTTACAGGAAGTATGGTAACTAGTAAAGACGGACAGCAGAGAACAATTCAAGACTATATAACCACAACGATCTATGAATACCACAGCCAGACAGATATACATTCACAAGACCACAATAGGCATTACAAAATTACCGGGATGGGTATGCGGGAACTTAAACCTTTTATATTCTTCTGCTGTGGCTAAACCAGATTCTTTCCCATGCACAAAATACATCCTTTGCGTCATCAGGGGGAGCTGCAACAGTTTCATCGAAAGTCTGCTCATCAGTTCCAGCTCAGATGCCCCTACACTCCCAATGTTGAACATGTATTTGTGAGTGGTCCAAGACCTTGCCCTAAAGAGGGCAAGGATGTCTTGCATGCCAATCACTTTAAACATTTTGGTTAGGTCTATCCTGTTTAGCACCGTTTTGATGGACTTGGTTTTCTACAGCATCCCTTTGCTATTCTTATCCTATTCTGAGCTATTCTCAACCTCTGCTTAGTTTCTATCCTCCTTATGAGAGATTGGTCAACTAGGCCACCTCCTCTCATTGTCATTGTCAATTTGTCAGCATTTTCAATTTGAGCCTTAGGACTCTATTCTTTGCACCCATCAGGCAGCATTTTTCAATATCATATTCAGCCATGCTTAATCGGATTGAATTCAATGTAACTACCATCTGAAATCACCAACCAAGCACAATCAGGAAAACGAAATTCAAAAAGAAGACTAGGACTCACCAAGAATCACGAAAACAACTATATTCACCACGAATACAACAATTCAAGTGAGAAAAGTATTCATAAATCTTCATCATTACAACAACATACATTGCTGTATCTAACAGAATATGATCAGAATTGGAATTTCACATTTATAAATTTTTTTTCCGGCTGTCTCTTCTTTTTGTATATGGAGATAGTAATTTATTGAAAATGGATAGAGAACATACCTAGGAGGAGCCCCAAATTCCATTGCCAAAAAGGGAGAAGGGGAGAGCCAAAAGGGGAGAAGGGGAGAAGGGGATCGGGGTTTTTACAGAACAAGCAAACAAATTGGAAAATATGTTGAGTTTCTCCTTGAAACTAATAAGCCAATAAAGAAATGGTAACCACGGAGCATGAGATTGCCGCATACTTCACTTTGAAATTCCATAATATGATAAGGAATTATTTCAAGAGTACAACTATGAAGTGGAAACAAGCAAAACACATCATACATTTTCTACTGTAATCCGCGGCATTAACTTATGCTTAGTTGGGTGAATGCACCAGCATTTTCAAACAACAAACCATAAACATTACAATAAATGCATATAGCATATATTTTCTATGGATCCAGAGAGTTTGCAAAATGCAAAACGAAGAACAGTTGACAGTAAATCCACATTCAAATATATTGGAATAACTGGAGTAACTCACCGTTCAAAGTCAGATAGCCAATGCCAGCTGATAACTTGAGAAAATGAGCAAGATTGTCGAAAGCTGTAAAGCAGAAAACGGGAAAAATTCAATCTCACAAATCAAGATCATTGTAGAAGTTTCCCAAAAAAAAATATTGTATTACAAGTTTTAAAAGAGAACTGAAGATCACACGAATAAAATTGTACATGGAAATATTGAAAAATTTACATTTACAATCACTATAAAACCGTTCAGGAGAAAAAAATGAAACTCAAGGAGAAACCTAGGACACACCAAGAATCATGAAACAACAATTCAAGTGAGAAACATCTGCATAAAAGTTCATCTTTTGTAGTATCTAAAAGATTATAATCAGAATTGGGATTTCACATGAACAATTTTTTTTTTTTTTTGGCAACTATTTCTCTAAGATGGAGATAGTCTTAAATTTCAATTACATAACCAAGCAGGAGATGCTAAAATTTCCCACATTCAAAATTGCTTTAAGAAATGCCTAAAGAAAGTTCAGGTGGTGGGCTATAGAACAACCAAAACAATTAGAGAATATGTCGATTTTCTCGTTGAAACTAATAAGCCAATAAATAAATGGTAACTAGAGAGAACATGAGATTACCACATACACCAAAGAGCCATAACATGATCAAGGGATTATTTCAGGGCACAACATGAAGTGGAAAGAAACAAAACATATCAGAAGTTTTCGGGATTATTTCAAGGGACAACTATGAAGCGGAAACAAGCAAAACATATAAGAAGTTTTCTACTGTAATGCACTTTGGATGAATGCATCAATATTTTCAAACGACAAACAATAAACATTACAATCAAATGCATCGAAGTGACTCACCGAAAGTCCTATTGACAGTTCAGATTCAAATTGAGAAAGTCCTATTGACAGTTCAGATTCAAATTGCCAGTTCCAACTGGTAACTTGGGAGAAAATGATCAAGATTGTCCAAAGCTGTAAAGAAGAAAACGTGAAAATTCATTCTTACCAATTAAGAACATAAAGTTTAACAACAAGACCCCAAAAGTTCCCAAATTCAAAATTGCTTTTAAAGAAATGTTTTGATTTTCCACCGCCAAATGGATAGACTATAAAAAGCAAATAAATTGAAAATTTGCTGAGTTTCTCCTGAACTTACTATTTCAAAGAATATGGTAGTAATAGGAAAACTAAAATTAGAATCATAATTCTTGCAGTGATTTTAACTGCTTTTGATAATTTCTGGAGCAAGAAAATAGACCAGAATCATAATCCAATATTCCATTGCCAAAAGGGAAGAAGAGGAGAAGGGGATGGGGACTACAGAACAAGAACAACAATTGGAATATATGTTGTGTTTCTCCTTGAAACTAATAAGTTAATAAGTAAATGGTAACCAGAGAGGGCATGAGAGTGCCACATACTTCTCTTTCAGAAACCATAATATGATCAAGAGATTATTTCAGAGTACAACTATGAGTGGAAACAAGCAAAACATATCAGACATTTTCTACTGTAATCCGTGGTATTAACTTATGCTTAGTTGGGTAAATCCATCAGCACTTTTAAACAACAAACCAAAAACATTACAGTAAATGCATCAGGGCATCTATTTTCTATGGATCCAGTGAGTTTGCATGTTGACAGTAACTCCACATTCAGATCTAATTGGAATAACTGAAGTAACTCACCGTTCAAATACAAATTGCCAATGCTAGCTGACAACTTGAAAAAATGAGCAAGATTGTCGAAAGCTGTGAAGCAAAAAAGGTAAAAAATTCAATCGTACAAATCAAGATCATTGTAGAAGTTCCCAAAAAAATATTATATTATAAGTGTTAAAAGAGAACTAAAGATCACAATAATGAAATTGTATATGGAAATATAGAAAAATTTACAATCACTATAAAAGTGTTCGGGAAGAAAAATGAAACTCAAGGAGAAAACTAGGACACACCAAGAATCACGAAATAACAATTCAAGTAAGAAACGTCCGCATAAAGTTAATCTTTTCTAGTATCTAAAAGATTATCATCAGAATAAGAATTTCACATGTAAATTTTTTTTTTTCTACTGTTTCTCTAAGATGGAGATAGTTATGGATTTCAATCACATAACGTACGAGAGACACCACAAGTTCCCACATTCAAAATTGCTTTCAAGAAATGCCTAAACATAAAAGCCTGGATAGCGAGCTACAGAATGAGCAAAAGAATTAGGGAATATGTGGATTTCTCCTTGAAACTAATAAGCCAATAAATAAATGATAACCAGAGAGGGTATGAGAATGCCACATACGTCAAAAGCCATAATATGATCAATGAATTATTTCAGGGCACAACTATGTGTGGAAACAAGCAAAACATATCATGAATCTTAACTGTAATGCACAATATAAACTGATGCTTAGTTGGATGAACGCTCAACATTTTTAAATGACAAAACCATAAACATTACAATTTCTTCATCTATGCATCTACAGATTTCGAAGAAATGCAAAACAAAGAACAATTGACTGTAAATCCACATTCAGGTCTTCAACCCTCAAAGCAACGTCAGTATGATAAAAGACTTGCAACACACCAAATAATGGAATAACAAAAGAAAAGGAAAATATAAGTGAAGTAATTCACTGAAAGTCACAAGTAAAACTATTCACCCGGGAAAGTCCTATTGGCAGTTCAGATAAATTAAATTGCCAATGCCAACTTTTAACTTGGGAGAAAATGAGCAAGAGTGTCCAAAGCTGTAAAGAAGAAAACGTGAAAATTTAGTCTTACCAATTAAGATCATAGTAGAAGTTCCTACGGGTGTAAACGAGCCAAATCGAGCACGAATAATGCTCAACTCGAACTCAAATTTTAAATTTTTTACAATACTTGAACTTGACCTCGAACTCGAACGAGTTTCAAAAATTGAGCTAGGTGGTTCGAGCTCACTCGAATAGTTCATCTTATTTTGGTAAAATATGTAATTTTTTTAAAAAGTATGGATATTTTAGTAATTTTATACATAATAAAAAAATTATATGGTGCTCAAAAAGCTCGACGAGCATTCGAGCATCCTTGTGCTCGAAATCAACTCGTTAAGAGTTTCGAGTTCGAGCTCGCTTGACTCGAGTTCGGTCAACTCGAACTCGAGTTTAGTTTTTGACCGAGCTGCTCGCGAGCAGCTCGATTCGTTGCCAACCCTAATAGAAGTTCCCAAGAAAAGATCACAACGAATCTTGAAAAAATTACTATCAATATTTAAGTGTTCACAATAGAAAACAAAATTCAAGAAGAAACCTAGCATTCTCCAAGAATCATTGAAACAACTACCTTTAAAACAATATTATACTATCTAAGATTGTTATCAAAATTGGAATTTCACATGGATTTGATTAACTAAGTCAAATTCAATTAGAGACTCGACCAACTCTACCGAGTCGACTCACATTGTGGAAGTGGCTGTGGCAGTGGCGGCGGCTGGCAGCGAAAATGTAGAGACGGCAAGGAAGGGAAGAGATGACTAGAGTGAGAGGTGAATGAGGAAAAAGTAACAAAATTTTTTTTACAATAGCGGTTACCATGAAAAAGGAAAATAAAATTTGTAGAAATTATTTTTGGGGTTAATAACACTTTGCCCCCTAAACTTGGAGGTAATTATACTTTGCTTCCCTAAACTATAGAAATATACACTTTGCCTCCCATTCACATTATTCATCCTGTTTAAAAATTTTAAAATATCAAGAATATTTAATTAAATGATTGAAATACCCTTAGTATTGTATTTTGAATTTTCATGTATTTAATTAATTTTGATAGTTATAAAAGAATTAGGAAAAAATAAAATATAATAATACATTGATATCTTTGATTTTAGGGGTGAAAATGTGAGAAAATATTAAATTATATTATATTCGATATTGTAATTTGCACAGGTTAATCTAAATATTACAAGTGTAAAATACTAAGAGACATCAAAAAAATCACAAAGTTTTATAAAAACTATAACTTCATACAATACCTTTAAAGAAAAAT
Source organism: Cinchona pubescens (assembly GCA_025175665.1). Lineage (NCBI taxonomy): Eukaryota > Viridiplantae > Streptophyta > Magnoliopsida > Gentianales > Rubiaceae > Cinchona > Cinchona pubescens. The sequence continues at coordinate 833,537 of JANKKI010000283.1, forward strand.
TTTCAATAGAAAATAAGCCCATTTAGAAATTATTCTACCACTATAGTTAAATATTCAAATTCAAAATTTTATAAAATGAAATCTAAGAATTTTAAAATTTTGACCAAGAAATATATTGATAAAAATTATATTGAAATACTTTATAGTTTACTTTTGTTTATTTTTAAATAATTATCACATCACTATCAAGGAAATTTAAATACATAAAAAATAAAATATAGTATCAAGAGTATTTTAGTCATTTAACTAGATTATCTTAATAATTTTAATATTAGTAATAGATGAATAGTGTCAATAGGGTCAAAGTGTATACTTCTATAGTTCTGGGAGGGGCAAAATGTAATTAACCATCTAGTTTAGGGGGAAAAATTTTATTAACCATTATTTTTATTTAGGCAATAAATAATCATTTGAAAGGAGAGAAAAATGATAGAAGATAATTATTTGGTTTTATTAGGAAAAAACAAAAAACACACCAAAGTAGTTAAGATTTGTAAAGAGAAGAACATGATGATAGCTGGTAGTTTTTTTAAAGAAAAAAAAAATTACACCAAAATTACACCAAACTTTTTGCATTATATAAAGTAGTAATTTTTATAAAGCCCTTTTTGTCCCAATTTTTTTTTCTCATGGGTTTTTCTCTTTTGGGTTTTTATTTCTATCCTTGTTATAAAACTACTATTAAAAACTGGAAGCCATATGTTGTGTTACTAATGATTAAACTAACATTTTTAAACTTGAATTAGACTAGCTGGTTTGACCAATTAAATCGAGAACCATCCATGGTTCTGGTCCGATTCAATATTAAACCCGAAAATAACAAATTCCCAGTCAAAATCAATCAAAGCCTAGAAATCGATAAAAAATCAGTGACCCAGAGACAGGAGATTTTTTCATTCATCCAGCCAAACCAACATTCTTCTAGAAAAGATAAATACTCAATGCCCTTTTTCTAGATCTCAACTATGAAAATTAAGATCAGATCTTTGGTGGATTTAATTTTTTGAGAGTTTTAGTTGCAAGAAATATATAAAAAAAAAATAGTGAAAAGGATATTATCAGAATGTGTAGTGGCAAGGAAGGCAAAGGTTGAGATGGAAGAGTTGGTAAGGGTGAGAATCGGTTAACCGATCTGTAAATCAGTCAAATAATTTGGTTAAAATTTAGAAATGAATCCCAATATTATTAACCAGTTTTAGTTTCAAATTGAATTCAAAAGAATAAAATCTGATTAATCAAATTCGAATTCAGTAATCAATTTCGAATTCGATTAACCATATTCGCCAATTGGGCCCATTGCCGTTGGATTAAAATTCTTTATATAAAAATTTAAAACCCTATATAATTCAAAATTTAACTAGCAATAAAATAGTCCGTAATTTCATATCATTAAAACTTTATATTATATTTGAATGGATGCAACGTTTTCTTAGTACTTTATATATATAAAGTATACAATAGGATTGAAATACATAAACTGTATACATGCATGTGTTTGTATATTTGTTGTGTAGTTAATTCATATGCATAAATTGTATACATAGCATTTGTATTCATGTGTGTATGTGTGTGTATATATATATATATAATATGATATATTTATTTTAGAAGTAAAATTATAGTCTTAGTTTGTAAATCCATATTAAAAAATATACTTGAAAATAAGATGCAACATTGCAAGCTAACCACTAAAGATTTTTGTTAAAAGGTCTTATCTTCGTTCATTAAATAGCGAATTGAATTCAAAAATTGGTTAATTCCGAATTCAGAACTCAATTCTAATTTTGAACCAATATATAATTTTAGAATTTGGTCAGATCAATTTATTAACTGAATTTCGATTAACCAATTTTGAAATTTTAATTTGAAATTGAAAGAAATTGCCAATTTGATTAATTGGGTTCGTGCTCACCTCTTGGATATGGGTAAGGAAAAGGGGAAACAGGAGACGGGCAAACGGAGAAAGAGGTGTGGGGGCAGAGAAGGAGAAAGGAGGTAGAGGGCATGAGAGGCAAAGGAGGAAGGTCGGTGCACAGTAGGATACAGGAGAGTGGAAATAGATGTGGAGGTGCAGAAGATGGTGGAAGGGAAAATGGAAGCAGAAGTGAAGGGGAGAGAGAGGGCATTAGGGTTTCAATCTTTTTTTTTTCAAAATTTATGGGGTTTTTTGAAAAAGTAAAAGTAGGAAAAAGGAATTCTAAAACAAATAGAGGTGCAGCAACATGCAAGGTTCGAACCTTCAACATCACGATGGAATAAAAAGCACTTAACCACTTGGGCATCTTTAGTATTTGGAATTAACTTCTTGCTATATCTAAGAAAGATTGACTCATCTAGTCAAATTGGCTAAACCGGTTAATCTGTCAACCGAAAACTCTGTCGGTTCACTTACTAGTCCGACTTTAATACATTAGATTAAACTAGAAAGGAGTGATAGAAAGTAATATAATGTAAAATAGAAAGAATCAGGTTCTCACTTCTTCATTTCATTCCATCACCTAAGCCTCTATTTATAGGTTTAAGGTCACCCATTCTTATAATAATATTTAGACACTACATGAGCAAATGTAGGTTACATGAATTACATAGTGTGGTGGGAGTTATATGGAGTAATGTAGAAGATCATAGGGTGAATTATGGGGATAATAGGAGTTACATGAATTGATGTATAGATCATGAGATAGATTATGGAAAACATGGATGGACATCTACTAAATAATTCATAACACTCCCTTTTGAATGCTCCATCTTTAAGAAAAATGTCTCCTTAAAACCTTATTAGGAAAAACTGATAAGTTCATAATTGTGCTATATTTTATATGTCATTTGTCACGTTTTGATGTGTTGTAAGTAATATTTGAGTTATTATTGAGCTTAATTTGGTTATTCTTAGTTTTTGTAGGGTTAAAATGAAAAAGAGCTGAAACAGGTGGAAAAGATGAAAGAAAATACTAAGGGCGAAACGTGCATGAGTATAGAGCTATCTGGATGTTATTTGGTATTTTAAGTGTAACTTTCGATTCCTTGCTCCAATCGAATTGATTCAAGATGCGTTGGAAAGTTAAGAGAGAGAGCTACAACTTTTGTGTTTTACAATTTTTCAAATTCCAAAAGCATCGGGGTCAAAATTGAAGCTAAAAGTGAAGTATAATTTAAAGTCCCAGTGCACATACCCTAGGGTTGTACAGTGCATGTGCGCTGACTAGAGAGGAAAATTTTCAGAACATGCTGCAGCACATATATAAGAACACAAACAGGCAAAGCATGTGCACCCAAAATAATGGTGTTACGTGATTTTTTATTTTTGGCAGATTTCGTCGTCCGGTTGGACTCTTTTTCATATGATTTCACATTCTTATCCTAAGACAATGATTTTAGCTATAGTACTCAATATAAAATACCCCATGTAGGGTGAGAAAAGAGGAGTCAAAATTTTAATTCTTCGTTTTATTTAGGATTTTCAGTAGACAAAAATTCTTGTTTACTCTCTATGACACTTAGTACCTAAACCTTTTTTCTTGGTTGAGGGAATTGAAGCCATAGTTGATTCTACAATGTTGTGAGACTTTTTGTTCTTAAATTTATTCAATTTTATTTCAAGTATTAATTATTTTTCTACGATTAATTTTATGATTATTCTTTTTAACTTGTTATTGCTGCAGAATATTAAATTATTAGAATTAATCTACTGCTAGATTGTTTTAACCGCATGTGTTTAATTCAATCTGTGAAGCAACTAAATTTGGTATATTGCTCAATTAGTTTTATCGAATTTAGGAAAAATAATCAACTAATTGACATAACCACGTGTGTTTATGTTTAATTAGTCTAATTGTTCTTGTCAATTTGAATGTTTCTATTAATTAATCTTTGGTGCGTGTCTAGATTAATGGTTAGGGTAAATTGGATCACGTGTTGAAAATTAGCCAACTTTAGAAATAAATAAGAATCAACTTTGAATTGGAATTCAAGTTAATTCTTCAATTAGTGTTTGGTGTAAAAATTGAATTATTTTTGGTGTCAAGGATCGACTAATAAAATTTTCATGGTGGATGGGACCAAAACCGAGATTCTTCTTAAATCAAATTTTCTTAAGTTATTTTCTTGTTTTAGTTTTTAGATTAAAAGTATTTAAAACTCCTCTTTCTTTTGAACACAAGAATAAACTCTGTTCTCTGTGAGACAACTTGGACTCACCACTGCTACATTAATATAGAGAATTGTTTAATTTTGGGTGTCGACAACAATATCTGACCAAAAACCCAGTGGGATAAAAATTAAGTAACAGAAAAAGTGTACAGTTTTTCTAAATATGACACTGCCTCGTTAAAACTTACCAAGAAATAGGGAAAACAACATTAGTTAAGGAAAAAGAATAAATTGTATAATTAGTTCCCCTCTTGAGCACATCATTTGATATCTTTTAGTCGACGCATTTCAATCTTATGAACCAGATTTTCAAATGTTGAAATCAATAGTGACTTTGTGAATAAATCTGTCACATTGTCACTTAAGCGAATTTGTTGAATACTAATCTCACCATTCTTTTGAAGATCATGAGTGAAAAAGAATTTTGGTGAAATGTGTTTCGTTCTATCGCCTTTGATGTAACCTTCCTTTAATTGAGTAATGCACAACATTATCCTTAAACAAAATGGTGGGAACTTGCTTGTCCTAATGCAAACCACATATTCCTTGAATATGATGGATTACCGATCTTAACCAAAAACACTATCAACTTGCTTCATAAATTGCTACTATATCTTAGCATGATTAGAAGACGTGGCAGTTATGGTTTGTTTCATTGAATGCCAAGAAATAGCAACACTACCACATATGAACACATGACCCGTTTGTGACCAGACATTATGCCGATCATATAAATATCCAGCATCTGCATAACCTGTAAGATCATATTTGAGTGATTTACAACAAAGATCCATATTTATCGTACTTTAAAGGTAACAAAATATATATTTAATACCATTCTAATGCCTTCGTGTAGAGGAAGAACTATACCTTAGTAATAAATTCACGACAAGTGATATATTAGGGCATGTAGGACTAGCAAGATACATTAATGCTTTAATGACACTAAGATATGGTACTTCTGAATCATGTAGTTCTTCATCATTTTCATGAGGTCAGAAAGGATCTTTATGCATATCAAGTAATCTTACAACTATAGATGTGCTCAACATGTGTGCTTTATCTATATAAAATCATTTGAGCACTTTAGTAGTATACGCCGACCTGGTGCAAAAAAAGATGTCATTATCAAAATGCTCAATTTGCAAATCAAGACAAAATTTTATTTTTTCAAGATATTTTATTTCAAATTCGTGCTTCAAACAATCAATAGAATTTTGGAGCTATTCAAGAGTTCCAATAAGATTCTACTCATCAACGTAAATAGCAATAATGACAAATCCTATAGCAAATCTCTTTATAAAAATGCATGGACATGCAAGATTATTTTGATAGCTTTTTCTCAACAAATATTCATTGAGGCAATTATACCACATACGTCCATCTTGCTTTAAGCCATGAAGAGATATACATAACTTAATCGAGCAAAGATCTGGAGAGCTATTATCATACCCTTTTGACAATTTAAATCCTTTAAGAAGTTTCGTATAAATGTCATTATCGAGTGAGCCATATAAATAGACCACAACAACATTCATGAGACCCATTTCAAGTTTTTCACATGATGCTAGACTAAGTAAATATTGAAATATTATTACATCCACTATAGGAGAATATGCTCTTATCATAATCAATACCAGGTTTTTGGGAAAAACTTTGTGCAAAAATATGTACCTTATATCACACAATTTTATTTATCTCATTTCTCTTGCGTACAAAAATCAATTTATATCCCATCAGTTGCACATCTTCAGGTATACGTATCACTGGTCCAAACACTTTCCATTTAGTCAGTGAAATTCAATTCGGCTTGAATTGTTTCTTTCCATTTTGGTCAGTCATCTCTAAATTTACATTTATTTACAGACCTAGGTTCAAGATCTTCATTATTATTCATAATAGTATTTGTCACTGCATATGCAAAAATATCATCGATATTTATTTCGTTTCGATTCCACCTCTTTTCAGTCACGACATAATTTATTGAAATTTCATAATGATCACTATTTTCAAATACTTGAATTTCTTTTGGAAATTTGTCATCAGTCATGTCTGGGGACTCTTCAGGAGTCTTTAGATCTCTGTTTTGACCATCTTGATTATTTGCTCCTTTTCTTTTACAAGAAATATTTTATCCTTGAAACCGATTGGTCTATCACGTTTCAGACTTGCTTTAGACTCATTAGCAGTGTTTGCTTATCTTTGATGAATATCAATTCTAATAGGAGTATTTATAGCCGGTACATGAGATTTAGTAACTTTCTTTGGGCTAGTAAAACCATTTTTCAATTGATTTGCTAAATTTTGCAAATGAATTATCTTTTGAATTTCCAATTCACATTCTTTGTATGAGGATCAAAATGAGACAATGATAATTCATTCCAACTAAATTTCTTATCAGGCTTTATTTTCTCTCCCCATAATGTTGGAAAACTAGTTCATCAAAATAACAATCAGCAAATTGAGCTGTAAATAAATCTGAAGTTTTTGCCTCAATATATTTAATTATACAAATGGAGATTCATACCCAACATATATACCCAATCTCCTTTGAGGCCTATCTTATTATGTTGTGATAAAGCAATAGGAACATAAATAGCACTTCCAACAACTCTTAGATGGGTAATATTTGGTTTTTAACCATGACCAATTGTAATGGGAAGACCACATGATAATTTATTGGCCTTAAGTGAATTACTGCTGCCCCATGCAAAACAACATGCCCCAAGCAAAAATTGGGAGTTTTGATCTCATAAGTAATGGCATCGCAGTTAATTGCAAGTGCTTTATAAACGATTCTGTTAGACCATTTTGTGTATGAACATAAGCTACAAGATGTTCAACATTTATTCCAACAGACATACAATAATCATTAAAAGCTTGTGAAGTAAATTCACTAGCATTGTCAAGATGAATCGTCTTAATGGAATAATTAGGAAAATGAGCTTACAACTGAATTAATTATCCAAACAATCTCGCAAACGTTAGGTTATGAGTTTATAATAAGCATACATGTGATTATCTCGTTGATGCATCAATCAAAACCATAAAATATCAAAATAGTCCACAAGATGGGTGAATAGGCCTAAAAATATCCCATATACATTCCAAAAATAAAAGAGATTCAAATTTACTTTTCAATGGAGACATCCTAATGATCAACTTGCCTTGAGAACAAGTAGGACATGAAAATTCATTAAATCGTAATAATTTTCGTCCTTTTAAATCTAATTATCACTTGACTTCTCAAGAATTCTACACATCATTATAGAATCGGGATGGCCTAACCGATTATGCCAAATAACAAATTCATCATAATTTGTAAACTTCTGATTTGCATAAGATTCAACTACACTAATATGTGTGTAGTATAATCCGAAGGAATAAAAAAGTAATTTTTCCAACACAAATTTATTTTCAAAAATAATACTTGTAATATGCAAGTATTCGATGTTACCTTTACATGTAGTCTCAATATGAGATATTTTGGTGAGTATCTTTAAAACTCAATAATTTCCTTTGAGACTTTGAAGAAAATAATGCATCATCAATGTGCGCGAGGAAATGCTTGCGCATGTGCACAAGCCAAGAAAAAAAGTGTTGTGGCTACTAGAAATTGCGCACATGCGTAAGATACCAAATGTTGTGCATGTGCACATGCCGAGCAGCTGGTGACATGAATTGCTTGTTTTGGAAGTTTTCTCTACCCGATTGGACTCCTTATCAAGTTTTTTAAATATTTTTATCATCTTAGGGGTCTAAAACCCTAATGTAAACCTATAAATACCCTATTATGATGGGAGTTGAGCACAACATAGCAGCTATTAGTTAGATTAGCTATTAGAATAGAAAATTCATAGATTAGAGCTAGGGTTTTATTCTTCTTGTTCAAGACTTCAAGCACATCAACTTCTTGTTACAGGATACGCTATTGAGTTTGATTTCTTGATTTACATTCAATCTAATTCTAGTTCTTTCATGCAATTTCATACTTCTATTTTAATCTTGCTGCATTTATTTTCTAGTTCATTACTTTTACTTTGCTTCCAATGAATTTTATTACTTTCTTTAGTTTTACTGTATTGCTTCCCCTAGTCTTAATTGCTTTTGATTTTTACTTTTAATTACCTAGTGGTTCAAATTAATTTAGTTATGTAGAGCATAAAAAACTTGCAATTAATTTGTCTAACTAGTAAATAGGTTTGTGAACCTAATACTTGTTCCAATAGCTCTCATGGGAATGATCCTTACTCATCCTATATACAAACTCATCTCGTATACTTGCAAGTGTGTGGGATTTGATTAGAATAATTAAGGTTTTCTTTTATTACCTATTCATTGTTTTCAAAAACCTAACCAATATTTCACCGAATGGATACAATAGCCCAACTCATGATTGTTACTTCTCTTTGATATGCACAATCACGAGAAGTAGAAGTTTTTTTTTACACACCTTACCTTGTCTGCAACACCATTTTTTCCCACATTGTAGTAGATATAAGTATAGATAGTTGTAAAGATACATGGAAATAATATGTTTTTCTTTTCTCTTATAACCCTCTATTTATAGCTAAATAAAAATAGAGTTATAACTATAGAGTTAAGTGGATTACTACATAATTTTTGTTTACAAACAGCATTGTCTCTATATACAAGGTATAAGGGCCAAAATACATTAATATGGTCATTACAACCAATTTATGTAATACCGTTACATATGTTTTTGTATTTATGTAGTAGAATAGTAATTAAAATTACTTAAAAGAATTATAACTCCCATAATTTAAATTCAAATTAATTCATAATAGTTATAGTCACTTTAATTTTTATTAAAATACTCCAACAATCCCCCACTTATTTTAATAAAAATATAAGAATTATTATTTATGGACAAAGTGAGAACACCATGCATAATGAAAGTGGCAATGCCTTGAAACCTTCGTTTAGTGTTTTCATAAACCCCATACTAGAGTCAAAGTGGCAAACCTTAAAAGTAGGACTACTTTAAGGTATATAGAATTATGTCACACACATTATACTCAAAGTGTTAATATAAGGTTCTCAAACCATCCAATTACGACCGCATACTTTATTCCAAATTCATCAGTGCTCTAGAAAATTAGTCAAATTCTCATACGAAGAGGCCTATTACCTCCACGCTCATACAAGTGAGTCTATCAAGGATACTCCTATAACTAAAACATGTCACCCACAAGGACTATAGAGCTCATTAAAAGATTGAATCTCAACATTCTCGTCATAAGATCACATGCATAATTTACACCATATGGGGGACTTATTCAATTAATTTATCACCAATTTGCATGCTTTTCTTTTAAACCATTCTATGATTCGTTTTTCTCCAACTTATTCTTGGGATCTCCAGTCCCTAGGTAGAAGTATCCTCGTAGATGGTTCCAATTTAATAAATTTTAAGGTTAATTACACTTTACCCCCTTAAACTTTAGTGTCACTATCATTTTAGTCCCTAATATTATTTTTGGAGCACTTATCCCTTCTATTATCACAATTAAATGTTTTGACCGGTCTACCCCTATTCCATTTTATTCCATTTTTTATTACACTTTACCCCTTAAACTTTAGAAAGATAAACGTTTTAGTCTCTAACGTTATTTTTTATACTAAAATCCTAGACATTGAGTTGGATCGATTACACTTGTTACATACTTAAAAATTGTAATCCTATTTATTCTAATCTCTTTTTTTTGTTTATTTTGTTTTATGAATATGTCTTTTATCAAAAGAAGATTTGATTCCTATAGAACTAAATTTGAACAAATGCCTAGAAGTTGAATTCAACATATTTACTGGCATTTTTGATAGAATTATTTGAAAAAATGACATAACACAACAAATATTTTTTGAACACTAAAGCCCCTATACTGATAGTCAATTAAAACCACACCACGTTTCTTGTCTAAAATGATTTTTTAGCTTGACATTTTGACTAAATAGGCTGATGTATCATGAGTACACAATTTTGAAATAACTTTTATTATTTAAATTAATTTGTGCCCATTAGCCTATAAAAATTATATTTTTTAAAAGATGAAAGAAAAAATAGTGTATTATTTTGATGGTGTGATGGTGATAGTGGTTAGTGCAAAACTCTTACATAAATTCAATCTTGACCTCACTTATATGCCTAGCAAATTTAAATAGGATGCACATAATGCTAAATGATGTATGCTAATATAAGAAAGTGAGGATTTGACTTTTCTTTTAACCACATGATTTACAGGTAAGGCCGTGAATCAGACATATTAGAATTTCTCATAGTTACTGGAGGAATTTAGATCAAATAGAGACAAAAGTATAAAAGAATAAAATAAAACAGGGTAGAATGATAAAAATATTAAATTTTACGTACAAGTCCTATTCCCCTCAATGTATCTTATATCTTTGCGTCGAGGTCGAGTATTTATATTCACAAAATTATTATAACAAAGATATGAGATTTTAATATGTAAAAAAAAAAAGTTTCAATAATTCTCTTGATAACATAGTCAAATTATATCATCATTTGGTGAAAAAAATCTCCTATGTAATTGTGATTACCAAATACATTATATAAGCAAACGTTCCATTAAGTGAAGCCAGATTTTTTAATACTTTCACTCAAATATAGATGACCAATAGGTTACTATTGGCCGTTATATTTTCCTTATATCTTAATATACCCTCAATGGCCATTATTCAAATTATCTACTAGGAGTCATTTTAATAAATTTTCATGTATTTTCTTTTCACAGAAAAAAATAGCACATGTCACATATAATTTTTTTCATTATTTTTCTCAAAGTTTGAACTCCAAAATTTTTAATATAGTGAGTATTCATCTGCACATACTCAAAACAAGGATTAAGAATATTCAAGATACAGTAATCATGTCATTCAATATCATACACCAAGATAAACATTTTATACTCAGAACTTGAGCAATAATAACCCAAAAGAATAAAGTTCAATAACTTTATTTTATTTATTTTTCTTTTTCTTTTTTGGTCATATTACTAATAATGACCTTCAATCACAACCAGCAATTTTAAAATTGTGAATACACATAAATCTTTTGGTCATAAGCATATACCATTCAAAATCAAATTCTATGATAGCCATATAGATCCCATTATTACCTTAGTAAATTTGTAACTTCGAAACCAGCTCAAAATAACAATTATAGTACTACTGTACTAGTAATGGAACATAAGACTATGCACTGACTTCAACTTCTTAAGCCCTGATTGACATCAGAAGGCAATAGGGGTTCTAAAGGCAAAATTTCTTCATAATTGGTGCATATCTAAATTTGACCTTCAAACCACATTCTTCAATACAAGTATTCCCCTTCTGTGGCAGTAAATTATTTTTTCCTCTTCTAATTTACTATTTGTAATCCATTTTCCTCATGCACTTTGTTCAAGCAAATTAACTCGAATTAAATCTGATGCATATGACATTTAAATGTCAAGCTCCGTACTAGTATATAGAGATTATAAATTCCCACTATTTCTCTATCTTATTGGATTGCATAACATATTATTTTAGACTACTTCAAAAGGAACTTTAGTGTAGTTTACTTTTATAATCTCGAGAGAGTTATTACACACAAAAGCATAATGCCATAAGCCAGTTTAAGTTCCATCCCGAAGTGTTTAATCATAGCACACAGATAAACAAGTTTGACTCGATCCCCTATTCAGCCTTATAGTTTTCTTCAACATGTACCCTTAAGTTTTTCATACGTCATTTCATTTATTATAAGCTAGGATTTAATATTCTTTAAAAATATTTACATAAGGCTCTCCAATTATGTATGTCCACCATTTATTTTTAAGATATCCTTAACAGTTTAACAATTCATGAAATGAAGAACACATAAATAATGAGGGAATGTAAGAAACGCAATCCAATAAGCATAAATAGATCACAGATATTGGCACATAGATGAAATCAATTTAGTGACACTCAATTTTCTTGCATAGAGAAGTCCACAAACTCTTTAAGTTGTAGTTTAATAAACCATCAAGATCAATTCTAGTGAATATCAGAATATCCCATACAATTAGACTACTATACGCCAAATTTTTATAACGTCTACACTAGTCGAAAATTGAATGACTATATTAAGTCATCCCTAGCAAGACATATCACTGGGCACTATATAAGAATATGATAGAAAAGACTTTCCATGGCCACCTTGGCAGCATGGTTAAAAGTCGGTCACGGTCGTCACTGTTTCACATCAATTACAGTGTATTAATCGTGTATCGAGTGATACACATATTTTATTAGATATATTATCCAAAATATTATAACAAATATAAAACAGTATATCAAACCCAAGTAAATTAATAAATCGTATCATAACTATAAATAATTTTAATTATATGAAAAAGAGAAAAGTTTTTACGTTATTGGACTTTAGAGGAACAGAAAATATTAGTAGTTAAGAACGCCACATAAACTAGTAAATGTAACAATCGATTTTTTTAACAAATTCCAACAGTGTAATATAATAAATTTTCTCCAATATATAGGTAAAACTTCACTTATTTTATCAATTTCCTGAAGAAAAAAATGATACTGAATAAAGAACAATTGTTTTAAAGATTAGCTAAATTCATTTATGTAAATATTTACTTCCATAAAAATGTATGCTATTTTGTTTGGGCAAAATTATTGTATATTAAGTCTGGAAACATACAATCCAAGTATTGTATTATGAGGGCTCAAACCAATAATTTTATTTCTCTCGGATAGGTGTGTTCATTCGATTGATATTTACTTTTTGATTTATTTGACTTGACTTGTTTTTTGATAATTTCAAAGTCAAAGTCAAGTCATACAAAGTCAAAGTCAATTAAAGTCAAATTATCTAAATTCGACTTATTCGAACAAGTCAAATAAGTCGAACATAAATACTCTTCTATTCTCTATCCTAATTCTAAAATTTAGTCATCCCACAAATTTCATATTACTTCACGAATTCAAAGTATCACATAGTCAAAGTAGAAGATAATACAAGTTCATAGATACCCCAAACAAATATATAACCACAATCATATCATTCACCAAAATGTAATTCATAATATATTATATGTACAAATTTAAAATAGATTATATGTACAAACTTACACATATCTTTGTGTGTGTGCGTGTGTGTCTATATATATATATATATATATTCTATATATATATGTACATATGTATATATATGAAAGCTATAAATCTTAATATATAAATGTAAATTAGTGTATATATTATATATAAATATCAAAAATGATTTATAGAGTCACAAATTCAAAACCATTTACCAAAAACAATTAACATAGCAAAATCCTATTGAATCTCCAACCCCGATTAAGTTATATCCTATAAATATATAAGAATATCTGCTATTAATAAAAGTTAGTAATGCATTTAATATACTTGTTTATAGTAAAAATGTTACACTATTAAGTTATGTAGTATAAGTTTATAAATTAGACGTTATGTAAATTATATTTTTATCACAAGTATAATTTATACAAATTTAATATGTGAAGATCAGGACACATATGCATAGATATATTATATATAGATATTTTAATTGAATATTAAAGTATACATAATTACTTAACTTTAGCATCTATATGTATTAAAAGAAAAATTTAGTAATCTAATTAGTTATTGAAACAAAAGTACTGCATTTAATAAGTTATACACTTATATATATATATATATACACACACACATGTTTTTATGCTCTTACACACATTTTTTTCTATTTAATAGTATAATTGAGTTCTTACACACCCTTTTTAACTCCTCACACACCCTTCAAATGAATATTTTATATAATAAATATTAGTAAGGGTGCACAAAAAGTTAAAAAGGGTGTGTAAATATCATTACTCTATATAAATTGTACATAATATGAAGTATTATATTTATATTGATAATTCCAACAATTATACAAAAAAATATTTAAGTATTAAGAAACATAATATTATCAGTTATTAATATATTTAATTATTAAGAATTAAAAATATTATGTACACAAATATATTAATATATTATTATAATGTATGTTAAAATATCAAAAGAAATAAATATATTATAATTGTTCAACTTATTTGATCGGTATTTGATCGGCAAAATCGAACAACTTGTTCGACTGGTAAACCAGTCAAACTAGTTAATCTATAGATTAGTATGTAGTTGACTAATAATATTTGACTTGGAAGTTAAAGTCAAAGTCGAGTCAAAGGAGTCCTTTAGTTAATTTAATTTCTAGTCAAAATTGAATCAAAAGTCGAACAAATCAAGTCAAATTTGTATTGAATTTGACTTGATTCAGTAGTTTGATTTGACTAATTTTTTAATACCCCTACCGATTTGTTGACTTGTTCAATCAAATCACTGGAAATCATTCAAATGTCTCCGAGTCGCCTTCAATTCTAACGTCCCTGTAAAACTTCTTGGGGCGAACTCGAATCGATCCCTCCTGTTCTGATTACAATTCAGTCAAGTCAACTCAGTCTCGGCTTGAGTCTTAGAACCACGCTTGACAAACAAGAATTTACTGTTAACGAATAGTAGTATGTATTGGTCAAGTAGCAGGTCAAGTAGCAGCAACTGAATCACAGACGGCTTTGGATCTCTTGTTATATTTTTTGATGTGATACTGGTGTGACACCACTTAAATGAATGGCACATGTTATCTAATCTATCATAAATAAATATTAAATGTAAAATTCATATCACTTATCTAAATAGTATTACACAAATGTCACACCAAAGAATATGAGAGGAGACCCAGTGCCATCACGGACATGACTCAACAAAATATGATATAGTTCGCCAAAAATACATAAATGAGCGGTTAGCATATAATTTAATCATCCACCACTTTTAGTGACTCAATATCTTTTATCCACTGGTACTCCGTCATATATATATATATATATATATATATAACCCATTTCTAAAATTTATTTATTCAATCAAAGTCTTAGTTGTGAAGAGAGCTCGAGGGTTTGAGCCATCAACTCATGAAATTATGAGGTGTGGTAATTTTTGTTCTTGGAAGCAAAAACTTTTTTCATACACCTTATTTTGTCTACAATATTAATATTATTATTTTTCTTAGATATAACTATAGATAGTTGTAAAGATATATAGAAACAATGTGTTTTCCTTTTCTCTTATAACCTCTATTTATAGGCTACTAATAAGAAGAGAGTTATAACTATAGAGAGTACAATTATTATATAATTTTTTATTTACAAATTACATTGTTTATATATAATGTATAAGAGTCAAAATACATTAATATGGACATTATAACCAATTTATGCAAAATCGTTATATATATATATATATATATATATTTGTATTTATATAGTAAAATAGTAATTGAAATTGTGTATAAAAGAGTTATAACTAGGGCTTTAAATGAACCGAGCTGTTCTCAACTCGAGCTCGAGTCGAGCCTGCTCGAGTTCAAAACTCTTGACGAGCCGATCTCGAGCATATGTATAATATGCTCGAGTGCTTGTCGAGCTTTTCAAGTATTATATTTATATATTTTTTATTTTATGTGAAATTACTAAAATGTCCATATTTTTTTAAAAAAATTACATCTCTTACCTACAAAAAAGTCAAACTACTCGAGTTCGAGCTCGAATTCGAACTCGTTTTACTGATTTTCGAGCGAGCTCTAATCGATGAGCTCGAACTGTGTCAAATTTTTTGAACTCGAGCTCGAGGTCAAATTTTGAAGCTCGTTCAAGTTCGAGTTCGAGTATCAGAAAAAATTTCGAATTCGAGTAGGGCACTATTCGTGCTCGATTCGGCTCGTTTACACCCCTAGTTATAACTCCCACAATTTAAATTCAAATTAATTGATAGTAATTATAGTCACTTTAATTTTTTATTAAAATACTCCAACCCTACTTAGCCACCTTCATCTAGCGTTGGAATGGACGAAGTTCTTCCATGTCGAACGCAATTTCACATACACAAGTTTTGAGATTGGACCCGGCGAAAATTCACTAAGACATAAATAAAAGGGTAAACAAAAAACATGCATTCCTTTAATGCTCAGCAGTCAACACCTTCCCAAACTCTGTATTTTCTCGGTGCCAAAAAATCCTGAAAGTTTTTCCTCTTACAAGTCTCGGGCAAGACTACATGGAAAGCTCTTTCTCGGTGCCAAAAAATCCTGAAAGTTTTTATACTTCCTCTTACAAGTCTCGGGCAAGACTACAGGGAAAGCTCTCACATTGGTTGACATTCTCGCAAGGTTTCGGTTAGGCATTTTCACAAACACAGGATTAGGAATTTTCAAAGAGTAAAAGTAAAAAAAAAATTCATTAGATTTTGGGAGAGCAGGGGAAGAAAATGGGGAAGAAACAGAAAAAGAAAAAAAAAAGAACGAAAAGAAGGTCTGCTAGGCAGTATGCATGTCACCATCTAGATAGTGGTCAGCTGCCATTGTTGCTCTTCAAGAGCTTTAAGCTTTTTACAGGAAAATTGACAAGAAATCAAAAATTTTTACAATACTATAAGGCCAGATTTTTTATGGACAATTTTATCCTGCAAATACACCATGTGTGTATCACGTCTTTGACCTAACGATGGGTAAAAGTCAACAATTTCACTATTTTTTTTTTATAATATCAGTAGATTGATATATATATATATATATATATATATATATATATATATATATATATATGTATATATATAGACTTATACGTATAACTATACAAATGTTAAGAGGAACAACTGGCTACACTGAGCATCCAAGAAGGGAAGTTAGTAAACCAATAAACTGCCTTACATCAATTAACAACAAACTTTGCTAAGGTATGTGCTGTGACGGTCATGAAACGTATCGCTCCACATCAGTCATGTATCGGATCGTTTGTTTATATTGTCAGAATATATATATATATATATATATATATATAATGGTCTTAAAGGTTTAAATATAATGTTATTTTTCTATTAAATATTAATTAATTTTTCAAAACTACCATCTATATAGGATGTTATTTTCATTTTATTGAGAGTAAAATGAAAATCTCAATGTTCTTATTAACAACTAAAGAACATTTTTAATTAGGTTATAATTTTCTCAAATCTTACATAAGTAAAAAAATAGTTTAAAATTTTGGCTAGATAAATTAACTACAAACATTTTTAATTAGGCCATTATGTAAAATGCTTCTTTTTACTGAAGACCTAGTATACCTCCTCAGAAATAAAACTCTGCTGCCCAATTGTTGGACTGAAATGCTTTAACAATTTCTCTTCTCTAGCCCAGTTACAAAACTCTAAACCATTTTCCTGGCTCGGCTGACTCTCCTTCCCATGCACCTTAGAAACTCCTTGCTTTTTTTACCCAAAAAACAATCTCCCCTCAACAACTCAGAGATCAAAAACCTACATTATTCATTCACAACAGTGAGGATTTAAGCATTTCTTTTCTACCTTTTCCTCCTCTTCGTAGTCTTCTTATTTGGAAGCCTAACCCTCATTTTTATCTCTTTCTCATTGGCATACAAATAATTAGATGATAAAAGAATGAACTTGTTTCCTTGTTTTTTGGGTGATTGTAGTTTAAATCAAAGGTCACTAGAAAAATTATGCTGGATTTACGCCATTTTCTTTCCTTAAATCGTGAGTCGACTCGCTCATTTGGGCTTTTTGACTTAATGGGAAGAATTGGTCTGACTCGTCCGAGTCCGTCCAAGTTGCCACTGATTCTGAATATGCTTTGAATACATACCGGTGTGGTATTGTAGGGGTCAAAGAACTTCTAGTTACAACGCGATCGAGTCTTGAAACTATGTTCCCAACTCTTCTGATAAAGGTTAAAGAGCATTGGTCTCATGAGGGTCCTAATATCTTGGATAATTACTTCCACTTGTGACAAATCTCTTCCAATACAAACTTTATTAATGACTCTTTTACAATCAGATTGATTGCTCAGAACTATTCTTATTTCTAGGGCTTCCTCCGTTTTTGCATAGCTGCATTTCGCCACTAGAATAGTCAAGTAGCTAAGAGTCTCATTTTTTCCAATACTTCCTACTTCTTCCTCTTCATTTTGTAACAGAAAACCCTAGCCTCAAAAGTCCACCATTACCGCCACTTTTTCTTCTTGAGTTCCTAGGCAGTAATGGCAATGCCAAGGGCAGTATGACCAGCAAAGCTTCCAAACCATCCTCCATCTCTCTTGCAAACACTAGATTTCTTTCCCCTCGTTATTTTTTTTTCCTGATTTATAATTTTAGTTTTGTATCTAACCCGTATTCATATTTTACCCAACAAAGATCCGCGTCTCACCCCGTATTCATATTTTACGCCACAAACTTGACCCGATTCCTTTCCTCTTTTCCATCAATTCCTCACACAAATGTGAGAAAACTATTTTTAGTAAAATTAGTTCTCCATTTTCCTACCATTTTTCTTGATTTCCTTTTCTTAGTTTCATTCCCAACCAAACAGGAGAATCATTTATAGGGAATTCTTTTCTATTTCCTTAACCAATTCCTAGAACTAAACAGGGCCTTAATGTTGCTAGAAAAAAAAAAAAAAGAATGTTAAATATAAGGGAATTGCAATTTGCACCTTTGAACATTCTTTGATTTGCAATTTACACCTAAACTATCAATTGTAACACTTAATACCTTATACTATTAATTTATAGCATATTGCTTTTCTTTTTTTTTTAACTAATCCTTCCCACCTACCCTTAATGACTCGAACTCATGACCAATAGATCATAGGAACATGTTAACATCTTACAACCAAGCTGCACTTTGTTGTCAATTTATAGCGTATTGCTTAAATGTATTGAAGATTAATGAATTTTGATAGATGTTTTCCAATAAAAATATTTTAATACCATGACCTACTCTTTCTTATTTTCTTTTCGTGAAAAATATACATATAGTGTGCCTTTAGCGCTAGTGATAATATAGGTATGGCAACTATTGAAGTAGCTAAAGTGTTGCATGTGAATCTATCGAAATTTCTACAACAAACCCCGATCACGGCGTTATGCCATGGATCTATAAATGATATGATTAAATCTAAATTAGGAGGTCCATCATAGTGTTATGACTGGATCTACCTATCAATGGCCCAAACACGATAGTTTAAAGGATCATGTATTGTACTCAAGGGACATGTCAATCAATGAAATAAAACTGTCAAAGCCCATAGGATGATCCAACTCAAATTGATTCCGCTCCTTCACAATTCGAAATGAAATTGTTAATTTTTTTTAGGAGGGCCGATGTCCGGGAAGGGGGGCTAAATAATTCGATCAACTAGTATAGAGTTCTGGTCGAGCAAATCGACCTGATTATCTAATTTATTATATTATATTTGGATTAATAGATTTAAACGTTAATTTAAAATTTATTTATTTTTTTAAAGAGATTATAAAATTAAAATAGATAAATTTTAAATTAATTTAAATGAATAATTTTAAATAAATTTTTTTAATTTAAAAAATTTAAAATTTATCTATTTTAATTTTACAAATTTCTTTAATAAATAAATAAATTTTACATATTTTTTTAAATTCATCAATCCAATCACACCGTTAAATCATTAATCTTGTTTTTACACCTTTCAAAATGGTTATCAAAAATCACATCAAATGAGTTAAAGCATAAAGTTTAAATAAATACGATACAAATAGCCCCAGTTCAAAGCTGTCT
The DNA here is from genome assembly GCA_025175665.1 of Cinchona pubescens. Taxonomy (NCBI): domain Eukaryota; kingdom Viridiplantae; phylum Streptophyta; class Magnoliopsida; order Gentianales; family Rubiaceae; genus Cinchona; species Cinchona pubescens. The sequence goes on from JANKKI010000283.1 coordinate 853,432, forward strand.
TTAAAAAAGAATAGAAAGAATGATAAATTGAAATGTTTATACACATCTAGATGTGTATAAGAGACATTTTATCAGAAGCATAGAACAAGGTCACAGCATTATATATTTTATTGGGATAGTTGTGGATTTCTTTAACTCTTTTCCATTTTTAACGATAATAAAATTGTGGTTCTCATTATCATTAAAAAAAAAGAAAAGAAATAAAAGATAAGTAATTTAAAATAAAAAATAAAATAAACTAGTACTCTGGTCCTTAAAAAAATTAACCCCCCAAAAAAAGAAATGGGATACTACCTCAAGTGGGCACGTGGGATCCACCGTCCATGACAACGTGACATCACATCCATTTTCAGACACGACAAACTCATTTTCTCCCCACTATATATCCTTTTTCTGATTTATCGGCAATTTAACAAATAATACTTTAAACTTGACGAAATTACAACACAGTCCCCACATATCTCAAATATTTATATTTATTTTTCATATTTAAGACGAATTAATTTGATCCCTCATATATTTACTATGCATCATTTTGGTTCGTCTAGAGCAGTTGTATATTAATTCTTTGGGCAAAAGCTAAATTCTACAAGCATGCATAGTAGGGAGAAGTGCATAACCTTTTTCTAAACTATATGGGTAGACATAAATAAATAATGATAAAAAAAAAAATTAACTCGTTTTTGCCCATAAGGGTAACTTTACTTATTTCAAATCATAACTAATTGAAGAAATCTTATAATTTTTATGCCTTAAACTATGTTAATTTGATATAAGCTTAATTATTTGTGAAAAAAGACGATTTTAGCTAGAGATTTAAGTGAAAGTTCAAACCCATGAATTGGAACAAGTTGACTACTTGCTCAAAATTCCATTATCATGTCGTAATATACTTATTTTGTTCTTTTTATTAAACCCTATCATATTACCTATCAAATCTATATAAATGTTACCAAATCCTTTTATTATTTTATGTGAAATTCACAAATATCCTATACTTGCTATTTAAAAGAATAATAAGCTTTCAAATTTCAATTGATATTGAATTAAAAAAGGCAAAATTTACATTAAACTTTCTCCTAACTATTCCAAATCTTCAGCAAAACTCATGCAGGAGAAAGAAATTGAAAGTAAAATACCAATCATCAAAAATAAAATTCCTACCAAATTCCACTAAATGAAAAACTAAATACAAACCAAACAAATCCAACAATAAAAAGACAAATAATTATAATAAGCATATTAAGAATTTTATATGGATTTGGTGAAATATTCATTATTTGAATTAAATTGATTCTTCTTTTTAAGACCAATACACAATTTTCATGTATAAAAAATTATCAACACCATACTTTATTCATTGATAGCCTCTAATAAAATACCATCAATCAGTTACGTAATTGAATTCTGAATCGACTCAACATTTTCTTTTTTCCCCCTAATCCGTCACTCTCGTCCCTAATCAAAAGGTATTAAAAACACTTCATTTCAAACATGAGTAGCTAGAAATCAAATTCTCAAAATTGAGTAGCTCGAAAACAAATTCTCAAATGTGATGGATCAATTTTGCAAATTTTTTTGACTCACATTATGAATTGTACCAAAGATACGATACCATATACCCCATGCACCATCATGATTATTATCATGGATCATCACATTCACACCCATCCATCATCATCATTACCCCCTCCGCCCATTAATTTAAATGCGTAAATTTAACGCAACTCTTTTGTATTTTTCTCTCCCCATAAACACCCTTTCCCACTCAACTCCTCTGTTCTCTCCATTTTTCTCGATAACGAAGTAAAAAGAAATCAGGACCGTCCGTTAGAAGCAGAAGAAGATGTCGTGGCAATTGTACGTTGATGACCACTTGTTGTGCGAGATCGAGGGCAACCATCTCACCTCTGCCGCTATTCTCGGCCATGACGGCACCGTTTGGGCTCAAAGCTCTAATTTCCCTCCGGTCCAATTCTTTTTTCTACTCTCCTTTGATTTTCTTTTGACTTTTTTTTTTTTTGCAATTTTTTTTCTTTTATTTTATTTATCGTGAACTAGTTTACTAGGGTTTTATTTCAGTGTTAGAAATAATTTTAGATTTGAGTTTTTTTTCTCTCTTTTTTTAAAAAAAAACATCTATAAAAATTAATTCGAATTAGTAACTGATGCAGTAATTTCACTACGATTTGTATGATTAAATTACTTTTATTATGTGAAAAAAGGATATATCTGTCTATCAATAATTAACTAAATTTGGGATAAAAAAAATAATAAATGCAGATTTGTGGATTTTGTGAATGTATTGACTGCAGAACATTTGTCATTTTCAACAAAAAATTTAAGATTTTTCGGAATCAGTGGAAATTTGGTAATTTGTCGTGATGTCGAAGGAGAAAGATATAAGGATGTCGAAGGAGAAAGATATAAGTGTTGAGGGATGTTGTTTTATCATTATTTTTGACTACTTTGAAACTGGAATGTATATCTTGGATATTTATTAAAAATGTTTTTGTCCGAGTACAATCTGCGGAATTATATATTGATTTGTGAGGAGGCTTTATAACTTATTATACTATTCATGATTCCATATAAGTAAACATAGAAGAAATGTAGGTTCCATGTTAATCACTTTTAGTAAAAAAGTTGAATCTTGTTTTGATATGGTGATCGTGCTTTCCTTTTTGGGACATTTCACGATTTATCATTTTTGGGAATGTTGATTTAATATGCTTTGCATTTCCAATAACAATCCTCTTTAACCTTTGCAACTCTGGTATAACTCTGCCAACAAACTGCATTTGTGGAACATTTTGCTTCCAATAAATGTATCTTAAAAGTTGGATCGAAACTAATGATGACAACATTTATGCAATGGAGGGATGAGTACATATTAGGATTTGGGACTGCATCAGACATGTGCTTTGATAATTCATATGTTGGATGGTGTGTGGTTCCTGGAAATATTTATACTCTCTGCCTGGATTATCTGAGAATGCTCCTCTTCGCACCTTGATATTCTCCTCAAATTCATTTTTGATCAAATTGAAAGAGAAAAGAGGAACAATAAATACTGAAATAACTACTCTTGTTTCTTTAGCAATGGAATCCCATGTATTCGGGAGAAGAAAAAAAAAAACATTTTTATTCATCAATAATGACTGCCTGGTTATGCATTTTGTGAAATCTGGTGCATAGTCAGACCTGATGAGGCTATTATTTTAGTTCTTGCATTGAATCATTTTATTAGTTTTTTGTGTAACAAATCTGTCCTATTTATTTTAACTGTTTTTTTTTTTTCTTTTATGACGGTATTTCAGTTTAAGCCAGAGGAAATAACAGCAATCGTGAATAATTTTGGTGAACCTGAAACCCTTGAAATAGTGAAATAATTTACTCTTGCTTCTTTACAATGGATGTAAAATAAAGATCCCAAGTATTTGGAAAAAAATACCACTTTTTTTTTTTTTTTTCACAACAATGACTTCCTGTTTATGCATTTTGTAAAATCTGGTGCATAATCAGACCTGATGAGGGTATATTTTAGTTCTTTCGGTGAATCATTCTATTGGTGTTTGTGCAAATCTATGTCCTATTTATTTTAACTGATTCTTTTTATGATGGTATTGCAGTTTAAGCCAGAGGAAATAACTGCTATCATGTAATGATTTTGCTGAACCTGGAACCCTTGCTCCAACTGGATTATATCTTGGTGGCACAAAGTATATGGTGATTCAAGGGGAACCGGGAGCTGTTATCCGAGGAAAGAAGGTAATGGTTGGACGTAATCTGTGTCTAGTCTGCTGGAGTGTTGTAGCAGTATTTATTCCCCTCCATTTGCTTGTAGGACTTGAATTATGGTCGTCGTGCGCTCGTATATATGTCCATATTCTTGACAATAGAAATTCTTCCACTTTGATACTTAAGTTGTTGCTTGTCGAATTTGAATCCATAATATGCAGCTTGTTACGTTGGAATATTTATAGTCTGGCAGGTTTATAGAACTGGTCATTGTTCAACAATTGCACCACATTTATTGCATTACTGGCAAAAACAATTACGGTGACAGAGAGTATAAAGAAGAGAGTATGAGAGAAAAAAGGTCTTTGTCCTCTGTAATTCATTCCTCCTCCAAATGGAGATCTGATTGTGTTCCAGGGTCTGACCCCATTTCAAAATCAAGGGAAGTATGTATGTTTAATATTACATTTTATTCATTTTCTGGGTATGGTGAGAGAGATTGGGTGAGAAAACAGAGAGAGGAAAGAATACAGGGTGCAGTTGTAACAAAAGAAAATGAAATTGTTTGGGAAATGCTGGTCTCTTTGGGGGTCTTGGCTACTTGTTCCTTTTCTGTTTTTTAACACTTTTTTTCGAATCTGCTGGGTTAACAAAATCTGTATGTCATGATTGCTTTTTGTGCTACATCTTGCTTGACATAGTCAATGAAATTATCAGGGTCCAGGAGGTATTACTGTTAAGAAGACCACCTTGGCTTTGATCATAGGAATATACGACGAGCCCATGACTGCTGGTCAGTGCAACATGATTGTTGAGAGGCTGGGTGATTATCTTAATGAGCAGGGTTTCTAGTATGTTGGTACCTCTCTCTTTTTTTCCCCTTTTCTTTTCTCCATTGCATTTATTTCGATGTTGCATCATATTCTTCCTCAATACTTTTTCTCTTTTGGTTTTCCAATTCCCTAAGCTTATTCAATCCAACTTTTGAATTATTGCAGGATATTAGTATTTATGAAAGTCTTGGACAAGTCTGTGTGTGCTTCAGCATCAAAAGTGAAGGATGTATTTTTCTTGTATCAACAATCTGTCATTGTATTTTCTATGTTCCTTATGATAAGCTGTTTCCTCCCTTTTAAATGGGTATATTTATACTTGATGGAATGATTTGGTTGAGATATTTGGGCTTTTGAATACAAGTTATTTTTATTAAATAGTTTTCCTCAAGTGACAGTATGCTATACTTTGATTGCTATGTAATCTGCCTTCTTTGCCAAAGAAAGCTTACTCCTTTAGTTCGCGAGTTACGGTAATCATGAGGTAATTAGACTACAAGAGATATAGTCTGGGCCAGAAATTGATGGCTCTTTCTTCAGCAAATTTTCGCTAGATTTATCATTCTAGTCCCGTATTTTGAAGGATAAAAGTAGAATTATTTCTGAAGGAAGTTGGTCCTGCTTTTGCCGGGTAGTTGGCATTGTGATCCTCTTGAATCCAGTGTTTCTTCTTTTGTTTTCTTGAGTTGGAACTTGGAATTACTTAGTTGTGAAACCCACGTCGTAAGATTGTTAATAAACTGGGTAGTTGGCATTGTGATCCTCTTGAATCCAGTGTTTCTTCTTTTGTTTTCTGGAGTTGGAACTTGGAATTACTTAGTTGTGAAACCCACGTCTTAAGATTGTTAATCTGGCTAGAAACGCAACTTTGTTCATCTCGTGGCTGTTGAGGAAATCTGGAGGACAGCTTTTCTGTTGTGTCATAAAGCAACGAGGATATTGATCACCTATTCTTTTCTTGTTTTTCCTCATTTGGTATATGGAGAAAAGTTTAGCTACGAATTCCATTCCATGAGGAAGGAATGGTCTTTCGTTGTGCCTTCACTGCTGAGCGAATTGATTTGCAAGACTACCTCGAAAACTACCTCAGGAAACTACCTCTTCTAGAAACTTAGTTATTTTGTATTACATCTGTGTCAATAAATTTGTCACATTGAATTTTTTTTGTTACATTGGATTTTTTTCTGTCAACTAATCAAGTTTTCAAAATTTAATCTTTTGTAAATTTTATAATTTTTGTTACGACTTTTAAGTTTTATGTGATAATATTTGATATAAATTTCATTTTTGTTAAATTTTTTTTATAAAAAATTAAATAAATTTGTATGAATTATTAATTACAAAATTGATTTAATTGATTAGAAAAATTAAATTACATTCAAACTAAATATAATTCTAAGTTGGTGAATGTCAAAAAATACCCCAATGATATAAGTAACTAGTTTAGTACTGTCAAAAAATACCCCAATGATATAAGTAACTAGTTTAGTACTAACTTTCATCAAGAATAAATCTTATTCTTTTTTCATCTAGTTTATAAAATCAAGAAAAATAAAATATATATGTGATTATATCATGCACGAATGAACAAGTATAGAGTGTGCAAAGAATACTCTACTAGTCAAATATACATACTACGAAATGAATACTGTTCTCGAACAAGCACGGTGGCCTTCGAACACAATTTTTCAGCAATGGAGAATGTTGCAAACTAAACAATTACTGGACATTCCTGTACGTGTTTAATAATTTATGAGACAGTTATTTGAAATGAGTTATTCACTCTATTATAAAATAGGGGATTATGTTTTCATAATTAGTAGATTATTCATTTCACTTCACGCTTTTTATTGGTTTGTGAATTAGTAATTGTTTATTAACTATGTTTTTTTATTGGTTCTTGAACTAGTAATTGCTTATTAACCAAATAAATTCTTGTATGAATTAAGATTTATACACTCACAAGACATAAAGTCTGTAACTTTTATTATTACCTAAAATGGGACTCAAGTGAGACTCACAAACTTGTGTCTTGTCGATGTTGACCTTACTTTATATGAAAATTTATCCATTAATCAAAATAAATTTTTGCAACAATGTGAATGGATACGTGAAGATATAGGAACTAAATTTGTACTTGGATCCGGTCTTGTTGTAACATTCCGAATATAAGGTATCCCAATAATTTTTTTAATTTAAGATAATGTATTAAAATATTTAAATTAAGTTATTAGTAGTTAATAACCGAGAAGATCTTATGCATTGGTAGCAGACTTCCTATTCCACGCCTTTAGGTATTTTCATCTAATTACGTTGCGCCTTTAGGATTCAAGCTTCCTAAAATTCACGCCTTTTGGTATTTCAAAATTCAGCTATATATAAACACGGGTGAAGAAAGTACTACCATTACGAGCCAACTCGGTACGCCTTTTTTCTCTCTTTCTTTCCATCTTCCGTAATTTCTTTTTTTAACTAAAATCTGTATTGAATTCAATTCAATTCCAAAAGCCAGAATCGATTTTTGTGTCTTTCCCAAACTCGGTACGCCTTTTATTTATTTATTTCTGTCTTGTTTTTATTATTTTTTTTAATTTTTTGCTCAACAGATTCTTGAGGAAGACAGACTAAAAAGTGGAAAAAAATAAAAGAGAAAGAAAAAAAAAGAAATTAAAAAAACAATGGGAAATGGATCAGAAGCGAGCATTGCGCGGATGAATAAAAGAAGGGAATCGTTGTGGATAGCATCTCCAGTTGAGGATGACAAGATTCGTCGATCAAGGGAATGCACTCAAGGTAAACCCAACCCCTTTTCTCCTCCCCCAAACAAAAAAATCCATTTTTTTTTTTTTGTGTGAATATTGATGATTGTTCTGATTCTGGGCCTGTTTATTTTTTCATTATTTCTCTGGATTTCATCATTTGAAGAGATGTTTTGAATGAATTTTACTACTACTATTAAGTATGTCACCATAAATTTTTATTGGGATTTCTTGGTGAACCTTGAAAAAAATAAAATAAAATAAAATAAAATAAATAAAATAAAATAAAATAAAACTGAACTGAAGCCCCCCCTTCATGTGTTGAAGTTAAATAAAGCTCCTTCAGCATTTGTAGGTATTGGCAATTCATTCCATTTTTTCTTGATTTCATTATATTGGTTGCCAAACATGGCAATATTTAGATACTAGAAACAAATTACTATGCTTCTGTCTTTTTTCGCCCCAGAGCTCTTACATGCTAGGTTTATTTATTGAAAATCATGGTTGTTGCTATGGATTCCTTGCAGAAGGTGTACGTGCAGGAGCCAAAGCAGCTGCAATTGCATGTGTTGCGAGTGCTATCCCTACGGTAATGAATTTTGTTAAGCGGCTACTGTGTTATTGTATTGTGTTCAGGTGTGTTGAGATGCAATATTATGCACATATACATTGGTCATATAGGATTAGTGTTAGCACCTGGCTTTATTTTCAGTGTCCCAGCAGTTTAGCACTCTAAAATGGTCTGCTTGGCTCTAATTTTATATGCTATTCGAGACTGTCATTGTTTTTTAATATTGTGGAACGCTTTCAAAAATTGTAGGACCTAATGAGGTTGAAATTACTGAGAGATTCTTTCCCACTGTCGAGTGCCAATGTAGATAGCCAAGATAAATATTTTCGTGACTCTTTTTATTGAGCAGTACTCTGTTAATCCGTAAAGCACATATATGTTTTTGCTTTGTGCCCCTTGAAGGTAGTAAAGAGATGCTGGGATGGGTAATGGGTTAAAGTTAACTTGCTGAACACAATATATGCTAATGTGTATTTTAATGCACATCATCAATTATATTCTTGTCCTGTGAATGAGAAGATAGGCGATAAATATAACATGTCAAATGTCTGTTAGGTTCCAAATATTTGTTCTATTCCTGCCTTCAATGAAATATTAACATTCGTGCTTATGTAATAATAAGTTTTTTTCATTTCCTCGGTAATTTCAGTTGACTGCTGTTCGAACAATTCCTTGGGCTAAGGCAAATCTCAACTATACTGCTCAGGCACTCATTATATCTGCAGGTATGAGTGGGACTTGACTTTTTAATTTGAGGACACGTGCTTATGACTTTTTGCGCTTTTATAAAATTGTAGATTAAGGACCTTTCTCATGATGTTGCTTATGATCATTCAAATACCTGTTTAAAGCTAAAATCTGTGCTGCTTTCAAAATTTTTTGAATAGTTACCGGAAAAGTCAACCAAGTTGACTTTTCTTATGTTTAGCCAAGATTTTTCTGAGGCCGATAAGTTTTTAATGCATAAGACTAGTTTCTAATTAAAAAGCACATTTCAAAAGTAAGTTATAATGAAGAGCGAATCAGAATGCTTTCTAGCATATGAATTATATCTGAGGGAGACTAGTTTATGTTTAACAAGCCAAAGAAATTTTTATGTAGTACAAGGGATGTCGCAAATATTTTGTATTGGACTCCAATGTTGGCCTAAATCAATTGGAGATTCGGAGTTGTTGATATCTGATAACTAAAATGATTCACCTGGTTTAAATCCTTAAATTGAATAGGATTCTAATCTTGTGGCCTCATAATCTTTTAGATTGAAGTTGAAGCACTACTTTTGTAGCATTTTCTATATGTGAAAATTCAGGTGAAAAGATTTTTCTATCCATAAGCCTACAGCAATGATAGAAACTTGTTCTTATACACATCAGATGTGCATAAAAGCCTTTAAATATGACCTCCTTTTTTCATTTTTAACTGAGGAAATGCTGGTATGTAGGCGAAACCCTTTCTTTCATGTTGTTTATTGATTGGATTAGTGGACTGAACTTAAAACCTTTGTGGTATGGAAGCTTAAGAATGTACACATCCTTGTCACAAAAGGATAACACAATAAAAAAGAACGACTTTTGTCCTCTACAACTATACATCTTTTGTTGATTTCTGGGAAGATTGTTGCAGTTCAAATAAAGACTTGAACTCACATAAGGAATTCTGTCCTGTGGACCATGACTGCTTACTAATGAAGACTAAGAAGGAAATTACTCTTGTTAATCTTTGGTAATAAGTTTAAATTATTGAGCTGTTAATACTTGATGCAATCTTGTGCAGCTTCCATCGCTGCATACTTTATAACTGCAGACAAAACAATCTTGGAGTGTGCCAGGAGAAATGCACACTACGACAAATCAGCTTAGTGCAAAGGATCTGTTGGTGTAGTTGCAACATCGAGTCATTGTGTACATGTCCTAGTACGGCCTCCACGGCCTGCATTATCGCATGTGAGATGGATCATGTTGTTTTCCAAGTTTTGTGTAATATCTGACCTAAGTCTTTTTGTGGATGTCTCTCCTTTGTAGAAACCAAATCAGTTCAGCCTTTTTGTTAATGCATCACTTGAGCTTAAGCAGTGTGTTCCGTGACATCTTTCTGTGTTGTCTTGAAGCAAAATGCCTTTCCAACTTTCAGATGAATTGCGGATGCCCCCCCTCTCCTCTTCAATAATTTAATAGGTAAATTACATACTGACCACTTTAATCCAAAAAGGTACTGTTAATGTGGTTTTTAACCTTTAAATTATAGACCAAAATGCTCCTTGAACTCTTAGGTTGCGTTTGAATGGATAGATTTGAATTGTAAAAAGATTTGAAATAAATGAATTTAAATTAGATAGATTTGAAATGACATAAAATTTGAGTAGATTTAAAATTTATTTATTTAATTATTAAAATTACACTCTTATCTATTAGTAAATTTTAAATTCTCAATTAATCAATTAACTTGTTTGAATAATTTAATTCAAATTCACTCAAATATGTCAGTCCAAACACATCTTACTGAATTGTGAATGGTAAGATGCCCTCTCTGAAAGATATTAACAGGTGGGGTGTAGAGTTCAAGGCACACTTAATTATCAAACAAATTACAGTACTTTAAATTATTTTTTTTATTTTTTTTTTGTGATTTCAATGTCACATTTTTGTGAATGAATAGAATTCAGTTGGGGCAAACAACATAATTAGTCCTCCAACTTTTTGACTTAACCATCTTTGCTCCATTTACTTTAATTTGAGACACTTTAGTTCTCCAACTTTTATATTTGGTTCAATGTTATCATATGGAGTACTAAATAATTGTAGTACTATTACTTTTAATAATTCATTAATTAAAACTCAAATTGTGTGTCTTTAAATCTGTTAATGAAACCACTAAATGAAGAAATGGCATGTAAACAACCCAAACTAGAATGAGAAAGCACTTTATTTATCCCCTAATCAAGCAAAATATATATATGATTACTAGCTAACAAAATTAAACTAAGCATCTCCCTCTGCTTGTTTGATTGAAATTACATAATTAAATTTAAGTAAGCGGGGGAAGGTCAAGTGGCATAAAATTTAACTACTGAAGATGAGAGGATTTTAAGTGCTCAAAACTGCACTCAAGGTAAACTCAGTATCACAGTATCCACCCATCCCTCGGCATGAGTTAATTCTGATGAATATTTGCCATTGTCCACTGGTACATTCTTGCTTCAAGATTCAAATACAAAGAAGGAATCTTATTTTCCAGTTCCTTCGTAGTAAAAGACTCCCCAAGCTAATAAATAGGGAGAAAAAGAAGTATAGCAATAAATAAAACCAGTAAGGGTTTGACAAAATCTTTGCCCTTTCAATGAATTGGTGGACTCCTTTTCCTACTCTAGTTGCAAAACTCACAAGGATATCATCCTTCAAGAAAGGAAATAACCTTCACCTTAATAACTCTTAAAATGCGTATCTGCAGATAGCATCCGCTGCTCCATCTTCATCATTGCTCAGGCCAATCACATCAGCTACTGCTTTTGCCTTCTCAGATCCATTACTAAGAGCAACACCAAAAGAAGCCAATTCAAGCATCTCAACATCATTTTCCCCATCACCAATGGCCATAAAAAGATAACCTGATAATGAACGGCAAGTAAGAAGAATAGACCATAAATAAATAAATAAGACGAATAGACCATATACCATAATGAATTTTTAAAGAATAATTAGACTCTCTCTACCCAAGAATTTACAAACTTTCTCCCACGGGCAAATTTTATTTCTCAAAAACTTCAATTCACATGATGAAATACAAAACCCACAAATACATTGTGCTTTACCTATTTGAGAACAGATTGATATGAGCACGATGAGCCCTTGGATGACTGGATATTAAAAAAACTACTTTTAAAGCTGAAGTTCACAGATAACTTTGAGAATCGTCTTATTTCTCAGAATACACACATTATGCAGCTTCAGTGGAGGTGAAACATTATTATACCACGAATTAGGCCTTTCTGACCCCATTTCAATAATCCCCAACCACAAAACAGATATACTAGCCCGAAAGGAGACATTGGATGGTTCCAAAGCCAAAAGGCAGATTTCTCTCAACATCATATTCCAGCATTCACTATGCTATAAACAAATGTATCCTCAAGTTCTCCAATCCCAATTGAACCATTTTAATATCATGTAAAGCAAAATAATAGATTTGTAATCTACATTTTCCACCATAATCCAATCCTATTTTGAATCTAACTGTAAATGTTTCCCCGAAATTCTCAACCTTCTATGGAAATGAATGAAATGGATTATGTAATTTGAAAAACAGCCATCACAGACATTCTTAGCCTTTCTAGATTCTTTCTCGCCTATTATATCGAGGAGTATCTTCCAAGTATTTTTCAAGGTTTGTTACAGAAAAGTAAAGCCAGCCAAGCTTTTCAGTTGGGTTGAAAGAATAATCACCAAGACCAGCAGCAACCAGTATAAATAGAGATGGTTTTTAGTTTTTTTGCGTGATTATGTGAGAAAACCATGTGTACACGTTTAGGAGTTCTCTAGTATCTAAAACATTCATGAAATTGTTCTTAGGAAGACATTATTATACAAGCTCCATGATGACAAGGGGTACAGAAATAATGAAAAATAGGAAAAGAATATTCTGGGCAATTACCTCAGTGGGGGAAGCACCCAAATGATCAAGAAGCAATCTTACTCCTCTTCCCTTTGAAGTACCAGAAGAAACAATTTCTAGCATATCTGGAACAGCTTGAACTACAGATGCATGATCTCCAGTTGCTTCTGCCCAGTATGGCCGCAAAGTAGTAGCCACTCCCTCAGTGGTGTCTAAGAATATTAGCTTCTGAAAATATCAATTGCATGTCACCCCATACTAACTTAAGGATATTATAGATAACTGTGTTTTAAAATGATGCATTTATCTGACCACCAAATGGTCGGCGATTTTACATTTCACAATGAAATATAAGGTAAAACAGAAATTTTGAAAGCATCAGTCAAGGCATTTAGTTCACATATAATGCAATGTTAATGACAGAAAAACTTGCACTTTCATAAATGAGCTAACAAGATGGCTCATAATAACTTTAACATAACCAGACAATAGATTAAAAAACAAAAAATGCCGAAAAAAGGTAACATAACTGGGCATATTAAGTTATTTACTAGTTTCCCATTACTAATGGAAACCAAGATATCAGTAGAATGATATGCAACAGTAAGGTCCATTTTTGCACCCTTAGTGATGGTTAATAGGAACAATTCTTGGCTTAATACCGAACAGAACTAAAAGAGAAAAGCAACCATAAAGGAATTCAAGCCATCTAAGTTTAAGCAAAGAACAGATGAAAACTTGCTCCTTGGTTTCTTAAACTATTCTATGGCTCAGAGAAACCAGAGGGAAAAAAGAAGAGCATAGCTCCATGCTACAGATTAATCTAAGAATCACAGTGGGAACAAAGTCAGTAACAATTACTTATATGTCACTTTATGAGGATAAAGAATCTGTCCACATTCAACAACCCACCTGTATATCCACACCTGCCAAAAGCTGATCTACTGTAGGTATAATCTCCGCCTGTCAAAAGATTACAGATGAATCACAATTAACAACTGAGAGATGAACTGATTGGCTGAAAGCCTTGGCATGAGCAAAAATTTGACAACTAGGGCACCTTTGGCTCGGAATATGTTGTATGAAGCGAGTCTACAAGAGGATGCTCAAATAAAGTTAAGCAACGATCCTCACTAAATGCAACAAGAGGAACTTGATGCTTAAGTGAATACATAAATGCCTGCAAACAAGATAAGGTACACATTTATCATGTATACATAGAAGATAGAAAATTGCTTAAACTTGTAGGCTCTCCCCAAGAACATTTAATCAGTCTCTCATTTCATGCGCTCAAAACCATGAAAAGTGGCACATTTGTACTGACAGTGACAAAATCAGAAAACAAAAGAAATTAGGTTTTCTGTTTGGAAACAAGGCAAAAGAATTGGGTTTCCTTATCAATGGCATAAGAGACCTTGAAGCAAGTAATCATGTCACTATCATATTTCCTCACCCCCACCCCCCACCCCGGCCTCTTCTTTTCTATGAAAAATACAGATAAGATGTGATTATGGACTTAGAAGACTTATGCAAGAGAACTTTTACCTCTCTGCAGACATCTGGGTCTAAATTGCTCCGGAAAATTTCCCTACCTTGTCTACCATAGACGAGCAATCCCTGAATGAATAGACAGAAAAATAGTTTAGCTAATTACATGATTGAAGCAGGGAATCATGTTATCAACATAGTTCTAGCATACAAGAAGAAAGTTTGGCATTGATGGGATACTCTTCACTTGGGTTGCATGTGCAAGTCATGATACAATGTTTGCATACGATGTGTTCAGTATTCTCATTATGATTATTGTCTTGTCCAGTCTTCCGCTACTTACTTTCTCTACTCATTCCTATTATTCTTCTTTTTTCATACTTCCTCTACATTTTTTAACTGTTCCAAATGGATTAAGTTTAACCACCAAGAAATAAGCAAATTTTAACATCCTTTTCCATAGCATCAGACAGAATTTAAACAATCTTCAACAAGCTCAACTAAGCCCAGAAATTTCAAAAGATGGAACTTTCCAACCCTCCTCCCTCGGGTGACTCACCAATCTGGAAACCAGTCTATTCACCCTCTTCAAGTTCGGGAGGCTTGAACTAATGTAACTAATACCTACGGTCCCACACCTTTCCTTCATCCTTTGGGATGCTGAAATATCTTGCATCTCAACTACTTTAGGTCCAAGTGGCCTTAAACATTCCATTAGTGGCCTTTATTCTCCTCCATCACTTTTAGCTTGAATATCCCCATATGCTAGTCCACTGAAAAGGACTACAGGGAGAAAACAAGAATAGGAGGTAGGGTTTAGGCAAGCATAACGGATAGACAAGAGCCTGCCTTGAGATGAATACCACAACACCCATCTTCCTTGAGAATAAAAGCTCTTTGGTCCACCAGTTTGACATTTGGAGGACTTGAATTGACAAGACATACAAATGCCGTAACACCATTACCAAAATTAAAAAAAAAAAAAAAAAAAGCCTTGGGGCAAAGGCCACAGAATTATTTGCTATAGCACCAGATTCATGGAAAATGGATACTTTATTTCAAAAGAACTTTTTTTTCATTCCTCGTACCATAAAATAAAAATGAAAGACGAAGGGAATAGATATACCTGCAAAAAAACCCCTGGAGAAAACTCTGAAATAGCACCATCTTTTCCAGCCAAATCTACTTTCTTCAAAAGGCTGATTACAGCTGGACGAGTCTAACCAACGATATAAAGTTAGCCAAGAAAAAGTTCATACGTAAATAAGCAGTGTATCCAACACAAAACTATAGTATAAAAGCATGAGTAGCAAGTGATGGGAGGCTGATCTTCTAGTTCTTACTTTCCCAGTAGCTATTACTACTTTCACACCCCTTGAGATGGCCTCTTTTAAGGCTTTTGCAGTTGATGTACTAATCTGACTTTTGCTGTTCAGCAGAGTTCCTTAAGCATTAACAGGTTAGAATCAGTACAAGAGAAGACAATTT
This sequence comes from Cinchona pubescens, assembly GCA_025175665.1. Classification (NCBI taxonomy): domain Eukaryota; kingdom Viridiplantae; phylum Streptophyta; class Magnoliopsida; order Gentianales; family Rubiaceae; genus Cinchona; species Cinchona pubescens. The sequence continues at coordinate 868,920 of JANKKI010000283.1, forward strand.
TAAGTGAAATTTTGGGAGCACCCTACAAGGAGCACACGATTGTGCTGCAAACTTACCATCCATGTGCAGTTCACAGAAGATAAAGCTAAACTTTGGTCTATAAAATCGAAGGCTTCCTTCTCTCTTCCTGTCTTTAAGAATGCACATATGAGATTCTTTCTGAAAATACTACTCCAAAGGAACGTATTCGCTGATCTGGACTCCATTAAGATATGAAACTATAAAAACATAAAAAATAAAAAATAAAAGAGGCATGCTTACAATTGATCTTACCATCAGGATGATTTATGTGAGGATTTCCATTAGCCTCAGCATCATAAGCACTCTGAATCAATCCTTTACCCTTCCAACCAAGACTGATCAAAAGATGTTCTTCCTCTTTCTCCATTTCAGCTTCTGCCTCATCACTAATCTCATGGTCAAATCCCAGAAGATGCAACAACCCGTGAACCTATAGGAAACAGGTCATCATCATTTTCATTATATGGTGGGAACAGTCTCTGGCAAGAAAAGTTTCGTACAGATACTCATTTTCTTTGGCTTCCAAACCATCTTGCCCTAGTTGTTCTCTAAATACTCTGTTTAACCATAAAGTTTCTTTTTACTCTGCTTGCACATCTAGGCCATTATTTCAAGCTAACATGTTCAGTAGTTTCCTCGTTAAAATTTCTTTCTTTCAGTTGGATATGGATTGAAAGAGAACAAGATACCTAAATCAATCGCCCATGAAAAGGACCAATAAATCATAAAAGTTTACTTCTTCAAACTACACCCACTGCCAAGTAAGGTTTCCAAAGGAAGGAACAACCTTCCCCTGCCTGAGCTGTTTCCCCCTTGGACCCATACACCCGTGCATATCTTCAGCTCGCACTATGCAGCCAGTGAAAGTTGTCAGGACTGACTGATTCAGCATCCATTGTTCTCTTTTAAGTGAAACTGATTGCTACATCTTATAACATTCTTTAGCAGACCCACAATAACTAAAAACCAACTCAATCAAACTCATATAGTCTTAGAAGAGAGACAAATGGAAGGAAGAGTAATGGGCTGTACACACTAAAACAGTTAGCCTGAATTAGTAACTGGTAACAAAAAGTACCTAATTAGATGGATGTCAGAGCATGTATGTCAACACAATGCATACAATTGATAATGTCACTCACAACAATGTCTTATCCATCATTAATTAATTTAAACAACCACAATACAAAACATAAATACGCTTAGACGCACCAATAGAATGCGTATCTCATCAAGAAGGGTGTGGCCTCTTTCCTCTGCCTGTCTTGCTGCTGTCTCAACAGATACAACAATATCACCCAACATGAGCTACAAAAACAAGAAAAGAATGTTAATGTCAACCGAAACATCAATCACCAAACCTACAAAAACACGAACTGAAAATCTTACTATCGGAAGATTGAGTTTAGGGATATGTTGAGACATCGAAAGGACATCAGTAGCATGGTCTTCACCCCTCCATTCTTTATTAAGTTTGCAAATGAACTCATCATTGCAAAGAAGCACTGACAATTCAACACTCTCAAAACAACCAACATCTGTAATTAAAGTATCTCTAGTTTTATATGCCGAATCTTTCAAACCTTCAAGGCCTAATTTCAATGCCATTGGAACATTAAGTCGAAGCATTTCAGCAATATTCTGCAACAAGTACCAGACTAGATAACTAAACAACTTCTAATCAATCAAATGATAAGATCTATACATGTTAGTGCATCAAATTAATAGATTTTCTTGCGTAAAAATGCTAAAAAACGCACACATTTTATACCAAAAATAAGCAGAAAATACATGAATACTGGTGATATATATATACCAGAATTTCAGGATCATCAGGTAATTGTTCTTCGATACAAATATTGACACTGAGTTCCAATTCCTTCTTTTTAATCTTCGCCTTTGCCCTCACCTGAGCCGGCGCCGGCGCCGGCTTTCTCCTCGACTTGCGATACTCCCTCCACGAAGCGAAAATTTTGCCGAACCCTCGGGAAAATGTCCAGAAGAGCCTCCGATCATCCTTGCAGCTGAATACGGATGCTGGCGGACCAAAAATCGACGAATCAGGAGAAAAAAGCGAGGAGGGAGTAGGAGAACGGAGCGGAGGAGGGAGAGGAAAGGAGAGAGGATACTTGGCGACGGCGGAGGAGGAGTTTGGTAAGAGAGAAGTGGCGACCGAGGGAATGGAGCGCGGCGGAAGAGCACGCGCCGCCATGGACTCGGCGGCCAATGGAGAATGGGAGGGGACGGTGCGGAGGAAAGGAGAGAGTCGAGAAAGCATTCAGTTTGTTGAGATTATTTATTAGTATCGGGGTTAAGCGCGTGAATTTCTGTAATGAAAGCTACGTCCCGCACGGTGAGGGTTTGAAGGAGGGGTTGTTATAGTAAAGGCATAGGAAGCTCAGCCAGTGACCCGTTGAAAAACAGCAATGGTTTTGGGAACGACAAGCGGGACATTCTACTGTTCATCACTCGTTCAAGTATTTATACGGTACAAATTATTAAAACATATAATTTTATATTATGAGATAGTAAAATTTTTGTTTTTTTTTTTTAATCATGTTTATACCAATGTTGCATAATAGAAATTCATTGAGATACGCAATACGAGAATAGTGTGCGAGATTTTTATAATTAGTAATATGATGAAGATGGAATTTGTTGAGAGTGGAGAAATTAGAGAGATTAGTGAAATTGATTTGAATATTATTATTATTTGGCATGGGATTATTAATTGTCGAGGTGATTCCTTATTTATAAATTTTACGTGAATTTTTAGTTAACATGGCCTAAACTACTTAGTCAAGGTCAGCTAGTTCCTTGTAAAGGAATGTCAGGGTTCTGTTTTTCTGAACTTCAACAAGAATGGTCGAGCTCGACTTTGTTGTTCGGGTTTATTCGACTTCATCGAGATCAGAGATTAAAGTTGAAATTAATTTTGATGCCAACCTCAACAATGAATCCTAGTGTTTCGCAAATTGTCAGTGATGACTTTGCTGGTTGTCCCATTTCATATAATCAAGCAGGCTGGAGCTTGATTCAATAAGTTCGATCAGTCATCTTGGTCGAAGATGATTCTCCAAGAGTAATTTCATGCTCACCAATTGATATTCATCTGAGCAATCTCAAGGTTGGTCGTAGACCTCACTTCATTGTTCAGGCAAAGAGCTTTGGCAAAACTCGTTACATGGAGCTTGGTAAAATAGAGCTTGTACTTCCAATTATTTTTTATGGTACTTTGGGGAGAATCCGAACTCGAACCTTGATTGCGTTTGTCGAAGGTGGGAGATTTGTATGCTCCAAGTTGCAATTGGAGAGGTGGTGGCTTTGTTGGTGAACCGAATTGCAATTTTTAATGAAAAATTGGCCTGTTGGTATCCTCAATTGAACCGCACCGATTAGAAATTTTAGTTCATCATGGCATGAAATCTGATTCAATCTTTCTATTTTGAGCCCATCACTCTCGTTCACGATACATGCGTAAGCCTTTCAATTCTCATTTGTGATGGCAACATGCTTCATCCGCTGACTTTTGTTGTCAAAGAGCTGGCACTGATCAAAAATAGAAGTTCGTCGCACTTTGAATCTTTTTTATGTTCTTGAGAGACCAATAAGCACTTAGAGGTTAGCAAATGTGATCTCGCTTTCAGGAAGCCGATATACTCGGAAATCGGCAAATGGAGATCATGGGGAACTTGACTGTTCATCTCCAGTTGTTTGCTAATTCACCTCGGCTTCAGTTGATTAGTGCATGCTTCATTTAAAAGAAAATATGATAAGCACGTTTATGCATCAAATACTAGTTGATTGCATAATATAAAATTTTATGCATGTGATTTTAAATGTAAACTCTGACATCTGTGCACTTTGTATTTAAAGCTTGCAGTGGTTGGGCAATATGTCATGTGATTCATGAAGCTCATAAGGCATGTGTTTCTATGTCCGTTAATTGCTACTAGAAAATGATAAAAATATCATGCTATTAGTTTAGCAAAATCGAAGCTTATCTTTGAGTTAGTGGATCTTGTTTCACTTTCACTACAGTTCAATCATCGTTCGAGCCTCTTCATTAGCTTTGGTGTTTCTTACAACTCCAAATCAAGCCAAGTAGCTTTAGATTTGTGCCTCGAATATCAAACATACAAATTGACCCATCAGGAGAACCTTTCGATTGATCGATTGTATGTCGAAATAAATCGATGACTTCCCATTCATTTTGATCGGCACACGCATTTAGCTCGTCAGTGTAGATGAGCTTGCCTTCTCGACTCGGACAGGAAGTGATCCTCACATACCGATCCGAGCTATGTATTTTTCTCAGACCCATGCGATTCGACTTGGTGTTTACTCCTCTTTATATCTTTGTCCAGAAGAGCTTCAGCTTGGTTTTTACTTGTGACGCTGCTTCGAATGGCACTCCAATTGGCACCACAAATTTTGGCATCAGCCCCAAATTCAACAGTTCAGAAGACACAAGTTCAGCAACTAAAATAAGCATCTTCTCATCAACTTCTAGTGTTGGATTTTTTGTGTAACCTCGTTCTGCCATAAAAAAAGCTCCAAAGAAATTATAGAAAATATGACTTTTTGTCGCTATTCGGAATTTGTAGGGAGGGTAGGGAAATTAGAGAGATTAAGGGAATTGATTTGAGTATTATTATTTGACATCGGATATTGTTAGGAGTGAATCCTTGTTTATAGATTTTACACAGAGTTTTAGCTAACATGGCCTAAGCTACTCATGTGTGTAATTACATTCATGCCCTTAATGAGTTTGACAATTAGAACAATCCTATGAAGTATAATATTTAAGCATCATTACAAGTAGATAGGTTTAGTTGATTAGTATATTTTTATTTGTGATACGATGACTGTATAGTTGGACGGTTGGACTGGAAAGTTTGGTTATATTTGTTAAAAAGTTATCATTTATACAACTAAGTTAAAATTTAATTGTGTTAGAATTTTAATTGTATACTACTTAATTGTAGTATGTTGGTTGTATCTTTACTGATTGAATTTAGTAACACTACTATGTGCGTTTTGATATGTGAACATATTGCGTTTCAATACTTGCATACTAATATGGAAATTGGGGAAGCAGCGTATTAAGTAAGACTAATTTATAATATTTATGGTTAATGTATATAATAAATCTGTTAGTGTAAATTTGTACAAAATTAGCTTATTTGTGAGTAGATTGAGTGGACTTTGTATATTCACCAATGTAGGAGTGTAGTCGTCTGGTTTAGAGGATGGGCTCTTTATGCCTCCTTAGTGCACTTTATATTGTTAATATTTCGTGAATTGAGTGTGGTCGAGGATGGAATTTATTGTTGATATTTGTTAATTAGTCTAATGATATAGTGCACCTTATATGTTGATGTTTGTGTATCATATGTTGTGGAAAACATTCATAATTCAGTTATCTTGTATAAGCCGTTGGATAATTAGAAAGAGATTTTAACCTGCTTTGTAAATGATGTTCAATTTAGTAAACATGAGTTTTTACAAGAATACAATGTTTTAGGGGTCCAAGAGGTAAACCTAGATGAATTTGAGGATTGGATTAACATCAAACAGTATGTCTGTCTGCTCCTAAGAAATGGGATATGGATTTTTATCAATCAAGTCCAAAATGCATATACAACTTCATGAAACAAAATTTACTTGATATTACAATATACGGAACCTCCAAGCATCCACTCTATTACAAAATAAAACTAGTTAGTGATTTTTCAGAATATAATGATCTTGAGATCTCAATAAGTTTGATACCTAGTCAAATTAAATAGGCTCTCTAACATTGAGAAAATCAATGCTACATCATGCATTACATTTTCTTCCCCTCATTTGCAGTGAGTAGATTTTAGATAGTGCATGTGAAGCTGTCATCATTTTCACTTGTCAACTTCTTAGACTTGCATTTGTAACTTGAAAGATACTTAGCACTGCCAAGTAAAGGGTCAATGTCATAATCTGTCTTTTTTGCTACACTGTCCTCCAGAGGCGTGCAGCGATGAAGAATCTGAAGGATTTCTTTCATGGAAGGCCTACCATTAGGTATTGAATTCGTGCATATTAGACCGAGTCTGAACACAGTTGTCATCACTTCCAAATTGCGTTGTTCCCTGATTTCTTCGTCTATAGCATCTGCGATAGGCTTTCCTTCACTGTAATGCCTCCACGCCCATTCTGCAAGGCTCGTGTGCTCCTCCCCGTCCTTAGGTTCTCTTCCGGTTACTAGTTCCAACAATACAACTCCAAAACTATAAACATCTGCCTTTTCGTTTACTTTTGTGGTATAAGCATACTCTGCAATCAAAATAAGAGTATATGACAAAATTTTCAGATCATTACAATTAATGACTTGATTAGGAAAAGATAACAAGTTAATTAGCTACAATTGAAGTGCATTTATATACCTGGAGCAATGTAACCAAATGAGCCAGCAACAGCAGACATTGTATTAGGCTCATCTTTCTTCACTAAAAGCTTTGCCAGGCCAAAATCAGCTATCTTTGCCATGAAGCCAGAATCCAACAAGATATTGCTGGACTTCACGTCACGATGAAGAATTGGAGGACTGCAGTCATGGGTGCATGTAGCTAAGGCCTTGTGCAGCTCCAATGGCAATTTTCAGCCTCATCGGCCAAGTCAAGACGAAGTTATGAACTGCATTAGTCACCGAAGTTGCCCTTTTCTTCTTTCCGTGTAGCCATCTATCTAAACTATGATTCTCCATGTACTCGTACACAAGAAGCTTTGAGTCCTCACTTGAAATGCAACACAACAACTTCACTATATTGGAATGCCTGATTGAACCCAAGATCTGAACCTCAGCAAGAAACTCACTCTCATGCTTGCGATCCAATTTTTTACTACTCCAAATTTTCTTGACAGCAATGTATTCACCAGGCCGATGCATCGGTATTTTGAACACTTTACCTGATCCACCACTCCCAATCATGTTACATTCTGTCAAAGAGGACAATATATTTGCCTCTGTGAAATCTAGTCTCTGGAATGAGGTCAATTTCCAACTTGCAAGATCAGATCTCTGCTTCTTCCTCCAGATGTCCCTAACCATCAATAAGGTCTTCATCTAGCACCACAGTAACTAGGAAAACAGTTACTGCCACCACTAGAACCACTGCAAGAATTCTTGGTGACAACTTGTTTGAACTTTGTGACTTGGCATAACAACTCGGAACGTTGGAGATTGGATTAGTGGCACAAAGATTAGGATTGTTCAAGAAACTATTTTCGTAAGCCATGTTATCAAACTCGGTGGGAATTTTTCCAGTGAGTTGGTTGGAAGAAAGATTCAAAGAGGTTAGCCTTAACTGGCCTAATTCTGCTGGTATTGAACCAGAAAATTGATTATCTGATAAATCAAGATCAAGAAGATCAGGTAAGGAACCAATCCCAGGAGGAATTGGACCAGAAAGATTATTTCTTGAAAGATTCAAACTGGTTAGAGAGTTCCAGGATATAATTTGTGATGGAAGTTCACCAGAAAGAGAATTACCATCAAGTTTTAGGGTGATCAGCTGAGAAAGGCTGGTCAATTGAACAGGAATAGGCCCTGAAATCATATTACCGCATCCAGCCTTAAACACGACCAACCTCGCCCAAGATGACATCTCAACTGGAATTCGACCCGAAAACTTATTATCATCAATCTCCAACCTAGTCAAATTCCATGCCACGATACTTGGGAGGCCACCCGAAAATGAGTTATTACTCAACATCACACTTGTCAAGTTTTTTAATGTCCAAACACCTACCGGAACCTCGCCCGAAAAACCATTGTTATACAGCTGAATTGTCCTCAAAGTCTGGCAACTTTCAAGCGTTTTCGGTATCTCTCCAGAGAGATTATTGGAGAATGCAACCAGACCAAACAAAGTCCCACCAGCACACAGATTCTCAGGAATCTTTCCAGAGAAATGATTATCTGAAACCTCAAAAGCTTCAAGCTTGGAATGAAGGCCTAATTCTTGCGGTAAAACTCCACTCAAATTGTTCTTGAAAACACGAAAATCAGTCAGGCCCTGTATCAGGCCAATACTTGCTGGAACTTCTCCATACAACTGATTGGAATACAGCCAGTTCAGAACCTGCAACTGCTGCAACTTTCCAATATCTGCAGGTATATTTCCTGTCAATCTGTTCATGGAAAGATCCATTTGTGTCAAATTCAACGACTCGAAAATCAATGGAACTGATCCTGAAAACCTGTTTCTATACAAAAGAATTACACTCAGATTCTTTAACAAGAACAGGCCATCTGGAATTCTGCCATCCATATTATTTAAGGACAAATCCAAATGCTCAAGATTTGAAAGGCTGCCAAAAGTTTCTGGAATTGGACCTATTAAGTTTGCTCCGGCCATCCAAATGAACTTAACTTTGCTCAACTTTCCGAACTCCGGCGGTATCGCCGCCGGCGGAAACGGATTATAGGCCATCCCAAGAACTTCAAGATTGGATAAGTTTCCAATTTCAGCTGGAAATGTACCATTGAACAAGTTTAAGTGCAAATACAGAGTCTTTAACAATGTCAAGTTTCCGATAGCCGGAGGGATGTCGCCAGTGAAGTTGTTGCCGTGGAGATGATGTCCAGGTACTGGAGTGTCCGGAGGTTGTCGATATCGGCCGGAATGGACCCCACAAAGACGTTCTGAGAGATGTCTAAGTGCTGGAGTCTTGAGCAGTTGTATAAAGCTGTTGGGAAGCTTTGGAGAATGAAGTTCGAAGCAAGATCAAGAAAAGTGAGGTTTTTTAGGTCACATATGAAATCTGGGATTTGTCCGGAGATGCTTTTATCTCGGAGGTTAATTTGGGTGACGGTGCCGTCGCCGGAGCAACTGATCTCCGGCCAGGTGCACGGTGAGGAGGTGGAGTTCCATGACTGGAGTGTTTCTGGATTGCCCCACTGTTGTTTAAGGTTGAGTAGGATTGTCTGTTCATTAGCTGACGCTTGTGAATTTACCAAAAGGGGTAAGGAAATTATGAGGAAATACAGGAGTAGAAGTGGTATTTTGCTGAATGTTAAGGCTAGTTTAGTCATTTGAAAGTGGTGCTCGCGGTGGAGGAAGTGGAGGTGGTGTGCGTTTGAGTATTTTTCCCGGGAAACAGATGGGACTAACGGTTGGATTTTGAAACTCTGGACAACTTTTTAATATTGTTAGGATTATATTGGTGAATAAGAGGAGGATTTCTTAACGATGATTCATGTACTATATATATTACTCACAAAAACTTTAAGATCCTATTACATACCAAATTGTCCTGTTATAAATATTTACATAACAAAATATTATATATTTTAAATATTTATATAATATAAATTTTAAATTATAATTATATAATATTTGAACGGATGATAGAAATCCCATATCTGTCTATTATTTATCTTTTGTTCTGAATCAAATATTAATCTAAACACCAATAATAGATTAGTGGGTGGATTATTGAAATAAAAATTTTGATTAGTTAGTGGGAGATTGAGAGTGAAAGTGATATTGGCATAAAAGAAAAGAAAAGAAAAGAAAAGGACAATGGAGAGCCGGTAGAGGCAGTCAAACTGTCAAGGACATGAGAGTTTTAGTTTTACACGGGTTGGTTGGACTAAGCTAGCAATGATTTCACGTGGGTCCATTGCACTTATAAGAAATTTTGTGAGTATTTTCTGTATTTTGTACTTGAAGATTTTTATTTTTATGGTTTACAAGCTATTTATATGATGTTTTTGTCCATTTTACAACTAATTATGATAGAGTATCTTTTAGACCAAAATGTTGTGTCAAAGTTTAGGAGTCTTTCACAGCAAAATCAAATACAAATTTCCAAAACTTTCACCCTAAATCACGATAAGATTCACAGTCTTCCTGAGTTCATGTTGGAGTAGAAAAGTTACTCTTTTCTTTATTTTTCTTATTTTTTTTATAAATAAATTTTTATATAAATCGCCATACATGTATTATAGTCTTAAAATATTAGTAAAATTTATTACTTTTCAATCATTTAATGACTGAAATACTCGTTCTGTACTGTGAAGTGAATAACAAAATATTTTTTTACATATAAATCCTATAACTAGGTTCACGTGAAACTCACATATCTTAATATTACATTACATGCACCGGGATCTGCATAAGAATTTACATTTTTTCATATGTGACATTTTGTGTTTGGTTGCCGTCTTTGAAACATGTGTTGTTTTTCTGGCCAAACTTTCTCTTGCTTTTTTTGAGACAGCATGAAACTTGATTGCCTCTCTCTTTAGAATCCTACAAACCTCGCGTTTTCTTTCCTAACTTTAGTTAAGTGACTTAACAAAAAAACAAACAAACAAAGAAAAAAAACTTTAGTTATGTGACATCATATTTGAGATAAAGTAATTATGTATCATAATATCATATTAATACAGTGATCTTACCGTTCTAGAAGCTAATTAACCTTATGTTTTACCTCGTGCTGTGTTTGGTCTCTTATAGTAGTATATTTATGTCTTTCTTTTTCCCTTCCGGCCAGAATCCACATAGATGCTTCTGCCTATCAAAGCCAAATTGAAGCCTAGATAGAGAGGGAGGGATTGAAAATTTATTTTGATCAATAAATAAATTAATTAGTAAAAGCATTGTGGTCAAGTTTGTAAACACTTTAATTATGCCTAATAAAGTATAAGGATTTGTTAGGCAATCTAGAGGATGGAGTCATCCACTAAAGTCCACAACTACTACTAAAACCTCAAGTCTAATTTCACTTCAATCAAGTCGCACTTTTAGAATTATAAATTGGAACAAATTAATGAGGGAGAAAGATTAATTTATCTTTGTCTAAAGAAAAGATAAAGAAGACTTAAAATCATAGTGAAAATGTTAAGAGTTATTATTGTTACTCCCAAAATGAAAGTTCATTATCTAACATTTTTCATTCCTTTGCATTTCTTCTTTCCTATATTGCCTTCTAAAAGAATTTAAATTGAAAAAAAGATTAAACAAAGGTTTTTTAAATGATATACTTGTGTTGCAAAAATGGCTTATTTAGTCTTGGGATTAAATCCACTTTGACCCCTTAAACTTGTCATTATTACCAACTCATTGCACCCTGAACTAATTTTTTGATTCCCCTTTAACAAGTTTTTATTTCTTGATACTTCATACTAAATTATGACAAAAGTTTTAAAAATAGTGAAATATTCATGAGTTTCATATGCACGTATCTTTAATGTATTTTATGGTATTTAACATAATATTTTATTTTAGGATTATTTAACACTTTACCCCTAAACTAAGAAAATTACACTTTGCCCCTATTTACACTATTCATCTTTGAACATTTCTAACACTGTCAAGAAAATTCAGTTAAATGACTGAAATACCCTTGTCGCTATTTTTTGATTTTTCAAGCATTTTTATTTTGATAATGGTTTAATAACTATTGAAAATTAGGAAAAATAAAATATAAATAATTGGATATCTATATCTTCAAGAGTGAAAATTATGAGAAAATTTTGACCCAAATTATATTCAACGTTATAATTTGACCACATTTAATCCAAATTTAATCCAAAAATATGCTAAGGTACTGAAAAATTATTAAACTCTTATGAAAAATTTATTGCCACACAAAACCCTACTAAAAAAAATTTCCAATAGAAAATGTCACCAAGAACCTACTGAGAACCTATTTTACATTCAAACTAATGGTAATTAATTATAGGGAAATAAAAAAATAGGAACTATTTTTGTAGTAGATAACCTCAAATTCAGGCCATGCAGCATGGCGAGTAGTTAATGTGCATGACATGTAAACAAATGTTTTTTATTTTTCATATTTTTTTTAGTAAACAAGCTTATATTTAGTGATTCTATCTGTCATACTCTACTCCCCTATATATTAAATAATTTAAATCATGACGATATGTACACAAATATTTTTATTTCATATGTCTTAATATTTCTGAATGTACATTTTGTATTTTCCAGCCTGAATCTAGACAGGCACAGATTCGCCCCCTGATTAAAAACTGCCCCAAGGAAGAAAACGGCCTTTTCTTGGTCAAAGAATTGCCCCAAAAACAAACAATGATGTTCCTTTCACTAAGACTGGCAAATGGCAGCTAACAGGAAATTTAACCCTTTACGTTTTAACTGTTTAGGTAATTAATTTAGTCAAATCCCACCATCTGTTTTGACCAAATATAGTTGTGAAACATTTTGCTGTAATAGTATTAATATTACAGAGAACAACTCACAATAATTAAATTAGTAAATCTTGAATCACGATTTTGTTACACCTAAAACCTGAATATTAATTCGTAAAAGTACTTGGTGAAAAAGATATATTAATGGTAGACGATTACACTTGTATTCCTAAGGTTTTCTTTCACAATTTACATTTTTTTTTTTTTTTAAAAGCCAAAAAGTGAAATTAGACCACTTTTCGCTTTGCAATATTTTACCCGTGCCCGGCCTGGGTCTTTTGCAGTTTGCGTTTGCATGCACGCCATGCAATAAAGATTTCTCTTTGAAGAAGTCATGCAATAAATAAATATGCTTATTAAATGTCCCATGACGCTAATAATTTTTTTACTTGGAGATAATTGTACTGCTAAATAGTTTCTACACTAAGGGGAAAAAAGAAATTAACAGTATTGATTAACATTAGCTATAATGGGGCTCATAGACTACAAATAATTTGGATTATTGGAATAATTCCATTTTGCACCCCTCAACTTATAATCAATTCTCATTTTGCTCATCAATTTTAGTTTTGGATACTTTCAACCCCTAATTCTTAAATTCGTCTTACTTCAGTTTAATTTTTAACGCCGTCACCAAACGTAAACAGAATCATACACCAAAATATTGTGACAACGTTACTATACATCACGTTGAATCTGTTGTACAAACGAAAATATTTGTTAATTTTGGTGATGACATTAAAAATTAGATTAAAGTTGAGATGGATTTCAAGTTGAGCGCGCAATGTATCCAAGATAGAAATTAGAAGTGCAAAGTAAAAATTGAATATAAATTAAAGGATACAAAATGAAATCAATCCTAATTTATATGAGTTAGATATGTTTATTCGGGCTTCTTTTTAATGACTATGAGCTGAAAAAGTTTGCAAGCTATGATTCACTACTACATAACATCTAATGATACTATCCTTTATTTTTTAAGTCGAATCCATGATGCCAAAAAAAAAAAAAAAAAAGGCCCCATTAAGTGTATTACATTAAAAAGAAGTACGTAGGTTTTGGGTCTCACCTCATTGCTTGAATTATACCAACACAAAGACAAATGTATGATGTCTATCCAAAATAATTATATATGCATAATTAATTAATAAGGTCCGTTTCCAAATTTAAATTCGAAGAAGGATAAATTAATTACTTAAAATCATGTATTTCACTATTTGACGTTGGAATATAGTATTCTTAATAGGGTTAATATACTATTTGACGTTGGAATATAGTATTCTTAATAGGGTTAATATACTATTTGACGTTGGAATATAGTATTCTTAATACGGATAAATTAATTACTTAAAATTATGTATTTCACTATTTGACGTTGGAATATAGTATTCTTAATAGGGTTAATAAAACTTTGCCCCCAAACTGTATGAATAATTACACTTTGTCCCCCTAAACCATAGAAAAAAATTACACTTTGCCCCCATTCACAATATTCATGTTTTAAAATTTTTAAAATATCAAGAAAATTTAGTTTAGATGACTAAAATACCCTTGGTATTATATTTTGATTTTTATATATTTAAATTTTGATAGTGATGTGATAATTATTTAAAAAAAAAGCACAAATAAACTATATAATATTTCAATATAATCTATATCAATATATTTATTGGTTAAATTTTTAAAAAACTTTAGATTGTATTTTATATTATTTCGAATTTGAATGTTTAACTGTAGTGGTAGAACATTTCCAAATGGACTTGTTTTCTATGCAATTTTTTTTTTTTTTGTAAAAGTATTGTATGAAAATATAATTTCTATAAAACTTTGTAATTTGTTTGATATCTCTTAGGATTTTGCAATTTTAATATTTGATTTAATTTGTGTAAATTGCTATGTCGGATATAATAAAATTCAACAATTTCTCACATTTTCATTCCTTAAAGTCCAAGATATCAATGTGTTATTAAAGTATTTTATTTTTTTCTAATTTTTTTATAACTGTCGAAAATCAATTAAATACATAAAAAAAATCAAAATATGTTACGAAGGATATTTTAGTCATCTAACTAAATTTTCCTGATATTTTAAAATTTTAAAAAATTGAATAATGTGAATGGGGGGCAAAATATATATTTTTATAGTTAAGGAGGACAAAGTGTAATTACTCATATAGTTCGGAGGGGCAAAGTGTTATTAACCCTTCCTTACAAGTAAGGATTAGCTTAACTTTGTAAGACGCATGCAGTTCGTGTAATCCCGTTTTCCACTAACTTTGCCATAATCACTACGGAGACTGTTTTTATTTATTTATTTATTTTTTATTTATAAAAAAACTACTGACGAAATTTCAACCAAAATAATTAGTTTGGATATTTTCCATCAATTTTATCATTTAATCTGGACCACATGGAGGCTTAAGATACATTTTTAAAATACATGGAGGTTTAAGTATGAAGTCCATACGACATAAAGATTTTATAGTTGTAATTTATCCTAAAATAAATGACTGTATTTACGCCGTAAGTTTTAGAAATTAGAATAGTAAATTAAAAGCTTTATATTTTCACCCCTAATTTTTTAAAAATTCTTTATCCTTTCAGTGCCTCGTAGAGAAATAAAATTTATCCCTATGATTGGGAGAATTTAAAAGGTTGTAAAGTAAAAATAAAATGAGACAACTACATACATATTTATTACTATTATATCGTACATATTAAAATAACTGTTATTTTTTTATTTTTTTCCAAAGGTTATTTTAATTTTTAATTTCTAACTACTCTTCTTCGTAACATTGTTGTGACAATGGGCATAGATAAAATAGATGTGTTAAAAGATTAGTTTATTGATTTATCAATCCACTTTGTTCCTTCGACATATAGTTTTCTAATGACAGAAATATCATCGGTAATAAGTAATTGTAAATTTAAGCAAACTAGTAGTAATATTTAAACAAACTCAAATAAATCCAAATAACTGGTATTGTTTTTTCCTTTTTTTTTTTTTTCCCACAACAATTATTTTGTTATCTATACAATGTATAAAGCCTGAAGAATCTTTTGGTGTCTGTTATTTTTTAATTTATCATTAATATCCCTATCAAAATTATAAATTTCTAAAAACTTTTAATAACTCCTCTCTTTAATTTTCACCATTTTTTTTTTCTAATATACTTTTTCCTTTTGTTTTGCACACATTGGACGTACTCTCACCACTAGTAATAAATTAACCTTACTCCCTATTGTATTATAGAACTAGGCGGCTACACTAGTTCTAGAGCATTAGTATGGAACTTTACTCACCCCATAAAGCCTATGACCAGTTGAAATAGATTTCATGGCTTTGTGCTATGAAAATCATCTCCATTGTTGACTGTGAAGCCAGCCGCTGCAAAACTAAAGTTCTTCATTAATTATTACTCTCAAAATCCCACTTTATTACCACTTACTCAGTCCCACTTTTATTATCATTTACAGTTAATACAATAATCTTAAATGTAGAGCTTACATTTTCACATACATTTGACTCTTTTTAAAATGGGTCAAGTACAGTAAATCTCATTAAGATTTGGATTATTTTACATTAAATTCTTTAACGTTATTTATTTCTTAATTTATCTTTTCTGTTAATGTACATTAACAATTTGACTATAAAAAAAATTAAGAAAAATATTTTTACTCCAAGACACTACAAGAAAATACAAAATTGACCCCTTAAATTTTATTATATTTGTCATTTTTGTCCCTAATTCCAGTTTTGTGTTAATTAACCTACTTTAGTCATTACTCAATATAAAAATATTGTCAAAACAACTAAAATATACAATATATAAAGTCTGAGGGGTCTTTTACTATCGATCATTTTTTAATTTACCATTAATACTCCTATCAAAATTTTAAACTTTTAAAAACTTCCAATAACTCCTCCCCTTAACTTTCTCCATTTGTTTCCCTAATATATATTTTTTTCTTTTTATTTTACACACAATTAAGCGTGCTCTAGTATACCACTAATCATATATTAAGTATTAACCTAACTCCTTGTTGTATTAAACAAATAGGCGGCCACACTAGTTCTAGAGCATTTGTATGGAACTTTACTAACCCCATATAACCTATGACCAATTGAAATAGATTTAATGGCTTTATGCTATGAAAATCACCACCATTTTTTACTGTGAAGCCATCTGCTGCAAAACTAAATTCTTCATTAATTATTACTCTCAAAATCCCACTTTTATTGCCACTTACTCCGTCCCACTTTTATTATCATTTACAATTAATAGAATAATTTTACAGTTTACATTTTTACATACATTTTACTCTTTTTGAAAAGGTCAAATACAATAAACCTTCTTAAGGTTTGGACTATTTTACACTAAATCTCCTAACGTTATTATTTCTTAATTTACCCCTTCTGTTAATATATATCAATAATTTGACTATTAAAAAGTTTACAAAGACATTTTTACCCCTAGACACTACAAGAAAACATAATATTAACCCCTAAATAAATTTTCTTATATTTGTCATTTTATTCTCTAATTCCAATTTTGTGTTAATCAACCTACTTTAGTCATTAATCAAAATAAAAATATTGTCAAAATAACTAAAAGTATAATGATATCCATCAACACCATTGATTTTTTTTAAAAAATAATTGTGTTGTAAAAAAAATTAAAATACAAAAATTTCCTAACACTATCGGTATTTCTTCGATCTTTTTATCATATTTTATTTTTATGTAAAAGAAAATTTTTAAATATACGATACCCATAATTATCTATTAAAGTTTTGTTATTCTCTTTTCTTTTTGCTTTCTTTTATGTTTATTTAAAATGATTTTTTTCTTACTTTTTCTCCCTTGTTAGTATACTTCAACTTTTATCTAAATTATACGAAATAACTTCATATATATAAACTAAATTAAAACTCAAACTAAAATGATTTAGATGAAATATCTTTAATAGTTCATCAAAAAATTTCAAATTAGTTATTTCACTATATTTTTTAGTTTTACTATCTAATATTGAAAAAGTATAATTTGAGAATTAAAATATTAATTACTTTGGAGCATACTTATATTTTTAATAATATTGATAGTATTATTGCATTTTATTTTATCCCAAAGTATTAAATGATACAAACTTACATGAGGGACTAAAGTGAAATCTCGCTTAAATTTTAATGGGACTGTAGTTAACTTTAAAGATAAATTTGTCTTTTTCAAAAAACTAACAAGAGCTATATTTGACCGTTAGTCAAAAGAGTAAAGTGGGAAAAAAATAATCTTAGGAGATTTAATACAAAACAACTCAAACCTTAAAGAGTTTTCTGCATTTAACCCTTTTAAAAATTTAAAGCTTCTGTACATTAATTCTTGGTGAGAACTTAAATATCATCTAAGAAGTTCGACCAAAAATCAATTAATATTTTAAAAAAATTAAATAAACAAAGCGGTGTTGCCAAAAGTGATATTAGTAATATGGTAGAAGGAATATCACAGGAATTCAACGGGTTAGCGAGAGAATTTGCTGAATTTATTCATTTTCAAATAAGAAATCACATTACTCAATTTTTTGATAAACTAAGTGAAGTGAAGTGAGGGATAAAATAATACTAAATATGTAAGGAAAATTTTAAAGTTTTTAATTTTATTCTATAATTACTCCCATAAAATTTGTTAATCTTTTCCTTTTCTTTACATTGCTCCTTAAAAAATTGATGTCCTTCAGTCGTACAACTAAAAGTTATGGCATATTTAAAATTAATAATAAGTGTCACTTAGAAACACTAAAATTTGAATGATTTTTAAACTTTAGTATATAAAATGGATATATAATTTTTATTTTATATTCATTTTTAAACATATTCTATAAAAATTGTTAATTGTGTTATTTCTTCAATTATAAAATCATCTAATCTACTATATTTTTATTTTATAAAAAATTAATACAACTACCATCAAAACCCTATACATAATTACATGTAAAATTATTTAATATAAAAATAAATTACTTTTACTTTAATAAGAGACATCTATCAAAGTCGTTAATTGTTGTCTGTCTTTGTCCGCATACTTCGTATTTTTCTGACTCCAATCTATTAGTTACTCCAACTAATTAAAACAAACTAAAAGAGTCAGTTTTGTTAGAGTCAACTGTCTACCCTAATCTTTTTTCACCATTTAATTGGCAAATATAATCTTCGAATTCTGCAGACAAGACATTTGATATTTCCTGAGTTGATAATGGTAGGTGACAAGAATGTTCACTGCAAAATGCTGTTGTGGTTTTGAGTCTTAAGCACACAGATCTAGAAACGTACTATTTTTTTTTTTCTTTCGAATCTATAATAATTGTAGGAAAAAATTTAAATGGACACAATTTTTAATTTCATTTATAAACTTTGCAGTTATGATTAAATATTAAAGGAGTTTACTTACATCAATTGATATCATAAATTTTTTAAAATTTAATCTACATTACAAGATTTATAAGAAGGACCAAAAATCAGATATATCTAAATATTTATCATAATTGTCAAACAAGACTTTCGAGTACCAAGAACCACCTTCAAATGGACATTTTATTTTATTTTTGTGTAAAGACAAATGGGATTATTGGAGTCCAGAGGATCAACTACAAATATTATTAAAAATAAAATAAAATAAAAGCACCAAGCTAGTAGAAATTGGATGGTCCGCTAAACAACTAGGTTAGGCAGGAAGTCCAACAATATCACATTAGAAAATGATCAAATTTTTGCTATAAAGTTAGTCAAAAGTCATAGAATACAACCCTATGCTTGACCACAACAAAAATAACATAGCATACAAATTCGAAAATGGATCTGAGTCTACGTTATTATACTTATAAATTGATCCATCCAAGAATATTCAGCGTACAATTATTAATAATTTTTTTTTATATGAATCAAGATCTATACATTTATAAGGCATAAAACTTATTATTTTATGCACCTTGAGTAATATTAACCAAAAGTTCAAGCAACAGCTGATGCGGTCTTAGGCTCTCCTGTTTTAGATTATTAAACCATCATGGATATTGGATTTGATTTCTTTTCTTGGTGTTAATTTCACCGTCATGGATACTAAATGATGCAAACTAATTCATGTTTTTCACATTTTGTCTACTTCTTTATATATAATAGTACTTTCCATGATTACCGAATAGACAATATTCTAATATATGTAATACGAGTATTCAATATGTCACTTAATTAAAATAAATAAATAAATAAAGATTTATATACACTCAATATACACTAATCGGTATGCAATTAATAAGGTAATCCAAGAAGTCAAGAACCTCTTTCAAATGGACATTTTGTTTTATTTTTGTGTAAGACAAATGGGATTATTGGAAGGGCTCAACTACAGATATTATTAAAAAAACAAAAGGAAATAAAAGCACCAGGCTAATAGAAATTGGAGGGTCCGTTAAATAACTAGGCTAGGCAGGAAGTCCAACAATATCACACATTAGAAAATGATCAATTTTTTGCTGTAAAGTTTGTGAAGTCTTAGAATGGGACACAGCTTATTCTTTACCACAACAAAAACAACATATATAGTAAATAATTAATAAATTCTTAAATGTACCATTTTAAGACCGATCGATTCTTAGAATGTCCTGTATAATGGCAGAACTCGTGCCATACACTAAGTTTTACCGTGTATTCCGATGCAAGTTCAAATCAAAAGCCCAACACGGAAAGGCGTGATTTTTGCATAGATAAATCACGCCTTTAATTGCAACACCCAAGAAGATATGCTTTCTTGTGTAGGATAACCAATGATTTTTGAAAATCATGTCTTCACGTCTTGGATGACAAAGATTTGAGCAATCAACTTCATGATTTAGACAATTTTGACTGCAACAGATTTTGGATCGTCAACTTATAATTGCACAACTTTGAATTATCGCCTCTTGGAGGTATCAATGAAATTTGAGTATATTTAACTAATACAAGAAAAATATTGACGAATATAATTTATTTATATATCAAAAAAAGGAGGAGTTACAATCTCTAAAACATTGTTTTCTGATTCTCCTATTCAATTGTCAACTCGTAAGGTTCATAGCTTGATATCGATATTTGATTTGATCGAGGGTTTTACAATTTCATCTTGAATTTTGGTTTGATCGAGGGTTTAACGATTTGATCTCAAACTTTGATTGAATGCTTGAAAGCTTGATCTCGGATTGACCTTTGACTTCTTCAAATCTTGACTTATAGAAGACTTGAACGACTTGATGGAAGACTTAGGGAGCTCTTGCAACTTTTATTAAAGTTTCCAAGAATATTTGTGTCGGTATACCTAAGAGAGACCCCCAATTTGTACATATAGGATGGGATGGGTTGGAGTAGTTTAGTATAATTCTAATCCTAACTTTTCTCCAAAGCAACATGAGGCATAAAACAATTAAACTACTTCTCTTACCATATTACTTAAACAGATAAAATTATAAAAGAACTAGTCTCCTAAGATATTATCTCTTGAAGTTATATAAATACATAAGGAATACCTATAATATTATCATCCCTTTATTTATTTATTTTTATTTTAATAAAAAGATAAATATTAAACTATACATATATATATATATATATTTATATATGATATGGCGTGATTTATTTAGGATACCAATGCAAAATATCAATGTAGAAATTTCAATTATACTAAAATTTCGTTAACTACAGCCACTTCAAGCAAATTTTTATAATCTTGGCGACTATGCTACATGCGTCGTTAGAGCCAAAATTCGTCACTTACTCCTACTTTCATTAACTTTAGGGTACCTAGTCATACTCGTAGCAATTTGATCGTAAAGTACTATTAAACGCGGTTTTAAGACTGGCAAATTTAGCTATACTGTACTGACTAGCCCAGATGTATGAAGACAGATCAATGATCCGACCACGTTTCCCATATGTACGATGCAAGTCAGGACGTAGTTAGAATTAGATGTCGGTAGGGGTAAATATATATATAACTCTAAATTTTTATTATTGTATTTTAAGGTTTATACTGTATAAGAATCATCAAAATATAACAGTATACTTATTACTAATTGCGTAAATATAACTATATGCAAGTATTGTAATCACAAAAGAACTCATATCACAATTTTAATACAAAAATAAATAGATAACCAAAATATCAAAATGTATTAGTAGCAAATAACTTTCTTATTTTTACAAAATTCGTACATATTATCTTTATAAAATTGTTCCCTACATATTTTCATATTCAAAAATCAGTTCACAAATTTTTCTTTGCATTTAGTTAAATATAAGTGATTATGTTAGGTGAAAAATAACAAACTAATAAAAAATTTAATAAAAAAGTAAATTTTATTATTTAAAACAATAACAATAACTTTTAAATGCAACAAAAAGTAAAAATCATTACATGAAATAATAACAAACAAATTTATTATTTATTTATGATTTATAGTAAATTAGTTATTTAATTAAGTATGAAAAAAATTATATAGTTAAAATCACAAAACGAAACAATAATATAATTTTGTAGTTTGAAACAGTTTCAATTAATAATGCTTACTTAATTATTATGGAGAAATACATGTGCCTATTTGTTGAATTTGGTTGACTTCTTTTCTTTCCAAAGGTGTGACTTTTCTTTTTATCCCCAAAAACTTTTTTTATTGCTTGTTCTATTTCCCCATATTGAAATTTGGTAAAATTAGGAATAAAAAAGAAAAAGTATTACTTGATGGATAATGGGCTTAAAAATGATTTAAAAATATTATAGTGGTATAATGAGATTATAGTTACATACTTCATATAATATGTAGAGTTGGCCAAAATAAATTGTACAATGTTAAAAATTAAAGTAAATTTGTAAAATTTTAAAATTTTGTAGAGACAAAATTAAAGTAAAATTTATTTTTGATCAAATTTCACACTTCCTATAACATAAGTTCTCAAGGACAGTGGGGCAGTTGCCCCCACTGCCCCCACTCCCTCCGCCCCTGATGCCAATATCTGCGATTTTCACCAAACTGATGCCGGATTTGGCTGAGGAAATCATTAAATGAAAGTCGAGAAAAATCATGAGAAGGCATAGTTAAATGAAAAAGACTTTGGTTTAGGAGTAAGTTTTAACTACTTAGGAGGTGTTTGGTTCACATTCGGGAATCGGAATCGAAATGGGAATCATAAACCCCACTATTAGTATGGGTTTATATCATTCTCACTTACTTGTTTGGTTTAACATAGGAATGAGTTTCATTATATTAATAAGTTACTCAACTTGAAACCCATGTCACAAGTGGGGAATGAAAGTATGTATTTTCTAACACTTTCATTCCCATAGAATGATTCCCATAGTGTTCAACCAAACACCATCTATGGGTATCATTAACTTTGATTCCCATTCCCCCTCTCATACCCATAAACCAAACACCTCCTCATTTTATAATGTGGAGTAGGTATGATAGTCGCTAATATGATTGAATGATAAATGAATTTCATAACTTTTTAATTATCCAACCATCAGTGCAGAATGAATAGAAAAAAATTTCCACTGATCTAGAACCTTTTGAAATGTGTTAGGACCGCAATTATCGGGTCCATGGGACAATAAATCACGACAATTGGAGTTTTACAGTAGTGGCTTACCTTTAGTTTCACCAGCCTATGCATCATCCGGGGAATCCTTTGGAATTTTCCTCAAATCATTACACTCGAATACCCTATATGGGCTACTACGAGTTTTTGCCACTTAATCAAATCGATCAAAAATGGAGATGGATGCTCAATTAAATAGAGATGAAATTCTGGATCTTGCCAACGTGAAAGTCGGTCAGCATTATGAACTTGTTGCGACTAAATAAGTTGAAATTAATTGAGAACTGTTATAATTTAGACAACAATGCTGAAGGTCAGGTGTTGATAGTCAAAAGGAAAAGTAAAAATCAAGTTAAATGGGTTAAAATCGGCTAAATATATTATAAGCCAGACTAGATTTAAAAATTACGTGTATTGCATGTATTTTGATAATTAACAGAATTTTTAAATTTATCTTAAATTAATACAAATTGTAGTCTAAGGTTAAGAATAAAATATATTTTGTTTAGAACTTTGGGGAACGAAATATTTATAACCCAAGCCTTAAGGGTTAAAATTGTACACTTTTTTTTTTTTTTTTACGTTTGGAACTTAAGATTTAATGGCCACGTACTTTGTACGTGACTTTTTCCGTTTGTAATTAATAAAATTTTTAAATTTGTTATAAATTGGTATAAATTAGAAAGTTAAGAATTAAATGTATTTTGCATGAAATTTTGAAGATCAAGATGGACCACAATCTAAATTTTAAGGGTTAAAATTGTATTTTTTTTCCTATAAATTTATCATATGAATTGATTTTGGCTTATGATTTTAAATTGTTCGATTAAGTAAATGATTTTTAATTTCTTAACAACGTGACAGACTATAGATTGGAAATTAATTATTATTCTTTATATATTTCAGGATTGAACAGGTTTAGGATTGGAGATATTCACATGCCAAGGTTTTCACAATAAAGCTCCAGACTTTCGATTTGTGCAAAGGTGAAATGTGATTTTAAGTATTGACTCAGATAAAAATACGGAAGAAGAAGGCCTCATAAAAGATGTTACTAAAGCCAAGTACATCATTGAACCACTTGGCTCCCTTTTTAAAGATTACAGTAGATATGCAGACACTCTTCTATTATAAGTCACTATGTATTGTTTTGGGAAATTCAAATAGGAGCAAAAGTTGACATACTTGACCTTGATTGGATTCTTATAGAGCAATATTGTAATATAGTGGAAGAGTCATTAGAAGTGATGTATAAGATACTACGGAGTCGATTGGAAATTATAATTGTTAAAGAAGAAACATTTAGTTTCATTCATGGATTTTTTTTTTGGTTTCTGAAGGAACTTCTTTAAGTCAATACAAGACACCAGAGAGCATTAAATCAGAGAATCTATTGTATCTTAATATCCTTTAATTACTTGAACTCATTATCAATAGGTAATAGATGAAACATGTACTGAATTCTTTGTCATGTCTACTATTGTTTTTCAAACCATTTTTATAATCTGCGTCTCTTTTCTAGCCTCTTGTTAGAAATACATTCTAACCTTTTATTATTTATTCTTTTTTTTTTTTTGTTACGATTTTTGGGTTTGAACATAGTTATATATTGATTTTTTATTATAGTACATTAGCATTTTTGGGTCACCAAGTCTCTGACCACAGATCAGGATCTTCTGGAATTTTGACTGATGAAACCTTTTAGGCCATTAAATCTCAAACCTCTAATCTCGACTGTATTATAATGAGTCTAACCTCACGAACATGTAAATCATTCATCCAATAGAGCCTTCAAAAACCTCAAAGGGCACTAGGCATGAGACTTATTGTAATTCTGTATTTTGGATTTATTTAATTTTTGTTCTTTTAATTTTCACAGTTTTATGTTTTTTTTGTAAATAGTCTTCAACTAATTTTTTTTTTTCATTCACGAACCCAAGTTTAAATAAAATACTTTTGTAGGTATCCATTACAGAGTCCCTCTAATTTTTAACATGTTTTAATTATGTCAATCTCATTTTCATCCAAAAGTAAAAAAGTCAATTCATTTGTGTAATAATTTCTTAAAAGGCAATTTTATTCGGGTCTTTTGATATCGGTTGTAAATATAAATTTTTAGTATCTGAGTCCTTAGGACTCCCTTGTTTTCGATATGTACCCTTACATTAAGTTGTAATGAAACTGTTTCATCTAAATATTACATTAAATAGTATATGACTATACTAGTTTTTCCTGCAAATTATATCTCTAACTTTTGCATGTATCATATAGGCTTTCCCTTGGCAAATATTATCCTCTATATAGACACCTTTTTGAGCTTGAGCCAGTGCATCTCATTTTAGTCTCCATTGACTTCTAAAGTAGTTCTTTAGGACACATTTAAATTCTTTGCATTTTTAGATGGTTTCAATAATTGGCATCTATAGACACAAGTTAGATCTTATGAACACTTGAGTCGAGAGACAAATAATGGTATAATTTTGAACTTCGAAGTCTGGGGGCAAAATCATCACTTTTGCAAAAGTTCATTCCTAGCCATAAGTTTTGTTTTTCTAGATATTCTAGGTTCATTTTATGCAGATTCCCTATATAATGTTTGGAGTTTTTTTTCGAGTATGCTAACCAATTTAAATCACTTTTCGAAAAAAGGCAAAATAGTTATTCTATCTCTAAGTATTGTTTTGGAGTTTTATAATTTTTATATTTCTTTTTATGCTTTTAAACATAATTGTGAGTTTTGGTAGCCTTTGAGATATGATAGAACTTGCCTTTTCTATGCCATAGTGCTTGAAAAAAGTATTAATTTAGGAAAGTTTGAAAGAATGTTGAGAAAAATTTCAAAGGAATCTACCTGCTTGATTTTACCCTCTTTTGTCACTAATCTTTGTCTTTCAGGAGGTGTTATTCTTGATTGGGATCGCTCACCAAAATTCAAGACCATTGATGGAAATAATTTCTAATTGAAGAAGTTGCAAAGAGAGAAAAATAGACATCCGAGGGGAGGACTTCATGCTCTGCAATCCCTCCAAGCCCAAGCTTCACAAGCTCAGGACAGATATGTATTCAACAGCCCAATCACACCACAAGAGTATGGCGAGTTATATGGATTGTGGACACAAAGCCTCATGTCTCTTCATCATCAACAATACATGATGGCTCAGCATATAAACTTTGACACGACTCAAAGACCTAGAGAACCTCAACCACCAACATGGCACTATGGATTTCTAAGGGAGATTGAAGAATAACAAGGAGAAGAAAAGGAGGAAGAAGAAAGTGAAAAAGAAAAAGGCAATGAAGATAATGATGATGAAGAGGATGACTGAAGCAGACTTCTAAAAACTTGAAAACTCTCCTACCTCTTAATTATCTCTTTTAATTTCATTTCATGTTGTCTTGCCTATTATGATAAGAACATTTCAATTCCGTTTAAGGAGTTGACTTTAGCAGTTTATTTGGTTCTTATGGTGTGTAGTACTTTATATTAGTTGTTTATTTAAGTAATTTATTTATTATTTAGTAGGTATTTCATGCTTTTAGTGTTGGTACTTGGTAGATGATGACTTTTAATACTTTTTAAAGATATTAATTAATTTGTGCAAGAATATAGTTATTTTGGTTAGTTTTTATTTATGTAGTGGTTAGTATCTAATCTATACTATATATAAAATAAGAGCCCTCATTTTGGCGTGATGTTATTTAATATTATTCCTATTTTTCCCTTCTTAATTGGGTAGTTTTAAAACTTTCCCCTTTTTTTCACTACATAATTAGTTTCTTCAAAATTTCTCACAAATTCTCTTAATAAAAAATTATTTTTTATAGTAAAAATATGTTTTTTTTATAAGAACACATAGAGTGTGCCACAGTCGCTAATTATATATTGTTCATTATGATTGTGTTTTATTTGGGAAGGATGGTTGGACTAGTTTGAATGGTTTTGAACATTGAGATGTCCTATATATCATATTTACAATCATGATTGGAGTAGTTGTTTTTAATTGAGAATGGTTATGTTTTTTATTCGTTTTTGTAAATATATTAGATGTTTTTTTAGTTGTGCAAAGGAATGACTTGTCAGAAAATTCTTGTGATTAAATGATGAGATTTTGCTAAGAAGTGAAAAATTAGTTCCTTACACTTAGAATTGTCATTCAGTTTTTGACCAAGCTGTTGTTTAGTTTAATCTCAAATAGATATTTTTAAAATTTTTCCAAGGCCAATCTCTAAATTTAGGGAAAATTTGTTTCACACAACTTTATTTTTCACAGCAAATACAACTTTAGCAAAATCCATTCCTTTTGAAACAAACTATTTTAAAAATAAGGTTGGAAATGACTTGGACTTATTCATCATTGCCTTAAAAAAATGCATTATTTGTAATCTTCTTTAAATTAGTTTAATTATTTAAGACATTTTTGGATGTGTTTTATTCCATCCCTTGACTTATTAGTGTTAATTAGTTGTGAGTTGTAATTAGTGGGCACTGGATGAATCAAGGCAATTTTACTCTTCATCACGTACTTCATGAAGCAAACTCTGCGGCAGATTGCTTTTCTCCATTAGGATCTAGTTCATTTACTTCTCATTCTTTCACTTCATCTTATTATGCTAATTCACTTGTGAGGATCCTTTCATTTAGATAAATGGGACCTCCCCTTGGTGAGATGGAAGTCTGTATGATATTTTCTTTTTTGCTTCTTGTAATTTTTTTTCATTGACGATTGAGCATAAATAAAAGGGTTAATAACATTTTACCCCCTGAACTAGGTAAGTAATAACACTTTGCCCCTCTGAACTAAAAAAACTACACTTTACCCCCCAATCACACGATTCATCCTTTAAAAATTTTATAATATCATGTTAAATGACTTAAATACCCTTAGCACTATATTTGGATTTTTTGTATTTAAATTTTGATAATGATGTAATAATTATTTAAAAATAATAAAAAATAAATTATATAATATTTTAATATAATCCATATCAATATACTCTTATCAATCAAATGTTTAAATTTTGTTACTTCATTTTATAAGATACAGAATTTGGATGTTTAATTATAATGGTAGATGTCTAAGAAATTTTTCTCATTATAAGAAATTGAAAATTACTTATTTAAAGATAGTGTGTGACAAAATGTCTTTTTTTTTTATAAAATTTGTGATTTTTTTTTTTTGATGTCTCTTAGTATTTTACAATTTTAATATTTGAATGAACCTGTGCAAATTGTAATGTCAAATATAATATAATTTGACATTTTATCACATTTTCACTCCCTAATTATTTTGTTATTATAATAATAATTTTTATTATAATATTATTTTTTTATTATATTTTATTTTTTCCTAACTCTTTTAGACGTATTGACCATTAAAATTAAATACATGAAAAATCAAAATACAATACTAAGGGTATTTCAGTCATTTAACTTGATATTATAAAATTTTTAAAGGATGAATCATGTGATTGGGGGTAAAGTATAATTTTTTTAGTTAAAGGTGGCAATAGTGTAATTACCTACCTAGTTTAGGGAGGCAACGTGTTATTAACCCTAAATAAAATGGGTTTGGCCCTCCAGCCACATTGGTGGCTTTTGGCAAAAAAAAAAAGAGTTATATTATTAAAAAAATGAAAAGAAATTTTCTTGCTGAACCAAAATTTTCAAAAAAAAAATTATTTAAGGAAGTCGAAAAAAATATTGGTCGAATGACTATAAAGCGGTCAAGTTCGAACCCGTTCTCTTCTTTGTAGGGATTTTCTCTCTCTGCCTCTCTCAAGTAAGTTTTCCCTCCTCTTTGTAGGGGTTCAAACTTAAAAAATATTTCGAAACTTTTCAAATTCCCCAACTTTCATATCACCTTTCTTTCTAATTAATGGCAGATCTTGCCTTCCATGTTAGTATATACGATGATTTGAGCCTCCAACTACCTTTTGAGAGCTAATGACATTGCATTTAAAAATAACCTTCGTGGTAGGATAGAAAGGATAAAGGACGACAAAACATTATTGTGTTATAGGTGATTTTCTACACGAGACACACTAAGGAGGTATTTGGTTCGTATTCGAGAATCGGAATCGAAATCAGAATGAGAATTATAAACTTCACTATCGGTATGAGTTTATGTCATTCTCTACTACTTGTTTGGTTTAAATAAAAAATGAGTTTAATTATATTGATAAGTTCATAAATTTGAAACTTATATTACAAGTTAGAAATGAAAGTGGATATTTTCTAACACTTTCATTCCTATAATAATTAACCAAACAACATTTATGAGTATCATTAATCTTGATTTCTATTCATTCCCTTCATACCCATAAACCAAGCACCTCCTAAATGTCAAAAAAAAAAAAAATAAATAAAAATAAAACTTCTTCTACGCAACAAGTGGGGGACAAAATCTTTGATTGCGGAATTTAAAAAAGATTGTGTAAGACCCTGAGCCCTGGGCTAGCCCAATAACTTTTTGAGTAGAAACAACGGGTTCAAAATGCTTAAGCCAAGTTATAAGTAGCCCACGACCCAAGCATGTTATAAACAATACAATATCCCCTCCCACTTTCGATGTGGGACGGGGCGTCACAATCACCCCTCCTTAAGAAATTGCGTCCTCGCAAAACTCAAGTTGGGGCCCAATAACACATCACATGCAATGCATAGCACAATCCAATATCACTGACCCAGTCTCACCCGGTGCAGAGACCACACGAGCTTCGCTCTGATACCAACTGTAATACCCCAGCCCTGGGATGGCCCAACAACTTTTGAGTGGAAGCAACGGGCTCAAAATGCTTAAGCCAAGTTGTAAGTAGCCCACAACCTAAGGTGTTATAAATAATACAATATCCCCTCCCACTTTCGATGTGGGACGGGGCGTCACAATCACCCCTCCTTAAGGCTTTGCGTCCTCACAAAATCCAAGTTGGGGCCCAATAACATATCACATACAATGCATAGTATAGTCCAATACCACTGGCCAAATCTCATCCCGTGCAGAGACCACACGAGATTCGCTCTAATACCAACTGTAACACCCCGGGCCTTGGTAATACCGGCCCAACAACTTTTTGAGCCGAATCTGATACTAACTGTAACACCCCGGGCCCTGGGCCCAACAACAACTTTTTGAGCGGAAACAACGGGCTCAAAATGCTTGAGCCAAGTTGTAAGTAACCAATGACCCAAGGTGTTATAAATAATACAATATCCCCTCCCACTTTTGATGTGGGACGGGGCGTCACAATCACCCCTTTCGATGTGGGACGGGGTGTCACAATCACCCTTCCTTAAGGCTTTGCGTCCTAGTAAAGCTCAAGTTGGGGCCCAATAACATATCACATACAATGCATAACATAGCTCAATACCATTGGCCCAATTTCACCCCATGCAGAGACCACACGAGATTCGCTCTGATACCAACTGTAACACCTCGGGCCCTAAGCTGGCCCAAAAACTTTTGAGCCGAAACAACGGGCTCAAAATTCTTAAGCCAAGTTGTAAGTAGTGTATGACCCACGGTGTTATAAACAATACAATATCCCCTCCTACTTCCGATGTGGGATAGGAAAGCATCACAGATTGTCTCTGATTTATTGCCAGATATCCAGGACTTCCTTTATCTTTCTTATGTTTTATTCTTTATTTTCTTATCCTTCCTTATCTTTGTTGTCCTTAGCTTTGTCTGCTAACTGTTTGATGTATGTTCTAATTTCTTCTGTATGTAAAATTTTTTTCTACTGGTCTCTTTTCTCTATCCTACCTATACCGCTGTGATAAACTTTGCATATTTTCTTTTCTTCAATAATGACTTAGATTTTTCCTATAAATCTACTATAATTTAGTTTTTGGAATTATAGGAGAATCTCGATGACATGGCTGATGACTTATCTGAAGTGTTGGAAAAATTTAACCTGTCTAGTAAAGAGCAGGAAATGTTAAGCCTTGAAGTAGGTGATAATGAGATGAACTTCAACCCTTTTAGACGAAGCTTGATAGGAAAAACAATGGGTGATAGTGTGGTTAACTTTGTTGGCATTAAAAACTTCACTAATTTAAGGTGGGGATATCCGAGAAATATGGATATAGGTTTTTGTGCTAGGAGCCAATCTATTCCAGTTTACTTTTGAAAATAGGAAAGACCTAGAAAGAATTCTTAAAAGAAATGCTTGGATCTTTGATAACCAACTCCTGGTAGTTAAAGAGTGGTGTCCTGAGATTAAGAGCCAGAGAGACCTATTCAATAAGGTTGCTTTTTGGATTTAGCTGTGGAACTTGCCTATTCATTGGTTAACTAAGACCATTGGCATGTAATTTGGGTGTGATAGGTAAAGCTATAGAAGTGGTTATACCTGTGATGTGACTAGAGGAAAAGAAGGAAGGCATGTAAAGGTCTTAGTAGAGTTAGATATTTCCCAACCTCTAATGAGAGGGACCCGAGTCAACTTGGAAGGGTTATCTAAATGGTTATACCTTCAGGTATGTATATGCCCTGATTTCTGCTATAAGCGTTGAATTATAGGGCACAATGAAAAAACTTGCCATCAACGTATTCCAAAATAGAAGAAGGTCCTAATCCTTAGCTTGGTGTATAAGTAGATATGGTTGCAAGTAGGGGTGTTCAAACCCAACCTAACCCAAATGAAATTAAGACTCAATGGGTTGGGTTATTAGGTTTTGGGTTATTTGGGTTGGATTACTCGAGTTTGGCTGGGTTGGGTTGAGTTTTATTTTTTAAAACCCAACCCAACCAGATAACTCAATAAAGTTTAATTATATATTTTTTAATTGTCATTTTTGTTCGGATTATTTCATCTAATTTATATTTTTTCCTTTTCATTCTTGAATAGCATCTAATTTATCATATTGTATATTTTTTCCTTTTAATTATTGACCTAATCATTTTATTTTTAACTAAACATATATTTTTTATGGATAATCTTGCAATCTTAATTTTTTTAAATTTTTTTTATTAATTTGATTTTTAGACCGAATAACCCGAAAACCTGAGTAATCCACCCGACTAATACTTGGATTGGGTTTATTTGAGTTGCTATATTAGTTGAGTTGGGTTGGGTTTTATTTTTTTGACCAAAAAACCCAAAAACTCAGTTGGCTAATCTGAAAAATCAACCCATGAACACCTCTCTTTGCTCGATTAGATTCTTTTCCTCGGATGTAATCACCAACTTTTTGCAACAGTTCTCCAATTGTTTTAGGTACAGAGAAAGCAAGATTTGCATTAAACATGCCTGGTCGAATACCACTCATAAAGGCAGCAATAAGCACAGTTTCATCGGCATTGCGGATGTGTATGACTTTATCATTGAAGTGGCCAATATACTACTTTAGAGTCTTATCCTGTCGTTGCCGAACACTCAACAAGTGTGATGCCTCTCTCTGTATTGATTTTCGACTTATAAAATGGCACAAGAATTTTTTTGCAAGATCAGTAAAAAAGTCTACTGATTTGGGAGGCAATTCTTTAAACCATTTTTGAGGTGACTCTCTCAACGTGGTTGCAAATAATTTGCAAGTTATGGCATCAAAATATCCGAAGAGTCTGGAAACAGAGGAAACATGAGCAATATGATCAGTAGGATCAGTAGTGCCTTTATAAGTGTCCTAAATAAAATAAGGCTGTTTGAAATGAATTGGTATCTGTTCATTGATCCTGTATGGCTAGAACAAAGGGATCTTTGTCAACAACAAGTAACTAAGGGTTGGAATGGTCTTTTTCCCTATGAGTTCTTGCACTCGTTGATCTAACTTAACCATCAGATCATTATCATTATTAGCATCAACAGCTAAGCCCCTCTATCTTTTTAGGATTAGGACTTATTTGATCAAAAATAGATCCCTCTCGTCTAGGTACAGGAGACAATGTTGTTTGAAGATGATGAGAACTACTTGTTGTGTCTTCACTAGTTGTCCGTTGTCTTTGTTGATTTTCAACAAAATTTTTATAACCTGAAAATTATTGGCAAGTATTTGAACATTTCTTCTTTTTGAGGGGTGTTCATTTGAGAAAGTTTTGCAACTTCTGGGATTAAAGGTGTGGAAGATGTAGGTCCTACTTCTTTTGTTGTATTCCTATTTCAATTTTTCTTGAACGTTTTGCCATCACATTTTCAAATACATACAAATTGGCTTTCTTGTATCAGAATTTTCATAGACGGCGCTAACTAACGATACAAAAATTAATCTAGATTGAAAGAATGAATTTAAGATAAAGAAAGAGATAAGATAATTTAAAGATAGATAAAGGATTAATAATATAAGGGGAAGACGATGTATTTTATTTTGATATATATTTGACTGTTGTTAGGTATGGCTCCCTTTACAAATGCGAGTGAGTGCCTAGTTTATAGAGACTAGGGAACAGTAGGACCCATAATAATGGATTCTGTTAGATTATTATATATCCAACCTACCGATCTACGGATCTATTGATGTACCGAATTACTTATGCCGAATTTCATGTACCGAATTATGAGTCGAATTGCTCAATAATTGTGCTAAGCTACTTTTGGACGAGCTGAGCTAAACAGTAATCGATTCATTCTAAATAAATATTTTCATATTATGGATGTCGATAGATAGTGCTACGTGTCTCTTGTCCGATCCGAATGACTTTGGATATCGATTCAATTATCATCAAGGGTTCTTTACTTCAGATTATTCCACAAATGCGAATTATTTATCCGATGACAGGAACGAATATTCTTTTGCAATATTAGCCCAAACAGCGATCTTCCTCCGTCGACTCCTATTCCTATAGACTCATTTTTTATCTCTAATTTTCCGGCCACCTCCATTCTTTCAAAGCAACTAGTGTGAAGGGTTCAACAAATGAGCCACTCAAAATAATCAGCAGGAGGGTGAGAAATCAACTAGGGGGCTAAACAATCAGTATTCTTTTCAGAGCAAAGGAATTGTAGTACATACCGATAGAAGCCTCGACCCAAAAGCCATTGAAATAAGTTGTCTGGGAGGAAAACCAGTTGAGCATCTAGGGGAAGGGGACTCAGGAATGGGAAATAGATTAGGAAAATGAATCCAAGCAATTGGTTCAAGTTGGGGAAGGTTAAATGAAAGAATATGGGGAATGGTAGTAGAGCATAAACCCCAGAAAGAAAATAACTAGAAATGAGGTTGAAAAGAGCTTTTTGGAATGAGATGTTAGTATCCAAGAAGGAGAAAATGACTGGAGATTTAGGACTGTAATAAAAAATGATAGAGCCACATTCTTTAAAAAAAAAAAAAAAAAAACGAGGGGATTGAGGACAGACTGAAAACTAAGAGAACAAACAGAAAAGATTAGTTAGGAAGACTACTGAGAGAAAGCTCTGGTTGAGATGGATGGTAATATAATGAATATTGGAAGGCACAAGAAAGGTAGGTTTAGACTGAGTGATGAGAAAGAAGAACCTTTGGTAAATATGTTGACAATAGCCAAAAAGAGTAAGCAAGTGAAACTGAGACAAGGGGATACATGTGAAGGAGTCATGCCTTGATGGGGCTCGCAAGTGTCAATGAGAGTTTTAGTGTGGAATTGTTGAGGTGTGGAGAGATTATTGACAAATTCCCCAACTTAAGGAAGCTGTAAGACTCCACTTTCCAACTATAGTTTTGCTGAATGAAACAAAAAATAAAAAGTGCGAAGAAAAAATGAATAAGGTTAAGTAGAAAATTAAGTTTGATGAGCTGTTTGTGATAGACCTTATGCGTACCGCTTGGAGTATGGCTATTCTCTGGAAGAAGGATATTCAAGTTGAAAAGATTTTGTTCACTAACTTTACCCTGGAAATTCTCATCAATGATAAGGAGTGTAATAATAATCGGTGGAATATCTTCGTTTATGCTCATGAGAAAAAATCAGTGGAATATTCTAGCTAAAGGAAGAAGACATGGGGAAAGTACTAGATCATCAATAGAGACTCTAATGACATTACTTCTAATGAGGAAAAGTTGAGGGAAGGGGGGAAGGAAAAGGGAAGACTGGTCGTTGAAAGACTTCAAAGGTTTTATTCATGACAAAAACATTAGTGGATTTTGGTTTTGAAGGCAATCCTTGGACTTGGAGCAACAGTATGGAAGATGGCAGAGTTGTTAGGGAAAGTCTGGATAGGATCCTTTGTTGCGCAGAATGGAGAAAACTATTTGTCAAATGTAACAGAGATAAATGTTCTCGCATTGAATCTGAAGCATCTGATCATTGTATGCAATAATTGGATACTAAACCAGTCAAAAGGAGACTAAGGAGAAGATTCATCTTTGATAGGAAGTGACTACAAGATAAAGGTATAGATGAGGTAATCTGGAAAGCTTGGAGGGAGAATTGTGTTGGTTCCAGGTTCTTTAGAGTTCATAGAAAGATTTAAAGTTGCAGAAAGAGCCTGTTGAATTGGAATAGAACACTGAATACAAATGCTAGGAAGGAATTTAGGAGATTGAAGGAGAGAGATTAGAGACTCCAATGATGATAATAGGAAGATTGTTCTTACTGGTCTGAAGGAGGAGTTGATTAGGGCCTACCTAGAAGGACTAGCGTATCAGAAGAAGAAAGAATAATATTTCTAGACTTCAAAGAGATGACGGGTGCTAGTATGTCACTGATGAGGAGATTCAAAAGGAGATCATTGAGTATTTTTTGAGGCCAAAATCTTCATGACTTCTCAGCCTGGGATTTTGATGAGATACTCCTGGGAATTCTAAAACTCTTACACCTCACATCAATAGGAAACTAACTAAACCAATGACTGAAATAGATATTAAAAATGCTATTTTTTCCATGAATCCCCATAAGTCCACTAGACCTGAAAGAATGTCCCCTATAATTTTTCAAATTTTGAAATGTATCAAAGGGGATGTTAAAAAAGCAGTAAAAAGCTTCTTCCATTCTAGAAATTTACTAAAAGCTACCAATAAAACTTTGATCTCTCTCATCCTTAAAGTTGATTCTCCTTCTAGTCTAGCACAATTTAGGCCTACAAGTCTTTGCAATGTTCTGTATAAAATTGTGTAAAAAATCCTTGTTAATAGATGGAAATCTTTCCTCTATATCTGTATCAGAATTAACCAATCTGCTTTTATACTTGGAAGACAAATTCTTGATAATGTCCTTATTGCTCATGAGTACATTTATTGTCTTGGTAACATGAAAGACGTGGTAAGGAAGGCTATATGCAATTAAAATTAGATATGTCTAAATCTTATGATAGGGCTGTCTCTTATGTTTCTTGAATAGTGTTATGGACAGAATGGGTTTTTTACAAACTTAGATTGCTTGAATCAACTGTTGTATGAGCTCTGTGACCTTTGCTATCAATGCAAATGGTAAAAAATGTGGATTCATTAAACCAACAAGGGGAATAAGGCAAGGGGATCCTATTTCCCTCTATTTATTCCTCTTATGTGTTGAAGGTTTTTCAAGTCTGTTGAGGCAAGCTTCTGATAGGAAAGATATTTCAGGAATGAAAATTTCGTGAAATGGCCAGTCCATTTCTCACCTTTTCTTTACAGATGATTCACTCACATTCTTAAGGCAATGAAAAGGAAGCAGAAACTATTATGAATATTTTGAGGAAGTATGGGAAGGCTTTAGGGCACCTTGTCAATTTAAAGAAATATCAAGTTTTTTTGTAAAAACACTAGGCAGGAAGAGATCTATAAAAGTAGTGGTGAAAGTTGTATATATATACATATAAGCACATTACACAAAGCAAATATTTGGTGTTGCCCATGGTTATTGGTAGAACAAAATTTCAGATCTTTGACTACATTAAGCAAAAAGTAATAGCAAAGTTACAGAACTAGAAAGGAAAACTTATGAATCAAGTTAGGAAGGATGTAATGTTGAAGTCAGTGGTATCGGCATGCCCAGCTATGCAATTTCTTGCTTTAAGCTCCCTTAGAAGTTATGTAAAAAGATTAGTTCCAAGATGGTAGCATTCTAGTGGGGTAATGATAATCAAGACAGAAAATCTCATTGGCTAAGTTGGGAAAAATTATTTGATGTGAAGGGTAAAGAGGGCTTGGGATTTAGAGACCTTCATTGATTCAACAAGGCCCTACTAGCCAAAAAAATACGGAGATTGTTGACAAGACCGAATTTGTTGGTGAGCAAGAATTTAAAAGCAAAGTATGTCCCAGACGTTCCTATCTGGCAAGCCTAATAAATGCCAAAATAATGCTTCTTGTGTTCGGAAAGGACTACTGAGTGCAAAGGAGCTGCCGGAGGAAGGTGTTAGGAAAAGAGTAGGGGATGGAAAAACTGTGAAGATATGGAGTGATAGATGGCTGTGGAACCAGTAGGTTGGAAGAATAAAATCTACCATGCCAACTAACTGCAGTATTTTTGCTATTGATCAACTGATATCAAGTGATGCCTGGAATGAGACCTTGCTAAGACAACTCTTTTGTGATGAGGAAGTCTCCACCATTCTGAAAATGCCCATAAACAGTTCTGAAAACCATGACAGACTGGTTTGGGAGCAGTCTGGTGATGGAGTGTACTTAGTAAAAACAAGTTATGCTCATGCAAAGAAGATGAGTTGCAACAAAAGAAGGGATGGGAAAAGCAATGGAGAGACCAGTAGGAATCTTGAGGCTTCTAGCTCATGGAAGTTTTTGTGGGGATTAAATCTCAAACAAAAATTAGAGTATTTGATATTGAGNCCAGTGTTTGCATAATATTCTACTTGTGGAAAAAGTGTTAATGAAGAGAGGTTCTCCTATAGATCCCATCTGTGCGTGTTGTGGTGAGGAAGTGGAAACATTAGAACATATGCTCTTTTTTGACCTCATACAGCAAGAATATGGAGACTCTCTCCCATCCGGAGATAGGACATTGAATATCATAGAAGCAACTTCTGGAATTGGTAGAGTGAGATCAAAGGGGCAACTGAGAGTGCAGGAGGATATAAGCATATACATCTCACTGTCAACATACTAGCAGATTTGGAGGGTAAGGAATAAGTGGTGCTTCAAAGGGGAAAAAAAAAAAGAGAAGGAAATTCAAAGTATGGATAAGACAGTAAATGAACAGCTAGAGTATGAATTTGCAATGGAAATGGAAAAGCAGCAACTAAATACTCCAAGAAGCAACAATGGTTCTATGACTCAATGGCTGCCTCCACCTCAAGGTATTTTAAGAATCAATACAGATGCAACAGTTGATCAAGGAGTCAAGCAAAAGGTAAGGAAAAGTGAAGTGGTAAGGAACTGGAAGGGTGAAATTGTTGCTTCATGGGCAACTACAAGTACCTTCAGTGGACAAGTGGCTGTAGAGGATGCTTTAACAGTAACACTAGCTCTAAAGAAGGCTAAAGAGGAAGGTTGGACCAAGCTAGAAATCCAAGAAGACTGCAAGAGTATTCTTGACAAAATCAATAGCAGCACTATTGATGACTTGCACTTAATTGGTGTTCTTGAAGATATAAGGAAATTAGCCTGTGAATTTTATTAAGTTTCCTTTTCTTTCATGCAAAGAAAATGCAAATATATCAGTGATCAATTAGCAAAATTTGCTGTTTGTCTTAGCAAGGATGTTTGTTGGAAAACTAGTTTTCCAATCTGGATGCAATCAGTAGTCAAAATTCACCTAAGGCAGTAGCCTTTGTATATTTTCCTCTTCATTTTTTTCAATGATAATAGTGATTTCATGGAAACCATCAGGAAGTGATCAAATTTGACTACTAAATGATTAGCCCCACTTATGATTTGTTTCTGGTGAATAAAAATGGCAAAAGCCATTAACATTTAATCCCCATGATAATACCAATGTCCCTTAAATTGTGGAGAAAAAAAGAGTGCCATCACAGTACTTCCTTGTTTATACCATATTACATGATATGAGGGGTAGTTGCCAAAGTGGAAAAGCCTGCATTTGGAAAAGTTTCAAAGTGGCTCTATGTAAGGAACAAAATGCAACCAATTGAGGGGAGGCCAATCGAGGGAGGCAAAAAAAAAAAAAAAAAAAATGAAAGGTAGAGAAAATACAGAAAGGCATTAGGATAGTGGCAATTTGAGGTAATCATCTTGCCATAGAAAATAATCATACAAGAGAAAAAGCAAGGTGAGATACAATGAAGAAAAAGAAGATATGGTGAACTAACGAGAATTATACCAGTGGAATTCCAAAACATACAAAAACGGTGAGGCATTAGTATTGTCAATTGAGTTTTGTGAAAGTCTAGTTTCGAAAAATCCGAATTCGCCTCACAAATTTATTTGTCCTTCTGACCTTAATCGGGTCGGATCAAGATCACAAAAGTTCACGTCATACTTGAGTCACTAAATTATTCGGGTTTTGAGATTTAATTGAACTGATCCAAACTCACATTATCCAATAAAATTTTTTATACTTCTATTTGTTAAAATTTTGTTTTTTCACACCAAATCAACATAATATGAAGTAGTATGTATTACTTATCTTAATAAATAATTATTAACTATAATATTACGCCACAACATTACAACTAACTTAACTAATGGGGTTGCGTTATACGTTTTAATTATCTAAACTTAGTTAAATTAATAGAATATTAGAATTATTAACTATTATCCACATAAATCTAGTAGTATATATATAGTTATTTGGACTGAGTTTTAATCTGACCGAGTCTAGTAAAGCCTAAGCACGAATCATAATTTAATCGGGGCATATTTAGACTAAGCTCAACCAAACTCACTTTATAATATAAGGCTCAACCCATTATTTAAAGCTCAGCCCAAACTTATCCTCTCAAATTATTAAACCACTAAATTGAATTATTAAACCACTAAATTGAATCAATTGGACTTAGTACCCTACAATTGATTCTAATGCCTTATTTTGACAAATTTGCCTTTCAAGGCATTAGATTATGTTTCAAATTATAATGGCACTAAATTAAACGAATCAGTCTTAATGGCTTAAAATTGATCCTAGTGCATTATTTTGTCAAATTTACCTTGCGAAACATTAAATTAAATTTTGCTTCTCAAAATTATTTAAGGCACTAAATTAAATCAATTGACCTTAGTGCTCTACAATTGATTCTATTGCCTTATTTTGTCAAATTTTCCTTTTAAGGCAATAAATTAACTTAATTAATTTTAATTCTAAAATTAACGTTAAAGATAATAAATCAAATTTGGCTTTTATGCCCTAAATTTACCTTTCAAGGTACCAAATTAAATTAATCGTCTTTAGTGACTTAGGCCTAACAGTACATTTTAAGATAATAAATCAAACAAATTGGCCTTAATGTCCAAAACTACCGTTTAAAGTAATAAATCAAATCAATTATCTTTGACCTTCATACCCACGTTGCCGTTTACAGTTATTAACAAACCATGAATTAAATTAGGATATTTATATCCAAGGCCCTGCAAATTACAATATAATAATTAGGCCAATCTTTGATCTCATCTAAATTATTTTTTCCTCTAATGGCCAAACTCAATTTAAATATTAATTGCATCCAAAGGCCAAAATGAATTAAAATTTAAAAATTGTAGTTCACCTAGAACTATTTGTGGCTTGATTCCAATTTGGATACATACAAAACTCTTCCAAAGGGTTCAACTGCAAGAACTACAAAAATATTTTATTCTATAGAGTTTTTTCATCAACTAAAATTTCACTAAATATAAAAATGGGTTAAATTCAAATAACCCATCAAAAATTCAAAACATGATAAAATTTAGTTGTTTCTCATTAACGATCAAAATAAAAACCCTAAAAACCAGTGAATTTTAATTTAGATGAACTACGTGAGATTTGATCCTGAAAATGGGTATGTAAGCAAGCTGAGTATATTACCTAAGTGCAATCCCAAAAATAAATACTTTTTATATTCTCCCTATTCTTGTTTATTTAATCGAAAGTTCAATTAATTAATTTATAGTTAGAATCAAAAGATGTTTCTCTTAAATTAGGGAATATAATTAAAAGATTTAATATCTTGAATGGGCCCAACTCACATAAATAAGAACTCAACGAACAAATCGAAAGAGTTAGGCGAGAGTTTAATGTGCAAAATATTAAATTTGTGCCTAACATTTCTATAGTATTAATCCTTTTTATTTAAATGTTTTATGTTTTTAAATTCTTGGTTTAAGATCTTCTATTTCTTTTTTATTATTTTATGTATTAAATATTCATAGGTCCCAATTCATCTATACTTTCCGTATTTGCCTAAATGGACTAATAGTTGGACAATTACCAATAGATTTTAGTGTTAGGTTTGGAAAATGCCACAATATTTAATCTAATTGAGTCAATTAGGGTGACAAACGGGAGTAAGTCCAAATTATAAACTATTTTGGTTTTTGGGTTGGGTTCTAGTGAGCCTTCGGTTAGGAATCATACTCAATTGGTCAATTCTATATTTCCATGTTGAATTAAAGTCTTGTTATCCAAACTTAAGTTGTAAGAGGGATCTGTACTTCGATTTGGATAATTTGATAGACTTATTATTGCGAGGGATTAATTTGCAATTAGGGGTGGGAAATAGTCTCCAATTATAGTTAGTTTAGTTATCGGGAAAATAAGGGGATTAGTCAATTTCAAACCACTCTTTGAGTTAGTTTTGCTGTCATTTATCTAAAGAAATCAAACCTTTTAAAGCTCATTCCTCCAAAGAATAAATTAGTCTAAAAAGTGGTAGTTGAAAAATCTTTTTAGCAACGGAAATAGCAACGGATTTTTCAGAAAAATCCGTTAAGCTAATGAGATTAGCTACAGAGTTAGCAACGGAAAAAATCTATTGTTAAATACCTCGCCGCTAATAGGTTACAACGGAGTTAGCAATGAAATTTACAGTTATAATTTAGCAACAGAATTTTCCGTTACTAAATTAGCAATGGCGAATTCCGTTGCTAATTCAGCAACGGGTAATTCCGTTGCTAATTGCCAATTAGCAACGAGAAACTCCGTTGCTAATTACCAACTGAAAGTAATCCATTTTAAATTGGCAACGGAAAATCGGTTGCAAATCTCATATATAAATCGCCCTAAAAATTTAAAAATCCAAAATTTGCCAACAACCAAATTGTCATTTAAAACCAACAAATACCAATCAAAACCACAACCAAATTATCATTTCAAATTATCATGTCCCAATCAAACAACAATGTCAATAATTAATTCAATTACGAATTAAACGTATCATAATTCAACAAACATATATCTAAAAAAGAACAAAACATGACTAAAGTTTAAAATCTAGAATTGAGAGTCACTCATCATCCTCATCATTCTCACTACTTTCATTGTCATCTTCAGATGCACCATTCTCACCCTATTCGTTATTATTGTAATGTGAAGTACCAAATTCGGGTGGTGGACCAAATGATGGCAAGCCAGAGCCTGAAGCTAAGCCAAACTGAGCGTGTGCAGGATTGGACTATGATGAAACCATTATTCTCTCAATTGTATCTAGTCTAGCCTTGATTTGTTCATTTTCAATTAATTTTCGCTACAAATCTTTCTGAAGCTGCTCAGTTGTTTTCTTGAGGGTCTCGTTTACGTACAACTGGTCCTCCTATTTTCTCTCCCAATTGACCCCTGATGTGGAACTGGAGCTGCTTCTGACCAAGTTAGATTTCCCTGGTAGTCCATAAACTCATCATTTTTTCGGCCCACCAACTTCTTTTATCCATTCATCCATTTCAGAGAGCAGTATGATGTCTCTCTCTCAACTTGTGAATTATTATAAGCAGATAGTATAGCATTCCACTTTGCAATCACTTTGTAAATTTGTCCTGTCAATCGCATAATAGTTATATTCATTCTAGGAGTAATTATATTTTTAAAATTTTAAGATTTTAATTAGTTAGATATCAACATTGTAAAAGCATTCCAAGGAAGTCATATTCTCAAATTACATAAAAGGGAAGTCATATTCCAAGATTATATCAACAATTAGTTAAACCACGAATTTACATTAAAACATGTATATGTAATTATATCTCTTATACCACTCAAGAATATGTTCTATTTTAATATGTAACTTACATGAAAATCGTGTGGACGTTCATCTACCCATCGTATATTGTCATCAATCGTCTTTGTATGCGTACGTAGAAAAGTTCGAGCTACACCAGGGTCTTCACCAAGATCTTTTGCCTATCATTAAAACAAGTAATATATGAGACATATGAAACAAAATTCAATTAAAGGTAAA
This sequence comes from Cinchona pubescens, assembly GCA_025175665.1. NCBI lineage: Eukaryota > Viridiplantae > Streptophyta > Magnoliopsida > Gentianales > Rubiaceae > Cinchona > Cinchona pubescens. The sequence goes on from JANKKI010000283.1 coordinate 911,949, forward strand.
ATATTAACATGAGAAATACAACTACTATTTTATCACAATGGGTCAAATAAGTGATGCTTCCACCAAATAGTGAATTGGTTTTCCTTGACCATTGCAATCAGATTCACGGTTCTTTTGATTTGTTAAACATGTTCTTATAATCCTTGTCATCCCACTGCTTCTCTAAGTCAAGCCAATGAGACTCTCCAATCCAATGAGGCTTCTTCTTTTTCTTTCTAACTTTTGCCATCAAATTCTTAAACTGTTCAGAACCACGATGCTCAAACACCGTGCGAATTTCATGTTTCTTCTCCAGAACTCAACAATAAGTGTTCTAATTTGTAGCACCAAAAAAATAGTATGACACAGCATATTTAGGTAAAAGAAAGTGTATAATACTTGAAAATATATAATAACTTTAAGAATTTATAACTCATCCCAAACTCTCTAAACCATAAGTCTCTTACTTCTCGTGGCACCTTTTTCCATGAACGATGAGCACTATTATAACGAGATTTAATGATGGAACTAATTTTCCTGGCACACTCCTTCTATTTGTCAAACTTATTAATTAAAAATGCTATGATTATTCAAACTACACGTAAATATAAAACACAATAAAATAATAAAATAAAGTGAAACTAAAATTTATATCCGTAGTAAATAAGTAATATCATAAGGAAGTTGTAAGTTCGTTACTCTTTTCCCCTTGGAACTATAAATGTCTTAGAAATGGAGCTCCCAATTGGAGTACCACATTGAGAACCATTTGTAGAAGAAGTTGATGATCCTGATGGTTATGAAGAAGGTGACATAATTTGTTGGTATCAGGTAGTATTAGTGAAGGGTTGGAAAAAATAGTTATTCGGTACTTGTTGAGCACCATGAGTAGGCATAAATGACATAGATGGACGGATGTCAGTGATAAGATATGGTGGCTGGGATATAAGTGGTGGCATGGATATACGTGAGGGAATGGATATAGGTGGGGGAATAGATATAGACGGTGGCATGGATATAGGTGGTGGAACAGATGTAGGTGGTGGAACAGATGTAGGTGGTGGCATGGATATAGGCGATGGAATGGATATAGGTGGTGACACCCCCACCTACATAGATATAGATGATGGAATGGATATTGGTAGTGGTATTGTGGTGTTTACAGGAGGCATGAATGATAGAGTAGGGGTCATCTTCTTCTTGCTTGTCCCAACTGTGCTTTTTTTTTTTTTTCCCTTTTATCAACCATCTACAAAAGTATAAAACAATAAGGTACAGTAATAAAAGCAATTCATGTTAAAATTAAAAAAAAAAAAAGATAAGAAATGGAAGTGTACTCTGTTTTAGTACACTTCTACTATATTAGTTATTAACCCACAGGCAAGGCGTGGGGATGCCTATATATATATCATTAGTTAACTGAGTGCATTAACCAATTAATGAGAATAGGTTCACTAACTGAGTGCATGTCCTACTAAAGAGGCTCGAGAAAAGATAAATTTACAATAATCTCATAAATCAAAACTACAAACCACCAAAGATCAAGTTTAAAAGACTTGTATGGAAATATTTATGCAAAATACCCCACTCAATCACCAAGTAGCAATTCTGCATAAGCTAGCCCACCTTTATTCTAAGTTCCATTACAAAATAAATAGCATTTGCAATAACATCAACATTCTATACCAGCATGAGTTATTAACATTACAAAGAATTTCATTTACATACTTTAACATACTCTAAACTTTTATATGCATCTAAACTCAAGATTTCACAGAAAGCAAAAGAACAACTCAAATCCATTAAAACTCCTTATTCTAGTTCAATGCTCCAATATACAAAATATTTACTAGGAAGTAAGAGACTACACAAACAAATAACAGAAGAATGTGATCTATCAATATAATGATCACAAAAAAATTAAAAACAGAAATATCAAAAGACTAAATCACTTACTGCTAATAATCAAATGATTCAAATGTAACACTGATCCAGATTTTGAAATGCCATCAATTTTAATTAAAAACAAAAAAACAAAGTAATTGTTCCAAAAACCAAAAAAAAAAAAAAAAACAAAAAAGAAATGACCCATCATCTTTGTACTAAAAGTAATAGTTCCAAGTGCAAATCCCCCTAAATTTACGGTAAAATTAAAATTCATGTTAAAAGGAAAAGAAGTTAGTAATCGTCATCTTCCTCATCCTCGTGTACATCATCTTCCTCTTTCTCAGACTGGACAATTTCATCTTCTTCCTCTTCATCTTCATCTTCTTCTTCTTCTTTATCATCTTCATCTTCTTCCTCCTCATCGTCATCCTCATTTTATTCCTCCTCAGCTTCTTCAACTACTAAAGAATTTCAATTTACATATCAATTTCTTCATATACCCCATCACTATCTACTAGAAGGCCAATGGGATCATTATCTAAAACTATGACAACATTTAGAATACTCCTTGTCAATTCTACTCCTTGGCCTTGACTTTATGACTACCCACCAATCCACTTTGTCCCTCATTCAACCAGGATAAGTAAGATAATAGGCTTGAACTGCATGTTGTACAAGTATAAATGGGTCAAATTTTGGATATATCCCATTTCTCCTAATTTCAACAATTCCATATTGGTTGTGCACCCTAATAATACCTTGATTACTCATAGAATCAAACCAATCACAGTTAAAAAAATCACAACCTTTTTTTTTATTTGGATATTGCAATTCGAGCACCTCTTTAAGAATACCATAAAATTAACTAGACCCCTGGCTTTTAACAAATACTCCGCTGTTATTGGTCTTCCTACCCTTTGCCCATGAACTAGTATGGAAGATGTACCCATTGACAAAGAATTTCGCCCATCTTTGAACCTCTCTGCTAGTGCCCCAGGATAGGTCATGCAAATGTTGATTTCACACCATGTTTTGTGGATTTACAACCTATTCATAAGTGGTAAAATGTTATATTAGGTAGGATTTACAATTAGATATTTATTGAATGTTGTACTAATACTCATATTTGTGAAACCAAACTACAAAGTTATCTTCTACTGATTTCTTGATTTCCTTATCAGTTAGTTGAGGATAATAAAGTCGCACTGTTTGCTCATACATCCTACACACAATATTTTTTTAATAAGATAATTTACAATGCAAGTTATATCAAATAATGCATGTTATTCTTACATTAGGAATGGTTTGACTTCGTCACAATTTAATAGCACATGCAAGTTTGCAGTAGCCATCTCTTGATTGGTCAAAAACCAACGTTCACTCTTACCAGCTGGTTGCCCTATTTTATTGAAAAAAGATAGAGTAGTAGGCAAGGTTGAATCAAATCCATCATTTTCATTTCGCCTAATCCTTGTGGCTTTTGTTTGTACATCAACTTCAAAGTAATAAGAACAAAAGTATGATGTCTTGAGAGATAGATAAGCCTCACATATTGAGCCTTTTGGACAACCTCTGTTCTTAACCATGCCTTTCAAGTCGTGTAGAAATCTATATTTGATTTAACAAAAAAATTAGATATTACTAATTTACAATATGTCAATGATAATTAAAACTTTACAAAAATGATTATTACCTCTCAAATGGATACATCCACCTATATTAAACGGATCCTCCAACCAATGTTTTGTAAAAAAGATGTATGGGCATAGACAATGCTCCATTACATCAAAAAATCCTGGTGGAAATATTCGTTCTAACTTGCACAATATGACTGGAATATTTGTCTCCATCTGCAACAACATATCCTCTCGTAATTCTGTACAACACAGATCAAGGAAAAAAATGACACAATTCAGTTATAGGCTTCCATATTGATTTAGGAAATGCATTAAACGCAATTGGTAACAAGCGCTCCATGAAGACATGACAATCATGACTCTTCTTCCCCACTAATTTGCCTTCATTCATGTCTACACATCTTGCTATATTTGAAGCATAGCCATCTGGCATCTTTAACCTCTCAAGCCAAGAAGATATCTCTCGTCGTTGTTCCATTGTCAAAGTAAAGTTTGCTTGTGGTTTGGCAAGCTTACTATTTTGTAGGCCTTCAACTCTAACTTTCAATTCTAGTATGTGGGACAATTTTTTAACTCACTCAAACAATTTGGCACCACTTAACCTGGTAGGCGGGTTTGATCTTTCTACACGATTCTTGTAGAAAAAGAATCTTTATTCCTCCTAAAAACATGATCAACAAGCAAGAATCATCGATGACAATCAAACCAAGAATTTTTTCCTCCAAATTTCAATCTGAATGCCTTGGACTTCTCCATACAAATAGAGCATGCCAATTTTCTAGCTGTACTCCACCCTGATAGCATGCCATAAGTAGGGTAATCATTAATTGTCCACATGAGTGCTGCCTTCATTTGGAATTCTGATTTTTGGAGACGTCATACGTTGGGATCCCTCCTTCTATAAAAGTTTGAGCTCATGATCAAAGGCTGCAAATAAACATCAATTCTACTTTTCAGATTATGTGGACCTGGAATTAAACAAGTTAGGAACATATATGGAGTTGTCATGCACATTTCTGGAGGAAGGTTATATGGAGTAACAATTACAGGCCAACACGAATATGATTTTCCGTTATTATTGAATGTGTTAAAACCATCTGCACACAGGCCAAGTCTAACATTCCTTGGTTCTAAGGCAAAATCTGGATGATAAATGTTCGATCAAAGTGTTTCTATGCTTCACCGTCTGATGAATGACATAAGACACCCGACTCTCTCCTATTTTCAGAATACCATCTCATGTGTTCTGCTGAATGAAAGGAGGCATACAACATTTTCAATCTTGGAATGAGTGGCAAGTAATGTATTCGCTTGAAAGGAACCGGTTTACATCTTTCCCTTCCCCTTTTATGGGGTTTGTAGCGAGGATGACGGCAAAGACTACATTCTTTTTTGCTAGTCTTATAGTAAAACATACACCCATTTATGCAACAATCATATTTAATTGCGAAGAGACCAAGTTTCTTTACCAGTTTCTTTGTGTCATAGAAGTTATTTGGCACAATTACCAGAAGGAACTGCCCATTTTACAATATCACACATTCGATCCACACATCCCTGAGATAAGTTGTAATCAGATTTTAGACTCATCAATTGAACAACCATGGACAGTTCAGAAAATGTTTCACAACTGGGATATAGCTGTTGTTGAATAGATTTTAACATGACATATCATAAAATTGTATAGACTCACGAGTTGGAGGTTCATCTACATCGTTACTGTTCTGATCAGTATGGTGGTGATCAAATCCAGTATTACTTGGACCAGCAGCATCAAATACCATATTTTGGTATGTGCAACTATGTGTATTCATAGATTCAGGTGTATTGGAATCACCCACGTGAATATTTATCCCAATTTGTTCAGATTCCCCATGTGCAGTCTAATACCAATAATTTGGCATAAACTCGAATTTTAGAATATGCTCAACCACATTATTAGGATTCATTAGTCTCGTGTTCTTGTCCATAGAGCAGGGACACCGAATTTCATGATCATTTATATATTGTGGTTGCATGCATGCAAATTGCACAAATTGACTTAAACTGTCAATAAATTGTGGAGTATAACCAGAACGGTTAAGCAAGAGCCTTTCGTACATCCAACTACAACTACGGCACATTTTTATAAGTTGAGAATCAAATATTCAAACGTTTTAGAATTTAACAATAAATGTCATATTTGTAAAGTTTTTGTTAGTTATCATATTTTAGATCAAGAATATGGTATTTTCTGTAAAATTTTTGGCAGAATATCCCCTAACTTTAGACCATTCCCCTAAATCAAAACCAATCAAAATAAACATTCATGACACGGCAAGGGTTGACTTGACAATTAATATTCATAAATTTCACACCAAGTAAGCTTTACTATCACTATAAATGAATAAAACAATCATGACTCGGCAAGTGTCATCCAAAAGAAATTGTAAAAGAAAATGCAAATTAAAATATTAATCATGACCCGACAAGGGTTTATACAAATTAATCAATCATTACCTAGCAAGGGTTATCCAAAAGATCCACAATAATTTAATATATCCCAAAGTTTCTATGAATTTTATAACTTTTATCACAAATAGAATGATGACAAGCTTACTTTATAGCAATGCTCTTCCGTTTAGACTTGATTGTTGTCCCAAAATGTGTACTAGATTTTCACCACTTTAAACGAAAGCAAGAGGTTATATTTATGTTGTCACCAAAATTTAAGCTGAGGGAAATTGAATTTAATTGAGGGGAATTGAGGAAAGCAAACAAAAAATGAACAAGGATCAGATACACATTTAGTACATTAAATTAAATTAATACTTGTATTTAAGTTGAGTAGCAAGAAAGGAAGATGCTTGCATGATAACATGTGTTTCATTGACTTTAAAGTTGGTAATGGTATTTCTAATTGATAAATTTAATGGAGTTTTAAGAAGCAAATCAAATGTAAGGCCACCAATAACCAAGCATAGACTTAATATTATGCAGCTGAGTTAGTTGGCTTTATGACAATTGCGAGTAAAATGATGGATTAATTGAAACATAATCTGCAAGACTAAGTTCATTCTAATTCAGAAATGTATACCCCAATTTTTTGAGCATTTCTTTTCCATACACAATGTAAAGTATATTTTCTCTAAGATATTATAAAGGTGGATTGAAATATAATCTTCCACATTTCTACCATGTACGACAATAATCTTAATCATTTTGTGAATTAATCTAGGACCAAATGCCAAACCAGTCATAAAACTTGATCATTAAAACAAACTGAATAAGGATAGATAAATTCAATATACACCATGGTGTCAAAAGATTCGATTCCAGTCTTTTTATCTACTAGTCCCTTTTGAAATAAACTAAGTAATTAATGAATCCTGTGCAAATGTTTAAAGCGTTGTGTTGTGCTAATATAGCATATCAGTTGTGATATATTTTTGTCACTTGATAATCTGATTTGAGTTTGAAATAATTTAATATTTAATTGGCCATGTAGTACTGCATAAATGAATAAATACATGTGATATATATGCTTTTATAGCTGATGGTGATGGAAAGGACAACATTGTCACATATCCTGTACATTTTTTTGCTTTGCAACAAAGCTACTACATACATTGATTTTAATCATTTGTGTTAATATAAATTTTAAACTTATGTTCATTTAATTCTTTCCAGTGAAGATAATGAAGTGTGTAATATTTACCATGCAGGATTCAGATTAGATATGGTCGATCACTAGTGGAAGGCAGATTTTGGGGAAGAAGATAAAAATATTATAAAGTTGACGCTTAATGCTTATCCATCCCACAGTCTCTTTCTTATCTGGCAAGACCTAATTGGAACGTATATTACACACGCTCTCTAAAACCCTCCTATTTTCTCTTTCCTTACCATCTCTTGACTATTCTATTCTTTTTTATCCCAATTCTCAAACTATCGATGATCGCTGCTACTATTTTTTGAAATTTCTATTAACTCAATCCTGATCTCCTAACAAATCTCTTTTTAATTTCAAAAAACTCACTAACTTATCAACATCTTTATCTATTTTGAAATAAATAAAAAAATTTCAACCCATCAAAAAATCAAGCATGCTTATATATAAAGGTGTGATGGTGAAGGTGAAACGAATGTGGGAAAAAACCTAACTTTGAGTGATAAAAAATATATTCCTATTATCTCACTTTCATTAGGTATATTTCTTTTAATTCTCTTTATAGTTTTAGTTTTATCACAGTAGATTCACATCATTCTTTTGTTCTTTGAATTAATATGTCATCATTTTTATTGAATTTTGTTTCTTTTCAGGGTCTTTTTTTTCTTTATTAGAACAATCTTCAATGCCTCTGTAAGTTAATTTCTTGAACCACCATGAATGGATATAAGTCAATGTCTTGAGAATTTTAGTTTCATTTTAGCAAATTCTATTGCTTTGTTGCGTTTAAGAATCCCAAACTATTGTTTCTAGACTTTAAAATTTTGAATTATAATAATATTTGAAGGGCTGGTAAAAGAATCAAAATTGATAAAGCTTTAAGTATCAATTATGGGGAAAAAGTGTTGAACAAATTTTTTGAAGATGATATTGCTAGTAAAAGCATGTCCTACGTTCTTAATATTTATTAAATATAAGAGAAATATTTATAAACAGTTGAAAGGAATGCAAGGGAGAAACTCGAACATGGAGTTAGCTATTGCCGACACTTACATCAATAGTCACTTATTCTTTCACCCAAGAGATTAAATCCTGATTTCTATTTATATGTTATTGTTGGATCAATCCTGAAATTTTTGAAAGCAAGATTTATGTTTTTATTTTTGGTCTAAATATTGATTTTTACTCAATAAAAAAATCGAAGTTAACCAATGTTGGACAGTTATTTGGAAAGCCCATGCAAATAAGTTTTTGGGATCAACTATAAAGACACTATTTGAAGGATGAATTCATATTTTCACAGAGCATATTGTTAATTCAAAGTTCAAATCATTCTCAATTTTCAATAGTCTTTTTGTTCTTTTCATTTCAATATTTTTTCCCTATTTTTGTTAAGATTCATTGGTTTACTATAAAATAGTATTTGATGAAATTTCACAAGTACCCTATGTATTTTTCCCTATTTTAGTTTTTTTTTTTTTTTGTGGAATTTCCTTCAAAATATCCTAATAGAAAGTATGTTTGGGTAAATTTCACTCTAACTAATATTCCATACATATTATATTCAATTATAGTTGCTTAATTTCTATTTCAATATGGCTAGCCAGAATAGAAATTCTAGAAAGATTGTAGTACAATTTAAGTAATCTACAATGTATTGTTGTGCGAAATATATTTCCTACTAGATGTAGATAAATATAATAGTATGATTTTGTTGAACTATTAATTGCTAATTGTACAAAACTATTGCACTTATCACTTGACAACTCCAAATGGTTATGTTATATAGTTATCTAAATCAAAGTCGTGGTTTTATTTAGTTTCAATGACTTAAGAATTTTTGGTTGACTTGGTTTTAGTAAGATCGGGAATTGATCCAAATTTCAATCACATTCAATAGTCTGTATGGTTTCGGTTATCAAATTAGTTTAGGAGTCTTTTGGGGGAAAAAAAAATTAGTTAAGGAGTCTGATGTTTGTTTTCTATATGAATATGGTATTATAGCTATTGCATATGTTTGATAAAAAGTTGAGCAAAAAAATCGTTTTTTGTCTCCCAAATTTTTGGCCTCTGTTTTTGTTATTTTGCATTGTCATTGTGGCTCATCATAAATTGTCTTGTTCTTGCGGGTTTGTTTTTCCTTTATAGATGGCATTAGTTTTTTTTTTCTCTATATTGCAATTCAAGTTTTGGTCATCCATACCTTGGGTAATCTTTCGGGCCTTCATGTTCAAGTATGAATATTCAAAGTGATTATACTTTGTTAAATTACTTAGTGATGTTAATGTGAACAAAAATTTGTTTGCTATCTTCCAAGTTTGAGCTCATTTTGGTTACTTTGTGCAATTAGATAATTTGTTTATGAAAATTTCAAAAAAAAAAAAAAAAAATTCAATGCTATTAATTGTTAGAATTTAATTATAAAAGATTTATAATATTAAACATTAAAATTAGAAATGCTTTCTATCATCTTCATGGTTTCGTCCGTTCAATAAATGGGATCAAAACTAGTTTTATATATATTTTTCATTATATATATTCTTGATGACTTATTGAGAAAGAAGACTGCTTATATATATGTGTGTGTGTACACATAATGACCCATGTGGAAATGACCCACGTGGAAATGACCCACAAGCCCTTAATCATAACACATTACTCCAAAAAAATAGATAACTATTTAGGGGTTTTTATGTTATTTTGAGATTATTTAGTTTTACAACTTATTTGAAGTTCATTTGAGTAACAATTTGCAATACAAGGGCTATTTCAAAGCTACATGAGGAACTGGTTGTGTATTCTAGAAAATGTGAAGCATTGTTGCATTTAGGAAATGGTTACACTACTGAAGCATTTTAACTGTTGATCCTACTATGGCATTGTCTTATACCAAGAAGGCGGCAAATGATATTGCCACAACAATAATCTTAATGACACAGAACATTTTAATGAAATACCAGAACTACCCTCATTCAAGTCAACCCAATCCCCAAGCCTGACAGTTTCTCAGTCGTCTTCCCCCTGTATCTCCTGCCGCCCACGAGGCCTCTGCTACTCTTCAACTCTCTCCCGCTCTCGTCCGTCCCTCCAATTATTTCCTCCACCAAGTCTCTGGCTCTCTTCTCCCTCTCTCGGTATAGTTATACATGAATAATACTTGATCTTTCAAATAAGAAGCTCTATAATAACCAAGTTTTTCCACTGTACCGTCACTAAAATTTCTCATAAATCCCAATTGACAGTAATTTTAGATCACTATAGCCAAAATCCTCCATCACAACATGGAAAATCATTTAAAAATTAACATAGTAGCCTGGAAAATATTGCCACAGCACTTATCTTAATGCTACAGCAAGGGGGAATTGCGGATGTGAGAGATTGATTGAGTGGGGAATTTCATAGAAAATAGAAAGGGGCATGAAATTGTACCTTAGAGTTTGATGTGAAGGCTGCTTCAGGTGTTGGCAGCTTGGGGTGTTATCAACTTCAGTTGGTGGCGTGACACTTGAGGTGGTGGCCCAAGGCTGTTATAGTAGGAGGAGGGAGAGAGAGAGTAAACGGGAAAGAAGAAGGGTTAGGGGAAGAAAAGGGTGTGGTTTGAAACTTAAAATTAGTGCAAATCAAAGGGTGTTTTACTCGCATGTGGTGGTGGATTACGCCTGTTTGAGGAGTTAATTCGAAGTTGGTGGTGCGGCTTCAAGGGGTGGAGGCTTGAGTCGATGGTGTGAATCGGGTGGAATTTTGGAGACGAAAAGGTGTGGACAAGAGGACGGATGGTGGTTGAGGAGGGTTGCACTAGTTTATGGTGGAGTAGTAGTGTGGGCTGGGGGTGTTTTAAAGGCAGGGTCAAGGAGGAGATGGGGAAATTTTTTGGTAAGAGGGAGAAGAAGGAGGGGGCGCCCCGTTGGGGATGGGGGAGAAGATAACGAGATATGGCAAAGGAGTGTAGAAAGGATTTATTAGTTATCTAATTTAAGTGACTAATTTATAGGTTTTTTTATGTATATTTTTATAAAAATAGCAATGGATTATAGGTTACTAATTAAAGATGTATTGATATTTATTTTTAAATAAGTAGCATGTAAATTATAGTCATTTATGAATGCATTGAAAATATTTTTTATTTTACTTTTTTTAGTTTTGCAACAAAAATTTCCGTTGCAATATGATTTGAAAAAGGAAAATTCTTTTTAAGAAAATTAGTTGCTATTTCCGTTGCTAAATTCCGTTGCTAAAAAGCTCTTTTCTAGTAGTGAATACCAGTTTTTGTGGGTATGATACTCTCTCACTTTCCAGCTAAGGGTTGATGAAACCACCTTAAATTAGGGAAAATCAATAGTGTAGGTGATCCCGCTAAGGGTGGAGTAGCAATGCAAGAACAAAGTGATGGAAACCGTGATTGGAAAGCTAGATGGACTCATCAAGGTCACCAAACTCTAACACGAGGCATCTTGAGACAAAAATTCGCGACTGATTCTCATTCTTCCTCTTGTAGTGGCACCGATACCTACATTTATGAGTTTTTTTTAACCATCATGCACAAAAATTATTTATTAATTACATAATTTCACATTTATTTTTATTTGTTCTATTTTTTTTAAAATTTCAGATGCTTTGTGTTTGACTTTTTTGCTTGAATAATGGGTTGAAATAAGGTCTGAAATATTGAAAAAATAACATGGCTCAAACTCACTACAATTCATCGCAAAATTCATTGCTGAGTATGAGTCTTTTAATTAAAATAAATTACATTTTGTTACAAAAATCTATCACGAAAATTTCATTTAATTTTTCATCACTACACTTAATGCTTTGGGACACTTGCTATCATCACCAATCATAGTTATTAAACCCGGCTAGGAAAGAACCCGGAAGGGAGGTAGATCAAAAGGTCACTCGTTCAACCAGTGGGTTACTAGTTCAACCAATGGATTGCTCAAATACATTTTTTTTATAATATATAATACCTATAAATTCTTAATTATAAGGTATATGGTGAAAATATTGATAAAATATATTTTATTAAAAAAATTAAAGTACAAATGGATTTGTAATAATTCATTTCTCTTAGAAACTTAATAAAATAGAATAAAATAGTTAACTTTAAATCATTATATATACATAATTGAAAAATGTTGATTATAAGATAAATAATGTTATGTACAAACGCACAAGAAATTAACTCTTTTTCAATATTTCATAGATGGTTGCTTAGTGGTATAATGGTACTTTATTATGTTTTAGATAAATATGTGAATTTGTACAATCAATTGCATCATGTCTTATTTTATGAATTTAAGTTATATGGTTGTGTATTATAGAAATGTATTTTAATATTTATTTCAATTCTTTGACATTTTTAAAATATAAAATGATATTGTGAGCGAGGTTGTTAGTGTGGAAAATAATATGATAATTTGTTGGTAATTGATGTCCAACAAAAGTTTTCTAAAAGGAAGCTTAATTTCTTATAATTTGTAATTTTATTTGTGAAAAGATATTTTATAGATGAAAAAAATTTGATAATTTATATGCAACTAATGAATATTTACATAGTCTTTTCATATGAAGTGTTAAAAAGGAATTAATGAATAAAGTGGAGTTTGAAGAGTAAATTAAAAAAAAAAGGATGCATGTAATTAACAAAAGCTTATATGGTTAGGTAGTAAGGTCATTTCTCTCTATTTAAATTGGTCTTTGATTCAAATATTGGCAATTACAATTTGGTTGTTTCTTCAAAGAAACAAACTGCTAGGTTTTTCCAAAAATCCAGCAAGGTTTACCAGTTAAACTGGTAGGTTGCACGAAACCCAACGGGGTCCTTCCTTGTTTGGTCATCAAAGCAGCCCAACCCAACTTCAAGGCCGATTCATCGGGTTCACAGATTGAATTATCGAGTCGAGCTAGCTTTAATAATTATGTTACCAATTGCATTGCAAGATCTTCCACAGCTAAATAAGCCGCTGACATTTATTGCCAACCGCGTCTCTAAATTCGTCACTAATAATTTTAGCAAACATAAATTCGTCGCTAAAGCAAATCTAATTTATTGATGAAGTTTTCATCACTATTGTCTTTGGAACCTTTACATGAAGAAATGCAATGCGAGGTCATTGCTTCTTTGCGATAAATTTCTTACGTTGTCGTTTATTTCCTCTGCAATGAGGGCATTGGCGACAATCACTCTTTTATCGATCAAATCATCTTAGAAGTGTTTTTTTATAGTATAGTTAATTAATTAAAATATCATTGTTATGATATAATTTAAGAACCAATAAAACTCTGCCACGCGGCTTTCTCTGCATACATTCAAGACACTCGATCCTAACCTCTCAACAGTCTTGGACTTCCAGTCTGGCTCATTACATTCATAGGCTTGGTAAGCCCATTAAAACTCCTATAAATGTAGTATGCTCTCACATTACTCAGTTTGAAAAAAAACACAACCACATAATTCTCTATATCAACTACAGGGTCCCGATCTTTTATCATTTACAACTCTTACTGACTTAAGCATCAAAATATCTACAGGGGTAGACCACATCATTACCTACTTTTGTTTTTTGTAGGCACACTATGCACTATGGCAGGAGCAACAAGTTGGGACTAAAGCAATTTTTTACAAAAATAGTTTAGTATCGTCTGTGTAAAACTAGCAAAAAATCTATAAAGTGCTACTGGCCTTAACTACTAAAATTGTCACCATACTTAAACAATAATGATAAATCTAATAGAACTGGTTAAGAGCAAAACTCTGCCCGTCTCCCGACAATGATTTCCTCATTCTGTTTGAAGACTATACCATTCAATTAGAGATACCACTCCCTTTTGTACCCAAAAGATGGAGCTTTCCCATGACACAGATTAGTGACTAACTCTAATACCTTCATTCTATGGACTACTTTTTTCACTTAGAGAAATTATCGCTTCTACTATGCAGTATTCCCATATATAAATCCACAAGATCAACAAATTACCGCATCGTATTTCCTGGTGAAAAGCTTCTTGTAATGTGCAGGGGTTACAAAATCTGACACTGACACTGATTAGCACATGGCAGAAAGAAACAAGCGAGAACGCCGTAAAGGCCTCCTAAGCACACCTCTGAGCACGAACATAAGTCTACATTTTCTGTCTTTTCTCTCTCGCTCGATCGGAAGAAATGAATCTAGTAAACAAGTATGAAATCGGCTCAGGTAACTAAAGATGAGCAAGTCATCACAACTAGTACCAATACACCTCCAGTATCCGTTTCCTAGTAATGCGTCGGAACATGAAGATATCTTTAGAAACATTCTAGAAACCAAGGCATGATCAACCATATAAGTATAAATAGCCACTACCAGGAGATAGAAGTTCTTCAACTCAACATCTCCCAAGTGACACAAATGATCACCCAAAAGGGTAAAAGAGAAATACAACCAGGTTAAGGATTGGAAGCTTTCTCTATTGATGCCTTGAAAAAAGCATGGATTTATAAATAAAACATCACCTCCACGGAAAAGCCAGTTCAGGGATTAGAACAGAAAATATATTCTGTGGAATTCACCAAAGAAGTTCTACCTCAAGCAGAGGCTTTTTCCTCTTCAATTGATATCTTGATAAAAAAATAAAAAAAAAAAACTAAAGAACATCTAACGGCCTGGTGACCTAGTCACCCACAAAGTGCACTCATAGGATTCATTGATCTCTAAGGTAAAACCAAAATATCCATAATGAACAATCATTTAGTGTGAGAAGCTCACTTGAAAAATGCCACAATTTAGAAGACTTTCTTGAGGAAGTCCAAGCCAAGACATTTCATTAAGTTCAAATTATCGTAAATACAAAGCACCCCGATTCAATAGGATGGAAGCTCCTAAACGTTATTGATAATATCAAAACAAGTGCAGCATTCTTACACTAGGAACTATCTTTCTAATGAATTCAGTTCAACTACTATCTCCAGGAATCTTGATAGGTTCAATACTAGTTGTCATTGACTCTTTTGAGATGCCTATTATGTTGATTTCATGTGATTCTCTAATGGATGGATTTTGATTCTTGTTAATAGCAACATTCAGCTCCATATCATGGGCACAAGTGAACAATTAGTATAAAGACTTGGAGAGAATCCTTTGTAGAACATAACTTAATTGAAAATTTATGTCTTCAATGGACAACTCAATTGCGAAAATTTCAGAAACTCGATCATTGCAATTTAGACTTAGATTTCTCTACCTATCAATATAGTCTATGACAGGTTCATTTTTCTATTGACGTGAATTCGATTCGAAGTCAATTCCACCACGATAACCAAATGGAACGTGCTATATATGTGATCAAGAATACTTCTTTATGTTGATTCCAACTGTCGATGGAGTTCTGCTCAAGGTCAGTATACCAGTCGAATACAAATCCTTTTAATGATTAAATGAAATGCTTAAGAAGAAGATCACCATTAGTTTTAGCATTGTTGCAAGTTTCAACAAAGTTTGCTACGTGTTTCTTGGGGTTTCCTTTGCCATCAAATGGTTGGAGTTTTGGTGGATGATAGCTGACAAGCATTCTCATATTATCGATTCTTTGAGTACAACGTTTCACGTAAGTGAGGGGAGATTTTTACCTTTCCATGTTTTCTTTTGATTGTGTCTTCAACGAACTCCTTTAATTGATCAAAATCAATTATCTGATCATAAAAAATTTAAATATTTGTTTGCTTTATTTGCGATTATGAAGATTCTCCACCTTCATCATGGCCCATGAGTTGTTTGGCATCCACTTGATTTGTTACATTCCTTTGTTATCAACATTATAATTGATAAGTTAAGCCATTTTAACATCTTGGTCTTGAAAATGCTTTGCTAGTCCTTCAACGACTTTGATCAATGTTGCAACTTGTTCTTTGAGACATGTTGATTGAATCAATAATGGTTTCTGCAACATTGTAGTTGCTCGAAGAATTTGTTAACTTTGAGATGACGATGTAACCACATGACTCATCATGAAGATTTGTAGTAGGTACCTTGAACATAATTGGGTACACGAACACTTGTTCAAACATGGAAGAGTCATGCTTCTTTGCCTCTAACAGTGTGTTGAATTTCTTTGCCTCCATCGAGGATGAAGATATGCTTTCTTGTGCATGATAGCCAATAATTTTTGCAAATCATGTCTTCACGTGTTGATGAGAATGATTTGAACAATCAATTTCATGATTTCGACTATTTTGACAGCAACGGATTTTGGATTGTCAACTTGCAATTGCACAACTTTGAATTATCGCCTCTTGGTGCTATCAGAAATGAAATTTGAGTATATTTAATGAAGAGAAGAGATGGGAGGCAGATATGGTCCTACTGGGCTTGCCAAATTGTGCACAACAGAATTTCATGTCTGTAGAATTTAGTCAATACAAGAAAAATAGCGACGAATACAATTTATTTATATATCAGAAAAGAACAAGTTATTATATCTAGAATTTTCTCCAATTCTTTCCTTCAATTGTTAACTTGAGGGCTTCATAGCTTGATCTCGAGATTTGATTTGATTGAGCGCTCTACGTCTTGATCTTGAAATTTGATTTGATTGAGGATTTAACACCTTGATTTCGAACTTTCACTCAAAGTCTTGAAAACTTAATTTCAAATTGACCTTTGACTTCTTCATACCTTGACTTATAAAAGAACCATATGGAAGACTTAGGGAGTTGTAATAAAATATTTGTGTTTGGATACCTAAGAGAGACCCCTATTTATACATATAGGATGGGATGGGTTGGAGTAGTTTAGTATAATCCTAAGCCTGCATTTTTTCTCTAAAGAAACAAGAGGTGTAAAACAATTAAACTATTTATGTACCACATCACTTAAAGAGATAAAATTACAAAAGAACTAGTCTCTTAAGATATTATCTCTTGAAGTAATGTAAATACATAAGGAAAGCAATTACCTATTATATTATTCATAAATTTATTTTAATAAAGAGATAAATATTAAGTTATATATATTTGTGAGATAGTGTGATTTGGTTAGGATACTATTCCAAAATATCAACATAAGAATTTCAACTATACTAAAATTTCGTTGCCTACAGCACTTCAAACCAATTTTGAACAGATGTCAGATAATCTTGCCGACTTTGTTGCACACGTTGTTTGAGCCAAAATTCATCACTTCTCCTACTTCCATTAAAATTTGGTTTGAAATAACAAGAAATGAAAACTTTAGGGTACAAAGCGAGAATAACAAATTGGTTTAGGTATAATGTGGTAAATCATGAAAAGTTAAGGGGCCAAAATGGATTACGTTAACCATTTTTCTTTACCACAACCTTTATTTATATAAATGAAATGACAATATTTTGTGCCACAACATAACCACGCGTGAAGTAAATTCGCCAAAGTTCTGTCACGTATCTAACTTCTGTTAAAATTTAGCTTGAAGTGGCAAGAAACAAAAACTTTAGGGTGTAAAGTAATCAAAGAAGTAGTTTGGAGAGTTATATAGTAAATTGTGAAAAGCTAAGGAGGCATAGTGGATTTAACCCAAATAATTTTTCCCTAAATTGAATGAATAAAGAAAATACTTAGGTAGCCTTGTGGTTAGTTTAATTCTTATAGAATTTTTCTTATATCAAATTATGTAATTTTTTTTATATAGTTTAATCCACATGACAAGATTTACAAATAAGATCAATGATCAGGTTTACTTAAATATTTTCATTAAATAAAACAAATACTACGTGTTAGAGATGAAATGAATGGAATTTAGTTTAGCTTGGTTAGATACAAATTCAAGGCCTTTCGTTTACTTGTAATATTTGTACATCTTGGAGACAATCCTTTAATACTTGATTCGATGAGAAACTTTGATCTTTCCTGTCTTAACGCTTTAAATTTTTGTAATTAGTGATGGGAAAAACATTGTTCAAACTCCACAAACATTTATAATTTGTGATAGGTAAATGTAGAAACTGATTTAAGTAGACAGGAAACAAAAATCATACTTATACAATATTTTTTAGAGATTTCTTTCTATCATGGAGTCGAGAACTATACAATAATCTTTTATACATTAATCAAGATTAGAGATTCTATAGAATAATAATAATTCTCCTACTCTTCTTTCATGGTTATTTTCATATATACTTGTATAAGGAATTTGTCTTTATTCATCTAATGTGAGGTATTATTATTATTATTATTTAGAATATAAATGTGGTCGTAAGGCTAGGAATAGTTAGTATTTTAACATACTATCAATAATTTTGGAATACTACATTTAAAGGAGTGTATCTGACACCCATACGAGGAGAGTTTGATCTTCATGCACCATATCTATGTGAGAAATGCTCTTGATTTTGTGGACTACTGCACAATACATGTGACAAATAAAAAAGAAAATTCCGTCAAGTAAGGAATTATTTGGATCCTCCATACTGCATTTGAAATTAAAAAAGCACAGAACAATTAGTTTTTGTGGGCTACCCCGTCAACAAATTTAGAATAGATATAAAAAAGTGTATCGGCCAGCTATTTGACTTGTGAGAAAAGTGATCCATCTTATCTGCGTGAGAAATGTTTTATGATTTTTGTATATTATGCACGATACATATGACAAATATAAAACAAGATTTCTTGGAATAAGAAATGATTTTTTGGATCCTCCATAATCCACTTTTATTTTTATTTGTGTTATTTATTTTAGGGTAAATTACTGTAAACTCGCATGTGGTAAAGTTTTCATACCTATAACCGTATATGTTTTTAAAAATATATCCTAAACTTCTAGATTGTCTGGACTGAATAATAAAATAGGCAAAAAGTATCCATTGCAACATTCAATAAAAATAACGATTTTTGTTAAAATTACGATCAAGTATCCAAAATAACGATTTTTGTTAAAATTACGATCTTACTCCCATATTTAAATTCGAGTAAATTATTGTAAACCCTCATATGGTATGACTGTAGGATACATAACTCTTTCGAAAATATACCTTAAACCCCCATGTAGTCTGGACTAAACGGTAAAATAAACAAAAATGTCCAAAGTCACGATTTTGGTCGAAATTATATTTTTAACTCGTATATAATTTAACACCAAAGCTTTCGGATAATTCTTTTTTTCTATTTTTAGACCTTTTAGATTTCAATTTGTATGATGATTAACATTAGTTTATTATTGCAATTAAAGATCTGTAAATTAAAGCTTGAAAAAAAAAAAGAATTATAGAAAAATACCTTATACAACCTTGTAGTTGTAGTTTTTAGTTGTAGATAATGGATAAGTATAGTAAATTTGAGAATATATTTATATAAGTAAAATAAGGGTTGGTTGGCATAAATTGTCTAATTTTTTGGGAGATGGAAAATGACTTTTCAGGAAACAACTCGCAACAGGGGATTCAGGGTATATTTACAAAAATATGGAACTTATGAGTCCAAGATTCATATCACATGAGAGTTTATGGTAATTTATCCTAAATTTTTTGAAAAAAAAATAATATTTTCGTCAAATACTCGCTTCGAAGTGCGTTTTTGGTAACTTGTAAAAATGGAAGTTCAAATTCTCAATAAACGAAGCATTCAAATTGACAAGCAAAACCCGTTTGACTATCCTAGTTGAAAGGTACGAGACAACTTATTAAAATTGTGTTGCATAAAAAAAAAAAAAAAAAAAACATTCAAATATATCAACATATTATATAGAGAAATATGCCAAACGCCCTCACTTTTAATTTTATTTATATTATTTTACTATTTAGCATTAAACACTTCAACGTGCCCTCTAATCCATGGTGTAGGTAAGAAGTTTAGTACAAAGGAAATAAGTTTAGTACTTTATAGGCTGAAGACCCGAGAGCGAACTTTCTAAGCTTTAGTCTTGAGCTTGGCTTTTTTCAGAAAATCAAGGATGCAGCTGCCAACCTTCGATCCCACAAATAATGAAGCGAATTTGAGGATTTTGGATGAAATAACACATAATGCTGCGCAGATACAAGAAGATGTACTAAAAGATATTCTAACAAAAAATGCAAACACCGAGTACCTAAAAGGTTTTCTAGATGGCCATCCTCCTGATAAAGAACTTTTCAAGAAGAAAGTTCCTGTGGTGGAATATGAACATATTAAGTCTTACATCGATCGGATCGCCAACGGAGAGCCATCCCAGATAATAACTGCCGAATCCATTACTCACCTAAATAGGAGGTACGTAAAATTGATACTCCATTCGTTTCATTTTATTTGGTATGGTCAAACTTGCATATAGTTTAAGAACATTTGGTATTTGATCCACTAATAAGATATTTGTTTTTCATAATTGTCCTTCAATTAAGATATAAATTTTGTTAGTTGATTTTGATTTTTTAACCGATTTTGAAATAGATTGTGAGAACAATTAATGTTGAGACATGAATTTAATGCTATGTTTCTTGACTTGCATGAAGAGTAAAATAGATAAAATGAGTTTTAAAAATTTGTCATTTTAAGGAGTGATAAATAATTTGGGATAAACTGAAATAGAAAGGGTGACATATAAAATGGGACGGAAGGAGTACTATTTTTTTCTTTTTTACCACCATGTCTTCTTCAAAAAAATCATGTACAAAACTACCAACTAAAACCAATCAACATGACCAAAACCTATTAAATCACAATCAACTGTTTTAAATCAGATACTTAGTCTAATTTTATTCATTCTTTCGTTGATCTAGTGGTATATCAGTTGTTTCGAATTTGTAATCTTGTATAGATGTATTATTTTTTAAAATTCTTATAGAGTCTGTTTGTATCGGAGGATTTGAATTCTAGAGAAGATTTGAATTTAGTGAATTTGAAATACACTTTCTTAACCATTAATATTTCCCTCTTATTTGATGTGATGAATTTCAAGACTGACGAAAACTCTAAACTTTTTTGGATAATTTACTAGAGATTTGGATTTGAAATCCAAATTTACTTAGGTTATATTTGGATGGATGGATTTGATAAAGGATTTGAAATCTTTCTATTTATTAGAACGATTTGTAAGGCTGAAATAGATTATTTTCAAATCCATCCAAATTAAAAATTGTAAAATGAATGATTTAAAACAACTTTCTAAGTTGGGTGGATTTGAAATTCGTCCATTTTAATCTTACAAATCTCTTTAACAAATAGATAGATTTCAAATCCTTCACTAAATCTATTAATCCAAACATAATATTAAATCCATCCATCCATCCTTCCAAACACAAAAATATAGTCCCTAACTTTTGCTTATATAATGTAATTACAGCTCAGGAACTTCAAGCGGAAAGCACAAGTTATTGCTAGTCACAAATGAAGAACGTACCCGTGAGGCATTGTTTCACAATATCATTCTTACCGTGCTAAACAAGTGAGAATGCATCAATAATTCATACCATTTTCGTCTCATTTAAATTGTCAATATTTGATTTTTCTAGTAATACATTCAGTTTTTATAACTTAATTTTATATAGATTTTTTTTAACTTTTTAAAAATTTCAAATTTTTATGTGAATATAAATTTCACTTTTGTTGAATAAAATTTATTAAAAATCGAACAAAGTTATATAAATAATTAATTACAAAATTGCTCTGATGGACTAAAGAAGTTAAACTGTGACAAAAAAATTGAGACGAATGGAGTATTATTTATTTTGAATTAAATTTTCAACTCTAATAATGCATTTAAGACTCTTAATTATTACTAATTTAAATTAGCTGTGCAAATTCATACATCCAGATATATTCCTGGAGTGCTTCAAGGGAAACAAATGCACCTTGTTTTTGTGGGTCCTGATAGCCATACTCCTAGCGGTTTGGTCGTAACGAGTACTGTTAAACACCTCTTTAAGAGTAAAAAATCTATATTCAATAGGCTGACCAGCCGAGATCAAAAGAAGTCGTATTATGTGAAGATACAAAGCAGAGCATGTATGGCCAATTAATATGTGGCCTTATTCAGCGAGACGGGGTTTCGAGGGTGGGACCAATTTTTGCATCAAGTTTTCTACGGGCGATGAAATTCTTGGAGGAGAACTGGCAACAACTTTGTGAAAATATAAGGACAGGACAAATCAGCAATTCGATAACGGATCCTGACTGCAGGAAGGCAATATCTTCAATTTTGAGCAAACCGATGCCGGATTTGGCTGATGCAATTGAAAATGAATGTAGAGGGAAATCATGGGAAGGCATAGTTGAGAAGCTCTGGCCTAAAACCAAGTGTGTTAAGGCCATAATTACAGGGTCCATGGCACAATATATCAAGACACTTGAGTATTACAGTGGTGGCTTACCTTTAGTTTCAGCCTCCTATGCATCTTCCGAGGGATTCTTTGGAATTTGCCTTAATCCATTGACCACTGATGTGTCTTACACTCTAATACCCTATAAAATGGCCTACTACGAGTTTTTGCCACTTCACCAGCAAATTGATCAAGGAATGGAAAAGGATAGTCAGTTAAAGAGAGAAAAAATTCTGGATCTTGCCAATGTGAAAGTTGGACAAAAGTATGAACTTGTTGTGACTACTTTTTCAGGTAAAGTTGGTGCTTATACGGGTTTAATGTGCATGCATGGCATCTATGATCCATTTTTTATTTGCAATATATCATGTAAATGATTTTTCATTTCTTTAAAATGCGAGTATTGTAAATTGTATTCTAGATTCTTATTCTCCATACATTTCAGGGTTGTACAGGTACAGGATGGGAGATATTCTCATGGTAACAGGTTTTCACAATAATACTCCTGAATTTCAATTTGTACAAAGGCTTAATGTGGTTTTAAGTATTGCCACAGATAAAACTACCGAAGAGGACCTTATAAAAGCTGTTACTAAAGCCAAGTACATCATTGAACCACTCGGCTATCTTCTTACAGATTACAGTAGTTATGCAGACATATCTTCTATTCCAGGTCATTATGTACTATTTTGGGAACTTCAAATGGGAGAAAAAGTTGAAGTACTTGACCTGGATAGGGTTCTTATGGAACAATGTTGTAATATACTAGAAGAGTCACTGATGTGATGTATAAGATGCTCAGGAATTTGAACAATATCATCGGTCCTTTGGAAATTAGAGTTCTGAAAGAAGGAACATTCAGTTCGCTCATGGATTTTTTTGTTTCTCAAGGAAGTTCTTTAAGTCAATACAAGACACCGAAGAGCATTAAATCTGAGAAAGCCATTCAAATATTGAACTCAAGGGTCATTGAAAGATTTTCCAGTAACGTTCTCCCCAGTCCAGTCTCTTAGCTATATGGAATCAAACTTCTCAAGTATGAATATCTTGAGTTCAAATGAAGACAATTGTTGTTTTCTTCATATATATGCTTTTATTTATTTATTTATTATTATTAAAGAAGATCTATTTTATTTTGACCTTCCTCTTAACAATTATTCGAACTCATACCTAGGTAGGAGAATTTGCACTTCAATTTGTTGTCAAGCCTACTATTGGTTTTATTCCTATTAATCAAGCACTACTATGTTCAATTTGTGATATCATCAACATCTAGTATTTGTTATATTTTGCGTGTTTTCTACAATTCTTTTCTAGCCTTTAGAGAAGTATATAACCTTTTTTTTTTTTTTTTGCAATTTTTGAGATTGAACTCAATTATATGTTGATTTTTTATAATACTATATTAGCATTTTTTGTCCCACTAAGTCTCAAACCATAGACCAGGATCTCTTGGAATTTTTATTGATTAAACCTTTTGGGCTACTAAGTCTCAAACCTCTAGTCTCAATTGCATTAGTGATCTAACCTCACAAACATGTAACATCAAATAGAGCCTTCAAAACCCTCATAGGACACTAGACATGAGGCTCACAGTAATTCTGTATTATAGATTTATTTAATTTTTGTTCTTTTGATATCATTAATTTAGTTTTTATAATTTTGGTAACTAATTTTTTTCAATCATGAACATAGAATTAATAGACCATTGTCAGAATGCTCTTTTAGGTAGCCATTACAGAGTCCCTCAGTTTTTAGCATGTTTCAATTATATCAATCTTATTTTTCTCCAAAAGTAAACAATTCAACTCGTCTATACATTACATTAAATAATATAGTTTTACCTTCAAATTATATGTCCAACTTTTGCACGTATCGTATAAGATTTCCCTTCACAGATATTATCCTCTAAATAGACGTCTCCTTGGCCACTACATCTCATTTTAGTTTTCATTGACTTCTAATGTGGTTCTTTAGGACACATATGAATCCTTTGCTTTTTTACTGATTTCAATAATTGGCATCTACAGACACAAGTCAGATGTCCATTTGAGTCTAGGGTCAAATAATGGTATAATTTTGAACTTCGAACTCTGGGGTGCAAATTCATCATTTTTGCAAAAGTATATCCATAGCCCTAATTTTTTATTTTTTTTTTAAGATTTTCTAGATGCTTTAATTTTGTGAAGAACCTCTATATAACATTGGGGTTTTTCGAGCACGCTAACTGTTTTAAATCACTTTTCGAAAAAAAGCAAAATAGTTATTTTGATTGGGATCGGTCACCAAAAATCAACCCTAAGGAGATCATTGACAAAAATTATTTGAAGAAGTTGCAAAGAGAGAAAAATAGGCATCCAAGGGGAGGACAACACACTCTGCAATCCCTCCAAACCTAAGCTTCACAAGCTCAGGTTGGATATGTATTCAACAGCCCAATCACACCACAAGAGCGTGGCCAGTTATATGGATAGTGGACACAAAACCTCATGTCTCTTCATAATCAACAATACATGATGGCTCAACATATGAATTTCGACATGACTCAAAGGCCTAGAGAACCTCAGCCACCAAAATGGCACAATGGATTTCTAAGGAAAATTGAAGATGATCAAGAGAAGAAGAGGAGGAAGAAGAAAAAGGCAATGAAGAGGATGATTGAAGCCGGCTTCTAAAAGTTAAACTTAAAGACTCTCTTATCTCTTAGATTCTCTCTTTTTAATTTCATTTCGTATTATCTTGCCTATTATGATAAGACCTTTTCAATTCCGCCTAAGTAGTTGATTTCAGTAGTTTATTTGGTAGGTTGTACTGTCTATTACTAGTTTGTTTAAATAGTTTATTTGGTATCTAGTCGTTGTTTCGTGCTATTAGTGTTGGTACTTGGTAGATGATGACTTGTAGTACTTTTTAAGTATATTTATTAGTTTTGGCAGAATATAGTAATTTTGGGTAGTATTATGTATAGTTTTTATTAACTATATTTATTAATTTTTCGAAGAATGGTTGGACTAGTTTGAATGATTTTCAAATATTGAGATGTCTTAAATATCAGAATGATTGGATGTAATTGTTTTTGATTGAGAATGGTTGTTTTTCAGATTTTTTTATTTTTTATAAATATGTGAGATGTTTTTTAGTTGTGGAAAGGAATGACTAGTTGAAAAATTGTTGCGATTCAAAGATGAGATCTTGCCAAGAAGTGAAAAATTAGTTCTTTACGCTTAGAATTGCCATTGACTTCTTTACCAATATAAGCTGTTGTTTAGTTTTTATCTCATATATATATATATATATATATATATATATATATATATATATATATATATAGATATATATATATATATATTTGTTATTAAACTTTTTCCATGGTCAATCTCAATCTACAAGTGCATCGAATTTAGACAAGTCCATTCCTTTTGAAACAAACTATTTTCAAAATAAGGTTGGAAATGACTTAGGCTTTTATTTAGTCTTTATTGCTTGATAAATTGCAGTATTTGTATCAAGCCTTTTCAGATTAGTTTAATTATATATGAAATTTTTGGATGCATTTTATTCCATCCCTTGACTTATTAGTATTAATTAGTTTTTAATTATATTATTAAAAAAAAAGAAAAAAAGAATTTTTCTATCATACTAATTTCTTTATTTATTGTTTTATGTTTTTAATTCTTTCTTTAAAATCATATTCTATTTCTTTTTATTATTTTATGCATTCAATATTCATAGTTAGGGCTAATTCATCCTTACTTTCCAAGGGTTTGGTTAATTCTTGATTAATTTGCCTAATTGGACTAATAATTGGACAATTACCAATGGGTTCTAGTGATAGGTTTGGAAAATGCCACAATCTTTAATCTAATTGAGTCAATTATGGTAACAAAGAGGAGTTAACTCCAAATTATAAACTATTTTGATAGTTGGGTTGGGTTTTAGTGAGCCTTTGCTTAGAAGGCATACTCAATTGGTCAATTATATATCTCCACGTTGAATTAAAGACTTTTTATCCAAATCTAAGTTATAAGAGGGACCTATGCTTCGATTTGGGTAATTTGATAGACTTGTTATCTCGAGGGATCAATTTGCAATTAGGGGTGGAAAATAGTCTACAATGAATAATTCAATGGTAATTATTTTAGTTAATTCTAGTTTGGGAAAATAAGTGTATTAGACTAAACCCCTTTCAAACCACTCTCTTAGTTAGTTTAGCTTTCATTTAATCTTTGGAAATCAAACCTTTTCAAGCTCATTCTTCCAAATATTAAATTAGTTTAAAAAGTCAAAAGTTGTCTAAACCAATCTCTGTGAGTACGATGCTCTCTTGCTTTCTATATTGCTTGATGAAACCACCCTAAATTGGGGAAAATCAATAGTATAGGTGATCGAGCTATATGGACCCATTAAAGTCACAAGAACGAAGTGATGCAGACCATGATGAGTAGGCTAGATGGAGCCATTAAAGTCACCAAACTATAGCACAAGATCATCTTGCGGCAAAAATTCTTTACCAATTCTCAGTCTTCCTCTTGCAGTGGC
Organism: Cinchona pubescens; assembly: GCA_025175665.1. NCBI lineage: Eukaryota > Viridiplantae > Streptophyta > Magnoliopsida > Gentianales > Rubiaceae > Cinchona > Cinchona pubescens. The sequence goes on from JANKKI010000283.1 coordinate 938,877, forward strand.
ACAAATACCTATATTTAGGGGTATTTTAAACATAATGTACAAAACATTATTTATTTATTTATTATATAATTTCTCATTTATTTTTATTTGTTCTACTTTTTAATTTTTATTAAACTTGTTTGGCTTTCTGGTTGGAATAATAGGTTAAAACGTCATAGGTTGGAAATTTGAAGAAAAAAAAGGGCTCAAACTTACTACATTTCTTCGCACAATTTGTTTTTAAGTATAATTTCTTTAATTAAAACATAAACTACATTTTGTTGCAAAATCTATCACCAAAATGTCGATAAGTTTTTAATTGCTACACTCGTCGCTAAGCCAGACATTTGCTATAGTCAACAAGCATAGTTATTAAACCCGACTTAGGAGGAACTTGGCGAAGGAGGTGGATCAACGAATTACTGGTTCAATCGGTGGGTTACCAATTCAACCAGTAGGCCACTTAAATATGTTTATTATTAATGTATAATACCTTTAAATTATTAAACACAAGATATATGGTGAAAATATTGATAAAAATATATTTTATTGAAAAATTAAGTACAAATGAATTTGAAATAATTCATTTCTCCAAATAAATTTGATAAAATAGAATTAAATATTTATCTTTAAATTATTTTATATACATAATTGGAAAATATAACTATAAGATATATACATACACACACACAAATGCACAAGAAATTAATTTTTTAATATTTCTTAGATAGTTATTTAGTAGTACAATGGCACTTTATTATGCTTTAGATAGATATGTGAATTTGTACAATCAAATGTATAATGTCTTATATTATTAATTTAAGTTAGACAATTGTTTATTATATCAATATATTTTAATATTTGTTTTAATTATTTGTCACTTTTAAAATGTAAAATGATATTATGAATGGGGTTGTTCTTGTGTAAAATAATATGATAATTTGTTGGTAATTGATATCCAACAAAAGTTTTCTAAAAGGAAACTTAATTTCTTTCTTAAAATTTTGAATTTTATTTATGAAAAGATGTTTTATAGATGAAGAAATCTAATAATTTATATGCTACAACTGAATATTTATATAAGCTTTTCACATGGAAAGATAAAAAGAAGTTAATACATAGACAGAGTTTGAAAAGTAAATAAATAAAAAAAAGAGGCGTATAATTGGCAAAAGCTTACATAAGATAATTGGATTAGGTGGTAAGATCATTTCTCTCTATTTAAGATGTCTTTGGTTTAAAATTTGACAATTACAATTTAGTTCCTAAAAGAAACAAATCCACTGGGTTTCTCCACACCCGGTTGGGTTCTTGAAGTTTCTAGTTGAACCAATAGGTTGTATAAAACTCAGTGAGTTCCTTCCTTGTTTTGTAATTGGAGTAACTGAACCTGGTCTCAATGCCAGTTTACCTGGTTCAACTATTGGTCATTGGAGCAACCCAGTCTAGCCTCTAGGACAGTTCACTAGGTTCACTTGTTGAACTGCCGATTGGGTTGGGTTTAATAACTATATCACCAATTGCATCGCGAGATCTTCTATGGCTAAATAGGTCAATGACATTCAAGCCAATTGTGTCTCTAAATTCGTCACAATAATTTCGACAATTCGTCGCTAAAGCGCATCAAATTTATCAACGAAGTTTTTGTCGCTAATGTCTTCGAAACTTTTACAAGAAAAAATGCAACGCTAGTTCGTTATAGATTTGCAAAAAAAAATCTTACATTGTCGCTAATTTCCTTAGCAATGAGGGTTTTGGTGATTATCACTCTTTCCTCGCTCAATTCGTCAATAACCATACTCTACGAGGAATTCAACATTAAAATTCGCCACAAAATTCATTGCAAATCATGTGTTTTTTATAGTATAGTTAATTAATTAAAATATTATTGTTACGATATAATTTAATAGCCAATAAAATTTTGACACGTGGCCCGATCCACATACATCCAAGATACTCGATCCTGGCCTCTCAACAGGCATGGACCTCCGATCTGGCCCATAACCTCCACAATCCTGGTAAGTCTATTGAAACTCTTATAAACACGGTGTGCTCTCACATATCTCGAAATGAGAAAACACACAACTACATAATTCTCTTTGTAAATTACAGGGTCCTAATCCTTTATCATCTACAACTCTTACTGACTTAAGTATCATAATGTCTCCGGGGGTAGCCCCCTACCTTTACCTTTTTAGAAGTCACTTTACAATAGTAGAAGCAGTAAGCTGGGACTGAAACAATTTTTTACAGAAATAATTTGTTGTTGTTTGTGGGAAAGCAACAAAAAGTCATAAGTGCTACTGGCCTAACCATTAAAATTTTCACTACACTTGAACAATAATCATTAATAGAACTGATTAAGAATAAAATTTCTTACATTGTCGCTTATTTCCTTTGCAATGAGGGTATTGGCAACGATCACTCTTTCATCGCTCAATTCTTCGATAACCATATTCTGTGAGAAATTTAGTATTAAAATTTGTCATAAAATTCTTCGCAAATCATGTGTTTTTTATAGTATAGTTAATTAATTAAAATATCATTGTTGCGATATAGTTTATCAGCTAATAAAACTCTTTCATCTGATCTAGTCTGCATACATTCAAGACACTCGATCCTGATATCTCAATAGGCCTGGACCTCCGATCTGGCTCATCACATTCACGAGCTTGGTAAGCCCATTAAAACTTCTATGAATACCGTATGCTCTCACATTACTCTTTGGTACAAGAAAATTCGCAACCACATAATTCTCTCTGTCAACTACAGGGTCCCGACCCTTTATCACTCTTACTGACTTAAGCATCAGAATATCGACAAGGGTAGACCACATTGTTACCTACTTTTTTTGCAGGCACTCTATAGTAGTAGCAGTAAGTTAGGACTGAAGCAATTTTTTACAGAAATAGTTTGGTATCAGCTGTGGAAAACTAGCAAAAAATCATAAAGTACTATTGGCCCAACTACTATAATTTTAACTATACTTAAATAATAATCATTAATAGAACTAGTTAAGAGCAAAACTTTGCCCATCTCTCAATAACCGATTCCCTTCATTCTATCTGAAAATTGACCCATTCAATCAGAGATGTCACTCTTTTTGTTACCCAGAAGATGGAGCTCTCCTGTGACACGAATTACTGACTAACTCCAATTCCTTCATTCTAGAGACAACTGCATCACTTAGAGAAACTATCGTATCCACTATGCAGCATGAAAAGCCTCGCGATGGTTAGGAAAGTCACCTAGAATTATCCTAGCATGGATTATTCCCATAACAAATCCACAAGATCAACGAGTTGCCGCATCAAAATTCCTAGTGAAGACCTTCTTGTAATCCATCATTCACTAGAAAAATGTACAGGAGTCACAAAAGTCTAAAGACACTGACACTGATAAGCCCATGGCATAAAGTAACCAGCTAGAATGCCATGAAAGGCCTCCCAAGAGCACCACTAAGCACGAAGATAAATCCATATCATCTATTTTTTCTCTCTCACTCAGTCAGAAAAAATGAATATAGTAAACAAGTAGGAGTGAAACCTGCTCAACGAAATTGAAAAGCTCTAAGATCAGGTATTTAAAGATGAGCAAGTCATCCCAACTAGTACCAAGTCACCTGTATCTATTGCCTAGGTTTGAATTAGAAATTGAAGCCATCTTCAAAAACATTCTAGAACCAAGGCATGAACAACCATATCAATATAACTTGCCATTGTAAGGAGATAGAAGTTCTTTAACTCAACATCTCCCAAGTGACACAAAAGATCACCCAAGAGCATAAAAGGCAAATAGAACCAGGTTAAGGATTGGAAGTTTTGTCCGTTGACATGCCCACCAGGGGAAATCCTGTTCAAGGATTTAGATAAAAAAATACATTCTATGGAATTCGCCAAAATTAGAACTTCAATATCTCAAGTAGAGACTCTTTACCCTTCAATTGATACCCTCATAAAAAATATTAGAAAACATCCAATGGCCTGATGATGTGTTCACCAACAAAGTGAACTCTTGTGATTCATTGATCTCCAATGTAAAATCAAAGCATTCCCCATTAAACAATCATTTAATGCGAGAGTCTCGCCTGCAAAATGCCACATTTAGAAGACTTTCCTAGGGGTGTACACAGATTCAGTTAACCGAATTCGTGATCGATTTCAATTCCAAATTAGAATTTTGAAATTGGTTAATCAAAATTTGATCAATTAATGGATCCAACTGAATTCTATAATTCAAAAATGGATACGAAATCCAAGAATTGACTGTTCAATTCAGAATTAACTGACAATAAATGAAACAGGTTAATCATTTTACTAATTTTGTTAATCGAATTTGACTCCATAAGATAAGTGGCATAACTTACTAGGCAAAGAGTATTGAACTTTAGACCTCTCAAAACTATCCCATATGGCTACATGCCAGTTGCCACCAAAGCAAACTGAAGCTTGCATCTTTTTTTCTTCTTTTCAAATAAATATACTTTTTAATATAATATAGTCTTACAAACTAATACTTTAATTTTACTTAAGAATATATATATATATATATATATATATATATATATAGTCACATAAATAATATTATATATGTACACAAGTATATACAGATTTTATGTATATAAAAAATTTTAAAAAAAAACATTGCATTCATTTAAATATAATATAGTTTTAATAATATTACAGACTTATAGTCTTCTATATAAACTATTATAAAACTATTATATATATAGTTTTATATAATAAATAATATTATATATATATATAAATACTATTTTATAATTAACATTAATTATAACTAGATATACATTACTACATATATACTTATACCTACATACATTAATATATACAAGGTGTGACTATATATAAACATGAGTAATATACAATAGTTTTAAGACTACAAATTAGTATTTCATTTCATAAAACTATATATATTATTAATTTTATAATATATTATATATTATTTATATAATATAGTTCTATAATAGTTTTATATATAACTATATATATAGTCACACCTTGCGCTATCGTTGTATAGTTTTTTATGGACTATAGCCGGATATCTTAGACTGGATATTTTATTTAATATTTATGGACTATATATGTATAGTTTACTGGATATTCTAATTGTGGATTATGGATATTATGATTTCTTACTGACTATGGCTAGATGTTTTAGGATGGATATTTTACTTAATGAGTACAAATGCTGAATATATTTTTGTGAACTACGGTTTTAGAAATTTATTTGTGCTTTCTAGATGTTGTGTTATGTTACTAAATGTTTGTTATATAATAATTGTGATTCCGGAGAGATGTGCAAAATTTTTTTGCAAAATTTTCATATTTTTTTAAGTTTTATCTACAAGAAATGGAATTATGGACAATTTTATTATTTATTGGGCAAGTTTTTTAGTTTTCGTAAAGGATTTCAGTCTAATATTAATGGTTTCAATTGGAGAATGCAGTTAATCAAATTCAAATCCGATTTTTGAATTTAAATTTGAATAACGGAATTTTATTTTGAATTCAATTCAAAATTTAAACTGTTAATAATTTTAGGACTCATTTCTGAATTTCAACCGAAATATTTGATCGATTAACCAATCAATTGACCGATGCACACCCCTAGACTTTCCTGAGGAAGTCCAAGCCAAGACATTTCGTTAAGTTCAAATTGTCATGAATACAAAGCACACCGTTTCAATAGGATGGAAGCTCCTTCTGGACATTATTGGTAATATCAGAATATGTGCAACACTATTACACTAGGAACAATTTCTCTAAGTATCTAGATGAATTCGGTTTAACCACTATCTCCAAGAATCTTGATAGGTTCAATACTACTTGTCATTGACTCTTCCGAGACGCCCATAATGTTGACCTCATGTAGGTGTTGAATGGGTGGATTTTGATTCCCGTTAGTAGCAATACTCAGCTCCACGTCATGGGTACAAGTGAAAAATTAGTAGAAAGACTTGGGAAGTATCCCTTATAGAATATAACTTAATTGCAAATGTATGTCTAGAATACACATCTCGAGATCTTTGCAATTTAGACTAGGATTTCTCTACCTATCGATATAGTATATGACAGGTTCATTTTTCTATTGATGAGTCAAAGTCAATTCCACCATGATAACCACACGGCGTGCGCTATAGAAGCGATCAAGAAATTTTTCTTTAAGTTGATTCCAATTGTTGATTGAGTTAACCTCAAGGTTGGTGTACCAATTGAATTAAATCCTTTTAATGATCGAACGAATTGCTTAACGAGAACATCACCATCAATTCCAGTATCTATGTTGAAAGTTTCAACAAAATGCGTCACGAGTTGCTTGGGATTTCTTTTGTTATCATATTGTTGGGGTTTTGGTGGTTTATAGTTAACGGATATCCTCAATTTGCTGATTCTTTGGATACAAGGCTTTGGATAAGTGAGTGGAGATTTCTTACCCCTTCATATATTCCTTTAATCGTGCCTTCAACAAACTCTTTTAATTGATCAAAATAAATCATCCATCATGAGAAATTTGAATATTTGTCATATTTGCTTGTGATTTTGAAGACTCTCTACCTTTATTATGGCCCATAGGTTGTTTAGCGTCCAATCGACTTGTTTCTTTGTTATCACCATTATGGTTGATAAGTTAAGCAATTTTATCATCTTGATCTTGAATATGCTTTGCAAGTCCTTCAACGGCTTTGATCAATGTTGCAACTTGTTCTAGCATCAAGAAAAGAAAAGAGAAATGCACCTTGGGTAATATTAACCAAAAGTTCTAGCAACAGTAGATGTGGTTTCTCTTGGGCTCTCCTAGAAGTGAGAATCGGTTAACTAATCGGTTAATTAGTCAAATAATTCGATCAAAATTTGAAAATAAGTCCTAAAATTATTAACTAGTTTTAATTTCGAATTGAATTTAGAATAAAATCCGGTTAACCAAATTCGAATTTGGTAATCAATCTCAAATTTGATTAACCACATTTGCAAATTGGACTCGTTGACATTGGATTAAAATTCTTTATATAAAAATTGAAAACCCCATCTAATATAAAATCTAACTAGTAATAAAATAATCCGTAATTCTATGTCATCAAAACTATATTATATTTGAATGGATACAAAGTTTCCTCAGTACTTTTTATATATAAAGTATATAATAGGACTACATATATAAAGTATATAATAGGACTGGAGATACAAAAACTGTATACATACATGTATTTGTATACTCGTTGTATAATTAATTTTTATGTATAAATTATATACATAAGTGCATTTGTGTTCGCATGTACATATATAAGGTATTATATATGTATTTTATAAGTAAAATTACAGTATTAGTTTGTAAACCATATTATATAAAAGGTATATTTACGTGAGAATAAGATATAACATTGCAAGTTAAGTACTAAAAATCTATATATATATTTATACTATATATAAAAGTACCAATTACTTTAGTATTTTTGACATTCCTAAACTACCCCTTAGTTTAGTACTTTAACTATTACAAAATAGGGGTATATAAGGAACTTTGACAGCCTAATAATAGTGAAAATGAATTCTAAATAAATATGTAAGAAACCTTGAATATGTAAGGACACAAAAAGAAAACCTTCTTGTCTTCAAGAAAAGACTAATTGTACTTTTCCTTAATATTATATAGTATCTAATATGATAAACTATCTTATTAGTTTAATTAGAGATTTTATCTTTTCCTTATACACACACGCGCGCACATAAAAGTACCGATAACTTTAGTGTTTTTTACATTTTTCAGACTTAAAACACCTTTTAGTTTGGTATTCATGCAGCTATCACAAAATGCAGAGTATTTAAACTCTAAAAGTCCAATAATTAAGTAAAAATGAATTTCAATTAAATATGTGAGAACACAAAAAGAAAACTTTTTTGTCTTCATGAAAAGAGTAGTTGTACTTTTCCTTAATATATAATACCTAATATGATAAATTATCATATTTGTTTAACTTGAACTTTTTCATAATTAAGAAAATTCAAAATCAATTTATCATTTCCCTAACAAAAAAAATTACCTGTATATGAATAACTATAGAAAGATAATAATTAAGGAATTAGTTTAATGATAGATTTGGCAAGTTAAATTCAGAAATTTTATTTGATATAAAGCTTTCAGTTGAATTTTATTTTTAAATTTTGCATTTATGATGGAGAATTAATAATTAGGATTTTAGTTTTGCCACTGTTTATAATTGCTATAAGTTTCCATACAATAATTTTACCAATTTATTTGTTATCATTTTAAAATTATTTGGATAATCGTAATTAATATCAAGTAAGAATAAGTTTGGTGATAAGGTATGTTAGCCAAAATTAGTGACAAAATGCTTACACAATCAATGACCAAATAAAGAGAGACGAAAAGTAAAAAAATTTATATACTTTTGTTATTTCTCGTATGGAAATTGCATTTTGAAAAATGCTTTTTTTATTGTTATTTATTTAACTATTTATTGATTAACCATTGTTATTTGGTTAATTATTAAATCATTGTTGGAGAAAATGTATAGAAATTATGAAATCTCACTTCAACAATGGGGAGTTTGGAAACAATAATGCTACAAGAAAATATCAACTACAAAACCAGATTGGAACTCTTTATGAAAGTAAGGATTTAGGAATTAAGATAAATTGGTTAGACTTTATTGCAATCTGAAAAGTAATTGAAGCTATTTACAGAATAGTCGTTAAAACATTTATTTTTTCCCAATCTCTATTTTTCATTAGCTACCGCATTGGAGTCAAGGGATTCAGTAAACACAATCAAAGTCTCCATGATTTGTCTTTCTGTGCTTTCTTATTTTTCTTCAAAATTTTTTACTAAGTTTATCATCTCTCTTACTCATCAAAATACTTCATAAAAATATCACTTGACCACTACCTGATCCATTAATGATATAGTAAGATAATAGTTATTTGAATATATCTACTTGAAGTACAAAATAGCATCCAAAAATAGCATCCAAAAAAGTTAATTAACCAAGATGTGATTGTAATTTTATAATACTATGTAATGATAATTTTTAATTATTCGTCATTTTTAAATAAAGTTGTATAATGGACATATATATAAACAATTTATTTAGGAAAGTCATATATTGTCATTATATTCATCTTTTTGATATGTAATGCATGGAAATTATATAGAATGACAACTACAACTATTTTTATCAACATAATAAAAGACAAAAAAGACACGTGGACAATAAGGTATTATTATTAAGAAAGATGAAGGCTGAGTTGTACCAGACTACACAAAAATCAAGAAATTGATAGAAGCTCATCTTTGCAATAAGAAGTGTCAAATGTAAGTATTATCTTAAAAATCAAATTACATTAACAAATTAATCCTTTACTTTAATTAGGTTTTGATGTATTTTTTAGATGAAAATCTCTGGCATCATGTTTGATAGACAATTAAAAAATTCAAAGTCATGTTCCAATACAATAAGCCTTGTGTCATTTCGAACGCATGAATAAAAAACACAGACAAAATTTTTTGCAAATGTAAATAACAACATAGAGATTGTACACCATCCATTTACATAATTTAAAGAAGATATATCGCACATTCATACAAGAAAGATTCTATCAAATCTTATCACTTTTCAATATGTACAAGTCTAGAACACCGTGAAAAAAATTGCTGGTAGGGATATTCTCATGCATTATTTAGTACACTTTGTATTTTATTCATGATTTCTTTGAAAAATAATGCACTTAAAAAATATTATTACCCTTGCAGATGTCTTAGACTTCATTACTATAGTTATTCGAAGCATTTTTTTGCTTAGTACAAAAGATGAAAATTAATATCCTAAGGAGAGATGTCATAGTTATGAACAAAAAGTTAGGAGTTTAAAATTTTATTTTTCATGACATTAATGGTTGAACTTTTATTATCATTTTACTCATCATACAATACCAATAAGATAGAATGCAGCCAATCAAACTCAGTATGGAGGACATCGTTGAAAATGAAAGTCTCTTTTATAACAAATAGTGGATGAAATCAATTATTGCAATACTTAGATTCACCTACTCGGTGTATTAAGGTGATACATATAGCACATTATTATTAAATTATAATTATTCATGTAATTTCAAATATCAACCACAATTAAATCCAAAATCCAATAAATAAGTGCTAGTATATCCATTAATTATATTAGGAGAATTTCAAATGTCAAATACAATTACATGCACAATCTAATTGTATTCTAATTGTACTGAAGCAGAAAAATTAAAAAATTGGTGAGTAAAAGCAAACAACATATATAGTAAAACTCATTGTATCTAGTTAATTTAATTTTTTAAATCGATACTTAACAATGGAAAATAGTGAATGTCTATCACAACTCGTATTCTATGTCTACAGAGTCAAAATATTGCATGTTCAGGACAAGCAAAATCATCAATACCCAAGAAACCAAGCACCATATGATCATACATAATTCTGAATCATTGATTCAAGTAAATAATGATTTTTTTTATAAAAAAAAAAAAAAAAAAAAAGAGTGTGTATGCTTTACTAATATAAACAAAATATTTTTTATAGAATGTCTTTTATAAATCACAACAAACTATCACATACTTGAAAATAAAGATATGACATACTACAAATCTTCCAAAAAAATGTATAAAAAAAAAAAGAATAGAAACATTGGGGATACAATGAATTGTTCAAAATGTAAGCATGATATCTCAAATTGAATCCCAAGGTAACTAAAATATGCATTTAGTACTTCTTTTATGAAATGAATCTAATTTAACAATCACGACAACAAAATAGTACCCAATTACAACTTTATAGAAAGTTCAAAATAATGTTAGAAGTCATTGAAGAAACACATTCACGTACCATGGTATTACCTCCTCGGGCTAATGCTATTACACTTTCCTAAATTATCCAAAAGTAACTTAAGTTCTCTTAGTTTTATATATTTATGTAATGTGTCCAGTGATTATAATCTGCAATAGACATAAAGATAATTAAGTTTAGCTTGTATTTTTTTTTTTACTTAAACCCACCTTTCTTCTTACTTCTTGGTGACAGGGAACCCATGATCAATAAATTATAATGAAAACGTCTAACCACCTAACTTCGTTATCAAAATTAACTTAGCCTTAAAAAATAAAAAATAAAAAACCATCCCTCCACTTATTATTGAATTACTATGGGTTATAATTCATGACACATAATATTCTATAATTGCCGTTTGGCATCAATACATAACAATGCCTCTCACATCAAAATCATCGATACACGTGCAATGCATGGGTACAATTTCTAGTTTTCTTTAAAAAGTTTTGACTTTGTGTACAAATATTAAATTAAATTCGGAAATAAGTAAATTTTAAATTCAGAACTCAATTTTAATTTCGTAGCCAATTTTTTATTTCAAAATTTGATTAGATCAATTTATTAATCGAATTTTAATTAACTAATTTTGAAATTTTAATTTGGAAGCAAAACAGTTACGAATTCGATTAACCGAGGTCGTGCTTACTCCTAAGCTCTCCTATTTTCAGCTAAACCATCATGGATATTTGATTTAATTTCTTTCCCTGATGTTAATTTTACCATCATGAGTACTACATGATACTTAAACAAATTAATGTTTTTCACATTTTGTCTATTTCTGTATTATAGTAATTTTCATAGTTACCGAATAGAAAATACTCTAAATATATGATACGTGTACTCAATATGTCACTTAATTAAAATAAATAAATATTTGCGTACACTCAGTATGCACAAATCGATATGCAATTCGCAAAATACCCCAATTGATTAAGTAACTATGATAGTTCCGTGTTTAAGATAGTTCTAGATTGTTTTTTGACAATTTTTTGTATTGTCAACTTCAATGCTAATAAAGTACCTAGTAGGCATCAGATTGCAAGCTTAAGCTTACTTGGACTCTCTGAATCTTCTGTCTCACTATGTGTGCCAACTTTCTATCTTATATTTTGAATGTTTGCCACCTGTGCTCTAACCTTATAAATATTATTATGTCAGAGTACACGTGACATGCATACAGGATGTAAAATAGAAGATTGATATAAAAATTGAAATAGAGGATCCTATAGTATACAGATAATGCATCATACAATACTCATGAACTACAAATTTATAATGGCCTAGTCTTTGACCTTGAAGGGTTTGAAAGCATTGAGATCCTTGCTTAGTCCTTGAATTGAGCCACAGGCAGCAGCCACAGCTACAAGCAAGCAAATGAAGTTTATGAGTTGCAAACCAATCCACCTCAAGGACCAACTTCCAATTTTCTTCTGTGCAATGTACATTTGTATCGGAAAGTACACTGTCAATGGCCAGTAATTTCAATATCCAAGCGCTCCAAGAAAAGCAAGAATGTCGTTGAAGAACGGCATTACCATTGAAAGAATTGTAGCCACTATCACAAATAAAGTTCTCCAAACGAGCCTAAGAATGTTAACGCGTAATCTGTATTTAGTCGAAGTACCTAAGCTAATTAAGTACTCCTCTGTTATGAACTTTGAGTTAGGCCACATCCAGATAGCCCATGATTCAAATGCACAGAACAACGGTTGCGAAAACACCTGTAAAATCAATAATTTAAGACAACCCTGTTAGTCTTAAGCATCAGAATTTTTGTTTCTACTTTAACTTGGTAGATATTACAAAAGTTTAGAGTAGATTTGTGGACCTGATACGCCCCAACTAGGTGCACCACAATGCAAATGTTGGCCACATCAACCAGCCAAAATGGCTCGTAAAATCCAAAACCTGTTAGAAGGTTCCCTGGTGCATTGTTCCCAAATGCAGCATAACCAATGCAGCCACACATCATATAGAATGTTGTAAACAGCAATGTGGTGAAAATCGCCATAGTATTAGCCTTTTTCATCACTTTGTGTTCTGGTGGCTGTGCTTTCAGTGTATCCTATGGAGACAGAGGAAATTCTTGATAACCATGGAGTAGAAATTTGGCTCAAATCGTTTGGCCTTAGGGTTGATAAGGCCATCATAAACCAAATTAAGAAAAAAGGCGGCAAAGATTATGATGACTAAAGCACTAGAGAAAATTGATGACGAAAACGAAAGAACCTAACACGTTTTTGTGCATGTAATTCGTCCATCACCAAAAATCAAGATGCATCGGTCATTCAATTCTACCTGGATTTCAATCAGAATTTGGGAATATGTGTAGGCAAATGCAATGTCTCCAAATGCTCTGAACATTCTCCAGGTCTTTTCAGCTTCCGATAAACCAATCCCAACTTCTACTCCTGTCAATGCAGTCTTTTCTCCATTACCTGAAATGACTTTTGCAAGGGCAAGCCCCACGCCAATAGAGGAATAACCAAAAGACAATAATCGCCGCGATAATAGAAAGCATTGACAACTTATGGAAGTTGGGAATCTGAGATAGGAAAATTTCAAGGATTCCCAATCCAATCATGTAAGGATTATGTGAAACACTGCAGGGGGCTTCATGGCCACTTTTGTGAAAGCAATCTGATTTCTGTATTGCCCTGTAATATGCCAGTAATACAATTAGATCAATTTTTAAGTAACATGCTTCAATATGAAGTGAGGAAACAACCGCTGCAGATCTGCTATCCTGTACCAATATTTGTCACACTCTCTAGATGCTCACCACATGTACTTTAACTCACAAGCATTTACTGGGCCAAAGTACACGTGGAAAATATCCCACACAAGAGAATGGCACAGAAAGTTGAATAGAAGATCCTGTGGCAGAAACAATACTAGCATACATACGCCATGCTTATTGATGCTGTAATTGTATAGCCTATTATCATCCCATATAGGTTGGCATATTGCACCATTCCACAAGCAATGTACATTTTAAACCCACCTTTTCAAGAAACACACAAAAAGGATCAATCAGACACAAACTACTAACATGTAACTAAAAGCCAAAACTTCTTTCATGCTTAGTCCTTAATTTGTTAATTTGATTTGCAATGCTTCATCAGATTAAAAAGTTACAAGAAATAAATAAATATTGACAAATGAATACCTAAGTTGTTCTTGACAGCTTCCATGTAAGTGTAGTATCTCTTCCCGGTTTCATGGGACCGATAGCAATCTGCTAAGAGACTGGAAGTATATAGTGTAATGCCAGAAAAAACTACAAGAGTTGTGACTCCAGCAATCCAACCAAGCTGTGCCACACCCCAGGCAAGTGAGAGGACTCCAGAACCTATAATGGCTGTAACAATGTGTGCACTTGCAGTCCACACATTTCCTACATTATAAAGTAAAGATACCTCTTATTAGAATAAGATTAGATGCACAGAATTCAGAAATGAGGAAACTGATGAGAACTAAAGTAAGAGAGTTATTGAAAGACGCATTAGAAAGTATAGAGAGAGAGAGCGAGTTGGTATTAATGAGTGTAGAACGATTACAAATGGAGGGGTAATCCTTTAGGTTTTAGCCAGGGGACCGGGGGTCTGAACCCGATCTGCCTTGCGTGAAGCCAACCTAGCACACCAGTCCTTGACTTGGCATGCTCCATTTACAAGTTTGCTCTTAATGAGCCACATGGCACTTGCTACGCGTTCAAATATACTATTGGTGGACTATTCTATGTACCATCAGAACCATCTTTTCTTCTCGAAAAATGACATTCAAAGAGTAATTTGAATGTACACAGAAGGTGGTATTTGGATCAGTACTCAGATCAGATACAGCAGCTGAGAAACGAATGAACTCTGCATCTTATATATGCAGACTGCAGATTCTTAGTATCTGAAATTTCCTTCTTCAGCTGATTTATCATATTACAGTATACAAGTGAATAAGTAAACTTCTCTGTTAAGCTATAGAAATCAGCAAGCAAAACAACTAACAGAACAGTATTTGAGAAACAGAATTCAATCGTTAACATAAACACAAGCTATTCTAATTCATTTTCAAACAGAATTACATAGAAAAATAGAAAAAACAACTAGCAGTTCAAGAAAGTAAACATATTATTGAAGCAATAAAAGTGGATTGGACAGAATACATTGATGCAATATGACTAACAAAACTTTGTGGAAAAAAAGAGAGCAAAATCAGTTTCTGATGCACACAATTTGTATACCTGTTCTTTTAGGTTTGCCATCATCATCCAGCAACACATTTCCTGGCTTCTGGACTTCCGAGCCATATTCACATTCCTCAAGGTGAAATTGCATATCATCAGCATTCACCATTGTATATGTAGTTCCTTCTTTCGGATTTTCTCGAAGTTAAACAAGGAAACTACTACTACTATAACTACTATACTTATCTTTCTTCTATTATTAGTGAAGAAATAACTGAGCAGATCGCTTGTTGAGGCAAGTTAATTAGCTATAGATGAGATTACTCTCTGAGTCTCCAGGCACATTTATATAGGCCTTGTCTTGGTAGTTCTTTGTACACTGTTTACTTAAAATGTTTGTGCCTCAATGTTTCATAAAGTGGTACAAGTTGATTGGAAGCTCAAAGGAACTGCAGATGACTCTTGCACAGAAAACTCAACTTGCACAACTACTTGTATGAACAGCCTTAACTTTTTTTTTTTTTTTTTTTTTTAAGTGGATTACAGTACGCATAAACTTATCAAAAATACACAAATTTTTAATTTTTTACCAAATTCGCTAGGTAACATTACCAATCGCGTACTAATTCATACATACTGGTACTGCAAACTATATACTAAATTTACATATACATTATATATTTTTAACAAAGTGACAATTGTGTGCCCATAACCCGTTTCAGAGTATCACTTATTACTATTATATACCTGTACCAGAGAGAATCGCTCGTTACTATGTCTTTCTCTCGTTACTATATCTTTATCCTCAAATGTTATCCTGTAGTCAAAGCTGGCAGTGCTAGTGATAACTAAAAACCTCAACCTGCGGGCTCTAATTGGTTATGTTTGTTACTTCTATTACGTTGTCTTTGTTACTACATTTATTCCTCAGATGACTATCCTGGGCTTCATTGAATAGCATATTTTTGTCACACTGCAGATTCTGTTGGGGACAATTCATCATCGTTCTTCTGCAATATATCATGAATATATTCAGGGACAAGAAGTCAACCATCAGTCTGATCCATCCACCTTAAATAGTATTGATTCCTCAATCATTTTAACACATCTTTAAAAACTTGAAACTCGGATTCGATTCAAAAAATTAATGAGTCGAGTATATTTAAAATCTTGATTGAGTTTTATCGAGTTAAAAATAAAAAATTCGGAACTATAAGTCATATGTATTTATTATTTTATCTATTAAGAATAAAAATATGCTAATAATTAGGTTAAGTATTTAAAATTTTAGGTTTCATATGTGATTCTTTTACATATTATTCATTATCAATTCAGAAAATTTAAGTTTTCTAAGGGAATTTTATACAAAATTTATCTATTTTTGAATGTTAAATAAACTCGATTCGATAAATACTCGTGATTACTCGGTGAGTTTATCGAGTTTAATCTAAAACTTGATAAAACTCGTTATTTATCGAATTTTTCATTGAATCACCTATAATTATATTGAGTCGAATCGAGTCAATTCAGTATAACTCGACCGAGTTTTTCTGAATTTTTTAAGTATGATTTTAACCAATGTATTTATCCATGTGCTTAGGATTCGATCATTTTGAACATTGTAAACTGATAGGCTTATAAGCATTACACAAGTTTCTTGATTTTAAATGAGGGCCAATAAACCATCATGCTTTTACTAATTTAGAATAGAAAGTTGTAAGTGAAATTTTACTTGGATCCTATACGCTATTACCAACAAATATTGGCTCAAATAATAAAGAATCATCAAAATGTCCAAATTCAACTCTTACTACTTTCCGCTCTTGCTTGGTGAGTTATCGTCGCCATTATATGTATGCTAACCGTGATCGTCGGAAAGAAAAAAATAATATACCCTTTTCTTAAATTTTTATCCTTACTGTATATATATATATATTAGGAATCGCTTGTACTTAATTCTATAAAAAATACTTAAATAGATTTAATTTTTGATCCCACCTATAGATTCTGTGGTTTAGGATTAAATTTTAAATAATCTTATTTATATCAACTGATGTCATAGATTTTCTAAAATTTAATTTACACTACAGGGTCTATAAATGGGATTAAAAATCGAATTTACATAAATAATTACCTAATTCCATTTCTGCATTGGTATATGGTTGTCACTTTAACAACACAATTCTCCCTACTAATTAAATTGGTCATTTTAACCAATCAAATTGATCATATTTGCCGTCCCCCGCCGCGTCCCTTCCTCTTTAAAAGAAAGATTATGTGAATATAAAACGTGTAAAATGATGCTAAAAATTCTACTGTTGGAGAGCATATCCACAAAATGCAATGAACAGTACTCCATTATCCACTCTCTAAATTGTTAACCAACCAACGTTATGAACTACATTAAGGGTCTGTTTGCTTGGCATGAAAATATTTTTCAAGAAATTCTCCAGGTGTCAAATACCGAAAAAATATTTTTCAGTATAAAATATTTTTTAATTTTCTTTTCTTTGGTTGAAAATAACTCAAGAATTTTTTAGCATCCGAATAGTTCAAAAATGATATTAAATATCAAATATTTACTTTTATAATTTTATTTACTAAACTTATTTTTATTTTCAATTATTGTCCATTCGTTTTTTTTCTTCGTTGTGGGTCATACAGTAATATAACTATCATTATACATATTTTATTCATTTAATTTTGAACAAAATTAATTTTTTATTGATCACAATTACTCGTAAAATATTTATTATAATGGTTATAAATCTTTTATAACTCATATTTTTAAAATTAAAGATGAAAAATATTAAATAATTATATTTGAAAATATTTTTATTTTGTCAACTAAACGCCAGAAAATTATATAAAAAATGATACACTTTTTCATGTAAAATACTTTTCAAGAGAAAAGTTTTCCTCAGGAAAACATTTTACATCCAACCAAATAGACCTTTAACTGGAAATTAATAGTTTAAAATCTGAGGAATAAATTCCCACGTTCTTTTATTTTTCATAGGGCAAAATTTTAATCTTTCAATACATATCTTCTCTCCTTTTTCGTACTAAAAATCCAGCTTTTTGCAACTTAAAACTCATCAAACTCACAGCCGCCAACCACTTGTTCGGTAATGGGTACTCGAGAAAAATCAAAGATAATGCACAAACACTAAAGAAAAGGAGAAAAAAGTGACCAAGACTGTACAGTTTTGATGCTATTTTTGCACTTTCAATGACAATAAAGCATTCTTTGAGCATCACTCGCTTCAGTCAAATATGATGTCATTAGCCAATTTATTTCGTAATTTAACAACCTTAAAAAGAAAGAAAAATAATTAAGCAGACTCCGTATTTAATTCCATACCTTGTTATCATCGTTAGACAATCTTATACAATTTTACTTATGTCCTGAAACTAAATATTTCCCTAAAAGAAAGGGCTATGACATGATCTTGCACATTGCTTTGCGTAAGTTCAGAAATTTATTCAAGTATTGGAGTTTCATTCATCTCTTGCCTGCATCTATACAATTTGTTGTATATTTAGAAATAAACAGAAAAAGTGCAGATATACAAACTGATAAAATTATTCATAAACCACTAGATTCGCGAACGAATGAACGAAATCCGTTCAAATATCTAAAATCAGGCGAATAGTGCTTAACTTGTCAATTTATAAATCATTTTCTAAACAGAAACAATTTACTTTCTCTACTCGAGATTTAACAATACTAAACCTAGTATTGAGAGAACACGAGAACATGACCACCCTTTTTTTTTTTACCATGCAACAAAATTCAACATCAAATTCACTGGCACAAATCAGTATGATTGGATTTTCAAACTATCCAAGCAATGAAAGCAGCCCAGAATAAAATGAGAATAAGTACGATAAATGGAGAGAACTTGATCCAAAGTTCTAAGAGATTACAATTCACAGTTTTACAAACTTTTGTAATCATTCGGGAATAGACAACAGGGATATTCCAACTTCTTAGAGAGAAGACCTATGCCTTCGGATAATTAACTTCAAAACTTCATAGGTTTATCATAATTAATACACACCATAATCCAAAGTACACAGAACTCCCATCAACCAAAACTTTAGAATTTTTACTATATTTTAGCTACTTCTAATGGATAATCCTCCATAAAAATCAACTGCATTAGTTAATAAGGTCAGACTTCTCATTTTCTGAACTTCAATTATGCATGGATCAACTGATTTCTCTTTCTTCATCAAGCCTACATAAGCAATCCAAGCAAATGAACTCAATAATTAAGCATGCCTGATAACGCTGAATCCTGAATTCTGAAATGTAAGTGCCGAAAGTATTAAGTTACTAAGAGATATCTTTTTTACAATCAACTGAATTTAAGCACTGAATTAAAAATATCTAACTTCATAAATATGTGAAATTATTATTAAAAAAAATACAACGCATCTCTATAGTGAGAAAATGGGGTGTGTGTGAGAGAGAAAATGAAACAGTTAATAGATAGTGTAAATGTATCATGTATGTAAGAGAGTATGGGTGTCTGCGTGTGAGTGAATTCGTCTGGATGTGTGTGAGAGATTTGAGTGTGCAAGTGTATGCGTGTGAAAAGGACAGTCTTATTACATGCGCGTGAGAAAGAGACCGAGTGTGCGCGCGTGTTTGAGTGAAAAAGTGAGTACAATTGGCCTGTACACCAGACTGAAACAACAGGCCTCTACACAGGAACAAAGAATGGAGTTTGGTGGCATGTTTTCTTTAATTCTGTCAAGCTCATTCAATTATAATTCATAATCAAGTATCAAAAACCATGCCATCCAAGACATCCATAAATTCTCAGTATTCAAATAATGCTCCATTCAGTAGAGATTCAATACGATGCTGATACAGAAATAATGTGAATGAGAATGTATACCATACTGTCCATACACATCTTCTGCTAATAGAGTAGACAGGCATTCCGTTAGAGGGTATTCAGGAGGATGGAAAGGGAATCCAGTTAATAATATCAAAAACTGGGAATGAACCACACCGTGTGGATATCACCTGTCACCTCGTTCCTATCCTTGATACTTGGTTTTCTTTTCTTTCTTTTTAGGTTCAGAAAGAAGGAGAAGAAAATGATGCAAACACGCAAACACAAAAGTACATTGACAGCCATTCCTGCCTCCATAACAACAATCTCTCTCTCTTGCCTCTACAAACCTCTATCCTCCTTCAGGCGCTCTCTTCTCCCCTTCCCAAATGCATATTGTTTGGTGGTAAAATGGTGTCAGCAGTGGCATACAGTTCTTGTAGCTGGCACAGGTTTGGTAGAGCTCAAATATTAGTGGGCTCGAAACCAAGAGAACAATGAATTTAAGAATTCGTTCTTTGAGGAGCTATTTGGTTGATTCTAATTCATATTCTTTGACAATGTGTGGGTGGACTGGTGATTTTCAAGGTTATTTTGTGATATCTAGATTCTAGACTGGGAATGATGTTTAGAATAATTAGAGGATCAGATAGATTCAAACATCTGCAAACACTCGTGTGCATGGGAAGAAAAAAGGCAGCAGAACTTCTGGTGAATTTTAAATAATTATAGTTGGAAGCCTTCCCTCCTTTTCCCAAACAACAGCTTTGTTCTCTCTCCTCCCAGCATACCCAACAGGGCCAACACCCACCCCTCCACCACTTCTAAAAAACTCAAATAATCTCTCTCTCTCTCTCTCTCTCTGTGTAATTTTTTGGCTATTTTGATATCAATGTGCAGATCAATAGCTCAGATGCTTATTGTCTCATTGGGAAGATTGGCTCTCAGTGCCAGCTGGTGGTTGACAGCAACAAGCAAGCTGGTGGCAGGGTTACAACATTAGCAAGTAGCTGCAAAAGTATGCTAGGACGAAAGAGAAGGGAGGAGAAGAAGCAAGAAGCAGAACTATAAGGCCAAAACGTACACAAAAGATCTTTGATCCAGCATGTATACCATATACGTGGGTGGGTATTCGAGAAACCAAACATAAACAAAAGGCTACAGAAGTAGAGAGGGACTGAACTCACTTGAACAAAATACCACTTACCAAGCTTATTTGTACTCAAATGTTGGTGGGATTGGAGCATCAAAACTCTCAAGGACCTCAGTTTTGCTTCCACCACTCCTACCTGCCTCCTCTGTTCTACCACCAAAAAAACCTCCTAACCACGATGACAAGGAAGAAGAGGAAGACGCAGATGAAGAGGATGCAGAAGATCCAGTTTTTAAACTCTCAACATTTACAGGTGCTTGACCAGGCAGTTGACCCATTGGCAATCCAGGTACGCCTGCCATGTTGGGTAGTTGCTGTTCCATCTGTAGCATTTGCTGCTCTTGAGCATTTACAAATTTGTTTATCATAATTCCAGCTCCCTCAATCAAAGCAAGCAATACCCCACCATCAACATTGCTGATCTTGAAGCAGAAGCGAGCCCGTGACGCATCTGGAGAATGCCACCAGTTGCTGCACCAGCAATGATTGAGTTCCATGGATCCTCTTTTTGGCGGACATAAACCATTGTGCAATCGAATGTGGAAAATAGTGCGCCCCAAACTGCAAAACTACCACCAAGACGAGGTGCATTCATACGCATTGCTTGAGTGCCACCAATTAGGCGCTCACCTTTTGGAGAATTATAGATTCCTTTCAAGAAGTGGAATGCTGAACCTCCAACAGCACCCATGCTAAATGCTCCCCCAACATCATCAAGTATACGGTCAGGGCAAGGTTCTCGGGAAAGCTCTGGAGTTCCCATAAATCTAACAAGGCAAGAACCGGGAAAGCGGGAAGGAGAAAGTACTAGAGCAAGATTTGACTAGTATAAGTAGAGCACCTATCTACACAATTCTCAACTCAATTCAGTTCTCCACAATTAATTAGAAATCAAATCACATCCCCTGCAAATAAAGCATAAAAACAATCCCAATGAATTCATAATTTTAAAACATTCATTTGGTTATAGAATAATTTTAGCTACTAGACATCCACATAGGCAACTGTCTCAGATGCTACATATAATTGCACTTGGAGTTAAATACTTCAGTTTTACAGTTGAAGTTGAAGGAACAATTGTTCAGATCCTTAAAAGACCCCCACTTGATTTAGGAATTTAAAGAAAAGACTCATGTTCATCACACAAAATCTAATTGACATGCCTATAACAGTCAACTTCTCACGTCTCTTATTTGTTTTCCCACATGACAAAAACCCACCATCAACAATTTCCACAAATATTCCACTATAATCACCTTTAACCTCACCAAAGTTAGGTTTTTAATATATATATATATACACACACACACTCTCTCTCTCTCCATATTCATTCTTAATAAAGCATTCTGCAATCTCAGTTTTCCAACATTGAATGAACATTTTTAGAATTCACAGCTTCAGCAGCTAGGATCAAATGAACTCTAAGCAAGTGTTCAAGCTGGTGACCTGAAAAGAAACAACTGACAACTTGCCTCTAGTTATTGAGTAAGTATACCAAATATAGCAATAAAATAGGATCACAAAGCAACATATACTAGTAACAAAAAGGACCAACCTAAATATCCAAGGCATTCACACAATTAGACTTTTAATCCCACCATTAGAATATGAAAGAAACTCACTTTGTTTAACCTGTGTCGCACTCTTATTGCAAATGTTTTGCTTATCTAAGCACAATTCATAACATAGAATGCATGACAAATAACTGAACCAGAAACATTCAGACAACATCAAAAGTTGTAACAGTGAACTCCATAATTGAATTCTCTAATACTTCCAAGCCTGCATGTCATTATGCTACTTTTCAGCTGACTCTACAGAAAAATAGTGGTGCAACTTCTCCTATATCTCCTTTATACGAAATTCTTGGCATTTTTTGGTCTTAAGCATCCGTCAATTATAAAAATTAGCAAAATAAAGGGGTACTTTGACAACAAAATCCTTTGATCTGCGGCACTGAAAGCCTTACAACTGATTTTCCAAATAGTTGTCAGTGGTGCACAGCACGTTATAGCAGTGCTAAAGTGCATAGCACAATGCACAGTATGTGGAAGCAAAGTGCACATATCAACTACAAGTCTACAACAATGTTTTCCTTGTATATGGTGCGCAATGCAAGCCTGTGTGGAGGGAGTGCAAAAAAATAATAATAAAATTTTTGTTTATTGTATATGTCAAAATTGCTAAAGCAAGAGCCCGTAGAACAAAGGACTTAACCCAAGTCAAGTGCATCAAGGATGAAAGTAATAAGGTGCTAGTAATAGATGAGGAAATTAAGGAAAGGTGGGAAAGATACTTTCATCGTCTATTCAATGAAGACAATGGAGACAATATCATTTTAGGAGAGTTAGCTAAGTCTGAGGAATATAGAAACATAATGTATTATCGAAAGATTCAAGAATCAGAGGTGGAAGAGACTTTGAAGAAGATGAAGTCTAAAGGAAAAGCAATTGACCCCGATGATATTCCAATCGAGGTATGGAAATGCTTAGGAAAGAAAGGCAAAAGTTGGCTTACCAATCTTTTCAATAAAATATTAAAGAGTAGAAAGATGCCTGACCAATGGAAGAAGAATACTCTCATACCCATATTCAAAATAAAGAGGATATACAAAATTGTGTGAATTACACAGATATTAAGTTAATGAGCCATACAATGAAACTTTGTAAGAGAGTGATAGAAAGAAGGTTAAGAAATGAGACTAAGATGTCAAATAATCAGTTTGGTTTTTGCTAGAGAGATCGACTACTGAAGCCATACATCTCTTAAAGAGACTTACCGAGAGATACTGAGATAAAGAAAAGGATTTACATATGATTTTTATTGATCTTGAAAAGGCATACGATAGAGTCCCTAGAGAAATTATGTGGAGAGTTTTAGAAAAAAGAGGAGTGAGAGTAGCATACATAGAATCAATAAAGGAGATGGATAGGGATGTGGTCTTTACAAGTGTGAGAACACTAGGAGGTTTACACCAAGGTTCAGCTCTAAATCCTTATCTATTTGCGTTGGTCATAGATACACTTACAAGGCACATACAAATACCATGGTGTATGTTATTTGCAGATGACATTGTGTTAGTAGATGAAACAAAAGATGGGGTTAATGCTAAACTTAAGGTTTAGAGAGAGACACTTGAGGCAAAAGAGCTTAGAATTAGTAGATCAAAAACAGAATATATGGAATTTAAGTTTAGCAAAGGTGCAGTTGGGAATGGAATAAGGGTTAGTATCGGAGATCAAGAAATACCCATAAGTGAAAATTTTAAATATTTAAGATCAGTTATTCAGAGTAATAGTGGTATGGATCGAGATGTTACACATCGGATACAAACGGCATAGACTAAATGGAGAATGGCATCGGGAATGTTATGTGACCGGAAAATTCCTTTACGACTTAAGGGTGAATTCCATAGAACGGCAACTAGGCCAGCGATGCTCTTTGGCATATGTTGTCTAAATGTTGGACAGTAAATCACACACATGAGCAAAAGATAAGAGTAGCAGAAATGTAAATGTTAAGATAGATGTATGGGTACACTAGAATGGACAAGATATGGAATGAGCATATTCGTGAGAAGATTGGGGAAGTATCTATTGATGAGAAGATGAGAGAAACATGCTTAAGGTGGTTAGGTTATGTGTTAAAACGACCAATAGAAGCGTCTGTCACGTGAGTCAATTTTAGAGAGATTAGTCAACATAAGAGGGGTAGAGGAAGACCGAAAAAGGCATCGTAGGTAACTTGTAGGAAAGATATAGCCCATCTAGGAATTGAGGAGGAAATGGTCCACGATAGAGCACAATGGCGTAGCAGGATTCATGCAGCCGGCCCTACTAAGTAGGATTAAGGCTTGGTGGTGGTGTGGTTGTATATGTCAAAATTATGATGTCCAATTACTAAAACTTTATGAGTCTAAGCTAACAGACTAAAATAAAATCAAAGAAACATGAAAATTTGAGCATCAACAAGTAAAAAAGAAGTGTACAAATTGTATCTCCACAAATTGATTAGTAACAACGATTAATATTAGTATTTAACAAGCATTCAATCAGTTCAAATGCCAAACTTCCAACAGACACAAATTTAGAACTATAGCCACAAAGTTGTTCCAGTTTCTAACACCAGTAATCATAAACATCTCAAACCTAGCCTGCAGCGCCTTTATTCCACTAACAAAGAAACTACACAACCAGTTGATATGTTGTTTTAAGGCAAAATCATGATTTGAATATCTGATAGAGCTGTAGGCAACAAATAAACTACATAACCAGTCGATGAACCACCCTTAAAAACAAAATGGCACTCATAGCAATTTAGCAAAGAGATGTGTAAAAACACAATATTCACAATAACCCTACACGAGCTACAGGCAACACGCACAAGTTACTATAACCAGAAATGAATTACGCAAACCAAACAACGATTAGTAGAAACTTGAAAACCCCATAACCATATTACAGCGTTCTGACGGATCATACTACCTCCCAATAAAAACTCACATCTAAAAAGTTTGGATTTTTCTCTTTAATGAGTTAAGTTCAGAAATCATTCACATTCCTGGAAATGGACTTCTTCATGCTACAATATAAAACCAAAAGATAATAACTTTGACACATTTTTCACTTATTTTGCCTTTGTACCAATTAAAAACAAGCAAAAAAGAAAAATTGGTTATTTATGCCTCGTGAACAGAAAAAGAATTTGTAAAATAACTACCACAAAACCCCGAAAAAAAATAATTAAGTTAAAAAGATCATATCTTGGGATTCATACACAGCACCAATGATTCTAGATTCTTGAAACAAAAACACCTGATTACATTTTTACTTTTCTTGCAAACCCAAAAAAAAAAAAAAAAAGAGCCCAGAAAATTTAAACGTCAAAAAGTATCAAAAAACTTGGAGAACATTAATAATTGTTAAGGAAATAAAATTAAATAAAATGGATTTTCTTTTTGACGTACCTTTCTGTAGAGGAAAAACACAAGAGCTGGGGAGGAATCGAGGGAAGGGTAGGGGGTGTTTGTTTGTGGAGAAAGAAAGAATGGCGGGGAAAGATGGTAGCGCTTACTTAGTCAAAAAGGTCGTGTGCAAGTTGGGGTTTTGCAAATGGGCTTTAAGGTAGATGTAGCAGCCAACAATCTCGACCTCTGTTTTCCTTCTCTGCCTTAAACTTTTTCATTCCTATAAGTTATTTTACCAAAAACACAAACATTGCGTTTGAAAGAAAGATTTGAATTGATTTGATTTGAATTTTTAATTTATAATAAGTTATTAAATAAATTAGTTGAGTTAGTTATAAATTTAAAATTTATTAATAAGTGATAATATAATTTTAATGATTAAATAAATAAATTTAAAATTTACTCGAATTATATTTAGATAGATGAATTTAAATTTTTTAAAAACAATCTAAATTTATGTTATTTCAAATTCATTTAATTCAAATCTACTCATTTCAAATACTTATTTCAATGATATCTAAATCCATTCATTCAAATACAATAAAAATGTTGTGGAACTTTAATTTACTCTGTTTTAGTCCGTGAACTATTGACCCTAGGTGGACGCTCCGTCCAAAAGTTAAACTTTGACCACCATCAACTGACTTTATTAATGGGGTAATTTATTAATGTGTGACTATAGCAGAAAACATGGTAGGCAGCTGGTACAGCCAGAGTTATTAAATTCGGTCTGGAAAGGAATACACTAAGGGAGGTAGGTGAATCTGTTATTAGTTTAATTAGTGGGTTACTAATCAATCCGTGAGTTATTAATAAATATTATTTTATTAATAATATTTACTAATTTTAAATTATTAGATATAAAATATCTGTTAAAAATATTTATAAAACATGTTTATTAACTTTTAATCTATTTTTGATGAATTTAGAATAACTAATTATTTAAAAATAAAACAAAACATATTCTTATAGTTATATTTAAACTTGTATAGTATAATGATTTATAACAAATATATAGAAATTAAGAGTGAAGTATGAAATTTGAAAATAATAAAAGAAATAAAAGTGATGTAACATTCAAACAAGTAACAAATAGTATAGTGGTTAAAATTTCGTACTCATTTACTTGAAAATTTAGAATTCGAGTCTTGGCAAAAGAATTTTTCTTCCAATTTTTGGAGTCCCCAGATTCCTTAAAAACCCGATCGGGTTCCTGATCTCTCCAATTCAACCACCGGGTTCAGCTGAGTACCCTCTTTATCCAATCAAAACATAAATCCAATCCGGTCTAATGACCGATTCACCGATTGACCAGTTAAACTGTGGGATCGGATCGAATTTCATAACTATGGGAATAGCTGCAATAGGCAGTCTTCGGAAAAAATGTGACCATAATTTTTAGTTAAAATTTACGTATGCAAACTCTTTTTTGTGGATCACACTTTTTTTTTTAATCAAAATTATCTTGTGTAAATAGTACTTATATTCTCTGACTTCTTGTTCTAGTTTCTGCCGTCAAGAGGAGCTACATTTCTTACCATGCTGATATATTTAGCCTTCTAACGAAGTTAAATGCGTTTTAATGTGGTGATTTTTTAAATTTTTTTCATTTATATATTTGTCAATGTGTCCCTTATTCTGGTGGCCAATGTAAATTTTTGGATTAAGTCACCATTTAGAGACAAATTTAACATTAAAAAAAGTTCAGGAATTAAAAATGTCATTTTTTTTACAATATGTTGAACCCAAAGGTGGCAACTTTTTACGATATAATGCAAAAATAAAAAGGAATTAATGAGTATTGACTATTGAGTATCAGGATAATTCAAATGCCATATCGTATTTATACGTGAATGACGTGAAAATTGCAGTTGTACAACATCTTTTATTTAACCCCCTAAAATGGTAAGCACCAACACTGACAAAGGAATCACAAACATTGCTTTGCTATACATACATGACATGTAATGCAAAACATAAAAGTTTTTGATGATACTAAAATAATACATTCAATAATAATATTATATGTAATTTTGCGGGTTCAAATTTATTAGGAGTATTTTAGTAATTTTATTTTTTGTGATTCAAATAGATCTAAATAGATAAAATATTATATATTCGATTCACAGATCGATTCGAATCATCAGTTTCATGTATAAACATTAAAATAGTAGGTCAGATTCAAATAAAATTACTTTTTTAATTATTCAAACTCTTATTTTTTTCTTTAAAATTTACGTTCTTGTCGAAATACTGATTTGAGCGTCGGAACCTATCCCGATAAACAAAATCCCATCCTTTTTATTGTCAGGTGATTTGGACGTAGGTAATGCACGCAGTGTTCAATTTTTACTTTAAGCGATATCACACACGTACTAACTCTAACTCAAATTTTTTTAACAACTCTTATACTTTTTAATAGTTCTCAAAATAAAAAACTAAATACTGGGGAAAAGGTTAATAAATGGACATACATGCAAAGTTTCCAAATTACAAAACATTCCATTTTTAACATTTTGCCTTTTTACCTCACGTCCTCCTTGAGTTTTCAGTTAGTTGATATTTCCCTTCAACCATGGTCAAGTCAACCCTTGACCCAAGTTAAAACCATACTTTCTTATATTAAAGTTTTAAGATTCATTAAAAAAAAAAAAAATTCTACCCGTGTTTATTCTTTTCAAGTTTATGAGCTAAAGTAAAAGACTGCATGCCGACATGTTTCAAGAACAAGATTAGGGGTACAAGAGACTAAACAAATCAAACAATAATGTTATGAAGCTTGTTTAATGAATTTAACAATTTTTAAATGAATTTAAACTTGACTTGTTTAATTTTTTCTATCGAATTTAAATGAACTTCTAACCCAACTCGATTTCAACTTAATTGAGCTTGAATAACATAAATTATTGACACATAAATTTAAAATTTAAAATTTATTGACTCGAGTCTTAATCAAACTAAAAAAAGTTAACGAGTATGCATTTTGTCTAAAATAAGTACTCACAATAAAAAAAGTTAACCTAATTGAGATTGAATAACTTAAATTATTGAGATATAAATTTAAATTTATTGATTACAGTTTTAGTCAAATTCAAAAAAGTTGACGCGCATTCATCTTGTTTAAAATAAGTACTGACAATCAAATAATTAATAAACATTTCATTTTACATAAAATCGTCTTAATATTAATGAATCATGCTTGAATGAAAGTTAACAAACCAATGTCAATTTCAATTTCGATAATTAGTAAGTTGTCAATGTCTTTAAATCCTAGACAAGATTATAAATTTTTAGCCTTTTAAGTTGTAGAATTTATAGAAAGGACAAATAAATAACTAATAAATAATATATATATATATATATATATATATGACGGTAGAATTCTCATATATCCCGTTAAGGAAATTATTTTAATAATTTTAAAAATTTATATAATATAAATTTTTAAAATATATTATATTATACTGTATAAATCATTAAAATAAAAAAAAAAAGAGTAAAATTTTTCATATATATAAACCCTCCCTTTTTCCAAAGTGGGAAGGTACTAGTATAAAAGCTGTATAAAAACCCTGCAGTGCTGTGCTGCCCAGTGCCCACTTCTCTTTTCTTTTCTTTTCTTTTTTTTCCTTACTCTCAGTCCACATTCATTCTTCTTTGATCTCTCTGGTACGTTTATTTCCACGCGCTTTTTTCCTTTTCTTTTACTAATATTTATTAATTTTCAGCACTTGCATTTTAATCCAGCAAAATTCTCCTACTTAAAAAAATTATGCTTTCATTCATAGATTTTTTTCTTATAATTTTTCATTTTCTAATTTTATAATTGTTGTTATTTATTTAGCAATTTAATTTTATTTAATTACTGAGAAATGCTGAAGAGAAAAATGTTTTTTTTTTTTGGGTGATTGAAGTTAATTTAGTAGTTGATGCGTTGATATTGAGTTTCTGCAATTCTTTTTTTATTTTTAAAGCGAAAATAGATCGTTGAATTATTGGAAAAGAAATGCATGTTGATTTTCTTTTCTTTTTTTATACTTTTTAATTTAATGATAATTAAAACAAATATAGGGAAGTTATTAGTTTCTTTTTTAGTTTTAGTTTAAAAATCATACTAGTTTGTTAATTATTAATTTTTTTTCTAAAATTTTCTATTTCATTTCATAGTTACCTGCTTTTTATTCGAAATACAATCTATTCTGGAGTAATTCCATTGAAATGGAAAAAGATCAATTTTGGTCCATCAATTTGGTCCTTTTATCTATTAAAAATACCAATTTGGTCCATCATCCTTAAAAAAATTAACTAAGGCTTGTTACGGAAATTGAGGACAAACTAACAAGTTGTTGACAGCACATCTATTGCAGTTTAATGATAACTTGATTTTCGCTAGGCTTGGTCCTTTAATTTGTTGATATCTTAGCTTGGTTAATTTTGTGTAAAGATAAGGGACAAAATTGGTCTACCGCGATAAATAAGGTACCAAATTAGTTGATATTTTAAAGATAAGGGACTAAATTGGTCTTTTACCCTTTATTGTAATTAACATTGACCTTCTGGTGGCGCGTTTGCCCTGGATGAGTCAATGTCAAACTCAGTATGATAATGTGGATTGCTGATGTTGGTAATGCTAATTTTTTGATGTTTTGTTTGATCAGAGGATAGGATTAAGGTGGGCTAGATGGACCAGGTAGACGATTATTGATAGTTTTATATGCTTTTGTTGTTTATAATGAGTGTTAATGTTGGATTGTGATAATTTTCGGGGGAAATTTTGCAGTATGAGAAGGTTGAGAAGATCGGGGAAGGAACATATGGGGTGGTGTACAAGGCAATTGACAAGGTGACTAATGAAACTATTGCTTTGAAGAAGATCCGTCTCGAGCAAGAAGATGAGGGTGTGCCGAGCACTGCTATAAGAGAAATCTCTCTCTTGAAAGAGATGCAGCACGGAAATATTGTCAGGTAGTCTGCTGTTTCAACATGTTGTTGCAATATATATCATTGCATTGATGTAGGAAAGGAGACAGTGGATTCGGTTCTTAGTTGAGTATTGTTGTAATTATGGCTTTGGAATGGATGATTCAATGTACTACTAGAAGGCTCTTGTGTTGTAATTTTGCTGTCAATAACTGCAAGGTTTGCTTTGTTAACACAGATGAATGTGTAAACAGAGGAGTAACCTTGTTTTGGCTAATTAATTTGAGAGATTACATACAATAGTTTATGAAACTTCTGCATTCGTGCATCTCAGTAATTGTTGTTGCCAAATTTTCAGAGAATCCATTTTATGGTCACCCTTTATTCACCAAACCCTTTATAATATTTGCTGTCAGGTTGCAGGATGTGGTGCATAGTGAGAAGCGCTTGTATCTCGTTTTTGAGTATCTGGACTTGGATCTGAAGAAGCATATGGATTCCTGTCCAGAATTCTCTAAGGACCCACGCCTTATAAAAGTGAGTGAGATATTTTCTCTTTCCATTTGATGCTCCTTATCATGGTAGCCATTTTTCTAATCGGAAAAACGTGTTACAATAGATTGGAATGTATTTATTTGTGCTTATGAGTTCTGGTTTTGGGCTTACAATTTTGTTAATATTCTAGTAAATAGCGAATGTTTCCCTTTCTAAAGTTTGAATCTGAAATCCCTAGTCAGTGTTTTTTTTGTTTGTCTTTGTTACAGCTTATTTGTATTTTGCAAAGTTGGGCTTTTTCCCCCCTCAGATGTGCAGATTGCCAGATAGTGTCGTTTGCTTCTTCATGAGGCTTGTCTATTGTGTTTAAGGCCTTATCCTAGTTTTATTCTGTTTCCTATACTTACATGGAATAATTGTTCAGGGAAAGGGGCATAGGCCTAGAGGAACATAAGTCAAACTAGTTCCTGTTGGAATATTGCTTCAAATTGCAGAATTGCAGAATAGTGTGTGTGGATTTGTGCACAAATGTTGATCATCATATAATTAGGATGTATTCTACTTTTGCAGATGTTTCTGTATCAAATCCTTCGTGGTATTGCATATTGTCATTCTCGCAGAGTTCTCCACAGAGACTTGAAACCACAGAACTTGCTGATAGATCGCCGTACCAATGCACTGAAGCTTGCAGATTTTGACAGATTGGCGAGAGCCTTTGGCATTCCTGTCAGGACATTCACTCATGAGGTGATTAATCATGATAGAGCTTGAAATCAGTGTCACAGAAATTTGTAACACAGTTGAAATTATTTTCGTGCGACATCAATAGAAAGTTTGAAATGATGGAAGTATAGCAATAAATTTGATTTTCTTTTAAATTTCTTTGACTATTCTCTTCTCTGCCATGTTGTAGTCATCAAACTTTAGTTCTCTCCTATCCACCATAACTAGTAGTTGTTTTTGCATTTTTCAAGTTTCAGTCATCATGTGTTGCTATCAATATAAGTTGTAGAACTCGTAAGAATACTGAAAATGAATCAAGTTGAGTGTCATAATAGAGTGTTTGTTTTTTTGTTTTTAAATATTACCTGCGAATGCTAAATGCTACAATTCTGGCCAGCAAAATTTTCCTGTAACTGTCCCTTAATTGTATTCTCTCCAGGTTGTTACCCTGTGGTACAGGGCACCAGAAATACTACTGTGGATCACGACACTATTCTACTCCTGTTGACTTGTGGTCCGTTGGTTGCATATTTGCTGAGATGGTGAACCAGCGGCCTTTGTTTCCTGGTGACTCTGAGATAGATGAACTCTTCAAAATTTTCAGGTGTTACATCTTCTCCATCAAGTTTTTCCTTCTCACTTGTTATCCAATGGATCATTTCAGTTTCTTGCTTTCATAAGTTGAGAATATATGCTCATGTAAAGTTGCAAAAGTTGCTTGTTGATTGTTTTGCAACATTAAAAAAAACAGGAAAGGGCATTATTTCTAGGTTCCTTGGGGCCTCGGCTTGTGATATAGATGGGGCCTTTATTGTTATTGTGATATGCTATTGTTTTTATTTATATTTTACTTTGTTACTTGTACTTTTTTCTTTCTCCAATTTGGGTTGGACATGGGATTTGGAATGCAGTTTGTATGTTGATCTGTTTTTAGTGTTACTATAATTCACATCAATCACTAACGGATTCATTAACGCTTTAAAAGGCCCCATCACATTTAAGTGCTGCAATTATTACAGTTTTGTATTTAGTTGAAGAATTTAAGGCATGTTATAGACAAATTACTTTTTGCGCTTATCATTACTTGTCTATCCAGAGTTATGGGTACTCCGAATGAGGATACCTGGCCTGGAGTAACCTCTCTGCCTGACTTTAAGTCTGCATTTCCGAAGTGGCCTTCAAAGGTGATCACACAAAATTCATTTGATATTTTTGTTTGTATATTTGCTCCCTCAAGCAACTTCAGATTCTCCTCTCTCTCTCTCTCTCTCTCACACACACACACACACACACTCACTCACTCTTGACAAATAGACTTAAATGGTGCCTCTATCTTGAAGGATCTAGCAACCATGGTGCCCAATCTTGATGCAGCCGGTCTTGATCTCCTTCGTGTAAGTCCATTTTTATGAAACTGATTCTATTACTGGACAGAATACTTCTCCAAATTCAATGATGCATGAGTGTACTGTCTGTCTTCTACTTTGCAAGCACATCCCAATATCAGGGCCAAAGAAACTTTCAACTAGAGTCACTAATTTTCATTTGTATGATAGTCTGATTACAAACTAATTGTGTGGTAAAGTTTAACTGATAACTTATGCTTACTCTCCCAGGCGTAATGCGTACTTATTATGTTTACAAGGCTAATGTGTGATCTGATCAAGGTTTTGCTTTAGATGGATAATGTCTTTCAACTCTCTCTCTCTCTAAGGGTTTGGATCTGTTGGCAGTAGGTCTATGCTGCAGTCTTTCAGCATTTACTAGATATTATGTCTTTTTGTTTTTTTCTTAATCCCCTGCGATCCTTCATCCTTCCTGCTTATGAGTTTAGGGAGGCATTAGAAAATCCTATTGAAAATATGATGCAGTGATGATTTCCTACTGCTTAAGCTCTTATTTGTTTATATTTCAGAAAATGCTATGCTTAGATCCCAGCAAAAGAATCACTGCCAGGAATGCGCTTGAACATGAGTACTTCAAAGATATCGGATTTGTCTAACCTTAATGTTGTCTTCCCCTCCTGTTGTTTGCAAGTGTATATTGGTATGTATCATCCATGGGAATCTATTCTGTCAGATATGTGTGCTCGTAGGTGATTTTTTCTTCTTTGATTTCCTTGTTATTTCAGATATGTGGAATCCCATTCCAATGCTTTAAGGGTATTCCTTTGATTGTCATTTTGTTTTGTTGTTGTTTTTTTTTTGTTTTTTTTTTTGGGGGGGGGTTGGTGGTGTTAGTTGTCTTGTAAGTTTTAAAGTTCATGCAAAATTTGAAAGACACACTGGCTTATTCTCCTTTCTATATTAAGATTATTTTCAGAGTGCAATTTGCTTGATCTAATGCTGCACACCGTTTATAAATGTGTTATATTCTCTTCCTCTTTTCAAATATTAGATTCAATTGGTGCTCCTTTTACTTTTCCTGAATCTTGCTCATAATCATTTCAGGAATTAAGAGATTTTCCTTGTGTTAGGTGTATGCATTAATTTGATAAACATACGCCTATCATCATCTTCCATATTTAGCCTGAATTATGATATTATCTAATTTTGCCCTATGAACTTTTGTTTATTTGAGAACTCTCGACTGTTTCCCAAAATCTGTGTACACAATACCACTTAGACAAAATCGTTAGTTCAAAATACCAATCTTTTACAAGGAAAATTTGTCACAATACGAAGTTTTTTCGTTGATCCTCTGGATTAACTAGGCCAATGCATAAGGTGATATCTACGAAGTTTCATTTCAAAATTTGTTACTTCACTTAACTGGTGATTCTTTGGATAGTCATTAGGCCATCAACTGTTCTAAATAGCCAGTTTATTTGCAAGGGAAATGTTACAGTTACTGTCATACTGTGGGCTGGTTATTTACATGAATTAGTGTTTGAATAATCATCCAGGTGCCAGATGGATTGATAACACTCGCAAGTTTTAATTTCCTTCAACATCCCTACCCATATTTGTCCACAAAGCAAAATTGTTTGCAACTGGCACTAAGAAATGGAAATTAGACAAACAAATATCTTACAATTTAATTGCACCAGAGCCAAGAGGTATCTGCTTTTTTGCATTTACTAACTTTTACTGGATGTATGGTCTCTTTCTAATAAACAGTTGAACTTTATTTTTGTCACGAAAAGAAGTTGACAGTATTGGTGGTCCTCTGGAGCTAAGCTCCAACAGCTAAAGGAAGAGGGGGGATTCGGGGGTGACTTTTGGGATTAGCGAATAATTTACAAGGACCACCTTGTAATTTGGTTAATATTCAGGTAACACCTATGGTTTACAAACATACAATTTGACCTCTTATAAATTTTTTTTTTTAATAAAGTGGATAGAAAGTTAAAATCAACGGATTTATAAAAAAGTAAAAATTACCCCTAAATATAATACATATTAATCTTGATTAGAAATTTTAAATGACTAAAATAACAATTTGAGTAAAAAAAAATTTAACTTCCTCACCGTCATTTAACAGAAAGTTAACAATTTTACTTTAATTCAAATCATAAAGGAAATTAGATTATAGATTTGTAAATTATAATAGGTTACTTAAATATTAGTCAAATTATATGGCTCCTTGTAATTTACACTATTATTTTAGTTGTTTTAGCACTAGCTAATTGAATGTTAATGAACCTCCCTCTTCCTTTAGCAAAAAATTTGAATACCTTAAAAAGCTATCGTGGTGAATTGATACTAGGTCTTTTTAATATTGAGCTCTTTACAGTCCACTTTCTCTATGCCACTAACAACAAATAAACAAACAAATAAGAAAACGCTAATGACGGTGGGATGTGTCAAGAATCAAGATGTATCGGTTTCAATCAATAATGAAATAAAGGAAGTGTAATGTTCTTTTCTCCTATGGCGGGAATTGAGTTTTAAATAAACATTTTATACCTTGAAAGTTGAAATCTTTTGGAGATATCTTTGACAAGATACATTTCCTCCTAAATTCTATGGTAAATAATGGAACAAAAAGTGAACATGAAAACGATATCATACCTAATCTAAAATTCTACATCAAAATTTTCCCCCTTGGAGAGACTAATGTTTATCCAAATGACACTCATTAACTGGTGATCCCAACAAAACTTTGTCGGATGATATTTATCATTTTTATTCCCTTGGATATTTTCCGCTCCTTTCACCCCAAAAAAAAAAAAAAGTGTAACAATATAGAGGAAAATAATTTACAAAGTCACGAATTTAGGATCATTTGTTAAAAATAATTCACGTGACAAAATCAAAATAAATCACTAATTTCCTGGTTTTAAATATTTAGTCAATTTTTGTTTTTTCTTTTTCGAATTTAATAACACATCAATAATATTGTCATATGGTACAGATAAACTGCAATCTACATTGAACTTTGGGAATGCATTGCATAAAAAATACTACATCTTATTTTCTTCCTTCCGCTTTATATGATGCCCCGTCTCACATCGAAAGTGTAAGAGGATATTGTATTGTTAATAACACCTTGAGTTATGGCTTACTTACAACTTGGTTTAAGCATTTTGAACTGTCCTTGTTTCTACTCAAAAGTTGTTGGGCACTTCAGGGCCCGGGGTGTTACATTGGAATTAGAGCAAATCTCGTGTAGTCTTTGCACGGGATGAGACTGGGTCAGTGGTATTGAGTTATGTTACGCAGTGTATGTGATGTGTTTTTGGGCCCCAACTTGGGATTTTCAAATACGCAAAACCTAAAGGAGGGGTGAATGTGATGCTCCGTCCCATATCGAAACTGAGAGGAGATATTGTATTGTTTATAACACCTTGAGTTATGGGCTACTTACAACTTAGTTTAAGTATTTTGAACCCGTTGTTTCTGCTCAAAAGTTGTTGACTCAGCTCAGGACCCGGGGTGTTACAGTTGGTCACGCCCCAAAACCGAGGACGTAACACACCATGCCCTCACCTTCCCACGAGGATACAATGTTCAAAATCTCTAATATCCAATCACTTGCCTTAAAGGAAAATTACGAACACCTACAAAAATATTATATAATGGGGTGAGAATATACATTGTTCAGTAAGAAGTCAATCGAATTCTCTTCCACTGGAACAAGTATGTTATGTAATATCTATACTTTAAAAATTTGTTTCAAACACACCGTAACATGCATACATATATATAAGCAAATATATTTTAAGACGATAAGGTACGAGTACATATACAGATAAGTGACATTATTAATAATTCAAATAATTACAATTCAATACTAAATATCCATTACGAAAGTTTAAACACAATAAAATAATAAATATTAGGTTCATGGGTTCTCTATAATTTTATTGGTAAACTGGATATCCAATCCTAACAACTATAACCTGCTAGCAAAAGGGCCATAACAAAGTCCAACTATTATAAACCGTTGGGAAAAAGGGCCATACAAAGACTCATAGAGTATTGGGAACTAACTCCCACCAATTCTACCAAAGATAGCCAAGAGCCAAACAATACAATAGTCAAAATATCAAACATGCATTACACGGGTAATTTATCACGTCAAATTGCCACTTACTATAGCTTTATATAATTGAACTTATTAAATCATAAAAGTATGCCATACTTGATCCGGTTCAATTTATAAATATAATTTTCAAACAAAAGTTTCACAAAAAGTTGTCTAAAATATAGAAGAGAATTAGAACTCCTTACCTTAACGATTTATCCAAATGTTATAATTAACTCAATATTTAAATTCCCAAGTATCCTCGTCACCTATAATATAGTTACAACAGATTATAATTTTCCACCAAATAATATCTATAATTTCTTTAAACAATGCATAACCATTAAATTTAGTTATCTAATACCAAAACTAAACTCTCTCTAACTTTATTCAATACCGTCCACGACCAACTAATAACCAAGTGCCAAAGCTCGGCTCAAGAGAAAATATTTAACAAAATTGCTCTACAGATACTAAACAATATACTAAGCAATAAACTCCAACTATTTAAATGCCAAATAAAGAGTAGTGAACAAACCAACATAAACCCTAAAGCATACTGACTTAATTACTATTAATAATTGCAAAAGAGCTATTATACATCAGGATTTGGTATGCTTTGGAATCTCAGCTCCAATTACAAATAAATGGCTGCTGGGACGCAGCCATGGCCCAACCCTTCTGGTTTTTTTTTTTTTTTTTTAAATGAAGAATCACAAAATTCACGACCACAAGGCCCAAATCTCATTACTATATTTTGTATTCATCTTTCAATAAAATAATTTACATCATGCAATTACTAATCTATCATTATTATATTATAAAATCATTATCCCATCAATACCTTATTTCTTGCCATAACAATTTAACGACAGAAGTCATCCATGCATTTATCTCGCTTAAGACTCCTCGGCCAAGCAGTGTCTCGGTTAAATAATTGATTGTTTTTTTTTTTTAATTTTTTTTTCCTCTTTCAAGGAATACAAACATATGAATCCATGAATTCACACACCACCATCAAAATTAACACACATGAATTTAATTTATAAACTTGAACAAATACTAGAAGAATATGTACTTATTTCTTGCTACGTAAGAAATTCCATTCATGGAATCTCTTTTCACCTCTGTCTCTTGAACGACTATGAATCCTAATTTTTAATATAATAATAACATGTAGTTATTTGACCCAAAATGTACATGTATATAATCCTTAACTTTTAATATTTAGCTATTAATCCCTTTAAAATACTTAATTACCTCTTAATCTAATTTAATAACTTATCGGTTAAAAAGTTACTAATATATTGTTGGGCCTTAATTAATGTTGAATAGTGGACCAATTTGGGTCTTCACACTTTATCTTACTTTGAGTTGAAGTCTTCGTTGGCAAATTTCCTTTGTCTCTTTTATTCAAGAGCCCCTTTCTGATTTAACTTTTTTTTTTTTTTTTGACTCTTCCATACATGGGAAGCCGCATATGTTTAAAAATTCACTCTTTTTCTCAAAGTTTTTGACTAGTTTCGAGTTGTATTGTTGTAGATCCCGTTTCAAAATAACATACATTTCCCATGTCCTATTTTGATTTTCAAATATAAAGATACAATTTAGTCCTTACCACAAAAAGAAAAACAAAAGGATATGGCCTGTAAAGATTGTTTTTTTCCCCTATTTTTTGTTACTTTTTATTTTATTATTCATTTTTTGTTATAGTTCTTGAAGAACTTGTTTGGTCAACACAAAATTTTTTTTTTTGGTCAGTTTTTTAACTTTTCTCCTAAAATACTATTCATTACTTTTACAATTCAAAATTTTCTTTCACTATTCATTACTTAAACTATTCAAGCAATTATTTGTACTATTTACCTTTACTTGTATTTGACTATTCACATATATTAGCATTAGTTTTTTTGTACTATTTATTACTATTCACTGTCTAACTTTTTCTGACAAAGAAAAAAGGGAATGTAGATTCGGACTTCAAATTTAGATTGGGGAGTTTGAACTATGGGTGGAAAAGTAGAGTTCAAAACGGTATATAAGGTTCAGACTTCTGAACCTGGATTGGAAAGTCCGAATTGTGGGCGGGAAAGTAAAGTTTAAAACAGTATATAAAGTTCAGACTTCCAAACCAATACATTGGGGAGTCCGAACAATGGGTGGGAAAGTAAAGTTTAAAACGGTATATGAGTTTCAGATTCTAAACTTAAATTGAAGAGTTTGAACTATACGTAAAAAAGTAAAATTTTAAATAGTTTATAGGGTTCAAACTTCCGAACCTATGTTGAAAAGTCCGAACTATAAACAAAAAAGTGTAAATTTCAAATGATATTTTTATTTTATACTAAATAAATACATATTTAGCCTATGTATATGGGCATAACTTATTTTTCGAGATTCAGATTTCAAACGACAAGAAAGTAACTATTTTTCTGTGTGATTTTTAGTACATAGTTGGATAGTGCAAAAAAGAAAGTGAAAGTATTTTGATATTAATGATTTTATCCAACTTTCGTATGCGTGTTTTTGTCATTTAGTGCAAAAAATATTAAAGTAAATTTTAACTTGTATTTTTTTTTATATTAAATAAATATATGTTTATCATACATATACATACATATCTCATTTTATGAGGTTCAAATTTCTACAAACAATGAGAATGTAACTACCTTTGTGTATAATTTTAATGCTTGGTTTGATAGTTCGAAAAAGGAAAGTGAACGGAATTATGCATTTTGATATTAGTAATTTTATTCGACTTTCGCGTACATTTTTTTTTTAGTACCAAAAAAAAAAATTTATCCAAACACTTATTTGTAAAAAATAATTTGCATTTTTCGCAATCTAAATACTTATTTATATTATTAAAAATTTTTCTTATTTTTTAAATAATTCAAATAATGCCTCGAATAATACGCCAAAATAATAATCCAAATAATGTAATCCAATTTCATGAATGAATCAGCTCGTATTATTTAGAATAATAATTAAAACAACATCTGGATATATTACACTTATCACTTTCTGTAGATCTCCATACATGTGCGAAATGCTACATCTCTTTTGTACTGGGGTTTTATTTGCTCATACTAGTGACATTGGAGAAGCATCGTGCACCAAAGCTTATTATAGTTGTCAAATCTTTCCGCATACGTCCTCAAAGATGTGTCGCTATAATATGAAGTGATTCGGCTCATCATCAACATTGTCTTGTCAACTAAAATAGGTGTTAAAGCATAAAAAAACAATATTAATTAGCAGTCATACACAGGGAACAAAAATGTTTCTACTCGTGTATCTTAATTTGTAGTGACAAAGCAATGCTTTGTTGCATGGGACAAACCGTATGAAGGATTGGATAGCATGAGATAATATATCGTAGTAGTTTAAAATTTTTACTTGACAAATATATAATGTATATATAATTGTATTATGTAAGTATTTAAATTACAACAATATAATACTTAATGGAATTACAGAATTTTCAAAAACTTATAATAGTTATCTTAAAATATTGAGAGGCAAAATTGTAAGCTAACCCATCAACAGCTAGTTAAGCCAACCCATTAACAGCTAGTTCTTTTTTCTTTTTCGAAAAACTAAGGAGGTGTTTGGTTTATAAGTATAAGGGAAATGAATGAAAATTAAGGTTAATAATACTCATAAATGT
The DNA here is from genome assembly GCA_025175665.1 of Cinchona pubescens. Classification (NCBI taxonomy): domain Eukaryota; kingdom Viridiplantae; phylum Streptophyta; class Magnoliopsida; order Gentianales; family Rubiaceae; genus Cinchona; species Cinchona pubescens. The sequence continues at coordinate 980,193 of JANKKI010000283.1, forward strand.
TATTCGGTTAATCACGGATATACGTGAATCATTTTATGGGAATGAAAGTATTAGAAAATGTTTACTTTTATTCTCCACTTATGACTTGAATTTTAAATTAATTAACTTGTCACTATAATGAAACTTATTTCTTGTTCAAACTAAACAAGTAAGGAAAAATGATATAAATTTATACTGATAATGAAATTTATAATTCCCATTTCGATTTCGATTTCGATTTTTGAATGCGAACCAAACATTTCCTAATTGTTGGTCCAAACTCGCGAATCAATTATTAAATGCATTCCAATTCTAATTTCGATTCCGATTGTTGAATGCGAATGAAACATTTCCTAATTGTTGGTCCTAACCCGCGAGTCAACCATTAAATTCATTTTAGAAATAGTATTTATGATAACAAAAAGTATCCAGTCCACGAGGCAGCCCGGACCAAGCTCCTGGCTATGGGCTAACTCAGACTGCATATGTTCATTCACAGTGATTAGTGAGTCAAGAGCCCAGCCCAGCCCCGAGATTCGGCTGTGCCGGACCAGCCTGGTTGCCACCACGTGGATACCAATACTCTTTATATATATTTTTTAATTGTAAGTCTAGGATTTTTGGGCAAGTTGTTGCGCATACGTACACCACAGGCTTGAGAAAGATATGTTTAACGTGTGAGGAGATCACTTCCATTAATCTTTTTCAATTTTTTTTTGGCAAAATACAAATAATTTCTTTATGGTATTTTTAATATACATTTTACCTCGTTATTAATTTGTAAATATACATTTAACTCTTTTATATTTCAAAATTTATTATAAAATGGATAAAAATCATCTGGTAATTAATCCTCACGCGCCTATATTGTAATTGGAACTATTTTTTTTAAAAAAATTAATACTAAAATACGAGTTGAATTAACTTTTTTAGCCCCCGAAACCATAACACTTTCCCCATCGTTTCTCTCAAGTTACCCGCAATGTTTTGAAAATCGGACCTGAACCGGTGGCCTTTCCTATTCGCGGTTCAACCGGTTTGATCGGTTGAACCGACCGACCGGAATTCACTAATTTAAGATTTTTTTTTTTTTTTTTACTAAAGTATGATATAATTTAAAATGACATAAAATATATTTATATAAAATCTAAAATATAAGTGAAACACTATTTTTAGAGGATTATAGTACTAATACCTAAAAATACTAATCAAATTTCTAATAAAAAAAGTGATATTTATACAAAAATAAGTATAAAAAAGATGAAAAAAATAGTAACTTAATAGTTTAGGCTTTGGTGTGTTCAATGTTTTGCCATTTTGGAGTTTATTTTACGATTTTTTAATTTTCTCTTTATTTAAATTATTTTTAATTCTGAAATTTAAAAAAGTGAATTTTTTACCAGTTTTTTATTTTTACCGATTCTCAATTTTTTACCGATTCTGTCCGATTTTTTGGACGGACCGGATATATAGTTGGATCGGACCGATAATTCTTCCGGTTCGCAGTCCGACCGATCGAACCGACCGATCCAATCTGATTTTCAAAACACTGGTTACCTGTCACCTCATCCTCTACCCTACAAAAAGGAATTCTTTCAAAAATTGTAGGACTCTTATCGTATACTTTATAATTTATAATTTTTTACTCACAAATTAAAAGATATGAAAAATTATGGATCACAAAATATCCTGGGAGACCGTACATGAATGAATTTTCCCTCCCCAGCTCATCTACCACCACCGAGTCCCACCCCAACTCCACCCTAGCCTCTGCCACCTCCGAGTATAAAAGACGGAGAAAACTACCTTCAAAGGGTATTCACATAAAGGCCATAGCCACTAAATTTCCCCTAAAAAAAAAAAGAAAAGAAAAGGAGGCCAATTTCTGTGGCAAAGCAAGGGGTTTATGAATGATTGAGCAAAAAATCCAGTAGTTGAGTAGCTGGAGGAGGGTAAAATAGATAAGATGTAGAATAAGATGAGGTCGGCTGAACCAAAAATGTTTATCTGAAACTTGAACAAGAGGTATGCCCTGGACTACAACATGTCTTTCTTGAAGTTTCGTACCTACTGCTGAGATGGTCTTTAACAATCATCATAAAGAGGGTGACGGCAGATATGACTGGAGAGGGAGATCGGAGTAGGGGAAGAGGAAGGAGGCAGTGGCGGGGTGGCGGCTGTGGGGATGGGGAAGAAGAATGGTTGAGCTTTTTAATTCTTAATTTGACTCTATATTTTTTTAATCATTAATTTTGATCCCATTTAATTTTTAATTTGATCCTAAAATTTTATTATCTATTTTTTATTTTTAATTTGATTCCAGAATTTATCATACACTTGAATTTATTAAGGACATATAAGACATTTCACATATAAGTGTTAGTTTAGACGGTTTCTATCCATTTTATAAGAAATTTTGAAGTATAAGAGAGTCAAATGCACATTTACAAATCATAGGGAAACAAATTACATATTAGAGATACCACAACGGATAATTTACATTTTACCCATTCTTTTTTAGTTGAAAAGTAGGGTTATATAGTTATACTCATGTAACTTGCAGAATACTCAACTAATACTAGATGATTCATAATTAGCTTAACATCCCCACGAAACAATTATTATTAATATTTTATTCAAAATATTATTTTGAATGTGTACTATAGTGAATTTTTAAAGTGTAATATACGTGAAATAAAAGGTATATAATTAAAAAATGTGTTTAACAAACGATTACAAAACAATAATAAAAAATGCCAAATGGGGCTTAAAATGTACACTCATATAGACTTGTAAATGGGTTGAATTAGATTGAAACTAGTAATTCTAAACCCGAATTCGATACCAATTCTGAATTCATTTCGATTACCCGATGAATTTTCAACATATGGACCTATATTTGGTTCTGGCTGGATTTGAATCGGATATCTTCATTCTGATAACTGTGTACATAATACTTTTTAGTTTTCTAGTATCACGGTCATGACTCGTGACTTTTTCTACTCAGGAAATTTTTTTTTTTTTTTTTTATAATTAAAAATCTTATTTTGGTTGTTAGGCTTAAAGTTTATTATTTGACACTAAAGCTTTGAATTGTTGGAGAAAGTAAGGACATGCACTGTCAGGGGATCAATTTTATGCATGGGAATGATGATTGTCAAGCCATAACTGCAAGAATAAGGCCCCTACAAGGGCGATTTGAAGAAAAGAAAAAACAAATCTGGAAACCAAAAAGAGAGAGAAAGAGAAATGATATGATTAAACGGAAAATAGATCTCACAAGTAGAAAGAAAGGGAGAGAAATAGAGTGAAGAAGAAAGAAACATAAACGAATGATATGAAGGAAAAAAGATGAATATATCTAAAAAGTGAGTAGAATAACTTGAGTTACTGATCAAATGGCTATTCTGTGGGAAGTTACCTAAAAAGGGTTTTATTAAGTTTATATAACAGGTTTTAAACGGGTCAACACTAGTAAATTCATATCTAATCCGTTTACAAAATAATCTAATCGAATTCGGATCGGATTCGTATAAATGGGTCTACGTTTAAATTCATATCCGAATAAACAGGTCGGAACCGGTTTTGTACATTAGAGATAGTTCAGAGAGACACCTGAAAATAATTCCTTCAAGTTTCGTCTTTAGGATTGCGTGCTCTTGCTTCAGTGATTGGAAGGTCCTCGTGCATCTGGAAAATTAATCATGCATGAATAAAACTAGAGTTAAGAGCTGAAAAGGTGGCAATTAGAAGAGGTTGAAAACAACATATTATACCCTTCAGCATTCTCTGCCTTGCAATAGTCTTGGAATTGGGTGCATTCCCCTTTTACCTTTTTAGCACCAATGCTACAAGTGAAATGATAAATAATCAGAATGTTACATATGGCCGATCAGTTTGAATGCCCTATTATAAATTAGCTTCACAGAAGATCATCAATGAGTATTTTAATTAGCTTCATTAATTTGAGATTAATCAAACGGTGTCTAGAATCAAAACATTACATTAATTTTGAGTGCTTGCGTAATTGAGACAAGAACAGAGTTTGATTTTTCTTATGAAATGGAAAAATGGTTTTAATAAAAAGTTGGGTTAAATGCAAAAAACTCCTCTGAACTTACACCTCAATTGCTCACTTTGCCCCCTTAACTTATTTAATAAGAACTTTACCCCATATTCCTTACTTCTTTATGTTGTGAGACAAAATTTACTATTTTAATATTTTTTTATTTTTTTTCTCTTCTTACCAATTTATTTATTTTCTCTCTCATATTTTTCCTTTTATATTTTTATCCATTCTTTCTTGCTACTATTAAATTATTATACTAAAAATAATTGGTTGGTTAAAAGCTTTTATTTATTTTTACATATTTATAAATAATTTATAGATTAAATAAATTTTTTAATACAACCAACATATATTAAATAGTATAATATAGATTTTATGAGTTTTACAAATGCTATAATTAACAAATAAACAAACTATGAAAAGATAAAATAATTTTTCAAAAAAAAAATTAAAATATATATTCTAAGTATGCAAACAAAATTTTTTTTGGTGCCATATCATTCACGGGTCATATTTTGGTTGAATTTACCGTAACTCCAAAATCCCTTATATTAGGCAGCAGTAATATTTTCTTACTATATTTTTTCGATATTACACCGTAAATAAAATGTTGTACATATTTTTTTATTCTATAATTTTATTTGTATACTATAAATTTTTTAATTTCCTCTGGCTCAAAATTTTATTTTTTATTTATTAATCTATTAATAGTTAACCACAAACTTTATATTACAATAAGGTATATTTATTGTATTATATTTATTGCATTAAAGGATGATTAATCTATAAATTAAATTATTTAGACACATGTGAAAATTTAGAACTTTAATTAATTAATTATTAAAAGTAAAGTAATTATTTAGTAGTAGCAAGAGAGAATAATGAAAAAAAAGAAAAAAGAAAAACAAGATAGAGAAAATAAATAAAAGGAAAAAAAAAGAAAAAAAAACAATAATAATTAAAATAATAAGGGTAATTTTGTCTCAAAACATAAAAGAATGTGTAAAGTACTTATTAAATAAGTTGAGGGGGGTAAAGTACAACTGGAGTATAAGTTCAGGGAGGCTTTTTGCATTTAACCCTAATTTAAAGTTGGTTGCATCATGCATGGCATCCAATTTTTGGCAAACTTTACCTGAAAATGATTTCATAGGATGTTCTATCTCATATTTTATGTCAATTTCATATCTGATCCTTTGAATTCTTGCTACTTAATTGCAGTTTAATATCGTTATTATTAGTAAATCAAAATACACATGACTAATATTTAGGAGGTGAGATTGAGAATAGAAGGGAGAATGGGACAGAGAATTAGAAGCGAAAAATGACTTTTAAATTTTAAACGCTGGGCCACACTATATGTCCCTATAGATGCATACATGCATGCAATTCATCTTGACTTGTCGACTCGAAAAACTTACTGAACAGATCCATTCCAAACCAATAAAATAGGCCTACACTCAAGGACAAATGGGCGAAACTGCTTCTTATAACTGGGTCATGTATCAGGTCAGGTACCTTTAACATAGAGTCAGTTACTAGGTCACATTTTGAATACTCGTCGGATACCTGACTTGATCCATTATATGGGTAAATTAGGTATTTGTAATTTTGTACATTAGGGTAACCTCTTGGAGGTTGGAACTAAGAAGCTAAGCACCTCTTCATTTCTCTTCCTCTCTCAAATCTAGATTTAGATCCCTCACCTCGCCTCCCCTTCCTTTCTTAATTTTCAGATCGTATCCCTCACTTATACTCTCAGTTAATTTTGTATATTAGAGTAACACTAGCTTGCCATCCATTTTTGTAATTTGGCGTTAAATATTTGTTGAGTATGCTTATTTTGTTGTATCCCACATTGGTTGGGAAAGACGTTTATTCTTCCACTGAAGGCTATAAATAAAGGACCTATATGAAGGTTATGAGTGCACCAAGTCAAGAGAGATTTAGTAGGTTTTCAGTGTCTTTATTGTTATATTTAGACTCTCTTGTACTTTTGTTATAATGGTGCCTAGAATCCATTTTTTATCTTATTTGTATACAACTTTTAGTGAGAGTAAATTGCGTCTTTTAGAGCTTTTGTCTATTAAGACTCTTGTTGGTTTATCTTGGATGTTTTATTTTCACTTTATTGAGATTTCTCTAAAATTATAATCTTTTTATTGACTTAGTGGATTTCTATCCTTTGCTCGTGATGTAGTTCGATTTAATCGAACCATATAAATCTTTGTGTTTCTTTTTTGCAACATTTCTCTTTGTCTGTCTTTATTTTCATTTTCAATGTCTTGTTAAGTAATTTAAACTATTGTTAGGATTCCGATCCTAACAAATTGGTTCCAGAGTTAGGAACTCGGGTTAAGTTCAAGTAGGATATTAGATGGTAACAACGATGTTTTGTATTGACAAATTTTGTCCGGAGATCAAACTTTCTTGTGAACCTTGGATTACTCATTGGCGAATAGATTCTTCTTGGTGTTAGATGGTTTTGTTACTCTCTTTTTTGGATGTAGGACCTTTGAGCTTCTGGGATGATCATTTGGTGTTTGTGAAGAGATTTATGGATCTATTTTGTTGATGAAGACTTGGCTTGCATTGAGTATATATATTTGGGCCACTTTTATGAAGAAGATGGAGTTAATTATGTTGATCCAGTTGTAAATCGAGGATTTGGCCCATTGGGACTTTTGTGGAGAAGGTGAAGAAATATTATTTTGTGAAGATTTGTTATTTACAAGAATTTATTACATGATACAGGTAAATATGGAAATTTGTTGACTTGTATTTTTTTTTCCCCACATTGGTTGGGAAGAATTTTACTCTTCTACTAAAGGCTATAAATAAAAGACCTTTATGAAGGTTATGAATGCACCAAGCTAAGATAGCATTATTAGGTTTTTAGGATATTTTTTGTCATCCACCGTTTTGTCATATTTTGGATTATCTTGTATTTTTATTATAATGGTGCTTAGAGCCTATTTTCTCTTATTTGTCTACCTTTTTTAGCGAGAGCGAATTGAGTCTTTTAAATCTTTTTGTCTATTAAGACTCTCGTTTGTCTTTGGATATTTTGTTTTGGACTTTGTAAAGGTTTCTACAAAATTGTAATCTTCTTCTTGATTTATTAGTAGATTTTTCCCTTTTGTCCGTGAACGTAAGTCAATTTGACCAAATCACGCAAATTTTGTATCCCTTTTATTGCTATATTTCTATTTATCTGTCTTCGTTATCGTTCTCAAAAACTTATTAAGTGATTTTTGTAAATTCTCAATATTTCGATCCTAACAATATTCATACAACTTAAAATGAAAAAAAGAGTGCCCGAAGGCAGAAGAAAAGTATATTCTAGTGACCTGATTATACCGTCAATGCATGGAAAAGCAAGGGCCACTTGCTTTTCCGTCCATCGGACGATTCTAACATGGAGTGAGTAATGCTCACTTTGTAGGATATATTTTCCCATACTAATAGGATAATTAAGTGTGGGCTGAAGTATCTTAGTTAAGCAGATTTTATTTTTTATTTTTTGAAATAAGAAACATGTTACTATAGAGAAAATTCTTTGTTAGTCACTTTGAATTGTAAAGTGACTAATAACAATTATTAAATCATCCTTAAAATAAGAGAGCATTTTTTATTTTTTACACAAACTTTTCTATTTTATAGATAAACTTACTATTATAACTAACAAAAAGAAAGTTAACAATCAATATTGGATTGTTTACAGCCAAACTTCAACCATAGCCAATTGTAACTTATTGCATGGAATCCCTTGAAATGGTGACTTGTGAAAATTCTTAGCATCCTTAGCAAATATGTCAACACAATATGAGCTCCTTAGCTCCCAGCTCACGTCCCGAAAAATTCTAAAATGGACGGATCTCATATATTGATATTATTTTTATTTTATTGAAAGTATCATTATATTTTCTAATTTTAAGATGTTTTAAAATTTTGTCATGTTAACAAAGTTAAATTTTTTTTCTAATATTGTCTTCTATTTTCTTTTTTGTAATATTATACTCAAATTCAAAATTTAAATCTGGAGATGCAAAAATTGGAAAAAAAAAAATACTAACATCACAATCAAATCACTATTCTTAATCATTTAGATTTTCGAAATGAGATAAAAAATATAAAAGGCGAAGAGAATAACAATCGATTTACCTAAAAATCTCTACATATCCCTCGCCCCCAAACAAAAGATGTAAAATAACATTGAACAAATATCCCAATATATGTGCTTTATACCAAATGAACATTATGGGAAAAAAAGCCTTTAGTAAGAACTAAGAAGTAATGTCAAACCAACCTAATGGTTAATTAGCAACGGAAAATAATTGGGTAAATTCGGTATAAAATTTCATTGGTAAACTTCGTGGTTAAGATTAAATTTTACAACAAAATGCATTGGTAGTTACCAAATTATTAAGTTATTGCACACAAGGTCACTGAACTTTTTGTTTGTCAAATTTGGTCAGTAAACTATCTTAGGCGTGTATTTGTAGTCACTCTGTCTACAAATTTAGTCACTCAACTATTTTAAATGTGTGTGTATATAGTTACTGTAAAAATAGAAAGAGTGACTCCAGACACACATTTAAAGTAGTTCAGTGACCAAATTTATAAAATAAATAGTTCAGTGAATTTAGGAATGCAACAATTTAATAGTTTGGTGACCATTGATGCATTTTGCTTTAATTTTTTAAAAATCTTGATTACATCCGCCAATATCATTTATTTCATAAATTTTAGTCCACACCAAAGAATTTACAAATAAGGGATATACCTAAATATCTTCCATTAACAAAAATAGACATATCATTTTGAAAAATTTTAAAGTCTTGTCGGAATATTATACTGTTGGTCATGTTTTTGGAGAATTTTATGGTCTTATTACTGTATCACAACTTGTGATTTAAACTTTGTATTATATAGACATTCAAAACACATAATATTATACTGGATAAATATTCATTCATAATACAAAGGTATAATACCTTTAAGAGACCATAAAATTTTCTATATTTTCAGTATCTTTCACTATGCTAGACTTGCCCCCAAATTTTAAACCTAACTTCTTTTTTTTTTTTTTTTGGTAATAAAAAATGAATGAGAAGAGTAGCTTATTTCTTAGTTCAGGAATAGACTATCAATACTTAAGGTTGGTAATTTCTGACATGATTCGGTAACACGATATGAATACGATACGAAATTAACAGGTTATAACACAACTCAAAATTTATCGAGTAATTATTGGATCAATCCGTTTATGATACAAAATTAAATGGGTTGAGTTGGGTCAACCATGGATCGATACGATAACTCGTTAAGTTACTCTATGAACAGATTTACTGAATTTTTTTTAATTATATTTTAATATTGTATACTTTAAAATTGAGAATAATAGATTTAATATAAGATTATTAAATCAAACATAATAACTATTTTAAATATTATCCCAAAATTTTAATAATTTTAATTATGTGTTTTAAATTATTATGACAACAAGGTTAATATTAATAATTATTTAAATTATTAAATAATTAAAATTTGAGATTTTAACTCAAATGGATTGTAAGATATTTATTTCTCTAATACTCTCTATCAATAGTAAACGAATTATACACGAACTTAACACGTATACATATACAACATAATAAAAATTAAAGCTATTATCGAATCACACTTGACACTACACGATAACATGAAGATTTGCCCATTAACACCCCTATCAAACTTAAAAGTGCCACTTACATATCACTCATCAAGAAACGAGATTGAAGGCATCAAGAATGGTATCATAATGAGTCAACCCAATCATTCTAGCGTCTCCTACTGCGGACGAAATGACGTAAATCTCTAGTTAGCAGCAATGAGTTTAAAGGCAACTAATGGATCCAAAGCGCAGGGAGGTGGATTTTTGTGTGTGGCATTCTCATGGAAAATTCTTCTATGAATTAAGTTGTACAGTCCACCGTATACTTTATAATTCATAATTCTTCATATCCTTTAATTTCTATTAAAAAATAAAAATTATAATACTTTCATTCACAAATTAGAAGATGTGAAAAATTACAGATCATAAGATGTATGGTAAGAACCGTATACCTTGATCTATAAATTTTTTTTCCCATTCTCATATATTGACATGAATTTACATAGTTAGTAAGAGCTCAAAATTGATAAGACTTTGCTCTCATTTTGTTGGCCCACTTTATTTCAGGAATATTGTATCTATATAAAGTTACAAAATGATAAAATTATTGAAGTATCATTAGATATAAAATAAAAAGAATAAAATTCAATCGAATATCAAAAATCAAGAATTGATAATTCAACAGAATCTTAACATTTAAAGTAATTTGAAAAATAATTCTAAATTTATAACTTTGTAAATTATTTTTCATTTCTAAAAATACCACTCATTTATTGGTAAGCTTTTCAGACGCCAATTTTGGTTGGAGTCAACCTAAAAAGTAGTTTGTCAAGTGATGAAGATATTTCAAGTAGACAGAACTTACTCGGTAACCCGTGTTTCATATGGGAAGTGGGAGAAAAAATGATAATTAATATGAGAAATAGTAATATCACAAAAGTTGTGATTTTCTTTTTATTTTATAAAATCGTAGATATTAATTATAATTTTAATGGGAGAGTTTTTTATTTATCTAGATAATATATGACCGTCTAAAAAATTAAAGGTGAGATCAATTTAAAATTTAGAAATAATAAATAAGTATTTGAAAGAGTATGCAACTTACTGAAAAGTTATCGTCCATTATTTTCTTAAATTTAGAAGTGTATTCGTCTCTCTCCTCTACTCTTTAGTAAGTCAAATTCATAAATAATAGGTTGTAAAAAAATGGTATATTTTCTTACTTAATATAATATCATGACAACTAATAATTTTAGTTAATCATTTTAAACTAATCGTCGTCTATGTTCGAAAGTTATGGTAACCCAAGCGTAACTTATAATGTTACATCGGAAGTGGGAGAAAAAATGATAACTAATATAATATCATGGTAACTAATAATTTTACTTAGCCATTTTAAACCAGTCGTCTAAATTCGAATGTTACTAGTGACCATAACATAACTAGCAGTGTTACATACTCTCATTAGTTGGTCTTGGCCAATGGCAAACCCAATTGCTTAATTTGGGCCTTTATCTTTGACTCTTACTTTTGTGTTTGGAAATTAAATTGGATTTTCTGATTTAGAAAAACATAGTAGTAATATTTTTCTTTTCAAAAAAAAAGGAAGAAAGAAGTTAGACTCTTCAATTCTAGATATCATATATTTGGAATCATACTTGGCAAGAAATTCTGCAATGTAGAGTCCTATTTTTGACTATAAGGTTGATTACAAAATAGGGGATTTTCCATTTTGTTGTTAATTTTACGGTCAGAATTGTGGAGTACCTAGCAAAGTATTTTTTCATATATTTGAGCTTGGTTTTTCCAGGATAGATAAAATTTCTTGTTCTTGGCTATTGAATAGCACTACTACCAAATAACTAAAGTTAATTAATTTGTTTACCCTGAGCAGCTACCCTTGAACTGGTGCATTACATCATCCAACTTTTCAAAATCGATAGGGGTTTTTCCCCTGCATAACAAAATTGTATTGTCATTTAGTAATTATAATGTGAATATACCTAAAAAAAAAATTTATAATGTGAATACATATATAATGTTATCTACTTATGTTATATGTATTAGTACTTTTCTTTTTGCAACGTATGCAGATTAACCAATAAAAATAAAAAATAAAAATAAAAAATAAAATAAGAATGAGAGTTTGCTCACATTGCCACTTCTATGTTACGGATCATTCTTGCGGAGTCTCTATAGAAAACTTTGACAACTTCCTCCACAAAGTTAGGGTTAGCATCATCTTGCAATTCTTCCAACTGAATGAATTGTTCATCAAGATATCCCTACAAATTAAAACATAATTATAATAATTTAGAATCAGAATTAATTATGGAGATTAAAACGCAATAAATCCTTCATATTTATTCATTGGGATTGTGATAATAATAGCTTAACAAGATAGATATATATACAAGCTTCTGGACATAATAATATTTATGTCCAAACGAAACCTAATTATACAAGACCTATCAAATAGCCTATTAGGCTTAATTGTATGACTTGTACCTAGAAGATTTTGAATTTGTACAAACAATTTCAAATTCTGATTTAAAGTACATAACTTCTTGATCCAAGAGTGTTATAATGGCTATCATACATAAATATATTTATGTTTTTCTAAAATGAACTCCGGATGTAATTCCCATATCTACCCTTCAACAAGAAGTAATCAATGGGGTATTTTTTTCAAAAGCAGGTTTTGAAAGTTTGTATAGCATAATATCACATGATTTAAAGACGTCACAAGTTTTTAAGCTGTGATATATATATACCTATCAAATAGCCTATTAGGCTTAATTGTATGACTTGTACCTAGAAGATTTTGAATTTGTACAAACAATTTCAAATTCTGAAAGTACAAAGAAAGACTAAGTACATAACTTCTTGATCCAAGAGTGTTATAATGGCTATCATACATAAATATATTTATATTTTTCTAAAATGAACTCCAGATGTAATTCCCATATCTACCCTTCAACAAGAAGTAATCAATGGGGTATTTTTTTCAAAAGCAGGTTTCGAAAGTTTGTACAGCATAATATCACATGATTTAACGCTAGACGTCACAAGTTTCTAAGCTGTATATATATATATATATCCTTCAGGAACGGTAAAATTATCCTTTTTCTTTAAAGCTCAATTATCACATAAAATAACCTGATCAAAGAGAGTTTTCCTCATGTTAGCAGCTTGGCGTTGGAATTGACTTCCCTCCATTGTTTGCACGAATAAAAAGACAAAAGAAATAATAATAAACTGGCAATGAGCATGCAAAATCCACTATGGATTAAGGAAACTATGATAAGTTGTTGCCTTGAAAATTTGTGTAGGAAGCCGAAGTTTTGCTTGGTTTATATAGGAGAAAGTTGAGATGCCATATGGAGTCATGAGAAATTTTTGTATGGATTAAATTCATGTCATAGTACTATGAATATAGTTCAAAAAGTTCCACATCATTCATTTAGAGTGTAGTGATGTAATGTGAGTTGATGTGGAACTTCTTGGACTAAGAGATCCGTGACACTTTGTCATAGATTTGATCCATATAAGAATTTAGATTCCTATCCCATCCCATTTTCCTAATAATGTTACTAATGTAGCATACTATGATATAGTAAAGGATTAATTCCATTTTGTACCTCTCAACTAATGCCTGATTTTTTACTTTATATTCTAAACTCTAATTTTAGACACTTTGCACTCCAAACTCTCAAATTCATCTCACTTTATTCCATTTTTTAACGCCGTTTAAAAAATTAATCGAATTTTTCCATATAAACGACAAATTCAATAGGATGTATAACAATATTTTTTTATGCAAAAACACAAATTTTGTGAACTTTTTTGATAGGGTTAAAAAAGAGGTTAAAGGGGAACAAATTTGAGAATTCAGGGTACAAAGTGTCCAAACTGAAATTCGAAGTGCCAAGCAAAAATTGAGTATAAGTTGAAGAGTGTAAAATAGAATTAGTCTTACAGTAAAATAACATACTAGACATTTTTAGTATGGATTCATGAAAGCTACAACAAATACATATTGGACGAAGTTTGATTTCAACTTACATAGGCAAATTTATTAGTCCTAGATAGATCAAGAATCACAGATAATTAGCACCTGTTAATTTGCATCAGCTCAAGGAATTATTTCTTTGCATGTAATTATGGAGTGTCACTGATAATATTTACTGTGGAGCAAAGAATTTGGTCCACTTGTAGAAACTTGGCCAGGCCAACCGCTTTAAAGTTGAAAATGTACAAATTAAAGATGATTCATGATGCTGATATCTTGTCAAAATTTGGGGTGGGTGGAGGCAATACAGGTGATATGCATGAATATGAATATAAATAGCATCTTAAGGTTAAATTTCGAATACGACTGCAGTGAATGAAATAATGTGACTTGAGATATTTTAGGTAACAAATTCATTTGAAAAGATCTGAAGTAACTTTATAAAATTTGATTGAGCTTGATGATGAAGACCAACCCAACTTGAGGGGTAATTCAGTTAAAATTTAAGTTATACGAACTAAGAACCATATCCTTGATAAGAAGACACGTGGTAACTTTCCTCCATCAGGTCAATGAAATTGTTGTACGAATACGAATTGAAGTTGATTGCAATACGAACCCAACAACAGTTGATACCCAAAACAAAAAGGAAGCTGGAATGCAACAGAAAGTTAAGATTCCTAATAATCATAATTGACTTGGCATCCTTCCTTGAATTATTCTGACAAGATGGTGAAGCAGTTCCAGCAGAGAAAAAATAAAAAAGAAAAAGTATTGAGCATCCATATTCCAGATAACTTCAAAAAATGAACTTGAGAAGATGTACACATTCAATAGAAAAGTTTTAAAATCATTTTAGGTTGTTGTAGTTACTCAGCAATATTTATAACTAATTTTAAAAAAGTAAAAATTCGAACTTGATTAAAAAAATTAATAAGTCGAATATATTTAAAATTCAGTTGAGTTTTACTGTATTAAAAATTAAAAACATGTGTATTTATTATTTCATCTATTAAAAATAAAAATTTATACTAACAATTAGGTTAATTAATTAAAAGAGTCAATTTATTTTATGGTACGCTTTACTCCTGAATTGGGGGTAATTATACTTTACCTCCTTATCTATAGAAATATAAACTTTACCCCTTAAAAGTAATGCCATCTGCTTTGTCAAACGTCCTAGAGGACCGTAAATCATTAGTTTCCAACTATGCCCTCCCCTCAACGTTTAGTTATATAGCCGTTGCAAATGTTTTTTTGACATTCAACTAATAGATAGGCCTAGAGATGGCCGCCAAAAACAAAAACCACTCACATTATTGCATTTGTGTCGGGAGAGAATAGCTCAAAATTCATGCAATAAGAAAAAAGGACATTTCCTAAATTACTGGTATGACTTTGCATCTAAACAAAAATTATAATAAGAGTCGATCGTAATTAACATGAAGTGCATGAAAATAGGTTTGTAAATGGGTTGAATTTGGACCGAACTAATAAATTTGAACTCGGATTCAAATATCTTTTGAATCTACAAAAGTAAATTTATATCCGGATTCGGATTCGAATTCAGATCCGGATTCGGCATCTCATAATATTTATTTAACTTTTAAAATTTTTATATAAAAAATTTACTTTTTTAGTAATTATAAAAAATATTTGTTTCAAAATTTATATGTATGGGTTTTATAATAGAATATAATTTACATTGACAATTTACACAACATGTATGTATATATACATATAGAATAACATTAGTTACATATAATTTTATTCTATATTAAATATTTTAATTAGATCTGGATCGTAATTGAATTGGAACAATAAGATTCATATTCAATTTGTTTATTTTAATAGCTAAATGAGTTCAGATCGGATCAAGTAATCGAAATGTCTCATGTATCCAAACCCGAATAAACAGGTCCTGATCAGGTTGGGTCCAAGTCTAGACCCTACCTATTGACAAGCCTACATGAACGTGATTCTTTCGTTGGTGGTGCCGGCAAAATACCCGAAAGTTAGTGGTGCAAGTGAATAAAGATGATCCATTAGTTGGGGGTGCTAATGGTGTTTTCCTTACCATTGCTGCAACTCTAGTTGAAGGTGCTGACTGTTACCCTAAATCTAATTTGTTTTAGAGATTAATTACACTTTTATAGTTATGTATATCATGTAATATGGCATTTTTTGAATTATATATGAAATCATAAATAGTTATGATGTAATTATATTTTATTTGTAAATATTCCTAATTATTGTGTTTGACATTGGTAGATTAACACATAAGTGTATGTGGGTGTTTATTGAGAATAAGTGTATCGGATTGACCTGGTAAGAGTATTCCACAGTGATTATTATTCAAGCGCCAGTGGATTAATCTTTTTGTGATAATAGTGTAATGATCCTTTAACTTGAGGTCATGAGTTTATCTTGACTGTGGATTATTATACTTTGACTCTATTAGTCATTATTCTTAATGAGTCGCACATACTGTAAAGTTCGGGTATAATATGAATCATGATAAGATAATATATAATCAATAGAGGATTCATCACTCCTTATAATAGGATAGTATATCCCAATATGGTCACTTCTTGAAATTCTTTACGACTCAAAAATCTTTGCGCAAAGTGAAAATAGAATTAAGAGTGTCTTAAATTCTATTTCAAGTGAGTTGTATTTTGGAAAGAAGTAAATTGATTAATTCAATAAGAAACGGCTTTGTATCTGTACTCTTGAATTAATCGGGATAAGAGTTGGTGAAAGGATAATAATTACATGGGAACTAAATCACGGGTGGGTCATATCGAATCACTAGACATATCTCAACACTTGGGTAGTCATGATGCTTTGCTAGAAGTCAATCTTGATCTATAAGTGTAAATTAATTAATAGGAGAATTAATGATAAATTAAAGGTGTTTAATTTATCTAATCCTAATTAATTTAGAATTACAATTTATACTTATTGCCAACGTGATTAGGAACCTAAAGGGTCACACAGTTAAGGATAATTAATTCAAGATTAAAATGATTTTGATAAGTATGAGATACTTATGGGTTAATTTATGAGATAAATTAACTTTTGGACTCAATTGTAATAAGTCGTTATAATTCTAAGGAGCTAATGTGTAATATATGTTAGAAGTCCTAATGATTTTATACTTATTCATATGTTCTTAACCCAAACAAATTAGGATTATTGTAATTCCCTAAACTCAATTCGATTGAAATTCTAAATTATTATATAAATATATATTATATATTATATATATATGTAATATATATATAATATATATTTGGATACCATTAGAGGCCGGACACTTGCACGGTTTATGAATTGACATCCCAAACATATTGAAGATTTTACTGTGATTTTGAGGTATAATCTCTATACTTTTATTGTACTACACATAAATTAATCAAAGTGATCCGTGATAGGAAGTAAAAATTTTAAATTTCGTTGAATTATTTGTTTATTTACTTTCTTATAGTGGTATCAGAGCCACCCTTGATTAATTTATGACGTAGATGTATTTAATTTTTGATGTAGATATATTTAATTGTCATGAATATTGAATTGTTCAAATTATATGATTTTTTTGAATTTTATTTATGAGAAATATTGAAAGAAAAAAAAAGGACGTCATATTGCTGTGAATTTGATTCACGGCAATATGGCAAATTCACAGCAATATGGCTTGTCCATATTAGATATGGACAAGCCATGATAACTTAATTAATGATGTCACTAAAAGTGACATCATTAATGTTTGTCACTAAAAGTATTTAATTAGTTAAATAGTTTTTAGTGACACTTAATTTAATATTTTTATATAAAAGGCTTTTCTAAATATGATTTTAGAAATCACCAATTAATTTTTGACAATTTTTGTTTAAAATTAATTGTTAATATTTAGAAACTTTCTTTATTTTAATTTGATTAAAATTTAGAAAGTATGAAAACTTTGAAAATATTTATTTAATTCTAATGAGATTAGAATTAAGTAATTTGTTTAAATTTTAGAAATTTATTATTTTTTAATGAGTTGGAATTTAATAAACGTTCAAAGATTTTTTAGAAATTGTTTCCAATATAATTTTTGAAATTCTATTATTTAAAGGTATTATTTTCTAATTAGATTGGAAAATAATAATTTTTCTCCATAAAATATTTTCATAAATAATTCAAAAATTGATAATTTCAATGAGATTGGAATTATGAAGTATAGTGATTCAGGATTAGATACTAAATACGGATTTATGCTTTTATTTAATTATTAAATTATTTAATAGCATGATGGATGATTATGAACTTAAGACCAATGTGATTGTGTTTGATTTATTTGGTTCAAATAGGGCCCTCGTATCTTGTCTTTCTCTATCATTTTGAATGTAATTTTTTTCTTTTCTCAATCCCCTCGAATGTAACTCGAGATTTATTAACCAATCATGTAATGTACATAGAGGTAGGTTAGAGATAGGATTGAATATCTAAAATATTTAGATAGAATTACATTTGTAATGTACAAGATGATGGAGATGGCGCAAAGGTGCAACCAAGGAGGAAATTTTCTAGAGTTGAAGATTACCCTTAATTTTGACCATCTAGTTTTCTTTGTGACTCATGAAGGAAACTAGTTTAGAAAAGTCCATAATCATCCATGATTTTGTGTATGTTTTATTTACTATATGTTGATATGATAATATTGTAGGCAATTTGACGAGACCTAATAAATAATTTGAAAAGAAAATCCCTCAAATTAATATTAAGTCAATAAATAAGTTGCCTTCCATTATTATAGCAGCAAACGAGAGTTCTTCTTAGATTTAATTTGTGGGCTAATCAAAGGTTACTCTACGTTGAACATGTTTAAACTATGAGATGAGATCTCTAAATAATGGGTATGATTTAAAGAAGGCATATAATTTGTTGGGCTCACTCAAGGTTATATATTTTTGAGGCAAAGATTAGGAGTCACATAAGATGTGTTTTCAAATAGTTGATACCTAACTATCTAAGAATTACAAAGTGCTGTAATTGGTAAGAGTTACCTATCTTTCAAAATTATTTTGGTTTATTGGGTACACTTAAGATCAAAATAATTAGATGGGATCCTAACCCACTAGGGCAGTTATGTGATAGCTCCCGAATCAATATGTGAGGGTTATTCATTTGAATTAAAATAGTGGGAGTAAAACCAAATTAAAAAAAGTCCATATTAAATTTTGGCTTTGTTTATTCATGAATAACAAATTCTTATACTATCTTTATTTGTGTGTTATAGAATATGAGTAGCAACGTCAATTTACATCCCATTTTATATGATAACAAACTCACTGAGCCAAATTTTCTGGAGTGGAACATAACTTGAGAATTGTTCTCAAACATGAAAAAATTAGCTATGTTCTTGAACAATATATTTCTAATGTCCCAACAGATGATGCGGATGAAACAGTTCAAAATGCTTATCGTAAGCACATAGAGGACAATGGTACTATCTCTTGTATCATGTTGACCGGTATGAGTTTTGAATTGCAGAAATAGCATAATAACATGGATGCTCATTCTATGATTCTTCATCTCAAGGAGTTGTTTGACGAAGAGTCAAGGAATGAGAGGTATGAGACCTCTATAAGAGCTATTCCGTTGTAAAATGGCAGAGGGTACTTCAGTAGCGGTTCATGTACTGAAGATGATCGGACTAATTGAAAAATTAGAACGATTGGGATTTGAGCAAAATCATGAGTTAAATATTGACTTGATCTTGCATTTCTGCCTGATAGCTTTTCACAATTCGTGATGAACTACACTATGAATAAGTTATTCACAACTCTTACTGAATTATTGAATATGCTAAAAACTACTAAAACGACTATAAAAAAGGATAGGAAACAAGTTATGGTTATTGATTCTTCTAATAAGAAGAAAAAGAAATCCAAAATTGGTTTTGTAAAAGCCAAATCTGGGTTGAAACTAACACCTGTGATCAAGAAGGAAAAGTCCAATGGTACTTGTTACCATTGTGGAAACGAAGGGTACTGGAAAAGGAATTGCAAGGCCTATATAGATATCTTGAAGCAGAAGAGGCATAATGAAACTTCTACTTCAGGCATGTTTATGATTGAAATCAATATTCTACTTATGTTCTAAATCGGATTCCTGGGTATTAGATATCATATCAGCATCTCATATTTGTAAAAATATGCAGGGACTAAAGAGAAGTAGAATGTTGGCTAAGGGAGAAGTGGACCTACGCGTGGGAAATGGAGCAAATATTGTTGCATTAGCGGTAAGGACTTATTACTTTCTTTGCCTTGTGGTATTGTTTTAGAACTTAAAGATTGTTATTATGTTTCATCTCTTAGTAAAAATATTATTTCTTTTGGCATTGTAGACTTGGTCATATAAATGAGAAACGCATTTCTAAATTACATAACAATGGTTATTTGGAATCATTTGATTATGAATCATATGATATATGTGAATGTTGTTTACTTGAAAAAAATGACCAAATCATCTTGTATTGGAAAAGGTGATAGATCTAGTGAATTGCTGGAGTAATACATGCTGATATTTGTGGTCCTATGTCAATTCATGCTAGAGGAGGTTTTTCATACTTCATAACCTTCACAGATGACCAATTTAGTTATATGGTATATATATATATATATATATTTAATGAAGTATAAGTCTGAAACCTTTAAAAAGTTCAAAGAATTCAAGAATGAAGTTGAAAAACAACTTGGTAAAAGTATTAAAATATTTCGATATGATCGAGGTGGAGAATATTTAAACCAAGAGTTTCAAGATTATCTTAAGAAGAATGGGATTCTACCTCAATGGACTCCTCCTTATACATCACAAGTAAATGGTGTATTTGAGAGACATAATCGAACTCTATTAGATATGATTCAATCAATGATGAGTCTTGTAGACCTCCCAAAATCGTTTTGGGGCTATGCTCTTAATACGGCCTCCCATTTACTAAATCGTGTTCCATCAAAAGTTGTTGATTCTACTCCGTATGAGATATAGTTTGGAACGAAACCTAAACTTTCATACTTGAAGGTTTAGGGCTGCCCTACTTATGCGAAGAAGGTAGAATCTGACAAAATTATATCTAAGTTAGATAAATAGATCAGCCTATTTGTGGGGTATCAAAAGAAGATGTTTGGATACTATTTCTATAATCCCATTGAGCAAAAGGTATTTGTCTCAAAATATGTCATTTTTCTAGAAAAAGAGATTATTCTTGAAAGGGCAAGTGGGAGCAAAATAGATCTTGAATAAGTTCAAGAAACACAATATGGTATTGATCAACATGTGGAACAAGAGTTTCAATCACATGATGATGCGATAGAGGATGAAGCTAATGATACACAAGCACTTTGTAGGCCTACTGGATACTTCGTGCTCCAAAAAGATATGGGCTTCTTGTTAGTGGGCACAATGATGTATTAGTCATTACGAATGATGAATGTGCATATTACGAAGAAGCATTATACGATAAAAACTCTCAAAAGTGGCTACAAGCCATGAAATCTGAAATAGATTCTATGTATGACAATAAGGTTTGAACCTTAGTCGATCCACCTGAAAGGATTAACCCATAGGGTGTAAATGGGTCTTTAAAAGAAAGACTGGACATGGACGGTAATGTGATTACCTGTAAGGCGCGATTAGTGGCAAAAGGTTATACACAAAGACAAGGAGTTGACTTTGATGAAACTTTCTCACCAGTTGCAATGTTGAAATCTATTCAAATTTTACTTGCGATAGCTGCATATTATGATTATGAGATTTGGCAAATGGATGTAAAAACTGCACTCCTTAATGAGAATTTGCAGGAAGAGGTGTATATGATACAATTTGAAGGGATTACAACCACAGATCCTAACAAAGTATGTAAGCTACAAAGGTCTATTTATAGACTAAAGTTAGCTTCTAGGAGTTGGAACATCCATTTTGATGAAACAATCAAAGAGTTTGATTTTATTAAAAATGAGGATGAATCTTGTGTATACAAGAAGGTTAGTGGGAGCGCCATTGTTTTCTTGATATTTTATGTGGATGACATATTGTTGATAGGAAACGACATACCTATGCTTCAAAGTGTAAATGTATGGTTGTCCAGGAATTTTTCTGTGCAAAAATTTAGGAGAGACAACCTATACTTCTAGGAATGAGGATCTATAGAGATAGATCAAAGATGTTGTTTGGTCTTACTCAATCAACGTACATAGACAAGATGCTAAAGAGATTTAGCATGGATCAATCAAAGAAGGGTTACTTACCAATGTCTCATGGTGTGTACCTTTCTAAAGACATGTGTCCTAAGACAGATGTCGAAAAAGATAGCAAGAAAAAGATCCCATGGGTTTTGGCTATATGTTCTATAATGTATGCTATGCTATGTACTAGACCCGATGTTTCCTACGGTCTAAGTGTTACGAGCAGGTTTCAATATAACCCAAGGAGTGGTCATTGGATAGCAGGTAGGAATATTCTTAAGTACTTAAGAAGGATTAAAGATTTATTCTTGATCTATGGTGGGTAAGAATTGACAGTTCGCGGATACACAGATGCTAGATTTTAATCTAACAAGGATGATAGCAAGTCGTAATCTGGATATGTATTTACTCTTAATGGCGGTGGCGCAGTCAGTTGAAAAAGCTTCAAGTAGGACACCACGACTGATTCTACAATAGAAATCGAATACATTGCAGCTTCAGAAGTAGCAAAAGAGGTAGTTTAGATCAAGAAGTTTGTGGCTGAACTTGGAATGATTCCTTCTATTAGTGATCCTATACTTTTGTATTGTGGTAACAATAGACCTATTGCACCAGCAAACGATCCCAAGTTTCATCAGCAATCTAAACATATATTACGACGCTATCATTTGATTGGAGAAATCATTGATAGAAATGAAATAAAGACAGAAAGGATCCTCACGGATGATAACATTGCTGATCCATTCACTAAAGCCTTATCCCAGAATAAACATGAGAGTCATGTTAACTCATTCGGTCTTAAGCACATGAATGATTGGCTTTAGTGCAACTGGGAGTTTGTTAGTGTATGCCCCAAAATCAATTTATTTTAAGGATTACACTTTTATATTTATGTATATCTTATAATATGGCATTTTTTGAATAATATATATATCTATATATGAAATCATAAATTGTTATGATGTAATTATATTTTATTCGTGAATATCTCTAATCGTTGTGTTTGACACTGGTATATTAGCACATAAGTGTATGTGGGTGCTTACTGAAAATAAGTACATCGGATTGATCCGTTAAGAGTATTCGACACGGATTATTATTTAAATACTAGTGGATTAATCTCTTTGTGATAGTAGTGTGATGATCCTTTGACTTGAGGTCATGAGTTTATCTTGACTGTGAATTATTATACTTTGACTCTATTAGTCGTTACTATTAATGAGTCGCACATACTGTAGAGTTCGGGTATAATATGAATCATGATAAGATAAAATATGATCAATAGAGGATTTACCACTCCTTATATATAGGAGTATATATCCCAGTATGGCCACTTCTTGAAATACGATTCGAAAATCTTTGCGCGAAGTGCAACTAGAATTAAAAGTGTCTTAAATTCTATTTCAAGTGAGTTGTATTTTGAAAAGAAGTAAATTGGTTATTAATTCAATAAGGGTCGGCTTTATATCTATACTCTTGAATTAATCGGGATATAAGTTGTTGAAAGGATAATAATTACACAAGAACTAAATCACAGATGGGTGATATCGAATCACTTGACATATCTCAACACTTGGGTAGTCATGATACTTTGCTAGAAGTCAATCTTGATCTATAAGTGTAAATTAATTAATTGGAGAATTAATGATAAATTAAAGGTATTTAATTTTTCTAGTCCTAATTAATTTAGAATTACAATTTATACTTATTGCCAACGTAATTAGGAACCTAAAGGGTCACACAATTAAGGATAATTAATTCCAGATTAAAATGATTTTGATAAGTATGAGATACTTATGGGTTAATTTATGAGATAAATTAACTTTTGGGCTCAATTGTAATAAGTTATAATTCTAAGGAGCTAATGTGTAATAAATGTTAGAAGTTCTAATGGTTTTATATTTATTCATATGCCCTTAACCCAAATTGATTAGAATTATTGTAATTTCCTAAATTCAATTCGATTGGAATTCTAAATTATTATATAAATATATATTATATATATATGTGTGTATGTGAGTACATACACACATATATAGGAGATATGTACTAGTACGGCTATTCATTGAAATAAGCCGTCAACATTTTTTAGAAAAATGTGAAAGTCACGTTTTTGGAAAGAGAAAAAAAATTAGGAGCTAGTATTCTATGGTTTGGATCAATCAATCTTGTAAAAATTCCTGATTTAATTATCTGTGTGGATACCATTAGAGGCCGGACACTTGTCCGGCTTGTGGTTCAATATCCCAAACATATTGGAGATTTTACTACGATTTTAAGGTATAATCACTATACTTTTATTGTACTACGCATAAATTAATCAAGGTGATCCGTGATAAGAAAGTAAAAATTTTAAATTCCGCTGCGTTATCTGTTTATTTACTTTCTTACATTGACCACTAGGGGTGTATTTGTCCATCATTTGTTATAGTCACGGACTTCAAAATGCTAGGCCACGTCTAACATATTTAAGTGGGGACAAACTGTATATTTCTATAGATAAGGTGATGAAGTGTAATTACCCCTTAGTTAAGAAGGATAATGTGAAATTGACTCTACTTAAAATTGTAGATTTCTTATATGATCTTTTTACATATTATTTATTATCAATTTAGAAAATTTAATCTCCAAAAGTTTTGTTAACAATTTTATCTTTTTTGAATATTAAACAAACTAGACACAGATAAAAACTCGTGATTATTCAGTGAGTTTATCGACTTTAATTTATAACTCGATTTTAATCGATGTTGGTATAATTAAACCAAACTCCTTACCAATTAGTAATTGTGTAATAGTTTGAATTTAGTAGTTTAGCTATTAGAGGATTTTAGTTTCTTATCAGAATTATGTTTAGAATTTTTATTCCAAATGTAATTGGGTTTCTTGGTAATCAAGTTTATTATCCTATAAATAGAGGGTTTGTTTAATTTATTCAGTTGAGAAGAGTCTGAGTTGAGAGTTTAGAATAGGAAAATTCTAAAGTAGAGATAAAAGCTATTATTATGCCGTGGATTTATACTGGACTCAATATAAGAGTCAGATGTGCGTTATTTTGTAACTTTTCCTCTTCTCCGGCATATATTTATATGTGTTAAATAAATTTATCTTCTACTATATTTTTTTTGTGATACCAAGTTATATTGGAGCCCTAGATTGTGATCTTGGGGTGAATGGTATTTATTAAAATTGGTGAAAAAGTTTTGTGTTAGAGTACTCAAATATTGAAAAATTAGACCAAGGGAGGTTAGTCTTGGGATACTCGTTTGGAAATTAGGGTGCAACGAAATTGACCCTAATTGGGACAGTAATCTAAAAAAAAAGATCTTGTCGTGATTGTCTTTTGTTGGTCTTGGGCAGTGATGGAAAAAAAATCCTGCCAAATTGATTGTGATTGTTTCGCTAAATCGAGAATTTTGATACCAGTTATCATAAACTTCATGGAGGTTGATAAATTGAAGAAAAATTTGTTTGACAAAGATTATTTATCCAAATGCGTGGATCGTTTGAAAATTTTTTGTAAATAAAGATCAAATTAAATTGATGTGTCAAATTGTGGTGGAAAAATTGCATGAAAATTCTTCATCATCTTGTTCGTGCAAGGCAATGCCATGGATCTACTATCATAGAGAGTTTGGTTTAACGGAGGCATTGTTGGCATAATTAAACCAAACTCCTTACTAATTAGTAATTATGTAATAGTTAGAATTTAGTAGTTTAGATATTAGAGGAATTGTGTTTCTTATCGGAATTATGTTTAGAGTTGTTATTCCCAATATCATTGGGTTTCTTGATAGTCAAGTTTATTACCTTATAAATAGAGCGTTGTTTAGTTTATTTAGTTGAGAAGAGTTGAGTTGAGTTGAGTTGAGAGTTTAGAATAGAAAAATTCTAGAGTAGAGATAAAGACTATTATTATGCTGTGGGTTTATGCCGATTTCAGTATGAGAGTCGGATGTGTGTTATTTCATACCCCCCCCCCCCCCACAAAAAAAAAAAAAAGAAAAAAGAAAAGGAAAAAATGGGAAATCTCTGCCCTCTAATAGGTTAATCACACAATCAATGAAGGCCCGTATGGATTGCATTGTTTGGAGTATTATTTTGATGCATTATTCAAAAAATTATTTGAGTGATGTGACAAATAACAAAAAAATGTGAATAATTTGAGTTAGTGTTTGGATTGTGAATAGTGCAAATAATTTTTTGTAAATAAGTGTTTGGATAGTGTTTTTTGCACTAAAAGACAAAATACGTACGCGAAAGTCGAACGAAATTACTAATATCAAAATATATATTATTCCGTTCAATTTTTTTTTTCACACCATCAAATCAAGTACTAAAAACTACATACAAACGTAGTTGTCTTCTTGTCGTTTGAAATCTGAATCTTAAAAAATAAGATATACTCATACATGTATCCTTACATGTATTTATTTAATATAAAATAAAAAATACAATTTAAAAATTACTTAGTCTTTTGTGCACTAAAAGGCAAATTACGTACACAAAATTTGAATATAATTAATAGTATCAAAATACATGATCCCGTTTACTTTCTTTTTTATACCATTAAATCAAGTATTAAAAACCACATGCAAAGGTAATTACTTGTTCGTCGTTTGAAATTCGAATCTTGAAAAACGAAATGTGTCCGCATGCGTATGCTAAACATGTATTTATTTAATACAAAATAAAAATATAATTTAAAATTTACACTTTTCTGGCCATAGTTCAGATTCTCCAACATAGGTTCAAAAGTCCGAATCTTATATACTATTTTAAAGTCTATTTTCCCGCCCATAGTCCGGAGAACTCCCGAATCTAAGTTTGGAAGTTCGAACCTTATATACTATTTTAAACTCTATTTTCTCACCTATACTTCGAACTCCCAAACCTAGATTTAAAAGTCTGAACTTACATTTCCATTTTTTCTTTGCTTGAAAAAAATTCAGACCAATGAATAGTAATGGATAGTATAAAAAAATTTAATGCTAATATATGTGAATTGTATAACAAGCGTATAGATGAATAGTAAAGTAATTAGTAATGAATAGTGAAAGAAAATTTTGAATTGTGTAAATAATGAATAGTATTTTGAAAAAAAAGTAAAAAAAGTTTACCAAAAAAATTTTGCTGACCAAACAATTATTTCATAAAATATGAATAGCAAAGTAAATAGTGGTAAAAAATTGTTAAAATAAAACAATCCAAACGAGGCCGAACTTTCTTGTGGAAATCGTCAAACAAGATATAATCCGAAAACTTTAAAAAAAAAAAAATCTCGAGTTTAAAACGGGCACATAGATTAACAGTGTTCTGAGCAGTATTGTAAGAAGTCCACTACCCTTCAGCCTTTGTCCTATTGTCCTTCCTCCGTTCCTATTCTATTTCTCCTGATCCACACTCGCCTGACCACCCCTCAGAACATACCTCAGCTGCCTTAACTCCCGATACAATGATCACCCTCACTCTCACCATAATCCCACCTTTCCCCACCTATTTTAATTAGTTTTCGGGGTCCAAAACAAAACAAACTCATCCAACTACAAATCTGTATTTGTTTTATATTATATTGAAATACATTTTCCATCTTTTTCATTGGTAAAAAATTACCAAATTTTTTTTTGTGAAAGTTGAGAACATTGAAGAGGAAGAGATGGCCATTTTTTGGGTAAGAGAACGTGAATTTTGATTGAGGGACTTGGAAATAGTGGTGATTTGAGATGTGGTTTGGTAACGGAGAAACGAAAAAGGGTACTCAACCCTTGAAATGGTGGTAAATCATAGAAGATTGATTTCCAAGAAGGAAGAGTGAAGGATGCATGATTGGGAAAATCTGAAGGAAGGGGGAAACGAAAAAAAAAATAAAAAAAATATGGCTTATATATTCCAAGGTGAAAGGTAATAATATAATGCTTAGGTGGAAAGTTTTTATTGGATGTCTAACTAGTAGGCTAGTTAAGATGGATTGCACTCCTCTCCATTACCCATTCTCTCTAATTTCGCTTAATATATCCTTGGATTAGGGACATATGTATATGTAATAATTATCAACGGTTGAGATTGTGTTTTACTAACCATGTTTATTTAACCTTAGTTTGAAACATGGAGTTTGACATTATCCATCCAATGTTATTTACTAAAGGGAATTTTTATCTTTCCTAATGAAAATTCGGTGGCAATTATCACAATTGGAAATAAATACTTCATTGCAAAAATTTTGTGAGTAAAAAAGCATTTATTCATTTTGCAACTTTTATTTTTTTATGACTAGATAAACAAAATGGAAACTTAATGAAGTAAGATAAAACCATTATTTATTTTGGCAACTTTTTATACTCAATGTACCGCAAAAAATTTTAATTTTTTTTAGTTATAGAAACCTATGCTTATATTCAATTGGTGATAGAAAAGCGAACGTTTAACAAAAAAATATTAGAAATAAAAATTTATTTCTTTCCTTCTTTAAATTAAAGAACAAATACCCTTAAAAAAACACACACACACAAACACAAATGTGCAGGTGATTTGAAAGAAAAATTATTTGTTACACACTTTGCAATTTCTGACAGTTGGACGATTTAAAAGTAATGGGACCTCCCTATTTTTCAATTATCTCAACAGCTATGATATTCACTCTAACTCCATTTAAAAAGTGTACATGTCTTAGTAAGTTTAATCATTTATAAACACTGTTGATACTACTTGCAAAAAGAAAAAAAAAAAAAATTCACCTTTCAATTTTGCATTTTCGCCTTTCATTTGTTTTCGGGTGAAAAAAAAAAAAAACACGGCTGATACTAAAACTCTCCATGATACCTGATTAATTTATTGATGAACAATTGCACATTGCAGTAGGATCTCTATATCATGTATTTCAATATTTTGAATTATTACCTTTGACTTAATAACTTTAGATAATTCATCTTTATCTGGTTTGATAAGTTTGGCCAAATCTTCAAATTTTTATTCTCCCTATTTTCTGAAGGTTTGCTGAGCAAGAAAATAGGACTTCCCCTTGTGATTCCCTTACAGTGTTAGTCAAGTTTATTACCCAATAAACGCCATAGCTAACTGACGACACCTTAAATATTACAGCTCAGGTCTGAGGACACAATAAAGCGAACTACGAATTGCTGAAAGGCAGATCCTTTAGCTAAGCTTTCTTTCAAGATGATCTGGTACGCGCAAGTTGCTCCGTTATGGAATTAATTAGGAGTTCGATAGATCAGATGAATATTAGTTGTTCGGTGATTCGATTATTCAGAACTTTGATAAGTAGTTCGGTATTGTTCACTTAGGGCCCACAGACAAAAATATGTATATTGTATAAATAGGTTGCCCCCATTCTATTGGGAGGGGAATCCAAGAAATCTCCAATTAAAATTACGAAGATAGTGTACTCTATTCTTATAAATAAAATTTAGTCGTCTTATGCCTCTAAGTTACTTTCTTATCTTTGATTACAACACATCTGTTTGAATATCTGTTGATCAATATCAAACAATTTTGGTATCGTCAATTGGCGCCGTTTGTGAGAATCTTAATTCAAAAAAGTCAGAAACTCTATTTCTTTCAAAAATCATGACTAGACGCAACAAAAAGAATCGAAACCAAAATTCCATTCATGAGAATACCGCTCTATATCTAACCCCGTGACTACAGAAAATACCAATCGAACCCACACTTCTATTCCTCCAAGCGATGAAATGTTTGAATTCTTCCTTGATAATTTTAAAATAATAAAAGATTTTGTGAAAAATCAATAGCAACGGCAGACAACTAGAGATGGTATTGCCTCCAGTTCTCACCGCCTTCATATGGCTTTATTTGCTATTCCTCGCCGAGAAGGGTCTGTTTTCGACAGAATAGGCCCTAACCCAACGAGGGTAAGAGCAATAATGCTGTAGAAGTTGAGGATGAAAACTGTCGAGAGGACAAAATTCTAGCCAAAGTGGATCAATGTGTATAAGAACTCTTGGGGAGGAAAACCGTCCCAACCTTCAAAATGCTATCAATTGATAGAGATCCGTTCATTCCTGCTATTCAAAACGAACTAATTCTCCCTCATTTCAAACAACCAGACTTGGACATTTATAAAGGAACCACCGACCCAACTGATTACATTGCTCATGTTTCTTCACTTTCCAAGCTTTTTGGATACTCGGATGCCATTACCTGCAAATTTTTTGCCACAACACTCAGGGAATCGGCCCAAAAGTGGTTTAAAGAATTACTGCCAAGATCAGTAGATTCTTTCTCTGATCTCGCGAAGGAATTCTTGCGTCACTTTATGAGCCGAAACGCCATCCAAAGAGAAGCTTCTCATTTATTGAGCGTTCGACAAAGACAGGATGACGTTTCAATGATGAAGTAATACATATCCGAAACGCCGATGAGACAAGTTCTCATTGTAGCCTTTATCAGTGGCATCCGACCTGGTATGTTCAATACCGATCTTGCATCCTCTGTTCCTAAGACCTTTAAGGATCTGCTCCAACGAGCGGATGAATACATCAGAGGAGAAGAATCGAACCGAGCTAAGAGGGAATTACAAGAACCACGGGAAAAGTCTCAAAAAAAATCCAAAAAAAGCTTATTGAGTTGAACAGAATGTTCCTGTCAATTCCCCACGCTTCCTTGCAAATCGATCGCCCATCTTTGTAAATCGAAAATCTGAAATTCCTCCCCTCCGACGTATGACTGTCCTTCCAGATGAAGACTTTACCCCTTTAAATACTCCAAGAAAGGAGATCTTATATCAAGTTCGCCACATTGGAATCATCACTTCTCCATCTCCCATTCGATCCCAATTCCATCGAAGAGATCGTTCTAAATATTATGCACATCATGGTGATTACGGTCATGACACCAAAGAATGCAATGATCTCAAGATAGAAATTGAAAGAGCGATTATCAAAAGTGGTCATTTACAGGAATATATATTACGGGCCACTGACCAGTTTTGTCGAAATAAAAAAAAAATCGACTGAAGGGCTTTCGAGGTCAAATTATCGATCTCAAAATACTTCGAGTACCCCTTCTTGGGGACCTCCACAAAATAATGATGATGTGGCAGGAGTCATAGCCACAATTGATGGAGGAATGACCAACGGTGACTCTTCTAATGCTCGGAAGAGATACGCCAGCGGCCAATTTTGGGAAGAGAGGAACTTGCGAAGACCCAAATATGGACTTGACATCAGTTTCACTAAAAATGACCCAATTCTTGATCGGATACCGCCTGGGAACCCAATAGTCATCCATGTCAAAGTCGGGGACTTTCGCGTGCATAAAGTTTTTATCGATAGTGAAAGTTCAGTGGATGTCATTTATTGGCATGCTTGGAAAAAAATAGAGATCGATCCAACCCATATTCAGCCTATTAAAACTCCTCTGGTCGGATATACTGGGGATACCATTGAGGCGGACCATAAGAAACTATCATGTTGCCATTGACCCTAGGTGAATCCCCACGTTCCCAAACTGAGATGATTAATTTTACGCTGGTCAAGAAGAGTTCGGCCTATAACATGATTCTTGGTTGACCTTCTCTATACACATTTATCATCTCGGCGTAAAATTTACCCTTCGAGATGGAACAGCAGGTCAAGTGTGGGGAGATCAGCGAGAAGCTTGAGAATGCTACATGTTGTCCCTTCGCCGAAATAGAATTACTAGACCGGTGGGAATTCCTCAATAGAGTTGGTTAAATGAACCAGGGTCCGATGAAAGTTGCTCTCTAAACAACGACCAAGCTGAGAAAGAAAAGTTCACTGTGGAAGAAGTTGCCTTTGATCCACATCTTCCTGACAGAAAACTCAGGTTGTACACCTATCTACCACAAGATTTCTGAGAAGATCTTCTGAAACTTTTGTACGAGTATAGAGACCTTTTTGCTTGGTCTCCAGAGGATATGCCTGGAATCCCTAGAGAAGTTGTCTTGAGCACAAGCTTGGGATCTATCCTTCACACAAACCTGTACGCCAAAAGAAAAGACTTTTTGGGCCAGAGCGTAGCAAGGTTGCTGAGAATGAGGTCGATAAATTATTAGCAGCTCGGATAATTAGGGAAGTGTTTTATCTTACCTGGTTGTCAAACTCTATACTTGTACCTAAGCCAGATACTAATTGGCGAATGTGTATCGATTACACAGATTTAAATAAAGTCTATCCAAAAGATAGTTATTCTTTGCCTCGAATTGACAGAGTGGTAGATTCTTTAGTAGGGTTTAAAATGGAATATTTTTTGGATGCATACAAAGGATATCATTAGATTTTTCTCATTAGAGAAGATGAGGAAAAAACGGCCTTGATCACCAACAAAGGCACATATTGTTACCAAGCTATGCCTTTTGGCTTGAAAAATACAAGGGTCACATATCAAAGGTTGGTCAACAAACTTTTCAAACACCAAATTGGTCGAAACATGAAAGTTTATGTGGACAATATACTGGTTGTGAAGAGCCGGACTTACCAAGATACCCTCTTGGATTTTTGAGAGGTTTTTACCATAATGAGGTCAGTCAACCTTCGACTAAATTCTTTAAAGTGTACCTTCGGAGTTCTCTCTGGAAAATTTCTTGGGTTCATCATTTCAGAAAGAGGAATTGAGGCAAATCCGAAAAAAATGCAAGTCATTCTTGGTATGAAACCTCCTCGAACAATAAGAGAAGTGCAATGTTTAACCGGATGAATGGCAGCCCTCAATAGGTTTTTGTCTAAATCGGTCGAACAGGGGCTTCCTTTCTTCCGAGCCATCACTAAAGCCAAAGATTTCCAATGGACCGAGCAATGTCAAAAAGCATTTGAAGACCTCAAACAGTATCCCCAATTGCCATGTTTACCTGCTCCGATAAAAAATGAAGCTCTCATTCTTTATTTATCGACCACACAAGTTGCTGTTAGTGTTGTCTTGGTTGTAGAAAGGGACAAAGTTCAATGATCGATCTATTTCGTCAGCAAATCAATACTACAAGGGCCCGAGCTGAACTACTCTGACATTGAAAAAATGGCTTATGCCCTAGTAATTGCTACTCAAAAATTGAGATCCTTCTTCCAAGACCATACTATCATTGTCCATACCAATTTTTCTCTTAAGGCGATATTGACCAAGCTTGACGTGTCTGGACGAGTGCTTATATGGTGTATTGAACTTCTTGAATATGACCTTCGATTCCATCCCAGAACTGCTATCAAGGCACAAGTTCTTGCCGACTTTATTGTGGAAAGTACATTTGTTGGTGATTCAGTCCAAATGATAGAGGAGACAAATGATTCCCTTTGGGAATTGTATGTGGATAGATCTTCAAATGAACTCGGGTCAGGAGTAGGAATCCTCATTAAAACTCCTGAGGGACACCAGCTCACGTATGCCGTTTGATTTGAATTCCAAGCTACCAACAACGAAGCAAAATATGAAGCTCTGATCCCCGGGATGAAGCTCGCTGAAGAACTCGGAGCTCGAAACCTTCAGATAGCATAGTGACTCATTGATCGCCGTTAATCAGATACTCGGTAATTTTGAAACCCGATGAGAACTTCTTCAAAAATATCTTCAAGAAGTACAAAAGCTGAGAAAAGTCTTCCACTAGGTAGAATTTGTCAAAGTTCCTCGATCCAAAAATATGCATGCCGATGCTCTATCCAAGCTTGCCACTGCTTTATACTCTCATTTAACTGAAGAAGTTTTGGTTGAAGTTAAAGCTTGACGGGCTATGGATGAGCATGAGGTGAATCAAATTGAGGAACAAGAAAATTGGATGACTCCAATTGTCGACTATCTGACCAATGGGAAAATTCCTGAAGATCGGGTTCAATCTAGAAGATTGTGTGTTCGAGCTCTAAAGTATCGGATGCATGAAGGAGTATTATATCAACATTCATATCTATATCCTCTTCTTAGATGCCTTACCCCTGAGGAAGCTGATTATCTACTCAAGGAGATTCATGAAGGAATATGTGGCAGTCATATAGGAGCTCGAAGCCATCTAGTAAGAAAAGAAATACTTGATGGGTATTACTGGTTGACGATGCACTGCGACGCTGTTCAAATAGTTAAACTTTTCCATAAATGTCAGGTGCACGCTCCTACTATTCGAAAAAATGCCACTGAAATGAACTTCATTAGGGATCCTGGCCCTTTCAGCAATGGGGACTCGATATTTTAGGGCCTTTCTCCCGAGGAACAAATGGTTTCAAGTTCCTAATCGTGGCAGTTGATTACTTCTCAAAATGGATAGAGGTTGAACCCCTGAGGTCAATTTTTGGTGATAATATTTAAAAAAATTCTTCTGAAAAAATATTATATGTCGATACGGTATTCCTAGAGACATTATAACTGATAATGGAACTCAATTCGTTGGGAGGCCGTTCAAACCTTTCTGTGAATAATTGGGGATACAAATGCACATGACTTCAGTAGCCCATCCCCAAGCTAATGGACAAGTAGAGCTCTCTAATCGTGTGTTGTTAGTCGGACTCAAAACTCGACTAGACAGCTCGAGCTAAAGGAGCTTGGGTTGAAGAACTGCCAAGTGTTCTATGGTCCTACTGAACAACACCAAGAACCTCACATAGAGAAACACCATTCATCTTAGTTTACAGATCAGAGGTTGTTATTCCACCCAAAATTGGAATGAAGACATCTAGAACTCAAGAATCGTTCCATAAAAATAATGATGAAGCACGAAAAGAAGAACTAGACTTGATCGAGGACCGAAGACTAATTGCTGCCATATGAGAAGCTACTTATAAACAACGTCTCAAAAAGTATTATAATCCAGCTTTTCGGTCAAGATACTTTCGGCCTGGGGACTTAGACCTTTGAAAAAATAAATTTTGCCGAACAAAAGGAAGTCATAAGCTGGATGAAAATTGGAAGGTCCTTACAAAGTAATTGAAGCTTATCCGACTGGATGCTATAAGTTAGAAGATCAGTTCAATCATCCTATTCCCCGTACATGGAATGTAACAAATATAAAGAAGTATTATTCAGGAATTTGAAATGAAAAAAATAGACTTTATTCATCCGCTGTCAACAAACATATTATCGAGATCAGTGAGTAACGCCCTATTTACGTCACTATTATAATCTATAAAAGAAGAAAAATCTAAGGGAAATCTAGGAATCTCTTCTTCACCTTGTTGGACCCCAGTTATGATAATCATATTTTGATGATGACCAAATCGTACTAATGGCTTGAAAATAAATGGGCAGAAAAATAGGAAGGCTCGAACGAAAATGATCATCCGAACACAATCAAGAAAACGACCAAAAGTTGAACAACACCTTACGGACGATGAAGAGCATCCGAAAGAAAGGAACCCGGATGCAAGAGAGCGTTTGAAACATAATCAAAAGCTGTAGGACACATATGACTGTCCAAACTAGAAGTTGAGGGATAGGACGCATATGACCGTCTGAACCATAAGCTTTAGGACACACATGACTGTCCGAACCAGAGGCTGAGGGATAGGACGCATACGACTGTCCGAACCATAAGCTTTAGGATGATTTCACATGACCATTCAAACCAAAAGCTGTGGGATAGGACGCATATGATGGTCAGAAACATCAGCTATAGGACGCGCATGACTGTCCGAACCAAAAGTTGTAGGACGCACAAGACCGTCCGAAGAAAAGAGCTCAAAATGAAGATGTTTCTGTCAACCTGTAGGACGCATACGACTGTCCGAAACACTATTCATAAAGCTGTAGGACGCATGATCGAAAGTCCGAACCTCCGTCCGAACTCCTAATGGCTAGTTTTTAGCAGTTAGTTTTTTACCGTTGGAGCTCAAATTTCAGCACATCTTTCATCTATAAATAACCCAAGAACATCTAAATGAAGTGAAGAACTACTACATTCAATACAAACACTTGTAAGTGCTATTTTGGGAGAAATAGGCTAAAATATTGTGGGTTGTATTGGTTTGGGTAGTATAGTTCTCTTGGCTCAACTAGAGGAAATTAGTGTGAGCAAGAGTAGACTAGTGAGTAATCTTCAAGCGTAAGAGTGGAGGGATTAACCAACAAGTGTACAAAAGTGAGGTTGTAGTGTAAAACCCTTTGGTTCAACTAGAGGAACTTAGTTGGTGCAAGGGTGAGCCTACTTTGTGTACAAGAAGGTTATTGCCTCACATTCTTTGAAGAGGTACTACTAGTGGATGTACTCCAAACTTGAGAAGCTTGGGAGTTTGGCTAGATATTCTTTATCTCAATCTTTTATTTCTTCTTTAAGCTTTGATTGTTAAATATTTATCTTTGATCATTTGTGCTTAATTATTCATTTGTTGCACAAAGTTTGCATTTTCATTAATCACTTCAAAAGGTTTATTTTTTGAGACAACCTAATTCACCCCCTCTTAGGTTGCTTTTGGGCCAACAATTGGTATCAGAGCTTGGTCTCATACATTGAGCTTAACCTCTTTTGAGTAAAAATCATTATGGCAACCAATAATGCTTTGTTTTTAGAGGGGCATTCTATTACTAGACCTCTCATGTTTAATGGCATTAATTTTGTTTTTTGGAGGGATACAGAGCTCTGATGAAAATTTTTGTTCAATCTATTGGTATTGATTTATGGTATATTATTTGTGAAGGTCCTTTTGAGGCCAATATTTTTGATGAAAATACACATAAATTAAGGCCTAAAACTAGATATGAATTAAATGCACAAGATAAAGCAAATTTATCTTTAAATGCCAAAGCCATTAGTATTTTGTATAATGCTTTGGATGCAGAAGAGTTTTCTAAAGTAAAAGGTTGCAAATCAGCCAAGGAGATATGGAAAAAATTGAAAGATCTCCATGAAGGAAATCAAGATATTAGAGAGCAAAAGAAGTCATTTCTTGTGGCTAAATATGAATCCTTCAAAATGGAACCTCATGAGAACATTGACAAGATGTATTGTTGGTTCAATGATATTATAAAGGATTTGAAAAGTTTAGGTAAAGAATATTCCTTGGGTAAAAGGAATAGAAAAATTTTGATTGCTTTCCCTAAAGAATGGGAATCTAAATCCATTTCCATAGAGGAGTCTAAAAGTTTTGTACTTTAAATTGTATGCCTGTCGAGTCTTTGATTGATTCTCTAACCTCATTTGAATTGAAGATGAAATACAAGGTACAAGATGATGAGGAGGCAAAGGGAAAAAGAGGCATAGCATTTAAAACTTCATCAAAAAGGAGAAAAGACTGAAGGAAGCCTCACTTCAACAACTTTCAAATCACTTGGGATGATTGCAATTTAGATGGAGAAGTTGCAGAAGAATATGAGGAAGCTCAAATGGCTTTTATGGCACTCGGCAATAATGAGGTATCCTCTAGTTATGATTCTTGTGATGGTGATGATGATGATGTTGAATCATTCATTTTTAAAATGCATGAATGTTTAAAAAATCATATGCTAGAAACAAAGAGTTAAAAATTAAAGTTAATGCTTTATTGAGTGCCAACTCAAAACTTGTGCATGAAAATAATTTTTTGTCAAAAGAAAATGATGATTTGAAGAAAAAATTTGTTGGAAAAACCAAGATCATGGAAGAACAAGATTCATTGAAGAAGAGATTAGATGATCTTGATGATATTTTGAAAAAGAAGAAAGAAAATGTTTTTGAAAAGAAAAGAACTAGGAATATGTTTTTGAACAAAAATTTTATCACCTTTAGAAAAAATGATTTGTGCTTTGTTAAATCTAAATCTTCTTTTTATGGCAATAAGAATATTATTTGTAATTATTGTTATCAATATGGCCATCTAAAGAAAAATTGTTGTGTTAAAAGAAATAAAAAATTGGGAATAAATTCTATTTGGGTGATTAAGCATGTTACTAACCCAATTGGACCGTAGAAAGTTTGGGTACCAAAAGTTGTTGCCTAACTTTGCATGTAAGTATGTATGGAGAGCACCAAGGAATTCTAGATGGATTATCAATGGAGGGTGTTCAAAGCATATGAGCTAACATTACATTAAAATGGGTAACATTTAAAAATTTTATCAAAATTGTGCTTTCACTTGCTAATGTGAACAATGATCTCTTAAATGTTTTTCACCCCCCCTCCTTTTTATAGGTTGCTTTTGGGCCAACATATCTCTTCTAAGGCTTCTCGGTACCCTAAAGCACAAGTTTGTTGACAAAATGTCATCAAGTCACACTTCAAAGCTGAAGAGCCGAGATACTGGTTGACATGATCAACCCATTGAGTTGCAGAAGAGGCAGATTCAGTTCGCTCTGATTTCAACCGTTCAATCTCTAACTGTAATTGATCGACCTCAAGCTTAAGTTTGGTAGCTTCTTCATGTTAGAGTTGAGTTCAGCGTTGAGATCAGCAACTTGTTCCCTCAGATCTCCCAAATCCTCTTGTTCTTCCTTTGAGGACAAAGTTGTCGACGTCACAACCTTAGTCCTTGAGATTGGAGTCTCTTCTTTAAAGCTTCTTCATTGGCAAGGGACCTCTGAAGCCTTTCGTTCAGTTGCTTGACCTGCTTCTCCAACCTCAAGCTGTGACGATGATCTTTACTCAACGCGTTTCCAAGCTGCAAGATACAGAATATCGTTAAAAAAAAGAGAAAGCTCGAGCTCTTGTAGATATCTGAACTTATTGTGTAAAAAGATTGAGCAGTCTTAGAACGAAGTTGGGTATATGAGAGGTCGACTGAATATGACCGATCTCATTCTATAAATGCTTTACCGAGCCACTTGTTGGCCACTCGAGTATGTTGGCCTCGGTCATTTA
Source organism: Cinchona pubescens (assembly GCA_025175665.1). Taxonomy (NCBI): domain Eukaryota; kingdom Viridiplantae; phylum Streptophyta; class Magnoliopsida; order Gentianales; family Rubiaceae; genus Cinchona; species Cinchona pubescens. The sequence goes on from JANKKI010000283.1 coordinate 1,018,875, forward strand.
TGGATAGAGACCATAAGGCCCTGAAAGGAGTGGTGTCAAGATCACCCTCAATTGTTCGGATCGGCTGAACTGTTCTAGCCATCCATGGAAGGTTTTGAGAGCCACTAGACACCCATTCCTCTTTAGGAGTCCAGTCATGAGCCCCTGAAGGTGCATACTAGGCAGTTAGTTTAGTATTTTCTGGGACACAAAAGGCTCTAGGCTTATACGACCAAGGACAGAAAGACCCACCTGAAACTAGGAGAAGAGAAGAAGGGGTTCAGATTAAAGGAACTGAAGGAAGAGTAAAAGAAGAGTCAGAATCGGATCTTCTCTTACGCTGACAGGCAACTAAAGGAGGAATCACAGGCTCTTCCTCCTCCAGTTTCCTCTACTAGAGACTGTCTTGACGTCTTCATTTTTGGTACAGGAGCAGTAGCCACTAGTTCTTTTTGTTTTTGGACAGCAATAACACTACTGCTTTCTCTTGCCCCTTGGGAGGTCAGAGCAAAGCAGTCCACTATCTAAACACGTTCGAGAACGGTGGATTGATTGTTCTCCTCGGTCGACGACTATAACATAGATTTTGTTAAACACCTGAGGAAGAAAATCATCAGATAAAGTCCAATGGAAATAAAAATCATTTTCAAAAAGAAAAAAGAAGATCTACTTACGTCTGTTGAAATTGGGAGGAAGAGTAGGTCTTGGAATGAGGTCTGCCCAAATCAACTGGTTATGATCCATCACTGAATTTTTTCTCCCGAAAAGAATGAACATACCTATTTGGTCAATTTTTGTTACCCCAATATAAGACTCAGGATCCAATTCCCCCAAAGGATCAGAGTTCAAAATGGAGTCTCGATCAAAAAGGGTCACCTCATTCTAACTTTCGATATATATCGGCTTGAACAGCATAAAAGAAGTTATGCTTCCAATTCTTTATTGAACTCGGCATATCGGAAGCCATGCTTACCCTTTTAGACCGACCCGCAAAATAAAAGAAACTGAATTATTTTCCGTGCACTACTTTATAAAAACATCTAAAGCCGCGAGCGGAGGCCCTGATGCTCGAATATTTGCATATTAGTGCATATGCAATAAGAAGACGAAACAAGTTGGGCATCAATTGGGATAAGCAGATCCCGAAATAAGAACAAATGGAGAGAAGAATCTCACTTAGGGGGAATCGGAGTCCAACCCTAAGTTGATCCTCAAAAACAGTAACAAACCCTTTCGGGGGTTATGTGCTCTGTCCTTATCTTCTGGAATCTGGATAGCCACAGTATCCGGAATATGATAGGTGGCCCTCAGATGAGAAATGTTCTCAGACCGAAGTCCAGACTTAACTCCTACGGTGGCTGGAGCTTGCTAGGGAGGAGGAGAATGAGGAGCTTATTCTTCTAATCTAGATGAGGGATAGAGGAAATAGGCTCAGCACGAAAAACAATATTGGAAGAAGAAGCCATTAGTGAACTAAGATTTGGAAGAATGCGTGAAAAAAGTGATCGGGAGCAAAAGGAATTTTCGCAAGGGAAGGATTTCAAAAGTTGGGTGAAAATGAAAAAAAGAAAAGAAAGGGTATTTATAAAAAGGAATATGAATTCTTGGAAACAGAAAAGTCAGGGCTTGAATTTATTGCTCATAAGTGAGCCTAATAATTAGGGTACGTCTTTTCAAAAAACTGTCATTAAGTTGTAACTTAAACTTGAAGTACCAGGGACTAGCTCTTCCCCGATCAAAAGAGCCAAGGTCGACCTACTGTGATTAAATAATATCAGGTCGGTTGAATAAGGGATGGCTCACCGAAGTGCTACAATTGGCCTTAAGTCCCTAATCTGATGACATAGATTAAATGTCTGGCTCGCCGAAATGCACAAGTAGCTATTATAAATACGAACATGCTTGATCGGGAAAAAAAATAGATCGGACAAATGGAATGTTTGCTTGAGAAAAGACATTTATTTTAAGTCTGAATAGACAAACTCAAAAGAAAAGTTATTCTTATTAAAGAGAATGACTTACAAATTATTATTACAGTTCGAACAGCTGGAAAAAAATAAAAAAAGAACATAAATAAAAATACGAGAATAAAGCTTAAACAAGAAAGATGCTTTATGACAGTCATTGAGGAAGAATACAAGGTTCTATCCTACTTTTTGTTGATCCCCTTCATCCTGTTCTATTGAAGGATTCTCAATCGAAGTATAAGTTTTCGCTACATCCTGATCATCAAAGTGAAAAAAGTTTAGAGGATCTACTTCAAAAATATCTGCATTAAAAGAGAAGCATGGCCTACTATTCATGCTATCTAACAGATCTGATATATTTACCTCTTGATTGGGTATCTCTATTTCTGCTTCTTTCTCTTTTAAAACCTCAGAAGACCCTTTATTAGCACACTTTGGTTCAAAGTAGATGCGGTTTGAGGTCTTTATACTCCTAAAGGTTCTACCTAATTCGGTCATTATGCCAAAAGAGGCTGTATGATCATAAAAATCAAAATTCCCTTCATCAAAAGGCAGCTCGAGAAATTGTGTTCTGATATCAGCCAAGGCTTTGTTAAAACCAGCCTTAGCACTCATGGTGCAAAATTTCCCAAGATCTCCTCCCAGAGCATTTGACATCAAGTATGAGTTTACACTTTGAAGAGGGAGGTTCTTTGTCAAGTCTTCCTCAAAAGAAAGGTGACGAAAAATTTCGGCTCGAAGTCTTTCAATTTCTGATTGAGCAGCAATAAGTTCCAAGGGTTTGGCAGACAAGTTTTGAGAAACTTGATGATACTCTTCTCTCATTCTTGCTAGCTAAGCCGAGTGAATAGATTGAAGTTCTTCCTGCCTGAAGAGATACTGCGCCTCTAGGTCGGCCAGCTCCTTGAGAAGCCTCTCCAGTTCAGACCTCTTGGTTTCTTCTAAAAGAGTGGCTTTTTCTCGGTAGGAACGTTCCAGAACCGCTGTCTCTTATAACATTCTGGTATGTTTAAGACTTCTTGAGTTCTGTAACTCGATTGTGGTCCTCCAACCAAGACAACATGATGTTACGCATATAGCATCCAATTGAATACCAACTAGTGGCTACCCGAATAACTTTCTTCCTATCCGGACAGGCGTCAGCTTTTGCATTATCTCTCTTTGGAAATGCAGCAAAGAGATGATTGAATGTTTTTGATGAGCCCATGATACGCTTATCTGACAAAATTGGCCAATCAGGCACAAAGCGCATGGAATCTAAAGATGAAGAAATCGAAGGTTCCTTACCCTCTTGGGAATCTGGAACTAATGGCTTTTCTATCAAAGTAACTACGTTAATTAGAGGAACAGGTTGTTCTAAGTTTAAAAGTATATTGCATTCAGAAGAAGTTGTGGCTTTTTTGGGGGATTGAGAATCTTTCCTCTTTCTAGATGACATAACCTCCTGGGAAGATGGTTCAGATCTACCCTCTGTTTGAATTTTCGGAGCCCTGAGTCTGGAATCACCCAATTCCCTTTCCATTCTTGGACGACTGAACAATGGGGTTTACTGCATTTTGGGGTCTTCTCAAAACTGTTGCAGTGCTTAGACCCCCTAGCATCACTGATCCTAGATCAAATTTATCCTCTGTTGGGATATTTTCAGAAGAACCCTGTCTTGATTCGGCAGCCATGGATCTTGCAAGGAAGAGAAGTTTTTTGCTTCAAAGAGGGAAAGAGTGAAAGGTAAAGTGGCAATGATAATTATCAAAAAGTGATTTGAAATTTAAAAAAGGTCTCTCACACGTGTTATGAAGTGAAGTTTGGAAAAAAGACACAACTACCTGCATTTAATGAGGGTATATCAAAAGACAAAATAAATAAAATACAGAACACAGAATAAATTGATGTAAATTCAAAACCTAGATTTGAAAATACATTGAGGGGGCTTATGACGACACCTTAAATATTACAGCTGAGGTCCGAGGACACAATATAGCGAACTACGAACTATGAACTACGAACTGCTGAAAGGCAGATCCTTCGGCTAAGCTTTCTTCTCGATCCCAAACTCTTGCTTTCAAGATAATTGGGTATGCTCAAGTTGCTCGGTTATGGAATTAATTGGGAGTTTGGCAGATCGAATGAATATTAGTTGTTCGGTGACTCGATTATTCGAAAATTTGATAAGTAGTTCGGCACTATTCACTTAGGGCCCACTGACAGAAAAATGTATTTTGTATAAATAGGATGCCCCATTCCATTGGGAGGGGGATCCAAGAAAAATTACGAAGATAGTGAACTCTATTCTCATAAATAAAATTTAGTTGTCTTATGCCTCTAAGTTACTTTCTTAGCATTTGATTACAACATATCTATTTGAATATCTGTTGATCGTTATCAAACAATTTTGGTATCGTCACTAACCAAAGTTATGAGAAATGGTTAACACAACTTCATCTCAGCCATTATCAATAACTAGTTCTCGGGGTACATTCGACGTACAGAAAAAGAAAATTTTGTATTGTTTGGATTATTATGTAAAATGCAAATACTATTATATCATGAGTTCAATATAGTCGGAACTATTAAAAAGAATTTTATATGTTATACATGTGAATTTATTAAAGACATGAAGTTGCTACATAATCACAAAAAATAATAGTTTATAGTATAGCTCATTATTAAATAAGTGGAATAATTAACATTACAAAAATCATATTTATGCATTGAAGAAAATGATATGGATATTTTTCCAAAAAATGGTATAACTAAAAAGAAAAAAAGAAGACATACAAAGATTTAAAACATGAGAAAGTACAAAAGAAAAGCTAAACAAAAGAAAGTACTGTATCCATTCCTGCCCTCTCTTTCTCTTTTTTCTTTTCTTTTTTTTTTTTTCATTTGTGCATGTTGGTCAATTTGAATGGCTTTTACAATGCAAATATTGAAATAATTTCTTAAACTATGCTACGCATGAATCATGCATGGGAGTGGAGGCTGAAGTGAGGAAGAGATTAATAAGGAATAAACTCAATGTTCAATATTTGATTATGTAAGATATCAAGAATAAAACTTTTCAGTGGTTCAGTAGCTCCATCGAGCTATAGATATATAGCATATTGATACTAAATCACATATTTTTTTCTTTCTTGACTATGAACAAGGAAATATGCATTACAATTACATTCAAGAAAAGGTATGCAGTCCAAAGTTAGGGAATAAGAGTATTTATAATAACTCCTCATGTTTCACCTCCTTTCTATTGAATTGGTGGTAAAAAATTATACAAGTTCTAGATGAAAAGACAAGCGACCAACCTTATGCATACAATATTGAAAAAAAAAAGTTAGAGTTATGAGGCACACTGAATTTTTTCATTTTTGTTTCATTTCAGTTGTATCACATATTATCCACTTTATTTCACAAGGAGTAAGACCATAAGTTTTATTATTTAGTTGATAAGATCCATGATTATTTAAAGAGAAGTTTACTGAAACTTCAAAAATTATTTAAATCTAAACATTTTCAGTTAGTAACTTGGAATAAATTTATATCCTGCTAATAGGTAAAAAGTTTTGTATTATAATAGTGCTCATTAAAAGGAGATTGAACCTTGATACTAAAAATAAGGCATGAATACAAACCAAAAGTTCTGCATAGGAAGTTCATAATTAGGAATTGATCATGTGCATTTGCATATCAATGTAATACATCTATGTTTTTTGTTCTATTCAATTTCAAAATGTTCATTAATGCAAAACTAACACAAACCAAGATGTCATTATAAAGCCTAAATCGCAAGAAAATCAAATGAATTTATATATTTATAAATATATATAGCTAATCAGCCTTATTACATTAAAGAAAATAATTGCATGCAAAGAAAATCCCAAATTCAAAATAGTAAAGATTGTGAAGTAAGATTGTTGATAATAATAACTATGATATGATAAAATGTAGTTATATAAATTAAAATTTGGTAATAGCAATCCCAGACAAAGAACAGAGTAGTACTTTCACAAAATTTAAGGAAAAAACATGCATTCCCTACAAGAGTAAAATCAGATAATTAATTAATGATAAAATATTCCATTAGTAAAGTTTCTGCTTAATTAATGAGGAAAATGAATGAAACCCGTTTTGATCCCAAGTTTATCCCACAATGAATGGCAACAATTTCATACAAAGACAGAGCAATTCTTGCTAAAATATTGGGGAAAAAAAGAGAGAAGAACCTACAACAATCAAATTAAACAATTAATTAGTGATGAAAAATTCCATTAGTTTCTGATTAATTGAGGAAAAGTGGATTAAATATGTTTTGATTCCAAATATGACTTCGACATCGAACTAAAGCAGGAAAGGAAAAGGTTTGGGGTTGAAGAATGGGATTTAGCCTTTTCTTCAAAAAGAAGATCCGTCACTCTCCTAGTTGCTAAAGAATCCGGAGCTCTCTACGCAGCTCTTTTCTCTCAGGTATTTTCGTACTTTTTGAAAGCGGGCAAGATGATGATAAATTACAATTGGTCTAAACCTTCAACTAGCCACTTATTGCGGCCTGCCCATACATACTAAGACCTTGTTCACACAGGGAAGAAAGGCCGAGCATAACTGATGGAATGGGGTAGTCAACTGGCTGCTTCTTGGCCATGCCCCGCTGCTTATGGATATGAGATACTCTTTGACTACAACAAGAATATTCAGACTGCTTGTAGAAATCCCTAACCAAGGAAAAGTGAAGTAGATAATACAGATTAATTAGTGTTTGATTTTTGATTTTTGAAAAATATTATACGGATAACTGTGTCATGTGAATAATGGCGGGAAGTTGTGTTTTGTGATAGTATGAAGGTTCATCTTGTAATTAATCTTTTACTTATTTTCTTTTTATTTTTATAATCATTTTTAAATATTTTTTAATTATTTTTATCTCACACACATTCATATATTAAAAATTATAATTGTTATTATTTAAAATAATATTTTTAAAAATAATAATCCAAAGAAAGCCAAAATTTATTACAATTATGAATTTCAAAAGTAAAATATAATGGATGACGTGAAGAAGTTGGGAATGGTGGAAAGTAGTGGGTAAATAAAGTTATAGTAATATAGTAGTATATTTATAGGTAATTATTATGTAGTAACTTTGGAAGGGTATGTTAGGAATAACATTAAATTTCACATATCATGGCCTTATACTTTATTAATAATGTACGGAGGTTCATTTTGTAATTAATCTTTTATTTATTTATTTTTTCCTTTTATTTTATAATCATTTTAAATATATTTAAGTTATTTTTATCTCACATACATTTATATATTAAAATTTATTATTGTAATTATTTAAAATAATAACAATCCACAGAGAGATAATTTATTACAATTATGAATTTCAAAAGTAAAAAGTAATGGATAAGGTGAAGAAGTTGGGAGTGATGGGAACAATTAGGTAATTAAAGTTACAGTAATATAGGTAGTTATTATCTATTAATTTTGTAAGGATAGAAATTACATTAAATTTGACATATTCTATTTCGTATTTTATTAATAGTAAGATTAAAACACGCTGTTTCACATCTAATACTATATTGTGGGAACTGGTGAGAAGAATCACTAGACAGGAGCCATATTCCACATTTAGCTAGGATCATCCTCATTTACCTTAAATTCGGCCAAAATCACCCATATCACTACAGAATTTCTCTGGGTTGGGTTGCATGAATGGATCCCCTAGGTGTCCAGCACTGCATGAAAATGTTCTTTGTCATCCAATTTTCACTCCACAGGGATTTAGAGCAACATAATGACCAGTAATGCAGACAGATATATGCTACATTCTAATTACATAGTTAAAATTGTACATACATGTCTTATTTATTTATTTTTTTAAAAACCCGCCTCTCCTCTCTCCTCTCTACTCTCTAGTGATTCGAATCCATACCAATAAGTCATAAGAAAAGCGCCTAAGCATCTAAATTACACTTTATTGTCGTACATGTCATGTTACCAGTTTAAGGTACCCATGCTTGTGTAAGTTTGATCAGATATGTTCTAAGATTAATCAGCTTCGGTTCAGGTTGACACTGCTTTTACCTGTTATCTAGTGTTAAAAAAAGCGATTACAATCAAAATCCATATGTGCATGATTAACTAGTACTTGTAGTACTACTACAATATAACCAAGAAATGGATTTCTGCTATTACTTATTATGTTTCAACAGTTGTAAATTGTAATCTAACACTTTAAACTTGCTGAGTGCAGTAGAAGGAAAAGAAACGTACTTAGGAAGGAATTTACCTTTACTAGCTATGCAAAACCTAACATTTTTTCAGCATATAAAGTACAGAAAAAATTAAGTAGATTCGGTCTTGGATCTTAACTACCTGTAGATCTTGTGATGTAGATTAAAATTTTATGAAATTTTGTTTACAATTTTTAATCGTCATTTATTCGATAAGATTTAATTCACACCACCACAGATATACAAGTGAGGCTGAGTCATCGTAAGTATTTCCATATTACTATTACTTACCTAGCAATGTTATGTTAAACTCAAAATAGAGCAATCAACCACTGAAGTAAGAGCAATGCAATGCACAGGTTCATTAAAATTCTTGCTTCAGGCCATGACAAACAGTATCTGGTACCTTTGATGAATGGATCATCATCTGTCTACTTCTTGTAAATTTAGTGCAACAATAAACAATGAAAGTGGAAATTAAGTTTCATGAAAAATTAGTGAATGATCATGCAATGACAAGAGAGCGAGAGAAGAATTAAAGAATCTCAGTAATGATTGAAAGAAAGAGAGTATATCCTTTACACTGAAAGACAGTGGTCCTTTGTCCTGTCCTAGAAGAACATTCCATATTAACTAGCTATTTCAGCATATCATGCAAAGCAAAAGGACTGAAAGATTCACCCTTTATTCTTTTGCCACCCAACCCAAGCAAGTGTAGAGAAGCCGAGAGAGGCCAAAGAGCAGCTACCACAGGACCATTGACCTCTCAATGTCTCTCTTTACCAGTAAATGGAGATGTGTGGTCTCATACAAGTCTTTTTAAAAGATTCACACAAATTGTGGGTTGGTGCATTCGTAAAACGGGTATCAGAATATTATTATATGTTTCTTCTTCCTTCTATAGATGTTCTTGGGACGGATGATTTTTTTTTTCTCTCAATCAATATCTCCAATGTTGATAAGAAACCAGGGAGGATCCTGCAATTCTCCAAACAAATTTCAGTTTTCTTTAAAATTAGAGCAAAATGCACCGATCATCACCAAATTATTAGATTGTTATATACAAAATCACTGAATTATTTATTTTATAAATTTGGTCACTGATCTATCTTAAATATGTGTTTGAGAGTAGTTCATTCTATTTCTATGGTGATTGTAGATACAAGCTTAAGGTAGTTCAACGATCAAATTTACTGATGGAGTGACTCTAAACACATTTAAAGTAGTTTAGTGACTAAATTTATAAAACAAGTAGTTCAGTAATCCTGTATATAACAATTTAATAATTTGGTAATCATTAGAATATTTTGCTCTTAAAATTATGCTCTGATTGAGAAATAAATTCCCTTATTTCCACATCCAAATGTTCCATACCAAATGATAAGAACGCATCCAAAAGTTTTTCTTCCAGTTGAACTTCTACACCACTAGGATACAATTTACGTCTACATAGGAAGATTAAAAGGTTTATATATGGTAAAACAATACCCAAAAATAAAAGCACCTAATAGTAAATTGAAAAGAAATTTTTAAAGATAAAGAATTTAATTCATGAATGAGCTCATGAAGTTATATCCAATGCATGTTGGAGATTATGGAATCTAAGTTTTCAAATAAGTGAGCTTTGAGGTTGCTATCGAGTTGACCTTTTCTCTAAGTTCCAGCGGCAGCATTGGTCATACTCATCACCCAGGAATATTCCCATGGCCTGGTACACACTTTTTAGAGTATTATCTGGTATGTCGGCAGCTTTTCTAGTATCTTCAGCCAGCCAACACATTTTTCAGAAGACTAAATAGCAGATAAAATTTTCGTTCCCAGATTAAAAGAAAAAAAAAAGCAGAATAAATAATTGTTTGACGATAATTGGGGTAATATGGAGTACGTAGAAGTATTGTATAACTAAGTGTTCGTTTGGATGAAAATATTTTCAGGAAAATATTTTCCAGAAATTTTTTGTGCCAAACACTGGAAAATATTTTCCGGTGTAAAATATTTTCCAATTTTCCTTCCTCGCTGAAAATAACTTATGAATTTTTGAGTGTAAGTTATTTTCCAAATAATTTAAGAGTGACATTAAATCTCAAATACTTACTTTTATAATTTCGTTTCTAAACTTATTTTCGTTTTAATTCTTTTTCATTCGTTTTTATCTCAACTAATGATCCCACACTAATATAACTATCATTATGCATATTTTACTACTATATTGTACTATCATTTAATTAAGAGACAGCATGTATGTACAAATTAATATATGATACAGAGAGGTATTTATTATTATTGTTATAAGTTTTTTTAACTTGTATCCAGAAAATTAAAGATAAAACCGTTAAAAATTTTTGTTTTATAAATATTTTCATTTTGTCAACCGAACACCGGAAAATTGTATGGAAAATAGACTTTTTCATGTAAAATATTTTCCAAGGAATAACATTTTCCTCAAGAAAATATTTGCAGTCCAAACGAACACACCCTAAGCATACACGTTACATGGCAAATATTATAATGATATTAGATTATAGTTACCGTATTTACTGAATAACTCTCTGTATCATATATTAATTTGTACATACATGTACATCATGTATATATATTTTTTCTAAAAATAATATATTACATTTTTGTATCACGGACCAAAAACTATCGTATATTCGGTAATTATGTATTGGATGCATGATATGGGAGACATGGATAGAATTTCACCAAACAAAACAAAAAATTCTGAAATATGTTACTAGTATTTTTCTTTCTAGAATCATAATAATCACTGTACATCAATTTCGGAGACATTGAAAGATATGTAAAAAATCTAAAAATAAAACAGCAGAAGAATTTTCATACATCAAAAAAAAAAAAAAAAGAAGAAAAGGTTCCAAACTGATAAGGTAAATGAGGCACAGAGAGTTCTCATCCAATCTTAACTTTGTAAAGCTGTATATGACCGTTGATTGAACCAAGTAATTGTTATCAAATTACCAAGTATAAAATGAAACATGTTGGATCTACATCATAATAAACCATATTAATTACAATTATCATAATAAATAATTTAAAATTAAAAAAAAAATAACAATATAAATATTACATTGACTTCGCATGAAAATGAAAATATTTAGTACCATTTTGCACAAATGCTATACTACCAAGAAATACGGTAGAGTTGAGGTGCGTATTCACATTCTTTAAGACGATTCGCATCCTTATTGATTTTTCACTCTAATATATTAGGTTGTAGTGCGTCGCTTCCAAGATACAACAACCGAACTTAAGGTTGTTATTTCCCTTTGATATGCACAATTAAGGGAAATTCAAGAAAAGTGGATGTTTTCCTACATACCTTACATTGTCCTTATAGATTTTTTTAGTGATAAGTACAAAATAATATTTATTAAGAAAGAATTACAAAAATTATCTACTACTCTTCCACCAACACTTTAAATTTATAGGTTTGAAAAACTATCACATTTTGTCCAAATACAACATATATAATTTTTAATTTCGTAATAATGAAAATTATAATAAATATAATGAATGGCTTTTATTTCATACTAATGAGAATTATACCCCATGAAATAAATAAATATTTATAATCAAAATTTATAAAAGAATTTAAAATTATCATAAATCATTATCTTGAAAATTTAAAAGGATATAACTTCTAAATAAATCTCAATAATTCATCTTAAATGTCAGGAATTTATTTATTCTATTAAAATATTCCAACAATTTTCCACTTATTTTAATAGAATATAAAATTTATATATTTATGGATAAAGTGAGAATACCATACATAATGAAAGTGGCAATGTCATGAAACATTCACTAAATATTTTCATAATCCCCTTACTTGAGTTAAAGTGGCTAAGTTTTGATATTAAGACTACTTTAGGGTATGTAGGACTATGTCACATACATGATGTTCAAGGTGTTAATATAAACTTCTTAAATCAACATATTACGGACCTTGTGCTTTATTCCAAATTCACAAGTGCTCTTGAGAATTAGCCAAATTCTCATAAGAAGTGACCTTATTTCCACACTTATTAGGTGAATTTATCAAGGATGCTCCCATAATTAAAAAATTCATCCTACCTATAAGGGTTATACAATTCATTAAGGGATTAAATTTCAACCTTCCCGTCATAGGATCACATGCATGCTATACATGCACCTTAGGAATGGACTTATTTAATGAATCACCATATATATGCTTTTCTCCCAAACTATTCTATGATTCATTTTTCTCTCACCTAATTTTTGGGATCTCTAATCCTTAGGTAGAAGTATCCTAATAGATGGTTCTAATTTTTAAAAAATTTAGGCACAAGTCTCATTTCCCCTCGATGTACCTCATATCTTTACTCCAAACTTGGCATTTATATTTTCACAAATCATTATAACAAAGATATGGGTTTTTGATATTCAAGCCAAAACATTTCAATAAGTCTCGTGATAATATAGTCACGCAATTAAACTATTATTTTGATGAGAAAATATCTCACATATATTTCTAATTGCCAAGTAACATTTACAGGCAAGTCTTAATATTAAGTACAGTCGCATATCGCTCAATATTCTCCTTTAGTAACCGGTAGGTTTACTATTAAGATCATCATATAGATGACCAATAGTTTAATTATCTACTAAGAGCTACTTAAGAAATGTTCATGAAATTCTTTTCACATGATATCACGTTTGTGATGCAAATATCTCCACCATTTTAGTTTTTGAACTGTGACTTCACAATATCTGTCATAGGGAATATTAATTAATCTACACATACTCAAAATAAAGATTAATAAAATCCAACTCATAATATTCAGTGTCATATTATAAATTCAAAAGTTCATACTCACAAGTTGAGCAAAACAGTAAAGTTTCCACTGTCTTCTTGTTTTATTTCTCAATGCTCAACTGTCTACCATTTAATTAATTATTTATATCCATTCATGGTACCTCAAGTTAAATTATACTTCAAGTATAGTATTCAAGATCAAATTCTATACAAGCCATATGAATTATAGACCCCCATTATTTCTTAAAATTTTGAGTCACGGTTATTAACATATTAGGCATATGGTATATTTTGTGATTGTAGTAGTTAAGTATATATTATATTCCTTCTAATTATGGGTCTTGATTAGTAAGACCTTCCTTATGTGTATATTAACCTAATCTATTTAAGTGTGTTCTTTGTACCATTGTACATACGCAAGATTAATACAATCATCATTCATGGTTCTTGTCATTGTATAGAGCCCCTTTTGGGGCTTGAATTGTTTCCATTATCTAGCAACTACCAGTTCTTCTTTTCTTGACCTAGTTCAAAATTATTCCTGTCATAATCTTATTCCCATTCGGCTGTTTTTGATCACCACCACTACCAATCTCTTCCCAAGACTTTTTTCTTAGTTTTGGTATTAATTTCATTGCCAAAGGATTTTCTATGCACCCACACGCATGGTCAACCTAGTTATAACTATTAACTCGTCTGGAAAACGGGTTTGTCTTCAAGGTAGAAGATGACCAAAAACATGTTTCAAAAACACGCTTTCAGTTATTTATATAAAATCGTATTTGCCAATCACGTTTTCAACCGAATCAGCAAGCCACGTGTATGCCATATCATCAACACGTCATCAGCTACGTGTTAGCCTGGTACCACATCTGGTCCAAGTCAGCAAACCACGTGTACTGTCACGTCACTGACACGTGACAATCTAGTCCCACTTCTGGTTTGAGTTAGCAATCCACGTGTACTGACATGTCACTGCCACGTGTCCGACAGCTATCTGTTACATCATACCATCTCTGCCATGTGTCGCCACATCAATCTTAAGTTTCTTTTATCCTAATTCTTTATTGGTCTAGTTCGGTTTACAAACCAGAATGCCATTTTCGTCTGATTTGGTTCTATCTAGTCCGGTTCTTTTCCGATTCACCTTGGTTCCCTATAGTTTTCGACGTTTTGAATTCATCTGTCAACTCAATTTTATGAAAATCGGCTTCTACAGTGCTATTTTCCTTTATGTTTAACTTCATTCTTCCGATTTGTCTCTTATTCTTGTCTTAATGGTTTCATATAGTTCTATAGTAGCTCCTATTTTACCTCAGACTCCTGTAACTTGCGATAATCTTAAATTGGTTATCAAGCATGTATTGTCTAAACTAATTCCAACCCATCATACGGCCCACTATGTAATCTCAAGTTTAAATTGGTATCTTGATTCTGCTTGTACTAATCACATGACATCTGGCTCTGCTATTTGTTCTTCCAATCAAAGCCCGCACACATCATCCATTCAAACTGCTAATGGATCGCTCAAGCATGTTAATCACATGGGCACCATCTCCGTGTCTTCTATCTCTTTGCCTGATACCTTTTATGTTCCTAAATTAACTTTAAATCCTATCTCCATTGGAAAACTAGTTGAACTTGAAATTGATGTCTATTTCCCTATTACTGGTTGTCGCTTATAGGACCGTCAGACAAATAGACAGCAGATCCAGACGGGTCATAAAGTTGGACGTCTCTTTGAATTAGATGATCTCAAACTTCCAGCATATTTGCAGGTGCAATCTACCGCTTTTACAACTAATCTTCCTTCATAAAGTCTCTGGAACTCCCGTCTAGGATGCATCCTTAGGTCGTGTTAAATCATTAGTTTCCAGTGGTTGGTTGGAATCTGTGCAAAATGATTCGATTGACTGTGTGTCTTGTCCACTTGCTAAAAATTATGCTCTTCAATTTCCTATTGGTGAGTCAGTTTCAACTGCACCATTTGATTTAATACAACTTAGATGTGTTGGGTCCTTCTCTAACACATACTATGGGTGGTTCTAAATATTTTGCTATCTTTGTAGATGATTTTACTCGGTTTACCTGGATTTTTCTCATGAAATATAAATCTGAATTACTCAAATTCATCTTGATTTCGTGTCCTATCAAAATTCTTTGAACAAATATTGCCATGGAATACAAAGAAATATCTCTTCTTAATCGAGATTTTCTTCGCCAAGAAGGCACCATTTTTTCATTGTTCTTGTCCAGGTACTTCCCAACAAAATAGTCGTGTTGAGCATAAACTCCGACACATTCTCAACACAACTCGTGCTCTCTTACTTTCTTTTTCCTGTCCAAAGCATTTTTTGGGTGAAGATGCCCTTACTGCTGTCTGCACTATCAATAGAATTTCATCCTCTGGTACTAATAACCAATCTCCTTATGAGTATTTATATGGCTCCTCTCCAAACTATCATAATCTCAAAGTATTTGGTTGTGCTTGTTTTGTTTTTCTACAACCCCATGAACATACTAAATTAGAACCTCGAGGTAGATTATGTTGCTTTATCGACTATGTTATTGAGTACAAGGGTTATCGTTGTTGGGATCCCCTATTTAAATGGTTACAAATTTCCTGTCATGTTATCTTGTTGGAACACAAGATGTTCTCTTCCATGTCCAAGTTTCATTTGTCCCTGTCCTCCTCACCACCCCTATTTACCTTCTCCCATACTTGATCTTTTTCTAGATACTATCCTTGTAATAGATTTTCCTAATTCAGTTCATGATGTATCTAGCTCCAATGACCACCATCTCACTTTTTGCAAGGATTAACATCTAATTGATGGCCCTAGCACACGCAGTCCTCTTGAGTCATCCACTATTCCTGAGTCTTCTACTACATCACCTCCGCCTCTTCATCGATCTAGTCGTGTAAGAAAAGTCACTACCCATCTTCTTGATTTTCATTATTTTTCTACTGTCTTATCTTTACAAGAACCCATTTCTTACTAAGAGGCAAGTTCTAATCTGTGTGGTAGAAAACTATGACAGATGAGTTGCAAGCACTTGATAAAATACATACTTGGAATCTCATAGATCTTCCTCTTGGGAAGTCTGCAGTTGGTTGCAAATGGATCTACAAGATCAAAACTCACTTAGATGGCACCATTGAAAGATACAAGGCTCATTTAGTTGCCAAAGAATTTGCTCAAGCACATGGTGTTGTCTAACAATTACGAAGAAACTTTTGCTCCTATTGCTCGTCTTACTTTGGTTCATAGTTTACTTGTCGTTGCTACTGTTCGTAAATGGCAACTCTTTTATATAGATGTAAATAATGCTTTTCTTAATGGTGACCTCACTGAAGATGTTTACATGAAACCACGTCCTAGCTACGACCATCCCGTCAACAAGATCTGTAAGCTTCGTCGGATTCTCTATGGACTCAAACTAGCTCCTCGTGCTTGGTTCTCTAAGTTTAGTTCTACTATCTCACAGCTTGGGTTTACCTCTAGTCCTTATGACTTTGCTCTCTTCCATCGAGTATCTTATGGTGGTACTATTCTTCGATTGCTTTATATGGATGATATGATCATTACTGGGGATGATACTGATAGGACCACTCAATTAAAACATCATCTTCATCAACATTTCGAATGAAGGATTTGGGTCTCTTGAGTTATTTTCTTGGTCTTGAAGCTTCTTCCAATTTTGATGGCTACTTCCTCACTTCTAAGAGAAGCTAAGATATCTATGATCTTCTTGCTCGGGCTAGCTTAACTGATAGTACCATTGTCTTCACGCCGATTGAAACTAATGCTTGCTTTACTCCTCGAGATGGCTCTTTCTCTTTGATCCTACATTGTATAGTTAGTTAGTTGGCAATTTAGTCTGTCTTATAGTTACTCGACCTGACATTACTTATGTTGTTCATATTGTTAGTCAATTCATGGATACTCCCCGTACCACTCATTTTACGGCAATTCTTCGCATTTTGTGATTATCAAGGGTACTCCGTTTCATGGTCTTCATTTTTCTGCCAATTCCACGCTTGATCTACATGCTATTCTGATACTGATTAGTCTTGTGATCCCATGAATAGGAGATCTATTACTGACTTTTGTTTCTTTCTTGGTACTTCTCTTATCTCCTGGAGAAGCAAGAAGCAGTCGGCTATATCTCATTTTTGTACTGAGGTTGAATATTGAGCAGTTACTGATGCTACCCAAGAACTCATTAGGCATATGGTATATTTTGTGATTGTTTTAGTTAAGTGTATATTATATTCCCTCTAATTATGGACCTTGATTAGCAAGACCTTTATGTGTATATTACCTAGTCTATTTAAGTGTATTCTTTGTACCATTGTACATACACAAGATTAATACAATCTTCTTTCATAGTTCTTGTCAACGGCAAAGCACTTATTTTCATTCACATATGCATACAAAGCAGAGAATTGTTAAGCTGCAACCACTATATATATTTGCAGTAAAATTATCATTTTTCCATGTTCAATGCATGGATAAATGTCGCCAAGGAATTAACCCCCATATTTTGCATACTATATACCATGTAACTTTTGTAGTTCCATAGCATTATGCAATCTCCAAAACTGATTAAGCTATTCATAATTTCATATATATATATACATATGTTTGTTAGTAATATAGCCGAAAATATGGTAATCCACAATAAGCATGCACCACTAGTAATGCGTTTGCAGAACTGAAGTAGAAATGTCCATGTGAAATTGTTTATTGCAAGTTCACACTTTTTAACTCCAAAACTCTGACCAAATACATCTCAATATAGTCTATTAAAGAGAAACATGACTATTCACAAATAAATGTCAATAATCAGATACTAATCTTTTTATTTTTTATTTTTTTTATTTTTTTGGTTGTTGCAAAGGTACATATGAATAGTAATTTTGTTTCAAGTTTCAGTTATTGAAAATAGTCCATATTTGGATAAGCTCCTAGGAAAGAGCTTACCTGCTAAATTATTTGAGCACACAAATTCAAGTTTGCAAATTTCACAAGACCAGTGATGTACTTTTCATCAATTTAAAATGAACTCAATAAATCATGTCACCACAAATTATGGCATACATATACACTTTAGTAAACTTCACCAAGATAACATTTGTTTGGCACAATTGACTAAGTAATGATGGTTGGAAATTTTGTGAACTTTTATTTCTAGAAATAAAACAAGTGCACATTGAGTGTTATGAGTATAAGGATTCCAAGTTTTCAACATGCAAGCCACCTACTTAATTAAGGTTAATTAAGGTTGAATCAATACTTGCTAGTTTAATTTACTTTACATACCCTTGTGATCAAAATTATTCAAATTAATATTATTATGCACAAATAATTGTATTTTAATAGATAAGGGAAATTCCCCTTCTGGTTTATCTCATTGTTTTTACCATCCCGCAATAAATAATGCAATTATATAAGATAATAAACTAGAAATCCCTCCTTCATACACAAAAATACGTCCGTCATTTAATTATCTGAAAACAGAAATGTTAGCACATAAAAATATGCAGCGAAAGATAAATTTATTTAACACATAAAAAATATATATTGAGACCCGCATAAATCATGGCATAATAGCCTTAACATTAGGGTAGAATCTTTCTATTTTAGATTCTTAACTCAACTCTTCTCAATTGAGTAAACTAACAGACACTCTATTTATAGGAAATAAACTTGACTGCCAAGAAACTCAATTACATTGGTGTGAATAACAACTATAATCCTATTAAGAAATTAAATTACTTAAACAACTAAATTATCAAAACTCAACAATAGCATATTTTCTAATTGATAATGAGTTTGGTTTAATTATGTCAGTAATGTCTTCCTTAAACCAAATTCTCTATGGAAGCAGTCTACGTCTTCCATGATAAACGACTCGATCAATAATTTCTTCAATTGGCTTCATTTTTCTTTCTACCACAATCGAGAACCATCAAATTAATTTGATCTTCATTTTCAAAAACTTTTAATTGATCCACACATCTGGATAAATAATCTTCGTCACACACTATTTCTTCAATTTATCCATCTCTATGAATTTTTTGGTAACTGATACCAAAATTCTCAATTTTTGATAATCAATATTCAATCTCCTTGGTAGGGTTTTTTTCTTTTTTTATTTCCACCCAACACACATAAAATAATCACAATAAGATCCCTCTTTTATATCGCTGTCCAACGAGGGTAAATTTCGTTGTACTCTAATTGTTGGTATTCAAACGAGTACTCCAAGACTAATATTTCATGGTCCAATTTTCAGAATCCAAATACTCCAACACAATTTTCACGCCCAAGACTGTAGACTACGAATATGATACCACTTGTAGGAGCCAAAAAATTAATTTTGTATAGCCAAGAAAGAAATATAAAAATGAAACTCAAAGCAAGAGGTAAGACTTTTCAATCTGCTATTAAAGTTGCAGGGTTATGGAAGAAAAATCAAAAGCATCTGACTAACAATCAATCCACTAAGCAAGATGGCTTCAATCGAGATAGCATTTCACTAGGCATTTTTAACTTCACTAGCAGCAACAAATAGAATTGTAATTGATGATGATTAGGATTGGTGTATGGCATATTCTCAATGATTGTTCTAGAAGTGTTTACGTGACAGCCTCATTAAGGGCAGTTATATAATTTAGGCATGGTTCAGTTAGTAGGATATTGGCCATGAACCCCTTATGTGTATCTATAAATAAGGGGTTCAGGGGCCAAGATCCTACACAATTGTATTCATAATGGTCTCCTCATAATTCAACTCCCAAATTTTCTCCTCCTCAGCTCTCTCTCCTCTGTCTCCGCTTAAATCACTTTCATCATTTGGTTGGGAACGCAAAATATCACCTATTCCTGTCTCTTTACAACAAACTTCTTTGTCAGTTTTGTCTTCAAAAAGATGAAGAACCGAGGTGCAAGACGTGTAGCTAGTAAGGAAGCCGAAGCAAGTAATCCTCATCTTTTACTTCGAAATGACAAGGCAGAAAACTTCGGAGTGTCAACTGAAGCACAACAGAAGCAAAATGACGTTTTGAATACATTACTAATCATTTTGAGTCCTTTCGAGCTTTCATAGAGCAATGCGAGAATCAAAACTCTGTTTGACCGGTCTAACCGGTCAATTGTGCCTCGAGTTGAACAGCAACAAATTCCTAGTCAGCGACCTGGTAAACAGCAGGAGAACGTCGTAAGCCCGTGCGACCTTCGGCACAAGATTATGAGATCTCACTCGGATACAAACCAATCCGAGGATTCTTTCACGCTACTAGTAGACCAGAAAGAATAGACTCTTTGATAGGAATGGTCTCACAATCTTCAAAAAGCATAGATCACATAAGAGACCCTCCTCAACTATTTTAAAACATGTCAAGGAGCAAAGCCTAGAGAACAAAATTCAAAAAATCTTAAAGAAAAATAACTTGATAACTCACATTTTTGCTTCGACGAAAATAGATAAAGATTCGTTCACGATCTCAATAAAAACCAAGCCTCTGCTACAATAATTCAAGTTGCCTGACCTCGATAGGTACAAGAGTGATTTTGACCCATCCAACCATCTTCAACATGTGATGGCTATCACTAGCCTCTACGGCTATAACAACACCATTCAGTGCCAGTTATTTGCCATAATGCCATAAGGCCCTACTCAAAAATAGTTCTAAGAGCTACTTTCAAATTCAATTTCAACTTTTCATGAGCTAGCAAAGTCTTTCATGGGACACTTTCAGAGCAAATTTGTACTACCAGAAGGACACCTTGCACCTCATGGACATCAGACAGAAGTCAGATGAGTCCCTTAATAAGTTTGTTGTCGCTTCAATGACGAAGTGATTTAGATAAAAAATGTGGATGAGAAAATCTTGATTGTCGCATTTTGCAGTGGTATCCGACCTGGAAGCTTTAATGCTGAACTGGCAAATCTATATGTCGAATATTTACTCTGAGCTATTCGAGAAAGCATCGAAATTCATACTGGGCGAGGAGTCTAATAGAACTAAACACGAAATGTATGATTCTCAAAAGAAAAAGAACTCAAGAACTCCTAGCTCTTTCTCTTCTAAGAAGCCAAAAGTTGTGGATAAGATTAAACTATCCCAATAGCAGGCCTTTGGCAAATCGGATAGTTTATCTGAGTAATAATATCGAGGATCGATCTCCGAGAACAAGGGTCCTACCGGACTCAAATTTTACACATTTAAACAGTTCAAGGAGGGAAATATTGTACTAGGTACAACACCTTGGGATCCTGGAGCCTTCTCTTCCAATGCTAGTAGGACCCAATCAAAGGGATAAATCAAAGTATTGTGTGTTCCATGGGCAACATGGTCATGACATGGAGCTGTGCAATCATTTGAAGGCAGGGATTGAAAAAACATTCCAGGGGGGCACTATAGCAGTTCATTGGCCGAACTGCCATAGAATTTCAAAGGAATGCCAATAGCAGGGCCAGCTAGGTGCAGTCTCAGCAACCCTCCTCGCCAACCCAATCAAAACGGACAAAACAAAAATGATTCCCCAGCTTAAAGCGAGCAGATTCGTGTAGTTTGACTAATAAACACTATAGCTAGAGGATGATGACAGGGTATTCCAGCAATGTGAGGAAAAAATATGCGAGGTATGCACCTGCAGGCAAAGATCGAGAAAAAAGACTACAATCTTTTATGAACCTTGGATACACCTTAGACGATCCTATCCCCAGTCACATGCCCCACAACGACCCTATGGTGATTCATGTCCAAGTGGCTGGCTATGAGATACATAGAGTGTGCAGATGCTTGTAGACACTGGAAGTTCAGCTGACATTATCTTTTGGGACGTTTGGGAGAAAATGCTGACATCAATCTGTCCTTGATCAAGCATTTTAAGACTCTTGGTAAGCTTTATTGAGGACTTGGTTATGCCGGAATGCATTATCATGTTGCCACTGACCCTTGGAACTTCCCGAAGCACAGGATTGAGATGACTAATTTTGTCATCGTCAAAAGGGACAATTCCTATAATATGATCCTTGGCCCCCACACAGTATACGTACACGATCCTTCCTTCAGTGTTTCACGTTGGAATTAAATTCATGTTGAGGGACGGGTCAGAAGGCACGGTGGTTGTCTCTTATACACATCGGGCATGCTATATGATGTCCTTGCAGTCCCAATCACAAACTATGTCTGTCATAGATAAGGCTTTTCTGCAAACATTTGATGCTTCATCTACCTCGAGAAAACTGAAAGAGTTACCGACCGACCTGAGAACTTGTTCCTTCTCAAGTAGGGCCTTCAAGGAACGATACATGAGATACCAGAATTACCCGAGCCACAAAGGGAGAGGTAAAGCTAAGGTGGAGCCACAAGACAAGGTTTCCATTGAAGAAATACCCTTGGATCCGAGCATCCTAGATAGAAAGATAAAAATTTGTGCAATTCTGCAAACGGAGTTTATAGGTCTCCTCTTCAGACTCCTCAGTGAATATGAGGATGTATTCACTTGGACAGTGGAGGATATCTCTTGCATTCCTCGATGAATTATTGAACATAAGTTTGAAGTGGACCCAGCATATAAGCCAGTCAAGTAGAAGAAGCGCCTCTTTGGTTTGGAGCGCAGCTTAGTTATTAAAGCCGAGGTGGACAAGTTCTTAGCTGTAAAAATTATTAGAGAAGTATTGTATCCAACCTGACTTTGTAATCCTATTCTTATAACTAAGCAAGATTCTTCATGGCGTATGTGCTAAGATTTTATCTATCTTAATAAAGCATGTACAAAGAATAGTTACCCTTTGCCTTGGATCGATATAGCGTAGTTGATTCCTTTATAGGGTTTTATATTTTTCACTTTTTAGGTACATTCAAGGGATATCATCAGATATTCATGGCAAAGGAAGATGAGGTGAAAACTTCCTTCGTCATAGATCGGGGCACGTATTGTTAAGTTACGATACCTTTTAGACTTAAAAATTTAGGAGCTATATATCATTGGCTCGTTAATAAGGTATTCAAACCACAAATAGGTAGCAACATAGAGGTCTATATAGATGATATGGTAGTGAAATGCAGAACCTTCAAAGAAATACTAGAGGACTTGAGAGAAACTTTTGAAACATTAAGGTATATTTGCATCAGGTTGAACCCCAAAAAATGCATGTTTGGAGTTCCCTCCGGAAAATTTCTAGGGTTCATAGTATCTCATAGGGGAATTGAGGTGAACCCAGAGAAAGTGCAGGCTATAATTGATATGAAAGCTCCCACTTCGATAAAAAAAAGTTCCAAGATTAACTGGCAAAAGCTCTGAACCGATTCCTATCCAAATCACCAAAAAGTGGTCTACCATTTTATCAACTTGTAAAAAAGACAGAGAACTTTCAGGACAGAAAAAACTCAAAAGGTCTTTGAAGAGTTTAAGAAATTATTTGAATTAATTTTTGAATCTCGTGTCTCCTCATAAAGGGGAACCATTATACTTATATATTTCAATTGCGGATTCAACAATTAGCTCGGTTCTCTTAAAAGAGTCTCTGAACATAGCAAGCAATGCCCTGTATATTTTGTAAATAAGGTGCTTTAGGGGTCCGAAAGGAATTACTCTCTTATAGAAAAAGCTGCCTTCTTCTTGGTAATGTCCGCTCAGAAATTAAGACCTTATTTCCACAACCATAAAATAATTGTCCTAAAAAACTTTCCCTTGAAAAATATATTGAGCAAACTTGATACCTCGGGAAGGATGTTAAAATAGTCGGTTGAGCTGTTCGAGTTTGATATTGAGTTCAAGCCTCGAATAGCCATCAACGCGCAAGTTCTAATAGACTTCATAACAGAATAATTGTGGAACCAAAAAGTTGGAAATAATCATGACTGTGGATTAGTCCAAGGAGCTCCAACTAAGAAAGGATCTTGTATGGGAGCTTCACGTTGATGGAGCTTCGTGTGAATCCAGAGTTGGAGCAGGCATCATAATTAGGTCGCCGGAAAGGGATTACCTTACTTATGCTTTAAGGTTTGGATTTCCAACAACTAACAATGAAGTTGAATATGAGGCGTTCATATGTGGGATGAAGTTAGCCCACAAAATAAGGGCTCGAATTATCAGAATACATAGTGATTCACAGCCATATGTAAACTAGAGTTTGGGAAATTATGACACCAGAGGTGTGATTTTAAAGAAGGCCAAGGTGAAGAGTTGGTATCAAAATTCAAAAAAAATAGACATTAATCAAAGATTCCACGAGCAAAAAGTACGCATGCGGATGCATTATCAAAATTCTCTCGGCAATATACTCGTACCTGACAAAGGAAGTACTAGTGGAAGTGCAAGACTCAAGGTCCGTTGACATCCTAGGTACCAAATTATGGACATCAGCATGGACCTTGGTTGGATGGAACCCATAATAAATTACCTGAACAGTAATAAACTTCCTAAATATCCGACTGAGGCCAAAAAGTTTAAGTATAGAGCCATAAAATATACATTGATTGATGGAATTCTTTACAAAAATGTTTATTTGTGTCTGTGTTTGGTCCTAATGAGGCAAATTATGTGCTAAGAGAGGTTCACAAAAACATATGCGGAAGCCATATTGGGCCAAGGAGCTTAGCTCGTAAAGTTTTACTTGCAGGGTATTACTGGCCCACTTTATGTATAGACGTGGATGACTTGGTGCGAAAGTGTCATCAATGCCAGATACATGCACCCATACCTCGGAGGCTGTGTTCGGATATGACCCTAACTCAGAGTCCATGGCCGTTTGCCCAATGGGAAGTAGACATTCTGGGGCTATTACCAAAGGGAATAGGTAAGGTTGAATTTTGGTAGTAGTAATTGATTATTTCACCAAATGAATTACTGATCGAAACCGAGTCTCTAGCCTCAATTTCTAGAAAGACAATAGAGAAGTTCTTTTGGAAGAATATTGTTTGCCGATTTCAAATCCCATATGTTCTTATTTTTTACAATGGAAAACAGTTTAAGGGAAACTTTTCAAGAGCTTCTGTCCTAATCTCGGCATAAAACAACATTTCATTTCAATGGTACATCCGCAAGCGAACAGGCAAATAGAAGTCTGTAACTAAACCCTTCTTATGGGACTCAAGACCTGGTTGGAACGAGCCAAATGTGCGTGTGATGAACTGTCCAGCATCTTATGGGCATATAGAATCATTCATCGAATAGCCAATGGACACACTTTTTAGCTTAGTCTATAGTACCGAGGCCATTATTCCTGCTAAAATTGGTTTACCATATGCTCAAGTAGCATTATGTGACTTGAGACATAATAAGAACACCCTGAGGACCAGTTTGGATCTGTTGGAAGAAAGAAGGTTAGATGCATCTCTTTGGGAAGCCAAGTGTATATTTTCTCACAAACAAGTCATGGCTCGACATTATAATACCAGAGTTAAATATACATACTTGCGACCTGGAGATTTGGTGCTTCGAGAAATAAAGCAAGCTGAGTTGAAGGAACAAAATAGTTAGATCAGAATTGGCAGGGCCCTTATCGTGTGATAGAGGCTTATAGATCGGACTATTATAAGCTCGTGGATATGAAAGGAGATCTCGTTCCCAGAATGTGAAACATTGTAAACTTGAGAAAATATTATCAAGGAATGTAATAAACTTCTTTTTTCATGAAAATAAGTGATTTTTGGAGATGTGTATTTAGATATATATATATATATATATATAGAAAGACAGAGATCTAGTGGTCTCCTCTCAAGAAAGACGAACCGTTCCGATCTGCCGATATACTAAAGAGGTTCGGACCAAGTTCAATATAAAAAAGAAAGAGAAAATTAGAAGGACAGAGACCCAGTGGTCCCTACAAGAAAGACGAACCACTCTGACCCGTTGATGTGTTGAAGAGGTTTTTAAATTTTCGGACCAGGTTCAATATAAAAAATCTAAGAGAAAATTAAGAAGGTTAAAACCCAGTGGTCCCCTCTCAAGAAAGACGAACCATTCTGACCTGCTATTGTGCTGAAGAGGTTCGGACCAGGTTTAATATAAAAAAGAGAGAAAAAATAAATGAAAGGAAAAAGCATGAGCGTCAGGAGGGCTGAGACCTATTGATCCCTTCTCAAGAAAGACGAAATTCGACCCGTCGATATGCTGAAGAGTTCAAATCGAGTTCAAGTAAAGAAAAAGTGAAAGAAAAAGAAGGAGAACACAAGTACTCAAGCGCACGTGTTACTCATTTAACTTTGGACATAAAAATACAAGTGTTGCTCACTTAAAAATTTTAGCTTGCAACATTTAAAAATTAGCCTAAGTGTTATTATTAGTTGGAAAGTAGTTACAGGAGTGTAAGTGGTAGATGTTGAATGATTGCTATCTTATATCCTTGGTACTTAGTGTATCTGGCATAAAGTTGGGGCATGACAACAACAAATTGAGCAAGATGAATTGCAAACAATTGAAGTGCACAAAATCAAATTTTATAAATCTAAAAATACCTAACTATTACAAAGTAATGATTACAAGAACGTCTATGGTTGTGCATTAGAGGGTCGGATAGATGAAATGGAAGCTAGCTTAGTAGGCTCAGACTCGGGCTTAGGAGGAACAGATTCTTTCTTAGCATCATCGGAGCTGGCAGCCTCGGGAGTCCCAGGAATTGGTACTTGGGCCTTGAACTTTGCTTCCAAACACCTTGATGACCTAGTCATTGACCAAGGTATCATAAGAAATACCCGCATACAGATCTGGGTTCTTCACCAGATGGTTGCATGCCATCGTAAACCCCATAGTGAAGACCTTCTAGGCAAACTCCTTAAGCATCGTATCTGCTTCTGTCAAGGTGATAAAAGTGTTTCTACCCTAAATTAACAGTTCCTTTTCCTAAGAATTAAATTTTGCCTTGGCAATGTGAGCTTCCTCCTAAAGTTGAAGAATTTTCTTGTGTCTTGGTCAGCGATTTTCTTGTCTCAATCAGTGACGTCAACATGAAGAGTCTTCTTCTCTATTTCAGATTGACGAAACTTTTCTCATAACTCATCCATCTGAGCCTTCCACTTGTCGTACTTTTTACCAGCCTCAATGTTGCATTTCAGCTCATTGGCCTTCATAGCCTCTATCACCTTTTGGCCCATCTCGGCTTTAACATGAGCCAACTTCTGCTTCTTGAAGTTTATTGTGGAGTTGAAGGTAACCTCCTGCTCAACAGCAGTAGGCAAAATTGTGATGGCCTGGAACATAATAAGAGAACTAGTTAAGATCTTATGAAGAAGCAAAACATACAATTTTTGAAAAAGGAAGAAAAAGGAAACGAAGCTGCTTACGTTCATCAAGCTGCCATGCATCTCATCTAGTCTCTATTGGGGTGTGAGCCTCTTCACATAAGCCACATCCCGAGGTAAGGCGATGAACTTCTCCTGCTCTCGAGCCACCAATGCAAATTGAGATCGATCATTAATATCGATCGGAGGGATAGGTCAGAATTGAGAGTGATTCCCGAGGTGAAAGGGCTTGAGAGAGGGTCAATGGACATTTGAGACCAAGTGAGGCCCCTTGACGCAGCCGACCTCGTTTCCTCCTCGAGGCTATATTTTCTGCCTCCTGAAAAGTTAAAAAAGAAAAATATTAGTCAAAGGTTTATAAGTGTAGTGCAATAAAAAGTAGGCATAAAGGGTATAAGAAAAAAAAGGTTTACCATAGGTAGTAAGGAATTGTTTGCTCAAAGAAATATTCCTGGCAGCTTCCCCAGGAACCCTCGCAACTGGGCCCGTACCAGTGGGTCTTGGAAGAGAAGGGGTTGAGGCTGGGGTGCCTGAAGGAAAAGGGGATAGCCTCGGGTACGGAAGCACTAACTTCTCTGCTTCTCTTCATGGTAACCTGGACCATTTCAGGTTCAGCTCAGGCAACTAGTTGAATAGCCTGGGTGACTACTTGATTGTCACCCGAGCTTCCCAGAGAAGGGTCTACCTCCAATCTGGTGACAATGGTAAGGTTTACGGCGGTCACCCGGACGGCACCAGTGCTGGCTAAAGTGGCACTTATTGTGACAGATGATGATTCGCTGGTAGATGATGATTTCCTAGCCAATGAGGACGCAGGTTGACTAGAGAAACTGGCACTAGTTGCAAGAATGGTGGAAACCAGTCCTCTCAAGAATGCTTCGAGCTCTGTAAAAAGAAAGGACCATCAGTTCATATGAGAAAAAAAAAGAAAAAAAAAGAAAGAGAGAGAAGAGTAATTATTACTGTTGAACCCCAGTTATGATAATCATTTTTTGATGATGACCAAATAGCACTAATGGTTTGAAAATAAGTGTGCAGAAAAACAGGTAGGTTCAGACGCAAATGATCATCGTAACAAAATAACCAGAAGACTCCACGGACGCAAATGACTGTCCGAAAGACAGAGCTCATTAAATCGCACTAATGGTTTCAAAACAAATGTGCAGAAAAATACCAGGTTCAGATGCAAATGATCATCCGAACAAAACAACCAGAAGACATTGAACTTCCACGGACGCAAATGACTATCCGAAAGATAGAGTTTCGGACGATGGTAGTCGTCCGACACAAAGAATTTGAAGCAAGTCTCAGACAAAGAACAGCGTCCGATCATATTTCCGGAAGACTTTGCTTCGATCGAATGCAGGTTCGGACGCTTCCTCGGACGTCCGAAAGAATACCCTCAGAGAACGGACGCAACGTCGGACGTAGGGTTTAGCCACGACCGTCCGAATGGTCCAACGGCTAGTTTTCCAGTAAGCAGAAAATAGCCATTGGAAAGTTGTTAGAAGCAGATTTTGGACAACTATACTCCTTAGCCTGAATTAAACAACATTAGACTTCTACATTGATTACAAGTAATACTTGAGCTATTTGGGAGAAATAGTGGGTACAAGTGTTGTAATAGTGTAGGTAGTTTTGTGAAAAGAGTTTAGAAGTGTAAGAGTTCTTTAAGAGTAAGAGTGGAGAGATAACAATTGTAACAAATGGAGGTTGTGAATATAAAACTCTTGTGCTCAACTAAAGGAAATTAGTGTGAGCAAGAGTGATCCTCATTTGTGTACAAGAGGTTATTGTCTCACCTACTTTGAATAGACTTTTAGTGGCTAAACTTCAAGTTGAGAACTTGGTAGTTGCCTTGTAAGAAGCTCTTTGTGATTGTAAGCTCCAAGATTGAGCAGCTTGGGAGTTTGGTTTGATACTCTTAATCTCAATCCTCTAATTTGTTCTTTGACCTTAAATTGTTGAATATCTATTGTATTCATTTGTGCTTAAGTTTTTATTTGGTGCATAAAGTTTGCATTTCTTATTAACCATTTCAAAAGGTTTGTTTTTGAAATAACCTAATTCACCCCCTCTTAGGTTGCCCTTTGGGACCAACAATTACAACCTTTATGAGGGTCGTAATTAGGCCTGTCAACGGATCGAATCTAGACCAGGAACCGATCTGGATCCGATCCGTTTATTCGGGTCTAGATTTAAACTTAGATCCGTTTACCCAGATCCGACCCGGATTCGATTAGCCTATTCTATAAACGGGTCGGATTTGGATTTTCTTGTTCTGATCCGACCCGGATCCGAATCCGATTATATTTTTTTAATATATATATATATTAGGTTAAGATTTAAGGGAAAGGCAGCCGTTTAGTTTCTTGTTCACCTTCTTATTTCTTTTTCATCTTCTTCTCCTCATATCCTCCTCTCAATCTCCTTTTCTCAGTTCTCACCAGCTAGGCAGCCACCATTCATATTCACCGATCCACCATTCATCTCAGCCAACCATCGCCATCCATTCACCAACAGCCACCAACCATCTCAGCCGAGCCACCATTAAACATTGGCATACATCCGCATTTGCATTGGTGGCTCGAGAGCAGGAGAAGTTCATCGCCTTACCTCGGATCTAGAGTCAAAAACTAGATCCAGACTTCTTCTTCTTTTTTTTTTGTCAAAACTAGATCTAGTCAATAGAAAACTTACAAATGGATTTACAGAAAAAAAAATAAAAACATTTAGGGTATTGATCATATAAATAGGAGTATTATATATTTTTTTAATTTGATGCTGTTTACTTTAGGCATTTTCTTTTCTTTTCTTTTATGCCTGAGGATTGAATTTTCACCGTACGTACTCAGCTTTAATTTAATATCTACAGTGGATAAATTTTGGTTGGCTAAGGTTTCTATAGCAGTTTATTTCTAATTTGAGTTTGGTTTGTAATTGACACGTCTCCCCACTCTATAAATAAAGCAGGAAGATAAAAATAAAAGAAATAATAATTTGCACGCGTCTCTGTTTGTAATCAAAAATCTTTAGCTTATTATGTTAATTTTTCCCAGTTCTATATTTTATATGATTGAGTCCTATATCTGCTTAATATGAAGTCATATTTAAGGTGTTATTATTCAAATAAGACTAATTAATTTCAACAATGAAGTAGACTACATATTTACCTAACTAAAAAGGAAAAAAAAATAAAAATAAACATCATCATACATTTCTACATGTTTTTAGGTAGTAGGTACTAATTTCTGTGTACTTGTTGCACATTTGCCTCAGTTCTAATTCATGCCTCATTTCTACAAACTTTGATGGCTAATTCGGTCACAAGTTTGTGAAACACATTACCTAATTTTTATTGTTTTGTAGGATGTCATCCCAGCCAATACCACATAGCACAGCTGATAAAAAAGACATACTGGTTGTCGATTTGGAAGAAGGAGGAGGAGAACGTGACAATGATCAACCTAATACATGGGTTAGAAGATTGACTTCAAAGGCATGGGATGATATGACTAAATTATCAGGTCCTAAGGGTACTATTGCTATGTGTAACCATTGTAAGAAAAAATTTGTGGGGGATAGTTCAAAAGGAACAAGTCACTTGAAAAAACACATAGATAATTGTGTTTCTAGGAACATAGAGATGTGGGGCAACAATTACTTCAAGTTTCTAAGAATGTTTTGGATGATTCTGTTAAGATTGAAAATTTCAAATTTGATCAAGTGAGAAGTAGACTGAATATGGCAAGAATGATAATTAAGCATAACTGAAACTAATCCTTTTAACATGGTTGAGCATGAGTACTTTGAGATATTTATCAATAATTTGCAGCCAAATTTTAAGATTGTTTCTCGAAATACGATTAGATCAGATCAATTAATGTGTACAATGAAGAGAAGTACTTGTACATGTTCTAAGATTCTCTCTCTTGTACACTCTTATCAATGATACTATAAGATCACTTGATACACCCCCCCCTATGCTTATACTTGTGTGACTGCTCATTATATTGATGATGATTGGGAATTGAAAAATTCATTCTTGCTAGCAAAGTCTATTCCATATCCTCATGATGTTGAGACATTGTTTAGATTCATGTCAGATATCATTTTGGAATGGAATTTAGATAAGAAATTGTTCTCTACGGTTGTGGATAATGCATCTTCTAATGATTCTATGGTTAGGCATTTGAAATCATGGCTTTTAAATAAGTCATTACTTAGTTTGGG
The DNA here is from genome assembly GCA_025175665.1 of Cinchona pubescens. NCBI lineage: Eukaryota > Viridiplantae > Streptophyta > Magnoliopsida > Gentianales > Rubiaceae > Cinchona > Cinchona pubescens. The sequence continues at coordinate 1,050,342 of JANKKI010000283.1, forward strand.
TGGAGAACTTTTTCATGTTCGATGTAGTGCACATATTCTAAATTTAATTGAAACAGCAAGATGGTTTGGCTCATAATGGGGGATTACTTCATAAAATGTGTACACTTTAAAATATTTGAAGAAGTCTCCTTCTGCTTATCAAAAGTTTGAGAATGCAATTAATCAATGCAAATTGAAGAATAGAAGAAAGGTGGCCATGGATGTACCAACTAGGTGGAATTCAACATTTTTAATGTTGGATTCTGCATTACCCTTAAAAGAGGCATTTGGTCGTTTGGAGCAAATTGATAGAAACTACAAGTTGAATCCTTCGGAAGATGAATGGAAAGTGGCATATATTGTTCAAGATTGTTTGAAAAAATTTTATGATGCCACAAACCATTTCAGTGGTAATAGCTTTCCTACATCAAATGTTTTTTTTCCTGACATATGCAAACTACAGCTCAAATTGAAAGAATGGGAAAAAAGTGACCATGATTTTATTAGAAATATGGCTGGTCCTATGAAGGAAAAGTTTGAAAAGTATTGGGATGAATGTTGTTTGGTATTGGCTGTTGCTGTGGTATTTGATCCTAGGTTCAAATTGGCATTGGTAGAGTATAATTATAATGCGATAAATGGAGAAAATGCTAAAAAGTATGTGAATAGGGTTCGTAGTGCTATTGTTGATTTGTTTGTTGAGTATGGAGGTGAACTCAATCCTTCTTTTGGCTATGCTTGTGGTAATGATATAGAAGAGAGTAATTTTACTGGTGCTAACAAGGAATCTGATGATATAAGTGATGATATGTTTTCTAATTTTGATAAATGGTATTATCGCTCCAAATCTTCCACCATTCGTGATTACCAAAAATCTAAATTGCAAGTTTATTTAGAAGAGCCAGTGTTTCCACGAAAGGACAATTTTAAAATATTAGACTGGTGGAAAACAAATAGTCCAAAACTTCCTACTCTTGCAAAGATGGCATGTGATATTCTAGCAGATCCAGCTACTACTGTAGCATCGGATTTTCGGCATTTAGTGTTGGAGGAAGGGTCATTGATAAAGTCAAGGGCAGCTTTCTACCTGATCGTTGTTGAAGCATTGGTGACAACTAGCGATTGGTTAGAAACCAAAAAAAAAGAAGTGAGTATTTCATTATTTTAAAGAATATAATGTACTTTTTAATTGGTTTATTTGAAGTTTTTATTGATTCTTTCTATATATACTGTTAGAGCTATCTGATGAAGACATGGGTGGTAGCTCCTCTAAATTTCAAAAGCTTGGGTGAGTTAGAGGCTTGGAGCTGTCAAGATGAAAAGATGAAGTTGGAAGTTATTAAGTTGTATTATGAAATTTTTACCAGCTATGTATTAGTTTGACTTCTTTGTATTTCTTATGAATTCAATTGTGTAATTAGATGTGTTTCACTATTATGTGTAATATTTTAATATTTCTATGGAATTGGAATGATGAATTTCTTCTTGTTTAAAGTTTGGGTGAAATGTTGGAATGTTTAAGGATTGAATTTCTATTTGTGTTCTGGAAAATATGTTAATCGGGTATATCCGGATCCGGATCCGAAAACGGGTTTGAATTGTTTAGATCCGTCGGGTAATCGGATCGGATTCGAATTCGAAATTCTTAATCAGATCCGGGTCTGAAATTATCAATTCTGATCCAAACCCAACCCGTTTACAGGCCTAGTCATAATCGTCAAGAGTGTTGTGTGTAGGAAATAACCCAGGCCAGGCCAAGATGTTATTAGAAAGGATGCTAACTAGTTGTGAAAATTTATTCTAAAGTTGGATTTGATGAGCCTCTTAGATTCATCGGAGTCCGGAGGAGAGGTATTCTTGGCCTTTTAATTTTTCTTTCATGAGGTTCTATGGACCTCAAGGCATGGGAGGATCTAAGTATCGGATAAAGAAAAAAGATTTCTTCCAGTCGTGAATGGAAGAACAGTTACCCAAGGTGAGCTGCTTGCCCGAAGCTAGAGAGGAAACATAAAAAACCCATTTGAAGAGGAGAGTTTCAGCATCATCCTAAAAGTATCTAAGGAAAGCGGAATGTCATATAATTTACATACAAAAAAGAAAAGCCAGCAATAAGCATCGGATAGTGTTGGGGTCAGTTTAGATATGCTGATATCTCTACGGTCAGAAAGAAACACTAAGAGGGGAGCTATGGGGAGCCTCAGCCCTGTCTCAAGTTGCTGTAAACTGTTAAGTAACCGAAGGTGACAAGTGATCTCAGTGGAATTTGATATGCACATCCTTAGGGAATCAGTACCTATCCCTAAGGATTTTGATATCTTTAGGTTCGAGGATGTTAGGTGTGTTTAGGGTTTGAAAGTCAAGGTAGTCATTGTGGAGAGGTTTGGAGGAGGGCGGTTCGATTGGAAAACTGCCACTAGAAGAGCTTCGTCAAAAGGGTTTAGCATTTTGTCTATTTCATTCATCGGGGAAGGGGTTGAGGAGTGCTTATGAAGGAAGAATGAGTGAACGTACTAGCTATTGCTCCTGACTGAATGCAAAGAAAGGGAGAGGAAGCTTGAAGAACACTTGAGATTTACTGGGAGAAGAACGGCAAACGGTATTTTGCTCAGTGTTAAACGATGGCTTATACTGGAAGTTTGAGAGAAGGGAAATTTACAGGTGATAGAGGAGTGGAGGTTGTAAGGATGGCTGTTTCTTTGCAGGGAAGGAGTTAACAGGAAAAATGAAGGAATTTGCTAAAACGAAAGTGAAAGGTAAAATTACTGCGAAGGGGGGAATATATATATGAACTGTGTTTTATGGAAAGTGAATTCATGCGTGAAATTGGAGGGGGAAATGAAAATTTTTGCCTAAAAATTGGGGGGAAAATTTGAAAGTTAAAAATCACTCTTGAATTCAAAATAAGTTTGTCTTTTGAAAAGAGGCAATAAAGATCGGTGGAGAGAACAAAATGTTGCGCAGTAAATGCATTAATGGTGCAGTGCAGTAAATGCATTAATAGTGCATTGGGACTCGATGAGCCACAGGTATTATGGAGGAGTAATTATTACAGAACGGCAGGCTTTATGGGGGAACTCGTCATTATAGAAGAAAGAGAAAAAGTTTTGGATTCCGTACTAAAGGAATTAGAAAGGCCCGGGGATTTGTATGAGTTCTAGCTTGGGGAATATGTTCCTTGGTTCGGCACATCACAACAAGGGAATTGAATTTCACATCATAATCTGAAATAAGTTGCAGGAGACTTCGTTGATTATCATCGGCTTGACCCCGACCCGAAGTTCAGCACCGAGCCAAGGGGAATATTGATGATGATCAGGATTGGTGTATGGCATATTCTTAATGATTATTCTAGAAGTGCTTACGTGATAGCCTTATTAAGGGCAATTATGTAATTTAGGCATGGTTCAGTTAGTAGGATGTTGGCCATGAGCCCCTTATGTGTATCTATAATTAAGGGGTTTAGGGGCCAAGGTCGACACAATTGTCTTCATAATAGTCTCTTCAGAATTCAACAACCAAATTTTCTCTTTCTCAACTTTACCCCTCTCTCTCTCTTTGCTAAAATCACTTTCATCAATAATAGACAAAAATCAAACCATAATAAAATCAAAGAGCATAAATTGTTAGAAGAAGTGAAGATTTTCAATGAATACAGACGGACAGACGGACAGAACTTGGAGGAAATACAATTTAATAATCGATTTTGAATAACAATTTTTCTCAATTAAACAATGAACTATTGACGCCTTTATATAGGCACAATTTAATCTAAATTCTTACTGGATTCCACTACCACACTTAAGATATAATTCCACATTAAATCAATCTCTAGTCTAACAATAACACTAATCAATTAGGAAATAAATCTCTTACGTACAAACTCAATCACTAAAATTTAATTAAACTAAATTCTTGAGCTAAATAGGCTTAGTTTAATATACCAACAAAGCCTCCTTTAAACCAAGCCTTTCTGAATTATGGTCGAATACCAGGTCCAATACCATCTTGAACCACAATCTCTATGTAAAATTTCGTCGCCGTATAAACTATGTACATCTCCAATTTGTAATTGGTCTTTTTCTTACTTGTCTCGGTCACCGGTGGACGAATCTAATACCTCACATATAATTTCACAATCAATTCTTTTTTTATCAAAGAAAGTTATTCATATTAATCCATTCATTCCCAAATAAATAGATTTCGTCCACCATACTATTCCCTTCAATAGTATTTTCAAAAATATCAATCACCATTTGTTAAAATATTTTTTTCTCCAAAATCTTGATTTTTTTTCTTATTCCTTGGATTTCTTGGCTTCTCTTGATCAAGAGCTCTACAACTAATAACTTGACATGACCTTTTCCTAATCGTTGTTTAACCCACGATAGGATCCCTATTTTTAGATCTCTCTCCAACATCAACACAATAATCATGCCCAAGACCACAGCCAAGATTCTAATACCACTTGTTAGTACATAAAAATATGTAGTGGAAGATAAATTTATTTAACACATAAAAATATGTGGCAGAAGATGGAGAGTTATAAATTAAGCATATCGAACTCTTATATTGAGACCGGCATAAACCATGACATAATATCCTTAACATTATGTTAGAATCTCTCTATTCTAAACTCTCAATACAATTCTTCTCAATTGAGTAATATATACTAACAGACATTCTATTTATAGGATAACAAACTTGACTACTAAGAAACTCAATTACATTGGGAATAATAACTATAATCTAATTAGGAAATTAAATTACTTAAACAATTAAATTATCAAAACTCAACAATAATATATTTCCTAATTGATAAGAAGTTTGGTTTAATTATGCCAACAAGAAAACATATTTTCATTCTCAAAATCCAGCTCAAATTTGAGAAAATAATATCAAGCATGTCATGCATACCATAATGGAAATGATTTGACAAGAACACACGTATCCACTTGCACGTGGAGTATTCTAAAAACTTTCTTTTAAACCATCGACAAATTGTCTTAAAAATGTTTGTTTTATATCACAATAAACTATATTAATCACAATTAACATCACAAATAAGTTAAAACTCAAAAAAATTAACAATATAAATATTACCTTGACTTCACATGAAAATGAAAATATTTAGTATCATTTTGCACGAACGATCTGCTACAAAGACGTACGATTTAGGGTTGAGACACACATTCACGCTCTTTAAGACGATTCGCATCCCTACGAATTTTTCGTTAAAATATATTAGGCTATAGTGCGTCGCTTCTAGGAAACAACAGCTCAACTCAAAATTGTTACTGTCCTTTGATATGCACATTAAGGGAAGTAGAAATTTTCTCACACACCTTAATTTGTTCATATAAATTTTGTTTAGTGATAAGTACAAAATAATATTTGTTAAGAAAGAATTAGAAAAACTCTACAACTCTTGTACCAACATTTTATATTTATAGATTTCGAAAATCACATTTTATCCAAATACAATGTATAATAATTTTTTAATTTTATAATAATGAGAATTATAATTCATATATTGAGTGGCTTTTATTTCATAATAATCAGAATTATAACCCATGTAATAAATAATTACTTATAACTAAAATTTATAATAGAATTTAAAACTATCATAAATCATTGTCTTGAAAATTTAAAAGGATATAATTCCTAAATAAATCTTTCAATAATTCATTTTTAAATGTCAAATATTTATTTATTTTATTAAAATATTTCAACAATACAAAAACAACATTTTGTAGAGTTAACACATTACGTTAGCCTCTAATAGTGTGTGAATAGAGAGAGGGAGACAGAGACACAGAAAGTAATGAAAAACTTTATTTATAGGAATGTTCTATTAAGTAGCATGTCAAATGGTATCCTTAAACTAATGAAATTTTAGTATTTAAAGTGGTGGGCCTAAAAATAAAATAAATTATTGAACCACTATTTAAAATGTTAGAATCTCATTAGTTTGGAAATATCATTTAAAATACCACTTGGTAAGATCTTCCTATAATAAAGTTTCTAGAAAGTGAGAGAAAAGCAGACTTCAAGGACAGTTTCTGTGAAATCAGCACAATTAACCAAATTAGGTTGTGCTAGAATGCAGGGCGAAGCTACATGGACAAGAGTGTGGGCAATTGCCCCCACAACTTTGGAAAAATTATAGAATAGTTTAGAAAGTTTTAGAATTTTTTATAATTGTCTTATAATTGTACTTCTTAAATTTCTTTAAATTGGTTTTTTTTTTATAAACATTGACCCTTAAAAAATTTAAAGACGTTTAATGCTATCTTTATTACAAAACAAATATTTCACATACAAAAGATGTTATTTGATTTTGAAAATATATTCATGATACATAGTTACCATAGTGAATACTTATGCTATCTTGTTTTATCATAAATTTAATCAAATTCTAAATTATCAAATTTGTCATATATATTTTATTTATTATCTTATAAAATTTTTACCCTTACATTAAATTTTTTTTTGTCCCTACTGACCTTAGGTTCCTGGCTTCACCCCAACTAGAATGATTGGTGATAACATAAAATTGTATTAATGTTTCCTGTTATCTGGTCAGACAATAAAAACATAAGAACATAAAACGAATATAGGAAATGTGTCCCTTCTTCCCTCAAAAACAAAGGGCACAACAAAATTAACACAAGAGAACTATTCTCTTGTGCAGATATATATATATATATATATATATATATGAAAATTCTACAATCACTTTTAGAGAATCATTTCCTTGTACTTTAAGAGTTTGTACAGTACAACATTATGTACTTTAAAATTTGTATTATACAAATCCTTAAAGCCAAGAAAATGGTTCTTTCAACGGGACTGTAGAAATTTCCTCACACACACACACACACACATATATATATATATATATATATATATATATATATTCCAGTTTATAATATAAATATATAGTCAATACTAGCTGATGCAGCACCAGGAAGCATGGTGGCTAAGATCTCAGCCTTATCATGCTAGTTGTTCATACAAATCACGAGGCTATATGCCATTTTCACGGAAAGAAATGTAAAATTAATAAATAAATAAATAATCTGAATAAGTTGAAAGAAAACAGTATATCAACCAGAAAGTAAGGGGGAAAATGATAATGGGTTAATATGGGAATGGAAGAAACATTGGTAGTAAGTGGAAAAAATCTATTTTACTTGTAATCCATCATCACCTTTTGGTGGACATTTCTTCTTTGTATACATTACAAGAAAGTATAGTGTTTTGGCTAATATTAATGTGAATGAATTTTTTTTTTTTTTAAAATTTAAAATATTATTTTAGTCATTTAAAAAGTCTTTTAAAGTGTTTTATTTTAGGTTTAACTATACTTTGCCTTATATAAATTTGACTGTATCAATTTCCTCCTTATAAAAAATTTACATACGTGTAACTCCTTTAACTAACCGTCAAAGTTAAAAGTTAATCAAAATATTAGAAAGTGAAGCAAATTTAATGAACTATTCTAATATAATTTTAAGGTTAATTATACTTTACCCTCTGTATAGTATAAAATTATATTTTACTCTCTGTTTGATAAAATTACTAGTAAATTGATTCTAAACGACAACATCTCGTAGAGTTCTTCATTATATGGTTTCAATGGCAGATTTTACTAGTGGAGGTGTAATCCCGATCCACAACCATAATAGTATTTTTTTATCAAAAAAAACTAATACACTTGAACTTTTATCAACAATTATAACTATAGCAATATGACTTCTAGAAATTATAAAAGAAAAATAAAATGATAATTTCATGATCCAAACTAAGTTTGTTACTTAATCTAAAACTCTAATAATGTTAATTGTAGTTCTAAAAATTTTAAACAATCTATTAGAAATCATTAGAAAGATGATGACAAATAAATTAACATGCTAATTAATCGATGAAAAAATAAAGACCCGTTAGAGTAAAAAAAAAAAAATTTCATTCAAGCATTTTATCTAACTTAATTTACTAGAATAAAGTAAAAATCTGGAACATTATAGAAGGCAAAATGCAATTATTTACTATTTCAGGGATAAACTATAACTAATCTTAAAATTATATGAGAGCATTTTAATAATTAATCCTTTATTTTAATATTTTCACAAATTTGTTACCTTTTAACCTTCATTCCATTTTATAAAACCCAAAGGAGCTGCATCTAGATTTATTAATGAAAAAACATGAATGTTAGATCAAATTACAAGAGTGGTTTTGTAATTTATCTCTCTTTTTCAAAAATTCTTAATCTTATAAACATCCCTGTGCATATAAAAATTTCTGTCTCTTAAAAGCTCTCTCTCTCTGAAAGAATTCATGATGAGCAATAAAAATTGAATCTGTAGAACAATTAATTTACAAGAACTCAAGAAGTCATGGTTAAATTACCGTTTCTCACATAAAACACATTCATTAAACTCTCTCTTTGACATTTTAAATCTAACTTTATTTAGTTTCTGGCTTTCTGCCGACCCCTTTTTGATAGCGGGTAGGGTACCCGTTTAACCGAATGAGGTAAGCAAACAAAAAACTCAACAAGAGAGAGAGACAGAAAACTAGGAGAGACTTCTAGAGAGAGAAAGGTACTTAATCGAACAAATACGACAGCTCGAATTAGAGGAATTGCAGGTCGAAGAAGTCGACTCCGATTCCGACGAATTCTCATTGGAAAACCAGTGTGTTTTCTTAGTATTTTTTGAAATATGTAGACATTTTCGTTTAATTATTTTGTTTTGCTTCTTCTTTTTAATCTTTATTTCCGTCCCTTTTTTTTGGGTTAATTTTGTGGTGAATTTAGAGTTATAAATTGAAATTCCAGACTGAAATGCCAATTTTGTTTGGGAAATTTTTTTTTTTGTGGCTAAATTTCATTTCCAAAACCATAATTTATCGGCAAGGGTTTAAGAATCCTTTTTTGTTAATTTTTTAAATTATTGTTTAGGTAATATAGCGGGAATCAATGTGTGTGTTGTTTGTACTTGTATATTTGCATTTAGTGCTTTTGGTTTTAATTTGAGATGCAAGACTGCAGTGGGAAGATTGATTTGAAACAGGAATACGGTTTTGTTTAGATTTTGTTAGCTCGAGATGGTTTGAAAACCTTGTTTCTGATGTGTTTTCAGTTTGGAGTTAATATAGAAAAAACGTGCTTTCGTTATGAACGAAATTAGATTAGTTTAGGGGCAGGCTGGCATTTGTGAAACAGTAGGTCTCTTATACAGGGTTAGTGGTCAGTTGATAGACCAAAAGAATTAATATTTCTTACCTGTCTTTAACTCGTTGAGGTGAAGTTGTGTTGGTCTGATGTTCGTATTTGCTTAGATGATTCTGTGTCTCAATTATATGCACAGCTTTAAGGCTCAGATTTAAATTCGCAAGTTGTTTGTGGTTTCGCTGATACTCTTTAAGGTCTCCTTTTTGGATTTTGGGTTGACTTGAGAGACACAGATTTTTAAAATGTTTGCCAAAGTTGTCTAGGGACATCTTCCTTCATTTTGCCAATGCTATCTATGTTAAGGGTTGAATCGTGCCAGCGACCCCCCTTCCTAAAGAACCCAAAGTGTAAGAAGCTGTATGAATGGAAATTTATTCATACTTAAGTAAATATACTAGCTATACCCCCTTAGAATTTTTCATGTTTAAAACTTCTTGTGATGAAGGTTTATGTGTGTGGTTTGGTTTTTATGACTGAGTTCAAGATGGTACTATGTGTTTATAAAGCTATTGATAGAGGTGAATATTAAACAAATGCAAGAAAAGATTTTGAGTCCCCTATAATTTCATTTAGATGTCTGAGCATGTTGTTCTTGGTGTGGTTGTACCTACTTTTGTTTGTATCTTTAGGTACTGATTCTGTTGTAATTTGGCTTTTCTGTTGTGGTTCAGTTATCATAGTCCTGAAGGAGCTTCTGCCTCTGGCGAATTTTCTTATGACACCTCTTGGCTGCTTTGCATTCATATCTTGGTGGTAGGTCTTCTTTAGGGTGTTAAATGCTGCTTCTATCAGAGCTTTTGAAGAATTATTGATTTATAGGTATGATCAGATGTTGAAGATACCCATAATGGGCGTGCTTTTTTGGATGGTGGCATTGTATTAAACCTTCCCATTTTCTATCTTCAAGGTACTTTTTGATATTCAATTGAATTGTTGTTCCTATCCACACCAAATGATTGGTAGTGGACTGAATCAGATGTTATGTGAATTACTTCCACTAGCAATCCTGATTTTGCAATAAGAAAGTATTATACTTTTTTGACCACTTAGTTAGCTACTTATTTTATCCCTTTTTCTCCCTACTCGTTTAAGGTTATGGCTGCTGCAGCTCTTAAGCAAAACACTTGGCTGTTGATGAAACTTAGAATAACTAAAGACATAAGATGATTGTACTCCTCTGCATCATGCCTTCTGTGGTATTTACCCTATTTTGTATTTAGGGCTCTCAAAAAGGAAGTAGAGACCTTCCTATGAAACCTTCACTTCTTACTTCCTGTTTCTATTTTTTCAGGGGTGGTTCTGTTTCCGGAGGCCACACTTCCTCTTAGAGTTATTCATGCTTTTTTTATTGCTGCTGTTTAAAAAGCATTGACTCAAGTTGAAGCTCCTTATATTATAGGCGTGGTATGTGGACTACCTCTGGTAATTTCAGTTCATGTTCCTCTATCAAACACTTGGCTTTCACCTGCAAATGAGCTTGTCTTTTTATATGCCTATTAGGTTCATCTTTACAGGGATCCTTCTGAAATAATAATCGAAGAGTAAGATTTTCAAATATTGGGACCACTGCTGAGGTAGGGTTGCTGAAACTCTCTATAGTCTGCTATATAAGCTTTTAGCTGCCCAATAATTTTGCTAACATTGTTTTTACGGCACAATAATGTGTCTTGAGTTTTGGAAAAGAGAAGTAAAGAAAGCAGGGTAGTCATCTCTTCACAGGAGCTCCTTGAAATAGTTGTCTTAGACGGGAGTTTCTTGAAAGAGTTGTTTTATAGTATTTTTAACAACTATGAGGCATGGCTCTCTTATTAGTCTTGTTTGTTCAGATTCGGCATTATCGAAGGCTGGAAGATGGCTCAGTGAATGTCGTTTCACGTGGCCAGCAGCGTTTTCACCTGAGACGCCGCTGGATTGATGTGGAGGGAGCAGTAAGTATAATTTTGTTTTGAATAAGATGAAAATAGTATGGATGTTTTGTTTTCGAATGAGACCTGGCTTCATGTTTTTCTCTCATGCAAGTAGACATTTGGATTAAGAGGTACAAATAATCCAAGAAGATTCACCATTGAAGACTCCACGTGAGGCTGTGGGAAGGCTGGCACCACTGATGAACTTGCGGAGTACTTTATATTACCCTCGAGCTAGTTGTTTTGTGGGTTGGGATGGAAATGATTCAGATGCAATGTCTGAAGAAAGTTTGGAGAATGAACTTTCTCTACACGAAAGGGGGTTGCATCAGTCTGCACTTTTCTCGTCTTACCATATAATTCATAGCCCACAAGTAGCAAGGATGAGAAGTTTAATCTAGGGGAGAAGCTTGTCAAGGTAACTCTCTTTTGGGCAACCTTCTGGGGCCATTGCATAAAGAATATAATGCAACGAGAGATGATGCTAGAAGTGCTCTTTCTGGTAATCTTTCAGTTAAGCGAGCAAAATCTGAGAAGTGTGCCTTTGGCCGACTGTGAGAAGTTCCAAGAGCCTTCTGGCCCAATTGGGTTTATCATATGTATGATTCATATTCCCTCGCTCAAAAGGCAAGCAGCTTTGTGGCTTCTGTTTTTTTAGAGTTAGTGTACTAAATTTGAACCTTTGCTATCTACCTCTTCAACTATTTGGGTGACAATGGGATATTTGGTGCTTCAATATTAGGCACTGATACTGAGGAATTGCATGAAGTGATGTCAATCAGCCCATGGATTATTGTTTTTGCCTAGATCTGTTATTGTTAAACATTTGGAGATTCCGTAGCATCAGTCTTAATCTTCTATTTGTGGCCTTCTAGCAAATGCAAAGCTAGTATCAGATTTTATATCATGGATTACTTCTCTTTTGACAATTCTGAAATTTCTTTTGCGTTTTGTCCTTCTCACCACAGTTGGATGTCTCATATTCTTTCCTTCTGTTTTTCTTAGGAAGGGGAAGGGGAAGGGGAAGGGTCTTGTTGATGAGTGATTAATGCATAATGCTTTCCTTTTATTTATGTGCTGTCTTTCTGGGTATTAATGGATTTTAACAGATGCTTGTCTTGGATTATTGAACTTAAAGTATGATTCTTAGGATTCAGATTGTACATAACATTCAGGATTTGTACGAGTGTTCTTTCCTTTGAATGAATAACACTTGATTTACTTATCCAAAAACAATGGTAGCATTCTTAAGTTGATAATATACTCAAGACAGGTGGAAAAATATAGTAAAGGCACCAAGCATGGATGGGTTTGTGATGAAACCAGATCTCCTTTCATTACATATTGCCAGTAAGATTCCTGTGTCGGCTTCACTGAGGCAGGAGCTTCTTGAGATTGATGGGATTTCTTATAGATTGCGGCAGGAAATTGAGTTAGTTGAGAGTTTTGATCATATTCAATGTAAAACTTGCAAGGTAATGTGGTATTTCACAGAAAGCTTCTTTCAAGGTTTGCTCAAATATATGCGGTATCACTTTCTATGACACATTGTAACTTGAAATTTTATCATTATTAATTCCGTCTTCTTTTTTGCCCCTTGTAGAACCAAATTGCCAGACGAAGTGATATGTTGGTGAGAATGTCCAGTGATGGTCCTCTTGGTGCTTATGTGAACCCACACAGTCATGTGCATGAAGTTATGACCCTTCATAAAGCAAATGGATTAGCAGTTATTGGGAATCCAGTCAAGGAGCATAGCTGGTTTCCTGGGTAAGAAATCTTACTTTGATATTCTCTTGAAATTAAATATCTCAACATGGAGGAGGTTCTGTTTTTTAGCCTTAGATTATTCAGTGATGTTAATCGCATATGAGATATGGGGCTTGAGAAGCATCGTTTTATTGATTTCCTGGGTATGAGATATGGCTTTAAGACAGTGGTAAGTCGTTACTTTTTACCTGCAACAATGACAAAAGAGAGACTGTTCTTGCAAATTAGGGGTTCTTCAGCAGTATTTCTGGTTTTTATTTCCAGGTCATGATGTTTTGCTCTGATGCAATGATTAAGTATTTAGTAATTAGTCAGTATCTATGTCATGATTTAGATGCAAATTTATGCTGATAAGCTCATCTTGTTGCAGGTAGCAGCGTATGCATGGTCTATTGCTGAATGTGCCACTTGTGAGTCCCAAATGGGGTGGCTTTTTACTGCCACAGAAGAGATTAGAGCCTAGGTCCTTTTGGGGCATCAGGAGCTCCCAAGTCGCTGATGACACACGATGAAAGCACATGATTTCATTTGTTTTATCACATATTCAGCCACTGTATGTAAGTGCCATCTGTATATAAAGCTGTCCAACCTTTTGTTTCTAGCCTAGGAAAGTAGTTGTTCCCTTTTTATGGAACAGTAAGGATGCAGCATTTGGTGCTAAAGAATTAAATGTTGGATCTCGAACCCTCGTGCTCAAGTTGTGTAGAGTTGCTCCAGTTGCGTCTCTTTTTTCTCTTCCAGTTCATTTTCTGAGTAGGTTAATAACATTAGTATGCCTCGTACGTTGTGGATGTATTCGAATTTTTAGGATATTCTAGCCTAGAGGCCGGTTAATGTTGTTCAAAAATTTTAACTGGATTCCTTGGCAGGTTAATAACTTCCCAGCAAATTTCAGAATAGTCAGTTTTGGCCTAGAAGGGTCTTATTGAGAAACTGATTTACATGCACCAATTTTATTGGTGGTGTATGTGGTTAATAGTGCATTTGCGCACATTCTTTGGGGTGGCTAATTTACCTTTTCCTGTGTCCGAGTTTAACACTTGAGCACACTCCTAATGCACCAAATTAACACTAGATAGTTGGCACAGAAGATTTAATCTGTCTTCCTCGCCTGTCCCCGTATGGAGTTTTTATTCATAGAACTCATGAGTCATGATCTTATCCAAACCATATCTTGGTCCCCCAATCTCACACTATGGCATATTAAAGAAAACAAGGAGTACTTGTAACATATATTACCAACAGACAGATTACAATGAAAGCATAAGAGACTTGAAATTATATGGCCAGAAGCATGACCGTTGTTAGCATTCTCTGACTCAGATAAAAAGTTAAGTGAACAACAACAGAATTAGGCCGCAATTCCTCCTGCACAGAGCAGAAATATTTCTTCAGTAAACTAGAAAACAGATTACTTGTTCAGATAAACTGCCAAGCATTCTGACAAATACTATAAATAGTACATGGAACAAACCTAATGCAAATTGGAGTAAACCAGATTGGACATGGTTCACTCCTTGCAATATTTTTGTAGTCAACGAGGAAAATAGCAGGCCTCAAAAAGTGTCGTCTCTGTAGTTATAGATCCCAAGGTCGTGTCCTCCACAAGATCCATCTTGGAAAGGCACAAGCAAAAAATTACCAGTGAAGTAAATTGAATTAGGTCTCAGTCCAGTGAAGATATACTTTACATTGGGAAAATTTTTAGGTGAATCGGATTTATGGAAGATGACATGGATTCTTAGTCCGCATTCACCTACATCATCCTAAAGAAACTTATTTTGTTCGGTTAAAGTGATGTGGATGATCAAGATATCCATGATACCTACCTTCAGTCCACATAAAAATTTCTCTATTACATGGTACCTTGCAACTACAATGGTAAATAAACATAGAGTATAATTTTATCTTAGTTGCACTAGTACATATTAGAGGATAATTTTATCTTAGACCATAATGTTAGTGATGGTATTCAATCTAAATCATAGATTTATATACAATTGATAGATCACAACTAATGTATTTTTTTCAAGATTTAGTATCTGATACGGCATCTCCATTATGGCTTCATATGTCTCGTCTAACATTGCAAACAAATAGTATTGTATGAGCCAAAAAAAAAAAAAAGATTGTTTGAGCAATCTCCTTCGAATGTTAACACAAGTGCTATCACATAAAATTTGCCCTGCCATGGTACTAATATAGAAGTATTTTCATTCCCACAATAATCAATGTGTAATACCATCCGTGTCAATGATCAAAATTAGAAAAGATAAACAAATTTCGGTTGGAAACAAACACCGAAGATGGAAATACTACGAAAAACATATAACACTACAAATACATTTATTAGTTAACAATAAAAGAAAGAAAAAGCTTGTAAGTGAAAAAATCAGTATTGTAGCACGTTATGATAGGCGCTTTATTCAGAATCAATTTTCACCGCTACCTTGGTGAAAATAATAATGATGACGTCCTATTTGCAAGATATAATGAACAACACAAACATCTTCTAATATGTACTCAAATAGAGACGAAAGAATTCAAAATCTCTCAATTACTCTTGTAGGAATTTAAACTAAATATATGATAGAAGTTTGGAGACAAAAGAAGAATAAAAGCTTCATGATTGGAATTTAGGAATGTTAGAATGAATACTTTACGTTCTAAGGGTTGGATACTTATAGAGAATGAAACAATACTAATATACTTTTTCTTAGTAGACATGCACTTCATGAAACACCTAATGGATGTATTCTTATATTCATGAATAGACATGAGTATTCAAGATATATTTACTCATTCATAAGTCATGTGACTATTCATCCATAGATACAACCCAATGATAGCATCCTAATAAGTGTGTTTTCTACATCAAAAAGATGTGTCTAGTAATAATATCTATTTTACACAAGGCACATTAAATATTGAATTACTTTAAATTAAATCCAATAGTTGCTCACATGATTCAAAATTTAGAGATACAAAAGTAGTCTTTTACTATACAATCGGTGAATGTTTCTTGTAAATTTGAACCTCACTTAGTATGAGAAATTTCATTCGGAAGAACCATAGTGAACGTGTGTCTTGAATTAGGATCTTCTAGCCCCAACTTCAATTAATCATACACATCATACGAGATTTTTGTCGAGCTCATAAATGGGGTCGCGCATTAACGATCTTGTGCTAATTCATTCTTGAGTGCTTTAGAAAAAAGTCCAATCTCGTAAGTTGTGACCCTTACAACCACACTCAAATAGGTGAATTTTTCAAGAATATATAAAATGGTAGCATATCCTACATAATTTGTTACGAATTCATTCAAAACATACACTCTTCTTTACCGCTACATGGAGTACCGTGAAACCATGGTAAGACTAAAAATAAAAAAGTATGGTATTTCTCGAGTCCAATTACTAAACAGCTTGTTTTTACAACACTGAACCTACGTATTAGGATCTCTAGTTAAAAAGATTGGGTTGCTACTGTCAGTAATTTTTAATTTATGGACATCAGTCCCATCTCTACTGAAAATTCTACAACTTGCATTTTAGTTAGTCCCTTAGTTAATGAATCCGCAATATTTCTTGAAGATGGAATATAATCTAATGCTATTACTCCATTTTTAATAAACTCATAATAGTTTTCTGCTTCAAGTGCAGATGTCTCTTTTGCTTATTTGAGTTCTTTTACTTGCATTTTGCAATAGCAGCTTGATTATCACAATGAAGGCAAATTGCAGTAATCGACTTTTCAACAATGGGAATATCTATTAATAAACTATTAAACCATTCTGCCTGTTGTACCACAACATCTAGTGCTATCATCTCGAATTCTATAGAGGATAGATAAATACACGTTTGTTTGGACGATTTTCATGTAACTACTACTCCATCTAATGTGAAGACACTTAATATCCAATTATGGCTTTAGTCTTATTTGAATCAGAGATCCAGTTTGCATCACTATAGCCTTCGAGTACAGCAAGTTAACCTGAATAATATATACTAAGTTATATGGTTTAGATATCTAAGTATCCTTTCCAATGCAGTCCAATGACTTTTATGAAGATTACTTGTATATCTACTTAATCTTCCCACAACTTGTGTTATATCAGGTCTTGTAACATTTGTGAGATACATGAGAGTATCTATAATTTGGAAATATAATTATTAGGAAACAGGCTCTCCTACATTTTTTTTCTTAGTTTCACATTGGAATCATAAGGAGTACTCATGGGTTTAAAATCATACTTATTGAATTTCTTTAACATTTTTCAATATAATGTGATTGTAATTCCCAAAACAACATTAGTCTCTTTTAAATCTTTCATGTCAAAGTTATTTGACAAGAAATCTTTAGTTTCTTTAATAATTCTCATATTGCTACCGAAGATGAGAATATCGTCTATATAATGAAACATAATATAACACAACTAAGATCAGTAATTTTATTACAAACACATTTTTCAGAGTCATTAATTAGAAAATCATTTGACAATATAACTTGATCAAATTTCTCATGCCATTGCTTTAGGGTTTGTTTCAATCCATATGAAGTTTTTGCTAGTTTATAAACCTCATTCTCCTATCCAAGTATAACAAGTCTCTTCGGTTGTTCCATATATATTTCTCATTCTAACTCACTATTTAAAAAGGCGGTTTTAACGTCCATTTGATGGACTTCTAACTTATATATAGATGCGAAAGCCAAAAGGATTCGAATTGTCATCATTTTTGCTATAGGAGAATAAGTATCAAAATAGTCAAACCCTTCTTTTTGGAAATAACCTTTTGTAGCTAGTCTTGCCTTGAATTTTTCTATAGACTCATTTGTCTTGAGTTTCTTTTTAAATATCAACTTGCAGCCAATTGGTTTACACTCTTTAAACAATTTAGTTAAAATCCAAGTCTTATTACCGGAATTAAAGAATCTGTTTCAGAATTTATTGATTCTTTCCAAAATGTTGAATCTATAGATGATAGGACTTCTTTATATTTTGAGGATCCTCTTCTATTAGATATATATAAAAGTCATTTCCAAAAATTTTCTCTCTCTTTTACTTTGTCTAGGACTTTCGTATTGATTTTTCCTTCTTCATCATGCTCTACCAAAATTGGCATGCAGTCCGAATATTTGAGTTTATTTATTATTTTTAAGGTAAAATATTCTCAAAAAATATAACATCTCTTGATTCTATAATAGTGTTTACATTTATATCAGGAATTTCAAATTTTATTACTAAAATCCTATAAGTAACACTATCTTGGGACAAGATCTCCATTAATAGTTTTAAGTCCCAGTTTCTTCCTTTTAATTTTTGAAATTTTCACTTTTGCCAAACACTCTCACATTCTTAAATAACTTCAATTAGGTTTCTTCCCTTTCCATAATTCATATGGAGTTATGTCTAACTTTTTATGAGGAACTGGTGTCTATTTATAATGTAACATGTAGACAAGCTATGAAAAGCCAAACTAGTCCACTATTTGATATTAATTAAGACCCAATAATAGATTAGTAGTTTTTAACCCCACAAGTTATTAAGTTCGATTAATAGGTAATTAACTACCATCAAGGGACTAGTCGATAAATATTATAAGTTGAGAATTACTATATATATTCCTAGATTAAACGACTATACGACATATCATATTGAGAATTAGGGTTAGGGGTTGTATAAGAAAATTGGGAAGAAGAAGGATAAGAACTGAATAGATCCCGACGACCCTCAATGGAGGTAATCTTCTAATATGCTTTTGTCTAGTGCAAAGAAAGGAATAAGCTAAGGATTTGATGAATAAATATAAAATTGCTACATGCATGAACAATTAAAGTATGGCCTAATATAGATTCTTTAGAATTATGGCTTACGTATGTTTTCTTGAGGTGAAACCATGTGATTATGTTGTAAGCAATGTACAATTAATAAAAGGCCAACATAGTTTTGCTAGATGTCTAAAATTTAAGTATTGAATTCACTAATCAACACGATTACGACAAAATCAGTAAATAGGCAATGAGTGGAAAACCTATTGAAATACCATGTTTCATGCTTCTTACTGCTAGAAGCATTAAATTGGTTTGTCCGTATGGGGATCGATTTTGACAAAAATTGAAAGTCAAGGTTTAATCATTGATTTAGAATTTGGTTTAGGATTTGATTTTAATGGAATTAATTGGTTCAAGCATTGATATATTTTAACAGGTTTACTTAATATTTTAGTTTAGCAGTCTAATGTTTTAGACTAATATTATGTCTATTATCGAGTAGTGTATTGACTCTACTATGAAAATTAAGTGTTTTAGTTATTTGATAGGTGAATGCTCACAAGATTCAGATTATTTAAGTTAAACCCTCATGTTTTGGATTATTAGAAGGTAAGGGATTCTATCTCTCTTCCATATTTTTAAAAGTTCTTGTAAAACTCTTTTGGAAATTATATATACTTCCAATTAAATCAGACCGAATATGATTTACTTTTCTTTTTTAATTATACAAACTATAGTAAATGACAATTTGACTTGATAAATAACTTGTGTGATGCATGCCTAATATTTTTTGTTATATATATTATTTTGGCTCTTGGCTGTCTTTAGTGGTGTTGGTGGGAGCCAGTTCCTGATACTCTATATGAGTCTTTGCATGACTCGTTTCCCAATGGGTTACCATAGTTGGAATTTATTATGGCCTTCTCCTAGTAGGTTATAGTAGTTAGAATTGGATATCCCATTTGCCAATAAAACTATAGAAAACCCATGAACCTAATATCGATTATTGCATTGTGATTATGCTTATGTCATGGATATTCTTCTTAGTATTGTATTGTAGTTATTGTGATTTTTGATAATGTCACTTACCTATATATGAACTTTTTTCTCACATGTTTTAAAATATTTGTCAGTATATATATGTATGCATGTATATGGTGTGTTTGAGACATATTAATATATATATCATATATGTAATATAATAAACATACTCGTTCCAATTGGAAGAGAACTTGAATATCTTACTAAATAATGTGTATGCTCACCCCATTATATAACAGTTTTGCAGGTGTTCGTAGTTTCTTTAAGTCAAGTGATCGGAGGTTTGAAGTTTTAAACCTTGTATACTTGTGGAAAGATAAGAACACGACATATTATGACCTTGGTAGCGGGGTGTGACATAAGAATGCTTCATTCCATAAATTATTAAGAAACCCAGAGCTTGGTAGCATACAATTTATCATATCTAATAATATTCTATTTTTTCTCTCCACTACACCATTTGATTGAAGTGTGTAATGGGGATATACCTGATAGATAATACTATTCTCATTACAAAAGTTTGAGAATTATGTAGAAAGATACTATCCCCCTTATCTGAACGAAGGATTTTGATTCTCTTTCTCATCTGATTTTCTAGTTCATTTTTGTATGAAGTGACATAGCCAAAGCCTCATCTTTTGTTCAAATATCAGAAAAACATAGCAATGTTTTGTAAAATCGTCTATAAAAGTAATAAAGTATCTTTTACAATTTCTAGAATAAACTTATATGTCACAAACATCACTATGTATGAGATCTAAAATTGAAGAGTCTCCAATCACACATTTAAAAAACTTTCTTGGTAATTTAGATTGTACACAAATTTCACATTTTTCACGCAAGTTTATGTCAGATTTAGGAATAAGATCTAAATGCATCATTCTCTTAATAGACATATTATCAACATGCCCTACAACCATGCCAAATATTAGAAGAATGAACAACATCATAAAGAGAAAACTAATATCATTTTTATTATTATTACAAATAATATTTGACACATTTAATTTAAAAAGACTCTCATATACATAACATGTACCAATAAAAGATTCATTCATATTAAGTACAACTTTATTAGACTCAAATAATAGTTTATATTCATTTCTAATAAGAAGAGAACTACTAATAAGATTTTTCCTAATATTGGGTACACAGTTACGCTCTATGAAGAGATAAAGTTTTCTCTGAAATTAGTAATAAATTTATTCTACCTTCATCCATCACTTATTCAACAGCTGCATTAATCATGTTTATGGATTTTTTGTCAATGACCAGATATTGTGAGAACAAAGATCGGTCAGCGCAACTATGTATATTTTGCATTGGTATCAATCTACCAATCGGTAGATGCACACACTATATTGACTATAAGAATGAGTGAAACATACCTTTCGTCAATTTCATTTGTCATAACATTGACTTGAGAATACGATACCTCAGATGCCTTTTTGACTTTGTGATATCGACAAACTCTAGCCATATGTTTCGGTTTTCCACAAACAAAACAATGATCTTCTTTTTCTTGTTAAGATCGAATGAATTTTAAGAAGAATTATCTTTTGAAAACTTTCTCTTTTTAGAACTTGAACTTTTCCCTTCAAGAATGTTTACTTTTTCTTCAAACTCAATGGACATTTTATCTTTATTTCTTTGTTTTTCTTCTCTAATTTGAAGAGAAACAATCAAACTATCTATAGTTGGAGTTTCACATTTTCTGTTTTAAGAATAAAGCAAAGAATTTCTATTTTGGACAAAGTTTTTCAAGTAAAGTACCCGCATGAAATTTCTCACACACTGTAATATTTTTTTGATTTAATTCATGAATGAGATGTTAGAAAAGAGGTATTTGCTCCACCACAGATTTATTATCATTCATTTTAAAATCTAAATATTTTTCAATGATATAGTTATCAAGTTGTTCATCTTTTTTACCATATTTCTTTTATATTGCACTCCATAATTCACATGAAATTTTTGTATCTGCAATTAAAAATATCATAAAGATTACTAGACAAAGCAGATAAAATATGACCATGATAAATATAGTCCTTATCTACTTTATTTTTTGTTCCAATTTTGTCGGTTGAACTAGAATCATAATGTTTATTCAAAGGATCAACAACATTCAATATGACCAAAAAAAAATCTTAAGATTGTCAACCAATAATGTATTTGACTTTGTCATCTACGAAATTTTTGTCCAGAAAATTTTTTTAGTTTTGTAGAATTTTGTTCTTCCAAAGAAACCAATTTTTTTTTTTTTTTGAAAAATAATTTTAATCTACTCTGAATTTGTTGGAAACAAACACCAAAGACAGAAATATTACAAAAAAATACACAACACAAATGCACTTACTAGCTAACAATAAAAGAATGAAAAAGTTTGTAAGTGAAAAAACCAGTTCGAGATAGCTATGATAGATGCTTTGTTCAGAGTAGATTTCCATCGCTACCTTGTTACAAATAGCAATGAAGATGTCCTACTTGCAAGATACAACAAACCACACAGAGATCTTCTAATGTCCACTCAAATAGAAGACCAAAAGAACTAAAAATCTCTCAACTGCTCTTGTAGGAATTTAGATTGAATATATTATAGAATTTTGGAGATAAGAGAAGAACAAAAGCTTTTCAAGATTGGAATGTAGGAATATTAAAATAAATACTTTACGCTCTAGACGGGTTGGATATTTATAGAGAATGAAACGATATTAACGTATCTTTTCTTAGTAGACATACACTTTCATGAAACACCTAATGAATGTGTTCTTTCATTCATGAATAGACATGACCTTCATAAATAGACATAAGTATTAAAAATGTGTCAACTCATTCATAAGTCATGTGACTATTTATCCATAAATACATCCCAATGGTAATATCTTAATAGGTGTATTTTCTACATCAAAGAAAGGTGTTTAGTAATAATTATTTTATGTAATGGTACATTAAATATTGGATCATTTTAAATTAAATCTAACAATTGCAATGTTATCCAAAGCAAAAAATTTATTACCTCAACATCATGAACTTAATTTGCTGTATTGAGTTAGGGAAGTAATTCCATAACCACAAACCACTGAAATTGAAATGTAAAAATTTTCTTTTCCCTCAAAATGATATCTATTATACTATGAATCAACTACTTTCTTGAATTTAAACTCTATAAAGAATTGCTCCACTTATATTGTATATGCCTATGTAAACAACGAGTTTCCTGACAGCAAACTCCAAAGAAAGCGGGATTTTTCCAGATCAGCGATAATGGCGATAGACTGGAGTATACATGCAGCTCTCTGCATACTTAACAAGATCCTCGGGGCGAGGGAGACGAGTAGCCAGACCTGAGAAGCATAAGCAGAAAATAGTAGTGTTAATCCAATGTAGTTTTGGAGGAAATTTTGAAAATTAGGTGTAACTAAACCTGAGGAACTCACCAAGTTCATATGCCTTCGCTGCTACATTAGCTGCAATATTTGCTGATATTTTTCTGATATTAGAGAATGGTGGATAGATAAGTCCCTTCTCATAGTTTTCCTCAGTAACTTGAGCAGCCAAAGCTTCCGCTGTTCCGATAACATAATCATATATCTTGAAATTATTCCTCAAGATTTGTTTACAGACACGAACAGACTACGTTCGTTTCTCTGCTTGTGGTTTTCTTTTATCAGTATATAACCGAAAACAGTCCTACACTATAAATACTTAATGCACTTGTCTATATGCTGAAAAAATGATGAATGATTCCTCATTCAGATAAGTAAAATCATCAATTTGGATACTTACAAGCAGCCAACAAGAGGTCATCGTGCACGCGTATTGTGCCAGACATTATAATGCCTAAACCAAATCCAGGGAATATGTATGCATTATTTGCCTGCAAGAAATAAGGAAAGTGTCAAAATGAATTTTAAAATACTCTGAATACGAAACTGATCACCACTTTTGGTATGAATAAGCACCTGGCCAGGCACAAAAACTTTGCCTTCGTATTCAACAGGATCAAATGGACTTCCACTAGCAAAGATAACACGTCCCTGCAGGTTGAAAAAGACACTCCAAATATTAACATTTTCAAGGCAAGGTGTTGTACACAACAAGTTCGTAAATATTGGACTAAAAATGCTATTTACCTCAGTCCATGTATAGGCTTCTTCAGCAGTGCACTCTGATTGTGAAGTTGGGTTAGTATAGAGCAAGAATGAGAGGTTTCTGTGAACCATATGATTTCATAAGCTTCAAATTTTGACAACAAATTAAGTGATTGTAGGTGTATTTTCTTCATGTAAGTGCATTTGAGAGAGAGAGAGAGAGAGAACCTCATTGATGGCTGCCATGGCCTCTACAACATCCTTGGTAAATGTTTTTCCTACACCTGAAGTTCCTATTAGAACTGTTGGCTTTATTGCCTGAGAAATGAAGGATAAATGAAAAGCTAAGAAAAAATGCGCTCCACAAAATTCAGCTATGTTATTATAGCTTAATCAAAAACAAAATTCCACACCTTGACAGCATCTACAAGCTCCTTAATTGGTTCGTGCTCGTGAGCCCAAGACTTTTTGAAGTGCTGAAGTGATTCCTTCCGAGAACTAACTATCAGTCCCTGTCATGCAAGTTATGAAACTGTAAGCTGTAGAAGGAAAAATGCCAACATTACCTGATACTCAGGATAGTATTATAGGAGACAAATATTCATACGAAGGTGGCATCAAATTGGATCATATCACTGATACCTTTGAGTCAACAAGCCAAATCTTCTTGCGAACCTCTTCCAGTGGAGCATTTGTCTGCCAAAGCAAGTATTATCCTCAATCAGATACCTGAGAATATGTGCAGAAGTGCATATTCACAGTCAACTAATACCTTCTTAGATATTTCAAGTGCTATGAGCTCTGCTATACCAGTTCCAGCCTTCACAAAGCAGAATGCATAGTCAGAAACAATAAAACAAAAGAGAGGCTAATAGATGGAGACGGGATAACCTAAACATGCACATATTTGCACTGGTAATTTAGTGCACACCAGAAAGATCACGATTTACTGAAAAAAAAGAAAGTTTATAGTTCATAGAAATACAATTTATCTGATAGTGTAAAAAGACAATTAAACTATGTTGTTGACATAGTAAACTTAACATCAATAATTTATGATTTCAAAGTTCCTACTACTTTCTCAAAGAGGAAAAGTTTCCAATTCTAATACCGTAGAAATAATCACAAATTAATGTAAAAGAATAGCATTCTTATGGAATTTATCCGAAGGAAAAGATTGATTAATGTGCTGAACACAGATTATATATTTCTATTAGTGACCAAAGATGGATTTGGATTAGTATGCTCAGCAGTTCTGAGCAAGATATGCCAATTTTGCAGTAAATTAGTTATTATTCTCTACCGAACATGAATCACTATTATGTGCAGATATTTGCATCCGCATGTAAGATGCAGTAAGTCGACGAAAAGTTATACCAATCACATGCAAAACAGAGCAAAAGGCAAGTGAAGGTTACCTCTCCAGCACCCAAGAATAAGAAAGTATGGTCAGCCAAAGCTCCTCCTAGTAATCTTAAAGAAGCAACAAGTCCTGCTAGGACTACTGATGCAGTACCCTGCACAAAGAAAAGAGTTAACTTATGACCAAAAAAAAAAATGTGTAAAGTTTCACCAGAGCAGACATCCACATATTTACCTGTATATCATCATTGAATATTCTGTCTCAAGATGAGTTGTCCCATATTTTGCGAGCAGCTCAAATGCGTTATGATTTGCAAAATCTTCGAACTGGAAAATTAGAGCAATTTTTCAGTAGAAAGATGGAACCAAGTTCACAAAATTTTCAAGCTTAGTAGTACTGAACCATAGAAAAAGAATGCAGTACGTGCAAGACTGATACTTCATAGCACAACCAGTATGTGGAGCAAAGAAATGCTAGTTTCAACAAACCTGTACAAGGACTTTTTCCCCATAGTTTTGCTTAACTGCAGACATGAACTCATCCAGAAGTTCAGCATATTCCTGTAAGACCAAAGACGTCTCAAAATAAGAAAAACAAGAAATTTGACAAGTAATCGAGTTCCATGCTGTTGATTCGAATACCAAATGTTAGAGAAGGAAAAGAAATCACTACACCTGCCCAGTTGCCCTCCTCTGCCTGAGTCCAATGTAGAACTCATCTTCCAGCAACTGCTTATTGTTTGTTCCAACATCGATCGTTATAGTTTTTGGCAGACACTGTAAATAACAATAGAAAGTGGTGTTGTTCCAACATCAATTCTTTTTTCAGCATGAACATGATGACAACAACTTTACTTATCAAATTGTTTATATCCAACCAACAAAGCAAAACTGAATGAGAAATACTAACAAGTTGAGTACAATCTTCACATAGGAAAAACAAGGTTATCGAAGCACTTACTACTGAAGGGCGAACTCCTCCAAGAGCTGTGTAAAGAGAAAGCTTTCCAACAGGAATCCCCATTCCCTGCAACAGATTTCCTTTTTTGGTCAATCTTGTTGACAATTAACTGAAGGCACAAAGAAAAAGTAAGTGAATCTAGAAAGACAAAGCAGCTTTCCTTCTCAATTTCCAAAAGCTATACCTCGTTATTTGATGACAATGCAAACGAACAGCACAACATTTACCTGGCAGCCAAGATCCCCAAGCCCTAGTATTCGCTCACCATCAGTCACAACAATAACTTGAATACTCCTCTCAGGCCAATTTTTGTTACAGTACCTCAAGAATTCTCCCCCTAAAAATCAGCAGCACTCTCCAAGTTACTTAGGTTGAAACAATCAAAAAAAGCTAAACATTCCATTTCAACAAAATCAGAAATTTCGAGAATTTGAGCCAAAGGTAACCAAAAGAAAGGAAGCAGAGAGTACTTCTCTTTTAAGCTGATGTAAAGACCCTGTGGACGTCTGAAAATGCTTCCGTACTTCTGACAAGCTTCACCAACTACTGGAGTGTATACAACAGGTAAAAGTTCTTCCACATTATCAATGAGAAGCTTGTAGAACAGCCTCTCATTTCGTTCCTGTAAAGTGGGCAAAACATTTCAAGAACATTAAGTAATGCAATGAGAACTAGATTTATTTTTTACCAAATCACCATCACGAACTGTTTCAGTGAAAGATCTGGTTATTATATATAACAGGTAAAAGTTCTTCAACATTACCAATGAGAAGCTTATAGAACAGCCTCTCATTTCGTTCCTGTAAATTCGCAAAACACTTTTGCAAGAAAATCAAATTATGCACTGAGAACTTGGACTGTCTTCACCAATCGCCATCACAAACTATTAGAGTGAAAGATATGGTTATTGTCAATATCCATCCAAACTTTGTAAATTTCGTGATTGATAAATTTTCCTATACTACTAGAATTTGTGAAGAGTCAATTATGAGTAATAAGTAAGAAGCTGCAGCCTTTTTAATCACTTACTACAGATTATGTGCTCTACCAAAACAAACTAGGCTGCTCAACTAATCCTACAATTCTTTCGCCTAGTAATGAAGATAGATGTCTGGAAAAATGGGATGAGTTTTAGTTGAACTAACTTGTACAGTTCACTGATTCTATCTATTGTAGTAGCTCCAATACAGGGGCCAATACCTGAAGATCCATCATGGCCATGTATCTATGCAGAGGAACTTTAAATTGGCGAAGATTGTGCATCAATCTCTTCTCCTGATTAGAGAAACCGAGACAAAAAAGAAATATCAAAGATTGTCCATTCTGTACATTGTGGGGGGAAAAACTTATAGGAATCAACAATGCCTTGTGGCAACCTGAAGTTCCTGAGACAAAATAACCGGAGGTAGAAGACCGCACAAGTAATGAGCATCTCTTTCTGCTTCAGTGAAGGCAAGACCTTTGTTATAGCGTGGATCGCGCAACAAACTATAACCACTGTATCAAATTAAAGAGGAATCGAACAATGTATCAAAAGAACTTGGTGATGAATCTCCAGTTTACTACATAGCTTTTTCAGGAAACAAAAAGTATGCAAACTAGCTGATGGCACAATGAAATTCTACAAGATATGATTATGTGCAGCAAAAACAATCCACAATATGATTAAAAAGCAACCCATGTAACTAAAAAAAAAAATCCTAATTACTGCTATTGTTCTTTAAAAGACTCTGATGTATATGAAGTTACAAAATCCATTTTAGTGTAATGTAACAGGAATCATATCAAATACAACCTCGGTTCTGTCCTATTTATATTGTCACCATTGACTTTGAGTTTCTTTTTTTGTTTTTTGGATGTATTAAGTTTTGAAAGAGTCAATATTGTACAGATTTCTTTAACAATTTTAAACTTATGTGGGTTAATATTTGTTATAATGTCATTTTTGCGTGGAAATTTTATTGAAAACCAAATAAATCTGTTGATTTACAAAATTAATCGGCCGTCACAAAATAAGTGAGACTGATGGAGTAATAAATAATACTTATATAAACAAATCAAACTAGGAGGCATAAATCATTACCCAAAAAAAAAAAATCATGGAAAATCCAATTGAAGAAAACATTAAAAGTTAAGACATTTGGGAAAAATGAATGAACCTGGCTACAGAAAAAGTCCAGGGAGTGATAAGCTGATCCTCAGTAGCTCTATCCTCTCCATAAACATCCTCAACACCACCACCAACGCCCCTTTTATCAGTCATATCAAGAACTGAATCTCCATTTCTCATTTCCTTCAATGTACTCTCCATGATCACTAACTACTACTACTGATCTTTCTGAGGTAGATGGGATTGTGTCACAAAGTGGAAAATGTTGAATAAATGTGAAGGCAATAACAATAATTATTATACCAAATAATTAAAGAAAATTGATGGGCTTAAATTTAATCAGAAAATGGCGGGTATTGGTGTTGAATGAGAGCAGCATGGCGAAAGCAACGTGTGGATAAATAGTAAGTTGACAAATGCATATGTTTTCCACGTTTTCAGTGAGATCTTGGAAATAATTATGAGAATTTTGAAAAAAAAAATTGTTAGTTGCCAAATGCAAAATATTTCTTTCCCTTTTGTGGGTAAAAACTACTAGCAGATAGGTGTAAATGAACTCCATACTTGAATCAAATTAGGTTCGATAGGAATTCGTTTGAACTTGATTCGTTAATAATCAAATCAAGCGTGAATAAAAGTTGGAGTTCATTAAATTTTTTTTTGTTCGACTTGAATTTGATTTAATAAGATATTAAATTTATATGTAAAATTCCAAACTACTCGAATTTGATTCGTGTTTGACTAGGAATATTCGATAAAAATTCGTTTAATTTCGACTCAAAAATTAAATAAGATAAATTTAAACAAAATCTCAAATTTGTTAAAATAGTTAAAGAAATTTGAACATTATATTGTACGGTTTGTTTATATTCATTTAGGCTAACAAGTTGGAAAAATCTCTCCCTTTTTTTTTTTATAGTAACAACTTTTATTTAGAGAATATTAACTAATAGCTTATATTCTCTTGTGCTTCATGTTGAAATCACAAGATTCCTTCAATTCGATGTCATTACAAATTTGCAACGCAAATGTAGCTAGCTACCGTAGTGTACGAGTCACTCTCTTACAAACACTCTTAACAAAAGTAAATAAACAATTAATGAAAAGATTTACAATATCTAAAAAATCTGCTAATACGACACCAATATTCACATCATTAATTAACCCTTTCTTGAATGAACTTTATAGCCGCAAGGGAATTTGATTGAATTGCTATTAATTTCCATGATTTCTGAAAATCTCGTATTTATTTCCTGAAATTTTTTACTAATCCACTTTCGGTATTTGTATTTTAATTTGGGACATTTTGATCCTCAAACTTATTCACTAATAACTTTTGGTTCTTATATTTTAAGAGGATGATATTCATACACCCTTTTTATTATTTGCACATTCCTATTACAATTCATTAGTATAAAATATTTGAAGAGTGTATAAAAAGTTAATTATATTCATAAATAGTGGGTGAAGTGTATAAGAAAGTAAAAGAGGTGTATAAATATCATAATTCTATTTTAATTTGGAAAAATTTGGTCCAACAATTTGTTTGATAAAATCGAATGGTAAGGCTGCAAAATCGAATTAACTATATATAAATGGAATAATTCTATAATACTCTGAGTATCATAGTCATTAGAATTACTTAAAAAAATAAAATTTTTATTACTTTGTAATCGTCTAACAATTTAAAATACTAATTTCATATTGGCAAGAGACTTAATTTTTCATCCATATAATAACCTTTCTACCTAAATATCTATTTATAATAACCTTTCTTCTGTTTAGGTAGAAATAGTACAATATCCATTCAGGAGGTTCCAAACTCACGTACTGATTTATCACATTTATATCTTACCCGAACCTCCTGCAATAAATTAAGGAGATGTTTGGTTTATAGTATAAAGGGAAGGAATGAAAATCAAAATTAATGACACTCATAAATGTTGTTTGATTAATCATTATGGAAATTATTTTATGGGAATGAAAGTATTAAAAAATACCCGTTTTCATTTCTTACTTGTGATTTAGATTTTAAATTGATTAATTTATTAATATAATTGCGCGCAACGAAATATTTCGAGTCTGAAACCTATTCCTTAAACAACCAAACAAATAAGGAAAAATGACATAAAACCATACTGATATTAAGATTTATGATTTGAATTTCAAATTGATATTCATTTCTTAATACAAACCAAACACCTCTTAATTAAGATCCACCAAACTTGGGAAAAAGTATCAGACTTCATGTGGTTTGACTCCTTAGTTCAATGATCACAAAATTCGTGCTGAATACAAAGTGTCTGGAATTACAGGATACACAAATGCCTAAGTAAAAGAAGCATAAAAAATATGCTTGCAGCAGACAACATTGCATGCCAAAACTAGATAATACAAAGCACTTATGTGAAGTTTGAACATTCATTAGTCTGGAAAAACTTGGCTAGTTATTTACCAACATTATTTATGGAAAGTTTGTTAGTTATCAGGATGATGGGAAATCCTTTGATCAAATTTAGGTACTTACTGCTTCCCCTGAATCAAGGAATCTGTGGGCAAGAAATGTCTCAATGTCATACCAGCAAAGAATCATAATAGCTCAGAGAAAGTCATTAGCAATGAGAAGTTTAAAATTGATTCATCAATAAATAAATTAAATTTGAATAAGAATATATAATTTTGTGTTTATCAAATTTTTAACATATCTTATGTGTATATGAGCCTTAGTGCGCCTTACATTATTCATGTAGGACCCACATACTTTACGTGTCTTTAGTGAGTGCATAGACTTTGGTGCATGATTTGCGATCCTCACACTATTATAGAAAAAAAAGAGTACATGATTCAATTTAGAGAAATATTTAGATAGATTCAGTTTACGATTTTACTTGTAAACTGAGTCTTGTAATATGAATTAAACTTTATAGAATAAATGATTATGCAAACAAAATTTTTTAACATTTAATTCTAATCACAAGATTTATATGTGGAACCCAGTCTACCTGGATATTTTCTTTTAATTTATATAAACATATACTTATATTACAAGGAGAATAAAAGATTCTCCTCCAATTAATCCTCACACAAACAAAACAGAAATTCCTGAGGTTAAACTAAAAGAAAAGAGTAGTGTAGCTAGAAGATTAAAAGGAAATATAATGCAAAAGAGGGGCCTAAAGCAACAGCTTTAATTAGGAGTAAACCAAAGTGGAGATGGTTCGATCTTTTTAATGTTGTTGTAGTCACCTGGAAAATAGCAGGGATTAGGGTGTGTTCTGTTTAAGTTTGGATTGAAAATATCTTTAAGAAAATATTTTTTAGAAATTTTTTTGGTACCAAATATCAAAAAATATTTTTTAATTTTCCTTCCTCTGACTAAAAATAACTTATAGAATTTTTGAGTGTAATTTATTTTCCATAATTCAAGAGTGACATTAAATCTCAAATACTTACTTTTAGAATTTCGTTTGCTAAACTTATTTTCGTTTTCAATTCTTTCTTATTCGTTTTTCTCTCAATCATGAGTCTCACACTAATATAACTATCATTATACACATTTTATTACTATATTGTACTATCATTTAATTTTGAACAAAATCAATCTTTTATTAATCACAATTATTTGTAAGGTATTACCATTGTTATAAGTTTTTTTAACTTGTATTCATAAAATTAAAGATAAAATCGTTAAAATTTTTTATTTCAAAATATTTTTATTTTGTCAACCGAACACCGAAAAATTTATTTTCATGTAAAATATTTTTCAAAAAAAATAGTTTCCTGAAAAAAATATTTTCAATCCAAACTAACACACCCTAAAGGTCTTGTCTTTGTAGTTAAAAATCCCAACGCCATGGCCTCCAAAGGATTTTTCAGAGGGAGATGAAAACGAGTACTCATCTGCGAAGCAAATGGAATTAGGCATCAATCCAGGAAAATCCGCTGCTGAAACCAAAAAACTCTGATTTATTCCGACAAAAATGGCACGATCCACCAAGGAATCTTCTAAGTGCCTCAATATTTTATCAGTGAGATCAAACTTATATTCGTCGAACATCCAAGTATTGTAAGGTAAATCCCAACCTGTACTGTCTTCCTTAGGATCAATAACAAAACCATCTGGTTTCACATATTCAGCAACATACGTGAAGCGGAGGTACAATTTAGATAGTAAAACACCGATTCAAATTATTAAAGGGTAGGGACGGATGGGTTAAAAAAATCTTAACAGCAACTTTGTATCATTCGCAAAGGTATGCTAACAAGCGAAGAACTACTGGTTTTCGAAGTACACCAAATTGTTATGAAAGAACATCTCAGAGGATTGTGGAGGCAAGTCCAGCATGACGAGGTGGTTATACTACCACGACCGGGAGTGGTGCAAAAGGCCAGCTTCTCCCCTTTCCTCATATAATATATGGTCATCACCTTACAATCCTCTGCATCTGGGCATGATGATGAGAGAACGATGGAACTTATCGTGTTGAAGATATCGAAATCATCTGGATAATATTGAGGTAACGAGTGAATGCAGGGAAGATTGATTTTACGACCAGTTATTGGATTCCAAAGGAAAGCATAACCATCACGCCGCCTCTCGAAAGCCAGCCACCTTTTGGACGATCCGATGCACAAAACATCGTCGTCGTCAGTTTCGGACAAATGGTGGAAGGTGTTTATGACTTTATCTTCAGCGAGTTTGTAGAAGTAACTGTAATTATCACCCACAAGTCTACCAGCAATTGAATTTGGAGGCGGCGGAATCATTAGCCAAGGGGAAACTTCCGAGGTGCGTATTGCTAGTGACAGTTGATCCAATGAAAAATTGTAGAAAAAGAAAGAACAGAAAAGTAAAGAGATGGAGGAATTGTGTTGTGTATTATTATGTGGTATAACTTGTCAATTGTTATGAGTGACCCTTACATGGACCTTAACCATTTTCTATGAGTCTTGGCCAATATAACTTAAACTATTCGTATATTAATTTACATTCATGCCTTTAATGAATTTTATATGTGGCACAACCATATTGGGTATAATATTTAGCATCATAAATAGTCTTCTCAACCCGCGGCTGAATTTTGATTCAAGGTCGGACTGACTAATATCTTGGAATTCCCTATTTTGAGCCAAAACTTTCTGAACTAAAGTTCCCACCTAAGTACGCTATCGTTAATTAGTCACCGATTCGAGACTTGTCTTTTGAACATGTGAAAGCCTCATCTGAGTTTGCATTTGCATTGAGATTGTTGGACTTGATATGCAATTTGCATAAGACTTTCAATGCAAATCCTTGCCAGGTGACTTGACTTTATATTATTCCAAGACCGAACCAAGTTACCAAATCAAGAGAAATTTTATGTCAGTTAGGAGTAATTATCAGACATGTCTAATAGTTGTTTCTCAACTAATGGAAGCTTTCTATTTGGAGTGGAGGGCTCATATTCCTGAAAAAACTAAAAGGGTCATTTTATTCAAAAAAAAAAAGGTCTGTATTATAAATAGTAAGGTCCTATTGTTTGATGAGCAAATCAATGCTTTAAGAAGTCTTCTAAACGTGGCAATAAGCTTCTCCACTTGCTTTAATTGTTCAAAAATGCTTTTTAGAAATTGAGCTTTTACACTATCCATCTTCCAATTCCAGTAACGCGGCCAAACTTCTTTTGTAAGTGAAGAAGCTAGAATTAGATTATAGGAGGAGAGAGAAAGTGGAAGAGCTAAATAGCAAAAGTGTCTTTGATTATCTGAGTTTCGGTCCTTCTTTAGTAGCACCCAAACCCCTTATTTATAGAATTGCATAATGAGGCATAAGGTTAACTCTATACTAGATAGTCCAGCTGAAGCTAAATTACATAATTGCCCTTAATGAGGCTGCCACGTAGGCACTTCTAGAACAATCTAGGTAATATGCTATGTGTCACTAATCCACATCATCAATAGT
Source organism: Cinchona pubescens (assembly GCA_025175665.1). Taxonomy (NCBI): domain Eukaryota; kingdom Viridiplantae; phylum Streptophyta; class Magnoliopsida; order Gentianales; family Rubiaceae; genus Cinchona; species Cinchona pubescens. The sequence goes on from JANKKI010000283.1 coordinate 1,084,514, forward strand.
CCCCTCGGCTTGGTGTCGAGCCTCACGGATAGGGGCTGAGCCTAACACGACTGTTCGCAGTCCCCAACCGATGACAACGAAGACTTTTATACGAGCCGAGGTAAAGAACTTCAGAGCATTATCGTACCGCACCTGCCGATCCGAGGTCATAACGACCCTTGGGATCCTCGGCGGGTCGTAACTGCAGCATTAACTCAAGGGTGACGCTTTCGCTGAGTCCTCATGCACTGAATTCGCATTTATTGCACTGCATTATTCGCCCCGATTTTACTGTAAAATGCCTCGTTTTACACGCCGTAACGCCGGTACCATGTAGATGTTTTTCACGCCATATCCCGTTTATCACACCATAACGCCTTGCTTTTCACGCCATAACGCCTCGCTTTTCCCGCCTAACTACGCCTTTTTTCATTTCAAAACCGCCACTAAGAGTTTGTCCACCTCGGCTTCGATTATTAAACTGCACTCTGGACCGAAGAGGCGCTTCTTCTACTTCCCGCACCAAAGTGTCTGCGTCAGAGTATAAGGTCGGCCAGTAGTACCCAATCAGCAAGACTTTGCGAGCTAAACTCTGGGGACCGACGTGACTTCCGCATATGCCCTCGTGCACCTCTTGTAAAACATAGTTAGCTTCGGATGGTATGAGGCATCTCAACAAGGGGCACAAGTATACCTTTTTATACAAGATTCCGTCAATAAGGGTATACTTGGCGGCTCTGTACTTGATCTTTCTAGTTTCGGTCGGATCTTCGGGGAGCTTCTCATTGTTCGAATAATTTATTATGGGTCCCATCCAACCGAGGTCCGGTTGGATACAAGAGATTCTTTCAGAGAAGTCAACAGACCTGCGTTCTCGTAGTTCTATCAAAATCTTTTTCGTTAAATGCGAGTATATTGTCGATGTTAGTTTTGATCAGAGTATCGGCATGCGTGTTTCTGGTTTGGGCAATCTTAATGATGTCCACTTTTTTGAATTTTCTAATCCAGCTTTTGACCTTGGTTAGGTACCTTTTCAAAATCACGCCCCGAGCCTCGTAATTTCCCAAGCTTTGATTTACAACTAACTGAGAATCTGAATGTATCTTTAAGGTTCGGGCAGCCATCTGGTGGGCCATTTCCATCCCACAGATGAGGGCCTCATACTCAGCTTCGTTATTGGTTGTCTTGAATCCGAACCTGAGGACGTAAGTGAGATAGTCCCCTTCTGGGGATCGGATTATTATCCCTGCCCCGGCTCTGGACTCACACGAAACTCCATCAACATGAAGCTCCCATGGGATATCTTTCCTCATTTTCTGTTCCTTTGCTGGACCAGTCACCGTGATGAGGTCAATCCTCTCGATGCCATAGCTTTCTACAATGAAATCTGCTAAAGCCTGAGCTTTGATTGCGTTCTGAGGCCTGAACTCTATGTCAAATTCAAACATACCAGCTCCATAGACCACTTTAGCATTCTGCCTGAAGCATCTGGTTTGCTTTAAGATATTTTTCAAAGGAAGGTTGGTCAAAATTATTATCTTGTGATCATGAAAATAGGGCCTTAGCTTCCGAGCCGACACCACCAACGAGAAGGCTGCTTTCTCAATAGGGGTATAGTTCCTTTCTAGACCTTGAAGCACTTTGCTTACAAAATATACAGGGCATTGGTTGCCTTGCTCGTCCTGTCTCAAAATAACCGAGCTGACCGCCGGTTCGGCGATCGAGACATACAGGTATAGCCGTTCTCCTTTTTGTGGGGATGCAAGTTTCGGCAAGTTGCCCAAGTATTCTTTAACCTCTTCAAAGGCTTTGCAAGCTTCTTCGGTCCATTTAAAGCCCTCAGTCTTCTTTATGAGCCTGAAGAACGGCATACTCCTTTTTGCTGATTTGGACAGGAATCGATTTAGGGCCGCCATTCTACCGATGAGTCTCTGAACCTCCTTCACTGAGGTAGGAGTTTTCATTTTGGGAAACAGGCGAATATTAATTATGGCTTGCACCTTTTCAGGGTTCGCCTTGATTCCCCGGTGAGAGACAATGAATCCCAAAAATTTTCCCGAGAGGACCCCAAATGTACATTTTTTCGGATTCAGCCTCATTTGGATGGATCTTAATGTCTCGAATGTCTCCCTAAGATCTTCCAAGATTTCCTCATAGGTTCGGCTCTTGACCACCATGTCATCAATATATACCTTCATGTTTCGTCCTATTTAGGACTTGAAGGTTTTATTGACGAGACATTGATACGTGGCTCCAGCGTTTTTGAGTCGAAGGGTATAGTACTGTAGCAGTACGTGCCTCGATAAGTGATGAAAGAGGTTTTCTCTTCGTCTTCTCTGGCCATGAATATTTGATGATAGCCCTTGAATACATCTAAAAAATATAAAATATAAAATATAAAATCCAACAAATGAATCTACTACTGTATCAATTTGGGGGTACGGATAACTATCTTTTGGACAGGCTTTATTAAGATCAGTAAAATCTTGGCGAGCGTGACATTCGCCAAGAAGAATCTGGTTTTGTTACAAGGACTGGATTACAAAGCCAGGTGGGATACAATACTTCTCTAATCAATTTGGCCACTAAGAGTTTGTCCACCTCGGTTTCGATTATTAAACTGCACTCTGGACCGAAGAGGCGCTTCTTCTACTTCACTGGTTTGTATGCCGGGTCCTCTCCGAGTTTGTGCTCAATAATTTCCCGAGGGATGCATGGCATGTCTTCAACGGTCCAGGCGAACACGTCCTTGTATTTGGCTAAAAGCCTGAAAAGAAGGCCCTTAAACTCTACTGGGAGGATGGAACAGATCTTGATTTTCCGATCAGGGAGGCTCGGATCTAGTGACACCTCCTCAATTTGAACCTCGTCTTGGGGCTCAATTTTTGCTTTGCCCTTCCCCTTCGGCTCGGGGGGTTCGAGGATCTCAGTAGCTCCGAGCCGGGGCTGTACATTGTCTTCCCCTTCCCTCTGACTTATCAAAGGCTCTTCAAAGCCATCCCAGGTAGATGAGGCATGTGCAAAGGTTTGCAAGTAAGCATTGTCAGCAATGGACATCGTTTGCGATTGGGACCACAAGGATATCATATAGCAGGATCGGGCCTCTTGTTGGCTGCCAATGACTGTTCCTTCAGATCCATCCCTCAACATGAATTTTATCCCAATATGGAACACGGAGGGAAGGATTCTGTAGGTGTATTGCGTGGGTCGGCCCAGGATCATATTGTAGGAGCTGTCCCTTTTGACGATGACGAAGTTGGTCATCTCAATTCTGTGCTTTGGGGGAGCTCCAAGACACAATGGGAGCATTATCTGTCCCTTAGGCAAAACCGAGTCTCCGGTGAAGCCAACCAATGGAGTCTTGAAAGGTTTTATCAAAGAATCGTCCATATGCATTTTGACCCAAGCGTCTCAAAAGATTATGTCCGCCGAACTTCCAGTGTCAACGAACACACGGTGCATTTCATATCCAGCCACATTTACGTGAATTACGACGGGATCATTGTGTGGCATTCGGCTGGGAACGGGAAAGGTCCTTGGAGGTGTATTCGAGGCTCATAAATGGCTTCAGTCGCTTCTCCCGATCCTCGCCCGAAGGAATGTTTCGGGCATATTTTTTCCGGGCATTGTTTGAGTCCCCGATCACCGGGCCTCCGACAATTGTGTTTATCACCCCGGCCACACAGATCTGTTCGTCTTGGTTTGCCGGGGATTGTTCCTATTTTGGCTGTCTCGGTTCTGTTGACGAGGCGACGGGACAGGTTGCGCCGGGTTTCTTTGGTTGGCAGTGTTCCTTTGGAACTCTGCCGCAATTCCGCAGATGAACTGCTACAAATATCCTTCTTGGATGGCCTTCTCGATTTCTACCTTCAGGTGGTTGCATGCCTCGGTATCATGGCCGTGCTGACCATGAAAAGCACATTACTTTGCCTCGTCTCTTTTGTCCGAGGCTGACACCATTCGAGGGGGTGGCTCTAAGAGGCTCAGATGTTGTACTTGGTATAAAATTTTCCTCCTCGATACATTGAGAGGCGTGAAGTCAGCATCGGGATACGGGCTCCTTGTTCGTGGGGATCGGTTCCCGATATTGTTGTCCGGGAAAACCACCCGGTTCGCCAAAGATGTGGCTCTTGAATAGCTCAACCTGTCAGCGACCCTCAGCTTTTTCGAGGATGAGGAGTTCGGAGTCTTGAGGATTTTTTCTCTTTGTGTATCGTAAAGTTTCCTTTTTGTCCTATTTGACTCTTCGCCCCGTATGAACTCCGATGCTCTTTCGAGAAGTTCAGAATAGGAGTTCGGCATCTTTTTGGCCAACTCGGCTTTGAAGTTGCCTGGTCGGATACCACTGCAGAAAGCAGCCACCAGAATTCTTTCATCAATATTTTTTATTTGGACCACCTCATCATTGAAGAGGTCCACAAATTTATGAAGTGACTCATCTGACCTCTGCCGGATGTTCATGAGGTGCGATGTGTCCTTTTGCAATATTGATTTACTCCTGAAGTGACCAAGGAAAGACTTTGCCAGGTCATTGAATGTGGCAATTGAGTTCGTCGGCAGCTCCTGGAACAGTGGTTCCAGGCCACTTCTGTGCCGGACCTCGAAGGGTGGTGGCAAACAACTTGCAGGGGGTGGCGTCACTGTAGCCATAAAGGCTAGTGATCATTACCACGTGCTGCAGGTGATCTGATGGATCAGATTCTCCCTTGTAGTGGTCTAGGTCCGACAACTTGAATTGTATTGGAAGAGGTTCAATTTTAATAGATTTTGTGAATGGATCTCTATCAATCTCTGCCGTAGCAGGCGCATTCATAAGTAAATTATTTTTCTTCAAAATCTCTTGGATCTTATTTTCGAGGCTCTGCTCCTCGAGCTGTTTTAAAACAGCCGAAGAGAGTCCTTTTGATCCAGATTTTTTCGAGAAATGTGCACCGAGTCTCTTTCGCATTGGTAATTTCTTTGATCCGGTCGTTGATGAGTGTGACTCATCAGATTGTTCATTCGAGCGTGACTTCATCAATTTGTGATGTAGGTCGGTGGGGTTCATGGTATCAATCGGTTCTTTCCCAGGCCGTCGGCTGGGGTCACGTTGCTGTTTGGCCTGTGGAGTGGCTGCTCGGTTCGAGCATTCGAACGGAGTTTGGCTCTCACGTTGTTCCACGAACTCTCAAAAAGACTTGAAGTGATCAGCAATGTACTTCAGGACATCGTTTTGCTTTTGTTGAGCCTCGATTGGTGTACCAACGTTTTCTAGTTCATCGGTATGCACCACGAGGTGCTAATTACTCGTCTCGGCGTCCTTGTTGGCAGTTCGGCGTGTTCCACGGTTCTTCATCCTCCTCAAAGCAAAAACAAACAATTCAGATGATTGAGAATTGATTGAACGTGATGGAAATCTGTCGATTCCCACAGATGGCGCCAATTGAAGAAGCTAGAATTAGATTCTAGGAGGAGAGAGAAAGTAAAAGAGCTGAATAGCAAAAGTGTCTTTGATTATCTGAGTTTTTTTTTTTTGTTCTTCTTTAGTAGCACCCGAACCCCTTATTTATAGAATTGCATAAGGAGGCATAAGGTTAACTCTATACTAGTCCAGATGAAGCTGAATTTACATAATTTTCCTTAATGAGGCTGCCACGTAGGCACTTCTAGAATAATCTAGGTAATATGCTATGTGTCACTAATCCACATCATCAGTAAGCAAGACCAAGGATGAACATGTTGACCGAAAAGCTTGCCTCGACAACTAGATCTTATGATAAATCAACAGTTGCAGCCCTGCTCCAGCTTGATTGAAAGTGAGGCTCCGTTAACAAGTCGGCGTCAGTGAAACTTGGCTTGGGTAAGAATGAGATCAGCACGACCACACGTGGACCAACTCTACAATCTTGGTTCTGATAATGTCAAATACAATATAATAGTTTGTAAATTAGTTGTGCAGGAGTTTTACAGAATTTGACATAACAGGATTTCGAACGCTATATATCGTCTGAAAGAGAAGAGCTTCGAAAGTAAAAGAAAGTCCGAATAGGACCAATTTTCTCGAATGCAAAAATTCGTCCTAACAGAATGTCTCGAATGCAGTACATCGTCCAAATGGTTAAACAGAGAGCAAGGATAGTTCTGAGAAATTGACAATGGACACTCAACATCATCCGAAAAAATTTTATCGGACACACCTGACTGTCCAAAAGAAGATCAATATTTGTAAGGCATTAGACCTTTTGGATGCACTACACTATCCGAGAATCTAACTCAACAAACAATCAATTTCGGACGAAGGAACGAATGCAACCTCGGGCGTCAGAACATAAATCTCAATTTTTGTATTTCTGATGTTCGGACGCTTCGTCAAACGCATCAAAAAAATTTCGGACATACGAATCCTATAATGGCTAGTTTCTCAATATTAATTATATAACCATTGGGAGGTGATTGGAAACTCTTTTACTATATTTATAAATGCTAACCAATATGAATTTATAACAAACAACTTTCACATTATATACAAGTAACTACAAAAGCTATTTGAGTGATAATAGACTTTCAATAGTATTGTATTAGTGAAATTACAAACTGTAAAAGTGAGTGATTTTCAAGTGTAAAGAGTGGAGAGATAACTATTACCTATAAAAGTAAAGTTGTGTATAAAACTCTTGGCTCAACTAAAGATAATTAGCGCGAGCAAGAGTGATCTTACTTGGTATACAAAAGATTATTGTCTCACATATATTAAAGAGGCACAAAGTAGTGGAATTGTACTCCAAACATGTGAAACTTGGGAGTTTGGTTTGATCTTTTAAAATCTCAATATTTGTGTTTTATTTATTCTTATTTGTGCATTTATTGCTTTGATCATTAATAGCATTGCATTCATTTTACTTGAGTTTTTTATGATCAAAAGTTGCAATTAGTTTTTAACAACCTAATTCACCCCCTCCCTCTTGGTTGCTTTTGAGCCAATAATTAGTATCAGAATTTGGTCTCTTTCATTTGCTTAAATTGCATTTCAATAAAGATCTCTATGGCAATAATTGTTTATAGTTATCTTATTGCATTTTTTATTATAAAAATTATAATAATATATAATCTTGACTTTACAAAAATATTAGACTGATAAAAGTAAAAACATTTTGTAAAAAATTAATAAATTTTTCATATAATTTTTAGTTTATAGAAATTGTTAGAAAAGTAATGATGTCATTTTTTCTTGGTCAAATTAGTAAATTATTAATATTTAATCAAATCTATTAAAAAGGGATAAATTTCTTATTTTATAAACTTAAAAGGTGAAAATAGACATTTAACCAAAACCTTCGGTGACAAAGTAAAAATTATCATACATGAATTTGATATATAGGGACCATTTAGAACAAAATTTAAAAATTTAGATACTTAATAGACACTTTTAAAAGTTAAAGGACCAAACTAAAAATATTGGTAAAAGTTTAGGGACTATTAGAGTCATTTATGGGTTCATCATTTTTTGTTTTACCATTTTTATACTTGTTATATGTTTAACTATCCATAACTTCTTTCTACCTATAACTTCCTTCATCCATCTACTACTTATTTTGTTTGCTAGCACATCAACAACTTTTCTTAAAAATTTTGATTAATTTTTTTTTTTTTTTTAAATTTCACACCCATATAATGTGTGCATTTCCTCACTAGTTATATATAAAGCATGAGGGAGGGTTTTGATATCCGTCATTTTATGATTTGTCAAATTTATACTTCTCACCCCTTTATCATCTTTTCATTAATTACCTATAATTCCCTTCCCACCTTTCACTCTTCACTCCCTATATTATTTTTTAATAGCATGTTTTTAAATTTTGTGCAATTTTTTCTTTTTTCCTAATAAATTGTACATCTATAGGATATGCCTTTCATACTAGTTATATATTTATTTAGGGGTTAATTGCAAAAAAAAAAACTACCCTAAACTATCTCCAATTCACATTATGCCCCCTGAACTATCAATTATAGCATTTTGTCCCCTTGTACTTTAAAGTTCTAGCAAATTGCACCAATTAAGCTAATTTGAGAATTGATTTCCAAAAAAAAACCATAATAACCCTCTAAAACTGTGTTCTCCAATTACCTTTCGTTTACCATTTTTTTTCTCTCCACCTTTCATCTTCCTCTTCTTTCCCCTTGCTGGTCGGCTTGTAAGTTGGGGCTACCATGGCTATAAGTGGCAAAGCCATGAATAATTTCTAGTGGGGATACAAAAAAAATACTACAAGCTTTTAATTTTTAAAAAGTAAAACATAACAATAATTACCCACATAGCAAATAAAATCAATATATAAATTTAGCTTACATATTATGAAAGGTGATGCATATATTTTTACAATTGCTCGCGATGAGTTTTCATATTCTAATAACGTCTAACAACGTTTGATAACCTTCTTATTGTCAACTCTACGAAATATATTCTGTTCAACTAATGCAACTAGACAATCATTCATCCAAGAGTCTCCCATTCGATATTCATAGCTGAAAAAGCTCTCTCCATAGTAGCTGTAGCAATTGGCAAAATCAAAACTAACTTTATAATCATGTACACCAAAGGATAAACAACATATCTTTTTGTCTCCACCATCTTCTGAGCAAGATCACTAATTTTTCTTAAATCTGAAAACTAGTTAGCTGATTTCATTGTCAATAATATAAGTATATAATTCAATGTCAAGTGCATCAATTTCCAATTTAAAAAACTCACAAGGATAAAATTCTGCAAGGTGGATGAATTTTTTCTTGTCAAATGTTGAAAAGAATCAGTGGGAATCAAACATGCCATGCAAAGAAGTAACTCCATGTTTATTTCACTGAAACAGTGGTTGAGTTCTTGGAGTTGCTAGTCTATCACAATAAAAAATAATTCAACTCGATAGTGGTGAAGATTTGTGATTCTTTGAGTTTTTCTTCATGATCCTCCACTAATGACAAACATTTCATCCATATTTGGAATGATGATCTCATAATTTTCACAGAACAAACAAATTTTAGCAAGCAAAAAATCTCATCCATCATCTCTTGTAGCTTGTAATTGTTCTTTAGAAATTTAACCAAAGTCGTTACATTTACAATATCTTGATCCTTTCTTTGTAGTGCTTCAAAAAGTGCATTAGTAATCTCCATGACCTTTTTCATTAAGTGTAAGTATAAATACAAATTCAAAATATTGTAAAGAATTAAAGAGTGCATATGCTTGACCTCTTTACTCCACAACACCTTCATTTTCAATGATATTAAGAACATCTATCACAAAATCAAACATAAGAATCAATATCAATAATGAAGCAAAATATAAACTCTAACGCGTGTCACAAGCTCGTTGAAGGCCACTTTCTTGGTGCAAACTTCGACCGCTTGCAAGTTCACCACTCATTAAATCATCGATCACTTGCTTAAGTCATTTTTCTCTAAGAATTTCTTGTCTCTTAAATGAACTGTGAACAACATTTACCAAGGTAAATAATGTATTGTATATAGAAGAAACTTGAACATTTTTCTTTGCAGCTCCTGCAAGTGATAGTTGGAGTTGATAGCCAAAATAATTAATACAATATGCAGACCCATTTTCTTTCATAATCAAAGTTTTTAGACCATTATATTCACCTCTCATATTACTAGCACCATTATAGCATTGACGACGAAGTTGTGTAAATATGTTTAAACCATGTTTTGAAAATAATGCATCAATTGCCATCTTAAGTGATTGAGAAGTAGTATCACTTACATGAACAATGCCAAGAAAGCACTCGATAACACATCCTTGTAAATCCACAAATCGCACAACAATGGCCAATTGCTTCTTTGTTGATGCATTCCGAGATTTATCGCCAAAATGGAAAACAACCTAGTTCCAATATCATCAACAATGATTTGACTAGTTTCAGATGCCAAGGCATCCGTTATATCCTTCTAAATATCAGGAGCAATGAGTTTGAGTTTTTTAGGAGCATTTTCTAGAACAACTTTCTTAATATCATCATTATGATTTGCAAGGAAATTTAGAAGTTCAAAAAAATTTCCTTGATTATCAGAAATATCAGACTCGTCGTGACCGTGAAAAATCAATCCTTGATGCAAAAGATATTTAACACAATCAATTGAAGAGATAGGCGAGTTCGATACTTCATTTTCATTTTCTCAGAGTTTATTGATATACTCAATGGATTTTGATTTATTAAACTTTTTCATGTTTAATTTGGGGTTAAATCCACTTTGACCCCCTTTTAATGTCACCATTTACTACATTGCACTCTAAATAAATTTTTGATCACTTTGCCTCCTAAAGTTTTTGTTTCTCGATACTTCACCCTAAATTATTATAAAAGCTATAAAAATGATAAAATATTCGTAAATTTTACGCACGTATCACTAATGTATGTTATGGTATTTAACATAACATTTTATTTTATTACGTCGCTTGATATTACACTAACTACGCGTGCCTAGAATTCATAAACATTCCATTACTATTGTAGCTTCCATTGAAATTTAAGGTGAAGTGTCAAGAAACAAAAAAAAATTTAAAGGGTAAAATAATCAAAAAATCAATGTAGGGTGCAATATGGTAAATGATGACAAGTTTACATGGCAAAGTAGATTTAACCCTTTTTATTATTGTGTGCACGGTTAGGACCACTAACATGAACAAAATTTTTACCACTATGATTGATCTCGTGCTTTTGATCCATAAAGATAACAATATAAGCAAAAAGCAGCATCTTTAGCAATACTATATTCTAACCAATTTTCATAATCACGAAACCAGTTTCGCACAAATCGACATTACTTTTTCCCTATCATTTTTTGTGGAAAATTATGTTGCCAAAGTTGACATGGTCCCTTTTGTAGGTAATACTTTTGAATTTCATCATGAATGTTTGGATGATACTCTAAAATTCTTTTTTTTAATCTTGGATTAACTGGTAATTCAATAAAAATTAATTTCTGTACGAACTTTCTTATCATTTTTTTTTTCATTTCTTTACCATTGGCTGCTTCATTATTAGATGACTGTTCCACCATTATCTTCCTCTTGTAATATTTCTCCATAACTAATAAAAATTAAAAAAACAATGAATTAGATACTAATACAGTTACATAGATAATTAAACAACTAATTTAATTAATTCCACAAGTTACAACAATAATTGAATATTTTTTTTATTCCAAGCATCATAAATGAACTAAAAATAATTATTGTTCAGGGCTAAAAATAAGTAACAAATAAAATAAGATAAAAAAGTAAATAAAAAATTGATACTATTTGAACCTAGTTCTGGTTATACCTGTAGATTGTATGGTGCTATGCTTGGGAGAAATAAAGTAGTAATAAAGTATATTCTGTGTTTTGTCTTTTTTGTATAAAGAATGAAGACTTAGACTTCTTTTTTGAAAAAAGCAGTTGGTGAAATATCTCTTATCCCAATTGGTAATTACATTTATTCTTCTATCTTTTTGTAAATAAAAATATACTCTTTTTGTAGATAAATACAAACTTTCGTATGACAACCACTTTTTTAATTGTTTATCTGATTTTGATAGAAGAGATATTCAACAGTAAGTTAGATTATTTTAATAAAATATATAAAGGTACATCATAAAAAATAAATCAAAATCTATAGGGGTTACTAGGGACACGTACCCCATTGCAAATCCGCTGATGATGAATTCATAATAAAGTAGAAAAGAAAATGTTTAAATAAATTTAATTTTTATCTGAATTGACCATCTTGTAGTTATGGTTAATAGTTAAAAAATTTTGTTTGTGGTTAAGATTAAAAGTAAAAAACTTTTGTTTGATATAAGTTGATGTTTTATATTTTTTAAAATTTAATTTAAATTTTTTACAATTTAATTTATATTATAAAATTTATAAATAAAATAAAAAATTAAATCTAACTAATAATTTGACACAATAAAAAACATTCAGCAACAACACCACCACAAAAGACCAACAAATCAATCAAAATAAATAAGTGAGAATTAATTCAACTAGTTTGCTAAGGGGCTTAGGTATTGGTGGCAACGAGGTATTGGAGAAAAAGGGGTTGCTAGTGTGCTTGAGAAGGAAGGGACATGGAGTTTCGGTAAGGGGAATGGAGGTAGATTGCAGGGGATCTGGTTTGGATGGAAGGAGAGAGGAGGTGCTTCCAAAAAGAGGAATACGAATTTCTGAGGGTTGAGAGATTGGGCGAAATTTTGTATTTTCTAACTAGGCAAATTTGTAATTTCATCCTTCTTTTAGATTGACTTAGATAATGGGAGAAAATTTGATAGTATAGAATAGTGTGTCGCTACAATTGATAGTTCAGGTGCATATTACAAATTAGATATACTTCAAGGAGGTATTCTGTAATTAAACCTTTATTTAATTAATTTAGTTATGGAAATGCATTTTAAAAGAGTTTAATATTGACCAAGAAAGGTTACGAAATGTAGTGAGCAACTATAACAAAATCGAATTTATATAAAAATGAATCATTCACTAGGTTTCCTATAAAACTTAAGCTGTTGGGATAACTATGATGTAAGATTTTATAATATTTAATCACTATCATAAACTAGTTAATATCACTAACTATCACTATCATAAACTAGTTAATGATAGTTAATTTTTGAAAATCCATAGAATGTTTGGTAATTTTATAACACAAGAATGGGTTTTCAAATTTATTTTTATATTTTTATTTATTCTTTGCCTGGCTTTGTTTCCTTTCTTTTCTTATCTTTTTCTCTAGACAACACCACAATGTGAAAGGCCAAGGGAAGAGAGAAGAGGGCAAGACGAGATAAAGAGACTAGATGAGAGCTGGCGAGAAAAGAGAGGACGGAAGCGAGACAGAGGTGAGGTAGGAGAGAGAAGGGGTGGTCGGAAAGAGAGGCAATAAGAGGGCTGAATTTTATTATCATTATTTATAATTTTATTTTTTTTGTGAAGGAACAATTGAATCAAATAGCAAATCGATTTAAAAGTTGTCAAACTACATTTGATCAAATAACCCATAATATATAGATTCATACCCATCGACCCATACCAATTGATGTTAAACAAACGACTCATATGGGTGTCACTATAGTTGATATGCATTCCTTGTGTGAAAACCCACTTACCAAACATGTCCTTGGTATCAATCGGCAGATTTGGAGAAATACACTACATAAATATCTTCTAGTCATTACCACAATAGGCTGTCAAAATACCAAGGAGCACCAGAAACTCCACAAAAACCTAAAAGTAAAGAAGCCATCTAACTGATAACATTTGGACTTCATGGTAAATACTACAAATCACAAGTCCAATAGAGCCATCAGCAAACACATGTAGAGTCGTAGACTGCACTTTGCCAGTGATGATTATTGTTCTGACTATACAAAAGCTTCGCAAAAACCTAAACTACCCTATGTCTAAAGTTGATTAAATGCCTAAAGCATGACGCACAGAAACCACGAAATTACAACCTGATGGCTGGACTTTTGCATAGATCAACTTCCTTGAGGCATGATGATGAGACAGCTTGACAGGTGAAACATGGCAATATTTCTGAGAACAGAAGAGCCGACACGATAGTGGCTCATACAAAAGAGCAGTCCCTAACAGCAAAATTGTGATGCTTCAGGAAACAGTTCGCCCATAACACACAGATGCAATATAAAGATTCTTAGCCCATTTCTCCTGCAAGAAGTGTGGACTAAAATTTCAGCACCCAACATAAGACAATATCAGAGGGTGAACTTAAAAAAGAAACTAATAAGTGGTCAACCTTGACATGCGTGCCGGGAAAAGCAGAAGTTCGAAGTGTCTCTTGTGTCTCATCCGCAGGCTTTCTTCTTGGAACACTAAGAACACAAGCAGCTTGATCCCACGTAGCAGCAGTAGACGTGATGCGATACCCAGCATCCCATCTCTTATGAATACCTTCACTAGGGTATAGGAAGTCTAGTTCCACAACCTAAAAAGAATAAAAGGTCAGAAAATCAAGTTTGCCAGTCAGCAGCACAATGGATAAGGTCATGCGTCCCACAAACCTGATCAGAGAATCCAGCACCGCGGGACATAACAATTGCCCATCTAGTTCCAGCAGTTGCCATGGCAGTGACAGAGAAACCCTCCCTCCATTTTTTATTTATCCACTTGAAAGGAAATGACTCGCTCACCTTATAGGACTGCTGTAGATACTGAGTACCTATTCAAAGAAACATGAACAAATAATAAGTCCATAGCACATAATTTATCATATATTGACACTGGCTTCAATTAGCTGAACTAACCCTTTGACATCACAACTAATGAGCTCCCATTGTTTGCCCCCGCTATTGCACTAATGTAGTAATTCTTCTCCCATTGTTCCATAATCCATTCCTACAGCAAGACAGGAAACTGATGAGCAAATTGACATCATAATAATGTATAACCCTTAATGCTCAAAAATAAGATGGCCGCAAAGCAAGTTTAGAATAATGCTAAGACAACCTTGTGAAGAAAATAAGGTGAGAGCTCATAAACTTGCCCACTGAACCCAGTGCCTGCATCCATTATCAGGGCCCACAAGTTTGAACAAGAGGCCACACTGCTAATAAAAAGACCATCTTCATTTCCTTTCTCAATATGCTGAGAAAGCCTCGTATCAGCCACATTATAGTGATACCTGCAACACCAGTCAACCACCGTTATTCCACTTCATTACTCAAAAGTGAACCTGAATTATTGAGTGAGTGACTGAGATTAAATACCGTTGCTTCATTGGGCGACGAGCATTATAAATGCTAATCCACTGGGTTGCTGGCATTCCCATCCGAACTTTCTTCTTTGGTTGCTCGTCATCATCATCTTCAATTGTTAATCGCCCTCTCTTATTTCCGACTTGATATATAAGCTTCAAGAAACAAAGACATGTTAGGAACATTCTGAATCACACTCCAGAATTCTCAAGCTCTTCACCAGTAAGTACAATGGCAAGAGAAAATGGACAGTACCTTCTGAGCACCATCAGTATTAATTGGCCTGATATCAGGATTCGGGCCAACTATACCGTCAAAGAGGGATATATACTTAGCATAGTTAGGCTCTTCATCGAACTTCAAGTTCACGACATACTCAACAAACTGCCGGAAAGGTGCAGGACAAAAACAACAAAGGGCATCTGGAGAAGTTGCCATCTTCTTTTTGCAGACAAGGAAGCCTTTATTCTCACCCTATTTAACCTTTGTGTAAGAATTATTCAACCAAACAGTGTCATCATATAGTTATGTATCAGATTTACAAGCAACTAACCTGGTATCCTTGCCAAGGAAGCCGGCCACGAAGAAGAAAAATGAGCGTATAAGCAAGAGATTCAAGATCATCCCTGCGGCTCCCAGTTCTTCCCAGATGAGCATGAACACTCGCATAACGTACTGTTCCTCTGCAACATAAAGCCTCATCCGTTAGCAACAGCTAGGATATGAAAGATTAAGAATGCAGGTCATGGTTCACAAGTGAAAGAAATGAAATACCGCATCATGACAATACCTGAAAACATCAGGTCGTTGATCATAGTCAACATGAAGGCCAGTTGAACTATCACGCCATCGGGTAGCTGAAAAGCCAAAGTCAAAAGGGAAAAAGAAAATACACCTTCTGTACTTCATGTATTAGTGATTGATAGAGTTATGATACAATCAGAAGTTTACCTAGTCCAAGATCAACAAGAAACAATTTTTTCTCGTCAGGTGTTCCAGGTAAGGACCAAGCAAACAGTTCTCTGGTTTTACATCTCCATGCACATATCTGCGAAGTTTCAGCAGTTACAAAAGTATAATACATATTTTAATAAGTTGGAAGGGCATCAATGTTTCTCAACTTCACATGGAAATATATCTCCATATTAGCCCACACTTAATAAACACATTGTCAATGCGCAGCCTTGGATACAAAGAATCATCTAACCATTTCAGCCAACCAATTGAATCGGACCACACAAAAGGAAGTATTCATTAGCAACTGTATTATAAACATTATGTTTTGCTGGAAAAGAAAATATAATAATCCAGAAAATATTTTGATTACCAAGTCCAGTACCATTTCAAACTCCAAACTTCAGTAACAAATCTGGAAGAAATCAAACAATTTAGCACTAAACTCTCTTATCCAGCTTATCTCATGTTAAACTTCTCACATTTCTTTCCAGCTTCAGAGACAGAATCCATGAAGCAATTCCTATCTCCGATAAAATAAATTCCTTGGTTGCCCAGCAACCCTTACCCCAGAAGAAAAATAAAAGACAAACAAGGCACAAAGAAGGACTTGTCGAGGAAGTCACCTTAGAATATTGCACAGTATACTCGAAGTGAATAAGGGAAAGGAAAACTGAAACACACAGCAATATTCTTCTTGGATTGGAAAGGATACTAATTACAAGTTAATGACAGAAGAAATTACCCTCTTGAATGCAACTTCTCTAATATGGAGATAGCTTCAATGGCAATACAAGCAACCATCTCAATAGACATCCTGTAGTCAACAGAACAAGAATAAGCATTATAAACATCTGAGTTGATTCAGTATCAAAAAATTGATTATGTCAAGCATTTTAAAATTCTGGCCCAAAAGAGAGACTAACGTGTGGGAATTGTTATTCCAGACATCCCATAAACTGGGACCAAGCATGTCCATAACCTGCAAAGACAATAACAATTTTGTAATATAACTTCAGAACCAGACATTAGAACAAAAGATTTTAAATATAATATATAACTGAGAAGCAAACCATAATGTAGTAGTCATTTTGCCGACCCTTGTAATGCACACGTGGTATGCCATGACTCCCGCCAAGTGCACTAAGAAATACAAGGAAAATCAAGTAAATCGATGGATGTATTTTAACAACTTCCACCAGTAAAATCACAAAGAAAAAGAGAATTTCATGATGGTAACAGAAAAAAAAATAAAAAAATAACCAACTTACTTGTAGACTTGCCACTCATAAGGCGGTCCATAGTTACAGCCTTTGCTACTTCTATGCTCAAATTTCAAGGCTACCTAGAATTGCACATTGAAAGACTCCATGTTGCCATCATGGAAACCACTAAAAAACAAATATACTAAGCAGAAAACGATTGCTAAATGCTGTACCTCAACAGCTCCTGGTCCAGTTCTCTCAGTCGGATTAGGTGGATTAATGCGACGACCAACATAAACTTGCCCAAATCCTCCCTTCCCCAACTTCCTCTCAATTCGATATGCTGGTGAGCCACTTAAACTGAACCTATAGACACAATAAAACAGAATCATTGATTTTATACTCAGTAGGAAAGACTAACAGCCTTTGACAACTGATGGTAATACACAAAAAGATAAAGCTACATCAATTAGGTAATTTCAACTATCTCAATACAATTATCTTTTTTATAGATGAAATAGAAGAAACAGCTAACTGTTCAATGCACTATTCCACCACAAATTATTCATAAAAGCATGTTTAGAAGAAAATACTGCCTCTCAAAATCTCATTAACCCAAGTAATCTATTGGATATCATTCCAAATGAAAGCAACAAACTTTTACAACAGAAAACTGACAATTAATAATACCCACACCCCTGAATCCCCACCCTTAAGCTACACGATTCAATTGTTGAAGACTTGATCAACAAATTTTTTAACAATTTGGCTTGAAGACATCATAAACCCAGAGCTCAATCATTTAGAACCAAGTCTCAGGCATATCCAAAAAATATAGCAAAGTATCAACACCAAAATCTCACCCCATTAGCATTCTTAAGCAATCAAAACGACCAACCACACAGTCACAGTCACAGTCACAATCACTTTTTTTTTTTCTGGGATGAAGTGTATCTTAAACAAGAAATTTGAACTACAACAGATTTCCAACTTCCACTTAACATCCTTAAATTTCCTCCTTAAATCTTCAGCAAAAGCACAGACATCAACAATCAAGCAACAAAAATACTAACTTTACACAAGAACCCAGAAAAAAAAAATTTAAAAGAATTAAGATGAACAATCAAATTTACCCTCTCGGGAAGGGGAGCAGAGCTGCCTTCATCCTCAGCACCCAAACCCTTATCACCACTCCGGCCTCCGCTATCGTGCTCATCCATTATCTCCTTTTCCCCAACCTCTTCCTTTAAGTTCAAATTCACTCCCTCTATTTTCTCCACTTGTTCACCAAACGACGCCGTTTTCTTCACAGCATTCTCATCATCATCATCCACCACAAATAATGGCAACGGCTGCTGTTCCTCCTCTTGGAGGATCTTACTCCTATTATTCCCTCCGGCTTTCTTCACCGCTGTCGTTCGTCTCTGCCGAGTAGTCCTCGCGGCTCGTTTCGCCGGCGTTGCAGCTCTCCGGTTATTATTAATGTTCTGTTCCGGTTCGGAAGGTCTATTGTCGGCGGCAGTAATCGGCGGTCCACGGCGGCCTCGTCTCACTCCGCTACGCAGTTGAGGCATAGCGATCGTCCATCAACTCTTTCTCCGACGTGAATTCGTAAATCCGACGACCTTCATCAATTCTTCTTCCGATCGGCTAGGTTAAAATCGGAAATCCAAGAAAACAAAAAAAAAAAATTCCACCCAAAAAGAACAATAAAATTTTAAAAAAAACAATTTGTTATTTGATGATCTATAATAGGAAAAAAGAATTTCGCAAAAAAGCTCAATTAAGAAATTAGGGTTTCAAATTTGGGAGAGAGAGAGATCTGAATTAGGGCAAAATTATTTTAAGGAAAAATAAGTGAAAATTGGGCAGAGAGATAAAAATTTGGTGGATAGAATCGAATGCTTCTATTTAAGATCTTGTTGATTTTTTCTTTTCTTAAAGTAAATAATATTTGGATTAATTGCAATATGCACACCCTGAACTATTACTTATTTGAGTTTTTCCTTTTAGACTATCAGTCTATCACTTTAGTATCATATATTCAATTTTTAATTTTTTGGCACCTTGTGAAAATTAGTTGAAAATTAATAATTTTTGCTGGATATTTTTTAAGCTAAAGAATTTGATCCCTGTAAATTATAATTGGTTATGAAATCTTATTCATGTATTTGTATTAAAAGTTTTCATTCAAAAAATAATTATCAAATTTATTGATTTTTAACTAATTTGCATCTTATTTTACAAATTAATAGTAATAGTCTGTTTGATAGCAAATTATGTCAATTATATTCAAAATAAATATTTTGTGACAATTTATTAACACGCTTCTCAATTATGTTTTTATTTCTTGTTTAAGTGAATATATTTTTGTTTTATATATATCATATTCATAAAAAAAAATTATATTAATTATTCAAAATAATATTATGAGTAATATTTCAAATAATAATTGTCTAAACAAAATTAGTATAGTGCAATTAATTGTTAAAATTAATAGCATAGTTTTTGTAAATAACGAAATATAGTTTAGATATCTATTAATAATAGATTAGAATTATTAGATAATAATAGGACGAAAGGGTGATTCTTTAAATAGTGTAGACTTTAGCATATAGACTATAAATTTAACAATAGCTTAAGGGTGCCAACTGTAAATAAGCCTAATTTTTCCTTCATTCGTATAAAAATATTTTTTTAATTTCTTTGTTTATTTCTTTAAGTATTTTCGAGGAGGTTTATTTTATTCTGTGGACGCGCTCGTGCTTACTTTATGGCATCGGCGTGGATGACGTGGGACGGCTCTATTGGTAAGAAAATTCTTAAATAGACTAAGGTACACACATCTTGTGATCAAGAATTAACCATATAATTCAGTTGAGAAGATTAATTTAAATATTTTAAAGAAAATGAGTTATATAGACAAATAAAAATCAAGATTAATTTATAATTTTAAAGAAAATGAGTTATATAAATAAATAAAAATCATAATGTGTGTGACAAAACCATGCCCAACTTAAAAATTTAAAAAATTTTACAATTTCTTTTAAGAAACTATTTCCTTGTACTTGTAAGTATTTGTATAATACAACATTATATGATTTAAAATTTATACTGTACAAATTCTTAAAACCAAGAGAATGATTCCCCAATAATACATAATTTAGAAAATATACAATATAGGAGTTTATGTAATAAGATAAATCTTTTAATAAATCAAAATATATTATTCCACCTCTGCCATACCCCTTATAGTTATTATAAGCCACATAATTCATCTCCTATTATCCTTCTAAAATTTAAACTATTGGACCATTAATTTAACAAGACCACAAGGTTTAAAAGCAAAAAATAAAATAAAAAACCATAAAATATATAGTAAAATCATATACTTTTGCCTACATAAAAATTTATCACCATATAATGAAAATGTTTGTGATGAATTTTAAATTTAAGATATATTTAAGAAGACTCGATTTACAATCTTGATTATAGATGTGATAATACAAATTAAATTATATAAAATAAATAAATCTAATTATATCAAAGGGATAAGTAAAGTTTTATAAGATTTAATTTTGATTATAAAATTTATCAAATCTACTTTGACTATTTTCTTTTGAAAGAAGGCAAATATTTAAGTAGATCCGATTTTTGCCCAAGACCGTATTGGAATCCCGTATTGGCTTATCACCGTATTGGAATCCCGTATTGGCTTGCAAATCGTATTAAAACTAAGTCCAGAATTTAGATCAAAGGCGGTTAGCCCAAGACCGGCCGCCACACTTAACCTCAAACATTTAAACTAGAGTCAAATTCTTTCTTTATAAAATTATTTTTAATAATCATAATCTCCGGTTTTTGGATAATTTACCTTTAAAATTTTCTGTCGATAAAGACTAAAGGCGTTTAAATTAAAAGGGAAAGGGAAGAAGGTACCTCAGAAGAGGCTGATGAGGAATACCTCGGGGTCTTCTTCTTGTATTAAACAATAGTAATTACAAAAGAGTAGTAGAGATTTACAGTAGAGGGAGAGAAGAGTAGAAAGAAGAAACTTAAAACTTAGCTCTTATCCTCGGCTATACAATTGAGGATATTTATAGACAGCCGGACGTCAAAAAAATTAAATGTACAGTAGGATTTTTGAAATCCGCATGTGAAATTATCTTGTTTCTACAGTGAATTTACTGTTTGTACAGTATTTGTACAGTAAATCCGTGAATGCACAGTGATTTTACTGTTTATACAGTAACTATGAACAGTAAAATTTCTGTTTTTTGTAAAATTTTTCTTTGATGCTTGACAGATGCTTTGACATTTCTGTCTTGAATATCGATGCTTGAATATCTTCATTGCTTCTTTTGCTTGAGTGTGTCTAAAACACTTTGAAGAATATCTTCAGGTCTTTCAAGTGGTTGTGATTCACCACTTGATTATTAGAGTCCATAGAACGTGATTCATTATCATCATTTTCATTATCATCAATTTGATTAAGATCAATAGAAAGATCTTGTTTAATATGTTCTTTTAATTGATCTTTAACTTGCTCCATATAAGCCGCAATAATTTCATCTTTTGTCATAGTGCCTGATTGCACTTGTAGTTTCCTGGCAATATGCCTGAAAGGGCTTGGTTCCATTGCTTTGGTAATTGAAGTAGTATCTGTATAACTTTGAATTGTTTCTTTTATTTGATCCAATAATTCTTGACCAAATAATTGTTTGGTTTCTGGGTCTATTTTCATGAGTTTATCCAGAATTTGGTATAATAGGTTCGATATAAACAAGGGAAATGATCGGAGGTATAACCAAATTCGGGTTCCCATTTATAAATCCATAAGATTGAAAATTCTAGATGTGTATAAGATACAGCAAATCTGTAATAGAGACAATATTTTCCTGAGAGTATAATTTTTTGAGGATAGGTGAAATTTTTATCCATGAATGGTATAAATGTGAAATGGCTCAGGTAAAATTTTTACTGAATCCATGGGTAGTCCACCAATGGATAAACCAATTGGGGATATTTTGAGATAGGATATTCGAGCACAGTTTAATAAACCAAGTGTGCTTGTGTTTAGAATTCTCATAATAAAAAGTTTTATGAAAACTTTGTATATAATCCCAATAAGTATAAGAAAGTGGTTGCTGTTAATCTAAGTTTCCCCCATTCATCAGAAGATATTATTTTCTTAAAAATAATTTTTGAAAAATTATAAATAATAGTAGTAGCCATAGGAGGCTGAAAATGCTGAATTTCAGCTGTTTCACTATTAGTAAGAATTTTTTCATAATACGTGCGAGTCTTATATGATTCGCCTGGAAACATAACTTTATCAGTCAAATACCTTTGAATTATTTTCCAAGGTTGATCCTGCCATTGGCAATCTTTTTCATCAAGAAGAAATATAATTTCTTTTTCTGGTCTCATAAAATAAGACTTAGAATCTGATTCAGATTCATTTTCAGTAACCGAAGCATAGGTATTACCTTTATATTTGTTGTAGCAAGTATTCTAGCAATCTCCATATAATGGATGATCTTTTGGGATATTACCCAGATCAATATTGGATGATTAAGAGACAATCTTTATCCTGATAATTGATCATTACCGGAATTTATAATAATTTTGAATATGACCTAGATATGACTGGGGTTATCCACCTAGATATCCCCTATAAGGAGACTGAGAACTTTACGTCTCATTTAACCTGTAAGAGTTCAAAAGAATTTTGAGGGTAGGTTAATTGGTGCAGTCCGTGCAAAGGATCTTGCAGTATTAAAAGGAGTTAATTGAGCTTATAAGAGACATTTGTTGAGAAATAGGATTTTTAAAATCTTTATTAATGACATAAATTTTATTGAATGAGAATCATAATTATTATAAACTTATGATTATATCAAAAGTTTAAGATGTGTATAAGAGACAGGATGTTAGCTCATCCCTAACATCAGCTGACTCTTATACACATCTATATTCGACTATTAGTCCATTTACCAGAATGAAAAACCTTCTCTTATACGAGGTCTAGTATGTGTATAAGATCTAGTTTTAAAAAAACATTAAATCCTATCTTAGAAGCATCTAGATGTCTATTATTTTTGTCCATTTAGGAATAGCTAATGTTAAACATGGTAAAATTTTTACCTTTGACAAGATATGATTTTTGTTTGAAATAGAGAAAGTTTTGGTTTAGATATTACTAATCCATTTTGTATGACAATCTTTTTAAATAATTCAAGATGTTTAAAATGTGATTCTAATGTTTTTGAATAAACAAGGATGTCATCTATATAAACAATAATAAAATCCATATAAGGAATAAAAATATCATTCATGATTTTTTGGAATTCAGAAGGAGCATTTTTTAATCCAAATGGCATAACATTCCATTCGAATTGTCCAAAGGGAACATTGAATGCAGACACATCTTACGATAAGTATGTTCTGCAAAAATTTGAATTTGCCAATATCCTGATTTTAAATCAAATTTAGAAAATATATTAGCCGTATATAATTTTTCTAATAAATCTTTTTTATTTGGAATAGGATACCTTATGTGTTTTAAAATTTTATTTAAAGGTTTATAGTTGCAACATTTGTGAAATTACCCCGAGGTGTTCACTTTGTTATTAACATAAAAAGCGACAAGACCAAGGAGATTTAGAAGGTTTTATTAATCCTTTTGAAGTAAAACTTCAATTTCTTTTTTACAAAATTCTAAAAATTCAGAATTCATTTGACATGGTCTAGCTTTTGTAGGAATATCCTATTCATGAAAATTATCTTCATAATGAAGAAAACGACATGCTTTTTCTATCCCAAAAGCACTAGGATGATCAAGACAAATAGATTGTGAAAATTGTTCGAAATAGATTTAATCTTTTCTTGAACAAGTTTAGCTGTTGTAAAACATCAGAAATAGAAATACTATAGAGTTTCTGAATTTAATGAAGATAAATGTGAATATTTTAATTCAATAAGAGAATTAATATCTCGAGTAATAGGATTAGTTATAAACTGAAAGTTAATTTCTTGGTTTTTATAAGTTCCAGTAAAACCATTTTTATCCAAATTTTTAATAGGATATAAAGTATTAATAAAAGGAGTTCCTAATATAATAGGAGGATTCATCAAATTTTTAACAAGTAAAAATGTCGAGGAATGCAAATATTATCTTGACAAATATAAGCGATGGAATTTTATAATCTATTTCTAGTTTATCACGGAAGCGAACGTAAAGTATGAGTGTTTTTGTATAATATTTAGTAGGTATTAAACCTTCTTGAATACAACAAAGATCAGCTCCACTATCAATCATGGCAACTGATTCAGCTAAAAAATCATTATCAATTAAAAGTTTAATGTTTATATACCATCTTTGAGATGTAATAATTTGCATAATATTTAAAAAATTATCAAATTTATTTGTTTCATTAGAATATAAATATCATTAGAAGAAGTTTGAATAGGCTGAATAATTTCTTTGCCTTTATGAACCGATTTTTCAACTAAAGAAAGTCGATTATCTATAAAAACATGATTTTGTTTTATTAAACAAATTTCATTTTTCAAATTTTTAATTTCTTCATGCAAATTTGCTAAAGTAATTCCATTTTCGTTTAATTTGTTTAATTTACTAATTCTATTTTTAACTTCTAACATTGTATATGGCTCATTATTAATTTCAGCCAATTTTAATTTAGGAATTGAAGATGATGAAGTAGATGATGATGTAGAGGATGTAGATGCCCAATTTAAAATTTTTGATCTAATATCATTGTCTTCAATTTGTTTAAGTAAATCAATAATATTATCACTTGAAATCATATTTATTTGAAAATCTTTTGAAATATTATCAAGGTCTTCATAAGAATATACTTCAGATAACCATTGTCTAGAACTTATACCGATTTAGAGATAAAAATTCTTGTTTTATTATTTTTCTATAGGAATTTCCTTATCTAATTCATTATCATGAATTGGTTTAACTATATCCATTATTTATATGTAAATCTCATCTCCTTATAGTCTGTCTCTTATACACATCTAGATTGTATAATGAGACCAGGTTTTGAACGTGCAGGAATATAATCATCAAATAATGATATCTGAGATTTTGAAGAAAACGTCCTATAAGGATGTCTAGATGATGATGGTCTAGAACCAATACTATGTCTAGATGGAACATTTGTTGTATCAAAACGAAGAACAATTTGTCCATTCGGTGTTGATATAATCTGAGGATCATGCTGTGTAATATTCAAAGCATTAGATGAAGAAGAAATGTCTTCATTTATTATCCAATGATCAGGAAATTGAATTTCATTCCATTTAATTGGTTGTCTAGTTATAATCTGAGATTTATTAAAATTAGTCTCAATTAAAATCGTTGTTTCATCATTAGAAATATTAATCAATTTACACTTTGGATTCAAAGTCGAAAGTAGTTTAAAACAAACTCTATAACATAAACATATAAGTTCAGATCCTGGTACATAATTGTAACCATGAATTTTAACATTTAATGTTAAAGCATCAAGTATATTAACATCAGATAAAGATAATTGTAAATTAGGATAAACATTAAAATAAACTGGACCATTAGCCAAACTGGATTGTATAATACCCATTAAGGATTTTTTCCAATTAAGATTACGAGCATCTCGTAAAGCAGCTATAAAAGATTCAGGTAAACCTTTTAAAGTTAAAGGTTTAAACGCAATTTGCACTAAACCAATATGCATAAAATTAAATTTACCAGCAGTTCTATAAGAATCAATATCATTTGAATCTAATAATTGTATGACATGTTCATCATAATTTAAAGGAATTGATTTTTCTGTTGTTTTAACAACATATTTTGATATAATATTATCAAATAAACCATATTTATAACATAACAGATGGTGAAATTTTAGGAATTGTCCACTTATTAAGTAGATTCATATCTTGAGAAATATCATATTCTTCTTTTAATTTATTCTTATCATATGAGACAGATGATAAAGATAAGTCTTTTTCCATTATAAATAGAGAGTTCTCAGCAAGGGTTGAGAAGTATTTTTCTTACTCTCTATTATTCTACTTACTACTAAATACGTAAAATATGGCGTTATGTAAGATTTATTCTAACTCCAATTGTGTGGACGGGAGTATTGTACCCCTAAAGGCGACATGCTAAACTTGCTATACGGAGAACAGCTCCATAGGGACACAAATCATCTAAAGAGAGTAACCTAGTAGTGCCTCATTCCAAGTTACCATTTGTGAGTTGTGATACAAATCACTACTAATTATTTATACTTTTTATGTGATATCGCGCTATGATTTATGTTGTTATTTTTGGAATTTAATCTATTTGACATATTAATTTTGATTAACATAGTTTTTGTGATGTCAGAACCAACAATAGTAGTACTACTTTTTTTCTCTTACCTCGAGAGACAATTTACTCTCATAAAGATTACATTAGGGTTGGGTGTAAACGAATCGACTAGCTTCTGAGCAGTTCGGTCAAAAATTTGACTTGAACTCAAGTTGACCGAGTTCGAGTCAAACTTGCTCGAATTCGAATCACTTAACGAGCCGATCTTGAACATATATATATTCTGCTCGAATGCTTGTCAAGCTTTTCGAGCATATATATAATTTTTTTAAATTTTTTTATTATATGTAAAATTACTAAAATGTCTATACTTTTAAAAAAAAAATTACATATTTATCTCCAAAAAAGTCAAATTTATTCAAGTTCGAACTCGAATTCGAGCTCCAATTTTTTGAGCTTGAGTTTGAGCTCTATTTTTAAAGGTTGTTCAATCTTAAACTCGAACTCGAGCCTCACAAAAATTTTCGAGTTTGAGTTTGAACTTGAATAAGGCACTATTCGAGTTTGACTCGACT
Source organism: Cinchona pubescens (assembly GCA_025175665.1). Classification (NCBI taxonomy): domain Eukaryota; kingdom Viridiplantae; phylum Streptophyta; class Magnoliopsida; order Gentianales; family Rubiaceae; genus Cinchona; species Cinchona pubescens. The sequence continues at coordinate 1,111,297 of JANKKI010000283.1, forward strand.
CTTTTGTAGATATCCCTCATCATGGCAATGTCTTAAACTCACAAAAATATTGGCTAAACCAATCACTTTCAATGCTACTGGACCCAATGTGGGGAAATTGTTAGATAGATTGAATCTTTGGTAATTGCCAATTTGTCATTAATCTCTTGATTCAAATTTATCTACATCACTTTATTCTTTTAAAATAATCTTCATGGTTATGAAGGGTGGATTTGAACTAAGGATCCATAGCAACTGCTATGAACCTAATCCACCTAATAATTTTCCCTCATTGTGGGTGACACTCTACTTACTACCTTAATAAGAGAGATTAATCTCGACTTACAGGTCAATTATATGATTTAAATAAGAGTGATATGAGTCGATGTAAAATATAGTGATGTAAGAGAATTCATATAGTATTAACAATTACGAAAAATTCTTCGATGGAGTGAATTCACGTCATAGTGTCATGTACTCGTTGATCCATATAAACTTCTTGTAAAATAATGTAACTTTATATGAATTAATACACTAATTGTTTATAATATTGTGTCATGAAACTGATCATATTACAATTTCCCTACAATTACTGCTAAGTAATCAATGCAATATTGTGTAAACTTATAAACAATCTGATTATTGACAAAAAGTAACAGAATTCTAGCAGACATAGGTGATGGGAAATGTTGGCTATTCAACTTAGTAATAATTATAGGCTATTGTTTCGTTGACAAAATTTTTACGTAGATCCGATCCATAATATAACGTTATGGATTTCTTGATCTATATAAAGTCATATCACTCCGTATTATTCTTTGGCTGCTGATACTATGGGAGCTTTATCTAGTAAGGAAAATTCTTGAATAGACTAAGGTACATATATCTTGTAGTTAGAAATTAACCACATAATCTAGATAAGAAGATTAATTTAGAATTTTTAAAGAAAATGAATTACATGAATAAATAATAATTACAAGATGCATGACAATACATTTTAGTCTATCCAAGAATTTTTCTCATTTAGTAGTCTAATATCCAGATTTTTAACGTGATAACACCTAGCTTCCTTGTGACTAGAGAAAAAAAAATAAAATTGGTGGGTTATTGCTTCGGGTGGGCTTGCAAAGGTAGATGGTGAACCATCTAGACTAATATGCATACACCTATAAAATACGAAATTAGCAAAGTGGGTATACCTTAGTGCATGTAGAAATTTGTTTCAATTTTTACTACAGAACGTGTGTTATTGGAATCAAGACTCTTGATTCCAATAGAACAACATCAGCGCTAGTTATGTAAAATTGAAAATGCCGAGCTTGTTTGAAAAGATTGTTGTTATTTAACAGTTATAGGCCCAAAGAAGCAGGTGTAATATAGTCGGTCTTGGCTTGGGCTTCATATATATTTGCTAGTAATATTTACAGTATGCGATTTTGTGGTGTCAGGTTTATTTTTATGCAAATCATATTTATAAGCTCTTAATAGTCTAAAACACACTCCTACCTTCTATTACAGTTAAAAGATAAAAAAGTCTAAATTTACACCTACTATTTTTCTCTACCCAAATTACCCTTATTCATGGCCAACTGACAACCAATTATATATTATGTTTCAAGAATTGAAAAATATTTGATCTACTTATTATTTTTATATGGATCTTGCATGTTTCGATAAATAACAGAAAAGCTTAGAATACAATTTTTAATTTTTGAAATATAGTTTAGTTGACGGATCTTATAAGATTTATAATTTATTTTATGCTGATGCTACCTGTTTTTATTATAATCATGATTTTTTTTTTTTTTGTGTACGATTTTCATAGACTATGATTTTTCTAGTGATATTTTTTTTTTCATTTTTTTTATGGGTTTCTAGTTGAACCTTTTCTTGTGTAACTATTGGTTTTTTTGCAATTTATTTTTTTTAATACTTTCTGTCTAGTAGAAAATAATATTGTTTTAAGTTGCATGATGTTCAAAAAATCATAGGGAGAAGCTAAGACCAGTGTAGTGGTTATATGTATAACTATTTGATTGTATCTCTTTTGTATGAGAATTCATAAATATGCTTTTAATATTTTTGAATGAAAAATTGGTAATTGAACTACTTTCTTTTTTTAATATATAATGACTGTTAGTATTTTTTTTCAGGTAAAAAGTGTCTTTTAGTTTAACAATACTGAGTAAGATGAATGTGAGTGAGGGATATGATAAATGAATTATTGTATTTTATGAGTTATGGTATAAGGGTAATTTCGGTATAGAAAAGATATAGTTATGGTTTTTTTGGTTGATCAAAAGGGGACAAGGATGTGTAAGAAATTTTTAAGGGTATGTAATATCATTTGCCTATTTTTAAAGGAAATGAGTACTACAAACTTAATAAGAACAGCCAAACTTCCAGTCTTAGCACAGGATAATTTTACATGGGATCTCGTAGACTCAAGGGCAGGTACAGAGTTATTGCTTGCAAGGACGAGAATATATAAAAAGGTAGCGTAATTTATAAAATTTATTTTATTTGTAATATTTGAATTGATTTGATCACTTAGTTTACGACTCTCGCACGCGCGCAGACACATATATCAAGAGTTAATTTTCATTATTCAAATTCATGACCTTCAAATTACACGATAACAAGGTTTAATGTTGAGGTAAGACCTTATTTTTTGTCGAGAATATAAAATTATTTAAAAATAAAAACTTAATATTAGCGTCATACTCTGTAATCTTACAAATATCACAAGAAAAGAAACAATTGTATAACCAATCAATTTATATACTCCATAAAATTTCTTGAATTTCTTTAGAGTAGTTCGACATGACAAAACATAATAATTTTTGAATTATAAATGTTGACAAAAAAAATAGATGGAACAACTCAAATAAAATAATTACCATTGATTAAGTAAAATTTGTTGGCTCCAAATGCAACCTAAGAGGGGGGGTGAATTAGGTTATCTCAAAAGACAAACCTTTTTTAAGTGCTTAATAGAAATTCAAACTTTATGCAACAAATGAATACTTAAGCACAAATGAATATAATAGATATTCAACAGTTTAAGCTTAAAAGAACAAATAAGAATGAGATAAAGAATATCAAACCAAACTCCCAAGCTTCTCAAGCTTGGAGTACATGCACTAGTAGTGCCTCTTCAAAGAAGGTGAGGCAATAACCTTCTTGTACACAAAGTAGGCTCACCCTTGCACCAACTAAGTTCCTCTAGTTGAGCCAAAGGGTTTTACACTACAACCTCACTTTTGTACACTTGTTATCCCTCCACTCTTACACTTGAAGATCACTCACTAGTCTATTCTTGCTCACACTAATTCCCACTAGTTGAGCCAAGAAAGCTAGACTTCTCAAACCAATACAACCCACAATATTTTAGCCTATTTCTCCTCAAATAGCTCTTACAAGTGTTTGTATTGAATGTAGTCTATTTTTACTTAATTCAGACCTTGGGGTATTTATAGTTGCCAAATATCTGCTTTCAACAACTTCCCAACGGCTATTTTCTGTCTACTGGAAAACTAGCCGTTGGACCTTCAGACGCAAATGATCGACCGAACAATCGCGTCCGAACAGACTAGCCGTTGGACCTTTCGGACGGCCGCTGCTGAACCCAGCGTCCGACACTGCGTCCGTTCTCTGAGGGTGTTCGTTCGGACGTCCGAGGATGCGTCCGAACATGCGTCCGATAGAAGCGAAGTCTTCTGGAAATTTATCGGACGCTGTTCTTCGTCCGAGGAGTCTTCTGGAAATTTATCGGACGCTGTTCTTCGTCCGAGGCTTGCTTCAAATTCTTTGTGTCGGACGATTACCATCGTCCGAAGCTCTGTGTGGTTGTTTTGTTCGGACGATCATTTGCGTCCGAACCTCCCTGTTTTTCTGCACACTTGTCTTTAAACCATTAGCATGATTTGGTCATCATCAAAACATGATTAACATAACTGGGGTTCTTCAAAATTGACATTTTAAGTTATTGTCACAAATAACTGAGGTAAATTAATAGTATTCAATTAGGCCGTTGATTTTTTAATAAAATAAAATAAAGAGTGGTAAATATTAACTTACGTAAAAGTAACTGGAAGTGGAGAACAATAGTAAAATGGATCTTTAAAAGAATATTTGACGGTGAAATCCTGATAAAAGAAGTTGCACTACAAAGCTAAAATTTGTAATACAAAAAGGGCAATGTAATTTGCCTAAGAATTAGTAGATTGAAAAAAAAAAAAACAAATGATATTCGCACACTCTTTTTATCCTCCTACACACCCCTATCCCTTTTTAACAAGCAAAAAAGACTAAAACATCCTTTAATGGCACCAATCCATGTTTTCTATGTCTAAGCTACTCTTATCCCATAAGTCTCCAAACACCACTACTTTTTTTTTTTTAAAATATCCACCTCTCCTCCCTACTCTCTAGTACTAAAATTCATAACCAATATGTTATAAGAGAAACATTTTACTATCTAAACTATACTTCGTTGTCTGCCTCCAAACACCACTACATCTTCTTCCCCAATTATGTTTCAGAATTCTTCCATTCTTTTAGTTGTAAGAGTATTGAAGAGAGTTAATCTATCATACACGACTTCGGTATAATTTTTTTGTTTTAAATCGATGGGTCTAGATGCATGATAAGCTAGCATGGTTTAGATTTCAAAAGCTATGTTTGCACTGTTGTGTATCTAAAAATAGATGGTGTAAAATTTTTTTTATACCGACAATGTAGAAAACATTAATTCTATTAAATAAGCATGCATATGAAAGAAAAATGTGAGAGGTCAAATTATTCTAGTAGGTAATCTTGGAAATAGGGGAACTTTAGGTATGTAAAAATAGAGTGGTGTTAATGAAGGTCGTTTTGCTTGTTAAAAAGGAATAGGGGTGTGTAACAAGCAAAAAGGTGTGTGCTAATATCATTTACAAAAAAGAATTATGGGATTAGTATTTTAAGTGCAACCAAATACTAATAACACTAATTACTTTTAGTGCCCAACAAAAGAATACACATGAAGCCAAATAAATAATAAAATTAACTACTAAAAAAAGAGTCTAAAGGGGGTGAGTATAATTATTTATTAGATATTTTATCCAAATGATTACATAGATATCTAGAATAATTATAAGATGAATCTGAATTATGATAATGTCTAGACTTGAATTTTGGCATGTAAACCAACTAGAATACAAATCTACAGATCCAAATAATATGATACACTAAAAGGATTGTATAATTTTCTACAATTACAATCACTTGATTGAACTTGAAATAGAAATTCAAAGGCTATATTTGGATTGAAAGATTTCACAAAAACTTAAATTCATCAATTTGTTTCAGTAATTTCAAGAACTAAAGCTAATGAATTTTAGATTGATCTAAATTAAAAAAAAGTACAAAATGAAAGTTCTCAAATAAAATTTAATTTGAACAAATTTAAAATTTATTCATTTTAACTTTAACATCTATTAACAATTGGCTAAATTCTCTTATACTACTCCAAATTCTAGGGCTGTGCATCGATTAACTAATCGATTAATCGGTTAATAAAATCGATTATAATTCAGAAAAGAGTTATAAAACTTTTAACTAATTTCAATTTCAAATTCATCTATTTGGTCAAAAATTTGATTAATCAAATTCGAATTCGGTACTCAATTTTGAATTCGATTAACCAAATTCAACTTGAGTTAGTTGGACCTTAATCATTGAGCTAAAATTCTATACAAAAACATATTTTTCAAGCAAAATTTTCCTAATTTTATTTTATTTTTGCCACATAATTTGATATGTTGCGTGAATTTTTATTTATAAATGATTTTGAAAAAAAAGTTTAAAAAAAAAAAAACCTATATCATGTAACATAATTGAATAATAATCAATAGAATTACTTACAATACCATAATGTCATGTAACTTGCAAGTATTAATAAAATATGTAGCACAAAACTATTTAATGTGATTTATAGATATCAATGTAATAATATAAATATGAATTAATGAATAAGAATATAATAATTGCACGTATTAAGTTAAAAAAATTAAAGCTAATTATACTAATTATCAATGAATATATTTTTAGTCGAATAATGATTTTTATATTTTTGGTGATGTACTATTTATATATCAAAATATTTGAATAAAACTCTAGTTTTAATTATTGAATTCAGTAATTGATTAACCAAATTCTAAAAATATTTCTATCATTTTCAAATTCATTAACCATATTCATGAATTTGATTAAGTAATTTCTATCCAAATTAAAAATTAATCAAATTTATTAATTGAATTAAATTCAAAATTAATTACAAATTCGATGAAGTGAATACTTGCACACCCCTGTCAAATTCATGAATAGAAAAGCAAAAAAAATGCTATTCACTCTGTATTTCAATATAAATTATTGAATAATTATAAAACAATGACATCTTTTATTTGTCAAGTGTCTTAATTAACTGTAATTCTGTGAGATTATTAATTTGTATTACGTGTGAGATTATTACTTAAGAATGTATATCACATAATTACTCCGTACACAGGATATGATACTAATACATTTCGGGAAATATTTAGATAGATCTGGTTTTTGATCTCACTTATAAACTCTGTAGTGTAGATTAAATGTTATGGAAGGTGGAATCTATGACATCAGTTGATATAAGAAAGATTCTATAAGATTTAATCTTTACTGTAAGATCTACAGGTGGAATCAAATATCGGATTTATGTAAGTATTTCCCATACATTTCACCTATTTAATCACTCATTGACCATTTTTTTTTATTTGTAGTTAATTTTCTCAATGGAGCAACAAGTTTCCAATCCTAAGTGGGAAGCCAAAGTCTCGACAAGACTAGCAAATGCAAGTGGAGACCAAATATGGCCATTTCTTGAAGATTTCTTTGGCATACACAAATACTTCCCAAGCCTAGCAACTTCTTATGGCATCCACGGGACAAATGGGGAGATCAATTCCATTCGATATTGTGAAGGGTTCTCAATTCCATCCCAAGAAAACACTAATAAAGATCTCATCATCAACTGGTCTAAAGAGAAGTTAATAGCCATTGATGAATATTGAAAAATCACTAAGCTATGAGATGGTTGATAGCAATATTGGATTCAATTCCTATGTTTCGACCATTATAGATCATTTCCAAAAATCCATTGATTCCAGGTGATGAAGAATATGATGGTCAACGAGTATGTGTTATTGAGTGGTCATTTTCTGTTGATCCTGTGGAAGGTTGGAGATTGGAAGACTTGGTGAAAAAATATGAGGTGGGGCTCCAAAAAATGGCTCAGAAAATGGAGGACGTCCTCAGCAATTAATTCTTGGGAGAATTAAAATTTAGAGGAATTCTATTGTATCAATACCATTTTGTATTGCGTAAGTATTTAAAACACAATAACAATATAATTCTTAAAACTTAATTAGCTGAATTAGCTATTAGCCATTTTTTTGGGATAATAAATTGGCTAATTAGTAGTAAGATTTTTTCTTTGTTACATGCTTTTGTTGAGTGGGGTGGTGGTAGTCCACTCAGAATGTTCAAATTCCTTTCGGGATATATCTTTGTGTGCATGCAACGTATATTATCCTAAAGCATATTTCTTTTAGTTTGTGTTCAACGCAAGGTATAAAGCTATTAGTACAGTCCCTATTTTATTAAGTTTATGAAAATTTTGCTGTTATTTTATTACGATTTGTACGATATAATGTTATATATTTTAAAATTTTGTAATATATAAACTCCATGAAATCGTTCAGTTCAACTTCCCTTGGTTGTAACCATGTTTAAATTGAATTGCATACCTTTTTTTGTTTCATTTAGTGCCCGATCCAAAACAACTACTATTTTTTTCAGCATTTACTACTGCAAAATCTTTAATTAATTTGTGTTCATGGTAAATTAAAATTTCTGTTTAAGACAATAAATAAATATTCAATTCCTTTAATCTTTTTGGTAAGCTATTTTTGTTATATCTGCACTACTAATGCGAGCTATAATTATTAATTATAAGTTGCAAGGGCTTGTAAGAATAGCTGTGGGCGCAAGTTGAGCATTATAGCATAGTTCGTTCGAGGTTTGGATATCTGTTACAATTTTTTGCTGTGATATATATGTAACATATCTAATGAATGATATATGTTAGATTTATTTTATCATAAATAAATATTAAATAAAGAACATATATCACTAATTTAAATAGTGTTACATAAAAAAGTATAACAAAAGACTTAAGACTGATGATTCCTCTCATATCCTATATTAAAGATTTACACCAAATTTCATATTGATTTTGTACACAGTTTCCTTAATTGATTTTCTTATTAGATTAATTAGCAACTTTCTAAAAGTCAGCTGCTCATGATTGGTCATTGGCATTGAGCTTTCATCCTGTCCTTGTTCATTCATCTCATAGTCCAACCAGAAGTTTTATTTTGTAGTGGAACAATTCCTCTACCAATAATGGCTTTGTATGCGTAGTGGGAGAGTCACTTCTTAAAAAATAAGGTATATATATTAATAAGTGAATCGTCAACTCTATATTGAAAGAATATTATTGATTTAGATATAATTATTTTAATATAAAATAGTTATTTTAATTTAAAATAAAATTTTTTTGTAATGAAAAAACATTATAAACTTTAATAATTCACAATGTTATTTTTTAGATGTCTCACTTGTTATCTTTTGTGTTTTTTTTTTTTTCTTTTTAAAAGTAGTAGTAGAATCACAGATAATGTGATTTTAAAAATTACAAACACTATTTATTAGATCTCACTGAAGAGCTTTTATTCTAATAAATAAGTATCTAAAAACTAAAGATGAGATCAATCTAAAATTTTAGAATAGAAGATAGAATTTTAAAAGAATTCGTAACTTATTAAAAAGTTATAAACTATAATTTGCTTGTTTATTTATTTATCTATTTTTAAATCTTGACTTCAAGTCACTAACTTATAAGTGAATCTTTCATCTTGAGTTCTTTTTTTTATTTTTTTAAAGGGAAAATGTTGGGCCTAATTTTATATTAAATTTGTCCGCAGAACTGAGAAAACCCCATCCATGTGCTTTTCAACGCTATGTATGGATAAATCGAGATTTATTGAGCTGTAAACCTCAAGGTCCTATTAATTAAACTTCTCATACTAAAGGACAAACTATAATTCAAGTCCTAGTTTACCCTTTGCGCATCTCAAGATTGGGCGGCAACTCCTAACAAGGAAGCCTTTGCTTTCAGGTCAGAACAAGAGACGGGAGGATCCAATGTTGCTGTAAGCTTGTAGCTCACTTTTTTCATTAGGAAAAATACTTACGTAAATTCTATTTTTATTCTCACTTATAAATCTTGTGATCAAAATTAAATTTTAAAAAATTTTACTTACATCACCTGATGTCATAAATTCTCTAAAATTTAATCCACACTACAGGGTATATAAGTGGGATAAAAAACTGGATCTACTTAAATATTTGCTTTTGTGAAATTAATTAAGGATTAATTATGTTTTACACCTCTCAAATTATATTCGAATCTTACCTTGTATTTTTAATTTTAATTTTAGATATTTTATACTTCTAATTCTCAAATCAATCGCACTTTAATCAAACTTTTAACAGTATCACACTAATTAACGTAATCTTTTCGTATGCACAACAAATTCAACAAGAGATACTGTTCAAGTATACTTTGTATTCTTTATTTTGTCCCATATTGATTTGGAAAGAGTAGTTTTCTTCTACTCAAGTTATAAATTAAGGGTCTTAGTTAGAGCTTTAATGGGTTTTTAAGACTTTTATGACCATCCAACATTTTATTTTTCTTTGTGAGCCCATTTACTGTTTTTGTATACCACATTAATAAAGTAAATTGGGTTTTTTAGAGCCCTTTGTCTCCAAATTGGTTAAGGGTTTGTGGAGAGTTCACCAAATTTGTATTCCTCTTGTGATTTAGTGGATTTTCTCCCCTGGCCCTTTTGGAGGTAAGTAGATTTGATCAAAACACGTAAATCTTTGTATCCCTTTTGTTACTATACCTTTGTTTTTGTTTATTTTCATTATCGTTTTTAATGGCTTATTAAGTAATTGTTGCAAATACTCGGGCCTTCGATCATGATAAACTAGTATCAAAGTCGAGGACTTGGGTTAAGCTCAATCAGCTGTTTAGGTATTATTTGATGGTACTTATGAAGTTTTGGATTGAAAAAGTTTGAAGGGAAAATAACCTTAATAGTCCCTCACATTTCACATTTGTACTTTTTTAATCCCTCACATTTGAAATGATGCATTTTAGTTCCTCACAAATTCAAAATGCACTATTTTGGTCCCTCGATATAATTACAGGTATATTTTGGTCTGAAATACTCACATGCATATAAAATGTAACATATTCAAGTGCAAAATTGACAATACATAACCTTAAATAATAAATTGTCCCAAAAAGAAGAGGATTGGAGCTGTTGGAATAGAGTTGGCGAAGGAAAAGCCACGAGGGAGGGGAATAGGGAAGATGATGATAGGTGAGAATTTTGGGGTGGTGGTGATAGAGCTTTTATGTAGTATCGTTTAATATTTAAAATTTGTGTGTTGCCAATTTTGTCCATGAAAAATGTAATATTCGATACACATGTGAGTATTCCAGGCTAAAATATACTGATAATTGTATCAAGGGGCCAAAATGATACATTTTGTAAAATTTGTAAGGGACTATTATATATTATTTTAAATGTGAAGAACTAAAAAAATATAAATATGAAATGTGAGGGACTAATAGGGCTGTTTTCCCAATTTTGAATCTTGGGCTACTTGTTAACAAGAAGTTCTTAGTGTTGACTATTTTGTTACTTTCTTTTTTGTGTGTTGGACCTTTTAAGATTATGTGTGGTCCGATTGGTATTTATGAAGAGTTTTGTTGGGCCTGTTTTATTAGTGAAAAGTTGGCTTGCATTAAGTACAGATTTGAGACTTTGTTGGAGAAGGTAGAGCTAGTTGTACTGATTCATTTGTGAATCGAGGATTTGGCCGTTGGGCTTTTATGGAGAAGGTGGAGAAATTTCGTCTAGTGAAATTTGTTATTACAAAGATTTGTTATACGATACAAGTCAAGGTGGAGATTTGTTAAATATGTCTTGTTTCTTTTGTGTTATCCCGAATTGGTTTAAGAAAAATGTTTTCTCTTCCACTCAGAGTTATGGGCTTGAAAAGGGCCTTTATAGTCACTTAGATTTTTGCCAAATTTTGGCCTTTCTTATGCTTTTGTAGTAATGGCACCTAAAACCTATTTTGTTTTTCTTTGTGAGACTAATTAGTATTTTTGTATAACACCATTCGTAGTTATTTTGGTATTGACCAAGAAAGTAAATAGGGTTCTTACGGCTTTTGTCTATTAAGGCTCTTGTTGGATTTTGAGTGTTTTGTTATGGGTTCTTTTGGGTTTGTGGAGGGTTCTCCAAATTTATATTCCTCTTGTGATCTAGTGGATTTTCTCCCCTTCGTCCGTAGATGTAGATAGGTTTCACTAAACCACGTAAAATTTTGTCTCTATTTTATTACTATATTTCTCTTTTCTTATCTTTTTTTATCTTTTTTATTGGTTTGTTAAGTAATTTCTGCAAATACTTGGAGTTCCGATTCTAGCATGTACAATAATGTTGCTATAGTATTTTAGATGTATAAACAAAGATTCTATTAACTTAGGTAACGGTGTTAAAAAGGTGGATTGAAGTATGATAAATTTAAGAGTTTAGAGTATAAAATATTCAAAATTAAAATCAGAGATGAATTGAATATAAGTTTTCGGTGAAAAATAAAATTATTCTCTTAATTAAATATCAATCTTAAATCTTAAGTATGTTTTACCCCATTCATAAAAAAAGAGTATGTTTTACTATTATTCATCTCTACCTAGAAGTTTCCATGTACTTATTCTGTATCACAATGAGACCAAAGCTTGTAAGCATCACCATTAATTTATATTCCAAAGAATCAAGAAAAGAAGGGTGATTGTCATTATCATGAGAATTCAATATCATGATGTCCTTGCAGTCTCATACCACTGGACCACTCTTTATAGCTTCAATGTCCTGGTTTGAGTGGAACACCAAATTGCTTTTGACTCAACTCCACCCCAAATTTAATATTCAAGTGCAAATTTTGTCGGTACGGGGTTTATATAACTCCTAACGTTTTGTCATATTGCTGTTTAATTATGCTTGAAGATTTTCTACCAAGTAATTTTTTGCTATTTTTTGGTAACTAATTAATTATGCTATTTAATTATTTTTTTCTTTTTTGGAAAATGATCACACCACATAATTGCTGAGAAAAAAAATGGCCCACTAATCCAAATGGAGAGATTTCACTTATTTAGGAATAACTACTAGATAAATTCAAGATCAAAAAAACAAAATTTGACGTACAAATGCACTTATGTTTTGATATTTTCTTTTTGATAATAAAAAATTTAAAAGAGTAATAACTTACTCCTTTAAGCATAACTAATGACAGGGAAGGTTAAATTTAGAATTTTTTGACGATTTAATCGTCGTACTTATCGTCTATTGCTACTTATATTTTGTGTGCTCTTAGTCAAATTACACTTGAAAGTAATTAATGCATGCTTAGTTTTTTCCTTCATTAATTATTATTTTGTTCTCTTCTTTTCTTTGTCTTATTACACCAAAATTTGTCACATATAATTAAAGTTGGTCAACCCTAAAGACTTAATTATACAATCTCCACCTCTATTAATTACCCCAGGCTACCCCGGGGGGTCCCCAAGCCGTCTATATAATAATCCTGGTCCTAATCCAACAAGTCATTTAGCAATTGTTGCAACAAATTTCTGAACTTTCTATTTGTCCCCTTCTTCTGTGTCTCAACATGGAAGCACAAAAACAACTGAAATGGGAAGGCAAAGCAATTGCAAGGCTAAAAAATGGGATTAAAGCAGAAAGTGTATGGCCTTTGTTGGAAGACTTTTGCAGCATTCACAAATGGCTACCAACCATTAATACATGTTACCAAGTTGAAGGTGTATATGGGCAGCCTGGACTTGTTCGATACTGCGGTAAAGAAATCAAGAATAATTCAGTTATGACATCCCAATGGTGCCACGAGAAGTTAATAGCAATGGATCCGGTGGTACGTTGTCTGAGCTATGAAGTTTTGGAAAATAATATGGGATTTAAGTCATATATAGCGACGATTAATTTAGTGACGATAAGATAAGTTACCCCCGATGATGATGAAAATGGGTGTCAAATTGAATGGTCATTTTTAGCTGATCCTGTGGAGGGGTTGAGTTGTGAAGTTTTGTTGTCTTACCTTAACTTAGCCTTGAAAGGCATGGTAAAGAATGTGGAGAGAGCTTTACTATGATCAAGTTAATTAATTATATGACACTATAGTAGAGTAAATGTATTGGTAGTAGTTATTTAGTAACATTCTTACGTGGATAATTAGTTTCTAATATAATGTTATAAATCTCTAATATATGTTGAGTTACATCATCCGCTTTAATGATGTGAGATGATGTTGGAATGATATGACACAATATCGAATCCATATAAGAATTTCTCAGTTACTATGTATGTTTTGGTTTTAGCATGTCTATGGCATAGTATATGTATCCTAGGACTTGTACGATAATCAAGATTACCAAGCCGTGTATGTTTTGGTTTTAGCATGTCTATGGCATTGTATATGTATCCTAGGACTTGTACAATAATCAAGATTAGACCAAGCTGATTATACTATGATTAATTAGTTGAATTTATGAGTAGTAAGTTTTATTTTATTTTATTTATTTATTGATTTATTTATTTTTTTGAGATCTTGTGGTGTTGATTTTCTGGGACTGGAGTGGCAGGGCACGTCCTGGAGTTTGGTTCACAATATATGATATGAGGGAATACTTAATTAAATCTGCTTTTAACTTTATTTGCAAATTTTATAATATGAATTAAAAGATATAGAATAAATGACATTAATTTATATAAGTAAAATGATATAAATTTTTATTCTGACATAGATAGAAGAAAAATATCTATTTAAATATTTTCTTATAATATTAAAGTGAGATGAAGTTGAACCAAATCTTTCACTTCCGCAATATAGAATGAGGTAAAATTTAGGTTGGAGCAACTATTACTATTAAACGAGATTCCTATTTAGTAGGGGTGATTTACTAATTAGAGAAGTAGTCTTTATTTTGTAAACAAGTGGGTTATTCATCCCAAATTTTGGTTAAAAATTGACATTGATCGATAATTATCATAAACCTTATCGGTAGGATGATGCAAAATTATCAACAAGACTTCGTAGCATTATAGATTTAGATTCCTCCAAGTTCAAGTATAGCTGTATACGTTTTGAAAAAGTTGTACCAATATGACATATAACATTTGATTTAATAAGTGGAAAAAAACTCATGAACAACTTTTATGAAATTGAAAGTCAGAATTTACTTATCACATATTAATGAGACAAACTAATAACTCCACAATCATCTATCTCACTTCCTGTTTCATATTCTAATTGACCCTTTAAATGTTTGTATGCAAAAAGTAGGATAAGAAATTGACACACTGAGCTCTTAGAGGGACGATGAACAAGGGCATACACAATAAGGAGGGTGGATCGACCATTCCAAAAAAATTAAAGATTATATATATATATATATACACACACAATATTAAAAGATAGAGTTTAATTAGATATTTTAGATTTTCTTTCCGAAATTACCTTTATTACTAAAATTTAATTACTTTGTTATGTCCCTTAACTTGAATGCCTTTTCTATATTTATTTAAGCTATTTATGTAAATATGCCTTAAAGAGTAAAACAAAAAATAAAACAGACGTTAAAGGTTTTATATTAAGAAATAAATTTGAATGAAGTAAATTTTCTTATGTAATAGAATATTAGGAATGAGTTTTCAAAATTAAAAAAGAGTAGGAAATAATTCTATTGGCATGGATTTTAGAAATCAAGCAATAATAAAAAAATAAAATTTATTTGAAAAATAAATTTACATAATTCATTTATAATTTTGGACTCTTAACGAGAAAAAAAATCCTAAAAGGTATATAAAAAATAAAACTAAATATTTTAAACTTATATTTAGGATTAAATTTAATAAAGCAAATTTCTTCATAGAGTAAAATTTTGATATAGATTTAGAAATAAAATATGAATATTATATAAAGTTATTAAAAATTTAATCGAATATATACTATGATAAATAAAACTAAATTTTTAGACTTATATTTAGAATTAAGTTTGATTGAAACAAATTTCCTCACAGAGTAGAATTTTGGGATGGATTTAGATGAATATTAAATAAAATTATTTAGAAAATTAATTGAATATATAATATAATAAATGAAAGAATTTAATTCTAGTTTTAGATGTAGATATTCTTTCCCAAGTCACTCTCAATATAAAATTTAATGACTCTATTTTGTTCCCAACTTGAATGCTTTTTTTATAATTTTTTAGGTTATTTATGTAAATACTCCTCAAAGAGTAAAAGAAAAAAATAAAACCCACTTTTAAAACTTCACATTAGGAAATAAATTCGATTGAAATAAATTTCCTTATATAATAGAATATTATGAATGAGTTTTAGAAATTAAAGAATAGTAGGAAATACTTTTTGGGATGGGTTTTAGAAATCAAGCAGTAATAAAAATATAAAATTTACTGAAAATTAAGTTTACATTTTTCACCTATACTTTTAGACTCTTAAAGAGAAAAAATTACATAAACAAACAAACCAAGCCTTAATCCCACTAAGTAGAGTCGGCTACATGAATCCTGTTACGCCATTGTACTCTGTCATGGACCATATCCTCCTCAATTCTTAGATAGGCTTTATCTTTCCTACAAGTTACCCACCAAGTCTTTTTCGATCTTCCTCCACCTCTCTTATGTTGACTACTCTCTCTAAAATCTACTCGTCTAACAAGTGTTTCTACTGGTTATCTTAGTACATAACCTAACCATCTTAAGCGTGTTTCTCTCATTTTCTCATCAATAGATACTACTCCAATCTTCTCACGAATATGCTCATTCCGTATCTTGTCCATCCAAGTATACCCACACATCCATCTTAACATTCGCATTTCTACTACTCTCATTTTTGCTCATGTGTGTGATTCACTGCCCAACACTCAGACCCATAGAGCATTGTTGGCCTAATTGCCATTCTATAAAATTTACCCTTAAGTCGTAAAGAAATTTTGCAGTCACATAATATTCCCAATACCATTCTCCATTTAGTCCATCATGCTTGTATTCGATGTGTAATATCTCGATCTATACCACCATTACTCTGAATAACTTATCCTAAATATTTCAAATTTTCACTTATGGGTATCTCTTGATCTGCGATACTAACTCTTATTCTATTCTTACGTGCACCCTTGATAAATTTAAATTCTATATATTCTATTTTTGATCTACTAATTTTAAACCCTTTTGTTTCAAGTGTCTCTCTCCAAATTTTGAGTTTAGCATTAACCTCACCTTCTGTTTTATCTACTAATACAATGTTATCTGTGAATAATATACACCATGGTATTTCTTCCTGTATGTGCCTTATAAGTTCATCTATGACCAACATAAATAGTAAGGATTTGAGCTGAACCTTGGTGTAAACCTATATTTATAGGAAATTTCGTGTCAACCATCCTGGTGTTCTCACACTTATAACCACATCCCTGTACATTTCCTTTATTGATTCTATATATGCTCTAACTCCTCTTTTTTAAATCTAAAACTCTCCACATAACTTTTCTAGGGACTCTATCGTATGCCTTTTCAAGATCAATAAAAATCATATGTAAATCATTTTCTTTATCCTGGTATCTCTTGGTAAATCTTCTTAAGAGATGTATGGGTTTAGTAATTGATCTTCCTGACATAAAACCAAACTGATTATTTGATACCTTAGTCTCATTTTTTAACCTTATTTCTATCACCCTCTTCCAAAGATTCATCGTATGGCTCATTAACTTAATATCTCTGTAATTCACACAATTTTGTATATTCCCTTTATTTTGAATATGGGTACGAGAATACTCTTCTTCCGCTGGTCAGGCATCTTTCTACTCTTCAATATTTTATTGAAAAGATTGGTAAGCCAACTTATGCCCTTCTTTCTTAAGCATTTCCATATCTCGATTGGGATATCATCGGGGCCAACTACTTTTCTTTTCTTCATCTTCTTCAAAACCTCCTCCATCTCTGATTCTTGAATCCTTCGATAATACATTATACGTTCTATACTCTTCGGACTTAGCTAACTCTTCTAGAACGACATCGTTTCCATTGCTTTCATTGAATAGTTGACAGAAGTATCTCTCCCATCTTTCATTAATTTCCTCATCTCTTACTAGCACCTTATTATTTTCATCCTTGATGCACTTGACTTGGATTAAATTCTTTGTCTTATGGGCTCTTGCTTTAGCAATTTTATAAATATCTCGCTCCCCTTCCTTATATTCTAATTTTTGGTAAAAATCTTCAAAAGCCTTATCCCTCGTTTCACTTACAGCCTTTTTTGCCTCCATTTTAGCAAGTTTATATTTCTCAATATTTTCATCACTTCTACAACTATATAGAGCCTTATAGTTAGCCATCTTAACTTTGATTTTATCTTGTACACCTTCATCCCACCACCAAGATTCCTTTTTCACAGGAGCATAATCTCTTGACTCTCCAAGTATCTTTTTAGCCACTCTTCTCACTCTAGTTGCCATGTCACTCCATAAAGTGTCAGATTTCTTCTTGTAAGTCCCAAATACTTTGCCCTAACAAATCTTCCTTAAAAATTTCTTTTTTTTCCTTTTTTAAATTCCTCCACTAAATTCTAGGTGATTTAATTAGGTTCCTTCGCCTAATGTGATGTTTAAGCCTCAAGTCCACCACCAAAAGCCTATGTTGTGAGGTTAAACTTTCCCCACATATAATTTTACAGTCCCTACAAACCCTTCAATCTCTCTTTTTGAAACTTTATTTAGAATTAAATTTAATTGAAGTAAATTTTTTCATAGAGTAGAATTCTAGAATAGATTTAGAAATTGAATAGGAATATTAAATAAAGTTATAAAAAAATTAATGGAACAAAATTTCTAATTAAATAAAATTATGCATATGATTATTATCAACATATATAGGTTGTGGGTACTTTAATAGATTAGATAACATTCATATACAATTAAATAAACTAATAATTTATTAACAACTATTAAAAGAAAAAGAAAATTCTCGTTTAACAAATAAAGGAGATAAAGAAAGAAAACATTATGTTAATTTCAAAGAATTAAATACCATTTTGGTCATTCAAACTAAGCAAAAATCTAAATATGGCATTTTTAAATTAAAAAACGTATCAATTTGACCTTTCCAATTGAAAAATGTTCTAGTATAGTCCTCTAATCTAAATTCTAAGAGTCTCAATTTGGTCCTCCAAACTAAAATAAATATCCTAATATGGACCCGAAAACTGTGAGATTATGCATTCGGCCCTCCAACATTTATATGTAACTAAAGAAATTAATAGTTTATTAATAACTATTAAAAAAATAAAAATTCGTTTGACAAATAAAGAAAAACAAGGAAAACAAAATTATTTTAATTTCAATGAGTTAAATACCATTTTTGACATCCAAACTAAGCAAAAATCTCAATATGACATTTTTAAATTGAAAAGATCTCAATTTGACCCTTGACATTGAAAAAAATATTTCAATATATTTTGTCAAATTCCAAGAGTCCCAATTTGGTCCTCAAAACTACAACAAATATTCCATGTGGCTCCCAAAACTGAACAATTATGAATTACTCTAAACTGAAAATCTGTTCTAATTTTCCCTCCAAACTGAATTTCGATAAAAAAATTCCATTAACCTTTTGAAAAGCACACAATTTTAAAATATACTTTCAATCTTAATGATTACTTTACTGTTAGAATAAAACTTTATACAAAATAGATAGTTCCATCTGGTATCTATTTCTCAAGGATGAATTTTAGAAATCATACAAGTGTGTAAATAAATTTATTTTAGGATTAGGAATAAGTTAAATAATAGTAGGAATATTCTTTAAAAAAAATTAGGATTTATCGCGTATAAAACTCTTAGACTTATAGAATAATTTTGAAATAATTTTTTTAAAAATTTTTTATACAAAAAAAAAAAACCAAAAGAACATATGAGATATAAAATTGTTTAAAAATCTCAAGGTCATCTAAATTTGAATTAACAAAGACATTATTTTTCATAGATATTGTCAACATTTTCATCATCTTCCTTTTGCCAATGTCATTCATTTTGTCTCTAATTTTGTTGTTTAGACTTTGTAATGATAAAAGAAATTCATTATCCAACACATGAAAAGAATTTGGCTTCTGTGTGGTGTACTAAAAAACATATAATATAAAACTTATTTTTTCAATTATTGTTAAATTGATTGGATGAGTAAGAAAGGGAGTGAAAAATGTGATCCATACTTCTTTCATTTTCCTATGAAAAATGTGATCCACACTTCTTTCATTTTCCTTAAAAGAACACAATCCTTATCTTGCAATTCTTACTTTGCTTTTAGTTCTCTTTTTATGCATTAAATAATTAGCATATATTTAATCTAAGTTACGTTATAATTAGTTCCTAAATTATATTAACTAAAATTTTTAATAGAAAATTATTATATTCCCACAAAAAATTATTTTTATTTTCTTTAGACGTGTAAATATCTAACGTTGAATATTAATAACAATATAAATTACATACTGAAAATCGGGATATCGATGAAATCAGTTACTAAATAGATTTTAACTAAACTATACTTTGTCTAATAAAACCTAAATACTAACTATTTATTGTTACTTTGAACTATTATTATACAAGTTGGTAGCCATTGCAATTATATGTTGTTGATCTTATTCTATCAAATAAAATTTATAATATTGAATATTTATTCTTTAATTTACTACTATACAGATTGATAGTTCTAACATGATGAATTAATCACAAAATTTTAAGCCATAAATTCCTAAATGGTGGTAGATTATTTTTCACTTTTTTTTTATTTATAATTTCCATGATATAATACATATAGCTGTGCAAACTATATATTTAAGAGAGATTTTGTCTCCTAAAATAGAAATTGCTATTTAGTACTTGCACACGACTGGTTCCTTCATCAAGTTGGTTGTTAGAGAGGTATAGGCATTCAATAATAATGAAATACCTTAATACGCTAGATAAATCCAAAGTTGTTATATATATTATATATATATATATATATATATATATATATATATGTACGTGAACGCACACGGGTTCATACAAGTTTTGTCCCCTTAAATTCCAGTTCTGCGTCTGTCCGTGATTATGAGGTTTCAAACCAGACTAATAGTCCCGGGCCTCCGGACCAATGTCTATCTATATGATTGAACATATGTAATGCACCCTGAAGTTGCTCTCCGCCACGCCAATTTTATATACAAAGGAACAAAATATCTGTAGTAACTATTTTGGTGCAAAATTATACCTCTTGATTTTCTTAGCTGAAAAAAAAAAAAATCTTCAAAATAGTGGATGTGGTTTACAGAAAAAAGAAAATCAGAAAAATGGGCTGAAGAAAATCAGATCGAAATGAGTGATATCTTGCATTTGTAACTTCAACCACTCGTTGTCCATAGTCATTTGTAACGTTGCATGCAAAACATCACTACAACGTACGGTCACTTCAGCTGTTCTGATCCAAAAATAATAAAATGTCTATTGTATTTTAGACATCCAAGTTACACGTTTCTTATTAAATACTAATATAATATTTACCTAATATAAGATGGTATAATAATTAATAATGCTTGGCAGGTTGGATTTACAAAAAATCGTTTTACTCAAAAAGTGACGATGTAAATTGATTCAGTGAAAGTTTGCAAGAATAAAAGAACATGTAGTTTATTCATCTATATATTTATTGCAGTTTTGCACCTACAATATGTAATGTTCCTTATAGGAGTAGTTTCTTAGTCTCAGGTTTTTGATTAATCATTCATTTTAACAAGCCATGCTTAATAAATTACACTCATGTTGTGTTTTGATGGAGGGATTTGAATGAATTTAATTTGAAATCTTAATTCATAATAACTTATCCAAATAATTTAATTGATTTAGTTATGGATTTGAAATCCACTAATAATTAGAAGTATGATTTTAATGACTAAATTAGAGGATTTGAAATTCATCCAAATTACATTTTATTTCAAATCTACCCAATTCAAATCCATTCATTTCAAATACTTCCTTCTAAATTCAAATTCACCCATCCAAACACAACCTAATATAATTTACACATCCAGCATGGGTGCTATATCCACTAGTCTTAATGGCTATAATTGTGTAGATATAACTAATAAGTAGTAGTAATATATTTGAAAAAAGTGCTATTAATTACTTTGCCCCTTGCTTTTTACCAACATGTCTCAACAAAGAATACAACCACCATTCAACAAAAAATAAAAAATAAAAAATATATATGTTCCGACAAAGTGATAGATTTACCAGAACGGGATAGTGTACTATTCCTCTAAAAGAAATTTTTTTTTTTTGGGGGAGGGGGGAGATGGTAATTCTTCCATCAAGTATGTGTGTATATATAGAGATTAAATCTTTCATGTATCGTTGGCGTATAAAATTTTTTACACCATAAAGTCTAGATACATGATATATGTGCATTGTTTAAATTTCAAAAGTTATTTTTGCATATGTAACATATATCTAGACCCGATGATATATATATATATATATATATATATATAACACACACACACACACACATGTGCATTGTTTAGATTTCAAAAGTTATTTTTTCACATTTGACATGTATCTAGACCCGATGATATATATATCTTTGCATGTTTAGAATTATTAACGGTTCAATTTTATTACTATAGAATAAGTAGTAAATCATGTTTGAAGATACTAGCTGTGTATAGTTCATTTAATTTTCTACTTATATAATTTCTGCTTAATGTTTAACTAAGTCAAAG
This sequence comes from Cinchona pubescens, assembly GCA_025175665.1. Classification (NCBI taxonomy): domain Eukaryota; kingdom Viridiplantae; phylum Streptophyta; class Magnoliopsida; order Gentianales; family Rubiaceae; genus Cinchona; species Cinchona pubescens. Next base: position 1,133,358 of record JANKKI010000283.1, read on the forward strand.
ACCTTTTTGTAGTTCACATGAGTTTAGAGGTCTGTTTAATTTAATAGTTCAAGTAATTTTATAAAATGTAAATAGCTCTGTCTTGTTAATAGCACATCTACCTTATAATTTAAAAATAAAACTCTATTTTCTTGGTTGAGAATTATTGAAAAATTATACAATGAATTCATTTGTACTCTATACAACTTCAAAGATAGAAAAAAGTTAAGGATTACTAAACTGGAGCACAATATATGACATTATTAGACTTTATTATTACATCAATTCTGTAATTGCATTTAATAATCAAAAAGCGGAGTGCAGTTTTGAAAAATATTGACAATTTCTAGAGTTTATTAAAATCTTTTATTCTTTTCAGTTATTCAAGTTTTATCCTAATAACTTTGAATTTATCAAGCATTAGGGTATTTGATTATTCTTGAATCTCTAGATATCTCTTGGAACCAACTTGAAAGAACCATTCGTGTGCAAATTCGTGTGCAAATATTAAATAGCAATTTCTAATTAGGAAACAAAGGCTAATCTGTAGTTTGCAACTATAAGAATTATATCATAAAAATAGAAAAAAAAAAGTAAAAAATATTCTACGTATTTGACAAGTTATGGCATAAAATTTACTAATTAGTCCATTATGTTAAAACTATCAATTTGTATAACAGTAAATCGAAAGGTAAATATTGAATATTATAGATTTTAATTAATAGAATAAAACCAACCACATATAATTTCAGTAGCTATTAACCTGTAGATTAATAATTCAAAAGTAACAATAGACATTCAATCGTATTTAGTCGATTTAGGTTTTATTAGATAAAGTACACTTTAATTAAAATCTAATTAGTAATTGATTTGATGTCACTATTTTTTAGTATATAATTTATATGATTACTAATATTTAACATAAGATGTTTACAGGTTCAAAAACAATAACAATAAATTTTTTGTAGGAAGACAATAATTATCTATTAAAAAATTTAGATTATTTAATTCTTTTGTACATATTTTGGACAACAAATCTCTTTTATCATTCAAAGTCTAGACAACAATATTAGAGATAAAATAAATGACATTGAGAAAAGAAAGGTGAAGATGTTGACAGTATATGTGAAGGATAGTGTCTTTATTAATTTAAGTTTACATGGCTTTGAAATTTTTTAAGCAATTTTATGTCTCCTTTGTTCTTTTATTTTATTTTATTTTTTTTTCCTTTTTGTATCCAAAATAGAAAAAGATTTTAAATTTATTCTCTAAGAAGAGTCCAAAATATTTATACTCAATATGTTAGATATATCATATTTTTTCTTGTGTTTAACGATAATTCTAACTATTATATAACTTAATTCATAATCATGAAAAAATATTGTTCCCATACTTGTACAATTTCTAAAATTCATATTAAAAAAAAATTATACCAAATGAACTTTGGTCTATATAGAATCTTATTTTAATCATAAATGAATTGTTAAAATTGCTAGTATATTTCAAACTGGAGTACTTTTAAAGGGTTAATGGTATTTTACCATATCCAAATACATTTTTAATTTGGAGGATAAATTAGAATAGATTTTCAGTTTGGAAGGCCGAATTGAGAATTTTTTAGTTTGAGGGAACCATTAGGACATTTATTTTAGTTTGGAGGACTAAATTGAGACTTTTTCAATTTAGAGGACTATATTGAAATATTTTTTAATTTGGAGATCAAATTAAGAACTTTTCAATTTAAAATGCCATACTTAGATTTTTTGCTTAGTTTGAAGGATGAAATGGTATTAAATCCTTTAAAATAACATTATTTTCCTTCTTTTCTTTTTGTCAAAAGGAATTTTCTTTTTCCTTTTAATAAACTTTTAATTGCTTTAATTGTATATAAGTATTATCTAGTATATGAATGTATTCACAACCTATATATGTTGTAAATAGTCATATTTGTAATTCCATTTAATGAGAAACTTTAATTTATTTTAATAATTTTATTTAACATTCATCTTTAATTTCTAAATTTATCATGAAATTTTACTCTATGAGGAGATTTATTTCATTCAAGCTCAATTGTAAATATGATATCTCAAAAATTTAGTTTTATTTCTTGTATACCTTTTATTGATTTTTTACTTCAATCAAATATATTTCTTAATATGAAGTCGTAAAAGTAGGTTTTATATTCTCTTTTAGTCTTTAAGGAGTATTTACATAAATAAAATTTATTTCCAACTCTTCTTTAATTTCTAAAACTCATTCCTAATATTCTACTATATAAGCAAATTTTCTTCAATCAAATATATTTCCTAATATGAAGTTTTAAAAGTAGGTTCCTAATACTTCTATATTTTTTGATTTATTCTTTGAGGAGTATTTACGTAAAGAACATAAACAATTATGAAAAAAGGTATTTAAGTTTGGGGACATTACAAAAGTTATAGTGAAGATAATTTCCAAAAAAAAAAAATTTAAATCACTAAATCATATTGACTCTTTATTATAGTGTTTGTGTGTGTGTGTATATATATGTGTGTGTGTGTGTGTACGTTTTGTCTTGGCTCTTACTTAATGCCCATTCTCTTAATGACTTTTCTTAGGGAGTAGGATCCGTTGCCTAGGAGTTCAGAGAAATATAGCTTAGTGGGTAGAGTTCCATTCTTGCAATTGTTGCAATGACGGGTCAAAAAATCCATCCAAGACTAAGCAAGGAGCCTTCTAGGCCAACAACTCTCATCTCAGTAGGTGTTTTTGGCATCTCAATGGCTTTGATCTTTCTAGGAAAATCATTGAATAAGGTATTCAATGATTCCCTTTCATCAAGTAGGTAAAGTAGGCATATGAAACCCTTTGCCTTTAGACTCTATTGGAACAAAGCAAAGAAGCCCCATCCATTCAGAGTTAAAGCTATAGGTTTTTTCACCCTGTCTATTTGTTGTCCTCCTATTTGTCCTGCATTCTCATCATTTGTCATTAGTAATCAAACTAAATTTCATGGAGCCTCAAGCTCCATCTGTCATTAGTAATCTCAATTCGCTTTTCGTATTCACTAGTACACTGCGCCCTACAACTAGCAACCTCTTTATTAGCGAACTCTTCTATCGTGTTGCATTTCCTCTGGCAGACCCCCTCTTTCCATCGTACTAGAGAGATTCGAGAAGAACGATTAGAGTCACATATATATATGTGTGTGTGTGTGTGTGTATACATATGTTGAATCCCAATCATATTTTGATGATAACAAATTTCTTCTAACGGTTTAAAGGTGAGTATGCAGGAACATGTTAAAGTAACAGGTAGTTCAAACGCAGAGGATCGTCTGAAGGAACAAAGTTAGGACGCAAGGGAGCGTTCAAAACATGACTAGAGTACTCTAAAAAATACTAAAGGAAGAACACATCTTTCGGACACAAATAATTGTCCGAAGGATAGTGCTTCGGACGCAAAAGACCATCCAAAACAAGGAATCCAAAACCAAAAGGATTGGACGCCGAAGACCGTCCAAAAAAAAGAGCTCAAAATGAAAAAGTTTCTATCCAAAACTGTAGGATGCATATGACTGTCCGAGACACTGTTCATGAAACTGTAGGATGCATATGACCATCCGAAACACTGTTCTTGAAGCTGTAGGATGCATGATCGGACGTCCAAACCACCGTCCGAACTCTTAATGGCTAGTTTTTGACAGCTAATTTTTTTACCATTAGAACTCAAATTTCATCACATCTTTCATCTATAAATAGCCCAAGGACATCTAAATGATAGAAGAGACTTCCACATTGATTACAAGTAATTCTTGAGCTATTTGTGAGAAAATAGTGGGTACAAGTGTTGTAATAGTGTAGGTAGTTTTGTGAAAAGAGTTTAGAGTTTAAATGTTCTAACCTATCTCAAGAGTGAGAGTGGAGTGATAACAATTGTAACAAAGGGAGGTTGTGAGTGTAAAACCCTTGACTCAATTAAAGGAAATTAGTGTGAGCAAGAGTGATCCTCATTTGTGTACAAAAGATTATTATCTCACCTATTTTGAAGAAACACTTATTGGCTAAACTTCAAGTTGGAACTTGGTAGTTATCTGTAAAGAAGTTCTTTGTGAATGTAATCTTCAAACTTGAGAAGTTTGGGAGTTTAGTATAATTCTCTTAATTTCATATTTGTTCTTTGAGTTTTAATTGTTGAATATCTATTTTATTCATTTGTGCTCCAAGTGTTTTCTTTTGGTACATATAATTTGCATTTTCATTAAACACATTAAAAGATTTGTTTTTGGAGACAACCTAATTCACCTTCCCTCTTAGGTTGCTTTTGGGCAACAATTGGTATCAGAGTTTGGTCTCTTCTTGTTTTGGTTTAATCACTTTAAAGTAAAGATCATTATGACAACCAATAATGCACTTTCTTTTTAAAGGGGCATTCCATTACTAGACTTCCCATGTTTAATGGCATTAATTTTTTTAGTTGGAGGAAAAGAATGAAAATTTTCATACAATCTATTGATATTGATTTGTGGTACATTGTTAATGAAGGTCCTTTTAAGGCTAATATTTTTGATGAAAATACACATAGATTAAGGTCTAAGACTAGATATGAGTTAAATGCACAAGATAGAGTAAATTTATTTTTAAATGCTAAAGTCATGAATATTTTGTATAATGCTTTGGATGCAGATGAGTCTACTAAAGTGAAAAGTGCAAATCGGCCAAGGAGATATGGGACAAATTGAAAGAAATCCATGAAGGAAGTGAAGATATAAGAGAGTAAAAGAAGTCACTTCTTGTGGCTAAATATGAATCCTTCAAAATGGAATCTCATGAGAATATTGACAAGATGTATTGTAGATTAAATGATATAGTAAAGAATTTGGAAGGTTTAAGTAAAGAATATTCTTTGGGAGAAAAGGTAAAGCATGTGTTTGAATAGAAAGATTTTGAATGCTTTACCTAAGGAATGGGAACCTAAATCCATTGCCATAGAAGAGTCTAAAAATTTAAATTCTATGCCTATTAAGTCTTTGATTAATTCACTAACTTCCTTTGAATTGAAGTTGAAATATAAGGTAAAAGATGATGAAGAGGCAAGGGCAAAAAGCAGCATAGCATTGAAGGTTTCACAAAAAGATACAATCAAGAAGTTAAGCGAAAAATGCAATAAATATGGCCAATTAGGACACTTTGCAAATGAGTGTCCATCCAAGAAGAAGAAAGAAGGAAGGAAGCCTCACTTCAACAATTTCCAAATGACATAGCAAGATTGCAATTCAGATGGAGAAATTGAAGAAGAACATGAGGAGACACAAATGGCTTTCATGGCCTTTGGAGATAATAATGAGGTATCTTCTAATTACGATTCTTTTGATGATAATTGTGATCTCAATGATGATGATTTTGAAGATTTTGTGATAAAATTGCATGATAATTAAGTTTAAAAGAATTTTATGCTAGAAATGAAGAGTTAAAAATTAAATTTAATATTTTATTGAGTGCTAACTCAAAGTTTATGCATAAAAATAATATGTTGATAAAAAAATGATTCTTTGAAGAAAAATGGATTTGATTTGAAAAGAAAATTGGATTTATGAAAAGATTATAGAAGAGCAATTACTATTGAGAAAAAGAGTAGATGATCTTAACTCTTTCTTGCAAAAAGAAAAACAAAATATTGTTGAAAAGAAAAGGACTAGAAATATGCTCATTAATAAAAAATTTACCATTCTTAGAAAAGATGGTTTGTGCTTTTTGAACTCAAAATCTTCTTTTTATGGCAATCAGAATATTATTTACAATTATTGTCATCAACACGGACATGTGAAAAATGATTGATATGTTAAACAAAATGAGAAATTTGGAACAATGGCAATTTGGGTGATCAAGCATGCTACTAACTCAAGTGGATCCAAGAAAGTTTGGATACCAAAAGTTGTTACATCTTTATAACTTTATGTGTAGGTATGCTTAGAAAGCACCAAGAGATTTAAGATGAATCATCAATGGAAGGTGTTCAAAGCATAATGAGCTAAGATGACATTGATGGGTTACATTTAAAATTCTTGTCAAGAATGTGCTTTTAATTACCTTTTTGAAACATAACCTCTTGTGTGCTAATCAATTATATGATAGGAATGTGTTTATTTTCATATTTTTTTGAGCACTCTCAATTTTGTCTAAATTAAGTCACTACTTGCAAAAGAAAAGGGGATCATTCATTTGTCTTGATGTTAATCCTATGCATGTATTCTGATTTAGATCTGAATAGCCCAAAAATGTGTCAAGATGAGGAGATGAAAGATGGAGCAAGCATGGATTCACTCTTGCCAACATTAGAGTACATTCGTGGTATTTCGATCAAATTGGATTGGACTATTCTCAATTCAATAATACATGAAGTCCAATTCTTCAAAGTGAAGCACAAGTGGAGATCCTTTACATACAAGAATTCTCTAAGGCAGGACTTCCTTTACAGTTTATTTTAGTTTGGTCTTTATTATGTAAAGCCCAATAGTAGTTTAAGTTTGTGTAAATTGGGTTGGTTTTAAGCTGGGTTTAAATCGAGTTTAGTTGTTGATTTAATTCTTAGTTTTAGGCTCATTAATTAGCCTTAATAAGGCCCATTTAGCCCAAATCTTGGGGCCACTTATGGCTGAACCCTAGCACTATTTTTTAAGGAGTTTTTAAGCTAGTTTTTAGGATTTTATTAAGCCTATAAATAGGCCTCATTATATGGACGAATTACAGCAGATTTTTATCAATAATATTCATATTTTTCGTGAGGAAAAATTCTTTCTTTTAGTCTTAGGATTAAGATTTTGTTGGGATCATCGCTTGAGCAACGATGATTGTTCTAACTGACTTATAGATTTAGTTCTTGCCTGATTCATATAGGCAATGGGTCAATTCTTGCTTTAAATCTTGTTAAGAGTTTGGTTCTTGTCTCGTTATAGACAACTTATTATCAATGTTGAATTCTTGCTTGATTCTTGTGTGTTCTTTTTCGTTCTTGTTTGTGTGTTTGCTGTCCAAATTCTTGTAACCAATTTTGGAGTTGATCCTTGGGATTTTGGTGCCATCTTGAATTGTTGGGTTTCGTGGCGTCAAGTCGATTGCGCATGGGGTTCGCATAATATTCCCTAGAGCAAAATGTTTTCAACTTGATTTTTTCCATGTACACACTTGACTTAAATGCATAGTTTAATAGGGAGATATTTGATAAAGAAATATTGCCTTAATTCAGGGAAAGCTCAATTGGTTTTTACTACTTGTGTTTTGATGATGCCAAAAGTGGGAGAAAAATGGACAAAACTACTTGTCTTATGCTTCGTTCCTCATAGTTCATTTAAGATTGTCCAGTTGATTTGTCATCATCATAAAAAAGGAGATTGTTGAATCCCAATTATGTTTTTATGATGACAAATTCTTTCTAATGGTTTAAAGTTGAGTGTGTAGGAACATCTTAAAGTCTAACAGGTAGTTCGGACGCTAAGGATCGTTCGAATGAACAAGGCTAGGACGCAAGAGAGCATCTAAAACATGATCAGAGAACACTAAAGGAAGAACACATCTTTCGGACGCAAATAACTGTCCGAAAAACAGTATTTCGGACGCAAAAGATAGTCCAAGACAAGGAATCTAAAGCCAAAATGACCGAACACTGAAGACCATCCAAGGAAAAGAGTTCGAAATGAAAAAGTTTTTGTCAAAGCTGTAGGATGCATATGACCGATCGAGACACTGTTCATGAAACTGTAGGATGCATATAACCATCCGAAACATTGTTCATGAAACTGTAGTACGCATGATCGAACGTCCGAACTCCCAACAACTAGTTTTTTAACCCTTAAAACTCAAATTTCAGCACATTTTTCATCTATAAATAATCCAAGGACATCTAAATGATAGAAGAGACTTTCACATTAATTACAAGTAATTCTTAAGCTATTTGCAAGAAAATAGTGGGTACAAGTAGTTTTTAATAGTGTAGGTAATTTTGTGGAAAGAGTTTAGAATTTAAGTATTCTTCAAGAGTGAGAGGGGAGAGATAACAATTGTAACAAAGGGAGGTTGTGTGTGTAAAACTCTTGACTCAACTAAAGAAAATTAGTATGAGCAAGACTGATCCTCATTTGTGTACAAAAGGTTATTATCTCACCTACTTTGAAGAGAAACTTTTTGGCTAAAGTTCAAGTTGAGAACTTGATAGTTGTCTTGGGAGAAGTTTTTTGTGGATGTAAACTCCAAGTTTGAGAAGTTTGGAAGTTTAGTTTGATTCTCTTAATTTCAATCTCATTATTTATTCTTTGAGTTTCAATTGTTGAATATCTATTTCATTCATTTGTACTTATTTGTACTTAAGTATTTTCTTTTGGTGCATATAGTTTGCATTTTCATTATGTACATTAAAAGGTTTGTTGTTGGAAACAACCTAATTCAGCTCCTCTTTTAGGTATTTTTAGGCCAACAACATACACACAGCACATATATACACACACACACATATGTATATGTGTATATATACGTAGATGTATATATATACATCTACCTATATATACACATACATATATACATATTTACATACATACATATATATACACACACGTACATATGTATATATATATGTTTATGTATATGTACATATATATATACATATGTATATGTATATGTATATACATACATATACGTATATATACAGATATACATATATACATACATATACGTATATATACACATATACATATATACATACATATACGTATATATATACGTATATGTACATACATATACGTACAATATATATATATATATATGTGTATGTATATGTATGTACATATACATATATATATGTATGTATTATATATATACATACATGTATGTACGTACGTACACGTATGTACATACATGTATGTATGTGTGTGTGTGTGTGTATATATATATATATGTATATAAATATATATATGTCCCTCCATAAAAATAGTAATTCTACATATAGTTTGAGACGCTCCCTTCGAGAGAGGGAATGACGTCACCAAAACGTCACCACACTGGATACTATTACATCGCAGTAACCTAAAATCTATATAAAGGACTAATTCCTCCCATACCCATTGCTCATCTTCCTCACCGCAATCTTCAGAATGGAGCATGATCAGCAATTAATAAATGTAGATGATTACAAAATTGGAATCATTCATACTCGCGCCCAATCTGAAACCCAAAAAATCAGGCTGGTCATGCCTTTTATGGCCTCTTTAAGACCTCTGGTGGGCAAATCAATAAAAATAGATACTTGTATTCTCATTTTACACCCCCTAATGCCCAATTAACACCACAAGTACTATACGTGTCATTGTATACGATACCAGGCTCACTGGAACATATATATATAACACACGTATGCATGTGTGTGTGTATACACACACAGATACATATATATACACACACATATATACATATATGTATATGTGTGTGTGTGTATATATATATATATATGTATATGATGTATGTATGTATATGTATATATATATATGTGTGTGTGTGTGTGTGTATACACACATATATAGGATCCAAAACCTAATTTGTACAGTAAGTTCTTACACGGTTTGCATTGATCAAGGTCCATGCATTTAAAAGATACAAAGTCTACAAGCTCTACTATGAGACCTATTGTAAAACCGACAAACTTAGGGTGTGTTCGTTTGGATTGAAAATATTTTCTTGAGGAAAATGTTTTCCTTGGAAAATATTTTACATGAAAAAGTCTATTTTCCATACAATTTTCCGGTGTTCGGTTGACAAAATGAAAATATTTTGAAATAAAATTTTTTAACGGTTTTATCTTTAATTTTATAGATACAAGTTAAAAAAACTTATAACAATGGTAATAAATACATTACAAGTAATTGTGATTAATAAAAAAATTGATTTTGTTCAAAATTAAATGATAGTACAATATAGGAGTAAAATATGCATATTGATAGTTATATTAGTGTGGGACCCATAATTGTTTCTCTAAGTTTAGCAAACGAAATTATAAAAGTAAGTATTTGAGGTTTAATGTCACTCTTGAATTATCCGGAAAATAACTTACACTAAAAAATTTCGTAAGTTATTTTCTGCCAGAGGAAGGAAAATTAGAAAATATTTTACACCGAAAAATATTTTCCGGTGTTTGGCACAAAAAAAATTTCTGAAAAATATTTTCTTGAAAATATTTTCAATCCAAACGAACACACCCTTAGTGTTTTCTGAGTACATAGAGTTTGGTTATATAAAAATTTTTCAATTTGTACAGCTAAATATATTATGGTTCAAAATTCTTTATTCCTCTATTTTAAATATGAGGAACTAAGTGGCACTTTCAGACCTATTAGTAATTCTACCATCTAAGTAGCAAGGGAGATTCAGTTTAAGCATCAAACGAGAACCAGTAAACCAAAAGAAAATAAAAATATCAAGCCAAGCAGGCAATATGTTGTCCATGTCATATACACGACAATGTGCAGCTGTGACAAGACATGGAATTGTTGGTAGTTAATCAACAATCCAGCAGCCATGGCATGCTAACTAGAAAAATTCACCAAATATATTACAATTCTTACAAAACAGAAATCATGATTTAGACATCAATTGTTCACAGTTCTAGGACAACACTAGCTTCTTGCTAGAACTTTGTGCGACAGATCAAAGGACTGACTTGACCATCGAAATCCTATATTGACCAGTAAACAAACTATTTGATTTGCCTCTAACAATGATGATTTATTTTTTCAAGCATTCCTAGGCTCAGTTTCTTGTCCATCCAATCAATAATATCCTGAGCTATTTCTTCGCGCTCAGGTTCAAAGAGAAGGTCGTGCAAGAAGCCGTCATAGAGCTTTATGTCCTTAAACTCAGATGCTGCCTCATTGTATAGATCTTGTGAAGCTAGCGGATCTGTGACTCTATCAGCGGTTCCATGAAGGACCAAAAAGGGAACTGTAACAGACTTGAAATTACGCATCAAATAGGACGAGATGCGCAAAATCTCATGGCCTGTCCGGACCCTCATTGGGCCAGTGTAGACCAACGGGTCAGAATATTTAGCCACAACTGCAGCAGGGTCCCTTGAAACTGGAATACCCCTTTTGTGAGAACCTTTGAACTGGTACCTTGGAGCAACCAGTGAAAACAATGGAGCTACAGCCTGCATAAAAACAAAATACATATCCATACATCCAAATCAGAGAATAAGAAGAATCCAATTTCTGATAATAATCTAACACAAAGCGAGCCAACAAAATGAGAACTTGATAGGACAATGTACATCCCAGCACAAAAATCAGATTAATCCTTCCCTTTCCATAGTTCGTTTTCTTTACCCAGCCTAAATTTCAAATTTCAAGCCAGCAAATAGGAAAAGAGAACACAGAACTTACACCAACAATTGGGTGAGCTGGCTTTACACGCAATGCTGGTGAAGTCAATATGATTCCCTCCAACATGTTTTCTACTCTTTATGTGGGGATATGAAGCTGCCTGCTCAAAAAAGTAGATTATTCAAATTTTGGATGGCAATGAGAAATCACATATTCTAACTTATTTTCAGATCTATTAAACTGACTTACCTTCAGAACCACTGCCCCTCCAGTTGAATGGCCAAAAAGGAAACATGGTATACCAGGGTTATCCCTTTTGATCTTTTCCAGGAAAGCTCCCTGCTCAGCAGTAGTAGTTGGTTAAGCCTATAGCTAAAAGCTCGGATCACAGAAAGGAATCCATGAAAAATACTTACAGTGTCCGTGACCACATTATCCAGTGAGGGTACATATCCATGCAAACCATCACTCCCTCCATGACCTATTACAGGAATGAGCACTTCAGTCATCAAAGACAACCTCTATTTCTCAAGGACAGATAATGCATCAAGGCCAAGCAAGTTTCATACATTTGCAAAAGTTTCAGAGTCATAAAATGGTAATATCCTTGACAAATAGGATTACATGAATCTGCCAAGCCCAAGAAGCAAGAAACAGGAAACAGAAAAGAGAATTCTTAAACAGTAATTCAGAAAGCTCATTCACAGGTGATCATCCCACAAGCATACAGTGCTCAGCACATAAGTACAACAGTGCATGGTAATAATAATCCAAGACAAGATGGAAATGTAGAGTCTAGACTACTGTAAATTCAGTTTCAGTGAAAGTACCAAATTTTCTAATCTAGCATTTAGAAGTTTCCACTATTAAGTCATTATCATACATGAATGGTTTTGCCACCCAACAATTATTACTAAGCTCAAACCTAAAAGACATGTTTTTGCCTAAAATTTTTTATATCAAAAACATGGTTTTAGAACCAAAGTGCAAAAGATACAGAAAGATGGTTAATGCATTATTAGTGAATTAGTATATGTATATAGAAGGCAAACTGCATATCAGATGGATTCTTAAATGTCGAAATCATAACTTATCAAAATAAAGGAAATGATATAGCGCAGCTACCTATCCAGTCCATTGCATAGCACCCCAAAGTTGCAGGAATTGAGTTGTCTGGCAAAATCAGCATAGCGCCCACTGCAGATGAAAACAGCAAAACACATCTTAGTCTAGTGTTTTGACCAAACAGTGATATGGATCCAAATAGCCTGAAAATGTGTCAAGATGAGGAGATGAAAGATGGAGCAAGCATGGATTCACTCTTTCGGATCCATATCAAACAGAATGATGAAAAACAGTTTATGGTCATGTGAAAGAGATGTAAATTGCAGCCTGATTTGCTCAGCACAGAAGCCCCCGTCAGCTCTACCCCAAGAAAAAGGCTACCTTCAAGTTTCCTAGTACCTGTGCTCATTTAGTCCGTGGATGACGATCAGGATGCCTCTGAAATAAGAAATCAGTCAATTAATACAGATCCAGCAAGGAGTAAAAAGTAGCAGCTGAAAACTGAGATCAGTACATATTCTCGATGCTAGGAATGTAACCACAACAATTCAGAGACAGACAGCACCAGATCCCATTAGTCCTTTGACTTCTTCTAGTTAAATTAATGGTTATCCAGAATTTTATTAAGAGAAAATAAAATTTTACAATGCAAGGTTTGCTTAAAGTGGCAAAGAACAAACAAAAAAAAGGTGCGCCTAAAAGAAGAAAGGCTGTAACTGAATTTAATATACAACATAAGATGGATCACGTTTTCACAACAAAATTTGACAAACCTTAAGGGGAGACATTTTCCATGATACAACATCTGTATCGGATGGAAATTCAAGAAACTAATTTCTAGCCAATTAGTTAGGTGCCTATCTCCATAGTCCTAAAGAATTACATGAAGTTAACCATCCAAAACTTGTACTTTATAAGTTCTTTCTGCATAAACTAAGGACTGCAACTATATATAAAACCCCATTACCCAACCACCAACCGAACTCACAAGATCAGGAAACTGCATAATAAATAGATGGATTTATAGTCCAAATTGTAGTCCAATACGGCACAGATGCCCTCATTTTCAAAGTAAATTTTGTAGGCGCACTGACACAGGCATATACACATCATAGAAACCAATTAAAAATACTCTAAAGACATCTTTTATCTTGTTTATGAAGTTACAAGTAAAAATTGAGCAACTTCAAGTGTATCCAAGAAAAACAGAAGACCAAGGCTTAAAATTATTAAAGTTAAAGAAAAACAACACTAAAAGAGAAGGTAGGTGGTTCCGTGGCCCAAAATTTATTTCTTTGCTAGTATTATATATTTCATACACTTGTTACCCAATGAACTGATCATAATGAGTAACGCAAAAAAGACCTTGTCATTAATGGGAGCTGAGAGGGTATGATTCAAAAGATAAAAGGGACCACATAAAAAACACAAATGCCTACTTACACTTTAGAGTACCATAGAGGAGGTTAAAATGAAATAAACAACACTAGCTACACCTCAAATGCCGGCAAGACTAAAAAGGGGTAAATAACTACACATCAAATTAAGTTTTCCAATTTGCATAAATTTATTCTATAATTTCCCAACTTTGAACGAATCGCCAATTTGAACTACTCCATCAATCAATCATTTTCCATCGCAAACATAACAAGGTAACAGCATTTCCAAGTAAACTATACAACTACGTATCTTCCTGTCCGCAAGACTTCTGAATCAACAAAGAATTCTTTGCTTTCTTTAATCTAAACTACCTAACAAGGCAACCTTCACTAATTATCATGTTGACCAAAAAATACTAATAATACTAATAATACAACCAAGGCAAGGGAATACCCCCACATAACACCAAATCACTAAGAACCACATGCTTTCCCCAAAAGAAAAATATAACATACAATGGAAAAAGCATTAATCTTTGTATCCCGCCTGTGTAGACAGATACAAAAGGGGCAAAAATAACATTTGATATTTAAACAATGATATTGCATTTAAAAAGAATTACTTAAATAAGAAAGATGAATCACTAAAAAAATTCCCATGACCAAGTCTCAAGTTTTTCTTCTTTTTTCTTTCCCTAAAAAAGTGATAACCCCTAACAGTAATTTGTAGCAAATCTCAACAAAATCTCAACTACCATAGAAACTTTTGATTTGCCAGCAAAACCGTTACCTCTTCTGGCAATAAAAATATGAATAAATCGACCTAATTTCCGTAAAAAACACGTATATGTGGAAAAGTTGAGCTTCAAACAGCCATGAGAACCCAAAATATATATATATAAATCCTACAATTAATTATCCAGATAATAAAAAAAATTTAAAATTTAAAAGTACGAATTTTGAGAACCATACTTCAATTCACCGGAAACCGGAACCCACGAGCGGCAAAACAAAGCATTCCTACGAACTCCGAAGAACAACGACGTGTTCCAGAGGCACCGGCTATTCCCATTTCCGGTCACCCTCTCGGACTCAGTATCAGCACCGTTATCATTGGCGGCGGCGACCATTTGCAAGGCCTCAGCTAAGGCTCTACGCCTGAGAGTATCCTCCTCGTCTGTCCTAAATTTCCTCCTTTGCATCAACCACGGCTCATTTGAGAAATCCGAGGATTGTATAGGAGGTCGACGACGGAGACGACGGAGGCGAGCGGTGGTGGCGGCGGGGGAGGAGAAGGAGAATTATGTATAAGAAAAGAGATTGGATTAATATTAAACCACGCTTTACGGCGTCGTATGAGAGAAGTGAGCGGCTGAGGTTTTTGAACACCGGAATTATGCGACCGCTCGCACCGGATGTTAGCTCCTCCACCTGCACCGCTTCCATTTCTATTAAATTATTTTTTTAGTAAATATGAAAATAAAATGAAAATTATTTTACAAAGAAAAAAAAATAACAGAGTGGAGAAAAAATGTAGCGGAGAATATGTATATAGAAGTCAATAATGTGGGCCCGGTGACGAAGGAGGAGATTGGAAGGGGAAGAAGGAAACGATACCGTTAGCGTGTGAGAAGGTACTTATAGAAGGTGATCAAAGTCTAGATTGGGATAATTAAAGTGGATCCGGTCTACATGGTCTACATGGTAACCAGTGACCATACCGTCATAGAATTTTTTTGGGTAAAGTAAACATTTTTAATCCCCAAAGTTTGGCATATTGATATTTTGTGTCCACAAAGTTTCATAGAAAATAAATCACGTCCCTTGTCTTTCAAATTTTTATTAAATTAGTACAAATAATAGAAAATTAACATATTTTTTTGTTCAAAAATATTTGACAAAGCTATTTTTGTTAGTTTAGGTAAGAGAAAGTAAAAGATAGAGGGTAAATTTTTGTTGGAGGAGAGCTATAGAAATCAAAAGTATGTTATTTTTATTTCAATTGTCCTACTTGAATTATAATTTGAAAGATAAGAGATATGATTCATTTTTGTAAAACTTTAGAGACTAAAAGTGTCACAGGGCCAAAATTTGGAGACTAAAAATGTATTTTACCCAAATTTTTTTACACAAACGTATATAAATGTATTAGTGCGTTTGAAAATTGTATATTTAAAATTAAACAAGAATAACGTCACGGCGCCTAGTGTAAAATATTCTTTATATTGGTGGAATAGGAAAAATAGAAAATTAAAGAAGATCAATTTGGTCATACATTTTTAAATTATCGATCAATTTGATTCTTTATTTATTTATCACAAATACCGATTTGATCATTTGTACTTAAAATATTAACTAATTTAAAATTTGTGATATAAATTGAAGACAAATTAACGTAACATTAACAACATATATGTTGCAGGTTAACCCCTACATTGTTATCGCATAGATTACTCCGTTATTTTGTTCATAATTACGTCACAAGCATTAAATTGGTTAATTATTTTAAAGATGAGGAACCAAATCGGTCGATTATAATAGATAAATAACCAAATTGATCGATACCCCTAATATAAGAAACTAAATCGGTATTTTTCCTAAGGAAAGATTAATCAATTATTATGAGCAAACCTATTGGTTTCTACACGTAAAAGTATTTAAGAATCCACTGAATTGGTAAAGTTAATTGGGTTTAATTGGGTTGAGATACTAAAAGTTTTGATATACGATAGGATCTTCCCATCAAATTTTTCCCTCAACTGAGGCTGGGAGACGAATCAAACCCCGTCTAATATTTCGCGTTTGAGGTTAATTTGTTAGTAAGTCAATGTTGTTAAGGTCAATCAATTACTATTAGAGTCAATCAATTATTATAAATTATTGAACATTCCTTTATTAGTTATATTTACTAATTTGTATACTTTCTTTAATTTAGATTACTTGGTTTCCAATTCATTGTATGACTATAAATATATATATTTTTTATCTTATATATACTTGAATATCATTTTATTAGTGTATCATCCCTTCTAAACTCTTATTAATATTATTCTAGCAAATGTTACAATATTTGTTAACTTTGTTAAACTTGGTCCATCAATGTTGAATTTGAGACTAACAAATAAATGAATCAAATATACTTAAGTTTTATTCGAACTCGACTCAACAAAATATTATTTGAAATTTGACCTAAAGTTGAACGCTAAACTTGATTATGGATGGATTTATCACTAAATGTATACTAATATTTTTGGAGAAATTATACATATAAATCTAGCTGATTGAGTTGACTTTTTTAGCACAAGAATATTTAGATTACAAATTGTACACCGTCCTAAGCTTAAGCACGACCGGTTGATGTTGGTAAACTACTATTCTTGTTCCAGTCATTTGAATAATGTATAAACCGGCTGCAATTTGGAATTAAGTTCGGTAACCGGTTGGGCGTTCTGATGATGGCTTGTTGCAGATTTGGAGGCGGTTTTCAGATATCGTGGATGGAAAAATATTTAAGTAGATTCGATATTTGATTTTATCTGTAAATTTTATGGTTAGAATTAAATTTTAAAGAATCTTATTTATATCAACTGATATTATAGATGGTCAAAGGTTTAATCTATATCACAAAATTTACAAATAAAATTAAAAATCGAATCGACCTAAGTATTTGCCACGTGAATCTAGATGACGTGGGAAGCATTGGTAGTTTCCGTGGTGTACGCGATTAGACAACGGACTTTGAGGAAGTACACGTCGAATCTTGGCACTCCAAGCCAAGTGACTTTGCGGCTTGTCTGAAAGCTGGGGACTGGTGAGGTTCAGCCGACGGCTCGGCTTGGGTGGTGATCATCAAATATTTGAGGGTTTGTCGTTTTGCATGGAATTTTGATTTTTATTACAAAAAAATAAAATCCAATTTTGATTTTAAAAGTGGGACAAATTTACTTTTAAGTAATTGTTACTAAATATGTGTATGTTTATTTAATTCAAAAATTAGAAACAAAAGATACTGAGAAAATTTTTCCAAAATACTTTAAGAACTATTTTTGATAGTATATGTTAACAGCTTGACAATAAAAGGAGTAACAAATTAGAAAGATATGGAATCACACACTTAAATAACGTATTAGAAAGATAAGGAATCATACACATAGCAATCCCAGACTCTCTTTTTTTAAAATTGTTTTTATGAAAAAAAAAAAAACAATTCTTGTTTTTTTAAAGTCGTTTGACCCTACCTTACCAGTCCAAAAATTATTGAGAAATTATTTGTTGATTAAAACTGTCTGGGAGAACAAACATTACATAGGAAATAATTTAAGACGTGTTATTACAACGTATGATGACTTAAATTTAATTGTACGCACTCTTTACAAAAAGATAAACATTTCAGGACGCTTTAATTAGATAACTGTTATTTAAAATATTATTTGAAATAATATTATAACAATTTTGAAATTTGATGTACTTTAAAAAAATGTATCTAGGAAAAATTTTTAAAATATTATTAAGAGAATGACAAGAAACTATTATTTTTTAATAATATTACGCTAAAATATCATATTTTATGTGTTCCACACAGTTTTTTTTTTTTTTTTTAAACGTGTTTGCAAACCGACAAATGTACACACGGTTTGTATTTTAGTATGAGTGATGAAGCTAGAGTTAGATTCTAGGAGGAGAGAGAAAGTGGAATATCCTAGTTGCAAGTGTGTGTTTGAGTATCCGAATTTTGGATTGGATTCTGAATTGTCTATCCCTTTTAGTAGCACTCAAGCCCCTTATTTATAGATTTATACCCCTTAATGAGGCTGCCACGTAGGCACTTCTAGAACAATCTAGGTAAGAAGCTATGTGTGTTACTAATCCACATCATCATTAGTCCCCTTGGCTTGGTGCCGAGCCTAGTGGATAGGGACCGAGCTGAAAATGATTGTTCGCAGTCCCCAACCGAAGATCAAAAGCAAGAGTGTTATACCGATCCGAGGTGAAGACTTCAGAACAATTTCGTAACTTCTGCCGATCCGAGGTCGTAACGATCCTTGGATCCTCGGCGAGTCATGCCTGCAGCATTAACTCTCAAGGGTGACATTTTCGTTGAGTCCCCATGCACTAATTTTGCATTTATTGCTCTGCATTATTCAAATAACTTATCAGGGGTTCCATCTAACCGAGGTCCGGTTGGATACAAGAGATTCTTTCAGAGATGTCAACAGATCTGTGTTCACGTAGTTCTACCAAAATCTCTTTCGTTAAATGCGGGCAATATATTGCCGAGGCTAGTTTTGACAGAGCATCGGCGTGCGTATTTCTCGTTCGGGCAATTTTGACGATGTCCACTTTTTAAAATTTTTTAATCCAACTTTTTACCTCGGCTAGGTACTTTTGCAAAATCACGCCTCGAGCCTCGTAATTTCATAGGCTTTGATTCACAACCAGCTGAGAATCCGAATGTATCTTTAAGGTTCGGGCACCCATCTGGTGGGCCATTTCCATCCCACAGATAAGGGCCTCATACTCAGCTTCATTGTTGGTTGCCTTGAATCCGAATCTGAGGGTATAAGTGAGATAGTCCCCTTCTGGAGATTGGATTATTATCCCTGCCCCGGACTCACACGAAACTCCGTCAACATGAAGCTCCCATGCAAGGTCTTCCTCATTTTTTGCTCTTTTACTGGATCGGTTGTCAGGATGAGATCAACCTTTTTTATGTCACAGCTTTCTCGATGAAGTCAGCGAAACCTGAGCTTTGATTGCTGTCCGAGGTCTGAATTCTATGTCAAACTCAAACAGCTCTACAGACCATTTTAGCATTCGGCCTGAAGCATCTGGTTTGTTCAAGATATTTTTCAAAGGAAGGTTGGTCAAAATTATTATTTTGTGACCATGAAAATAAGGCCTCAGCTTCCGAGCCGACACCACCAACTAGAAGGCGGCCTTTTCAATAGGGGTGTAGTTCTTCTCTGGACCTTGAAGCACTTTACTTACGAAATACACAGGGCACTGGTTACCATGTTCGTCTTGCCTCAAGAGAACCGAGCATACTACCGGTTCAACAATCGAGATATACAGATATAGCGGTTCGCCTTTTTGTGGAGACGCGAGCTTCGGTAAGGTGCCCAAGTATTCTTTAAGCTTTTCAAAGGCTTTAGAAGCTTCTTCGGTCCATTGAAAGCCCTCAATCTTCTTTATGACTTGAAAGAATGGCAGGCCCCTTTCTGCTGATTTGGACAAGAATCGATTTAGGGCCGCCATTCTACCGGTTAGTCTTTGAACCTCCTTCACAGAGATTGGGAGTTCTCATATCAATTATGGCTTGCACCTTTTCAGGGTTCGCCTCGATTCCTCGGTGAGAGACAATAAATCCCAAGAATTTTCCCGAGGGGACCCCAAATGTACATTTTTTGGGATTCAGCCTCATTTGGATGGATCTTAACGTCTCAAATGTTTCCCTAAGATCTTCCAGGGTTTTCTCATATGTTCGGCTTTTAACCACCATGTCGTCAATATATACCTCCACGTTTCGTCCTATTTGGGACTTGAAGGTTTTATTGACGAGGCGCTGATAGGTAGCTTCGGCATTTTTGAGTTCGAAGGGCATTGTAGTGTAGCAGTGCGTGCCTCGGTCGGTGATGAAAGAGGTTTTCTCTTCATCTTCTCTAGCCATGTATATTTGATGGTAGCCTTTGAATGCATCTAAAAAATGTAAAATGTAAAATCCAACAAACGAATCTACTACTGTATCGATCCGGGGATACGGATAACTGTCCTTTGGACAAGCTTTATTAAGATCAGTATGAAATCTTGGCACATTCGCCAAGAAGAGTCTGATTTTGCTACAAGGACAGGATTACAAAGCCATGTGGGATACAATACTTCTCTAATCAATCTGGCTATTAAGAGTTTGTCCACCTCGGCTTCAATTATTAAGCTGCGCTTTGGACCAAAGAGGCGCTTCTTTTGCTTCACTGGTTTGTATGCCGGGTCCACTCCAAGTTTGTGCTCAATTATCTCCCGAGGGACGCAGGGCATGTCTTCGACGGTCCAGGCGAACACGTCCTTGTATTCGGCTAAAAGCCTGAAGAGAAGGGCCTTAAACTCTGCTGGGAGAGTAGCACAGATCTTGATTTTTTTAATCAAGGAGGCTCGGATCTAAAGCTATCTCCTCAATTTGAACCTCGTTTTGGGTCTCGATCTTTTCCTTGCCCTTGCCTTTATGCTCTAGAGGTTCCGGGATCTCAGTAACTCCCAGTCGGGGCTACCCCATCTCTTCCCTCTCTTTCTAACTTGTCATGGGCTCTTCAAAGCCATCCCAGGTGGATGAAGCATCGAAGGTTTTCAAGTAAGCCTTGTCTGCCATGGACATCGTTTGCGATTGGGACGGCAAGGATATCATATAACAGGCTCGGGCTTCTTGTTGGCCGCCAATGACAGTTCCTTCATACCCATCCCCCAACATGAATTTTATCCCAATATGGAATACGGAGGGAAGGATTCTGTAGGTGTACTGCGTGGGTCGGCCGATTATCATATTGTAGGAGCTGTCCCTTTTGACGATGACAAAATTGGTCATCTCAATTCTATGCTTCGGGGGAGCTCCAAGACATAGTGGAAGCATTATTTGTCCCTCTGGCACGACCGAGTCTCCGGTGAAGCCCATCAACTGAGTCTTGAAAGGTTTTATCAAAGAATGATCCATATGCATTTTGACCCAAGCATCCCAAAAGATTATGTCCGCCGAACTTCTGGTGTCTACGAACACACGGTGCATTTCATATCCAGCCACATTTACGTGAATTACCACGGGGTCATTGTGTGGCATTCCTCGGCTGGGGACTAGGTCTTCGGAGGTGTATCCAAGGCTCATAAATGGCTTCAGTCACTTTTCTCGATCCTCTCCTGAAGAAAAGTTCCTGACATACTTTTTTCGGGCAATGTTTGAATCCCCGGCTGCCCGGCCTGCTGCAATTGTGTTTATTACCCCGGCTACGCGGATTTGTTCAGCTTGATTTGCCGCGGGATTGTTTTTGTTCTGGCCGCCTCGATTCTGTTGACGAGGCAGTGGGCGAGGTTGTGCTGGATTTCTTTGGTTGGCAGTGTTTCTTTGGAATTCGACAGCGGTTCGGCAGATGAACTGCTGCAAATGTCCTTCGTGGATGGCCTTCTCGATTTCAACTTTTAAATGGTTACATGCCTCGGTATCATGACCGTGTTGACCATGAAAAGCGCAGTTCTTTGACCGATCTCTTTTGTCCCTAGGCTGACACCATTCGAGGGGGTGGCTCTAAAAGACCCAAGTGTTGGACTTGATATAATATTTCCCTCCTCGACACATTGAGAGGTGTGAACTGTCCGTATCGGGATGGCTCCTTGTTCGTCGGGGTCGGTTCCTGATGTTATTGTTCGGGAAGACCACCCGGTTCGCCATAGGTGTGGCCCTGAAATAGCTCAATCTGTCTGCAACTCTCAGCTTTTTCGAGAAAGAGGGGTTCGGAGTCTTTAGGACTTTTTCTCTTTGTGTATATAGAGTTCCCTTTTTGTCCTGTTTGACTCTTCACCCCGGATGAACTCCGATGCTCTTTCTAGAAGCTCAGAATAGGAGTTTGGCATTCTTTTGGCCAATTCGGAGTTGAAGACACCTGGTCGGATGCCGCTGCAGAAAGCAGCAACCAGAATTCTTTCATCAACATTTTTTATTTGGACCACCTCATCATTGAAGCGGTCCACAAATTTATTAAGTGACTCATCGGACCTCTGTCGGATGTTCATGAGGTGCGATGTGTCTTTCTGCAATATTGATTTACTCCTGAAGTGACCTAGGAATGACTTCGCCAGGTCATGGAAAGTAGCAATTGAGTTCGTCGGCAATGGCAATCCTGGAACCATTTTTGTGCCGGGCCTAGAAGAGTTGTTGTGAACAACTTGCATCAGGTCGCGTCACTGTAGCCATAAAGGCTAGTGATTGCCACCACGTGTTGTAAGTGATCTGAAGGATCAAATTCTCCCTTGTAGCGGTCTAAGTCCGGCAACTTGAATTGCGTTGGAAGAGGTTCAATTTTGATAGAGATTGTGAAAGGATCTCTATCAATCTCTGCCGTAGCAGGAGTATTCAGGAGCAAATTGTTTTTTTTCAAAATCTCTTGGATCTTATTTTTGAGGCTCTGCTCCTCGAGTTGTTTTAAAACAACCGAAGAGGGTCCTCTCGATCCTGATTTTTTTGAAGAGTGCGCACTGAGTCTCTCGTGTATCAGTAATTTTTCACTTGTGGATGAGTGTGACTTATCCGATTGCTCGTTCGGGCGTGACTTTGTTAGTTTATGACGTAGATCGGTTGGGCTCATGGCATCAACCGGTTCTTTGTCAAGTCGTCGGCCGGGGTCGCGCTTACTGTTCAGCTTGTGGAGTAGCTGTTTGGTTCGAGCGCTCAGTCGGGGTTTTGCTCTCGCGCTGTTCCACGAATGCTCGGAAAGACTCGAAGGGGTCAGCAATGTACTTTAGGACATCATTTTGCTTTTGCTGAGCTTCAGTAGATGTTCCGGCATTTTCTAGTTCGTCGGTATACACTACGAGGTGCTGATTGCTCGTCTCGGCATCCTTACTAGCAGTTCGGCATGTTCCACGGTTCTTCATCGTCCTTAAAATAAAAACAAATGATTCAGATGACTGAGAATTGATTGAAAGAGATAGAAATCTGTCGATTCCCACAGACGGCGCCAATTGATGAATCTAGAATTAGATTCTAGGAGGAGAGAGAAAGTGGAATATCCGAGTTGCAAGTGTGTGTTTGAGTATCCGAATTTTGGATTGGATTCTGAATTGTCTATCCATTTTAGTAGCACTCAAGCCCCTTATTTATAGATTTACACGAGGAGGCTTAAGGCTATCTCTATGCTAGCTCATCCTAGCTGAAGCTGAATTACATAATTGCCCTTAATGAGTCTGCCACGTAAGCACTTCTAGAACAATCTAGGTAAGAAGCTATACGTGTTACTAACCCACATCATCAATGAGCATGTGCATGTGCATGTGCATGTGCATGTGCATGAGATCTAAGCAATTCTTCTGTGCAGAGTATTTGCAGGCTTCCTGGATGCATCCAGTGTCATTTTTAATTCATTTGCATTGACATCTTCAATATATATATCTATATATATCTATATATATATATATATATATATATATATATATATATATATAGACACACGAAGAGATTCTGGCTGTGCCTTATTCATTATTTTCTCAAAAAAAATTGTAATATCTTATTGATACAAATGTTAAAATTTGAAAAAAAAAAAAAAATCATTAGCCTCTACTGCTGCTTATTCTTCATCATCTATTCTCTACTTGAGAAATGTAGATATAAAAATCCATTAGATAACTACACATTTAAAATATAATTACCAAACAAATATGCAGAGATTAATCTAACTTTTAAGATTTTCTTTCTTTTATTCTCACAATACAATTTAATCTTAATGTGGAGTGTTTCAAAGCCTTTAGACTAATCTTAGTTCAATAAATATAGTAGGCACCTGATTATGCAGCATACTCTTATATGCTCCAAGATTACAATTATTTGTTTTTTTTGGAGGTTCTGTCACCAAATAATCTTTTTCCATTTTCAGTAGTATCTCTTACCACTATAGCTCCCAACAGTACTTATTTTTCCTCAAAACTTGACATTTTTGGCTTTTATGTGGACAGAATCATAACAGTTCATCTCATTTAGCACCAATATTTTGAAAAATAGTAATAATCTATCGAAAGTTACTATTATTTAGGTTCTTGCCATCAATTTAAAAGCAACTGTTAGTATGTATGTAGATCCACGTCATATTCCTATTTTTCCATAATGAACATAAGAATAAAAACCATCAAATTGTATTCCTACTTTTCCATAATGAACATAAGAATAAAAACTATCAAAGATCTTAAATCATCATTCTAAGTAAAAGTAAAACATATATATATAATATATAAACATCTTCAATTTTAGACAAGAAATGATGAAGCTTCATTTGATCATCTAAAATTTCCCACAGAAAATATTTAAATTTCCCCAAACATGAATGCAACAAAATTGCAAAGTGAATATATATCACACAGATAGCTTCTAGCTAGCATAGTTTTTAACATGGACGATTGGAGTAAAGCAAATGAAAAGAGTAACCTATGGTGGTCTCTTTGCATAACAAAATGATAAGCTATTAACACAAGAAAATCATAGTAAATCTAGAACTAATGATTAAAGAATCTAAGTACCATGAGAGCCTAAAAACATACAAAAGAAACACCTACAGTCTACGTTTAAGAGCAAACATAATTATAAAGAACTGCAAACATATTAACACAAGTTTATTCAAAGCTAACTAAAAAATAAAAAATGTAATCTATTAATATATGTACCTTAAGTTCTAAAACTTAAAATTGCTTTGACTCAACTGTAAGGTAAAAATTAAAGTCCACAAAAAAATTTGAAGTTAGAACTTAATACATGAAAAGAATAAAGGTATAATAACAAATTAAATCAAAAGAACAACATCACTCTCTAATAAATAAATGTGTCATTTTTTTCGAATAGGAAGTAAGTGTAGTGTCCAAAATTCTTACTTTATTGAACAACTATCTATTAGCACAATACAATTCACAAAATGTTATACAAGGCCAAGGCCCCTTTAGTTACCTTCAAGTGCTGGTAAAGATTTGATTAAAGAAAGGTTTAGATATTCTAAAAATCAGGAAAAGTAGGGAGTAGTCCAATATGACTGCAAATCAAGTTGCATTAAAGGGAAAATTTCCAAATTACCTTCAAGATTGCCCCTCCAAGAAACAGATCAGATTAGCTCTAGGCCTGAAGTATAATTTCATCATAGCCTATATATGAAAAAAAAAACATCTATCATTTTGAATAGATACAGATTGCTTCAAATGCACAAATCCTGATTCTGAAAGTAAAGAGAATACAATGAGAAAAATTTTGTAGAGGTTTGCATCAATGCAACTTTGTTTTGTATTCATTCCTTGGCACACGATGAACTTTATTTCAAACCAAAAGAAAAGACAAATGTAAATGCTAATAGATTTATGAATCATAGGAATCAAGTAAGATATAGTGAAGATGAAATTTCTGGAAAAAAAAAACCCTTAGACTGCATATAAGAAAATTCACCTTAATATTTCCACAGGAGTTGCTTCCAAATATAAAAAATAAAACTTATATTCAATATCCTTTTCTCTAAAACTCAAGTAACCACAATCCTTTTCAATAACCATCTGTTAATGCAATTCTTTTTTTTGTTTTTTGAAAACAATTCAAAATTTACTTCTCTTGACACAATTCAATTTTTTTTTTCTTTCGGATCCTAAATTTACTTTCTAAAACTACACTTCTTTGTTGTCCCCCAAATCTGACTATTCAAATTTTCAGCCATATAATGGAGATAACAAATCATTATGGGCTTGCCAAAGTTCGTTAGAAAAAATCACAGTCATCCACCAAAATTAATCCCTTAAAATCAAAAATAAAAATATACAAATCTAGATAACCAAAAAAGAAAAAGTGCATCTCTGTTTAACTAATAAAAATACAAAGCTGTAAAGCTGGTAATACATTTGACTAATTTACATACATAAATGAGTATTTTAGGAAAAAAAATATAGGAGTTAAAATAGTGAAAACTTGAAGAGTGGAATAAAGTAAAGAAGATTGGACACTAAATAAAATATTAATCTTTTATCCTGCAGGGAAAGTCATACCAAGAGAAAAAGTAGTAAGAATAATCAAAAGGGGAAAAAAAAAGAAAAAAAAAAAGAAAAAACTCTATGAACAAAAATCTTAATCTTTTAACATTGACAAAAATCTTTACCTTTTAACCTACAAAAAATGAGGAAAAATCAGAAATTGGAGGAGAAAAAATATCTTTTATCCTCGTATCCAAAAAACTCCATATTTATCTGGTTGAGCAAAAAAAGAAAAGAAAAGGAAAAAGCTCATGAATAAACAAATATGCTTCATGCTTTAAACTCTAGAAAATATGATCATTACAACCTATCAAAAGGTAATCAGTAATTTTTTTTTTTTTAAAAAAAATTAAAGGCTCATCGAAAAGGATGAAGTGTAAAGAAACAAGTGGAGGGTTTTTTTTTTTCTTTCATCTGATGAATTGACGGCTTTTATTAGGGTGTAAAATTAGATGACCAAATCACATGATTTGGGGAGTGTTTTGGTAGGAGGGAGTGCTAAAAAGTTAATTTGATTACATTTTCCTGTTGTAGGCATGGAGATCTCTGACATAAAAATCATAATTTTAGGAGAAGGCAAATAAGGCTAAAGAAGAAAAACTAAGAGAGAGGAGGATGGAGGTAGTACGGTGAAAGAATAGAAGAGGAAAAAGGAGAGTAGATTTTGGAAGAGGCAATAGTAATGCCATTGAACAAAATAAAAGTGTGAGAAAGGCATAAAGAGGCGTTGGTGGACAGGTTTTCGATATTGGTTCTGCAAACTTGATTAATTAAGCATAAAAGTGATCCAATGGTTGATATATGTGTAATTAAATTAAGCACTAATTCCAATAGTCATAGTTTTGACAGAATGCCTAATCTAACAAATAGGTTTGTAAGGATGCTTTATGTTAACTAAAAGTTCAATTCTTAAGCCATTCTACATTTATTTTTTTCAAGTATGGCTTCTCCATAAATTGACAAAAATACCACTGAATGCGTTTTGTCATTCTTTCATGTTGAAGGGTCTTATTGTAATTTCACTCCCAAACAACAAATTAGTAGTATGAGAGAGTGAGAGAGAGAGAGAGAATTTTGAAATGATGCCGATTTTAAGAATCATTTTTTTTAGTTCTGATTTAAAATGAGTATTTAGGCAAAGAAAAACTCGCATTCGCTAAACGCGAATTCAGGTAAAACTGATTTTTTTTTTAAAATATTCTCTAACCTAGCATTCAGCAAATGTGAGGTCAATAGAATTTTTTTAAATTACAAAAATTATAAATTTTAATTTTTGTAAAATATTTAAAAAAAAGAAAAGATATTTGCCTGACCTCACATTTGTGAAATGTAAGGTCAGGTAATATCTCGCATGTGTTTGAGAGGAAGGCTTACTATTTCTGCAACAAACTTCAATGAGATCCTAAGTCGTAGTATTACTTGACCTCGCATTTCACAAATACGAGTTTAGGCAAATATCTTCTTTTCTTTAAAATTATTTTACAAAATAACTTTTTTTGTAATTTATAAAAAATTACACTGAACTCGCATTTGCTGAATGTGATGTCAGAATAAATATTTTAAAAATTAGTTTTACCTAAACTCGCGTTCAGTAATTGCGAGGTCCTAAACTTGCATTCACTAAATGCAAGTTTTTCCTTGCCTGAATACGTATTTGGAATCAGTACCCAAAACGAACGATTCTTAAAATTGGTGCCATTTCAAAATTCTCTCTCTCTCTCTCTCTATATATATATATATATTTATTATATGCAGAATTGTTTCAATGAATATGTAACCGCGGGATGTAGAATGCTTTGGTCCTCTTTTTAGACTTGACCAAATATCATCCCTTTCTACATAGCCTTCGGCTATCTGTGTATATTTTAAGCCTAGATTAAAATCACATCAGATATAACGGACTAAAGCTATTGATATCACGAGATCTAGAAAAGAATGAACGAACTATGGTTGAGTATCAAAAATTAAGGATTGGTAATTCGATTTGATCGTACAATGTCGAATGATTTTGATAAGTGATTTGAATTTGTGATTATAAATCATTTTCCATATTAGTAATTTTATATTAGGTCTCGTCTAGAGTTGAAATATGAGCAAAAATGTATTACATGAAATAAATTTTGAATCAAAAGAGCAAAAATTATCTCGAATCTTGGAGGATACGAATATCATGTGAAATTATTTGTGTTAATTGCAAAATAACCCCTCCATAGTATTATTCTTCAAATAATATTATGAAAGATTTCTTAAATATGTTTTTTCCTTCACATTTTTAAGTCATGTAAATTTTTCACATTACATCACAAAAAGTTCTTATGATATTTATTTCAAAAGGCTAGCAATAATGTCAGACCTCAAATCTTAACCACAAACAAATTTTATAAAAATACTAGAACTGTCCTTCCCTTTAGTCAAACTAGGAAATATTTGCGCATCAAATACTTTTTTGTTCTCTCTAAATCATTCATCTTGTAGCATTCCCTTCTCTTCTTCCTCCATCGACTCCATAGCCACCACCTCATATACTCCAACAATGGGATAAATTAAATACCACCATCACAAATTATACTTCCCTTTAATAAAATCATTAAAATCCTACTCCTTTAAAACCACTACATCAACCTAGTCTACTGCTGCGGAGAGTATGATCCGTACCTGTTGTCCTTCAAAAAAAGAGCATAATCGTTGGTTTCAAGATCTCGTAGATTTGGTAGTGCACATAGAGATTGTGACTTTTGGTAAATGATGAAGCGGTTGTTGCAAAGAATAGAAAACCCTAACAATATATATCTAGGAATATATACAAGAATGATGAAGAATATAATTCGAGGACAATAACACTGATTTTATTAAGAATAGAAATGAAAGTTTACGGAGAAGAATTTCAATACAACAGCCAAAGAAATCAGATACTAATCCTCTACTCAATTGCTTGCATATAAAGCAATAGTCCTAACTGTTTTTCTCCAAAATAACTACCAGTTGAGTTGGATTTCAGCTAACTAACTAAAGCAACTAACCCACAGTAATCATGGTTAATATGGTAATTACATCAGTTAATCATAGTTACACATAACAGCAACACAATTACAAAAATACAACACTTCACGACCTTTAAAAAACTTCACAGTTATAAGCACGCCTTCTTTCTTTTTGAGTTTACGCTTTCAAATGTCCCTTAACTTCAATTTCTGTGACTTCAGTTGACAACATGCCATGCTTTTATATTCATATCAATTCCCTTCTCCTTTCAATGTTCTTGTCCCCAAGAACAGAAATTAGGATATTGTTGTTGTATGTCATATCCAACACTCCCAACTAGCATTCACCTCAAATCCAAAAAAAAAAATAAAATTGCACCAATACTTGAGTTATAAAAATATTTCCTCTTTTAACCAATCTTCTATCCAAAATTACCATAAGTTCAATCAACAGATGACTATCAAAGGATAGGCCAGAAGGTAGGGGACTGTGGACTAGCTGAGAACTAACCTTTCTTTTGACCAAGAAGACATGAAAAGTTGAATGGATCTTGGCATTAGGGGGTAACTACATTTTGTAAGTTGCGGAACCTATCTTATCCAACACTGGATAGGGCCAAAGTACCTAGGAGCAAGTTTTTGATAACTATGATCCTTGAGGGAATGTTGCTTGTATGGTTTCAATTTAACATATACCCATTCTCCTACTTCAAAACTCCTCTCAGACTTGTATTTATCTACTATTTGTTTCATCCTATTTTGAGCCTTGGCTAGATTGTGTTCAGTAGATGTAAGGTTTCCTCTCTAGCATGCAAGCTTTTGTCAACTGTAACATAAATAGCCTAAGTCTACCAAAGAAGAACCAGGCAAGTAGGATATGTGCAGTGGAGGAGATTGGCCATATGCTACCTCATAGGGAGTAACCTTTGTAGCAGTGTGAAAATTGGTATTGTACCAATATTCAGCTAATGGTAGCCACGAATGCCATTGCTTGGGGTTGCCATTGGTCATGCATCTTAGATAATCATACAGGTACCTGTGTACTATTTTAGTTTGACCATCAATTTATGGGTGGTAGGTTAAGGATAAGTACAATTATACCTTGTGAAGTTTGAAGAGCCCGTGCTAGAACTTGCTGAGAAAAGTGGCATCTCTGTCACTAATTATGGATTCCAGCAAAAATAAGATCTTGTAGCTGCTGAATTAAGTTCTGGGTGGTGTTGTCTCCTTGCCCACTTTTCTCAATTTTAGTAATAATGTGGTGGCTTTTTATTACTAAAATGGCATGAATATTAACTACCTCATGTGACCTCATTGAAAGAGCATCAGCAACCACATTGTCTACTCCTTGACTATACTCTTATAATAGAGTTTATAGTCATACCCCTGGAGTTTAGCAATCTATTTTGCAGCATGGGAGTGGAAGTTGTTTGCTCCAATAGATATTTCAACCTTTGATAATCAATTTTGATTAGAAAATGCTTGCCAAGAAAATATGCTCTCCATTTCTGTACTGCTGCCATGATGCCATCATATCTCTTTCTCAAAAACTAATAGAGCTTAGTGTTTCAATGTCAACTCGCTAAAATATGTTATTGGTCTATTGTGCTACGTAAGAATTGTTCCAATGCCATTTCCTGATGCAACATTTTCAACTATAAATTTTTTAGTGAAGTCAGTCATATCTAAAGTTGGGAGGGAGGGTTGGTCATAACTAGTTTGAACTTCTCAAAAGCTTTAGTAGTTGTATCATTCCAGCTGAAATTGTTCTTCTTAAGGTGATCAGTTAGTGACTTGGAAATTTTACCATAATCCTTAATAAATCTCCTATAGTACCCTCTGAATCGTCCAAACCCTCTCAATTCCATATACATTCAAAGTTTTGAGTACTCCCCATTCTTGAATGCTTGCAATCTTCTAAGGATTAGGATGCACATTTTTCTCAGAAATAACATGTCCCAAATAATTTACCTCCATTTTGGCAAAGGAGCACTTTCTTTGTTTAACCTTCAAGTTGTGTTCCCTCAACAAATAAAAAACAATCTGTAAGTGTTCCAAATGCTAATCCCATGAATAGCTATATACTAAAATGTTGTCAAAAAAACTAGTATGAACTTCCTCAAAAAAGGCTTGAAAATGTCTTTCCTTAAATTTTGAAAGGTTGATGGAGCATTTGTAAGGCCAAAATGCATTACTAGAAACTAATAGTGACCATCATGAGTGATGAATGATATTTTATGAGTGTATTCCATCCTCATTTTGATTTGATGGTAACTAGGCATCAAATCCAACTTAGAGCACAAAAGAGGTCTTCCAGCAGTTCTTCAATTAATGGAATTGGAAATTTGTCCTTCACAATAGCTACATTTGGCTTTTTCTAATAGTCCACGCACATTTTCCAACTTTCATATTTTTCCTTGATCTAGACCACAAGAGAAGAGAAAAGACTATTGTTGTGCTTGATGATTCTAGTCTTTAGCATCTCAGCAACCAATTTTTCAATCTTTCCTCTCTGAAAAGCTGGGTACTTGTAAGGTCTTACATTCATAGGTTGTGTGCCTTCCTTCAAGTATATTCTATGATCATGCCTTCTAAAAGATGGTAATCAGTTGGTTCTATGAACAAATCTTTGAAATTGTTCTTAAGTTGGTTTAACTCATAATTTGGGCTTGTCTTCCCTCTATT
Source organism: Cinchona pubescens (assembly GCA_025175665.1). Taxonomy (NCBI): domain Eukaryota; kingdom Viridiplantae; phylum Streptophyta; class Magnoliopsida; order Gentianales; family Rubiaceae; genus Cinchona; species Cinchona pubescens. Next base: position 1,165,529 of record JANKKI010000283.1, read on the forward strand.
TTTATCAGTCTGTTGTATTAACTTCAGCTCATTCCACTTATCTTTCCCTAGTTTCCTTACATTTATTATACACGAATAAGATGATGTAATTTGCTCAGGTTTGTGCAATAGCCTTTGCATTTTCTTCTTTTTAAGTAACTGAATTGCTTATTGTTTAATCCATTGAGAACCATTCTTTTCCCTTGTTTCCAAAATTGTTCTTATTTTCAAGTCACTGGAATTCTATTTAATATCCCTTAATGTTGACAAGGCCCAAAACTACTTCACAACCTCCAATTGGATGTACCAATAAGCACTGAATTCATGCCCATGTAGTTTTCAAGTAAACTTAAAATATATTTCAAAAGTTGTCAATTTATTATCATTAGCCACTTCAATTATCATAGGAATAGTTTCTTGCGTTTTAAGGTCTAATTTCTTGACTGTTTCTGGATAAACAAAATTATGAGAACTGCCATAATCAATAAAAATACTTACAAGCTTGTCCCCCATGTGACCATTGACCCTCATAGCCCTAAATCTTGGTGCAACAGTTTTGGTCACGGCATTAGTCGGGATATGAGCTAGGTTTGCCTTCTTATATACCTTTTCATTTTCCTCTTCCACTTCAGGTTCTTCCAATGCTTCTTTCTCCTCCTCATTCTCCCCATCATTCACTTCCAACCTGTACAATTGCTTGTTCCTATACTTATATTTAAAAGTCCATACTTTTCATCACACCAAAAACGCAACCCTTTGGCTCTCTTTTCCTCCATTTCTCAGTAGACAATTTTCTAAGAGATTTTTTGGATGGCTATTTCTAGTTCTTAGGTAAAGCAAGAAAAGGGGTATTAGAAGTAGAAGGTTTTAATGTTCTATTCTATGAGGAATAGAATCTTTGGGTTCAAAATTAACATTGAATGGCTGAAAGGGTTTGAAAAAAGATGGATGAAAAGAAGATTAGTGGCCAGTTTTACAAAAGGCTTGGGTTTAAAGGTCTAATTATAGATCTTGGTTTCTTCCATCCTTGACAAGGTTCTAGCATGCTACAAAGATTTAGACATGAACATCCTCACAAAAAGTTGAATGTCTGCCTTTATACCACTCAAAAAGCAACTAATGGCATAGTCTTTTGGCAATTCAACCCTATTAAAGTGATCTTCAAATTGCTCTTGTTATTCTTGAATAGTTCATTTATGCCTTAAGCTCATCAATTCCCTCATGCACCACGTGTTACAAGAAACTCCCAAACCTAGAAGACAACTCCTTCACATATTCCTCCCAAGTAGGAATTTTCCTAGTTAGCCTAAACCTCATGAACACCTGATGCCATTGAAGGGCTTTTCCCTCCAAGTGCATTACAGCCAACTTCACCTTAGCCTGATCAGATGTGCAATCAACTTCAAAAAATTGGTCATATATATATATAACCAACCCCTAAAGTCCTCCCTAAAAAATTTGGAAAATTCCACCCCTAAAAAATGAATAGAGTATGGATATTGATCATGATGTTCTTGTTGCAACCCAGAACTTGAAACCTGTTGATTCCCTTCATTCCGGTGTCTTTGTCCACGAACTTCAAGAACCAAGGCTTTCAAAGTAGCCATCTCCTACTCGAATCTTTCTCCTTGTTCTTTCATTAGATGTTCTAGTTTCTTGATTTCTTAGGATCTAGTATTTTCTGCCATTTTGAACTTGATCTGTACCACTGTTGCAAAGAATAGAAAACTCCAACAATCTTAGTTCTAGGAATTACAAAAATGATGAAGAATATAATTCGAGGACAATAGCACTAATTTTACTGAGAATAGAAATGGAACTTTACATGGAAGAATCTCAATACAACGACAAAAAAAAATCAGATACTAATCCTTTACTCAATTGCTTGATTATTAAGCAATAGTCCCAACTGCTTTCCCTTCAAAATAACTACAAGCTGAGCTAGATTTCAGCTAACTACCTCAACCAACTAACCCACAGTAATCATGGTTAATTTGGTAATTACATCAGCTAATCATGGTTACATACAATAGTAACACAATTACAAAAATACAACACTTCGCGATCATCAACACATTTCACAATCATCAACATACTTTTTCTCTTTTGGAGTTCACATTTTCAAATATCCTTTAACTCCAACTTCCTCGACTTTAGTTGATAACAAGACCATGCTTTTATGTTCATATATGCGGTATCCTCTTCTTTGAGAAATTTAAGCTCTTCTTCTTATTCTAAAGAGCATTTGTCCTTTCTCAATCGTGTACGGTAGAAATAATACTGATAAGATACTAAATGAAAAGGAAGAGGATATTAGAGAAAATCAAAGTTGATTTGATCGCTATTTTTTGAGAGAATTAAAAAATTTTATTATATATTTTTTTTAAGATTGTAAATTAATGGTGAAAAATGTCAGTTGTGAGAAAATTGATATTGAATATTGAAGTAGTGATCGATTATAGAAATTTGAATAGAAGAGGAGGACAAGAAGGCAGAGAGAGCATTTTGGTAGCTGATGGATAGGAAGTATGGTAATATATAGTTGAACAAAAGCATCACCAGGGGAAGTCCTATCAACAAAATAGAAACATCAGGATATTTTATTTGATTTGATTTAATTCGAGAGGATATTATTGTCATGGGTTAATTACATTTACCTCCCTGAGCATTGGCCAAATTACTAAATGCACCCTGTGATTTTTGAAAATTATAAATTCCTCCTTCTCACTAACTTCCATTAGCAGATACTGTAAATAATAGAACTATATTACCCTTATAACATTTCATTAATCCCTCAATTGTTTCCCAAACCTTATTCCTCTTGCTCAGATTCCTCTTCCACCTGCCACTTCGCTTCTATCCCCTCATTTTCACCACCGCAACTCCCATCCACCTTCCTTTCCCTTGCCACCTTTCTCTTCCCCCTCCCTTTCTCCCTCCGCCTCATTTCCCTCTCCATCCACCATACTCATTCCTTCTCTGACCCTTTCACCCACCACCTCCCCCTCACTCCTTTATTTCTCTGCCACATCACCCCTTCTACCCACCATTTTTCCTCCCGCCACTTTCCCCTTCCACTCCCCATTTCTCTACCCAAAAAATTTTAGAACTGGGATTTTAGCTTTTTTTTTTTTTTTTTTTGGAGAAATTAGTGATCAAATTGTCTTGCTTATCTTGTCTATGCTATATTCTCCAACTCTATGTCACCCGTTCCCGTCAAAAACCCACTTCAAGGAGAACCAAAGATTGGATTTTTAGTTCCTTATCCCTCTGTTATAGATTCAGTAATGGGAAATGGAGAGATAGTAGTCGCGGGGTTGGGCTTAAAGGGCCTTTTAGTGTTGTTTGCTGCTATTTGTCTTTTAAAATTTTGGTATTTTTGTTGTATTAGTTACGAGTCGCCATTGCCTTCATGGTCCGAGCATCCCTAAAGATTTTGATAGAGTTGTGGGGTGTGATAATGTATTATGGGAGGGAAGGGGTTGTGCTACTAGGGATGGATCAGGAGAAGATGGGGGATGGTTGGATTTAGTATAGGTGTGTGTATGGGTATGGGTATGGGTATGGGTATGGGTATGGGTATGGGTATGGATATGGATATGGATATGGTTATTGGATATAAGTATGATTATGGATATGGGTTTGGGTTGGAGTTGTAGGACAATAATGGGGGGTTGGTTTGGGTTAGGGTGTGGTTTGGGTTTGAATTTGGTATGGAGTTACATGGAAAAAAAAAAGAAAAAAAATAAATAGGGACTAATGAGGGTATTTTAGGCATACAAAAACCTTACTCTTTTGTTGATATATCAGGTTTTTGAGCATCAACTAACGGTATGGGACAATTTGTTAAACAGTTGGACGTTCAAGGGGGTTGACTCTAATCTTTAGAAACTGCAGGGTGTATTCAGTAATTTGGCCAAACCTCAGGGAAGGTAAATGTAATTAACCCTATTGTCATTCAGCCACAACTTGTTCTATCATTAACAATATGAGCTCTTGGCAATATCACTTGCCATTTCAAAATAGGGTAAATCATCTAAACAATCCTTTAACTTCTTTATTAAAGTCAAAATGGTCCCATAACTTAAATTTTAGCAAATTTAGTCCCTTAACTAAATATTTATAGTAATTTTGGTCCCCATTTGATAGTATCGTCTAAAACAAAAGTTTCTGTGTTTTTCCAAGTGGTGACCAAGGGATACCAGCTGCACTACCCAAAAAAACTAGTGTTTTAGGCATCACTATCAAATAGGGACCGAATTAGCAAAAATATTTATTTGAGGAACTAAATCAAGTCATTTTTTTAAAATTGAAGTTAAGAGACCATTTCAATTTAATTGAAAAAGGTGAAGGACTATTTTGGTGATTTGTCCTTCAAAATATTGCATAATAATATCGTAAGTGGAAACGGAGTACCCAATTAGATCAATTACCACGTCCCTTGGCTTTTAATTAGGTACTCAGTCCATAGGATCATTATTCAACCTGACTAGGTTATATCGGATCGAGAAAAAGTAACCCGAATGACCGGATACCCAACCCCATTCAATATTACATTTTTTACATCAAGACTTTAAAAATTAAAAAAAAAGATTACTAATTACATTTATACCCCTATGAATGGAAAAAAAAAAGGATAAAATCCACTAATATTATTAATTTTTTATACATTATTAGTGTTGAAATTTTCTACACCATTAGAGATGTATGCCATGTATACATTGTTTAAATTTCAAATATTATTTTTGTATATATAACGTAGAAAATTTTTTATATCGACAATGTATAAAATATTAAGGGTAACAAATATACAACATGGAAGAGGTAGATCATTTCAAACCCTATAACGGGTGTATTATTGCTTTTCCAAAACTAAAGGGACACCAATGTAATTTACATCAAATACTAGAACGACTCATTAAATATGTAGTAGTATCTTAAAAAAAAAAAATGATATCTTGAATAATTTGCTCCGTGGAAAAAAAGATGAATGTAGGTTTGCAGCAGTAGAGAGAATATTTCAACAGTCCAAAAAAATTATATTGAAAATTATGTGAAGATTTAGTCTTAATTGCTGTCTATAGCAACCGGTCTTGATCACTTGGTTTCAGTTTGAATTCCAGGTGGCCATGAATTGACCGGAGAAGGCAATTTTAGACTTGAAGAATTCTTGTTGGCCTTAAGCCAAGGCAGATTTCTTTAGCCAACATATAAACTGAGATTTACGAAATTAATTTGGCTATGAGAAGTTTGGACTTTCGGTGAAAACGTTGCGCTCCTTAATATAAATGGAGAATAATATACATTTTATAGGCTTCATTTTAACGCCTTTCAATTAGTTAAAAATGTATTAATCTAAATAATGAATATCATTTTTTATTTATTAAAGAGGATCTACATTTGCTAAAGTAAAACTTAAAGAAAATAAAGATTGACGAAAAATTTGTGATTGTATTTGAATAACATTATTCTCTACATAATATATTAAAATATATTCGAAATACATTTTCGTACATCTTTGTATCTCATAAATATCATATTTCAAAAAAGTTACTTTTTACTTATTATAAATAATATTTTAAATTTTGAAGTCAATAAAATTTACAACCCTAGTAAGAGCATGACATGAATATGATGTAAGTAACAAATTTTGGAGGACGAACAATAATTCTGAAAATATTAAAATTGAAATCACAGATGCATAGAGTAGTGCTAATAACTGTATTCCGCCAAATTATGTGAAACAGGAAATAGAAATTTCAACAAGGCAAATGTTATTGTTGCAGCAAAAGAGTTGTGAAATGACTAAAATACTCATATTTATCAATTATTCTCTCTTATAATAATAATAATAATAAAGATAAATAATTTTGACATTCTAAAATAAACTTATTTTAGAGTAATAATTTTCAGTTGAAACTTATTTTGAAATACCAAAATCATTTCTCATAAAAAAATATATATATATTTTTAGATCATTTCAATGACTACTCTTGTTGCTGTAGCACTAACAAATAACAATTAAAGCTGTGGCAATAACATTCGCCCGTCAAAGAACGTCCTACCATTAATCAATAAGCAGTATTACAACGTCCCAAATTGGGTATCAAAGTCCTCATTAATTAATTAGTATTACCTAAAAAAATTCCTCATTAATTTGGTCGCCAAAATTGTCACAGCTCTCCATTTCTTTGTCAATTTTCATTCATTACTTTGTCATATTTAGAAAGCATAAATTGGCTGATGACGAAGTTGGAAATTATGGATGAGCTTCATGATCTTCTTGACTTTATCACCCTCACCTCTCTTTCAATTGTCAATTTTCAATCACTAATGTTAATTTCAATGGTTTTCTTTGGATATGTCACAATTCATATGTGGTGCTAAAGCCTTAAAGACGTGGATGATCTTTAATGCTATTCAAGAGCCTCTACTATTGGTGGATACTTTGGCCAATTGAAATGCAACTTCTTGGCAATTTTGCTTTATGTCTCTCTTCTTTATTTTTCCTTGCAAAGGGGACCGTCATATCCTTTATTCTTTCTCTTTTACTTTTCCTCTTTAGCCATCTATTGACAACGAGAGAGTATAGGCTGAGGGGTAATAGAATTTTCAATACTCTAAAAAATGGTCTTCGTTGTTTTTGAAGAAAATGCTTAAACGCTGAATAACAATTATTTGGAATATTATTTAAAATCTTATTAAAATAATTATTATAGTAACTTTTATGATGTTATGTATGTGAGATAAAAAGATGATCAAAAAATCTATTATACAATAATTACAAATTATTAATTGAAGAATAATGAAGAAATTTTCTGTCCAAACAATCTTTTTGTACACTTTGGCAGTTGATGTAGTAAACTTTGTTGAAATTCATGGACGTCTTTAAAAATGTAATGTGTACAGATAGTTGTTGAATTATCCTCGCGGACGGTTCAATTAAGTGTACAATAACGAAGATTTAGTCATGTACTTAAAAGTTGATGATGTAGATGATCATGTTATTACAAATATTATGTAATTTACATGGATATTCTTTTGATTGAAATACAGATTTCATTTAAACCATTTTTAAAACTTTTTTCTTCACTTAGACAACTTTCTTATGAGAATTTTCTGACTTGGCCCATGAATAAATAAACACAATATTTCCACCAAATCTAAAACAAAAGAGGTCCACTCATGTAACACGGTTGGACTTTGATGGGCCAAAAACTTCATTTTTTTACCAAGTGTACATTTTCGTACCAAGTGTGTATACTGTATACCATATAACAAAGTCCGTATTGTGTACTATACTTAGATTTATACTAAGTATTTTTATAATTAAATCATTTAAAAAAATTAAAATGTTAATTATATTCATCTTAACATATCTTTATTATAACAACAATAAGAAGTACAAATAAAAAAATCTAGCTAGGTATTCTTTATTGGTGGTGTTTTCTTGATCCGTCAATTTGAAAAATCTACTAAATTGGTCTATTTCGAATCGTAAAATAGGGTATTTGAATCGGTTGACAATGGAGGGCAATTTAGGTGAGAAGACGGTTCCCTTATGACCTATTACTCATGCATTTGAATCATTAGAGGGTAGGAGAAAATGTGCTTTTTTTTTTGGAAAAAAAAAAAGTATTTGAACTGGTCAATAAAAGCGGGTCTGGCATTGGCAGATTAGAAATTTGCGACCCACCAAGTATTCGACCTTGTGCATATACAGGGGTAATTATATAATTTTACATATTATCATATAATATTAATAGATCTTTTCTCCTCCCCTTCTCATTCATAGAGATATATATATAATTAGTAGTCAATTCTTATATATATATGTGTGTGTCACATAAGAGTGTGTGTATGTATGTATGTATGTATGTATGTATATATGTTTGTTTGTTTGTTTGTTTGTATGTATATGTATTTATTAAAATTTTGATACTAAAAAATATGATATTAGATCGGGTAGGGTACCCGATTATTCGACTCGCTTTGATCAGATACCCAATTGACTGGATACCCTCTGCATATAAATCAAGTACCGAATTACTTTTTTCTCAACCTAGTATAACCAGATCGAATAGAGTAAAGATCACATGAACTAAATATCCAATCCATAAACACCCCTATCCTTTATCCGTTCTATGATAATTTTCGGATTTCCCTCTGCTGCTGTGTATTTAGCATGCCTAGTATTTCTGACAATTGCAAAGTGCAGTAACTTCTAAATTCTAATGTACACAACTTATTACTGAGTCCGCACAAAAATTTTCTGATGTACTTAATATATCAGGCCCTCTTTAGATAATCAATTTATTTTTTTTAAAATAATATTTTACAATTATTTATACACTACTGATCACATCCTAACGTTAAAACTTATAGCGAATCCAAAATATATCCAGAATATTGACTATTCAAACAAATAATTTTTAATAATTTCCTAACACATTTTTCAATTACTCTTTTATCTTACTGTCACGCCCATGACCCGCACTTATCAAACACGTGTCATTGGCCATATCCATGAAATCGTACTCCCATAAATACAAGACATCATTCATATATAGTAACCTTAAATATAAATTACGCAGCGAAAATATCTACTCACAAATGATATCCACTTTAATGCGGCACCTATTCAAATAATAAATCATAAAATAAATAAAAATATAGTGTCACGAGCACACATGCTCAACTTATTCCAATAGATGGACTATTCAAAATCAAATAACTATAGTAGAATCCTATTACTAAATAACAATCTTCCTTGTCCAAGTGCGTCTATGCTTCATCCTCTATGATGACGTACTCGTACTCATCGTCTGTATAAAATATAAGGAATGGGGTGAGCAACAAATCATCATTTATCCAGTAGATAGCACTTACATCCTGCTGGATCATGCAGTTATATACATATACAATACATTTCGCAAAGATAAGTCAGACTATCACACACATATGCTTTTATCAAAATTATTTTTTTAAATCATGTCATTTTCATTACATATAGTCACGGAATTCAACTTGCATTTCGAAATTCAAGTATCATTTATCTATATCAAATCATATAACATATACTTTTCAATTAATCTATGACATATCACAAATTCATTTCCAAATCATGTAACTTTCTTAAAGGCTCAAAACAATACATGCTTTCATCGGTTCTGAGTACTCAGCCCAATGATGAACCTCACTAGAAAAGATAGTCAAGAAGTTTCCATGGAACCACTTGACCTATCGTATATGATTTATTGTTTATTAGGATATCAGTATACCAGTATATTAATATAAATCAGGACTATAATCCCTATCGACTATTTCATGTCCGTTGAAAGCCATTGTCTATTAGTGTTTATCCATTCGTCACACTAATGCATTTCATACATATAAAAAATCATGCATATAGTTTCTATAATTTAAAAATCAAGCAAGTCAAATAGCCATATATGATCCAGATTTTCATAATCAAATAATCATTTCGTAAAACACATTTCATAAACAATTTAGAAAAACATGCAAATTCATAAAACTATTTAAGAAAATATATGGGTTTGTAAAACAATTTACAAATAAGAGGGTAAGAACCACCTACCTCGGTATGCCAAAGAATCACGTTACTCTTGTACTTACTCCTTCTTAGTATTTCCTATCAAAAATTCATGTTTCTATCACTTAGTACGTGCTTGGTATTTACTTAAATATCCTATAACAATTTCCTAAATACTCAACCTTTCCATACATCTATAATTGCCCTAATATTCACAAAAATAATATTTACTATAATATCATATAGTTTTCTTGTAGTAAAAAAGTATTTTGAAGTCATTATTATAACCTTATAAGACTTACTATAATTAAGAAAACTCATCTATAATGAAAATTTAAAAAAAATTTTGGACTCCATTTGTGCTAAATAAAATATTTTAGAATAGTTTACAAATTTAGAAATACATTCGGGGTCTTTTCGTAACTTTGAAAAACTAATTTGGGCTTTTATGTAACTTTTAAAATACTTGAGGGTATTTTGGTCATTTCACAAAGTCATTAAGGGTCTCTGTATATTCTATAAAATATTTTGGAGTTAAATATTAACTTCATTTAAACTTTTAGGGGTCAATTTATCATTTATAGAAACTTCCAGGGACTTCTGTAAAACATTGACAAACTATAAGGGCCTTTTGGTAATTCCAGAAAGGCTTCTATGGACTGATGGGGTCCTTTGAAAAATCATCTGGGCTTATTTATTATTTTAGAGACTGAAAAGGACTCAATCTGACGCCATAAAAGTTTGTTTAGGCCTTTGTAAAAGTTATATAAAACTTTGGGGGGTTAAGATGCAATTTCAAAAACTTTTATCAAATCTCATCTTCATCTTCCCACAACTGTTACCATCGCCACAACTCATTGTTTTTTTTATTTTTATTTCTAGTCTCTTCTCTCTGATCTTTCAAGTATTCTCCCTACAATTCTACTCTCTGATCAAATCACTTTTTTGTTTAAAAAAATCCAGCAATAATAAATTACTATTATAATTCAAAAAAAAAAAGAAATATAATTTTCATATACACAAATCCGATTTTAATCTCAAGAAAATAATTTTATAAATTAACTAGTAATACTAAAATTTACATTAATTGAACTAACTTCCTAAACAAATAATCTAATAAAGTGAATAATTAATATTTAAAATAATTAAGCGTCTAATTTTCCTAAAATTAAAAACGAAAATAATTAATTAAAGCTAAATAAGAAGAAGACTAACCTATAATATGGCTGAAATTCTCTCCAATATTTGTGTTACGTTAAAAAGAAAAAGAAAAAAGAATAAGATACTCTACCCTATAGTATATATACATAGCCTAATCGTTACTTGTAAATATGTGTATCTGTACTATTTAGAAGTAATTGTACTAGAAGTAGGATAGTACTATTTTAGTTATTTGATCCCTAAAACCCTTACACGGTTTTATCTTCTAATAAGTTTAGGCAGTTTATTTTAAATAAATAAAATTAAAAAATTGTGGGTATTACACTTGCACACTTCACTTCCCAAAAATTGGAGTTAATTATGCTTTAGCCACTTAAATTTTAGTACCATTATCACTTTAATCTCTAACGCTATCTTTTGAGCATTTAACCTTTCCCTTATCTTAATTTAATGTTTTGACTATTGTACCCGAATTCCATTTTATTCCTTTTTGGTTTGATTACAGTTTACCCTTTAAACTTTAGCAAGACTAACATTTTAGTTCTTAACGTTGTTTTGCACTAAAGTCCTTCAATTACGCTTGATACATACTTGATAATTTTAATCTTATTTATTCTAATCTCTTTTTCTTTGTCTATTTTGGATTTATGAATATGTCTTTCATTAAGAAAAGTTCTTTTTCATGTAGAAACTTAAATCCAAACAAATATTTAGAAGTTGAATTCATTGTATTTACTAGTCTTTTTGTTTAAATTAGCTGGAGAAGATAACATAACATGACAAATATTGTTTAAGAACTAAAGCTCCTATATTGATGGTCAATTAAAATCACATCACGTTTATCGTCTAAAATAACTTTTTAACTTGGAACTTTGACTAAATGGATTGATATGCCATGAGTAGACAATTTTGAAATAACTTTTATTATTCAAATTAATTTGTGCTAATTAAAATATAAAACATAGTGCATTATTTTAAAAAGAAGAAAGAAAAAAATAGATTATTAAAAAGAAGAAAGAAAACATAGAACATTATTTTGATGGTGTGGTGGTGGAATGTTTACTGAGAAATTCTTACATAGATCTAATCCTTGGTCTAACTTGTATGCCATGTAGTTTAAATAGATACACATAATGCTAAATAATGTATGCTAATATAAAAAAAGTGAGGATGTGATTCTAAACACACAATCCACTTTGTGTAAGATCATGAATCAAACATTATGATCTTATATTTTCTTATAGTTAGTGGAGGAATTTGATCAAATGGAGGTACAAGCATAAAAAGAATAAAATAAAATAGGGATAGAGTTGTGAAAAACACAGAACTGGTGTAAGGAAAGGGGTTAAATGCTCAAAAAATAACGTTAGGAACTAAAGTGTCAGTGATTCTAAAGTTTGGGGGTAAAGTAAAAATAACCCATGAGTATTTTTGTCCATTTAGCCAAATTTTCACATACCATTAGTTTTTACTATTAGGAGGTGTTTGGTTCATAATCATGAATCAAAATCGGAATGAGAATCATAAACTCTATTATTGGTATGGATTTATATCATTCTCCCTTAGTTGTTTGGTTTGAAATAGGAATGGTATGTTAATGAGTGACTCAATTTGAAACACATGTCACAAGTAAGGAAAGAAAGTAGGTATTTTCTAACACTCTCATTCCCATAGAATGATTCCCATAATACTCAACCAAACAACCTATATTTTTGGGTATCATTAATTTTGATTCTCATCCCCCATCTAATACCCATAAACCAAACACCTCCTTAGTTCAGAACTTTAGTATTAACAAAATAACATTAGGGATTAAAATGCTTGTGACGCTAACATTTAAGAGTGTAAAATGTAATTAACCCCCAAAACTATAACCCTACTTGTTTTGAAATAATATCTAGCTAAGTAGAATCTTATTGTCCACATTGAAATGGGATACAAAAAAATTCAGTCAATAACACTTATAAAAGGCTTTATATTGGACTCTTATTATTTTTAATTTTTTTTGGTGAATGCTTTATAAGAATTATTGTAAATTATTAAAATATGCGTTTGTGATTAACTCTATCCTTACGGAAGAAACCACATAAGCTTTATTCTATCCCCAAAAAAAAAAAAAGGCAACGGAACTCCATAAATTCCTCCTTTGCACAGGCTTATCTATAATGAGGCACATAATCCAATTTCAAGATTGTCTCCACACTCTCCATTTTCATGGTAATTTCAAGCATGGCTGATGCAGTTTCTGCCAGAGACGCACAACCATGCAGTCACACGAGACACATATTCACATTTTCCCGAATTGATAAATTACATTATACTACTAGTTGCAAGACTTATCTATAAATACTGATAATAAAATATAAGATATTTTGTCCTTAACTTATTGATCATAATTAAAAGTTATTAACAGATAAAAGAATTATGATTTTTTTTTATATAAAAGATAAAGATAAAGGACTATGGTTCGAATTACTTAGATGTATTAGTATCTGTTCAAGTCGGGGAAGGTGATTTTGTTTTTCTTTTTTAAGAAACTTATCTATAAATGGAAACTGCTCTTCAATTTTGCTGTTAACTTCTCTGTACTACTTGATAATGACTTCCTTCTTTTCTACCTTTATTGTTCTAATCCTAGCTTTCCTTCTTTTTAACACAGTTTCCTCCATAAAACCCCACAATCTTGTCCTCCCAGTAATCAAAGACCTATCCACAGAACATATCATACACACAATATGTCACAAGAATATGAAAAAAAATTTAATAGACCAAGGTCCATAGTTCTATTATGTATCTTGTAGTTCTTATTTATCTACATAATTATTTTTATAATTTCAAGTAAATTTTCTTATCGAACTATATAACTAATTTTTAACTATAAGGTACATGTGCCTTGGTGACCTAAAATTTTTTCCAAGAATATACCAAAGATCTCCACTGTTCCACTTGTTCCAGTCAAAATGAAAAAAATGTGGGGCGAGGCAGGTTTGGGATATATTACTGTTTGGATATTAAATAATTTTTACTTTTCTCTAAATAATATTTTGTAATTATTTCACACACATTTTTATCTCATATATATCACATCAAAAAAATTACTACAATATTTTTACAAAATTTTTTTCAAGAATAATGACTATCCAAACAACACCTTTTCACTAACAAACTATTATCAAATACAAGTGTTTGCGGCATGTTATAGCGAAAAATACTTGGAGGTAGCTGGCTTTCTTCTCATTCCCTAATTGTCCGCTGGCAACGGTTGAGTTTGAATTAGGTTTAATAACACTTTACCCCTTAGGGAATAACAGTGTCCTGAACTAAAAAAATTACACTTTACCCCCCAATTACATGATTTATCCTTTAAAAATTTTATAATATCATATTAAATGACTTAAATACCCTTAGCACTATATTTTGATTTTTATATTTAATTTTTGATAATAATGTGATAATTATTTAAAAATAATAAAAAATAAATTATATAATATTTTAATATAATCCATATCAATATATGTCTTGGTCAAATTTTTAAATTTTGTTATTTCATTTTGTATTATTTTGAATTTGAATATTTAATTATAATGGTAAAACGATTCCTAAAGGGTCTAATTTTCTATTGAAAATTCTTCTTTAAAGATATTGTGTGAAAATATATATTTTTTATAAAATTTGTGTTTTTATCGATATCTCTTAACATTTTATAATGTTAATATTTGGATGAACCTATGCAAATTGTGGAATGTCAAATATAATATAATTCGACATTTTATCACATTTTCACTCTCTAATTATTTTGTTACTATATTTTATTATAATAATAATTTTTATTATAATATTAGTTTGTTATTATATTTTAGTTTTTCTTAATTCTTTTATTTGTATTAAACATCAAAATTAAATATGTAAAAAATCAAAATATAATACTAAGGGTATTTCAGTCATTTAACTTGATCTTATAAAATTTTTAAAAGATGAATCATGTGATTGGGGCAAAGTGTAGTTTTTTAAGTTCAGAGGGGACAAAGTGTAATTACCTATCTAGTTAGGGGGGCAAAATGTTATTAACCATTTGAATTATTAAGGATACCCAGGGTTTGAGTCGAATTTAGATTTTTTTTTTTTTTAGAAAAAAAACCTTGTGTTGTCTATAAATGGAAACTGCACTTCAGTTTTTGCTGCTAAGTTCTCTATACTTCTTGACAATGACTTCCTTCTTTTCTACATTTATTGTTCTAATCCTATCTTTATGAGGCTATGCAATTTGATCTTCAAACTAATAAGCTTGGGTTCACCTCCTCACTCTTGCTTCAGAAAACTCATGTGCCAACTTCAACTTCAAAGGCCAAAGAGCTTAAAATTACTCCTCTCCTAAGAAGGTTAAATTTATTTCCTTACTTTAGAATTGTACTACTAATATGTTTCTCTCAGTGTTTTTCTGTCTTCTGTGTTTTCTAGTTCTGTTTTAACTTTTGTAAGTTAATCTGAGCTGAGTAACTTCTTGAAATTATTGCAAATTTTAGTCTTTTGTTGTTGCAAATGTTAGATAGCATAGATCTTCCTTGAACTGGTACTTCAATGTGTAACTGAAAGAGTCAGATTCTTGAATAATTGTTTACTTAAGTCGCATATTTTTCGCTCCTAGTGAGAAGAAACTGTTTAAGTATAGTTGGAGGATGGAAAACATACCCTGCAATTTGACCATTGAGAAACCAAAGTTGCCAATCCTCCTCGAGAGTTGGATTCAGATCACGTATCTGCATCCACTGTAATGTTCCAATAAATGGGATCATCATATCAGGATCACCACTGCAGGAGAAATAGGATTATTAGGCGACAAAAATGATCACAATGGACATTAAAGTGCAATTTCAGATTAATGCATTTCCTAGTTCTTTGATGATCCATTAGTTGTTGCATCAGGTCTTTCCACCCATGTTAAATTGTCATCTAAGATGAAATGGATTTCCTACTTTGATACCATATATGAAGTTAACACTCTATGAAATGAATTAAGGTTGTGTTTAGATTGATAGATTTAGGGGAAGATTTGAAATCTATCCATTTATTGGAAAGATTTGTAATACTGAAATTGATGAATTTCAAATTCATCAAGACTAAAAAATGTAAAATAAAAGATTTCCAATAACTTTATAATTTGATTAGTTTTGAAATTCATTTATTTTAATCTTTTAAATCACTTTAATAGATTAATGAATTTTAAATTTTTTTTCAAATCCATCGGTTCAAAGATAACGTAAGACTATTTACGGAGTTAAGGCAAGCAGGCAAGAGAAGATATGCTCTTTAACCTGTGTACTAAAGCTTGATATCCTTTTATGCTAAGAATCTGATGGTATTCAAACACATTTCCTACATCCATGTCATAAGATATGCTCTGATTGCACCTTTTCCATTGTTATTTTGTGCCCTATTCATTGCATCATAAAAGGTTCGTAATCAAACACAAATATATCACACAACTAAAACACATGTAAGGACTAATGATCCCTACTTTTCGAATTTGAAGACTTTTTGAACATAATTATCAGATTTTTTTGTGTACTAGTACACTATATTGGATAGTAATACACCATAAACATGTATTTTTTATTAAGAAAAAGTGATGTATTATATTTTGATACTTACACTAAATAAATACTACGTATTCGATAACTATCTTTTTCAACAGTTGGATCGTTGATAAAAAATAAATTAAATATTCCAACTGTCTTAAATCAATCACTGACAGAGAACATCAGCAGGGCAACCAATGCATCATAATTGCACAATCAAAGTTTTTTCTACATTTATCATCAGATAGATCAATTTTACAATAAAGAATTTATATAAATTTACTTGATTTAAATGAAATTTCTTGAACAAAAATTAAATTTATATCAAATATTAATACATGTAAATTAAAAAAATAAAAATTTAAAGAAATTGTATAAATTGAACTTGAAATTTTTGATGCAGTAACTAAAAAATTCATTCAGTAACAATATAAATGGAACAAATATAAATAGAACGAAATGGAACGAATACAAAAAGAATGAAACTGGACAAAAGTAATAATTTAATTTTGAGAGAAAACCCTTGATAAAGAAAGCAAGTACTAAGTAGTACCTGGTAATACTCATATATAAGTGCCAGACGATAAGCATATTGCACTCTCCAATTCAAATCTTCTCAGGATTCACTCCTGGGTTGCCATGCAAGTATCCTTTTTTCAAAATTTTTAGAAGAAACTATACAATCTTATTATATCAGCACACAAAAATTCATTGGAAAATTAAGTGACTAATAAAATCAAATAAAAGGTCTGTAAGAGGCATTCACCTCAATTGACGTCTGTGGGATCAATCCAGCCTCGTTACCTGCAGACACAGTTACTAGAAACGCGATACGGTGAGAAATGTGATACATATATAGGAACATAATTCATCATTTTTTAAAGCATTAGATATACAAGAGTAGGTTTAGTCGATATATTGTGATATGTCACTTTTTAAAAAAAGTAGCTACGTTACGGGAATAAAAGAGTAGTTGATAGTACATTGTATAAAATTTATAAGCAATGTTGAACTTTTAATGACAATAGAAAAGAACATGTTCAACTTTCAAAAACTATTATTCTCAATCCGATATTAAATAAATCTAATTAGGTAAATTTAAAGAATATTTTCTCAATAAATAAGGATTCGCTACATTTAACGTTTCGAAATGTGAATCGCTGCATTTCGGAATGCAAATGAATCATATTTTGACACGCATGAATCAATATCTGCGTAGTTCGCAGGGGTGAGGAGAATTTTCGACAACTACTCTTATACAGAGTAGTCGGATTTTTTAAAAATAAAATAAAATAATAATAATAATAATAATAATAGCGTGTCAAACTTGTAAGCATAATTTCCCATACATATACATTCAAAATAATAATAATAATAGCGTGCCAAACTTGTAAGCATAATTTCCCAATTATATACATTCAGCCATTGTTGTAGCCATTTGATATTTCTAAAACTACTATTGGAACAAGCTTCCCTGCATAGGAGTCACAAGCAACGTAAAGACGAATCTTGATGAATTTGGGATGATTTAATACCCACTGCATAGATTGTTTTCATCATTAACTTTTTATGTATCTATTCAATCAATGTGATTGAAGGGGAAAATGATGGTAAATCTTGGTTTCCATGCCCCGATATTTAATTTGGAAAATAATTTAAAAAGTGATAAAGTCATATAAGACCGGTGACGTAACAAAATTATATCAAATTATCTGTTCTTGATTTTAAATTTTTATTTAAGCGTATTTATTTCAATTTTTCCCAGAGCTAGTGACAGTATGCTATTTATCACTCCATCATTTTTTAGGAAGAATTGTAATTTTGGTCCTAAACTATGGGTAGTGTTAAAAATTGGTTCTTAATCTATGCAAAAGTTACAGTTTCGATCCACAAACTATCAATTATGCGCAAAAATAGGATAAATGATAGAAAAATTCAAATGCCTAACGGTTTTAATCGTGTGCAGTATACATGACCGTTAACTCTAAAAAAATTTTTAACAAAGTTTATGTAATTGTGTGTGAAATTTGTCCCCAATCTTTATAAATGTCTTGCCATGTTAGTAAAAAAATTTTGATATTAAAATTACCCTTTGAAAGATATTCCAAAGAGGAAACAATGAATTTGAATTGTGGGTCAATATAACAATTGATGCAAAATATGACTCGAATGAGTAGCATTGTTGAAAATTGGATTGTCAGTTAGAGATGGCTTTGGGCTTCGCGGGGCAATACTCGGGCCGAAGACAAGTTGATTTTCCATCTTGGCGTGCCGGTCTAGGAGTGGGGACGAGTCCGGCCACAAATGAAAAATACCATGCCCTTGCCTAGGACACGGGAGATTCTTAGGTAGATCCGATCTATATAATAGTGTATGGACCCCTTGATCATGAATCAGCCACATCATTAGTTGAGTGATGTGACTGGTTCAGAATTAAGAGATCCATGGCATAGTGCCATGGACCGGGTCCATCCAAGAATTTTCCTGACCACTATGTAGCGTGGCAGGCCAGGGTAAGTTAGGCCCACAGGCTCACTTTTGATTAATTAAAATTATTTTAATTATTATTTTTTATTTAAAATTAATACTTAATAGTATAAGTTATTAATTAATATTATTGAAAAATAGTACTTAATAATCCAAGTTACCATCTATTATTTGAAATTATTATTAATTAGTACTTTATTTTTTAAAACTTACCAGTATAAATTATAACTAGGAGCAATTAGTTACTACCTCCAACTCATTTATATTGTCACATTTGACTTTTTGGCTTAAACATCAAGTTTTCAAAATTTAATTTTGTATAGATTTTTTTTAAATTTTTAAAAATTTAAGTTTATATGTGTTAATCTGTGATATAAATTTCATTAAAAATCAAACAAATTTATATGAATTCTTCATAATAAAATTGATCTATTTGACCTTAGCTTAAGTTATTACTTTACTCTTCAAAGATGGTATTTAGTAGCTAAAGTTATTACCTATTAATTAAAATTATTATTAATTAGTACTTCATTTTATAAAAATTATCGGTATAAGTTATAACTAATATAAACAAGTTATCAACTATTAGACCATTTTTTTTTTTTAACTCACCTCTTTTTTACCCCTTAATTAGTAACTCAAACTCTGACCAATATATAGGTCATAAGAGAGGTGTCTTATAGCACTTAAGGTGCACCTCATTGTATATTAAATAATGTTATTACTTAATATTCTAAGTTATTATTTATTATTCCAAATTATTATTTATTATTTGAAGTTATTGTTAATTAATACATCTTTTTCATTACTTATTAGTATAAGTGATTACATATTATTTCAAGTTATTAATTAAAAACCAAATAATTCTTTATTTTATTCTAAGTTAGTACTTATTAGTAGAAGATATTACTCTTTTCTTTTAAAGCTATTATTTATTAGTTCAATTTAATACTTACTAGGTTGTAATCCCACGCATAAACACGGGTATAGAGTTATAACATAATTTATTATACCAAGTTTTTTTAAGTAATACAATTCTTTTTTTTTTTTGTTGACATATAATCTCTTCCTTAATATATAAAATCTCCTCGTAATAAACTCAAGTTATTATGGATGAGCCGATTAACATTAAAAAATATATAAATTAATAATTTTCTAAGGTAAGAAGAAGTAATTCATATTAGTTTCCTTCTTTTTTTGTCCTATGCTTGATTGATAATGTTGCATTAAATTCAAAACTAAAATTAATCAATTATTAGTAGGTACCAAAAAATAATAACAATAAAAAAGAGGCAAGTAAAGTATGTTACCCAAAAACAAAGCAAAGTTTTTTCTTAATCTCCTACTTTCCAATGTTTTGCAAATAAAATTTCAAGAGATCTAGAATAATTATCCTTGTAGGATAGAAAACAAAACAATATAGTATGCAAATCAAAGCAAATAATAATAATAATAATAAAGTATTTTATAGAGTTGAATGGATGTCTAGAAAAGTTACATTAAAAGGTATGATTATTGATTGAATGGATTTCTAAAAAAGTTATCTCTAAAAGGCATGACTATTAGTGAAGTATTTAAAATTTTATATAACACGACTCTTTAAATTTATGGATACAGATTTTTATCTACATTTTAATTTCATGACATGGAGATTTCTATTGACTGCCACATAGACAACTCTAAGCACAGAAGTATCAAATTTAATATATTATATAGATTAGTTTGAGAGGAAAAGCGCATAAAAGTTATTACCTGTTATTAGAAATTAGTCTAATTTATTACTTATTACTTATTATTAAAGTATAGTATTTTTATTAGTCTTATTTATTACTTATTACTATAAATTATTATTTATTAGTCTAAGAAAAAAAAATACATAGATGTTATTTGGTAAAAAAAAAAAAAAGTCATCTAAAATATTGAAAAATAAAAAATAAAAATAAGGGTCGGTCAACTGTTTCACCAACGGGCCAAACAAGGCTTTTGCACCGGTTGGGCCAATCCACAGGCTAAGAAAATCAAGTGTAGCTCAGCCCACTAGTACTATAGTGGGTGCAATCTACTGCTATAGCAACTCTCGAGCTGGGATGGGCAGATTAAAAATACAACTAGGCAGTGCAGGCCACTGACCGACCCGATTCACTGCTATCCCTTACTTACCTCAAAATTCTTTAGAAAATTCTACATTTCGTTCTTTCTTTTGGATTTAAAAGATTATACAATATAAAATTTTAAAATATATAATATTATATTGTACAAATATTTAAAATATAAGAAAATAATTCCTTAAAAATAAACCGTAGAATTTTCCAAATTCTTATACTTTAAATTTAAGTTTCCTTTATTGTAATTCAACTTTTCCCACCTTGTATTGGTATGTTAATTATCGTGTCTTCGTTAATTTCCTCTCAAATTAACTGCGTTCCTTCATTTTCTCTATCCCATGCATATAGGAAAATACTTAGGTAAATTTAGTTTTTGGCTCCACATGTAGACCCTTTGGTTAGGATTAAATTTTAAAAAATATTGCTTACATCAGTTGATGTCATAAATTCTCTAAAATTTAACCCACACCACAGAATTTACAAGTAAGATTAAAAATTGAGTCTACCTAAATATTTGCCCATGCATACATACATATTGTATGCTTGTTATATTCTCTTCGTCTTCACTTTGTTGGTATTAAGTAATTTTTAGAGTAAGTTGAAAATTTTAACTGTGAATGCACACTATTAAAATTATCGTTGTATTTTAAAAAATAATCAATCCAAAATTCCTATATATAATCGACACAAAATCACATTTTAAATATCAGTATCGACACATTGTTGAAATCAATATTTATATTCAATGTTCAATAGTATTGCACCATAGCAATCGATGAAAAATAATTCTATGTCATGTATGAAGTGAGCGGGGAGAGACTGGTTTTCCCTAATTTGTTTGAAATAGTTCACAATTCATATGACTACTAAAAGTATGTGACTAGTTAATTAAACGGGAATCGTCCAAAAAAGATTTGTCAATAGATGTCCCCACATCATTAATTTCATCCTTTGTTAAAGTTGAGACCTTAAATTCTAGCACGACAACTAATTAATCTTGGAATTTTAGAGCCCTCAAATTCTTGCACGACAACTAATTAATCTTGAAATTTTAGTATCTCGTGAATCAAATATACAAATGTGCAAATGTTGATGGCCTAGTTAAGTTCTTTTAACCAACCGTCCATTGTTTGTTGGCCACTAGAAATATAATAGGTTATTCTTGAGATTGGAAGTTCAAGAATTAAATCATGACACTTATTCTCCGTCAAAATCGTTAACAAATAAGGAGTTCCAATAGAGAAAAAGAAACATTAGATTAAGAGTATGATAGGTAATATAAGTTTATAGTTTCACTATATATGTATTTAGTTCTAACGAAACGTTAATATTTATTCCACCATGTATGAGTTTTAATACTTCGATTGTATTCAATTACATAATTTTGGGCTTATGTAATCATTATTAAAAAAAAAAAGAAAAAAGGTTAAGTTCATTTAACTCAACTAATATTTCAGTCCAAAACTTTTTAAATTAGTAAAAGGTTCCTGAGTAACGTAGTTGCCCGTGATCAATGCAAAGTTCATGAAAGACCCAGCTTTTTCTTTTTCCTTCGGCAGTAGAAAATGAATACGGCACCCAAACATACACTTTTTTCTGCACTTCTCCTCCAAGATTCATGTGAATTTATTTTCTTACCTTTTATTTTGCTTCTCGTGATACATTTTTTTTTTTTTTTTGGTACAAGTTTTGTTTATGGCCAAAGCCCCTTTTAGAAGTCATTTTTATAAAAGATGATGCCTTGTACTTCCAACAAAGTTAAAAAGAAAAAAGATTCAGTTAATTAAGCCAGGCCAAAAAATTAAAAATAAAAGGCTGTTATGAATAATCCCGTGAATGAATCACCACATCTCATATATGATCACACACATAATTCACCTGAGAAAAGGGAACAAAAGAGAGAAATCTTAAGTAAAATTCTAATGCAATAAAATGTTTTTCACTCTTTTGGAAATAATACATATTATAACAATTTTTTTGCCAAGCAAATTTTCTTTAGTTGCATATGAATTTGCGGAAGGATTTGAAATTCAGTTATTTGTTGAAGGGATATGTAAAGTTAAAATTAATTATCAAATCGATCCATATCAAAAATTATTTGAAACTTTTCCTTTCCCACTTTTTTAATATGGGTATCTAAAACTCGTTGCTTTTAATTATAAAAATTAACGTTATATATGGATGAATTTCAAATTTTGTGGTAACAATTCCATGTTGCACCATAAATAGAGTATGTCATCAGGCAACTCAACCACCCAAATATTTTTTAAAAAAATTTATGATTATGATAAAATATCATATTATTATATTTTGAATGTTTATATAATACACAACGATATAATACTTAAGGAGATTATAAAATCCCCTCTATTTTATTACACCTTGCTCCACATTCGAGGACAGTATATTCTACTAAAAGTAAAAACCTAAACTAAACTAGCAGAAATTAATATAGTTAATAAAAGAGGTACAACATGCAACTAACATTACATGTATCAAGAGATAAAATATCCACTGCTTTTAACTTAATTCAAACCTAAAAGAAAAAGGCAATTCTTGTTAGGGGACAAGACATTGAACTGCTTTTATTGTATAGCTTTTGGCTTTTCAAAATTTTGTAAACAAAACATGCTTTCTATTTTTCGAACATTTTTTTTTTGTGGGAAATCACTCTTCCATAATCAAATGTAGAAAAAACTAAAAAGGTAATGACAACTTTCATTAATTTTGCAACAATCAGCTATAGGGAAAAAAAAAACTAATTTGGTCTCTTATCTTTTGAGTATTAGTCAATTTGGTCTCTTATTTATCAAAAATACTAATTTAATCCCTCATGCTTATAAAAATGAACTAATTTAAAGTTTGCGACGAAAATTATGGACAAACTAATAAAATCTTTGATAACACACCTACGACATATTAATGAGCACATGAATATCACTTGTCTTGGTCCATCAATTTGTCTATAATTTTCGTTATAAATCCTAAATTAGTTAATTTTTTTAAAGATATGGGACTAAATCGATCTTTTATGATAGATAAGAGATCAAATTAGTGGACACCTAAATATAAGAGACTAAATTAGTCTTTTTCCCATCAGCCATATAAACTCTTAATTTATGAACCCAACTTTCTTAAAGATTTCCAACATGTAAAACATGTAATTCTTTAGGGCAAAGCTTTCCGTGGTCACCAAAATGTTTCTATATCTCATTTTGTCGATTGATTACAGTCGTTTCATTATGGTCACAAAACTTTTTCCATACAATTTTAAATAACCAAATTAGCAATTAAAAACTTTTTTTTTTAGTACGTGACCCCATTTCTATCAGATTTAATCAAAATAAAAAATAAAAAATAGACAGAATGAACAAAATATTACCCTTGCAAGTTTAACGGTTAAATTGGAACAAAAAGTTTAACTTTTTAGTGAAGAAAATTGTTAAGTAGATGCATCATACATAATATATTTCAGTTTTCTCTCGAAAACTAAAAATTCCAATTATATACAAAATTTTTCATAATCAATAAGATGAGATAAACCCTTTTCTTATGAAACCTCCAAGTGACTCATGAAAGGCTTGGCTATCTCTATCATTAAATGCTGACACAAGACTATAATTTGCTTCAGAATACCACATACATCTCCTTTCAACCTACTTAAAAAGTTGAAAAAATACTTACATACTACCTTAATTGGGTCTCACTTAAGTATGTTTTCAACTTTTTAATTTATAAACCCAACAGAGTGTACAAGTGAAATTAAATATTGAGTCTAAGTATTCCTCAAAAAGTTGAGCTAAGCATATATATATAAATGAGAAGGTTAAGATCTTGAGACAAAATC
Source organism: Cinchona pubescens (assembly GCA_025175665.1). NCBI lineage: Eukaryota > Viridiplantae > Streptophyta > Magnoliopsida > Gentianales > Rubiaceae > Cinchona > Cinchona pubescens. The sequence goes on from JANKKI010000283.1 coordinate 1,190,237, forward strand.
ACCTTAATTCACAGGACATGGTCCTCTTTCATTAACAACATTCAACCCTATACATCTTTGCATGTTTCCAACACATTCTTGAGAAAATTTCCCCTCTTCAAATAGTTACCATGGCACCAAACAGAGAAGCATACATAGGAACACACAAGAATGACTGCACTGTTTCACACAAGCCTCCTAGACTTTCGATGGAGAACCTCCAACGAACAATATCCGATATCTCGTTCGAGCTAAGCAAAGAAGCTGCTGCTGCTGCTATTGCTGATCATGCAAACCTTCCTCCAATATCAGAGGTTGAGGATGCCAAGTGTGAGTGCTGTGGCATGAGTGAAGAGTGCACACAAGAGTATATTAACCGAATACGCGAAAAGTTCTCCGGAAGGCTGATTTGTGGCTCATTGTGTGCTGAAGCTGTTACCGAAGAAATGGTGAAAAATGGAGGAAAAAGGGAAGAAGCCCTGAATGAACACATGAATGCTTGTGTTAAGTTTAATAGGCTTGGTAGAGCATATCCTGTGCTGTGCCAAGCTGAGGCCATGAGAGAAATCTTGAAAAAGAATAGAGCCAACTCTCTTAGTCCTAGAGAAAAGGCTGCTCCAAAGAAAGGTGGGATTGCTAGGAGTTCAAGTTGTATTCCAGCAATTACAAAGGAGATCAACAACACAGCAATTACAAAGGAGATCAACAACAGAGAAATAGTCAATTGATTATTTACCAATTAGAAGGAATAATTAAAATGGTATTTACCTCAGTAGATTTAAAATATATGTTTACTAGTTTTGGGAGATCATCTACTCTTTCCTTCTGCATAATACCATTTTCTTACTTGACTAGATTAGTAGAAGAGGCCAGCTAGTAATCTCTATCCTCATACACCACTACAATCCAACTTGGATTAATCTAAGAAAATTTAACACCAATTATTTCTTCCCTTTATCCTCATTCTTAAGAGCATCACCTTAGGAAGTCATGTTTCCCTCCATGTTTAGTGGAATATCAGTTTCACTTAAGCATTATACTCCAATTCTAGATTCAGGGTTTTCATATTTCAATACTAGGAACCTACCATGTGTGATCCTCTTGGATCAGCTTATTTAGTAAATAAATAATTTGCAGCCTGTAGGTGTAGACTACCTTGTAACTAATGGTAATCTTTACTATGATCCTCTTCTGCTAAAACTAAGGTGTCCCTATTCAGAACAATCTTTAATATTCATGTTCAATATTTGTACATGGTAAATTGGTAATGCATGCGTGTCCCTGTTGATTAAGTACACGAATAATGTAAAGTTCTGCTATCTTTTGTTCTTGGTGCTTTTATTTCTAAGAATAACTTTGTTATTTGAGCTTAAAGAAATTACACAGAAAATATAACTCGAAAACAAGTATGTTGTACTTCCCTCTAGCAATAATTTTTTAATATAAAAAGGTTATTGGTACAAGAAAGAAATAGTTGAGAAGCTTAAAAACAGAAAGTAGACAAGAAGTTGAAGAAGCATTTGCCATCTGCAAACTTAAAACTAAGAAACAAACTTTAGTTAGTTGCTTTTCTTTTTTCTTCTAAGAGTAGATTTAATATAGAGAATCACACAGCACAACTAGAGCAATTAGACTAATTAGGTATTTCATAAGCTTAGCCCAAGGTTGTAGTTAGGAACATAAGCACCTTGCCTAATAGAGCATCTAAGGACAAAAGGGCACCTACACAATTAAACTACGAAATTCACAGCACACAAGGTTGAGACGAATGATATATACAAATTCACAGGAAACAAAACCATTTCCTTCCAACTTTTGCCATCCAGCTTGCTTTGATAGAAGAAAGTTTGGCAGGCAAGGTGAAAAAAAAGTCCTGTCCACTTCAACTACTCTAATATATTCATATAACCTGCAATCAAGTAATACACATAACTATTACTACCAAAAAATGCATAGACACTTAGTAATGTGTGTTTGTGTGTGAGCACCTGCGGGTATCTTGGTGTGCCGTGGAGTCTAATATTTTTCCATTTGGCTGGTAAATCAATTAGCGGCTAATAACTCATAGAATGCTTCCACAAACATTTTGTTGAAGCTTTTTTCTTGCGCTTTCAATCAATGCTCTACTTTGCTACTAAGTCGAACAATCAGTTTAAAGTATTATGCCAAACAACCAATAAACTAATAAATAGAAAGGAGCACAAAAGAACACAACAGATAAAAGGGATAGATTTCTTTTTTGCAGATTGGTGGAGTTCATTGGAAAACTTTGAAGCTTCATGTACAAAATCAGTCAGCGAACTTTCTGAATGGGTTAATGGTGAGTTTCCACTTCTAACAATTCGAGAAAAGGTTACCATAGATTAAAGTTAACACTGCAAATTTACTCTATCGGAATTAATTAGACTAAAAGCTCTCGAATTGATATTTGAGGAGAGATATCACCTTGCTCCCAAAAACATTTAAATGCCTCACTAGCAAAATCCACCAATAAATTATTTGCGATGGGCAATATTGAGGCATAAAATAATTTCCACATTTCATATTGGGTGGATGAAACGTCATAGGTTGTAACTAAACACTAAAACCAGTCGAGGGTTACTAAGATCTAATCCTCAAAACTAGTACTTCAGCATCACTTTCCGAACTGATATTTGAGAATCATAGGTTGTTACAGTTGGACTAAAAGCTCTCTTGGATTAATATTCAAGTATCACCTTGCTCCAAAAAAATTCAAATGTTTCATTATCAAATCCACCAATAAATTCCTTGCAATAGACAATATTGAGGCATTAAATAGTTAGCATAATCAAAAGTAAGCAAATGAAACATCATAGGTTGTAACTAAACACTGAAACCACTCTAACGAGGGTTAGTTACTGTTAATCCTCCAAAACATGTATCCAAGCATCAATTATATCCCTCAATCTTTCTAATCAACTGCATTTAGCTCCTTTGTACCAAAACTCAAAGTCCCTTTCCAGATACTGTCACGAATAGGTAGCAAAATCCACAATACACTCACAAGGATTAATTATATTTATCCGCCTTAAATTTGTATCCCTGTATTACATGACCTATGTAACCGATAGTTCAGTTTAAGTAAAACTGGATATATATACTGGCTAATCAAAACTCACTTCCTCTCCTCCATATTTTACCATGATATATGGAGTATTTTGTAATATAACTTTCTCACAAGAGGATAGAATGGGAGAGATCTTCTATGCCAACAAGGTGGAATTTAAAAGTCAACCAGACCCACCTGATGGGAGTTTGGATGAATCTAGTCACTGTCTTCCTGCATCAAGTTCATAGCCAGGCTTGGCAATTCAGAAAAATTTCCATTGTGCACGCTACCCTCAGCATCATCTGTTGTACCAGTACCTTCAGGTGCTTGAGAGCCAAGATTTAGATGCAGCCGCTGAAATGTAGTCTTATCATGTGACTGTTGCACCTGTAGAAGAATATTTTTCACTGAGGGTTTTTACTAGCTTGAACTCAAACAAACATCAATAATTCCTCTTTTATGTGATTTAGGGGTCCCAATAAAAATAAAAACAGTATTAGTAGAGATACAGGATAACAGGAGAAAGAATTGTTGTGACAGTTTGAAGCCTCATTTTCAGGTGAAAAGAAACAAAGAAATGGGCATTGGAACAGGAAAAGAAAAGTAAAAGTGGATCAATAGTTTCTTTGCATTCACATGCAGTATCCCAGATTTGACAATGGGCAATACATATCTGAAAACCCATCCTTAATTAAGGAAAAAACATCTCAAATCAACACGATCCATGAGTAATTCCTGTTTTCTTACAATTTATTAAAGAACACTGTTTTGCAGTATGACGCTATGCTTTCAATAACATCTCCGAAAAATGAAAATAGTTGGAAAAATAACATGATATGCATAAAACAATCCATTATGAAATAAAAGTTTGGCTATACATTTCAATGCTATGTAAAATTCAAGCACCTTAGGAAGCTGCAATCATTGGGTTGGGGTGTGTCCACTCGACCAGCATTACATTGCCCATTGCAATTCGTTGATTTGGGATCATGAATACCGGACCTTGTGCTTGACCCATGAGCATCAAGGATCCCTTCTGGAGCTGGTTCATCCACTCCACCCTTTGAAACGTATATCTGCTTCACATGAGACGTGAGCTTAGAAATGAGACTTTGTGTCTCATTGAAACCTTGAATTGTTTGAGAAGCATAGTAATTCATCTCACTACATGAAGAATTCAAAACTCGAAAGCGTGCAACTTGTGTGGCCATGTTTAAGGCTTGAATATCAACGCCGGAGTCTAATTCACTCCTTGCAGATTTGGTCCATCTCTTGTTAATGCAACATCTAGGAAATTCTCTCAGGTGTTCTGCTTTCATCACAGAGATCATATGGCAGCAAGGCACTCCTTCTGTAACTAACTTAAAACAGGGGCATGTACAAGCTTTGATTAGTTGGATGATACTTAACTTTCCATATCTTGTCAGGTTTCATATATTCAGAAAAAGTATAAATCCAACAGGCCTCATCTTTGAGGTACTCTTTAATGCTCAGAATTAGCATGGCATCACCCATTATTTGTTCACGAACTTTGAGAAAGATAGTTTTCGTGAAGACATCAGCAGCATGCCTCTCTAAATCCCTCAAAACTGTACAAAAGGCAGGGAAAGTGCTCTCGGATCCCATGTCTGCTTTTGCCTCATCTTCACGAAGACAAACGAGAGCCTTGTCATAGTACCTCACAAATTCATGAAGCTTGAGCTGAATTTGCAGGAACCGGGTAAAATATGTATTCATTCCATGGCCTCGAATACTGTTTAGACCAGCAAAGAAATGCTCGCGTAAGTAAGCCTCTGCCCATTTTGTACGCCTGGAATAAGTCTCTTCGAACCATGGATGGCCTTGAAGTCCATATTTCTCCAGCAATTTGATCCAAGCCTCTCTGTCTCAAATTCTTCTGGAGTACAATTTTCCTCCATACACTTACTAAAATCAGATCCAAAAGATGTATCACCAGCATTAGAAACAGCAGCTTTACATAGGTGCCAACGACATACACGATGCTGGGATGTGGGGAACGCTTTCACAATTGCTTCATCTATTGCTTTGTCACCATCTGTGATAACTGAAACAGGCGGCTTGTGATTCATTGCCTCCAGAAATGTTTCCAGCAGCCATACATAGGTCTCAATTGTTTCATCTCTCAATAGTGCACACCCAAATACAATTGTTTGGTCATGATTATTTACTCCTGTCACAATAATGAAGGGCTTTTCATAAGCATTTTTTCTAAATTTTGTGTTCAGTGCCAAAACATCACCGAAGAAGGCATAATCCGCTCTAGATTTTGAATCTGCCCAAAATACACTGCATATTTTATCTTCTTCATCAACATCATACTTATGAAACAACCCTGGATCATAGTCGCTCTTAGCACACAAGTAAGATTGATATGAGACGCAGTGAGTTAAAACATACTCAGTGTCACCAACCCGAATGTCAGAGCTGGCCCAGGCACGTTCTATGTCTTTTTTAGCAAGCCCAACATCTTCTACTACTCTGCGTGCACGCTTTTGCGGCTGCAAAAAGGTGACAACTTTTGGAGCTAACAACTCATGATTGTGCTCTTTAACAAAACGTGTAACAACATATTTCCCTGATTTTTTATCACGTTTGACACGAAAACTAGCACGACAACCAATTCTGCTAACAGGTCGAGGATCTCGTTTCCTGTTCAAGTAATTTACCCACTTCTTGTCCCGACAACCTTCTCTTGAACAAACCCAATTCCTATATTTTACCACATTATTCTTGTCACGTCTTGTATGAAACTTTCGAACAGTAAATCCAACAACTTTGGCATAAGCCTCATAGAACACAGCTGCATCTTCATCAGAGTCAAATTTCAGGCTAAAAACTTCTTTTTCAGTCAGCTCATCTAAAGCTTTATCCAACTCTCAACCAACGTAACTCTTGTTCTTGGGTATTATCATTTCTTGAGTCATGTTTATCACCACCAGATTTACTTGTATTGTTATTTTCAATGTCTGTGCTCATTTCATTGTCTGCTACACATGTCCCATCACCATCACCACCAGATTTACTTGTATTATTATTTTCGATGTTTGTGCTCATTTCATTGTCTTCAACACTTCTATTGCCATCACCAGATTTACTTGTATTGTTATTTTCCATGTCTGTGCTCATTTCATCATCTTCAACACATATCCTATTACCTTCACCACATTCACTATCACCATTATCATCATCCAAAAAGTCCATGATGACATGCCCACACGCACATTTAGTTGCTGCATCCATTTAAACTCCTAACAACGCGTATTTAAAGTAAGATAAACCAAATAAAAAGAAATGAAGGCACCAGAATAATTCACACAAACCAAACTATGCTTCCATGGTGGTTTAAAATGATTTTCTCAACCACGATTTCGCATCCGCATTTCTGTCACTACTGGGAAATGAATTATATGTTCTTGTACTTCAAATTCTTTAAGTTACGAAACAACATCATCACAGGAATAGGTAAAAACAATTCCCCTTAAAACTAGAACTCATTCTCTCTTGTAAGTGAATCAACGAATTACCCAAATCATTACTGGCGTCTGAAAGTTAAAAATCTCACAAAATTAAAATCACCAAATTCACGTTAATGGGAAATTTTTTAGCATAAAATAAAAATCTAGGAATTCAGAATTACAAATGCACTCAAATGCCCATAAATGTACAATAAGATGGTTCTATCACGCGACAATAGAATTTTCCAGCAAATACACATTCAATATATTCTCCAACATACAAGAATTGAATATAGCTCACTATTTAAAACTTGGGGACTTTGTTCTTCGTTTTGAATTGATGAATAATGGTTACATGGTATCATGTGACATACATCTAACCTGTTTGTGTAAAAAAAAAATGAGTTGACCGTGTAGGAAAGATTAATCTAATTAAGAAAAATAAATGTATGAAAACAAAAACAAAAAAAAAAAGTAAAAAGTAAAAGAAAGGGAGCAGAGAAGTAGTACCAAATGGAGGAGAAGGTGTACCTTGTTGAATTCTTGAAATGGAACTAAATCATTCCATTACTATCCAACTTTTAGGTAGAATAAAAAAAAAATTTGAAATTTGGTGGAAAAAGTTTAATAATTTAAAAACCCCAGAAATATTTGAGAGGTTTAGAAATGGTTAAGGAAGGAGAGAAGTGAGAGTGCTGAGAGCAGAGTGGTCGGGAGCAGCTGAATCCACTGACGCGGAGAACAGAGAAGTTCAAAACGACGTCGCCCAAATGTTGGGCTTGGAAGTGAAATGGGCTCATGGGCCATGAGTGTTCTGGACTAGTGATTTGGGTACACCGTCGATTTTATACACTAACCTCATGTTTTATGGCTTCATAGAGTATTATTCATTACCACTAGGCCTGTCAATGGGTCGGATCTAGACCCGGACCCGACCCGATCCGTCATGTCTAGGCCCGTTTATCCGGGTCTGGATCTATGACAAATTTCGACATTCGGATCCGTCCGGACCGTTTAATTATTATAATAAGCGGCTTGGATCTGAATCTTGGTGTTCCGATCCGATTAAGACCCGGATCAGATTAGAAATATTTAATATATAATAAAATTATTGTATATTAGTATTATTTTATATGTATATATACATATATGTTGTGTAAATTGCCCATGTGATTTATATTTAATATAAAACACATGCATAAATATTAATTGTGAACTCAATACTTTTGTATAATTAAAAAAAAAGAAAAAAATAATATATTGTAATTTCACTCCAATATGTTAATTTTTAAAAACAAGTGGTAATTAGGGCTGTAAACTTATACGGATAGATGTGTATAAGATATCCAGATCCGGATCCGTTTAACTACTAATATTAAACGGATCCGGGTCTGGATATGCCAGATCCGACCCGTTTACAGCCCTAATTACCACTTCAGAAAAATTAACATTTTGGAGTGAAAGAGGATGAGGGAATTTAGTGTATTTCTCCAACCTTTTTTTTTTGTTAAAAAAAAAAAAAAAACTTGTATTTGTTTTTCCTTTTGAAAACCTATTTACATTTTTTTTGGGGTTCGAGGGGTTGGCTTAGGTTTAATGAGTTGTATATTACTATACTTTATATAATGATTAATGGAAGATTAATTTTGGTGGAATTAATATTTTTGGTGTAATTTTTTTGCAAAATGGTTTAACCAACCCTGAACTTATCATAATTTCTCATCACCCCTATTTTTATTTATATTTTATATTTTATTTTTTCAATCAATTTTAAATACAAGAATGCATACACATAGAGTGTGCCAATAGTACTAGTATGTGATAATTAGACACTAATAGCTATCCAATGCATCTATACAACGTGACAAAGTGTCAAAAGTGACTGATATGTCACTAGATCAAAAAAAAGAAGGCCAAATATCTAAAATAAGAGGTTGACGATTCACTATTTTTGTCATGTAATATGACTTTGATAAGTGATTCTAAATTTGTATAGTTGTAAATCATTTTCATAGCTACTATTATAACACCATAATCTCTTCCAAATATCTATGTATATTATATATAAAGCAAGAGCCTTTATTTGGTGTAATGTCATTTTATGTTCTTCTTGTTACACCCTTTAAGATAAGATATTCTACTAAAAAGTAATAATCCATTATAACTTCCATACTTTTTTCTTATGTATTTTTCATTTAATTACCACACAAATTCCCAATGTGTATGTCTTACCCACAAATTATTGATTATTGCACCCCTTGTGCTTTTACATTGTATAATAACTCGTTCCCTCAGAGACAATAAATATGATGTACGCAAGATACTGCTAATAATAATTTTTGGGTTAATAACACTTTGTACCCTGAATTAGGTGAGTAATTGTATTTTTGTCCCCTAAACTAAAAGAATATATATTTTACCTCTTATTGACACTATTCATCCATTAACAATTTTGAAACAATCAAGATAATCTAATTAAATGACTGAAATACCCTGGTGACTATATTTTGATTTTTTTATGTATTTAATTTTTTATAGTGATGTGATAAATATTTTAAAATAAGGAAAGTAAACTATTTAATATTTCAATACAATCCATATCAATATATTTCTTAGTCAAATTTTTTTTGTAATTTTTGAATTTCATTTTATATTATTTTGAATTTGAATATTTAACTATAATGATTCTCAAATTGCCTTATTTTCTATTGAAAATTTTTCTTTAAGGGTATTTGTGACAATATATTTTCTATAAAAACTATTGTGATTTTTTTTATGTTTCTTAATATTTTACACTTTTAACATTTGGATTAACCTATGCAAATTGTAATGTCGGATATAATTTAATTCAATATTTTTTCACATTTTCACTCCTTAAAGTCAAATATATCTATTTGTTACTATAGTTTATTTTTCCTAATTTTTTTATAACTATTGAACATCAAAATTAAAAACATGAAAAAATCAAAATATAATACTAAGGGTAATGTGGTCATTTAATTAGAGTTTTCTTGATATGTTAAAACTTTGGGTTAATTACAATTTGCCCCTTGTAAAATTGATCGTGTCTCGACTTGTCCCCTAAAAAAATTTACCCTTTCTGACTAACAATCAAAGTAAATTGTTAATCAAAAGTTTATGGGGTGGCATGACATTACTAAATTGACTCTTATACACATTTACCCCTTGTATAAGGTACAAAATTACATTTTAGTAACCCATATAATAGTAAAATTTTTACTTTACTCCCTATAAAGTAGATAAAATATTTGAATTGAAAATTTCTTACTCTAATGATCTTTACTATTTTGCAGGTCAACTAACATGTTATCAATTTGTTATCATTCTTATGATGATTTCTATTGCACCGTTTAAGAATTTTATTATTGGAATTAACGTAAATTAGTTCTTTAGTGAAACTATTACTTCATTTTTATTTCATTATCCTGGGAAATTATATTGATATAACTTTATGTGGGATTTATACATGTTCTAAGCATATATAAGGAGTGATATACCGTCATCACGAGTCTCCTCCTGTTTTGTGGTTCTATAGTCACTTTCAACTAGTTTAGTTACTAATAGGCATAATCACGGCTAAAATACAAGATACCATAAAGGTCCAATATCTCAATAGCACCTTTGTCCAAAGTTTCAAATGAGACTTCATATCTGAAACGCAAGAATAATCTGACTAGAAAAGTCATTCAAATCTTGATCGAAAAACTAGCATTTATTGAAGAAAGTATAGAAATACTAGTTTGGAAGGCTCGTTAGAATTGATCCGCTACGAGATTCACATTATACGCAACAAAAGCACCTTAAGTATTAAATGGAATCGAGTATGATTATAATTATAGTAATTAAACTAGTTGAAAATGATTGGAGAACTATAGAGTATGCACCAAGCATGTATAAGGTGCTGTGGTTGGAAGCTTCAATGATGAACTAAATGTCCCATGTTTGAATCAATGTTTTAAAATTCGGATTGGATTAACCGGTTAAACCAAAAAATCGGCAATGGAACTGAATTGAGTTAATATAAAAGTCAAAATTGACAAAAACCCGTTGCCAACTGTACAAACCTGCAGAAGTAGAAAGAATATGTTGTCCCAGATAAGACCGGGTTTTGGCTTTCTTCACAAAAATTAGCATCATCATTTTCACTAAGTTTAGTTATAGTTATAATCATGGCTAAAATTCAAGTACTACAAAATAGAAGAAGACCCATAATTAGGGTATCACTTTATTCGTGCGTAGACAAGTATAAATCCTACATAAAGGTGCGTCAATATGATTCCCTAAAATTATAAAACAAATTTAAAATAATAATTTTACTAAAAACTTTATTTACATTAATTTCAATCCAAAAATTCTTATACAATCTATCATATATCATATAAGGATGATGACAACTTGACAACAAGTTGATTGACTTACAAAACAACAAAGATCGTCAAAGTAAGAAATTCCTCATTCGGATATTTTATCTACTTTTATAGTGTATAAAATGTATGATATTTTGATTTTAGGTTTAAAGTCAAAAATCGGAATAAGTATCAAATCATTTCTTATGATGAAGATTATGATGTTTCCTTGTCTTTCAAGCAAAAGAAAATTGGTGATGGAAAGTTTCTAAATTTTGATCAAGATCTCAAAAATTCTGCAATCTTGGAAATTGTTTTGTATGGCTCCAACTTGCATGAGAAATTGATAGAAGCATGAATGGAATGCACTCGAAAATCCACATCCCTTTATCTTATCTATGGATCTTTGGATGAAATTAAAAGTTGGGGCATTAAATGTTAAGAGTAGGAGGTTTCATGCAGTTTGATGGTAGATGGGTTGGAAAAGAATTCTCATGTTTTGGCTCAAGATTGTGGAACCTAGGGATAATTCATAATCAGAATTATAGAATGCCACAATGTTTTGAGGGCAAAGTTTGTCAAAATTTGGTTCTCATGTCATGGGTAAACCTTATTTTCTATAATTTTTGACACATTTCTGAGTTAGTTCCTAATTAATTTTATAAATACTGAATATCAAAATTAAATGCATAAAAAATTAAAATATAATATTAAGGGTATTTCAGTCATTTAACCAGATTTTCTTGATGTTTTAAAGTTTTTAAAGGATCAATAATGTGAATGGGGGCAAAGTGTATGTTTTTGTACTTTAGGAAGACAAAGTATAATTACCCACGTAGTTCAAAGGGCAAAGTGTTAGTAAGCTTATTTTTATGTCTTTGATGACATGTTTGCCTTTATATACACCTTGTTTCATGTTTTAAATCCCAATTATGTCCAAATTTGTCACATGGGTCTAGAGACCACATGTTATGCTTTAAGTTTAAACCTTGCAAATTTCGGCTTACAAAATTTAGCCTACTAGGATCACGGGCCCACATATAGTATTTTAGACCTTACAATTTCGTGGCCATGTTATTCTTTTTCTTTTTCTTTTTCTTTTTCTTTTTTTCCTTGCATTCTTTTTTCCTCTAAACCATTAAAAGAAAGACAAAATATTTGGTTTATTAATAAACCATCATAGTATTCATTCCTTAGTTTATGAGTCACTATTAGTCACACTTAATATAAATGAAATTCTCATAGGTCTTACCATGTAAATATACAAAAATTAGTTATTAAGATGATCTTAAATGAAAAGTAAACTATGAGCAAATTTAGTGCTGATAATTAAGTGTAATTCTTTATAACTCAGAGTTTAATTGCTAAAATGAAATTTTATACTAGAAACCTAAATTTCGGTACTCTTACCACAAAAATTCCTGATAAAGTCATATTTTAAAACTCAATTCAAGTGATAGATTTTCCTTTTTAAAATTATGGACACATGTGAGTTTTTTAGTTAGTGATGCACTATAATTAAATATCTACTTTCCATATAGGTATATTAGTTTACCCCAAAAAAATATTATTGACTCTAAATATCAGAGGTAATCTTTTCACTAAAATTTAATTTTACAACTGACGAAAAATGTTTAATCATGTATGTGCAACAATTTGACAAATTTTATACCAAAAAATGAAAGAAAAATATGTTCAAACGAATAGTATTATTACTATTTTCTTAATGCTATGTAAAACTTCCTCCCGTCAAAGGCGGGTGAAAGCAAACTAGTATGGAAACAAACTCCCTGTGCCACCGCTAGAAGGATGGCAATAGTATTAGTGATGGTGTTTGGATTTTTTAAAAGAACTCCACATTGGACATGGAAGTTATCCATACTTCACCTCAGGTGCTTCACACACTTGTCACCCTTTTGGCTTTTTTCAGCAATTTATGCTTCTCATATTCCTAGTAGACGTGCTTTATTATGGTCCGAGCTATCAAGTTTATATCGCTTCCATTATCTTCCTTGGATTTTACTTGGAGATTTTAATGAAGTGCTTAGTCAATCTGAAAAATAGGGAGGGCATCCTATTTACTCTCCAAAATTTCCATCTTTATATCATTCCATGCAAAGCTATATCTTAGTAGACTTAGGGTTTTCTGGACTAGCATTCACTTGGAGTAACCCCAAATATTTTTGGTCCGACCTCATTTTCTAACGGCTTGATCATTGCTTAGTCACTGATTCTTGGCTCTAACTTTTTCCCAATTCGTCCGTATTCCATCTCCCTAAAACTCACGCTGACCACTATATTATTTCACTCAACACATGCTCACCCAATATCTCTCCCTTGTTCGAATGGAACTTATCCAATAGTTTTGGACTACTCGTACACATTCTGCTATAGACTTGCCACAATCTTTCTTGGCTTTAACCCTCTTCATCAAATCTTGGTCCACAAGCCATTTTGGGAATATCTTCAACCAGAAAAACAATTATTACGTTGTATTCAAGGGTTACATCTTAAACTCACTCAAAACCTTAAGTCCGAACTTCTAACCTTAGAGGCTACTTTCCAAGCTAACTAACATCGTGTCTTGGTTCAAGAGGAGAAGTTTTGGGCTCTTCGTGCTAAATTAGATGGCTCAATGATGGTGACCAAAATACTTAGTTTGTCCACCCAAAAATCAGCTATCAAAAGACGTCGTAGTATTCTTTTCCTCAGATTAAAATTATCCAATGGTGATTGGACTTTTGATCCTGATTATATACGTCTACTTTTGCAAACCACTTTACGATTTTTTACCGTTCATCCACTTCACCTACTTTCACACTTTTGAACCTCCTTATCAGTCTTAATCGCCACTAGAGGTAATGCAAATAAATCTCCAAATCACCACCACCTTATTCTCTATGCTCCAAATAAATTGCTAACTATCACTCGGGTTTTTTCAGAAATTTTGGGACATCATTGGACCTTCTGTCAATACTCATATCCAACACGTATTAAACCAAATTATAATCCCTCCATCCCCCGAATAAAACTTTTCTCACACTTATCCCTAAAATCCCTCGGCCAACCCAACCAGGAGACTTTAGACTTATTAGTCTTTGTAATAGTACTTTATAAAATTTTGCCTAAGGCGCCTGTCCAACGTCTGCGTCTTTTTATCATTAGCCACATCTCACCATGTCACTTACTTTCAGCTTTTATCAAAATATGCAGGCTCAAGATAATATCCAGATTGCTAATGAACTCATTCACACTTTGCGTAAGAAAAAAGGTAAATGTGCACTATTATTAGCAAAAATTGACATTGCAGAGGCTTATGACAAAATCTTGTGGACTTTTATCTATAATACACTTACCAGCCTAGACCTTCCTACACATCTAGTTACCCTCATCATGTCTTGTATTACTACACTTCATTTGCTTTCTTATGGCATGGTACTTCGTCTCACACCTTCACCCCCTCGTGGAACGTCAAACAAGGCTATCCTTTCTTGCTGTATCTATTCATTCTTTGTATGAAAGAATGAATGAACTTAGTCATCGCCTCCAGCAAGGTCTAGACAATAAATGATTCCATCCTTTTAAGTTTTTTAGAAATAGTTAGGGCTTGTCTCATTTACAATTTGCTGACAATCCTCTTCTTTGAACTCGAGCCACGATAACAGATACCACAACTCTTATGGACATTTTTTTTCGTTTAAACCTGTCTCTTATACAATCAATTCTTACAAGACTCTAGTTTAGCTATAAACTATGCTAAATCAAAGATCTTATTCTCCCAAAATATACCTCGTGATACCCATTCGTGGATAATTCATATAACTATCATTCCTAGCGTTGTTAGTTTTTATAAATACTTGGGTATTCCCTTATACCAAGGTCGAGTTTATGCACAGGATTGTTAGTTCTTTGTTGATAAAATCCATCATAAACTCACCCAATGGAAAGCATCTCTTTTTCCCTTGTGGTACGAGTTCAATTTGCCACTTCTACCTTGGTTGTTGTTCCCACATATGCACTACAAACTACATCACTTCCTATTTATGTCACCAAACAATTAGATCGCTCAATTTGCAATTTTATCTAGGGCCACGTTGACACTAGAAAACACTGGCATCCCATTATTAGGAAAACCCTTATTTTGCCTAAACGCTTTGGTGGTCTAGGCATTCATGCTACAAAGTTCGTTAGTCAAACCCTCTTTAAGAACCTTGATTGGAAACTTTGGACCCATGCCATTTGCTTTGGATCCAAAGCCTTAAATAGAAATATTTTTCTCATATGGATATTTGGAGTGTTACTATCACGTCAAATGCTAGCCCCTATTGGAGGGATATTATTAAGGACCGTGATGAACTTCTCTCACACCTTTAATGGCACATTGGATTTGGCACGAGCGTATTAGTTTGGTATCACAATTGGCTTGGCCTAATTCCTCTTTGACATTTGATTCATGAACCATATCCTTGCCACTAAGAATCCCTCAAAGTGTCTAATATCATCACTCCTCACTGCTCCTAGAATCTAACAGAGCTTCAACCATTTCTTCCAGCTAATGTTATCCAACTTATTTTAGCAGTACTATTAATGACAACTTGTATCACTTCTAACCAACTTTATTGGCCTAGTTCTACCAATAAGTGCTCTCCTAAATCTGCTTATCTTCCCCTCTTACGAATTACACATGACGAAAAATCCTGAAACTAACTATGGAACCTCGTCATTGTCTGGCAAAAATTAAACATTTTCTATGTCATTTATACAATGATCGCTTTCCTATGCAGGCATTCTTCATGCTCTCCTATCATCAAGTTACCCCATCTGTCACACCTCAATAGAATCCTCGCTTCATGCAGTTGGTGATTGTCCCTAGATTCATAATGTTTGGGGTTCAATTATACCTCATTTTGCATTGTCAGTATTTTTCTCATAATCTATATCAACTTGGTTAGCTAGTAATCTTTCCAAACAAACCATAGTCATGGATTACCCGCAGTATCTTTGGTTTGCTTTCACCCGTGGTATCAACGGTCTAAGAATAGTGATCAACAAAAATGAGGATTGCAAGACTTCTTTAGGAGGAGCTGCTACTGCAAAGGTTGTGGTAGAGAAGTCCAGAGGAAATAATGGTCCTTTCCTTCTTCTTCTTCTTCTTCAATGAGTAGATGAATAGAGGTCAAAGTAGTGATCACCATAAGGAAGACGATGAAAGAGAAGATCACTAAACTAGACTTGAAATGTTTGAAGACCAGCGTTAATCTTTTATTAATGGGATGGTAGAGGAATCTTGATTCAGCTCATCAGTGAAGATTTTGATCCAGGTATGTAATCAAGTTTGATTTTTTTTTTTTTTTTATATAGTAAATCTTCAGTTCTTTACTTTTTATCTCTTTTTTGTCTTTTTTTTCTACTCCTATTTAATTTACAATTTTTCAATTGATGAGAAAATATGATGAAATGCATTTCTTTTGGTTTATACTATGGATTCTGATTGGGATGAAATAAAACAAAAAAAGCAAACTATTTTGATAGCTAAAATTTCTGTTTCATATGAACAAATATTTTCATTTTTTGGCTAATAGTTATCGAGTCTGGAAAGAGTACTGAGTCTTATGTGAGGGGATTGTCTAATGGTTCCAAATGATTGTGGATGTCCGAGAGCTATCCTTATTATGAATTTCCTTGACAAAGAGTTCTACTCAATGGATGTTGTTGTCTATAATTTTAGTGAGAGGCCACAATTCTAGATTTCCAATGATACGTGAATTTACTCACTAAAAGATAACCCTGAGTTTTGTACTACATAATTTAAATGGTTATGATAAATGCACACCTCAAATGTACTCTTACACACTCTTGTATACTTTTATTATATAAGATGACATTAATACTATTCATCTTATCTTCTAATACCCAAATTACCCTAAGCACTTTCTCATGTCCTCTACTTCTCTCTTCTCCAACTAGCGCCACAATTTACTGTCTATAGCTAATAAGGGATTTGGTGGAACAAGATTTGATTATGCAGGCAGTTCAGTATAATTGAAGAAATCTCAAACAAAAGGGTCACACTGTCAGAGATTACATGCCTTAACTTCATGAGAAATATGACCCTTGTAGCAGCTAGAGGGAAAGTAAGCTATGGTTTCAAAATTGATACTCCTTTTTCCCATATATAATAATTGAAATTATTGGAATTTTGGTAGTTTTGCTTGTGCATTTGTGTCCACATAATACACAAAGAACCATTATCAGAACTCTTATATTTCTCAGACTTTCTTCATACTTAGATTACTTCCCAATCCCTATGACTTCATTAGTTTATCCAAAATAAATAAGTTGAAAAGGGAGAATACTAAAATAATTCACCAACTCTAAAATCCACTCTATTTATAATCATCTTATATTTATAGGGAGCTAATAAAAAGATGGCTATTTCATTTGGGCAAAGAACCAGAGAAAGTGCCCCATCTCCTCTATTACAGACCTTACTCTTATCCACAACCCATATTTTATTCTCCATAACTCACACAAAAGGAATGAGTTGATTTGCATTGGCCATAATTGTAGTGAAATGGGGTATTATCCCTTTTATTTATTTCATTTTCAATTTTATAATTTTCAATCCTATATGCTAGATTTGAATAATGATAATAGTGGAGTGAGTTTCAAGTGAAAGTTTAATTGAATTCTTTTCATGGAACTATGAGATGATTAGCTGTTACTTTTGCTTTTATTAAAGTATAAATATTAGAATTTTGGAGAAATTTTTTTTTTGTATTAGGTGGTTATTGTGATGCGTTTTGATGCAGAAGGTTGGTGGCGATATCAACTGTAAGGAGAGGAGAGATGCAGGAGGAAGGGAAAAGTTGAGCGTAATTTAGGTATAGGGGTGTAAACGAACCGAGCAGCTCACGAGCAGCTCGGTCAAAAACTCGACTCGAGCTCGAGTTGACCGAGCTCGAGTCGAGCCTGCTCGAGTTCGAAACTCTTGACGAGCCGATCTCGAGCATTATATAATTTTTTTTTAATTTTTTTATTATATGTAAAATTACTAAAATATCTATACTTTTTAAAAAAATTACATATTTTATCTACAAAAAGTCGAACTACTCGAGTTCGAGCTCGAATTCGAGCTCGTTTTACTTATTTTCGAGCGAGCTCGAATCGAGCTCGAACTATGTCAAAATTTTCGAACTCGAGCTCGAGCTCAAATTTTGAAGCTCGTTCGAGCTCGAGCTCGAGTTCGAGTATCAGAAAAAATTTCGAGTTCGAGTTATCCTAGCTAGTAGGGCACTATTCGTGCTCGATTCGGCTCGTTTACACCCCTAGGTACAGTAAGATATGATGAAGGATACTATTGCCATTTTTAACAATAAAAAGTTGTATGGGTGTGTAAAAATAAATTTGCGGTGTGTATTTATCACTACCCTAATTTAGATTAATATTTTCTCATATTTTCACTCATTAAAGTCAAAGATATCAATTTGTTATTACAGTTTATTTTTTTCCTAATTATTTTATAACTCCAAGGCTTAGGCTGTTTTGTATTAAACTCCCTAACATTATTTTTTTCTTTGTTTTCCCCTTCTATTAGTATACATTAGCAATTTGACTATTAAAAAGTCAAGAAACACATTGATACCCTTAGACACTACAAGAAAACATAAAACTAACCCATTAAAGTTTATTATATTTGCTATTTTAGTCCTTAATTCCAGTTTTGTATCAGTTAACCTACTTTAGTTTTAATCAATATAATTTGTCAAAACAACTAAAAATATAATTAGTATCCACCAATACCAGTGATTTTTTTTTTTTTTAAATACGTGTGTTGTCAACAAAATTTATATACAAAATTCCCTAACGCTATTGATATTTATCAATCTTTTCATCATATTTTATTTTCATGTAAAAGCAAATTTTTAAATATACTAGGCCATAATCATCTATTAAAGTTCCATTATTCTCTTTTCTTTTCTTTTTTTCTTTATGTTGGTGTAAAATAATTTTCTTCTTACTTATTTTTTTTCTCTTCTTAATATAATTTAACTATCCCCAAAATTATATGAAGTAACTTCATACATATAAACTAAAACTCAGATTAAAATAATTGAGATGAAATATCTTTAATAATTCATCAAAAATTTTAAAATTAATTCTTTCACCATATTTTTAAGTTTTAAATATTGAAGAAATCATAATTTGAGAATTAGAATATTAATTAATTTTGGTGTATAACTTATATTTTAAACAACATTGACTGCATTATTGTATTTTATTTTTTTCTCAAAGTATAGTAGTGTTAAATGGTACAAAAAATTACGTGAGGGATTAAAGTAAAATCTTACTTAAATCTTAAGGGAGTTTACTATAGTTAACATTTAGGAGTAGACTTATCTTTTTGAAAAGAATAATGGCAGAATTACAATTGACTGTTAGTCAAAGGAATAAAATGAGAAAAATAACGTTAGAGGTTTTAGTGCAAACAGTCCAAACCTTAAAGGAGTTTATTGTATTTAACCTATTTTAAAGAATGAATAATGTGAATGGAGACAAAGTGTACATTTTCTTTAATTTAGGAAGGCAAAGTGTAATTACTTAATTAATTCAGGAGTAAAGTGTTATTAACCCCTTGAATAAAAGCAGCAATAATCGTATTCACTAATATACATAAGCAGACAAAGAATTGCAAAATCCCCTGTTGACAATTTATTGTACTTTACTTCCAAAAAAACTCTGAAAAAAAAAAAAAAAAAAAGGTTCTATGTGTCATTGAAAGTGTGTTGGTTCCCACTTTGGGATGTACCGAATAACACAACTTTTTATCATCCTATGTCAAATGTATCTTTGATAATTTTTTCCTCAATATTCTCCCTTTCTTTAATTATGTAATATATCATGTTGTTCTCAAATTTAAATTTTGGAGTGCAAAGATTGGAAGAAAACATCCACACTGACATCACAATAAAAAGTTGATTCCGGACAAGAATTTTGGGACAAATGGAGTATTATACGGTGAGGGAGTTTTTTTTTTTATATTATTATTATTATTTTTAAACTTATCTCACCCTCTTAGTAACACGAACCCATAATCAATTGGTCATAGAAGAAGAGTTTTACCACTTAAATTGTACTTTGTTGTCAGAGTTGAAGAAGTTTTCTGCTATGTATTAACTTAAGGGTTAATAACAATTTGCCCTCATGTACTAAGTGGTAATTATATATTACCCCCTTAAACTATAGAAATATATACTTTACCCCTATTGATACTAATCGATAGTTATATTTTAGCCCCTTAAACTATACAAATATACACTTTACCCTCCATTGATACTAATCGTCTATCACTAATATTAAAATTATTAAAATAATCTAGTTAAATGACTAAAATACCCTTAATACTATATTTTGATTTTTTTATGTATCTAAATTTTCATAATAATGTCATAATTATTGAAAAATAAGAAAAAAAAACTATATAATATTTTAATATAATTTTATCAATATATTTTTTGGTCAAATTTTTAAAATTTTTGGATTTCATTTTATATTATTTCAAATTTGAATGTTTAACTATAATGGTAGAATAATTCCTCAAATGGGCTTATTTTCTATTAAAATTTTTCTTTAAAGTAAAACTTTGTGATTGTTTTTGTCTCTTACTATTTTATACTTTTAAAATTTAGCTTAACCTATGCAAATTGCGACATCGGATATAATGTAATTCAACATTTTCTCACATTTTTACTCTTAAAATCAAAGATATAAAAGTGTTACTATATTTTATTTTTCCCTAATTCTTTTATAACTATCAAAAATCAATTAAATATTAAATCCCATGAAAAATCAAAATATAATACTAAGGGCATTTTGATCATTGAACTAGATTTTCTTGATATTTTAAAATTTATGAAGGATGAATAATGTGAATGGAGGACAAAGTATACAAAGTGTAATTACTCATCTAGTTTAGGGGCAAAGTGTTACTAACGCTTAGCTTAAACTCGAGACAAATATCTAGTTGTTTGCTTTTTTGTTTCTTCCTAGAGTAGATTAAATATAGAGAATGACACAGCACAACTAGAGCAATTAGACAAATTTGGGATTATCACAAGCTTAGCCCAAGGGTTGCAGCTAGAAACATAACATTTTGCTTAAAAGACCATCTAGGAACAAAAGGGCACCTGGGGGGTCCTGGACATTGAACTACAAAATTTACACCAAAACAAGGATATGTGCAAAGCCACAGGAAAAATAACCATAGCCTTCCAACTTTTGCCATCCAGTTTGTTTGATAGAAGTTGGCTGACAAGATGAAGGTGAAAAAAGTCAAGTCCGCTAGGAATAATACATATTCAACTCCTCTAATATTTATATAACCTGCAAATAAAAGTAGTAAACAACTATCACTACAAAAAAACGCATAGATGGTAATGTATTTGTGTTTGAGCACCTACATGCACATTGGTGTGCTGTGAAGTGTTACCCTAGCTGTAATCTTTTCTCATTTGTCTGGAAAATCAATTAGTGACTAATAACTCAGTAGAATGCTTCCACAAACATTTTAGAGACCCTTTGTTCTCACTCTTTCCATGATGCTCTACTTTGCTACTAAGTCGAACAATTAGTCTAAA
Source organism: Cinchona pubescens (assembly GCA_025175665.1). NCBI lineage: Eukaryota > Viridiplantae > Streptophyta > Magnoliopsida > Gentianales > Rubiaceae > Cinchona > Cinchona pubescens. The sequence goes on from JANKKI010000283.1 coordinate 1,211,766, forward strand.
GTATTTATGTCAAACAATCTCAATAGAAGCAAAGACAAAACTGTTGGACCCAACAATTTGATTTCAAGTTAATGGTAATCCAGTCAAGTCGTTATATGACCTTAAAAGAAAAGATACATACATACATATATATATATATATATATATATATATATATATATACATACATATATATATATATATATATATATATATATATATATATATATATATATATATGATGTGGTTAATAGATGTTTGCAATGTATACATATTCTTTTACTATAGTCAACATTATTAGTGTGCATTGCTTCAAAATCTACTTAATATATCTAGATGTGTATAACAAGGTTCCAAAGACAATGTTAATCTACAAGGATTCACAATATGATTGGGGACACAATATACAACGTGTAGTTCAACATTGTGTTGGCAAAAATACTTCTCTCTTCTTAAGATGGCACTGAAATTGAACTACTACTTTGTCTAAATATTTAGCAATTTTCAATAGGTTAAATTTTGTAAAAGCTAGAATCTTTATATGAAAGTAGAGAATATACCCTACAGAACGAAGGCGAAGAATTCAACTAGATCATCAGAAACTTGAAAAGGTGATGATTACAAACAAACAAATAAACAAACAAACCAAGCCTTAATTCCAGGGTCGTCTGCGTAAATTCTGCTACGCCATTGTACTCTATCATTGAAAAGTGAAGATTATAAAAAAAAAATTGCATAGCGGATATTGTCCTAGCTTAAAAGATATTTGATGAGGAAAATCGAAGGATGAGGAGAATGAAAAAGAGCAAAAAATACTGAAATTTGGTAGTGAGGCCTGAAGCACCTTGCTGACAAAGCACAGCTGGTGGTGTCTCCTAAATATTACATCTCATATTCTCATGAACATTTCCGACAAGATAAGCTGAAAAATAATCTACTCTACTTACGCATTGTGTATTTTACCAAAAAATAAAATAAAAAAGTCGAGCAAGAGCTACAATTTTCACACACACAGAAAAATTAGTATATAAAAAGAAGCTCAATAGAACACATCAGAGAAAAGGAATATATTCACTTTTGCAGATTGGAGGAGTTCATTGGGAAAGCTTGGAAGCTTCACGAACAAATCAGATCAAATTTTTTGAAGGGTTAATGGTGAGTTTCACTTCTAATAATTGGGGAAAAGGTCTTCACAGATTGAAACTGAACACTGACACACTTACTGTGATGGGGATTAATTGAACTAAAAGCTCTACAAATTGATATTTGAGTATCACCTTGCTCCAAAAAACTTTAGAACGTCTCACTAGCATAATCCATGAATAAGTTCTTTGCAATGGCAATATTGAGGAATTAATAATTTTCACAAATCATACTTGGGTGGATGACGCATCATAGACTGTAACTAAAAACAGAAACCAGTCTAACAAGGGTTAGTCACGATTAATCCTCCAAAACTTGTACCTGAGCATTACCTCTCGAATTGATAATTGAGAATCATAGATTGTTACAGTTAATTAGACTAACAAGCTCTCGAATTGATATCCAAATATCACCCAACTCCCAAAAAAAATTCAAACGTGTCATTATCAAAATCCGCCGATAAATTCTTTGCAATAAGCAATATTGAGGCACTAAATAGTTTCCACATACCAAATGGGGCGAATGAAACATCATAGGTTGTAGCTACAGATGAACCAGTCTCACAAGGATTAGTTACATTTAATCCTTAAAACTCATAACGAAGCATTATTCTATAAAGATTAATCCCTCAATCTTTCTAATTAACATTTAACTCCTTTGTATCAAAATTTAAAATCATTTTCCAGATAATGGCACTAGTAGATAGCAAAAGTCTGCTATATACTCACAATGATTAATTATGATTAACTGCCTTAAATTTGTAGCCACGTATAACATCACCAATGTAACCGATAGTTCCATTTAAGAACTGCATATAAATACACCTGCTAATCAAAACTCACTTCTTTCCTCCATATTTTGCTCATTCAGTATCATGATATAAGCATAAAGAGTCTTTTAATATAATTTTCTCACAAGAGAATAGAATGGGACAGGCTTGCTATGCAACAAGTGGAATTTAAAAGTCAACAAGACCCACCTGAAAGGAGTTTTGATGAATCTAATCACCGTCTTCCTGCATCGAGTTCATAGGCAGGTTTGGCATTTCAGAAAAGTTTACATTGTGTGTGCTACACTCACCATCATCTGTTGTACCAGTACCTTCAGGAGTTTGAGAGCCAAGATTTAGAAGCAGGTCCTGGAATGCAGTCTGGTTGTGACTGGTGCACCTGTAGAAGAATACTAAGGGTTTTTCTAGCTTAAACTCAAACAGACATTAATAATTCCTCTTTTATGCGTTTTATGGGTCCCAATGCAAAAACAAAAATATTATCAGAGATTCATGATTACAGGAGCAAGAATTGTTATGGCAGTTTGAAGCCTCAATTTCCAGGGAAAAGAACTTAAGAAATGGGCAGTAGGACAGGAAAAGGAAAGTAAAAGAGGATCTATGGTTTCTTTGCATGAAATGGGCATCCATATCTGAAAACCCAAAAAACTCTTTAGTCAGGCAAAAACATCCCGAAAGCATCATATGATCCTTGTGTAATTCCTGCTGTCTTACAATTTGTGGGACTTACAATTTGTGGGAGAACATAGTTTACGGTATGACAAAATGCAACCAATAACATGTACGGAAAATGAAAAACAATTGGAAAAATAGAATAATAAGCTTAAAACTCCATCACATTATAAAAAGAACAAGGCTCTATAATGCTATGTAAAATTCCAGCACCTAACTAACAAAAATAAAAAAATTTCAGCACCTTTGATCCTATGTAAAATTCCAGCACCTTACTAACAAAAATAAATAAAAATAAAAAATTTCAGCACCTTTGGTGGCTGCTATTGCCAGGTTCGGGTGCTTCCACTCGACCAGCATCACATGGTCCGTTGCTATTCATTGATTTCGGATCATGAATATCAGACCTTGTAATTGAGCCATTAGCATCATGGATCCCTTCTGGTGCTGGTTCATCCACTCCACTCTTGGAAATGTATATCTGCTTCACATGAGACGTGAGCTTAGAAATGAGAATACGTGTCTCATTGAAGCCTTGAATTGTTTGAGAAGCATAGGAATTCATATCACAACACAACGAACTCAAAAGTCGAAAACGTGCAACTTGTGTGGCCATATTTAAGGCTTGAATAGTGATGCCGGAATCTAAATCACTCCTTGCAGATTTATTGGTCCATCTCTTGTTAATGCAACATCTAGGAAATTCTCTCAGGTGTTCAGCTTTCAACACAGATATCATATGGCAGCAAGGCACTCCTTCTGTAACTAACTTAAAACAGGGGTATGTAAAGCTTTGATTAGTTGGTTGATACTTAACTTTCCATATCTTTTCAGGCTTCATATATTCGGAAAAAGTATAAATCCAACAGGCCTCATCTTCGACGTACTCTTTACTGCCCATAATAAGCATGGCATCACCCATTATTTGTTCACGAATTTTGAGAAAGATAGTTTTTGTGAAGACATCAGCAGCATGCTTCTCTAAATCCCTCAAAACCGTACATAGTTTTTGTGAAGACATCAGCAGCATGCTTCTCTAAATCCCTCAAAACCGTACAAAAAGCAGGGTACGTGCTCTCGGACTCGGTGTCTGCTTTCGCCTCATCTTCACGAAGACAAACAAGAGCCTTGTCATAGTACCTCACAAATTCATGAAGCTTGAGCCGAACGGTTGTAGGAACCGGCTAAAACATGTATTCATTCCATGGCCTTGAATACTGTTTAGACCAGCAAAGAAATGCTCTCGCAAGTAAGTTTCTGCCCATTTAATACGCTTAGAGTAAGTCTCTTCAAACCATGAATGGCCTTGAAGTCCATATTTCTCAAGCAATTTGATCCAAGCCTCCTCAAATTCTTCTGGAGTACAATTTTCATCCATACACTTAATGAAATCAGGTCCAAAAGATGTATCACCAGCATTCGAAACAGCAGCTTTACATAGGTGCCAACGACATATACGATGCTGGGATGTGGGGAACGTTTTCATAATTGCTTCATCTATTGCTTTGTCACCATCTGTGATTACTGAAACAGGCGGCTTGTGATTCATTGCCACCAAAAATGTTTCCAGCAGCCATACATAGGTCTCAGCTGTTTCATCTCTCAATAGTGCACACCCAAATACGATTGTTTGGTCATGATTATTCACACCTGTGACAAGAATGAAGGGTTTCATGAGATTCCATAAGCATTTTTTCTAAATTTTGTGTTCAGTGCCAAAACATCACCGAAGAAGGCATAATCCGCTCTACACTTAGAATCTGCCCAAAATACACTGCACAATTGATTTTCTACATCACCATCATACTTATAAAACAACCCTGGATCATAGTCGTTCTTAGCACATAAGTAAGATGAGACACAGTGAGTTAAAACATACTCAGTGTCACCAACCCAAATGTCAGAGCTAGCCCGGGCATGTTCTATGTCTTGTTTAGCGAGCACAACATCTTCAGTTATTGGACATGCACGCTTTTGAGGCTGCAGAAAGGGGACAACTTTTAGAGCTGCCAAGTCATGATTGTGCTCATTATTAAATCTTGAAACAGCATATTTCCTTGACTTTCCATCATATCTGATACGAAAGTAAGCAAGACACCCAGTTCTCCAGCTTCTCATTACAGGTTTGGGATTTCGTTTCCCGTCCAAGTTATTAACCCACTTGTTCTCTGTAAAACCTTCCTCTTGAACAAACCCATCTCTTATATCTAACCATGTTATCCTTGTCACGTCTCGTAGTCGCTGTTCGAACAATAAACCCAACAACTTTGGCATAAGTCTCATAGAACAGTCCTGCATCTTCAGCAGTGTTAAATTTCAGGCCAAGAACTTCTTTTTCAGTCAGCTCATCTAATTCTTTATCCAATTCCACCCAACTCACTTCATGGGCATTCTCATTTCTAGATTCAGGTTTATCACCATCAGATTTGTTATTTTGGATGTCTATGCTCATTTCATTTTCTTCAACACTTCTCCTATTACGGTCACCACAATCACTATCACCACTACCATTATCCGATAAGTCTACCATGGCATGCCCACATGCACATTTAGCTGTTGCATCCATTTAAACACCTAAACGATTCAAGGAGTATTTAACGTAAGAAAAACCAGGGCTTACCAAAAAAAATAAAAATAGAGAGAGTAAGATAAACCAAAAAAGAAACACAGACACCAGAATAACTGCTTCAGCAATCTGAACCATGATTTCATGGTGGTTTAAAATGATTTTTCTCAACTATGATTTTGCATCCCCCAACCAGAGGGACTAGTGGGGAATGAATTATATGTTCTTGTAGTTCGATTCCTTAAGTTACAAACAAAACCATTACAAGAATGGATAACGATGTGTCCTTTTAAAACTAGTGCTCATTGTCTCGAAAGTGAATCAAATTCAACAAATTCCCAAATCATTACTGGAAACTGAGAAGTAAAAATCTCGCCAAATTAAGATCACCATCCTAAAAATCCCCACAAGTAAGGCCATGACCAAAGAAAACCAAATTCAGGTTAATGGGAAATTTCTTGCCCAAAAAAAATCTAGGAATTCAAAATTTCAAACAGAGTCAGCTAATAAAACAAGTTTATTCAACTAACATATAAAAGGGTGAGCCCGGCGCAATGGAAAGGATGCACCTTTGTGACCAGAAGATCATGGGTTCGAGTCCAGGAAACAGTCCATCTGCAAAGGCATGTGTAAGGCAGCATACATATGCGAGATTCCTTGCCAAACCTTCACAAAGCAAGGAGCCATAAGGACGCTATTTATTCAACAAAAATATACTAAGTTCCCCAAATGTAGAATGTATTGATGGCACGTTTTTTGCATAAAATTTTTTTCTTTACACTTTAAAGAGTCATCATGCGCACTACCAAAAAAATGCACAAAATTTGTAGTCGTAACTTGTATAAGTACACATGAATTATCTTCTGCAACATCTGAGGACCGAATATAGCCTAGTAGTTAAAACCTAATAGAGTCTTTGTTTTGACATCGATTTAGCTGAACTAGCAAAAGTCGCACATAGTTGCTTCAAAAGTTCGGCTTCAAATCTCACTGCCAGCGGTTCCCCACTAAGTGGAGCCATCTAAAACAACCATGATAAGCTGCGAAAATTACCTATGGCATTACCCTGGCCTTGGAGCGAGGGTAATCCACCATCCACTTCAACTATTTTCTACCAAAGAAATTCCGTCTACCCCTACCCTATCAAAGTATATTTTGGATAATAAAGATAACCCTCAAATGCACACATTAAAAAAAAAAAAAATCTTTCCTATACTATCGGACAAAATTTATTTTTTATCATTCGGCATTTGATACATATTACAAGTACAAAAATAACATTTGAAATTTAAATAATAATTAAACAATTCCTCTTTTATTTTATTTTTTAAAAAAAAACTCCCACGAGCTCTAATGACTCAAAACCCATCGAAGCCATAATCAATAAGAAAAGCATTTTACGACCTAAACTGCATGTCATTAATAATTAAACAATTCCATACATGACATATCAGATAAAAATAAAAGCATGAAAACAAAAAAAGAAAGGAAGCTGAGAAGTAGTACAATATGGAGAAGGTGTACCTTGCTTGCTGAAAACTTGAAATGGAACTAAATCATTTCATCACTATCCAAAATTTTGACAGAACAATACCAAAGGGGAAAGAATTAAAAAAATAAATAAATAATAAATAAATAAGGAAAAATTGGAGGATATAAGTCAAAGGGCGCACAAAAATTTTGAGAGGTTTTTTTTGTGATTGGTTCTTGAAGGTTTAGAAATGGTGAAGGAAGGAGAGAGCTGAGAGTAGAGTGGTCGGAGGGAGCTGAATCTACCGGAAGAGAGAACAGAGGAGGATTTAAACGACGTCACTTTTATAGAACCCAAATGTTGGGCTTGGGTCAGGTTAGGTGAGATGGGCTATGGGCTCATGGGCCATGAATGTTCTAGGCTGGAGATTTGGGTCCATTACATTGTCTATTTTATCTAACTAGATATAAAGCCTACGAATTGGTATAACATCAAAATTAATGTACCCATCTAATTAATTTTTTTCCAAAAGTAGCCAATCACTTCACACACACATTTTCTTCTCAATCTTTTTTAATTGTCGACTTTCTTTTCATCTTTCACTTTTAGCTCCTATCTCCTTTTTTTAAAATATTTAGGTAGACTCGATTTTTGACTTTACCTGTAGATCTTATGGTCTAGAATTAAACTTTAAAGAATCTTGCTAACATTAGCTGATGTCATAAATTTTTTAAAATTTGATCTACACTACAGATTTTATAAGTGGAGTTAAAGATTGAATCTACCTAAGTATTTACTCTCTTCTTTTTTAACGCACCCATTGGTTATATATGAAATCAAATAAAATTCATCAAATCCTTATATTAAATAACTTTTGGGCAATCAAACGTTGTTGTATTTGTAGAAGGATTTGGGCTTCGGTTTGGTGAGATTAGTTGGGGCTCAGGGTAATTTAGGAGTAGATATGTCATATGTGACTACAAATTTGACTTCTTCCATTTTCCCACTTTTACTCGCTCCTAAGCCTCTCCCCTCAAAAGAATGACATTCCCACTCCCATCAAGATTCATCAAGTAAAAAAGGCTTGTACTTTAGTATGCTTGCGTTTGTACTTTAATTTTCAAACGAAAATCCATAAATATGGTAAAAAGTGAGATAGAGTAATAGAACGTAAGATAGAGAGCTCTTAAGGGAATAGAAGATCAGTAGCGATTTTTTTGCTTCCTGCATCTTACTTTCTTGTCATGCATGTGACTAAGAGGACTAGTTTATATCAATCTAGACTGATTGCAAAGAACTTAATAAGAATGCAGCAAACTTACTTGTGTACCCAACTTAATCTCACCTTTAAGAACCTATGGAACTCATTATTTGCAAAGAACTAAGAAAACAAAGTAGACCATAAATGAAGCAGAAGTCAGAATTTATACATCTAGTACTAACAATACAAAATATCTTGACGGATTAGTTAAACAACATTGAGGAAGGGGTGAACCCTTAAAAGGAAGCCAAACTGTGTGATGTTCTTAGCCTACCATGATCGATATTACAACGTCAAACAAATGACCAGTTAACGAACATGAAGCATATGCAGTGCGCGTTTTCTTCTTCATTCAATACCTTCCAAGCTACGGCTCTCTCATACGAGACCGGCCTGCCCATACTTGACATGCAGATGCCACCTTGAAGACAGACCAGTTGCAGCAAAACCCTGCCAAGAAAAACGTAGAAAAGATGAATTCCGTAAGAAAAAAGTTTCAGTTACAAAAAGAAATTTAGAATACAAATATTGAATGTGCGAAGGGGCATATACAACTTTTATGAATGTTAACAACAATTAAAAAACTAGATGTCCAAATTGATCGAAGGCGAGTTGTCAAGATGGCTTTCTCAGTACCCAAGCATCAACCATAACTTAATTTATTCAATAAATGGACTCCGAGAACTTAGAGCACAATTGCATGGACTCTAGCTTAAATTATCATTACCGATCATAATGTGCACCGCTATTCCATATTTCAGATAAGCCGTCTTTCTAAAAGTCCAAACCACATCAAAAATACGAACTAGGCTAGGACATCCTCCTAAAGTTGATTGCAGCACAAGAGATGACTCTTTTGTTCTTTTCTTTGTTTGGTGAAAACAAATTCTACATGCGGGCATAATAATGCGTATACCTAGTCCTACCCTGAGCACTTGTTTTACCTATATAGCATTTTATATGTTCATTGCGGAGATAATTGTCTGCTGTCCGCTGTCCTAATGAGAGCAGTCTTTGCAAGTATTTCACATTTTACATTTTGTCCTTGATGAGATACCAATTTTGGTACAAAAACTCCTAATAATGCATAAGACACGAGGGAAAGAGAGGCGGAGAGAGAGAGAGAGAGAACAATACCATATGCTCCATTACTCAAATAGGGTGTCGAAAAGAATGCAAAGTCATTGTCATAAAAAACCTCGGACTTTTCTTTGATCGGGAAACAGCAGTTTCAACAATTTCACTATATAGAGTTAAAGAACTGTACCTGCTGCATAATCTGTGGAAGCTCAGAGAATAGTGTCTTTCTCCCACTGTCATCAAAAATCTTCTCAAGAGTAATATCCTGGAGCGCAACTAAAGTGGTTTCAAGCATATCAAGTCCTGCCTGATTAGCAAATGTAAAAACCGGCAATGGCTGCAGTTGAAAAACAAAAGCAGAAAATAAATTTTTGTTCAGAAGTGCATTAAAAGATTGTAGATTGTAGATAAAAGTAAGATTGATAGCATAATAAAGTTTCAGTCTCAACTAGTATTGGGGCCATGTATTAAAGGAAAAACTTGTTGATGTATCATAACTTTGCACTTCAATTAGACAGTTTGGACCTCAGAGAAAACTTAAACTTGATGCCACATCTAGCAACATAAACACACAGATGATTTCTTTATCGACTTTCAAGCTGCAACAAAAAGACACTAAAGATTAACTTGAACTAATATCCCAAAATGCAAATTAATTTGTGACCAATCTATTTCTTCATTTATTTCAGACCTGACTAAAGCCTCCCACACTACTTTCATCAGCGACATGAATTGCATTTTTCTCCCAGTTTGGGGCCAAAATTTATGCTAACTTCACGAAAATCACAACCATTAGAGTTATGACTTGCCACATTCTTGTTTATCGTCCTTAATTCTTATAAGTTATCACATTGCTCTTTCCAATTGGTACATCAAGTTCCTCTTTGGAGATACCCAATTCATCCTATGCAGATTACATTTTTTGTTTGGGCCAAGTGGCAACAGTCATTCTTATTGTTACAAATTAATTATGCACTTTTTTCTCTGGGTGTCCAAGATGATCCTCTCCCAGATAACAACTATATAACTCAGTTTAATAACCGTATTTCCAATTTCCTTCTGCAAGTAAAGCAAGCAGAGAATGCAACATGTCAAAAAACGTCATGTTACTTTGAATATACTAGAGACTGAAGCAAAAGAATAAGAAATGCCATTACTGTAGAAGTTAATTGTTGGAATCAGAAATGACGAATGAAAAATTACCTTCAAAGAGCAACACATCAGAGCATCGGAGTGATGCCAAAGTGTTTTAAGGATGGATTCACTTCCTTCACTAGTAGGTTTCAGTAACTCCACACCTAAAAAGAACCTGAAAATGAACAACAACATCAATAAAAATAAAAGAAAACAACCAATTTTTGGGGACCCAAAGATTAATTCGAACTACGTGACCTTGTGACTTGAAACTACTTCCCCCATTTTATATGGAAAAATGATATACAGAATATTTCCACAAAATTTTCATTTGTAGACAAATTAGTCCAGTTGATTGTAACATCCTTTCCCCTGCAAGTGGTAACAAATTTACTTCCTCCCTTCATAAGACATGCGGTGGACAACTGATTACACGAAGCACCATTTATACAATTTGCCACCTGGGAAGGTATGGCCTGAGTTACTTGTGCATTTTTTTTGAAAGTCACCTAAATAATGAACTGCCACACAGATTATTTAACAAATAATATTCTAGTTACATCTGAGAGTCCATGTCATTTAAAACCCATCCAGCTTTTGTTGACTATAGAAAATCTCTTGTTGTGACGTTGAAAGAAATTTCTCAATAGAATGGACGAGGCACTATTTCCTTTCTTGTATTATCCCAACTACCTGCTTTAGGCGTGTTATTTCAACAATACTATGGATCCTAATCTCAACAGACTTGAGTCGAGAAGGGATATCATGTATAATTCTCAACGTTTCAAATGCAGAATAAAAATGGAGCTTTGAGAAGAGGGTGGGGCTTTGAAGGATATCTCTGCAGAGAATTAAGCTAACAATGACTATTGGAAAAATTGTATGCGAAGTTATCTTTAACAGTAGACATGTTCCAACTGCAGCATATGTAACCAATCCAATTTAACAAATTAAGACATTAAATACTAACAAGGTAGAAGAATCAAGCAACAGACCTATAGCTTTGGCAGATCCAACGAGCTAGTGTCTGTGCTTCAGGTGTCCCTGGTGGTGGCTGTAAACCTGGATGAGTACCAAGATGAGAAGGGGAAAGAGCCAATGCCACCCGTTGAACAGATGATATTATGCTGCGAACATATTGCCGAGCCATAACTGCTACATTTTCTTGAAAATGCGTCGCAAATGCAAATTGAAATGCCATCGTCATAACTGACTTGGCACTACCAGAGTGCCGCAAATATTCAGCAGATGTCCTGTATTTCAACTTTCCTAATGGTCCAACTTCAAGTGTAGATGCCAAGTCAAGTGTTCGATTTGGACCTGGGAAATCCTGCATAATTACAAAATTATATCAGTAAAGCCCAACAGAGGAGGTAAGCAGAAACAATAACTCTGAGAATGCAGATACCACTTTAGAATCAAGAGGAGTGATGCGAAAACCAGAGGGAAGAAGAGGGGCATCATCAGAGAAGGAGGCATCTATTGGGGCAAAGATGAGTTCTGCACAAGTACCAATGGCATTCTCATCCACTCCACTACAAAGCTGCAATATAAGAAAATTAGAATATAGGTGTAGATATCGCATGATTGCTAAGTTTGCAACAAATGGAGTAGAAGGAGAGAACCAACACTATTTAAATTATTTAAAAAAAAAAGAACATGATTTAGAACTTCAGAATGAGTGTAAGTAGCCCAACATGAATCAGACAACGAAAACCTACTTGTAAGAAGAAGATATCAGCAGGCATAATCATGTCTTCCTGATATATGGCCAATATTTTCCAGCCTGATCACTTCCATGAACTGTTTCAAAGATGCAAACCAATTATTTATAAGCATAAGAAAATAGCACATACTAACAGCTGAAAGGAGATTTTCGTCAACTTTAGTATTATAAACAACCTCTTCATGCTCAATGGTGTGAGCAAGTGGAAGGATGACCAGCCCACCAAAATTTCCTGCACGAGACACAGGTATACTACAAGGGGTAGCTTTAATAGCTGCTGCTGAGTATGTGTCAATACCACTGTCAGCCCATTCTGATCGGTGTTCCCGCAGGAACCTGAGAAGTATAGCAGGAGGGACATTCTGCCAGAATAGCAAGAAAATTGGATAAACATGAGTGGCAGTTGACATATGAAGAAGGAACATGAATGCTGTAAGGGAAAAAGATGGACACAAACAGTAATCAATACTATGAAGTTCAATAATTTAACAAATATTAAAACCACATTAATTGTCTACAGAAACATGCTCGACATTGTTAAATACATGGTTGTCAGTGTTGAGATATTTTGACCATGCAAAAATGCATAAGCACTGTAATTATAAATCATTGGCCATCTCAAAAGGGAAAGAGACTGAGATAGGAAGAACCACTGCTTTACTAGAAACAAAAGAACTTTAGGCACTTGACTCTAAACAAGAGTGTAATAAAACTCAAAGAACCTTGGTTTAAAGGGTTTTAATATAATTACCAGCAGAACTACTACACTACACGTGTTTGGAACTGGAAAGAAAACAAATTAGTTTCGAAATATAGTTTCATGTTTTTGGTTTTCAAGGACAATAATATACAAAATTAGTTATTAGACTAACAGGGAATGATTACCTGATTAAGCCATCAAACATCTCTAGATTATCTTACTTTTCAACTTTTGATCTTATTATCTTATTTCAAAAAACAAAACAAGAAAAAATATTTTTTTGCTTTAGACTTTGTTACTTAGTTGTAGAATAAAGAAATATGTATCAAAATTTATTTTCCTACCCAATTATCAATTATTTTTCCTCTTACTGTGAAAAAGATCCAAGTGGAGCTTCGTAATATTTCTTAGCATGCATTTAATCTCCTTACCTGTAAAAGCATGGAAGCCTTGGCACATAGCACCGCATTGCTGACGGATGAAAATCCATCAGCATAATGAAAATTAGTACCCATTAATTTGCTGGGAGAAGAGTTCACAAGAACAGTTACATCATCAATGCCATCACTGTCGAGCATTGACCATCCCTCATCTGTGAAACCATTTACAGCCTCGTTGAAGCCCCTAGAGTAAGAAGAATGTAAATTTTCATTTCCATACAAAAAAAGATTAGGGAATCACAAATAATTCACAAACCTACTTGCTCAATCTTTGGCTAAGTGCCCGTAATGCTGCAGGTCTTCTTGCCGATCCTGTGACAGTAGGCTGAGAAACTTCTTGCGCAATCTGCCTTAACTGGCGTAAAGCCTGCAAAGATATTTCAATGTCAAGTTTGAGAATAAAAAGTACATACCTCTCTTTTGGTATATAAGTATATTCGAAAATATGATCCAGAAAGCATGAGATTAATGTGCAAAAAGCAGTACAATGCCATGACTGGCGCAAATAAGGAGAGAATACTTATACTGCATAGAAACTTATATATCATACCGCCATTGTTGTCTTCTGAGCGAGCAATGTCGACGACTCGTACAGTGGACGGATCACTTCAGGCACACTCCATGGCTGGTAGACATGAGAACATATACTGTTATTATAGCATAGGTAGCCTGTTGTATGATGAAACTTGAATATTCAGTAGAATACCTCTAAGTCTAAGTGGTCAACTATATGAATTATGGAGCCACCTTCACAAGGTCTGATCAAGTATCCACTTGGCAGCATTTCAGCTCGTACAAAATGCTGAGCGGGTGGCATACTGGGACCATTCTGAGTGTTGTTCAGTGATCTTTCACAGACCTAAATTTTTCAAGAATTTAAAGTTCAAATTGGCATTGAGTTCAAACAGACAACAGCTGATGAAATCTTTTTGCAATTGCATTTCTCATATTATATTATCAGGTACATACCACGAGACTACCATCCTCCATCACAGATGTATAGCGTAATAACCAGAAGTCACGAGCTGGTGCCAAAGTGGAAGGGGCATAGAGCTGAACAAAGAAATCAGAAATACATTTTTCAAGCAACTCTTCTTAACTGTTGACAACCATTGAAATAAGAATAAATCAAATGTTAACCTGCATATAAAGAAGTTCTATGGTTCCGCCACTTCCAGTAGACATCGCATTAAGGATATCCACAGCTCGGCAATCACGAAACCATGAAGGCCGATCTTTTAAGATTTCAGCAACCTGCATAAACATTAACAATTAACACTACCCGTTTTTCACGAGAAACGGTATCTACAAATATCTTCCTTAAAGACTTACCCTCGTAGGTTCCAGACCCACGAGACCGCATGCACGTGATGCTATACCAGTGCATCCATGAGAAATTGCGATGATTCCAATGGAAGTAGATCCGGACCAGGCTGCAGATTCAGAAATAAACTCTTACAGTTGACAAATGAAAGCATCCGAAATACATCAAGGCAAAATATATGTTGGAAAAACACAACCAGAAGGAGCAGTTAAAAGGACAGTACATGACCTGGATTACAATTTTGTGAAGATACTAGCTAAAAAGATGAAGTTAAGCCAGAGCAAGATAAGAAACATCAGAATGACTTTTCCTTTTCTCATGTCAAATTGGAATTGAGCAGATGAAGTTTTAGGTGGAAGTAACGATAAGACAGCAACTTTGGTGAGAGGAACAATAACCCTGAAGGACAAGGGCCAACAAGAAAATTGGGAACTTGAAAAGAGTCTTATAACCTCCCATTCTAAGAGGAAAACTTGAGAAGGAAATGGGCAAGAAGCAACATGATCACCATTTGCAGAAGTTCAAAACTCAACATAGGTCAATGCATTTTATGCATCACCAATGAGACAGGCAGCACTTCTTCAGTTCATCATATTTTCCAACTTTTGATAACAACTTAAAAGTTCAAAATGCAGATTAACACAATTTAATAATATAACAAAGAAGTCAGTAACCTTCATCCCAGGCATTTGGACCCACTCAACAGCAGTCCCAGTGGCCTTTGATAGAAACTCTGTTAAAGTCTCCTCTGCAATGGACAAAAGTCTAGAAAAAATACAAGCACACCTCACATGAGACACAGCACAAAGCAACATAAAGAATAAATATAAAAAAATCAAGGGGCACAAAGAACAATAAACATTCTCCACTAACCCTGCAGGACTAGCATCCCTTGGTGGATGCTGAGGAGTCAAGTGGGGCTGACCACTTGTAACCACTGATTCACAGCTATTATCAGTGGTGGCAAGAGTTGCCTACAAACATTGAAAATCTGAATATATAAATGGATTTCCACTAAGAAAAACAAACAAATACCATATAGAAGATAGTGTTCATGAAGTTAATAATAGAAAAACTTATAGCTCTATTTTACTTTCATACTGATTTGATCAAAATTACTAGATATCTGAACTTCAGTGTATTGCCCTTTCCCCTTAATATTGGACGAAAAACAAGATAAGGGTAAAGCATATCTTGCAGAGGTACCAAGAAGACAGCAAAGGATGGAAGAATAGATGAAAAACCAAAAATGATACGCAAGATAAGCTAAACATGAATTACATTTTGACTCTGTTGGCGGAAAAAACTGTTCTCATACACCAACTGAGAAACCTGCTTCTGCAACCTATCATTCTCCTCCATCAACAGCTTGTTCATTGCTGTCAATTTTCTGTTCACGGTTTGAAGGCGTGATGCCTCTTTACGCTGCTTCTCCCTACATCTGCAAACAAAATTGAAAATTCAACACTAAATTCTTAAATTCAGAAACACATAAATATGCATCCACTCAGAATATATTGGATTGAGGCCTTATAATATACCTTCTGTTCTGAAACCAAACTTTGATCTGCTTAGGCTCAATGTTGGAAAGAATCGGGCATTCCCGAATCAATGCTGTTGTCGCCGAAGGGAGCTAGGCTTAGGACATTCATGATAAAACCTCTCCAAAGCCTCAACCTGCTCAGGAGTATACCGGACATACTTCCCATTGTCCAATTGCACTTTACTGCCACCGTGTTTGTAGGCCGAAGTCACAGTCAACATCACTACAAAATCTACACCAGCAAAGAAAGAAAGCAAAAAATACCTCAGTTGCAAAACGAACAGATCAAATCAACAACCTCTTTTCATTCCCAAAATCCCAACCAAAAAAAAAAAAAAAAGTTCTCAAATTTGAAATACTAAGCAAGCAATTTTATCCCTTTTCACTTATCCTCATGATTAATTAAGCCAAAGAAATAATCTTTTCTTTTCAAGAATTTAAGACAAGTTAATGCATACTCAGTCTGCAATTTCTGCGAAGAGACAGAAAAAAGCAATGCTCTTTGTCCACTTTTGAACAGTAAAGTTAGCAACTTTAACTCTTAGATCACTATCACAACAAAAACCCTTTATATAATGTGATTAATTGTAGCATTTCACACACAAACAATCACAAAGATTTTGTAAAAAAAATTATAAAACTCAATCTATCAAGGCTGCTATGTTTATTAAGCATGGAAATTGAATAAGAATTAGGATAATTAGTAATGAAAGTTTGTGTCTGAAGCTTTGGATCTTCCAGAATTCTTCAAAAACAAGAAATCTAAACAAAACCAGCATGGAATTATGCAACAAAAACACAAGCAATATATATATATATATCACACATACATGCAAGCAGCAAAACACACACTAGAGTATGTAAAAAGTAGGAGACATGATCTTACCTAGTGCTTTTGGAGAAAGCTAATAAGTTGTTTTAATTCTCTCCTCCTCCTCTTCCTCCTTTATGATCTTAATCCTTGGCAATCAAGCAGCATCAAGCACAAAACGCTGATCTTCCTTCATTGGATCCCTCACTTTTTAGCAAAACTTCAGCCCCCACCCACCCTCTTGAAAATATTTTGCACCCAAATGAAAAAAAGAAATTACTCAAAAAATACTGTTCACACCTCCATATATACAAGAGAAACATGCATACTAGACCATGCAATACAAGACAAAGACCAAGTATGTGTTTTTTGTGAGTGTTTTTGTGTGTGTTTGTTTTGAGGGTGTGAAAGAACAATCAATGAGGTAGAGTATACTTTGTTATTAGTAGTATTATTGGGAGGAATGAAAGAAGAGGAGAACTGTGGGGAAGAGTGGAGACCATTTTGAGTTTTTATTTGCTTTCTAGTATCTTGCTGCTTTCTTTTTTTCTTTAGTTTTCTTTATTTTGGCTTTTTGGTTCCTTACTAAAAAAATACAAATTCGATTTTGAACTCATCTATAGATCGACAATTAACATTAATCTTATACGATCTACTTATATGGATGGATATTGTTATCTAAAACTAGGATTGAAACCGAATTTACCTGATTATTTTTCTTCCTTCTCATACAACTTCAGTAATGTTACTGTGTAGGTATGGGTGTGTGTTACTATAAGTATAAAGTGTAATTGCTTGTTATTAATCGTTAGAGGTACATCCTAAAAAAATTTTATATCAGCTAAGGTCCATGTACTCACAAGATATAAAATTTATAGGTACCACTTGAATCGTACAATAGAGTCCACAGATTTTGTGTCGTATAAGTGTATGGATCTTAGACTATACAAAGATTTATCGTACTCCCTTCGTTTTATTTTATTTATCCTTTTACATAATTTATTCGGTGTCAAATTATTATTCTCTTTTTATTTTATTTATCCTTTTACATAATTTATTCTGTGTCAAATTATTATTCTCTTTATATGAGTTTTTATCAACTTCCTTAATGTCAACACTAATGAAAGGGGATAATGTAGTTGAGAATTATTAAACACTAATGGAAGGGGATAATGCAGTTGAGAATTATTAATGTATAAGGATACTTAATCGAATTAAACTATCTTTTGTGTAGATTTGATATAATTTAATTCGTTTTTTAATTTTTGTGCGCCGCCTTAACAATGACAATTAAAATGAAAAGATCAAGGTTGTAGTAATATTTACTGTATTTAAATAATATATAATATAGGATTTATAAAAAATAGTTTAAAGTGTATATTAGCAATTTATCAAAAAAAAAAAAATTAAGAAAGTTATATAAGAAAATAACGTATTGTAATCTCACATTTATGTCTATTCAATAAGCTATATCCGCTATATTCTCCACTTCTAGAATTTAAAATTCATCTAAAAGAGTTATTATTAGTAGGATTTATTTGAATATCTTTTACTTGGAAAAAAGATCATTTTGGTTCCTTATCTTTGGGGTGTGCTTCAATTTGGTTTTTTCTATATCATAATAAGCCAATTTAGTCCCTCAACTTCTAAAATATTGGACTGTTAGGACTTCTGATGGAAAAATTAAATAAATTAACGGCGAAGGCCACATGAACATCACATGGCTTTCAAACACAAATGACTGGAGGTTAAAAACTTGAAAATAATAAAATTTTCTTTAATAATTTTTGAATGTTCATCACTAAAGACTATGCTTGAAGAAAATGTGACAAAATTATGGTTAGAGATATGAAAGAGAAGAAAAAAATATTTCGAGTTATGAAAAATAAGACTTTTTAACCTCTAATTATTTGTGGTTTTAACTGTCACGGCATATATATATGGCTTTCACCATTAATTTGTACAATTTTTTCGTCAAAAATCGTACATTAACTAACATTTTAAAAGATGAGAAATTAAATTAATTTATTATAAAATATATAAAAGATCAAATTAGAACATAATCAAAAAATAAAAGATCAAAATAATTTGCGATTTTCTTTTTACATTCAAGATCGCAATTTGTCATGCTACTACTGCTCCTTATACTTTCAAGAAAAGTGACATAGCATAAGCAGCAGCTTTCTGAATCCTTAATTAGTCTACTATGTTATTGTCTTCATATCCTGATCCCGTCTGTTTGTCACAGAAACTCACGGCTACTTGCCTACATTTCTCCGTCCTTGTGGTATTATGAATTGTTTTTAATTTATTTTTTTTATTTTTTGGATGTATAATAAATTGTTTTTTAACCACCATACATTCTTGGAAATTTGGCATTTTGACACTTATAATTACTTCTAGCAAATCAAGATTATGTTGATGATCTACTTGAATATTACCCTTATGCACCATAAATATTTGCTACACGTATGTATAAGATTAATTACAAGATTTATGATGTACGTATTAATTCAATAATCTTATGTATTCCGAAAACATATACAACTGTTGGTAAATTTTTTGTCTTAGGTATTTACGAATTATACGACTACAAATATATGTATATTTTCATTCATGATATGTTTTCTTGAATGGTTAATAATTATTATAAATGTAATTTAGACTCTCAAATAATTAGATGACGATAATCGACTTAATATATGTCGAACTTCAAGGTTAATCAAATATAGATATTTGAAAATTTATGTTGAACTAAACATATGGACACATTAAACTAAAAACAAAAAGAAAGAAAACAAACTTATTTTTGAAAAGTTTGTGGGGGCATCTTGCATGTTTTGTTGCCCAAATGGCTACGTCTTTAGTTTTGTTAGTACAAGGAAATATCAATTCTATGTTTATTCCTGCTTTTTTATCACGAGGAAAGATAGTTCTATTCCACTGTCCTCTATATTCCAGGCTAATAGAGACAAATATAAAAGTAGGGAACACCTATTTGTGATTCTTGCAACTCACTCTTCTTATGGAATGATGATAATTTGATTTTATCATGGATCTATACATGACATGGAAATGACATAAAAGGGCAAGATTGAAAATTAGAACATATAAAAAAAATAGCACAATTAATAGGATTTGGCTCGTAAGTGTAGTGATTAAATCGTATAAAAATTTAAAAATTCGAGTATTGTTATTCTTAATTTATTGTTTATAAACGATTTATAAAAATTATTATAATCTATTGAAATATATATTGATGGTGTGCTTGGTACAGGAGAAATTAAAAAGAATAACTTATTATTCTCTTAAATTTTTTATATTATCAAAAAAAAAAAAAAAACATTGAAATGTGGGGGCAATGGGACAGGCTAAGGAGACAAATGTCATGCGCATGTTGAAATTGGGGGAGAAAAAAATCAGATTTAAAAAAGGTAATAGATTTCTTGGGGTGAAGCAGAAAGAAAACAGAATATAATGAGGTTGTTTTGCACGCGTGTTCTCCTCGATATGGTATGCTTTATCATGTAGTATTTTTGTTACATACCATCTTACCTCTCTTTATAACCATCAATTTTAATATTTCATGACCATATATAGTCATGAGTTTAGATGACTAGCAACATTTTTTTTAGTTGCCCTTATTCTTTTTTAGAGATCCTCTCCACCATGAATAAAAATTGGCATGTTGTGCTCATTATTTCTTACTAACTACGGTATTTTTTTTTTTTTAATGAAAAGTATGGCACCAAGAATTCAATTCAATATGAGGGTTCAAGGCAATTAGATTTATTAATTGGAATTCTAATTAAAGATCAACCTGGATTAATCTTCGGTAAGAGGTTCATGTCTACCCCCACATGAAGAAAATGGCATGGATTCATTGACAGCAAATTTTCATACTTCCAAGTTTGGACCTCATCACTTGCATCAAGTATATATACCATCAAATGAAATGTTACCCTTGTTGTCAAGTTGGCAAAGGAGTCAATGAGCTTTATGGAGTTGGTTTTAAAATTGTGAATCTTATGTTCGAACCCTATTGTAGCCCAAAATTATCAGGGAAAAAAGAAAAAAGTTAGAAGCTCCAATCAAATCCGTCCATGTTGTTTGTCGATTCAAAACAAAAATAGCACATGTTTGTATAATATCCAGAAATGAAATATGATATAAAATCTGATTTATCGGGATTCTTGTAGAATAGAGCCCGAATGAGGCAGAATTCCAATAAATACACTCCTCAAAAAAGTTTTTGTATCACTCCAATTTATGACAGCATTTTGACCTGCTGCATGGACAGCGTTTAAGTAGGTCAATCAGTTTTTACCTCCTTTCTGTGTTGTATCAGAGTAGGAAAAACTTCAATATTGGTGGCATCATGCCCACACTGTACAAGTGATAGGAGTAGTAGGCAACTCCCGTTTACCCTTTCTTCAGAATGGCAAAATTTTGATCTTTTCAACAACTATTATTCAAAATATTTTTTATAATATTATTTAAAACAAAATGCAAAACAACAATATATTCAAACTTATTTTTAAAAATGTAAATACATCATTAATTAATTTAGCATCTAAGGAGAAAAGGGGTGTATAATTTTCCTCTAATTGGTTGTAAATTTCACCATCCAAGAGTAGCTTTCCACTCACATAGAGATTTTAGATAATCTTGCTATTATACAAAATTTTCAAAATCAAATTGGACTAATTAACTAATCTAACACGGTTGAGCACGACATCATTGTCTAGTCCAATTCATATGTCAATCAAAGATTGATCAAGAATTAGTCTATACTGGCTACTTCCAGATAAACCGAAATTATATATAGTACCAATTATTCATTTCCTAATTTCTATTTTTCTCGCACTTTTATTTTTGAATCGACTTGACTAATCCAACTGAAAATTGTTACATTAACATATTTATCAGTTAGAAGTGAAAATTTTGAATTTTACAAACGTTCATATAAAGAAATATTAAAATTTTCCATGTGAAAGAATTTTGTACTACAAAATTTAAAAGCAAAATAAAGTATGGGTTGACATTTCAGGGAAGAGTGAGGATTAAGGATTTAACCTTTTATTACCATTTAATGAAGCAAAAGAGGTGAAATGATGGAGCGTAAACAAGATAGAGTGAAGAGCATATCATCGAATTTTCTAGGTAGATTAATTTGAAAATGAAAGTTAACCTTACTTTGACCGAAGAATATAATTGACTATAGATATCTTAATTTTATTGGGGTACTAAACTAAATCTGTTTGTGTAACTAAAGTTTTATATGGCCCAACTCCACTTTGCACCCCTAAACTTGTATATAATTTTCACTTTACATCTTATACTGTTCTAGTTTTTTTTTTTTTTTTTTGGGACATTTGCATCTCGAACTGCCTAATTCTTTTCATTTCAATCTAAAATCTAATTCTGTCAACAAAATTAACGGTTTCATGGTGCGTGAACAACCTGCGTCGTTAATGGATAATTTCAACTTAATGGCAGGTGTTGTTTACGTGCCTAAATCGTTAATTTTCTTGACGGAATTAGATTTTGGACTAAAGTAAAAAAAATTAGACAGTTTGAAATGCACAGTATCCAAAAAAAAAAAGAAGTATAAAATGCAAAATTATAATCGTGTATAAGTTTGAGAGTGTAAAGTGGAGTTAAGCCTTACTTTCTGTATCATATGTAATATTGGACTTCTATGGACTATCACCTTTCATCATTTTATTAGCTTTCAAATTTAGGTTAATAAATACTCTATCCATTTCATTTTAAATTTTACAAAAAAGATATTTTAAAATGATTAAATTATTCTTCTACGTTAGTATTACCCAACAATAATCCTCCTTCGTCATTAATCATGATACTAAATGTAAAGTGGGAAAAAATCAATTAATATTTCTTTAAATTTCTAAACTTACACCCGATTTGATACGAAGTAAATTATCGAAAAAAAAGTGAGAGATAAAATAAAAAAAAGGAAGTACCCTACACGAGAATGCAAGTTGGTTAAACATGATTCCCTTTACAGAATAACTGGTAGATGGATTCAATACAAGGTTGACGCTTTGACCCAAAACCCAAAAAAAAAGAATAACTTGTAGATGGACAGCAACATGTGGGTTTAATTACACTTTACTCCCTTAAATTTTAATGTCATAAAAGTTTTAATCTTTAATGTTATTATTTGAGCATTAAAATTCATAAATTAAACGTCAACTACAATAACATTAGAAATTTTGGCTAAATAAACAAATATATCTATGGGCTACTCACACTTTATCCCTTAAATTTTATAGTCACTAACACTTTAGTCCATAATATTATTTTTTGACCACTTGATTCCTTCCCTTATGTGAACTTACTATTAATTTAATGACCATTCTATTCGTATTTTACTCTATTCATTTTATTCTTTTACCTCCATTGGTCTTCATTCCTCTAATAACTATGACAAATTCTTGTATAGTCCTGATCTATGATTTTATTTGTAGATCATGTGATTAAAATAAGTGTCATACCATCTTTTTTATTTATTTTTTATTTTATATATATCTCATCAAAATATTATTATAATATTTATCTAAATAATATTATAAGAATAATGATAAATATCTAAATGGAGGAAATAAACAAATATTTAGGTAGATTCAGTTTTTGACCCTATTTGTAGATCCTGTGATATGAATTAAATTTTAAAAAATCTATGACATGAACTGATGTAAGCAAAATTTTTTAATATTTAATCTTGACTACATAATCTACAGATAGGATTAAAGGTCGGATGTATTTTCAGAGAAAATAATATTGCTCAATGCTCAATTACTAAGTCAAATGCCTGGTCGTACAAGTGATTGACCAATAATTCCAAATCAAGCACACATTAACTTTTTTTTGGGTCTTCTTTCACAAGCTTTGACGTTAGAAGGTTATTGATTTACTTGGAATTGAATTGATTGGTAAAAGCCTCAGTAATGGCAGACCACTTCAAGTGCCACTTAATTTTATACTTTCCTTCAACTTCCAAGGCCTCAATTATGGACTTGAACTACCCCGTCCTCGAGAGGATTTTCAATCCACATTTTTCAATGCTCAACTTCAATTCTAAATGTAAAATAAGGTGGGTAACCCCTTTTTTTTTTTTTTTTTTTTTGAGAAAATATGACTCATTTGAGTAAGAGCATTATTTATTTTTTTTCAAATAATATTTGATACTAATTGTTTAACACATTCTGAAACTATTTTTTTACCTCCTTCCATATATTATATTTTAAAAAATTAATATAATAATTATTTTAATAATATTTTAAATAATAACTGTCTAAATTAAGTTTCGCTTTTCATCCTGAGCGAAGTCATGAGTCTGCCTGGCCAATGGTCATCATGGACCTCGTACGTTGTCAACTAAACACGCAGTCAACCAAACCCAAAATGTACTAATTTGAGGACTTGTAGAATGGGAAAAGGAAGAGGAATGTTAAAAACACCAATACTATATCGCTCCTGTTTATCCATTGCACTGAACGACCCTATTTATGCTTTCAAGTCAACACAGTTCTTTCGTATTTACCATAAATAATAGTGGCTCCGTTTATGTGGTTTTCGTCTTTCATTATTTTTTAAATAATATTTTATAATAAATTTTAATATTTTTTAATTATACTTTTATTTTTTAGACATTACATTTTAAAAATTATTATAATAATTATTTCAATAATATTTTAAATAATATAACGAATACTGTTCAAATGAAAAAAATTTGATATTTACTAACTAGGCTTATATCACAAAATTGAGCAATTGAATATAATTCTTCGCACATAGTTAGTCTTGGACTCATAAGCAAACATATATATATATTGAGAGTCATAAGTAAACATATGTTACAAGTGTTAAAACAAATTAATTGATATTTTTCATAAGAATTTATTGTGCTTCTTGCCTAATCAAATGGGAGGGCTTTGGTTAAGTAAAAAAAACAATAAAAATCAATTTACTTTTCAAAATTAGGTCAGCTTCCACTAATTAGTATCCTTTAACCAAAGACTAACCCATGACCTCAAACTCACTTCAAGTTAAATAAGACCAATTTAGAGTGTAGAAAAAGCAATGCCAAAGGACCAAAATAGGAAGCTTCTTCAACTTTTAACGGGGTCAAGAGGAATTAACTCAAACTTTATGGCTTACTCAAATTAATTAAAACTCCTGGTCAAATTAAAAAAAAAAAAAAGAATACTTCAAACCTTTAACAGGTAACAAGTGTCCCATGGACAAATATTTCAGTTTTTGACTTCATTTATAAATTTTGTGGCGTGAATTAAATTTTAGAGAATATATGACATCAGTTGATGTATGCAAGATTTTTCAAAATTTAATTCTGACCACAGTATTTATAAATAGGATCAAAAATCCAAATCTATTTAAATATTTTTCGTGTCCCATGAGTTTGTCTGGCGTGTGACTGACGCCAGCATGCGTCCATATAAAAACGGGCCCCATTTTTGTTGGCTGTGGACCGCACTCGTGAAGGCTGGCCAACTTTATACTAACATGCTTTGCTTCGATGGTCTCAACAGCCACCGGTGCACCAAATTTTATCCGGAATCATTTGTAAAAGCTAATTCACGTAGTAGACTTCTATTAAATTATCAAATCCTAATTATATATATAATTTTACTAAATTATCAAGCATTAATTGTATATATTTTATTCAAAATTTTGCACACTTAATGACATATTATTAATTTGTCGAGGATTTTAATTTATCATGTAATATTGATATACTATATTTTGAAATGAAAAGTAGAATGACAAAATTAGATAGAGATGGTTTTTGTATTTTTAATAAATTTAAGTTTAAATAATTCAATTTTTAGGTCACATTAGATTTATTCTACCTCCTACTATTTTTTATTTTTTTAATTTTAAATATATCTCCCGCCTCCTACTAACTTTTTTAGTCAAAGAAATAGGTAACTTTTGCCACGTGATGTCATGTTATACGTCTTATTTTAAACCTTAGGTCAAAACTTTTGAACTGCTGTAGCTTCGAGCTTCCAAAACTATTCCTCATTCTTTTAGAATAGTAAAGTACCTTCAAAAAAAAAAAGATAGTGAAGTATTAATTACCAACTAAAAAATTTTTATCAACAAAATTTAAGTTACACAACTTTTGACGAAATTATTTACAATGCCACAATTTAATATTACATGTCAAAATTATTTTACGTGTCAAAATTTTATTATATCATTAATTATTCAGTTTAAATATTTGGTCAGAGTTAGTGACATTTTTGTCAAGTAGTATTTAATTTGTGAATTTATATAGATGTAATGAATTTTTAATAGTGAATGCCGAAAAATTTCATACCTTTTCAAGATTTCATTTGATACTTAATATAGAAAAGGTAAAAACTTTAACAACTCGACAACATTCAGTTTACATCAAGAAACAAAATGTGGCTTTCGAATAAGACCTTAACTTTATCAACACAGGGAATATGTTACGTGTGCTCTTTTTCTTTTAGTCAAAATGTAATATTTTTTTTTTTTTTGGCTAAGAAACCTTTTTTGTAGCGAATGCATAGCATTTTAATAAGCTACTAAAATAAAAAGTAAACGAAACAATCATAGATATAAAACCTAGCTCGGCCCAAAAGTTTGCTGGCTGAAGTTCCGGAAAGCATATCTCAAGGAGCGAACGCTTCACGAAATAAGATTGAAGGAAATGTTCACTTTCTGTTATTCCTTTTTTATCAATCTATACCATTTAACATGGAGAGTGAGTGTTGCTAGCTCCCTACGATATACTTTTTATCCACGAAGTTCCTACCACCCTAACCATGATCATTAGAGGACAACTTTTATGCATATATATATAAAAATTGGTATATTAGAGAGAATTTTTCAATCTATAAATATTCAAAATAATTTTATTTGATTATTATACTATTTCTATAAAAGTAAAATGATAAAAGTTTTATTTAAAACAATTAGAAGCAAAAAAAGTAGTGAACACCAAAAGTGCTTCTACAAGACTACAAGTACATTTTCAATCAACATAGTTAGATTTTGTTTTAAGCATTAGTAATATAACTATTTCTAAATAAGTCACCAGAATTCAAATTCATGTTCATTGATTTTTTTTTTTTTTGGACAATCGTATTAATGCATATTTACCGTATACAGAAGAGTGTATGTATCATACGGTGCCATACTTAGATGTGGGGAGTGAGATCAGGGAAAGAATGGTGGATGTGGGCCGGCTAGGGCGTGAGTTGACAGGGATTGGCGTGGGCCCGTGAGAGCGGCGCTAAAGCAGAGAATGAAAGAGATCTTAGGGCAGTCCGAGGTGGCAAATCATTGAATAATATAGTAAAGGGCATATTGGGGCCGGCTCTTTACCTGAATGGTAGTAATCTCACAATTCATTTTGTAAAGCAATGATGATCTCGGCTTCTTTCCAATTGAAGCTCCATTGACCAGATTGATGACAACACTTTGTCATTCTTCAACTCTGACAATTGGAAGCAACCACACTTGTAGCTAATTAAGGAGTAAGTTTTATCCATTCAGTATTATAGAACTAATGTAACAACGGTTAATATGATTGAAAAATAAAAAAATTATATTATATTTTAATTATCTAACGATTTAAAATATTCACTTTATAATGTGAGATAATAATAAAAATTTCTTAATTAAACATCATATTTGAGCACACGGACAATTCTTAGGTAGACGCATGCGAGGTAAATATTAGTATTTTCTTGTGCAAATACTCTGCATAAACCCCAATCAACGCCAATTTCTCAAATTGAGTAAAATTTATCTTACGTAGGATTCCATTTCAATATTAACATTTCTCTGTATTGATAATCATAAAAGACGAACTTGAAGAAACAAGCGAGAGCAGACATCCATTAGGAGAGTTTAATTAAATGACACACTAACACCAGTCTTTCTTTGATTACTACAATAGAACAACTCAGATCCTCAAAAGCATCGAGATGTAAGAACTCAGAATGATGTGTTCAGTAACACGTGAAATCACCTATCGAGAGCAAGCAAAAGAATATATTTATTCGCTTTGTATTTAATTTATGCAGAAATCATGCATAATCCTACCTAACTTCCAACATGTGAAAGTGCAATGTACAAAATCTTACTGATTAAATTAGTCAATATCATACGGCTCATTTCAACTTTCAATTGAGGTGTGTACTACTAGAGAATGATTCATTCAAATGTGATACACTTGCAACCGTGATCAGTTCAAGCAAATTCGGGTTAAGCAAAGATGTAATTCAAACCAAGTACTTTTCAACGGCTTGCATGCAAAAAATATTGGTCTCTTCATCACTGTGAGCTAAAAAAAGCAGGAAAAATATCATCAGCACGCCTACTGTTGTCACGGCAGCATAGGAGTTTTGCTTGCATATCACAAGAGACCTTTGGGTTAGAGACCCAATTTCCAAATGCTTGTCAACTCCAGTGCTCATGATCTGCAGTGTTATGCACCATAATGGAATCAGCCTTCACATTAAAGAGTGCTAGAAGATTGGTTTTCCCAAGAAAACCCTCGCCGTTCAATCACATGCACAGAGAAACATGCAAGCCAGAGATAGAACAGGAGACAGAGGCAATTAAAAAAATCCAAAAGCAGGTCAATTTGGAATCTGTACTGTAGTTTTAAAAAAAAGAAAAAAAAAAAAGGTGACAAGTGAATCAGTAAAATTTGATTCTGT
Source organism: Cinchona pubescens (assembly GCA_025175665.1). Classification (NCBI taxonomy): domain Eukaryota; kingdom Viridiplantae; phylum Streptophyta; class Magnoliopsida; order Gentianales; family Rubiaceae; genus Cinchona; species Cinchona pubescens. The sequence continues at coordinate 1,240,153 of JANKKI010000283.1, forward strand.
GCATGACCAACAGAAATTGGCTTTTTTTAAAATGATTGGGCAATATTAGCCTACAACGGCCAAGCTTTATTCCCACTAAGAGGGGTTATCTGTGTGAATCTTTCTAATCCATTGCACTTTGTCATGAATCATATCATTATCAATTTCGAAGATTGCCATATCTTTCTTACAAGTTTCCCAACACGTATTTTCGGTCTTCCCCTGTCCCTTTTGGCCTAACATCTTGGTTGCAATATTGCTGTTATCTCTGACTCTCCTTTTACCAACTTAATTTTGATAATTGGTTCATAAATACAGTTCAAGAGTCTTCCTTTCCTGCTCCTCCAAACAGAGGTTTAAATTCTAGATCTGCTTAATCAATTTTAGCGAACTAATCATGTTAGTTCATAGTTCACATGCAATGCAACTATTTAGATAAAATTAACAACAAAGAACAGCAATTAGGCCAGCGATACTTTATGGGTCTGAATGTTGGGCAGTGAATTACACACATGAGCAGAATATGAGAGTAGCAGAAATGGGAATGTTAAGATGGATGTGTGGATACATTAAGATAGACAAGATACGCAATGAGCATATTCTGTCAGAAGATTGAAACAGCACCTATTAATGAGAAGATGAGAGAAACACGCTTAAGGTGGTTAGGCCATATGTTAAGACGTCCAGTAGAAGTGTCTGTCAGACGAATAGATTTTATAGAGTCATCAACATAAGAGGGGTAAGGGAAGACCAAATAAAGACTTGATGGGCAACTTGTAAGACAGATATAGTCCATCTAGAAATTGAGAAGGATATGGTTCACGACAGAGCGCCATGACATAGCAGGATTCATGCAGCCGACCCTACTTAGTGGGATTAAAGTTTGGTTTGTTTGTTTAACAACAAAGAATGATATAATTGTTAGTCCACCGAAATATGTGCAAGCAACTGTCCAGTCACATGCATATAAAATACATTTGAAGTCTAGTTATACGACACAGAACCTTCATTTTCTTTTGCCCCACAGTATAGCTCATGTAATTTTTGTCAAAAATTGAGGTTCCACACCTCCAGCCTAGAAAGCTACATTTGAAAAACTTTATGACTAGATTGTTTCCTTTTAAACTAATTAAGAGACTTAACATATACACTTGCTTGAAAATGATTTGGCAGATATAAGCACATCAGTATGAAAACTCTGTATTGTAAGGTAAGTACTGTTCCAAGTGTTACCTATTTGCCATTCACATAGTCAATGGGAGAAGCTTATCAAGCTCAAAATGACGGCAAAGATGTTTCTGCATTTTATGAAGAAAGATTATCATAATCACAAATTTTAAGAATTGTTAAAAATATGCCTTCACATCATTTACAGGTAAAGATAACAGCAAGAAACTCTTTGCATAGCACAATGCCAGGGGCCAGGTTAATCACATGTTTAAATAGATCAAAGGCCAGATAGCCAATTCAACTGGTGATATCTGTTTTATTTATACAACATCATTGAACTTAAAATAGGTGCTTAGCAGTTCACTAGTTTTACAAAGTGCTTTAATCTTCGAACACTTAGGAAGCTCAAAGACCAAAATGCACTTGCAGCTTTTGAAAATTATTCAATGAAATTGAAAGTACAAACAGTGGCAGGAAATAAACAGCTTGGTGAAGGAAATATTTCTAGAATGCAATAGTTTGTTCTGAACGAATTTGTCAAGGATAATTAAACTGTTGATGATGACAAAGCAGATATTAAATTTGGAAGACTTAGAAGCTCCATTTCAGATATACATTTCATCCCTCCGGCACCCAGTATCACCTAGACATTGGGACGTCTAAGATGTTTGCGTCTATGAACAGCTTAGTCTCCCAGTCAATTTAACGTAGTTATACAAGTTACCAACTAACTAGCAATTCAAGTGTCCATTTGTTTGGTTTATCATAAAGGAAATTCAGACCAACTGTATCCAAGTCCAAAATCATAATATGGAATGTGGAAAACCTGCAGGCATATTTCTATGATGTGAGAAGACAGGGCAGTCTCTACATTGTACTTTGTAACCTTGTTTATTGTTTTAACCCTTTTTGTGATATTTGATTTAGAGAAAACTGGGAAATGTCGAAACGGGTGGTTGGAGCAGAAGCTAACTTCCTAAACTCTGGTGCCACTATCTGATACTGAAAAAGCCAAGCTGATAGCGACAAGAATATTTTGCCATTGAGACGTTGAATTTCCATTTGTTTCATTTTATGCGTGTGAGCAATGCATTGAGATTCAGAGAGCAAGAAGAAGCGAGAAAGGTGGAGATAACTGCTTGATTATTATATAAGAAAGCATATGGATTCATGGTGCAAATAAAGAAGTAAAATAAAACACAAATAAAAATATATACATGGTTTGTGTTGTCAACAACAAATTATAAGCAATCAAGAATGATTACCTTTGACAGTGAAGGACTGAAAAGCTTTGCCCTAAAATCCACCTCTGAAAGACGAGAGACCTCTGTCCCATTCTCAAATAATATGTAAGTTGGAAGTTGACTTAGACTATCTGTGTCAGTTATCCAAATGAACCTTTTAGTAAACAGGATACATCGACTATAAGGTAAAGATATATGGCAGAGAACTTATAAGGAATTTTTTTTTTTTTTTTTGAAAAGTTCCTACCAGGAGAAATTCCAAACTTTTCAGCAGCATTAGGAAAGAGCCCCAGATCAACAGTCCCAAACGATAACCTTTTATTTGAGTATCTGTTCAGGAAAACATAAATAACATAATGTCACAAAATGAGATGAAACTGAAACAAATAAGTTTGTTTATCTTGCAAGACAATTCTAGGTAGCATAAATATGGACATTTTACAGTCATTACAGATGGTGCAACACTTACTATCTTTATTCCCTGAGCCACAAATGGAAACTGGTCTGTAGTTTAATTGTTTTAAGTTCAATATAAGGGCAAAAAATGTGTATGGCCAATAAACTATTTTTATGGTCCACTTATGACCACTCATTTATGTTTGGTTTCAAATTGCTCACTAAACTATCTTCATGGTCCACTTTGGTTTCAAATTACTCACTGAACTTTAAAAGAATTCAAATTACTCATATGAACTTGTATCTAAGATATACACCATCATATATATATATTGCATTCAGCTATCCTAACGGCCACTAGCATACTTTTTTAAAAGTTTAGTAGGTTATTTGAAACCAAAAAAGCTAAGCGGCCATAAGTGAACCATGAGAATAGTTCATAGGCAATTTGAAACCCAAAACCTGGAAAAATAGCTGGATGGTCATAAGTGGACTATGGAAATAGTTTCGTGACCATATAGGTGTTTTAGCCCTTTTCTCTAAAAGATTGACAAGGCTGGTTCAAATAGTGGATATAATTGTTACCGCATACACCCATGTCTAACACCCTCTTTAAGACGGTTCAAAAGTCAGACTATCACTCACTGTCTTAGTCCAAAATTGTTAGTTTTGCTCTTATTTGTCAGCAGAAATAGCACTCACGTAATTGAGAGTTCTGGGAAGAATGAACTGGTTCTTATACATGAAAATACGGATGAAGCACGAAACTCAACCTGCCAAAGTGGATGCCATCGGTAAACAAGAGGAGAAAATGAGAACTCGGTTAGATCAAAACACAATACATAAGCTGAGCCAATCTTTTGCAAGTGATATGACTTTGGTAGCTTTTCATCCCATATGAACAAAATAAAGCTAATAGGTTAAATTTGTCCAACCCTTGTATTACTAAAACTCGCTTGTCCACAGGCGTGTACAGAACATACAGCATGACCAGACAATTGGCAAGTAAAGGACACGTCATGCATTACGTCTCTGAGTCAATTGACCAAATGTGAATGAACTAAGAAAATAACAAACTAATGCAACCAGTCAGGGTAAGATATAAGGTAAACATTTAACTGGCTGATTTGACAGCATAGGCTATCCATCAGCACACAGCAGTCACCCAAATGCTCCACGCAATCAAGAGTAAACAGCAACAAGATCTACTGGAGGAGCTCCATCCCCTCCTTTCTACATCCGAATAAGAAAAAAGAAAAGAAAGTAGCAATCGGCAGAATTGCTAGAAGGAATGTGGGGTCCCAAGCTCTCAATAGACACGAATAAGAATACGATCTGATAAGAAAAGAAATGCATCCAAAAATTGACATTACGAGCTAACATGAAGAAACATAAACTAATGCAAGATGAGATTCTTTTCTGATTTTTTGAGAAGGAGAAGAAGGGATATACTTACACTATCAATATTCTTTATATTTATGTCTTCCCAAGAAATTTCATGCCACGAAAGTATGACTGTATTTGGTTACATTTCAAATGCAAAATCATTCCAAGAAACTCTAAATCATTTGACAATATTTTCTGCAGTAAACTGAAGAAATTCACGAAAACCATGTCACTGATATCAATAGATAATAATTGGGGAAAAAAAAGGAAAGGTATGTCAAAATAAGTTGCCAGGGGATGTTCATACAATTCAAACAACAATCAAGCATCATCCTATCCGGTTGGAAACAGATCACAAAATTTGATGATAGAAGGTTGTATACATATAACCATTTCTACTGATCAAAGAAATCAAAAAGTTCTTATAGACAGGTAGAGACCTTGCATAGGTGGCAGATTGATGTGGACACACCTCTCCAAGACTTGTGTTTCTATTCTAGTGAAATGACTCCCTAAATACTGTGAGGAGTTAAATACGGCTAAACCATGGCATAAAAGCAATTTTTCAAAGAATCCAAAATTTAGCTGGAATACAGAGAATAAGTCAACCAACCAGCCAAAATCTTGATGTGTTTTCTTCAGTGAGTAGGGTTTCCAACTGCAATGGTGTTAAATGATTTACATCACCTAGACAAGTCAGGCATAAAAAAATCAATCTAAAAAGCATAAAGAAAAGTTAAATTCATCACACAAGTATGACCTTCCACTCACAAATGAAAGTTTTCCAAAAGCATGTAGGTAAAAAATAAAGAAACAATAACAGAAGGCATGTAAGAGAAAGCCAGAAAAATGTATCACCATACCTAATCCATCATAAGGAGGCTGCTGTGCTGAGATGTAAATAACTGTCAAGGAGAAAAATACATTAGGATAACATCAGAATATATACCTTTTGAGATGCTTATCATGTTTAGCAAATTCTGTGTTACACTATTATTGACATGGACGTAGCTAAGATTGTGATAATTTGGACATTTAATGAACAACCTTTTTTTTTTATTATTTTATTATAATGAGCAACCTAACAAATGGACAGATTCTTCTCACAATTCTTACTACAGAATAACAACAAATATACCTAAAAGCAGGTAGAAAAGATATTATGGAAACCTTAGACATGACAAAACAATTTATCCTTTACTTTGCCATGTGAATGACAAAAGAAAAATAAGTAACTTTCAGATGAACAAAGTATAGCAAGGATTGTCGTATACATTAGCTTAAATCTTTACAAACTTTATAAAAGAAATAAGAGCTCCTACCTAAGAAAACCAATATGTACCAGATAGCCAAGTGATAATCCATGATAAAAGCAATGGCGGCAAGGAAAATCTGAAGAAAGGAAATGTGGTCTCAGATTAGAGATTTCCTTTTTTGTGTTCCAAAGGAACACTAGGAATTGAAGTCAAGACTAAGCATAAACTTGATATCATGTTTGAATAGTTAATTCTAAAAGGCCTAATTGTTTTGAAAAAGCAAAATGTTCATTCAATCCTAAAAGGCTTTCACACTATCCAACACATCCCATGGGCCGGGTCTGCAAATTTATGTACGGTCAATGAATTTTCTAATTCCTTTTTGATATATATAAATAGACATTTCCATCCACCATCATGGCACCTTACCTTAACCTTGTTTATTTGTCTCATACTGAACGTGACATGTGTGGACCTTGAGCTGGCATGAAGATTTTTAGAGCATATGGTCATAAAAGTCAAGTGAAGTGCTATTTTGTATATTAAACTTCATCAAGTACAGAATGGATTACAATCAATGTTTTATATTTCATCCTAAGTGTTTTTGTTCACCTCTCAAAATTCATTATCAAGATCACAAATGCAGATTTATTCCTGTAAAATTACTTTGGCAATAATTTTCTATCAGGTAAATCATTCAATTGGCTCAATATTCAAGGAAAATGGAACATAAAGTGACAAAGCTTTTGGTAAAGAACAAATTTTTAGGTTTAGTTCACTAATGATCTTTTTCCTTATAACCTTTGAGTAAATGTAACCATGTTTTGGATTTTGAAGGGTATAGACAAGTCGTTGACTTCCTAACATGGTAAGTGGAATGGAAAGGGAAAGGGAAAGAAAGTTAGCAATCTAATTGAGAGTTAACTTATTTAACTGAGATAACATTTAACAGCCCCAATGTGATAAATAAACATTTAGCATATGATGCCGAATCTACAGAGTCAAACACAATAACAGATTCTCAGAGTTCCTAGATGGAAGTGATGATAATGATTTATATACTCTTCGTGTATATAGTCAGTGTCCATCATACCAAATACGATAAAGTTCAGAAAGAAGCAAGAAAGAACACACCACCTTAGCAAAGAACAAAGTGTTTCCAATGAAGGACTCCCATGTTTCTTCTCTTACCAACTGCCAAATTTGAACAGAAAACAAGAGAACCGAATTACCAATTCACCCAAACAACATTTCATCACTCAAATAACCCATGAAGTCTTATATTCCGTGCATGAAACAAACTTCACTTTATCACATATCTATCAGTTTCCCTCTTGGAGTAACATGCACAAGCAATCTACTAAAAAAAACAGCAAAATGATTACATTTTAACATCACATATTCTTAGTAGAGTTGAATGCTGAAAAAAAAAAAACAAAACAAAACAAAACCTAACACTATCAAAATTCGAACAAATGCCACAATTTTTTGCATTTTCTACACTAAAAAACTCCGATCATTCTAAAGCTGAGTCCTAAACTCGAGAATCAGACAAACAGACATGCTTACTCTCGGAAATCACTGTAATCTACACACAGAATCAATCCTACGTCCTTTGTAACTTTTAGTCCCAATTCTTATGAAGCTAATGGAAATTAACAATTTTTTTTGACATATTTATTTTCTCGTTTTTATTTTGAAACTAAGGCATTCAATTGATGACAAACGCAAACGTAAATACCTAATAAAATTAGGTAACTAATTTAACTCTGAATTATTTTTAAAAAAATTATTATGAAAACAAAAGAAGAGAAAAGAATTTACCTTTATACCAGTCAAAACACAAAATGCAACAGCCGCCTGAATTTCCCCCTGCACAAAAAAAAAATTACGATTGGTAATCGAATTAAAATTTCAATGACTAAATAAATTTATAGATAGAAAAAAGAAAAGTACACGGATGAGAAGAATGGCGGAGCGAGAAGGTAAGAGGACGGCGGCGGCGGAGCAGCGAATGGGGATATAAGAGAAGAAAACTAAGAAATGGAACAAATAATAAGGCTCCGACGCCGTTTTGTTCCAAATTCTCATTGCAAAATCGATGAGATCGCCATCCCTCTCCACGCTACTACTGCTGCTGCCCTTCTTCGACATTTTTTTTATTTTAGTTTTTTTAATTTTGGTGATCTCACAAACAGAGCTAATAAAAAAGAGAGTAGTATGGGCCGCATAGGCCTACTCAGTAAGTTAGTGAGAACAGAATCACGGGTCTTATTTATTAGGCCCAATTTGTTCTGGAAGGCCTGTTGCTACTCGTTACTAAGCTGATAAGAAATACTATATCAAACAGACAAATACCCATCCAAAATTTGGAAAAAAAAAAAAAAAAAAAAGGAAAGGGAAGGAAAATGGTTTGTTTGTTTATTTTTCTTGTTTAATAATTTTTAAAACCACCTCTCCTCTTATCTTATCCTCTAGTGACTCGAATTTATAATCAATAGTTCAAAAGAAAATGATTTAACAAGTGACCGAATATTTAAAGCATCACTGATGTATCAAATTATTGGCTTCTTGATTTTATATACTTGCTCAAATTTCATCTATATTATTGTAAATATAATAATATGACTAAATTGACTAAAAGTGACGTTTTCTCTGATGCTGTTTGTTTAATTGCTTTTATCCTTTGGTATTTGTGGAAATCAAGGAACATGTGGGTATTTGATTATTCATGGAGTTCTAAAATTGATGTAATATTTGTCGCTCAATCTGAATGGATTGAATAGCAGAATATCTTGTCTATTTCTTCTTCCTATTTCTCCTGATTTGACAGTGAGTGCTTGGAAAAGTCCACAAGGAGATTATATTAAATTCGATTCAGATGCTGTTAGTATACAACATACAACTAGAAAATCTGGTATTCGAGTTGTTGCAAGGAATTCGACTGGACATTTAGAAGATGTTTGAACTACTAATTGTTCTGGTATTTTTGATGTCAAATAGTTGGAAACATTGGCAATTCGTTTGGCCTTATTGCAATCTAGAATTCAAGCTTGGCATCATATTGAAGTTGAATCTAATGCTTTTGGAATTATTCAATTGCTTCAAAATCAATGGACTGATGATATTTCCATTGTGATTATTTTGTCAAATATTCTTTATTTGATAAAATATTTTGTTACATGTCATTTTCTCTATGTCCTTAGAAATGGATAATGAGGAATGAAAATCTAATTTCCCTTTATGGCCTCTATATGAATCCCAAACTTTTTTTTACACAAGTCATTTGGCTAACAATATTTATTAATTAATTTCTACTGTTTCTGGAAAAAAATGGCATGTTGTTGGTTTTTGTATTTTTTTTTATAGAAATACTTGATAAAAAAGAAAGAAAATATGTACAAGATAAAGATCTAGCTTGACTATATTTCTCTGATAAACAAATTTTCAGAAAAAAATTTATCAACTACTTATGCTAAATCTCCCCAAAAATCCTCAAACAAACCATTTTATCCATGTTCATTTTCTCGATATAACCTTTCTATTTTTTATCTAACAATAAACTAGGAATAAAAAAATAATTTCTGTTATGAATACAGAATGACCACTTATTATTATTATTATTATTAGTATTATTTTGCCTTTTATTATACACATTCTTACACGTTGTTTCCTTTACTTTTTTTTTTTTTTTTATAATATATACACACACTTTCTCAATGTAGCCTTACTTTAAAAACAAAACAAAATTTCAAGCCGATAATAATAAGTGCCTTTAGGCACTAATTGGACAAATACACAAAAGAATTGTACACAAAGTTGATGTACCATTTGAAATATTTTTTCCCGTTTCTCGTCATTTAAACTCACGAGTCACATGTGACTAATTGACTTCAATTAAAAAAAAAATTCATATCCAACCATCTGGATACAAATTCTTATCGAATTGTCCATAAATATTGATATATAAACTTGCAGGAGTAAATACTTTCTCTTAGTTTAGGGTTTTTGCCAATTTTTTCAGAAAAAAAAGAAATTGAAATAAATGTACATAAAATCATATGTCACATCGAATTTACAGTTTCTGCATGAACTATAAAGACACAAGTTTTAGTGCGACAAGTAATATTGGTGAAAGTAAATATACATCTTTAATTTGACAGGAATCTGTATTAAGATAATAATTGTGATTTTTAATACCAAAAGAATAGGTGTACTGATTACATGAAAGCCAATATATATTGCAAGCCCAAAAATTATCCAGGGGTGCATGATAGGTATGTATACTTTTGGTATGTTACGGCTGAGAGGGTTCTATATGGGCTTTAATTACCCTAGTGTACAACCATGACCTACAATATTGTTACCCACTTACCATATAATAGTTAGGGTGCAAAGAATAATTAAATATATGTGACTTTGGTAATTGTCACATTATTTATTTATTAGTGTAACCTAACTATTTTGAAATAAAGAATATATATTAACCTCTTGTTAAGGATAAATGACACATACCACCCTTGTAGTTTTTGGATGGGATAATTTTACATTCCTTGTATAAGATTTAAGATAGTTGCAAAAAACTCCCAATATGTAGGAAAAATAACATCTACCTCCCTTCAATATGCAAAATGCCTACACTGCCCTTTCTATGATATTTAGAACAAAATATTCCAAACAAAAAAAAAAAGCCCCCATCTCCATTCTTAACCTAATCGGCATATGATTTCTTCAACCGCTACACGACTTTATTGATCATTACACCTCATCTGCGAAACGTACAACAAGGCAGTAGCCCTTATTTTTCTTTATATGTATAAGTTAGCTTTTTTAGTGGGTGTTTTGTCTCCTCTTTGAAACTAAAAAGCTTAAACTTGGGAGGTTTAGGATTGGGCTATTTTCCTCTTTGATGAGAAACAAAGTTTCTTCCTTAAAAGGAGAAACATAAAAGTAATATAGGATGTTCATTTGGATTTATGTTGACGTAATTTTTTTAAAAGTTTTGTTATCCTAACAGTAAAAGGAGTGGAATTAAGTATAACTTTTTACACATGAAGAAAGGTTGATGACATTATGCTAAATCAAAGACTATAATTTTACATTTCTTCCTTGAGGTTTAGTATAATCCTAGGTTCTAGCTACCTCTCCCTTGTTTTAAACATTACATTATTTTTCCTATTTTAAATTTTTGAATAAAAAATAACCATGTCAGAAATTTGAGTATAAAAAATTAATTTTCAATATAAGTTGGTTTATTTCTCATATTACCTTTGTGATTTATATTATTAACTAGTAATTTTGGCACACTCTTTGCATGCGTTTAATAAAAAAAAAAAAAAGAATAATAGGTTTACCAAATTTTTGACACATCTTAATAATTTTTCTTAAAATATAATTAATTAACAAAAAATAAGAATATATAAGTTAACCTTGGTTAATTTTGAGTTGTTGAAGAAATAAGCAAGGGCAAGCATAAATTTACCTAATGATGTCATTTTAGGAAGAACATTATATTTGAAATGATAGATAATCAAAATTTCATTGTACTCTATATAAATAGTTAGATTTTAAGGGATCATAAAATTTACATAATAAGGTGTTTGAGGAAGAACATCAAATTCAACATGATACATGATATAATGAGGGCTTTAATCTTTATATATATATAGTGTTCACACACTAAATAGTGTACTAATATATAAAGTTAGGAGTTCACACACTAAATAGTGTGAATGTCTCGTATAGTTTTTTGATTTTTTTGCTAATTGGTAAGGTTATTTTAGGCAATTAAAATGTTTCTTCTTTGGTTGATTTGTGCATCATTGGCTTTAATACCCTTGATAGCCTTTTTTACCCATTGTTCAACGAAACAAAGGCTGATGTTACTTGTGGCATTTATGTCTTCTCCATGGGATACCAATGTTAAACATTGCAGAATGTGCCATCATGTAATAGTTTAAATTAGCTGCCCATTATACAGAGTTTTTGCATGTTAACCCCATTAATACTTCTTAAGTATTCTACTTTTTTATGCTTTGTATTTATGATAGTCATGTGATTTTGATTTTTTACTGCCATCTTTGCACCTCTTTGATTCTCCATTAGCTTGATCATGCGGCTCTCATTGTTTTTCCTTGCACGAATTGCTTTTTGAATAAGTATAAGTATTTTAATTTACTCTCTCCATATTCATAGAAGTAGGAACTTGGCTTTAGGATTTGTTCAACACTTTGTTGGAAAATCTGTTGCATATGCTTGCTTGTGTTTAGGTGAGTTAATTGGCTGCTTTTCAGAACAGATCAATTTAAGAGTATAACGGATTACAATGCTTAAAACACTATTTCAATTCCTACCATGTTGCATGCATAGAAAAGCAGAGTTTTGGAATCTTGCATGTTGTTTTTGGTCCTTGATTTGATGTTGTTAAGTTTATTTGTCTATAACAAATAGAAATCTTTGGGATTGGATTTGCAGAAAATATATGATTAGCTTTAGTATCGTACATGCAGATAATAGATGAAGGTTATATATTGTTGTATTGGGTAATTCGTGCAATATTGTTTAAGATTAGTATGTTTATGCAGGCTAAAGTTATGAAAGCTGCAATTATGTAGAATTTTTTTATTTTGTTTTGGTAATAACTTCAGTTTTATCTTTGAATTAATAATATACCGTTTTTTCAAGACTTTGTTTTGGATTGTTTTACTAATTATGGCATGCATGGATTATGAATACAAGGAAATTGTTAAAGTTCTATTTTGTTTGTGTACAGATATTGGATAAAATTGTGCATTATCTACCCTTTTAAAGGTTCAAAGTAGTTGTTCATCTCCAAGTAAGTTATTCTCTGCTTTTTAGTCTGTAAAAGTAGCTCATCATTTTAGCTTCTAATAGTTTTCAAAATATTTATTTTCTTTACTTTATCAAACTTTTGCTTCTCTAGTTTTATTGTTGTCTGTTGCTCTGTGTAGTTAAATGACTTTTAATTTCTTATACTAATTGAGATTTATATATGTATCATATGTGGTAGATATAAGTACATCTCTTTCCTGCTTTTTGTTGGAGTAAATTTAAAAAATTCTGCCTTTAAATCTATAAGAAATAAACATATAGTTATGGCACCTAAAAGAAAGTATGCAAATTTGAAAGATTTATATGTTGCAAGAAATGAATGACGTCGTGCTCATCCAGCCAAATAGTAGTATTAAGAAGAGATTTCTATTAAAGGTATTTCTAATAGCATTAACAGCAAGGGTGGTAAATGCCATTAATGTCTAAAAAACTTGGCAAAGCTGTTAAAAATATGAATAGTTAGTAAGTTCTTTTGAAGCAGCAACTTATACTTTGAACAATGTTTCTGAACTTGATATCTCTTATATTTATGGCCACACTTGCCAATCGAGTGTATCAAATTTTGGTGTTCAATATTCTTTCAAGACTGAGAATATTGATCTATTCCTGCAATTTCAACCATTGATATAACAAACAAGAATGGATTTGAAAATTTTTCGAATGTAAATCCTGTTATGTATCCTGAACAAACAAAGATTAAGAATCCAAGAAATACGAGCGAAGACGCAATAAAGAGATAGACATATTGGAAAATATTGCTAAAGGACCTGAAATGCTTAAGGAAACTCTAGATTGTGCTTATTCTGGAGCCAAAAGATGTCAAAATGAATCACCGGACTTTTGTTGTTCATTTACTGTCGACTGAAATGCCAAGGAAGCTCATGTTACTTTATCTGGGTAAATCTGAGGAAGCAAATGAGTTTCCGAAATGTGCTAGACGTTATAACAATATGTTTGCTTTTACTTCTATTATTATGCATTTTGACAAACTATCATTTAGAAGGCATCATGGAGTTTATATATTCAAAGTTCAAGGCCAAATGTAACACTTCATTAACCAATTAATTCTTAACAATGAAAACTCACAATTTGCAGTTGAGATTTTTTTGATACTTTAATGTGAAATAGTCAATCGAATGTCGGTTTCAAGCAAATTTAAAGAAAACATTATTACAAAACTTTCTGACATATTGAATGTCAATCCATATTCAAGTTTTTCCTAGAACTTACAAGAAGTACCTAACCTAGATCTTTACAGACTAATGGTCGAGTTGAATCCTCATGTCAACCAATGAACTCATAACAAACCTACAGTCTCTCAAGTCTGAGCAATTTGGACTGAAATAGAAACTCAAAAGTTTATACAAAAAAAGGACAACCTAAGATTGTCAAGCATTATTATTGCTGTTATGATTCAATGCAATATCCTCTTATATTTGTAAATTCTAGAGCCAGTTTGGCATCCAGGTATGGAACGTCTTCCACATTATACAAAGGCTTTTTCTACAACTTGCCACATAGAACACATCAGTAGATCCAATATGTTTATTGACGTGGATGAAATTATCAAAATGCAAAGTAAAGGTATTATAGCTATCAAATATGATGTTAATGTTCTTTTTGGTTTATATATATATATATATATATTGACTTTAATCTCTAATATAAAGTACTTACAATTGGTTATGATAGGCATTGTAGCTACTAAGACAAAGAATAAAAAGTGCAAGACAGTGTCATGTAGAGAATATTACCACTATAAATTGCAAATCAAAGCAGAAGATTAGTCAATTTTATTACATATTGGAAGGCTTTTACAACAGTTTGTTGTTGATATGTATGTTAAAGTTGAGAGCACGAGGCTTGACTTCTACAGAAACCAAGATAAACAAAGTCAATTATGCACACAGCTTTATCAAGGATTAATTGATAACATTTCTCAATGTGAAGCTTGCTTATCAAATGTTGACAAACGAATAATCTTACCTGCTTCATTCATTGGAGGACCTAGAGACATGCGCGACGCTATATGGATGCAATGGCATTAGTTCAAAAGTACGAAAAGTCAGATATTTTCTTGACTATGACATGCAATCCAAGCTGGCTAAGAAATAAAAAACAATCTTATTCCTACTTAGTTGCAAGAGTTTTCAGAGCAAAGCTACAAGTGCTAAAAGATGCATTGTTCAAGAAAAATGTATTAGGCTAGGCTGCAGTATATACATATGTAGTTGAATTCTAGAAAAGAGGACTTCCACATGCACATTTTCTAATTATTCTTAAACAATGCTCAAAGATGTTCTCAACCGAAGCTTATGATCGGATTGTTAGTGTTGAATTTCTAGATGAAAAGAAGAATCCATGTTTATATTCATTAGTTGAGCATATGATACATGGACCATGCGCCGATGTAGATCCTAACTCTTCTTGCATGAATAAATATATTGGTGCAAAGATTATTATTCAAAAGAGTTAACAGAGATTATAAAGCACTCAACAAATTCTTATCCATTATATCACTGTAAGAATGATAAAAAATATTGTCAAAATTCATCGACATGAGATAGATAATAGGTGGATTGTGCCTTATAATCCATACCTATTATTAACAGTTTAATTGTCACATGAATGTTGAAAAATATTCAACAATACAAGCTGTGAAGTATATATATAAATATTTATACAAAGAACATGATAAAATTTTATATCAATTGACTGCAGTAGAGGCTAATGACATCATTGATGAAATCAAGAATTTTTATTCAGCAAGGTATGTCTCTGCACCGAAAGCAATGTAGTGTATTTTTCCCTTTGAGTTGAATGAGATATATCCTTCTGTGGTTACACTTTCTGGCTATCTGCCAAATCAACAACCAATATAATTTCTTGAAGATTAGTCTCTTTATACTATATTGCAGAATGATAATCTTTCAAGAACAATTATGACAGAGTTTTTCAATATGAATAGACATCATACTTATGAAGATTGAATTCACATTTAAATTTACAAAATAAAAAACAAGAAAAGGAATATAATTAAGATCAAATTTCTCGCTCACTAAATAGAGTTAAAAAGACTTTTTAGCACATGTATATTAGGGATGTCAATGGTGAAATGTGTCGTGTCTAAACTATTTTCATTTCGGATTGTGTTCGTGTCATATCATGTGGGTTCATTTCTCATCATGTCGTGTTCTTGGTTGATATACCAGCCTATTTAATAAGTTAAATAATGATCAATTTGAATTAAAATCTCAAATTTTAGTTCTTTAATAACGTAATCAATTATTAATACTAATCTTATTCTCATAGCAAATTAGAGTAAATTGTTAAAATTTTTTAGATAATATTTAAATAATTATTAGGTTTGTTTTAATAATTTTACATTAAAACTATTATTCACAATATTAAAATATGTTATATTAAATTATAATCGAGACAATATTTTAGCAAAATCTATCCATTCAACAACTTAACGTGTTATTGTGTCAACCCAAAGGTTAACCCAACCCAATCCGTAAACTTTCTTGTCGTAAACGGGTTGACCCAATAATGACACGATAAGATTTGGATCATGTCTTGTTCATGTCGTGTTGTTGTATCGTGTAAGAAATTGCTACATTAGCCCTAATTTATATTAGTGATTGAGAAACACTCAATGTGTGTGCAATTCATCAAAAATCACAATTAGTTGATATCATGTTAAAGCAATTAAATTCTGAATAATATAATTTATGTGGACGATTTGTAATGTAATATATGAAAGTGACTATCTATTGCAGATGAATATATACAGAATTAATTAGTGGAATCAAAATGATTATATAATATACATATGACTTTAAAAAAAAAGAAAGATATAATGTATATATTGTTCATGGAATGTAATTGATCAATGTTTAAGAGTCTATATGATTTTTCATTTTAGTTGTCTAATCCCTCTCCTTAAATATACTTATTTATTCATTGACTTCTTTGACTAGTGATGGAATGATTATTTCTTCTTCAAATAAGTGCTTGCACAATACTTCAATTATGCATCTATTATGGTATAATAATGAAGATGTTGATCAGTAGTGGATATATATATACAAAATAATATGATAAAAAATTATGCAACTCATGAATAAAATCTGTATAATTTGGGTTGTTACTTAAAGGGAAATAGTATTATGTTATGAGATGAAATTTTAGTGTTTGAAGGTCAAAAGGCAAAAAGAAAAAATTTAAATGATCAAGATAAAAGAAAATCCATTTGTCCTCAATTTCTCTTCACAATTTTATGACTTCTTATATAAGATGTTATCAACTAAAATAGTGATTCAAAGCTTATTTTCCAACCATAGCCTATAATATATATATATATACATATATATATATATATATATATATATATATATATATTTTCTTTCTTTTTTTATTTTATTTTTTTTATAAGAAATATGTCAGTAGCAAGAAAAGATATACAGTACATAGTCTATGAAAGGAACTTTTCCCATATTTATGTTCAATTATAGAGTTGTTTGTATAATAAATTTGGAAAGTTTGAGTGATATTTCCCTATAGAAAACTATTCTGTTATGCTTTAATGCTTGTATATAGTACAACATTTTTTATTAAAAAATTTATATCGTATAACTCTTAACGCTTAACACAACATAGGATGATTTTCTAACAAAACTATAGAATTCCCAATAAAATTAGACTTGTTTCACAATTCAGATTTTTCCCCATATATGCAAAATTGCAAATAATGTTGAATAGTCTAGTAGACAAGATATTACTAATAATTTTGTACCTAAATATATGTGGTCATAGTTTAATCTTTATTAAGTTTTTGGGCTATTCTAGAACACTAAAATACACAACAAAAAGGTGATGAAGAAATCGATATATATGAAAATTAATATATATTTGCGATCTTCTTCTTAGGTTCAGACTTTGTGATAGTTGTCTTAGCTGCTAGTTTGGAGAAAGCAGGAGTTTCGGAAGCTCCATCACTAGTCTTGGTAGTAGTATCCTTCTTGACTTGCCCAAAGAGTTGAGTGCCTATTGATTTTTTAGCATTCAATGGTGCCATTTGATTTTAATTTTTTAAGACAAAAAAAAAATGAAATTAAAGAAAACTGTAATTAAGTTTAGGAATTGGAGGCAAGTCCGCATTTGCCCTTTGTAGTAAAGGCACAAGATATATATACCCAAGAAATACTTAGGTAGACCTGGTTTACAGCCCTCACTTTTAGACCATGTGATGTAGATTAAATATTATGGAATTTATGACATCAATTAATGTAAGCAAAATTCTATAAGATTTAATGTTGAGCGTAAGGTCTACAAGTGGAACTCAATACCGAATTGATGATAGTATTTTTCATATATACCCTATCTAAAAGAGTTTGAATAAAAACTCGCAACTCAAGAAACGGTGGCCAACTAGTATTGAACTGGTTCAATTTTAATATTAAATGGTGGCCTACTGATAAAGAGACATCTTTAAAATGTTAAATAACATGTGAGTAAAACACTTTTTCTTTTTCAACTGGGAGTCAGGATTGTTATACAAACTATATGGAACTTCAATCAGCTACCTTATTTATTCAGCATTGCTCATGAGATTGTCAAAATCTCTCTATCTATCTACATGCTAGTTGAGATTATTTGTAAATCTTCTTGTCTTTTGATTAGTTTTCCACCCTATTGGTTGAAATGGAAAAGAAGTTCTATCTTTCTTTTATAGAATTTTGCAAGTTTGGTTTTGTGATTTGAAACTCCTCTACTAGCCTATAATGATTCCAATTTTCTTCAAAATACAATGACAGGAAGCAATGGACCAGACATACTAAAGAGTCTTGAAAGCTGCATGATGCATAAGACTAAATTGGATTCTGTCCTGTCTAGAAAGCAACATGATTTATATAAATTGAAATAGATTCTTTATTTCAAACGAGACTCGATCAGCAAATCCATTTTTCTAAGGGTTCTTGTTTCATTGAGAAATTACAAAGAAATTGCAAAGGAAACAAGCCAAATATGAGTTTTTCAAGAAGAAGAAAAATATGCCAATTTTAATTTGATCACTGATTAATTAAACTATTAAAGATGATTAGGACATTAGAGTACTATACAAGTTTTCCTGAATTGACTAAAAAATGCAAGGAGATTACAAGTCAATTTGCGCCTTAAGGATTCTCCAAATATGAGGATTGGATTTGAGAAAAGATTAATAGAAAATACCTTGAAGTTTGTGGCTTGATGAAGTTGTGGTGGCTTGATGTGCTGATGGAGGCCCCTCGTTGTGTTACAAATAGAAGAAAATGGGGAAGAAGGAAGAGTGAAGGAGAGAGAAGTGCAGAAAGGTAAAGGTGGGAGAGGGTAGATTGAAGGCGGGAAGTGGTGGAGGAAGGGGGAATTTTCTAGGTTTTGTGTTGAGGAGAGAAGTAAAGAAATAAAGAGGCAGGGGAAATTGAAAGGCGCGAAGTGGTTGGGGATTTTTGTATTTACCTTAATTTACAAACATCTAAATTTTTTAATGACAAAATAATTACAAATGGGTTTATCTGTTGCTGATTAATATGTCTTTTTTTTTTTAAAGAAATAGTAGCAACGACTGTTTGGTTGCTACTAGTCAACAAACAAAATCCAGGTAAGAATTTTTTCTCAAATCAACATATTTATTGGAAACTTGTACGTTTTTAATTTATTTTTTTTTTAAAATTTGCTTTGGAAATTTCGTTGCAATTGTTTTGAAAATATTTTTTGTTTTTTGGAAAAATCCGTTACTATTTCCATTGCAAATTGCAATGGAATTTTTTTGTTGCTAATAGACATTTTTCGAGTAGTATGAGTTGTCCATACATTCAGTTTCCTGAAAAAATTTTCTGGGATCCAAAAGGTAAATTGTGGAAAGTTCGACAGCAAAGAGAAGCCATTGGAAGAATTTTTGGTGCTCATCCTACAGAAGGTGAGAGATATAATCAAAGAATGCTTTAAATGCATGTTAGAAAACAACATTTTTTGAAAATATAAAAACTATAAATAACGTTATGATGCTAACATTTAGAGCAGTTGCAGAAAAATTAGGCTTGCTATATATAATGATAATGATGCCGAACAATGTTTGGCCGAGGCTGTTCTTTATCAAATGCCTGCTACACTTCGCCATTTGTTTGCTATTGTTTTAGTATATTGTAGCCCAAAGAATCCACAAGAACTGTGGTTTCAATCTAAAGATTACTTATCCACAAGAAACATAGCTATTCCAAAACATATTATCCAACTTCATGTATTAAAAGCTATTGATCATTACTCACAGTCAATGGGAAAGAGTCTTAATGACTTGGTTCACTAATATCCCATTGCATTTGATTGAAAGTGAACAAGATACTAAAGAAATTAAAACAGAGAGAAATATTATTACAACAAAGGAAGATTTAAAAGCAGTACATCAACTAAATAAAGGATAGAAAGCTGCATATGATAGTGTGGAGAATGAAATACCCGCTACTTTCTTTGTCGACAGGCCAGGTGATACTGGCAAAACTTTTTTTATCAAAGGCTGCTTTGTCAACTATAAAATCCAAAAAGCACATCGCTTTAGCTACAGGTACTTTTGGAGTTGCATCTTCAATTTTACTTGGTGTTAGAACAGCACATTCAAGATTCAAGATACAAGTCAATAATAAAAATGCGAAAACTTGCAATGTGACATCAGTAACCAAAGTGCAACGGCAAGATTATTGAAAGATGCTAAGCTTATTATTTGGGATGAAACTACTATGGCAAAAAGGAAATCTATCGAGACCTTATATGAAATGCTGCAAGACATGATGAGTAGCTCAACTTTATTGGTGGCAAAGTTATTGTATTTGGTGATAATTTTAGGCACACATTGCCAGTTATTACCAAAGGTAGAACAATTGATATAGTAAATGCAAGCTTCGTAATGTCTCTTATTTGGCCAAAGCTAGAAAAGCTTAGACTCATTGAGAACATGCAAGCTCGATTGGATTCAAACTTCTTAGAGTTTCTGCTAAGGATTGGAGATGGTATTGAGGAAATGAACAGCAAGAATGAAATTCAGATACCTCAAAGAATAAATATTCCTTTTCTAGATGATGATAGTTTTTTAAGACAGTTAATACATACTGTCTTCCCATATATATCTGATACAAGAAGAATGCTGAACCAAGCAATTCTTATGACAATATTTTTCAATGACTTTGTTTATGAAATAAATAATACTTAGCTTGCACAATTTCCTAGTAATGAGTAGAAATATTATAGCTTTGATGAATCTATAGAATTCTCGAGAGATACACAATATCAAGATTTTTTTACATACATTAAAACCCAATGGATTACTATTGCATGAGCTAATCCTGAAAAAAAAAATTGCCTGGTAATGCTCTTGAGAAATATCATTCCAACAGAAGGTCTATCAAAGGAGTTCTTAAACAATGTGACACAAGATCTAGAAATATTATTTGGTCCTTTTGCAAGAAAATTAGTATTTATTCCACAGATTCCTTTACAATCTTATGATGGTGAATTTGGTTCTATTCCTTTTAAAGGAACAAGTTTCCTTTACGAATGTATTTCACTATGACAATAAATAAAGCACAAGGTCAAATATTGAATTTTGTAGGCCTTTATCTGAAAGAACTTGTATTTTCACATGGACAGTTTTATGCTGGACTATCAAGAGCAAAAACATCTGCTAACAATTATGAAGGTCTTAATCTGACCTATAGATGCTTATAATGAAAGTACCAACCTTACAAAAAAGTGTTGTCTATAATGAAGTATTAGCATTAGTAAATTCTGGTTGATTAATTTTTCACGAAGATTCTATATTCCTACTTTTGTTAAACAATCTCTTTCTGTTAGTTCTTTTATAAAGTTTCTACCTATGCTATTTGCTTTTACATACTGTTTCTTGAAGTCCTTATTTATATGGGAAAGAATATAATTATAACCAAACGTGCTTAAATGATATTTAGATATCTAACATGTATTATTTTCTGCCTTAGCTGCTGAAATTAATGCATATTTTTTGCTATATTCTTGTCTAGTTTGTATATAACTATTTACTAAATATCTGAATTGTTTGTATGGGATGCTATATTATTTTGTGCTATGTTTATAGGTATAGATTTCTGGTAATATATTTTTCTATAACAGTCCGTTAATAATACTAATATTGAAATTTGCCATGTTGCAAAATGGAATCCATCTAGATGTTTGCTAGTTGCTAATTTAGTTGAAAAGCAAGCAAACTATATAATCAAGGTTATTTTACTTGAAAAATCACCAATTCGAGGTTGTAAGAATGGCACAACATATTATCAAAGATATATTTTTGGATATGCAGAGGTAGGATGTCAACACAATCAACTATAGAAAAGATTCTTTTTATCAAGTATTACTTTTCTTTTTGAACGAATTTCATTTATGCAGCAGACAACTATTCAAGCAGTAGCCTACACAAAAATTCTTGCTGCCTTGAATCAAATTCTGCAATTGCAGAATACTTACTATGTTGGCAACACACCAATCCTAAAAATCAATCAGCCAAAATTCCAGTTTGGTTCCTCCCCATATTAGCTAATACTTACTTAGAATGCATTCATCAGCTAGGTTGAAGAACCGAATAAGTTTAATGTTTATGGATATTATTCACTAACTAAATTCAAGAACCTCCACAAATACATAGATGATGAGAATATTAAAATCTTAGATATCAAGTAAGATGCATAACTAAACTCCATTATTATTTCATTTGATTAAGTATTTTTATTTATGCTCCTAACAAGGAAAACAAAATAAATATTCTCTTTTACAAATATCCTTTGTGTTGTGATCTATGTCTTACCACCACGAACAGTATACGTTGATGGAAAAGATGTACTAGTCCAAGAATTTATTGTTATTACTGAAGAGTAAGATCTTTAACTATACATCTTATAATGAATTAATTCAAATTAATTACTAAGCAATATATTTTTCTTATAGGCACAAGCCAATCATATTCACAATATGGGAAGAATTTTTGGATGTTGATGCTTCACTACTGTTAGACTCTACTGTTGAAATCCCAATCGTGTTGATAATGCAAGCTAGATGTACTTCATTCAATGGTCATGCTCTGATTTCAGATACAAAAACTAACAAAATTACATTTCACAAACTATTTATAAATAGTATGACTCTAATTTAGAAACTGATTACTGTACAGTTTTATCTAACATGAAATTGGAACCCAAGTAACAACTATCGTCATGTACAATCCTGCACTCCCTCAACCTGTTGCTTTAAAACATTGGTCTATCAAAATTTTTTTATCATATGATAGCATTAAAAGTTGTACATTATCATATCTAATATTTATATCTACTCTGATATATGACAGGGCCAAGGATAATAAGAAATACATAGAAGAAGTTATCATGAAAAAATTATATGACAGACAACACTAGAATGTGGAAATACTAGTAGAAAATCAGCTCTGCAAGATCCACTACATCGATAATCTTCCACATATTGTATTTATATCTATAATCTCATACTTCCAGTTAATTAGAATACAATTATATATATACTTAGACATTTTTCTTAATAGTTCATTATTTCTGAAATCCTTTTTTTACATACAAGAACACTTTGGATCAACGCAAAAGCTCATGTAGCTAACCAGAACCAAGCATTCCATGTTTTTACTTGCCCCAACTACTCAAAACTTTCAGAAGCATAGCTTATTTGATGTCCATTTCACCTGTATGTATTGCAACAAAGCTGCTGCCAAACCACAATCAAGGTAAATTAATAAAATTATTAAGAAAAATGCTGGTAAATAATTAAACTATATATTGCTAAGTAAGATAAAAACATCTATTCAGGGCCAAGTTTGAAATCTAGCTCAGTGATGAAACTGGAATCCTAATTGCTCGAATTGATGTTAAATATGCTGAGCTTATTGTTGGACTAAAAACTTAGCAACTAGCAGAGATGAATGCAAAGGTATCATTATTTAAGTTTCTTCCTTCTTTATTCTTACTTAGTTTATGCCTCATCTTCTAATATTTCTCTAGCATTTAAACACTACATTACAGAATCAAAATCTTGATATTGATGCCATCAATGAAAGGCTCAACGAAGAGAATTTCTATTTCTAAATTAAAAAAATCTTCCTTTTCTACTCGCAGAGGTAACATGGTTCGTTACAATGTGCTTACAAGCCTACTTGCTTTGCCAAAGTCATTCAAAACTCTTCAATGATGGACATTGCTGCTACAGAACAAGATATAATTGAAAAAACTTTAAGAACACATAATGTTCAACCATCTGATAATACTGCAGAAGGTACAAGCTCAACAAAAGTAAGTAGAAAGAGAACCATACCATCTCATCCAGTCATGAGGCACAAGCATTTGAAGATGGACTAGAAGAAAATAATAACTACCTTTTGATGTATACATATGCCTTTTAAGCTAAAACATATACTTTTTGTTTTTGCAAAGCTTAAATAACCAACCAATTCTATTATTGGTTGGCTAAATACGATTTTAAAAGAAATACTTTTGTTTAGCCATGAGGCAAAAACATTTGAAGATGGACTAGAAAGAAACAAGAACTACCTTTTTATGTATATGTCTAGCTTTTGAACTAAGACATGCACTTTTGTCTTTGCAAAGTCTAAATTGAGAACTAGCTCTATTATTGGTTGTCTTAAAATATTTTTCATTACCTAAATTAGCCTTACCAACTATGAGTTGTTTTGCATTTGATCATATTTATCATTAGCGTAATGGTTTTTGTTTTAGGCAAATACTTAGGTAGATTCGGTCTTTGACCTTATCTGTAGACTTTGTGGTGTGGATTAAACCTTCTAGAATTTATGACATCAGCTGATGTAAGAAAGATTCTTTAAGTTTTAATCCTAACCACAAACTGTGTCTACCTAAGTATTTTTCTTTGTTTTAAAGATTATACTTTTAGTTTTACGGATTGATGGCAACATAAATCTGGAAATTTATTTTCCCTATATTAACCAATGGAGCCTAAATCCTCTTTCTTGCATAGCATATGTTTAGATTGTTTTAGGAGTAATAGTTTCTTAATATGTGTAAATTCAATAGAGGCTATCTTGCAAATGTACATAATATGCCTTACTCCAAAGTAACATATTGGTTTCAATATTGGACAAAAATTGTTGTGCATGAAATTTATGTCAACCACTTTAAAATTTTAATTAGTCCAACGTTTCAAGTATCCCCTACCCATTACTTTAACTATTCATACTTTATCTAAGTTTAGATTCTTAACCACAGCTTTATTTTACCAAAAATATATATATAGTAGCACATACAGGACCAAAAACTATTATGTATATATATATATATATGCACACACACATATATATTCATATATAAACGAGTCAAAGGAAATTAACAAATTAATCTAAATATATAAATAAAAATTATGCATATGGGGTCCTTTTAGTATCACATTTTGGCTAAGTTTACTATACATTTGTCCTCATGTTGGGCAATTGTAATAATTTATTACGTTTATAGTTGTTACATGAGAAATAAAAGGTTCTGCACAATCTCTCATTTTGAGATTTTGTTTGTACAAAATAATAAAGTTTGACTTTCTTACACTCATGTAATAGTTTTATTCACCGATTTAAATGTTAACAATTTATCACAATCTCTATATTATCATAAATATAGGGTAAATTACTATAAATCCTATATGACCTGACTAATCTATAGATTAGCCCCAATGTGTCTTAATATCTTATACTCTTATACGGTTTGCCCTGTAAAGTAAGGTGAATAGAAATAATCCAAACTAGTAGTTTTAGTAAAATTACTTCTCTACCCATAACCGACAACTCTCATTTGCAAAATTAAACCCTAAAATTACTTGAAACTCTATGGTTGATGGAAAGTTGTGTAGGAGTAGGAGAGGGAAACAAAGTGTGGATATGATTGGGGTTGGAAAAAGGACTACAGGTGTTGAAGGGATGGGGAATAGGGCTACAAGTGTCAGGGGGAAGAGGATGGGCTGTAAATGAGAGGAAGTAGGGAAAAGGGCTACGAAGATAGAGTAAGGAAGGGGATGGGTTATGTGGTGAGTGGGAGAAGACTGGGGGCTGGGAGGAGAGAAAAGAGGTTATTCGTGGTGTTGAAGATGGTTGAAGTGTATTTTTTTCCTTATAGGGCGATAGGTAAGAAGGGTATTTTAGTCATAGAAAGTAAGATTTTTGGAGGTTGTAAAAACAATGTTTTGTTAAACATTCCCATATGCCATGTGTGTATATAAAACTCCATCAATTTGAATGATTTCCGTCCACTTTACATGTTGAAAAAAAATTGGACCATTTCTCGAGTGTAGCTTAGGCAGTAAAACACTTCTCCTATAACCTATTGGTATGGATTCGAGTTACTAAAGGTAGGAGTGGGGTGGGTTTGCAAAAAATACCTTTTGAAAAAAAAAAACTATATGACGGTTTAATGTATATTTTTAAAATTTATAGGATCCATAGGCCTGAGGAGGATTTACTCTATCTTTATGCTAAAATATATATTTTTTGTATATTCTTTTATTTTGTTACAACTTTTTTTTTTTACATTTGACCATTTGTTAGGAAAAGAAAATATTCCACTTTTTGACCCATATTTTTCAAATAATTGCAACTTTACCCCTTATTATCTTAAATATAGTTAATTATTTAATTCATTTAGACTTGCGTTGGCCATCACAAAATGCCATATAGAAAAGATAATATCACTTTACGAAATTCAGATTTTATTTTCAAGTTAAATTTGTTATTTAAAACTTTAAAATAAAAAGGTAAGTATAATTATCTAGAGGGGAGCTAGATGCAACCGTATTAAACCTCAAGAGAAGAAAGTGAAATTATCCCTTTCTTTTATATGTCTAATTGACTTCTTCACTTTTGCCTCGGTAGATATTGCTTGAAAAAATCTAGCTCTCCATGTTTTAGATATTTGGGTGTATTTTGTAATTTTGCATGACATTGCTTTGCTTTTTTACACACAAGCTTCCTCTATCTAGGGTTGTTTCAAGAATTTTAGAAAATCTACCAAACTGATATAAACCGAACTTTTAAAATGGTTTTTAAGAAGGAAATTGAAATAAATTGAACCAAAACCAACCATTGTTAATTCGATTTCAATTTTTAATATTAGAAATTGAAATAAATCAAACCGAACCGAATGCATGTCTTTTCCAAATATATTTAATACTTCAAACAATATGTGATCGTATAAGTATTGTGACAAATTCTTTAAAAGTGTAATATTTCTATTTCATAATTAACATAATTTAATTAAAAATGATTTTCATGTTTTTTACTTCAAATTTTAAAGAATATATTTCTTTAATACCTAGTGAAATAATATTAAATAACTTCTTTGGTTGGAGAGAAAATATTCACAAAAGCAACTTTTATCATTAATGAAGATGTTATTGCAAACTAAATGAGTAATTATTACAATATGTACATTTGTATATATGTGAGAGAGAATGGTGAAGGGTTCATTTTTTTGTGATTAATGTAAGATCAAATAAATTTATTTAGTATTATTGAAAAAGAATTCGATACCATTTCAAGATAAAGATAAAACAAATTCATAAGTAACTTTATGCTATTGTACTTTATTCAAAATTCAATCAAATAAGTAAATGTGATAAATGAATATTCGTAAACGAGTTCCTATATTAACTATAATATATATATACACTTGACTTTGTGTGTGTGTATTATAGATCAAAACCCTTTTTGAGAAAAGATATAAGGAGTTGACATGTGGCTTATTAGGTAAAAAAAAAATTTACTTGGCAAAAATTAAGGTAAAAAATCAACTACTTAATTAACAACGTCAGTCAAATTAATTACTTAAATGTTATCATTAATTACATTTTTTAAAATACATTATTTAATAAAAATTAATAATACCTACAACAAATTAACACTCTAATAAGTTTAGAAATAAAAATCAATGTGAAATATTATGGATAACTTGAAAGGATTATTAAATAAACCATGCATTTTAATTACAATAGTATGACCCAATTAAGGATGAACAAAAGGAAATACTATCAATTCAAAATATCCTGAACCCATAAAAAAAGTTATAATATATAATTCTTAACTTTCCAATAACATTTGATCAAATAGATTATCCATACTAGGTTCTCCATTTTTCTTGCTAATTAAGAAAGTTAATGCTATTTTTAAATTGAAAAAAGTGAATATAATTTACTTTAAGAAAATTGTTTATCAAATACCAAATTAGTCCAATAAAACATATAAAAATGTTTCATAAATATACATTTAATAAAAGAATTTAAATATAGAAGTGAATGTTAAAATTAGAAATGTATATGGCTATTTAAATCATTTTGATTAAAAGTAATGATGGAATACCAAAAGCCATTTGGTGTGCCAAAATTACTAGCCTTTATTAATTATGCAAAACTTTAATGCATATATATATGTATCTAGTTTACAATTAATAACTTTCACAAAAATAGGAAGATTTCTAGCCTACTATGTTTAAATAATATCATTCTTGCAACTTAATTACATATAGTTAGTATTCATAAATAAAAAATAAAAAATAAAAAAAATTTTATTAGATCACAAAAAGATAACAAACTTTTAAGATCAATTTTTTTTTTTTTTTTTGCATATTCTTGCGAATTTATATTTATTGGTTTATTAACTATTAAATGTCAACAAATATTATTTTTAAGTGATTTTGTAATCATAATACTTTTAAAAATACGATTTTAATATTATGAATTATTATGTCTGATCTACTTTTTGGCATCATGATTATATGTATGCTTCATATAATGAGACCTAAAATCAATTGTTAGAAGTATAATTTTTTTCCTTTTACATGTACAAAATAGCTATAATTTTTTTATTATATTCCATATAATTATGAAATTTTATTTATATAATTTTAATAAAACCAATACTTATTCACATTTTTTTTTCAACTTTCATTAAAAATTTTGTTTTTAAAGTTTATTGGTTGTCTTTTAAAAAAACAATTTTATTTAAAGAATTCAAATTTTTTAAAATTGATAATACAAATAGATATAAAATTTATTATTATCCTGTGCATATCATGGGTTCTAAATGCCAAACTCGTGACATTGTAATAATATTAAATTTAAAAGTAACTTTAATAATATATATTCTTCACATCAATTATACTTTTTTTTGCTAGAAGTGTTCTTCTTTTTCTTTTTTTTTCCTTTTCTAATCTAAAAAAAAAAAAACCCAACCTCATCTTTTTACTATGTGATCTTCACAAATTATTTTCATAAACTGCATAATTGTAAAAGAAGTGTACAAATAATATAATCTCAGGACGGGTTGAATACTGATTATAGTAGAAAAAATTAATTTTGTACCATAAGTTAAAGCTAGCAAAATGCTTTTTTTTTTTTTTGAGAAGTAGTTGAAAAAAAATATCGTGGACAAAATTTGTTTTCATGTTTCTTTCCTATTTATCTCAAACGAACTAAGGATTTTGATGTCTTTTTTTTGACCATATATATATATATATTAAGTTCATTTATTTCCAAACGTGTGTAAGAGAAATATGGGAGATTCAAACTTTTAAAAATAATAAGTCATGTTATGTTGTAACTATTGTACACATGTCTAATACAATTTTGAATATATAATTAATTTTAACATAAATTTTCAATAATTATTTATAACTAGGAAGAAAGTATAAAGATTTAAGTGCAAATTTAATAACCATATTATATTCTTAGTTTTAGTTTCAGTAAAAGTTCGGTATTGAAAAACTTTTTAATATTGTTACTTAGTTTTATTTGATTTAATTGCTAATAGTTTTATGCCATCATTATTAATTTACTAAAATCATTTTATTATAAAAGTTATACACACACATATGTAGGTATGTATGTATGTATGTATGTATGTATGTATGTATGTATGCTCTTAATAAGGATAACATATAAGTATATAAATATTTTATCTTCCCATCTGCTGAGTTTTCACCTTGTAAGTTTCTATTTGCTCGAGTATGTAAATAAATTGCGAATATGATCCAAGTAATAAATGGTCAAGTTTCTTTTGGATTCCAATTCCAATATGATCCCCATGCTTTGCAAAAGACCTGTCATTCTCCATGGTCTCTAGAATCACAATTGTTGAAAGAATAACATGAATGAAAAGCCCCATCCATCCGGAGTCAAAGCTACAGGTTTTTTCACCCTGTCTATTTGTTGTGTTTCAACAGTAACATATGGTTCCATGGAACTAGGGTCCAATATCAATATAAAATATGGAAGAAAGAAGCATTTCCACGATTTTACCACCCAGTCAATTCTGTTCCATTTAGCACAATTTTTCAAACTAAAAAATTAATTGTTAAAAAATTAAAATTTAATATCCATTCTCCTTTAAATACTAAAAAATTACTATAATAAAGTACATAACTAACTCAATATTTTAAATATTCAAAAGATTTAATTTATTTTTATATTATCAAGTAATACTTAAATAAGAAAAATTGATCGATACATATTAATTAAGAATTACATCATTATAACTATCAAATAATCATTGATTAGGAAAAATAAATATATATCAAGTATATTTGATTATGACAAAAATACCACTAATTAAAAATTGTGACAAATACTTCTAAAATATTTTTATTGTTGATATATATCGGCAAAATCAAGCTAATTCATACTAAATAAATAATACTTCTAAATATTGAGTTTGATTTTGACCATTTACAACTAAAAAAATTATGTTCATTCATATTCGACACAAATAAGTTTTATCCTCCATTTTCTCATGGAACAGAATATAGCAGTAGATTTTCAAAAAAAATTGCATATCCAAGTCATAGTAATATTATTATATTCAAAAAAAAAAAACCATAGTAATTTTATTATTATAGTATACTTGTCTAATTTATTTTTCAACTAATAATTAAGTTAATAGCTGCTTTTCAATTACTTTTACATGGCAAAAATATGAACATTTCAAATGCATTCTTATAAGTTATTTACAATTATTTTTCTCTCATTTTTATTTTATAATTAGTAAAATTTAAAGATATTATTACTTACTTTTGTTTGTATTTATATCATTTAGTTATTAAAAATTGTATGCAACCATCATTAATTTAATATTATTGTAAAAATTAAATATAGATATTCATACTCCCGTATATAGCATGGGATTTTTAACTACTATATAGTATAGGAGAATGAGTTTTTCTGAGAATGCATAAAAAGATGACATGTGGCATATTTAGATACAAGAAATCTAGCGTAGTAAATAGTAACAGTAAAAATGAAATACTTAATTGTATTGTTCAAATTAATTTAATTAAATCTTATTTTTAACTACTTTTATTTATTCAAAATATGCTTATATATTTCTTATAATTAATTATTTCTTTCCAAAAGATGTATAAAATTATACTATGTAATATTTTAAAAACCGTTTTATTAAACAAACATGATTTTCAAAAGATTGTCATATAGATGAAATAAATCTTTGATTAAGTGATGTAAATAGCAATTAAAATTAACAATCAATTTCAATTCGAAAAGAATAGAATAATTTTAAGCCAATAATTTTGACACTCTAATAAAAATGTTAAACACTCCACATTTAATACTTTATCTAGATGTGTATAAGAGACAGACTATTATCCTCTTAAACCTTTTATATAGAGAAACATTTTCCCTACATTTTGCCTTTTGTTTTTCTTTTCTTGATTTCTTAGTTCCAAATACTTACATCTTTCATTAACTACTATGAAAATAATATTGGAACTCATCAAAATAAAAAGGTTAATCTTATGTTTACAAGTTGATTTTTTATTTATTTTTTGTTAATAAAAAAAGAGAAAAATTAAAAATGCCCTGCACTTTTTCTCGGTTATATTTTTAATAGATAAATTTTTTAGTATTCAAAAAGTCATTTATATTTTCATAAATATCAAACATATTTTAATCTTAACAGGAAATAAAAACTAAGTAATGGACTCTAATATAATAAGTTCCTTAATTTTATTATTTCTTTTACTTTTAAGTTTTTGCTATTGTAAAATTTCTTAATTATTACTTAGTTTTTTTATTTACTTAATTATTAAAATTTGTTTTTATATAATCATCATTCCTACTAACATATATATCATTCTATTAGTTATATATATTGTATTCCCCGTCCATAGTATGGGGTTTTAAGCTAGGCAAAATTGATCTACTTAACAATGAAATTCAAATAGTTACTAATCTTATCTTTAGCTACCCTTTATTTTTTTTATTTTTAAAATAAAAATCCTCAATTTATGCACACATCTGCTAATTAACTTTTTTCTTTCTAAAAGTGTTATAAAATTAAGCGTGTATTATAAATCATCATATAAGTATCAATTATTAAATATAAGTTAATAAAATAAATATTTTTTAATTATGCAACAGTATTATCTATATATTAGTGTTAATAAATTAATTTTAGATATATCTACTTAAATAATAACTTTTGTAGAAGTAGGAAGATATTTAGCTTAACTATGTCTAAATTATATCATTCTTGCAAACTAATTACTTTTAGTTAATATTTATCAAAAAGAACAACAATTTATTATATCACAAAAAGATAAAAAGGTTGTAAAATCAATTTTTTCTTTGCGTCTTCTTTCAACTTTATATTTATTGGTAATTAATTATTCAATGTCAATAGACATTATTCTTATGTGTTTATGTAGTCATAATACATTAAAAAATAATTTTAATAATATATCTTAATTTTTGGCATCACCATTGGTTATATTACTCGTTTTTGTTTGTTGACTTAGAAATATAACTAATATACTGATTAATTTTTAAATCTTAAAAATTAATGTGACTTTTATCACGTAAGATCAATATCTATATTTGTTTGTATTTTTTAGTGATGCTATTTTCTAATTGATGAAAAAAATATTTTGTGTAAGTGAAAAATATCCATAAAAAATAACTATACTATTATTTTTAGAACTAGCACCACTAGCAAACCTTCAAACTATGGGTTTTCAACTAACCCATGTCATTATTTTTGGAACTAACACAACTAGCAAACCTTCTAACTATGGATTTTCAACTAATCCTGATACTATGTTTTTAAAATGTAAAATGTTAATTGATATATGTCAAGTTGTGCCAAAAAAAAAAAGAGGAAAAAGTGCGACAATGTCAGCATAGCTTTTAAAAATACCAATGTGCTTTTAAGTTGAATAATCACTTTTTATAGAAGTGCTACAATTCGCTAAAATAAATTAAAATTTTGAAATATTTTATAAAAAATAATTAGCCGTCAAAACTTAAATTTTGGTCTAAATAATTCAGTATGATTTGATGATTTGATGATTATACTAATTATATATATATATATATAAAAAAACAATTACAAAGCTTACATCTTGATCCAAATAACTCAGTATGATTAGATAATTATACTAATTATTAGACACAATGAACTTACTAATCAACTAAATAATTTACCAATTTTTTAATTAATAATTTAATTCAAGCATTTTGATGAGAATTTAATAAAATGATAAGAAAAGCTCATTTATATTTAACATAAATGAATACATGAAATGAGAAATAATATGCAATTTTTAGTTATATTATTTATAGTACAAAAAAAATAAAACAGTGTAAAAATAATGTTATCAACAACTATAGATATAATGAAAACCAACTATTATTTATATTATCTGTATAAATAAAAACTAAATATTATAATAAATTCATAATATCTAAAAATATTAAAAATATTGTTACTTAATTTTGACTCATTTTATTTAATTACTAAAAATTGCATGCCATCATTATAATTTCATGAACATTATTTTATTTTTTAAATTAAATATAATTATTTACTCGTGCATAGAACGGGTTTTTCTATTTGTGTGTGTATGTGTGTGTCCCTCTGTGTGTGTATTCATATAATGCCTGCACTAATTAGCCTATATTTATCTTAAATTTGCAAAATCACTAATTAGCCTATACTTATCTTAAATTATTAAATGATGACATTTGCAGCATATTTTTATTAGTTTCTGTCCAAATACTTGAAATATCATAATAGGATTAATTTAAAATTAACTATTATGGATCATAAACATGTCGTAAGAAATATATTAACTTATGAACGATTAAACCGACTCAAACCAAATGACTAGTTTTTCACATAAAAAGTTTGATTTTGATTTGAATTTTTAAAAATCAATATATACAGTTTGGCTTGAAAAACATTTAAAATGGAGTCAAACTGAACTGTCAGCTCTACCTAGATACGTCTAGCTTCTATGGTACTCCGAACCTACATCTTGATGCTCATCATGAACAAAACAAAAAAAAAAAAAATGACAAATAATTAGGTAGACTCAGTATTTGGTTTTACTTATAAATTTTGTGATGTGGATTATATTTTAGAGAATCTATGACATCAACTGATGTAAGCAATATTGTTTAAGGTTTAATCCTGATCACAGGATCTACAGGTGGGGTCAAAAAATGGGTCTATCTAAGTATTTTCCCAAAAAAAAAAAAAATGGAAATGACTTGATATCTATTTATGGCCCATTTGATTGTTATTTTAATTATAATAATATCCCTTCAACATTTTATCTCATATTCCCATAGTATGATTTCTATTATTTATCTTTACCTTTTCTCTTTAATTGTCCATTGTTTTGTTTATTCCTAAAGTAGCCATATATTCATAGGCTATCTCATCTTCAACATACATTTGTGTGTAATGTGCGTTTGCTTTTTCTTCTTTTGCTTCTAAAACTTGTCATGTTGACGAAAAGACTTTTTGGGTCATGAAATAAAGGTCTATAGAATTTTATCTTGGGGACAACTCTGAACTTATATAGAACACAACTTTTTTTTTTTCCTTCTTTCATACCTTAATATCGATTGGCCTATTACAACTACGTAATTGTGGACAAATTTCAATCAATAAACTGCTAAAATGCAGTTCTTTGCACTTACATTCTAGCAAACTTCATACGCATATTATTGTAGAGATTGAAATTCGACACAAGATCTTCTGTTTTATTTTCTGTATTAATTTTCTTTCTCATAATTTATATATTTGACACGTGTACTTAGTTATAATAATGTTTATAAATCAAAGCACACTTGTCAATCATCTAGACAATGAGACAAGAGATTGATACAGGGAATAAGACAGAAGATCCTTTGCCTTGAAATTTGCTTACCATGATAATAAATATCTCTAGAATGTTAGAGACTTTGTTATGATTAAAGAAATTTATACTATTTTTTATTTGGAAAATGATTTATATTTGTAATTATACAAGGTATAAATTTATAACTACTTGTCAAAACTAATTAGGTGGTAAAATCATATTGCCTTACTAATCCCTAATTTTAGATATTTTGTCTGATTTCGTTTCTTTCTTTTATAGTTCTATTGACATATCAATAGTTTTGTTTCTTTATTTGTACAAATGTTCTATTTTTATTAATTTACACGGTACATTGTTTTTAATCAACTAGGTGAAAAGGCAAAACATCATAAATTAGTACTAAATAATTTACTAAAAACAAAGAAAAATACTGAGGAAATCCAGTCTTGAACTCTACATATAGAATTTGTGATCAAAATTAAATTTTATGAAATTTTGTTTACATTAAGGGTGTGTTCGTTTGGATTGAAAATATTTTCTTGAGGAAAATATTTTTCTTGGAAAATATTTTACATGAAAAAGTCTATTTTTCATAAAATTTTTCTGGTCTTCGGTTGACAAAATGAAAATATTTTGAAATAAAAAATTTTAACGGTTTTATCTTTAATTTTTATTTTTATGAATACAAGTTAAAAAAACTTATAACAATAGTAATAAATACCTTACAAGTAATTGTGATTAATAAAAATTAATTTTGTTCAAAATTAAATGATAGTACAATATAGTAGTAAAATATGCATAATAATAGTTATATTAGTGTAGGGCCCATGATTGAGAAAAAAATGAATGAAAAAGAATTAAAAACGAAAATAAATTTAGCAAACGAAATTCTAAAAATAAGTATTTGAGATTTAATGTCACTCTTGAATTATCCGAAAAATAATTTACACTTAAAAATTTCGTAAGTTATTTTCAGTTAGAGGAAGGCAAATTGAAAAATATTTTACACCGAAAAATATTTTCCGGTGTTTGGCACCAAAAAAAATTCTGAAAAATATTTTCAATCCAGACGAACACACCCTAACTGATATCATTTATTCGATAAAGTTTAATTTATGCCAAAGTATTTACAAGTGAGTTTAAAAATCGAATATAATTAAATATTTCTAGAAAAACATAAGTCTAGTAACAGAGAGCATCCGTTGCACGTGACATGTCACAAGAAAACCACGAGTATGCGTTGCATTATTGTATAGACTCACGTTGATGCGGCACGTGCACTAATGTCATTGTTGTCATAACACACCTCCCCCCTTTTCATACAGTGGTAGACCGGTAGTAGCGTATTAATCTACAAATGCCGGATCGCACGACGGAGGGAACCATCAAAGAAGAGAACAACCCTTTAGATTCGACCCACGTGGCATTGACCACCGTCTATGTAGCTTTTAAGGCAAGTACTTAGGTAGATCCGATTTTTGGTTTCACTTATAAACTCTGTTGTGTGGATTAAATTTTAGAGAATTTATAACATCAACGGATGTAAATAAGATTGTTTAAAATTTAATCCTAACTATATAATTTATAGGTGAGATCAAAAATCAGATCTATCTAAGTATTTTTCTACTCTTAGTATTAGACGATCCAAGCACTCACATGCTTAGCTGACACAGCCCCAACCTCTATCACGTGCACGTCTTAGGCGATTTTGCCCATTTTAATTTTTATTGTAGATAAAAAGTGAAGAAAATTCGGAAGAAAAAGCAACAAAAAAAAAAAGGCCAAAATATCTTACAATTGTACTAGTAAAACCTCCCACTCAAGCAACGTCTCGGGTTCCTTTTCTGTTTCAGGCTTTAATTTTAAAAGGACCACTATAAATTCAAGAATACAACAATGTACTTTTAAAAAAAAAAAAAACATAAAACAAGACTTATCATACTGTATATCATAGTCTGGACAGATTACAGGTGCATTTTTTAGGACAACTATAGTTAGAATTTTGAATATTTTGATGGTTTGAATGACATAAATTGTCGGGAGGGATAACCTACTAACCTACCATCTTTCAACATTAAAATGTTTTATTTTCGATGTTAGGAATTAACTTAGATATTTGTAATTTGCGCTTAAAAATAAGGATTATTTTCCAAGATTTTTTAATGGTAATAAATCATGGACTTGATTCGTTACGTCCACCATACAAAAGGTACATAAAAAATTAAGAATTCTAATTAATATTTATTTTGTAGCTACCTAGCTGTAAGCGTAAATTATTTTAAAAAAATAAAAATAAATAAGACCTAATAAGTGTATATAAAAACCAATTTGTTGAATTCACATTTTTAACTTGTAAGTTCATAATTAAACTAATGCTCACAACATTAAATCGTCTTTATTATATTTGTTTAAGAAAAAAATTTTGAAGAGGAGAAAGGTAGAGGAGTGTGGGCTTAAACCTTACTATAATGGTTGTAAATACTCAAACCCGTTATTGATGGACCCAGTCAAGGATTAAGCAAAGTAAATAAAACCCACAAGTAAAAAATCGTTAAATTAGAAAAAGAAATTGGAAAAAAAAAAAAAAACGATTTCTTGACTGCGGTAATTTTCTAACAAGTTGAGACACAAAAGTGGCGGCTACTCAACAAAACAGAGGACTATTGTTTTTTTTTTTTTTGTTGTACACAAAATGAAAACCGAACATAACAATATATATATATATAAATATATATATATATAAAAGCTGCCTAAACTAGTAGTACTACCTAGGAATAATCTCATGTGGCACACACCATCACACCACCATGCACCAACCAATAAAAACAAGACACCTATGATAACTTGAATAAATAATTAATTAAGGGTTGGTTTATTATTTTTCCTACACAACCTCCCTTAAACCAAGCTCATCAAATATAAGCATGCCCAACATCTTCTTCAACTTTAGAAATGTTTCCGACTTCAAAGCCTTTGTAAACATATCTACCACTTGATCTTCAATTATGCAATAATCAATTTTAATCTCCTTATCTCGAACCAAATTACGTATGAAGTGGTATTTGATATCAATATGCTTACTACGCCAATGAAAAACTCAATTTTTGGACAATTTAATTGCCTATTTACTGCCACAATAAATTTTCGTTGGACCATCCTGCTTTTGTTGAAGAACTCCAAGCATACTACTCAACCTACATTCCTTGAGTAGCACTGTTAGCTACTGCAATGTACTCCGCTTTCGTGGTAGCTAATACAATCACCTGTTGCTTTTTAGAATTCCATGAAAACATACCTGAACCAGTAAAAAAAATGCATAATCTGAAGTACTCTTCCTCTCAACTGCATCACCTGCCCAATCACTATCTGTATAGCCAAATAGCTCAACTGGATCATTAAACAAACAAACAACCAAACCAAACCTTAATCCTACTAAGTATGGTCGACTGCATGAATCTTGGTACGCCATTGCGCTCTATCATGGACATATTCTCCTCAATTCCTAGATGGGTTATATCTTTCTTACAAGTTACCCATCAAATCTTTTCCACTCTTCTCCTACCTCTCCTATGTTGACTACTCCCTCTAAAATCTACTCGCCTGACAGGAGTTTCTACTGGTCGTCTTAACACATAACCTAACTACCTTAAGCGTGTTTCTCTCATCTTCTCATCAATATATGCTACTCTAATCTTTTTACGAATATGCCCTTTATTCCGTATCTTGTCCATCCTAGTGTACCCACAGATCCATTTTAACATTCGCATTTATACTATTCTCAGCTTTTGCTCATGTGTGTAATTCACTGCCCAACACTCAGACCCATAAAGTATCGCTGGCCTAATTGCTGTTCTATAGAACTTACTCTTAAGTAGTAAAGGAATTTTGTGGCTGCATAATATTCCGGATGCCATTCTCCATTTAGTCCAACCCGCTTGTATCCGATGAATAATATCTCGATCTATACCACCATCACTCTGAAGAACTGATCCTAAATATTTAAAATTTTCACTTATAAGTATCTCTTGATCTCCGATACTAACCCTTATTCCATTCCTACTTGCACCTTTGCTAAACTTAAATTTCTTATATTCTGTTTTTAATCGACTAATTCTAAACCCTTTTGCCTGAAGTGTCTCTCTCCAAATTTTGAGTTTAGCATTAACCCTATTTTTTATTTCATCTACTAATATAATGTCATCTGTAAATAACATACACCATATGGTATTTTCTCCTGTATGTACCTTGTAAGTTCATCTATAACCAATGCAAATAGATAAAGATTTAGAGCTAAACTCTGGTGTAAACCTATATTTATAGGAAACTCTCGTGTCAACCCTCCTGGTGTTCTCACACTTGTAACTACATCCATATACATCTCCTTTATTGATTCTATATATGTTACTTTAACTCCTCTTTTTTCTAAAACTCTCCACATAACTTCTCTAGGGACTCTATCATATGTCTTTTCAAGATCAATAAAAATCAAATGTAAATCTTTTTCCTTATCTCGGTGTCTCTCGATAAGTTTCCTTAAGAGATATATAGTTTCAGTAGTCGATCTCCCTACCATGAAACCAAACCAATTATTTGACACCTTAGTCTCATTTCTTAACCTTCTTTCTATCACCCTCTCCCAAAATTTCATTGTATGGCTCATTAACTTAATACCTCTATAATTCACACAATTTTCTATGTCCCCTTTATTTTTGAATATGGGTATGAGGTAGACTACTCTTCTTCTATTAGTCAGGCATAATTCTACTTTTCAATATTTTATTGAAAACATTGGTAAGCCAACTTATGCCCTTCTTTCCTAAACATTTCCATACGTCGATTGGAATATCATTGGGGCCAATTGCTTTTCCTTTCTTCATCTTCTTCAAAGCCTCTTCCACCTCTAATTCTTGAATCCTTCAATAATACATTACGTTTCTATACTTCTCAAACTTAACTAAATCTCCGAAAATAATATCGTCTCCATTGTCTTCATTGAATAGATGATGGAAGTATCTCTCCCACATTTCCTTAATTTTCTCATCTCTTACTAGCACCTTATTACTTTCATCCTTGATGTACTTGACTTGGGTTAAATCATTCGTTCTATGGGTTCTTTCTTTAGAAATTTTATAAATATCTCACTCCCCCTCCTTAGACTCTAATTTTTGATAAAAATCTTCAAAAGCCCTATCCATCGCTTCACTTATAGCCTTTTTTGCCTTCTTTTTAGTAAGTACTTATATTTCTCAATATTTTCGTCACTTCTACAACTATATAGAGCCTTATAGTTAGCCCTCTTAACCTTGATTTTATTTTGTATACCTTCATCCCACCACCAAAATTCCTTGTTCATAGAAGTATAACCTCTTGACTCTCGAAATATCTTTTTAACTACTGTTCTCACTCTAATTGTCATGTCATTTCATAAAGTGTCATACTCTCCTTGTAAATCTCACATACTTTGTCCTAACAAATCTTCCTTAAAAATTTCTTCTTTTTCCTTCTTTAAATTCCTTCACTTAATTCTAGGTGATTTATGTAGGTTCTTTCGCCTAATGTGATGTTTAAGCCTAAAGTCCACTACCAACAGCCTATGTTGTGAGGTTAAACTTTCTCCAGGTATGATTTTATAATCTCTACAAATCCTTCTATCCCTCTTTCTTGTGAGGAGAAAATCAATCTGTAATTTTGTTGAACCACTTTTAAAGGTAACTAAATATTCCTCACTCTTCTTGAAAAAAGAATACAAGTATTGATAATGCAAAGGTCGAATGCTATTCCAAACTCCAAAATTGATTTTTCTTCTTCATTTCTTCCCCTATAACCATATCCACCATGCACTTATTCATAATTTTCGTTATCTCTTCCCACATATCTATTTAGATCACCTCCTATAAAAATTTATTTATCTTGGGGGACACTACCTATCATCTCATCTAAATTTTCCCAAAATTTAGCCTTAATAGACTCATCTAGACTTATTTGAGGCGCATAGACACTAAAGATATTAATAGTTTCACGTCTTAAAATTAGTTTAAGGGACATAATCCTATCTCCTTTCCTAGTCACCTGCACTACATCATCCTTCATCGACCCATCTATAATAATACCTACCCTATTTTTAGTCCTATTTACTCTTGAGTACCAAAGTTTAAATCCTAAATTATCTAGTAGTTTAGCATTTTCTCTTACCCATTTTGTCTCTTGTAAATGTTGGCCCCAAAAGCAACCTAAGAGGGGGGGTGAATTAGGAATTGTATCTAAAACAAATATTTTTAAGTGCTTAATGAAAATACAAACTTTATGCACCAAATGAAAACTTAAGCACAAATGAATACAATAGATATTCAACAATTTAAGCTTAAAGAACAAATAAGAATATTGAGATTAAGAGAATCAAACCAAACTCCCAAGATTCTCAAGCTTGGAACTTTCAACTACAAAGAGCTTCTTAC
Organism: Cinchona pubescens; assembly: GCA_025175665.1. Classification (NCBI taxonomy): domain Eukaryota; kingdom Viridiplantae; phylum Streptophyta; class Magnoliopsida; order Gentianales; family Rubiaceae; genus Cinchona; species Cinchona pubescens. Next base: position 1,281,144 of record JANKKI010000283.1, read on the forward strand.
AAGGCAACTACCAAGTTTACAACTTGAAGTTTAGCCACTAAAAGTCTCTTCAAAGTAGGTGAGACAATAACTTCTTGTACACAAATGAGGATCACTCTTGCTCACACTAATTACCTTTAGTTGAGCCAAGAGTTTTACACTCATAACCTCCCTTTGTTACAATCGTTATCTCTCCACTCTTACACTTGAAGAACTCTTACACTTCTAAACTCTTTTCAAAAAACTACCTACACTATTACAACACTTGTTCCAACTATTTCTCCCAAATAGCTCAAGATTTATTTGTAATCAATGTAGAATGTAGGTCTCTTCTTGCTTAATTCAGACCTAGGGGTATTTATAGTTGCCAAATATCTGCTTCCAACAACTTCCCGTCGGCTATTTTCTGTTTACTGGAAAACTAGCCGTTGGACCTTTCGGACGGCCAAAGCAGCAAGAGTGCGTCCGAACAAACTAGCCGTTGGACCATTCGAACGGCCGCTGCTAAACTCTGCGTCCGACACTGCGTCCATTCTCTGAGGGTGTTCGTTCGGACGTCCGAGGATGCGTCTGAACATGCGTCCGATTGAAGCAAAGTCTTCTGAAAATATGATCGGACGATGTTCTTCGTCCGAGGCTTGCTTCAAATTCTTTGTGTCAGACGATTACCATCGTCCGAAGCTCTGTCACTCGGACAGTCATTTGCGTCCGTGAAATCTTGTGGTTGTTTTGTTCGAACGATCATTTGCGTCCGAACCTACCTGTTTTTCTGCACACTTGTTATCAAACCATTAGTATGATTTGGTTATCATCAAAACATGATTAATATAACTGGGCAATCGTTCAACAGTAAACACAAAATATTAATTCTTCTCCTAATCATTGTATCTACCACCTCCATTGATTTACCAGTAAGAGTTCTAATATTTCAAATTCCTATTCTAATCCTATTCTCTATAATATTTTTCTTCCCTACTACTTTCTCCCTATTTTGTGAGGACCCTTGCGTATTTTTCACTACAACCGGACCCCCATGGAGATGTAGTGGCTCTTGCCCACTATTCACCACACTCAGACAATGCGATGCGTCAATTGCGGGAACGCCCTAGAATTAGCGCAATATCACAGTGGATTCATCTCATAAAATTGACAAAGTTTTATGTTGGCTGTAGACCTAACGCAACCCTCCTCCTTTACCCGGATTTGGGACCGGCTATGCTAAGAAAAACTCGACACAGGCGGAGTTCTCAACTGGATCATTACGTGAATAAAAAATACCATCTTCTTGAGTACCTTTGATATACCTCAAAATCTTCTTTGATGCCTGCAAGTGTGACTGTCATGGATTGTTTCATGAACCTGCTAATCAAACCAACATTAAAAGTCATATCTGGTCTCGTAGAATTTAAATATCTCAAACTCCCTTCCAAACTTTTTAAAGTAGGTAAGATCCACATATTCTCATTTGCCATCCTTCGTCAAATGTAATTTTTTTTCAACCGGAGTTAGAATTGGCTTAGCACCATCCATTTTGATTTTTTTCAAAATGTCCCCTGCATATTTTCTTTGAGAAATAAAAATGCTACGATCAAATTAGAAGACCTCAATCCCAAAAAGATAAGACATAAGTCCCATATCTGTCATCTCAAACTGTTTAATCATGGCTTCCCTGAATTCAGCAATTATCACAGGATTATTTTCTGTAAAAATCAAGTCATCTATATACAAGTACACAATAATAATATACCACGAGTAGAAGATTTAATGCATAAAGTGTACTCATATGGATATTTTAAAGAAGCACAAGAAATAAAATATGAGTCAATTCTCGTGTATCCTTGGGGCTTGCTTCAATCCATATAAAGTCCTCTTCAACCTGTACACCTTGTTTTCTTGACCTTTCTTGATAAAACCTAGAGATTGCTCCATATAAACTTCCTCTTCGAGTACTCCATTTAATAAAGCAGACTTGACATCCATTTGATAAATTCTCTATTTATTTTGAACAACAAGAGAAAAATATCAAATGAACTATTTCAAGCCTAACAACATGTGCAAATACCTCAAAATAGCTTTCTGCCACCAATCTCGCATTGAATCTTTCTACTTCTCCATTAGGTTTGTATTTAGTCTTGTAGACCCACTTTACTCCAATGGCCTTTTTACCAGGTGAAAGAGAAATAAGTTCCCATGTATCATTCTTCTCAATAGCATGAATTTCTTCATCCATTGCCTTCACCCAATGATCATCTCGAACTGCTTCCTCATAAATAACAGGGTCACAATCTACAAATTCAACAAAATTCACAATATTTTCATCAGAAAGAGAATTATCTGAAGAAATAACATAATCCTGCAATCTTGCAGGCAACTGGCGCTGACGCTATAAACGATAAGATGTCTCAGTCTATGAACCCTGAGCAATCAGTGATGGTTAAAAATTATGATCATCATCCTCTTCTTCATAATTTAATGGCACCTCTGCAGTTTTCGGTTCATCTGGGGACCAATCCCACACATCTCTTTCATCAAATATCACATCTCTGTTGACAAAAATTTTTCTTGAAATTGGACTAAATTATCTGTAAACTCGGGACTACTTAGTATAGCCAATAAAAATATATATATTTTCACCTTTGTCATCAAATTTTCTGCACAACTAATCAGGAACATGAGAATAGGCAATGCATCCAAAAACTTTAAGATGGTCAATAAATGATTTTCTACCACTCCAAACTTTTTTAGGGGTCTTTTTAGAAAGGCTTCTCGTATGACATCTGTTTAATAAATAAATAGAACATGCAATTGCCTTTGCCCAAAAAGGTTTTGCCATATTTTTCAACTTCAACGTACATCTCACCATATCCAATATGATAACTGTTCTATTTTTTCTTTCAACAACTCCATTTTGTTGTGGAGTGTACTTGACTGTCAATTGATGATGTATACCATTTTCTTCAAGAAAATGATCACAAATAAGATATTCTTGACCCTTATCAATTCTCAAATTTTTTATATGACAACCACTTTGTTTGTCAACAAAAATCTTGAATTTTTTAAATGTCTCACATTTATCAGATTTTTATTGCAAAAAATAAACCCAAGCTTTTTGCTAAAATCATTAACAAAAGTAATAAAATACCTGCAGCCACCATTAGAAAGAACCTCCACTATATACAAGTCAGAATGGATAATCTCCAATGGCCTCCTTGCTTTCCATGATTTTTCTGTCTGAAAAATATCTCGATGCTCCTTGCCCAAAACACATGTATCAAAAAAAATTTCAAGAACACTGATATCAGGCAATCCGCCAACCATTCTTCTACTAGTCAAAAATCTCAAACTGTCAAAATTTAAATGTCCAAACTGTAAATGCCACAATCTTGTATAAATTTTTATCATCAATCACATTATTCAAACAAGAAAATTTTCACTATTCAAATTTAATAGAAATAAGTGGTTAGGAATCATCATTTTCTTTGCAATCATGCCATTATTTTTATAAAAAATAGTACATATACCATGCCAGATACGAATATCATAATTTTTTCATACCATTTTTTCATATTCAACAAATTATGACTCAATCCCAAAATATAAAAGATATCAGAGATAACGCTGCTAGATCTATTTTTCAGGGTAATGGGAATTTTTTCTTTCCCAAAAATAGGTAAAGTACTATTATTACCAAATCTTACTTCACTCTGACTAATTCATCAAACTCATAAAATAATTATTTTTTACCACACATATGATAATTACATCCTGTGTCCAAAAATCATTTATTTGTGTTAACAATATCCACAGCATTACAAGTCAAAAAATGAAGTCTCCACATTTTGATTATTATTCTAAGCCTGATTATCAACAATATTAGCCTGAAAATTCTTGTTAAAATATTCACCAGATCTACATTAAGATTTTCTATGCCAATATTTTTCACAATTATAATATTGAATTCTTCGACTATCCTGGGTCTGATAAAACTTATTTCCTCCAAAATTATTACTTCTGCTAAAATTATTACATGTACCTCTACTAGGACTACCTCTAAAATTAAAGTTGTTACCTTTACCACGTTCGGGATTCCATCTACCTCTGCCTCTGTTGTTGTTGTAACCATGACCTCTGTTGTTGTAAGCCTGATTTGTTTGATTGAATTCTCCTTACTATTTAGATTTATCTTTTCCCTTCAAATTTAACTGTGTTTGTAAAGCCTTCTCAACCGTATCCGTAGTATCCTCTATCTTCCTATTAATTCTCTGTTCTTGTAGAATTAATGCGCCCGGTAAGTTTTCAATACTTAAATTTGATATGACTTTTGTTTCCTGAATTACTGCAACAACATGATTAAATTTCATCGATAAAGTATTCAAAACTTTATGCACAAATAACTCATCAGTGATCTTGTTCATAATTATTGAGTAATATCTCAGTTTTATTCTCTGACAGTCGGAAAAAATAAGATTCGATAGATTCAGATTTTTTCATCGTCAAAAGTTTAGATTTTTTCTTTAATATCATCATATTATTCTGTTGGACCCGGCTAATTCCTTAGTATGTCTTTTTCAAAATATCTCAAGTCTCCTTTGTCGTGTTTGCCGTAACAATTTTTTCGAAAATTGAAATATCAATTGATTGATGAATCTGTGATAGTGCCTGATTATTTTCCTGCATCGTTTCAGCATTAAAATTTTCATCGATATGAATATGATTCTCTAACTCATGTGCTTTCAGATGGATTATCATCTGTTTCTTCCAAAAAAATATATTCATATTTATTTTTGAGTTTTGGAATTGAACAAACAATTATGGGTGCTATAACTATGAATTAATACAAGCTCTGATACAACTTTGATGGACCCAGTCAAGGATTGAGTAAAGTAAATAAAACCCACAAGTAAAAAATCGTTAAATTAGGCAAACAGGAATCATCTCTTCTATTTAGATATTCTTATTAAATTTTCTGACAAGTTGAGATACAAAGGTGGTGGCTATTCAACAAAACAGAGGACTATTTTTTTTTTTTTTTTACACAAAACAAAAACAGAGCATATCACTAATATATATACAAGCTGTCTAAACTAGTAGTTCTACTTGGGAATAATCTCACGTGGCACACTCCATCACACCACCATGTACCAACCAATAAAAACAAGACACCTGAGATAACTTGAATAAATAATTAATTAAGGGTTGATTTATTATTTTTCCTACAGTTATTTTGCAGCTAGCTAGATAATTTTGTGGAAGGGATTATTATTTTCAGATAATTTTACAATTATGATCTATCTGCCTTCCTCTCATACAAAAAAATTTACAATCCTGTTGATAAAATTATACTATAGCTTTGGAGCTTGTAGTGCTAATTCTGTAGTCCTACTGATGAAGCTATATCATGTGGTATAGTACTTGCCTTTAAAACATATTATTGCGCATATAATGACATATAAACATTTTAAAACATGCTATTGTAAGTACAAATCTTCGAAGATTGGATATGGATCACATGCTTCCCTAAAACATGTTATTTGGATATGGATCACATGCTTCCCTAAAACATGTTATTTTTCTTTTATACCTTATTCAATTGGCTAAAACAGGTTAGGTAAAGATTTAGGGGAAAAAATTTAGGTATATTTGATTTTGGACTATTTGTAAATTTTGTTGTATACATTAAATTTTATGAAATATTATACATTTGCTTATTCATAATTTATAATTCCATAAGTTTAATATACATCACATGGTTTATATATATAAAAAAATAGATAGAGTTCGTGCATTCTTGGATTTAGAATTAACAAAAAGGTTAAATGCAGAAAACTCCTTGAACTTATATTCCAGTTGCAATTTACTCCCTCAACTTATTTAGTTAGCACTTTACCCCTTATTCCTTTCTTTTTCATGTTTTGGGAAAAATTATCCTTATTATTTTAATAATTTTCTTTTAATCTTTTTCTTTTTTTTCTTACCAATTTATTTATTTTCTCTCTCATATTTCTCCTTTTATCTTTTTACTCATTCTTTCTTGCTACCACTAAACTATTATACTACTAGTAATTGGTTAATTAAAACCTCTATTTTTTTTACTTGTGTGTAATAAGTTTTTAAATTCAAGCAATATATGTTTTAATAGTATAATATAGATTTTGTAAGTTTTACTAATGTTATAATTAATAAATAAACAAACTATAAAACGATAAAATAATTTGTCAAAAAATAAAATATATATTCTAAGTATGTTAACAAATTTTTTTTTTTGCGCTGATTATTTACGTGTCATATTTTGATTGAATTTACTATAACTCCAAAAACCTTTATATTAAGTAGCCGTAATTTTTTTACTATATTTTGTCGATATTACGCCATAAATAAAAGGTTGTACACATTTTTTCATTCTATAATTTTATTTATTATATTAAAACAAAATTTTTAATTTCCTCTAGGTTAAAAGTTTTATTTTTTATTTTCTAATCTTAAATATATTGTCACACAATATCTTTAAAGAATAATTTTCAATAAAAAATAAGCCCATTAGGAATTGTTCTACCATTATAATTAAACATTCAAATTTGAAATAATATAAAATAAAATAAAAATTTTAAAAATTTGACCAAGAAATATATTAATCTGGATTATATTAAAATTTTATATAGTTTATTTTTTTCATTATTTGTAAGCAATTATCACATCACTATTAAAATTTAAATATATAAAAAATCAAAATATAGGCCATGGGTATTTAAGTCATTTAATTGGATTATCTTGTTAATTTTAAAATTTTTAAAGAATGAACAATGTGAATGAAAGATAAAATATATTTTTTATAATTTAAGAGATATAAATTATAATTACCCGCCTAATTTAGGAGCAAAGTGTTATTAACCTTTTTTTCTTGCGGTCCAATTGATGATCACTTCAATCAATGACAGCAGCGGCGCCTTATCTGGTCTCTTACATATGGATTATGGTAACGTGGGACCTACTTCAACGAATCATACCAAGAGAATTTGCCATGTGTACCAACCCAGATATTTACTGTAGCCTGCAGAATTGCTCGCCATCCGACGTGGCAATGACGGCTGTAAAAAAAGCGGAAACCAAAAATTGTAGAGTGGGGCCCATTAATTGTAGTGATATTGAAAGAATCAGGACCGTTGGATCGTGTCAAGGCTAGCTGTAATGGTGGAAAATTTTTATTTTAATTTGGAACAATTATTAGACATATTTAATAATTATTTTTCAATTAATAAAAATTTATCATTTAAAATATAGGGTCTATTTTTCTAAATAAATGACTCTCTTATTTTTAAAAAATATAAACTTTCATTCAAATAAAAGATTCTCATTTATTAAATAGTAAAACTGATATAAAATTTCTCATAATTGGCGTGCTTACAGGTGGGAAGGTCTGAATTAAATAATTACTGTAGAATATTAGATTAATTAGATCAAATAAAGTTTAAAATCAACACTTTTTTTTTTTTTTGAAGAAAAGTAAATAAATAAAATAAGATATAAGCTCGAGTCCCTATGATAAAAATATAAAAGCTGAGGAATCGGGCTGTTAACTTGGACGCTAATGCACGAGTCGCAGCGACAAACCTGTTAGATCGGTTCCTAAGGGGTTGAATATCAACACTCAAAATTTTATTTTATTTTATTTTAAATTAATAACCTTTTATCTTGCTAAATTGACTTCTTAACCCCTCTAAGATAAGGGTAGCTGTTTAGCCAATTTACCAAAATGTCCTAAAGGTAAAATGAATTTCAAGCAATCTCTGCATGCATGACTGGCAAAACATATGTACATCAGCAATATTGACCCTGTGTAGACAATTACATTATTTTTGAAATAATATTTTATAATTATTTCTTAATAATTATCTTTTTATCTTATATATATTATAGTACAAAAGTTTATATAATACTCATTCTAAATAATATTATGAAAAATATCCTAAATAACAGCTGTCGAATTCTATAGATGGAACTAATATTGTTGTACAAATAGTTGTTAGAATTTCGATCTTATCTTTACAATCTTATGATTCTATGATCTAAATTTATAAATTTGATCCCAATCCTAGAGGTATGATTGTTGTTATAGGTAAATGCTGGTTGAGTCATTAGATCTTGTAATTTATATCTATATTTACTTAGTTAACTTAATGTTTTGATAGTTTTTCATTCAGATTCTATATTTTATGAATCTAAACTATTCATATTATTATTATTATGTTGTTTTTAATTGAAAAGTAGTATTAAATTTACAATGACACAAAACTTTTTATATTACGAGTATATAATATCAAATATTATAAATTTAAGTTAAAGAAACATATTTTGTGATGAATATTACAATTTTATATTTATTTGTGTAAGTTTTTCTTGAATATTAACTTTATAAATAAATAAAAGTTATATTTTTATATTTTCAATAAGATTTTACGATCTTATTTACTATCCGATCCTACAATCTATAAGTTACATATCTGATTTTCTACAAGCCTTGTACAACTATATAATGAGTCATAATTAGGATGATATTTTGCCAATGTCTTGGTTTTCTTTTTAGCTATCAACAAGGCTCAATAAAAATTTGGCGGCTGTAGTAGCATTAATTTATGTATCTTATCAAGTTTAATATTCATTTTATAATTGTTGAATCAATGAACTTGTATGTCCTAGGAGATTTAAAGACCAAGGTTTGCAAATATACGTAAATATAAAAATGATTCAAAACCTTAAGTTTTACTCCATCATGGTCCCATGAGCACCTTTTTTTTTTATTTTTAAAAGGGAATTCTCTATCATTTATCTCATACATGTTTTGGGGGTTTGGGAAGGAAGAAGGAGGTGGGGGGGTTGGAACGAGATGACCTAGTTCTTAAGCAAAGGCCATTCCTACATATTCATTTCATTCATTTTAGCAACAAAACCTCCTCACTCACGTGTGTGGTCCTTCAATTGAATCTAGTGATCATAAAACCTTGGTATTAACCATGACCAAATGCTTCATTTTGTCTGCAATTCAATAATAATAATAATAATAAAGGAAAATCGCATAATATTAATTAAGGTATTCATAAAAATAATCAAGGACATAATAGTAAATTCACTTAATAATAACTACACTTTTCAGTGTTCTTAGCCATTTAAAGAAACTTTGTCGGTTGTTTTATTAATTAATAAAGTGACCAAATAAGAACTTTTTTTTTTTTTTTTTTAAAGCCATATTTTCTCCTCGTCAAAGTCCAATTTTTTAGCTGTCTGTCCCCCCCCTTTCACTCGCAAATAAACCTCTCCCCTTCTCTTCCTCTCCCACCTCTCCCTCTCTTCCAAAAAAAAAAAAATCACTTCTCGCAAACACATTTCTCCCACACAACACACACTTTCTCTATCCCTTTCACCTCCACCAAAAACACACACAAATTACACACACTTCAACACTAGTACTATCTCTTTAGTAGGCCTTGTCTCATTTTTTAAATTTTAGAATGGAGACACCCGAATTCTTTCAAGGGGGTTACTATAATACACAATTGACACCAGAAAGACGTTCCACCGATGCCAAATATAATGACCATTTTGCCATTGATGACCTCCTAGACTTCCCTAATGAAGAGGGCATGGATGGTACTTTTGATCATCATACCAACGTAACTGCCGGGACCTCGACCGACGACTCTTCCACGGTTAATAATAGTGTTGAAATGACTTCATGCAACTCTTCATTCTCCGGTTGCACGGAACCCCATTTCCCCGGTGGCGATATCGGCTGCCGGAATTTCTCCGATTGCAATTTGTGCAGTGAACTTTGTATGCCGGTAATTATATAATTAAGTCCTACTATACTTATTATTTCAAGAAATTGTATAGAAATTTTTTCATAATAATATAGAAAAATTATACAGTTCCATTAACGAAATCATTTCATTGAATTTTAAGATTTGTACAATATACATTTTTAACGCATTATTTTTAAATCATATCATTAAATTTTAAAATTTATACAAATATAATTTTTATCGTACATATTTTTATTCCATTCAAGTTTAAAAAATAAATCTACATATTCGTTACAAAATTATAGAATTTTCAATAATATGTATCACGTGACTAAAGTTTATGGAGAGTACTAGAATTGTGACTTTAACGCTCTTTTACGTTAATATGCCCCAACGAATTTTGTTTTATTGGCTTTTGTTATCGTCTAAAAAGAGGAACCTCTACTTTTGTCTTCTTTTTTTTTTTCTCTAATTCTTGAACCATTTTTATTAATTTGGTAGATTAGAGGAAAGAAAAAAAAAGATAGTAACATAATTCACAAGTCTTGAAACTTATGGTCCAGTCTGCATCTTTGCTTTTTTTTATAGTAAGGAATATTTATCTAAAAAGAAAGAAAATTGAATAAAATTTCAATTTTTACTAATTATAGGAAGGAATTTGCACGTAGAACTTGGTTAGTTAATTTGAAGATTAATGAGTACATGAAATTAATTTCTGCTCACTATTTTTTTTTTGTTTAATATCAATTTTTTAAATCTTTTTTGGACTTAATTAACAGTATGATGATTTGGCTGAGCTGGAATGGCTATCAAATTTTGAGGAAGAATCATTTTCAAGTGAGGACCTGCAGAAGCTGCAGTTAATATCAGGAATGCAGGCTCGAACCAATGAGGAATCAAAAACCCAAGAATTTGAGCCCGAACCCAATCCAACGATTGCCAGCCCGATATTTAGGCCCGAAATGTCAGTCCCTGCTAAGGCACGTAGCAAGCGTTCACGCGCCGCTCCATGCAATTGGACGTCCCGCCTACTTGTGGTCTCTCCGTCAACCACACCCACGACCACGACAACAATGACAATGTCATCGTCATCTGAGTCAGACACCACCCCGAACACCGGCAAAAAGACGGTGGGCAATGGTGATGGTAGGAAGTGCCTTCATTGTGCTACAGATAAGACACCACAATGGAGGACTGGTCCTATGGGCCCTAAAACGCTTTGTAATGCTTGTGGAGTCCGACAGAAGTGCGGGCCGGCTCGTGCCCGAATACAGGCCTGCTGCGAGCCCGACTTTTGTCCTCACTAAGCATTCCAATTCACATCGTAAAGTGCTGGAGCTGAGAAGGCAGAAGGATATGTTAAGGGCTCAACAACAATTTCTCCATCAAAATGTGATGTTTGGTGTACCATCATCCAACGGTGATGATCCTTGATTCATCAACATGTGGGGCCCGATTTCCGGCAGCTGATTTAGTGATGATTTTAGTCCTAATCCTTGTTTAGTGAAGTATGGGATGGAGAAGCAATGAGGCTTAATTAGAAAATTTCCTCTATGATTTTATCTGATTAATGATTAATTCACTGGCTGCAATACTCTTTTTGTTTCGCATAATTTTGGATTATTAATTGGATGAAGAAAGAGGGCACAGTAGAGAAAGTGAGTCCTTATTAGAAAAGTCAATTGTGACAGATAAACCCTACATCAGGTTTCAATACTATACTTGTCCATTCATAATTTACAAACTAGTTAGTTACACGTATTGAAATTCTCACCGGAATTCAATAATTTTTTTTATGAGTTTTTGAAAACTTTGCTCTACGAATTAATCAAATTTTTGTAGAAAACATTCTAAGTCACGATTTGTACTTTATTTATTGGCAGTTTGTTTTCAAGAATAAATGTTATAGCAGTAGTATAAAATCATAAATCTTTTTAGACAATTGAAGAGAGAATTTTATTTGTGCTACAGATATCCATCTTATCACTAGTAATATATGTAAATGCCTACCGGAAAGCCAAGACCTGAAAGTTTATTTATTGCTATATGTGATAGGTCCAAAAAATTAGGTCAGACACAGACAGCAACATACGTTGCCCTACACCATGTCACTGCAGTTTCTGACAATAGTTTGTACAAAGTTTGAGTGATTGATCAATTGGTTCATTGCTGTTGATTGTTACCCTTCCAACAAGAAAAACTCGGTTGGTACCAATCGAGCACTTACCAGCTGTTATTTTTCAGCCTGCAATTTTGTTCTGCGGGTATAGTGTTCGTGCAGATATTTCATAACTATTGAGATTAAATTCTTAACATCAACTACTTAGTATAAATTCGGTGTTATAGATATTAAATTAATACTGTAAATAATTTTAACGGTCAAAGATGAATAACACTACTATAAAATTCAAAAAAATAAAAAAAATTATAATTTTAAATTTATGTGTCGGTTATTATAATGTTAACATTAAAAAATTTGTCATAAAGAATCTGTTTGTGCATAATGGAGTGTTATTTTCAATTTGCAGTCAAACTGTGCACATAATTGTTGTGTTGTGGTACTTAGAAAAATATTTTGATAATGCCTTGCATTTTATACTAACGGCAGGCTTGTTCTCATCAATAACTTCTGAAAGCTATAAGTTTTTTTTTTTAATTAAAAATAAGATAATTTTAAAAGTTTGTTGCAAAATTGAAATTGACAGCAAGTAGAAGTGTCTGTCAAACGAATAAAATTTTGAAAGAGTAATCAACATAAGAGAAGTAAAGGAAGATTAAAAAAGATTTGGTGAGTAACTCGTAAAAAAGAAATAGTCCATTTAGAAATTAAGAAGAATATGACCATGACAGATCGTAATGGTATAGCAGGATTCATACTGCTAACCCTATTTAGTAGGAATAAAGTTTGCTTTGTTTGTTCGTTCGTTGGTTGAAAAATTGAAAATATAATTTAATTCTCTTTCAAAATACTTCATAATAGGAATTTTTTTTTCTCCTTATTGTAGCACTGTAAGAAATTTTAAGAAAAAGAAGAAAAGTAAATCTCCAACATGTGATCTTAACTGCTATATAAACCTTCTTTTTTTTTTAATTAACAAAATGATGTACAGTAGATCTTTACGTACTCCCTTAGTAACTCGAATCTATAATTTAGGTCATAAACGAAATGCAATTTTACCATTTGAGTTACATTCGTTGTCGACTACTATATAAACTTCAATTCATCAAAATCTTGAGTGAAACTCAATTTATATTTAAAAAAAAACAATTAAGTTGGTGGCATTTTCCATTTGAAATTCTCACATTAATTAAGAGCTCAAAGGACTGGTATCTGCATTGCCAGCTACAAAATATTTGACTAATTCAAGTCAAATTTCCACATCTCCCTCCCTGTAAAATAAAATTAAATAAAATAGATAAATAAATGAAAGTGAAAATTTTGTGTTCAAAACGAAAACCGTTTTCTCTTTTGATGATTTTAGGAAGCATAAATTTCAGTGAACAAGGAACAAGATTTTAACCTGTAACAGAGAGAATGTTAGAAAGCAGGCCGTGGGATTTTACTCTGAAATCCGTCAATATGTTTTTTTTTTTTTTCTGATGGAATTTAATTCCACTATCCACCCCTTGTCCTCGAGAAAGCGACTCGCATAAAATAAAGGTTTAGGCCAGTCCTTAGCGGTGGCTACCTTCATGCACACCATGTGATATATAATCCAAAATCAAAACTTTATTCATTTTGTTTTCAAAGATAAATTAAAAAAACATTTCGAACAGTTTGCTTCAACTCATTTAGAGGTGTAAACCTGAATATGATGAATTCAAGTTATTCGATATTCAAATTGAATTTGGTCTGATAAGTGCTTGTTCGAGTTTGATTCGTCAATAGTCAAGTTAAGATTGAACAAAATTTAGCATTTGTTAATTTTGTTGTATTTGATTTGAACTCAGTTTTATAAATTAAAAATTCTAAATTTACATGTAAAATTTTCAAATTAATGAAACTCGACTCGAGTTTGGCTCAATAAAAGGTCATTTGAATTTGTCTCGAAAGATAAATAAGTCAAATTTAAACAAAATTCTCAAACTTGCTAAATAATCAAATAAATTTAAATATTAAAATGTTCGATATATTTATATTCATTTATTCTTGAAACTTCTTCTTTGAATCGTTCCACAATTTTAGCATGTAAACTTAATTTTTGGCTAATGCCACAGTGCCGTTCAAAAAATTATTTATATTTTTAAAAGTTTGTACAGTATAAATTTAAATCATATAATATTATATTATATAAATTTTGACGCCTCAACGGATTGTTATATATATAATTTCTCTAAACTTTTATGGCAATAGTAAATATATAGGTCGAATACATAATTTTTACATTAACATTTAACAATTTGTATAAGATCGCTTTTTCTTAATAAGCACTCAGCAATATTTTGTAAATCTGTAGCTTCAGTTCTTTAATTCCTCAATTTTTTTTTTTTTAAAAAAAATGTTCACTTGCCAAGCTAAGTAATTAATTGTACCATATCAACAATAGATTTATATATGTAAATATGCACACATGCTTGCATAGTCACATATATAACAAGTGTATATATCTACCGATGATATGAAGTACAACTTAAGTGTTAAAATACTTTTTTTAACGATTTATTAAATTAATCCTGATTTCTCATCTATCTTCATTCTCGGCGTTGGCATCTTTATTTTTCCAGAATGAACCATAACCAGATCATACTAATAATTCACCAAATATGCTCAAAATTGTCTCCCATCAAATTTCACGTCAATGCTCACCTCTCAGAATTCTAGAATACTTTCCCCACTTCCTGATCAAAATTAATTAGAAAATGGTCAAAATTAGCAAAAATCACAGATGAGTAATCAAACTTAAGATTTGTTTGAACTAAAAAAAATGTTGCCATTAATCATATATAAATACATTCGTCATGAAAAAAAAATAGTAATAATAACATCATTACAACTGCACAAAATCCGAATGTTAACAAATCAAATATCAAGTATATTCTTCTAAGTTAGGCGAGAATACCAGTATGATCCGTTTCATTACAACCATAATCAATTGGATCATACAGCGATTCTGGCTTACCGTTCCGAAATCGTCGCTGACGGATTATTTTGGGATTATATATCTACGGCGAGTAAGACGGCGATGGTTACAAATCAACGAGAGAAAGTGCGTTAGATTTTAAAAAAATAGGAAATGTAAGAGATACAAACAAAAGGAGATTTTTAAAAAACTAAAAAAAATAATATTTAAATAGATTCGATTTTTGATTCCACATGAGAATCTTCTGATATCATAGATTTTCTACAATTTATCACACACTACAGGGTTTACAAGTGGAGTCAAATATTGGGTCTACCTAAGTCTTTGTCATAGAGGAAGGGGTGATTTAAAAAAAAAATGTATATATCTACATACACAACAATAAATAAAATTAGAAATATGTGAAGCCAAACAAAATAAGAATTTTTTAAAAAGATTGGGGAGGGTTGGGTTGGGGGGAGGGGGAGCACTTAATTAAGGTTCAATTAGTTAGTGCTAATTTTGTACGTATGTGCGATCCTAAGTGTTGGTGATCCATAGACTGCACATAGAATCGTAATTGGGTGGAAGCCGAACATGTAATATGATTCTTTTTTCTCTGATCACTAGATGAAATTTGAGTATCTTCAAATTAAAAATTAAATTTATGAAAAAAATATACCAGCATGTCTACTGCTACAAGGTGTAATTAATATTTCATTAAACAAATTTAATTAGCAGTAGATGCTGCAAAAATTGTGGCAGTCAGGTGAATGAAGTGTATTGATTTGTGTATTGCAGTAGATTTATCAATGATCACATGCCTCATTTTATGTTCACTTATTTTTTGTTTTTACCCTTCACCCAAGCATGTTTTAGCTTTATTTCCATCTTTATTCTTCTCTTTCAAATGATAGTTGTCTGTTTGGTTGGGTCGAAATTATTTTTGGGAAAATATTTTTTAAAAATTTTCTTAGCATCAAATACCAGAAAAGCGTAAATTATTTTTTAATTTTCTTTCTTTTGACTAAAAATAACTTACGAAAATTTTGACGGTAAGTTATTTTTCTAATAGTTTAAGAATGATATTAAATCTCGAATACTAATTTTTATCCTTCAATTCATTTACTAAATTTATTTTCGTTTTCAATTATTATCTATTTGTTTTCTCTTCATTGTGAGTCCCATAATAAAATAATTATCATTATACTTATTTTACCATTGCATTATGTTATGATTTAATTTTGAAGAAAATTAATTTTTTATTGACCATAATCACTTGTAATGTATTCATTACGATTTGTTACAACTATTTTTAACTCATCCTCATAAAATTAACGATGAAAAATCTAAAAAATTTATATTTTAAAATATTTTCATTTTGTCAATCGAACACTGAAAAATTGTATAAAAGAAATAGACTTTTTTCATGTACACATGTTTTTCAAAAAAAAATATTTTTTTGAGGAAAACATTTTACATCTAACCAAATGGACCCTTAGTTAAAATGTTCATTCACAAAAGAAAAAAGAAAAAAAGGTATTTCATATACACTTGATATTCTGAAAATATATATATATATATAGATAGATACATACGGACTTGATATCAATTTGTATTTATCTTTTATAGCAAACTGTTAGAAAAGGCCACCGTGAGGCTACGAAACTTGAAAATACTGTGTTTAGTTCCAACTTGACACGAAAGATTCTTAGGTGATCAAATTCACAATATAGGTATTACAATATTTTAAATATTTGTACAAGAAGGGTGTAATATGTTAATAAAATTATAGTATTCTGCCTATAGTATAAGACATCTAATCATGTTAATAGAGTAAATTTTCAAACAAGATTAACTAAAAGAATGAAAACTCGAACAAAGAACAAAAGAAAGGGAGATTTGAAGGGAGTCGATTGATATGCTATATGAGATGAGATAATAGCCCGCTTTTAAGTTTAAAGGTTAGGCAAATCATCATAATTAACCATTTATAATTTACCTAATAATCATCATGTACAAAGTCATTGGCTCATTGCCTCCCAAAAAGATATCATTATAAAATGATTATCAAATCTCAGTTGTTGCATTACCTTTCATACATCTCAATCCTCAATCCATATATCAATTTTGACTAATTTGTGATTTTCTAATTGTAATTTCTTAAACTTTAGATAAAGCAATTTGATTTTTGGACTTGGAAATTCTACTTTTTTTTAATACTATAATATATTTTCTTTGAAAACTTCCTATACTCTTATACTATACTTTACTCCAAAAGAAAAAAAAATAAAAATTCCTATGCTTCTTGGCCGATTTCCCCATAAGGATAAGGATAACAAGTTATAAGTATTTCAGCTTGTGAAATATTTAAATAGATTTAATCTACCGTCTTATTTATAAATCTCGTGATTATTAAAAAAATCACATAATTAAGTAACAATCATGAAATTTATAAGTAAGATTATATACCAAACCACAACATCTATAAATAATGTCATAATCCAAGTTTAATTAAGTAATTTTCATTTGAGCTTCGATGCACAAGAAACCAGCCACCGGCCAAACGATGATATTGCCATAGCATGGCACGTGTATAGAGCAATCCATTGGAGATTTTGTGAATACTCCCCTGGCAGAAATTCAAGAAATTAATTGTTGCTTATTCAAGAATCATTGCAATTAATTAGTACTAAATATAATATAATCAATTCAAAAAGATGTTAATTTAGCATTTCAGAAGTATATACTGTACCTTCAACGCTACTCAAATTATATTAATAAAAAGCACAATCCCCAAAGTAGCACTTAGTGCATCAAACCTAAAGAGTGCCTGAAATTTTTTTAAAAAAAAAATTATGAATTAATAAATAGATGATAGTATCCCAAAATATTTTATTGTTAATTGGTTACATGGGCTCCCATGCATGGGGATATTTCCACGTTCACTTGTAAAGCGTTTGTCTCCCATTTGCCTTTCACAACCACCTCTTCTGACTTAAGATTATAATTTATACACCTAAATAAATAAAAAGATTATAATTTATACACCTAAATAAATAAATAAATAAATAAAAAGATTATAATTTATATTGGTACCCTCTTTTATATCCTTATGCTGCTAATCATACTACAATTAATTTACATAATAACTAACTGACTATGATTGCTTTTGGTTAATAGTTCTAAGACATTATTTTGATTGTTTCAAATGAGTGACATAAATTTCATCTCGTCTGTATTAAAAGATAGTTCTTAAAATTTTATCATAATTATGTCACTTATCACATAAATTTAGATCATCTTATTCAGTAGTATAATATGTTACAGTAAGTGTATATAAACTCGTCTATTACCAAATAAATAAATAAACTTGTATGAATGGTAAGAAATTTCATCCAGAAAAAACGTTATGATAATATACAAAATGATAAAATTATTATTAAAAATTGATAATGTAATATAATTTTATCACATAAAAAAAATAATTTGAATTTGTTAATTTATAAATTATTTTTCAATAACATCATACAGACACCCCTGAACAATACGGAACCCATCTAATATCCCTCCGGACCCTCCCTAAGCCCTTTTTCACAGAAGCAGCAACTGTAGTGCACATGGATGCTGCTTAAGGGTATAAATAGACTTAAGTCGGCCAGTTTTAACTTGTTTAATTATTTTAATAATTTTAAAATTTTATTCAAATTTAACTTATTTATTTTTCGAATCAAATTTAAACAAATTTTAATTGAACTCAAATAATTTAAAATTTTTATATATAAATTTAAAAATTTTAACATATTAAATCAAGTTTGAATTAAACACAAAAAATTACTGAGAACAATAAATTTTGTTCAAAATTAAATTATTTATTAACAAATCAAATTTAAACAAACTCTTATCGAATCAAATCCAGTTTAAATATCAAATAATTTGAAATGATTTACTATAACAAATGATGAGACAAGCTAAAAAGGTTTAGTACAATAAAGCACTATAACATGTGTGGGAGGCCGACAATTAAATGTCTTGATATATAAATGGAGACAAAGCTGCCGGGGCCAGGGACCCCTGAGACGTATATTAACACTATCATCAACCTTCCCACTTCCTCACATGCCCCTCACGTTCACCACACAACATTAGTTGAATATACACAATTCATCAAGCATTTGGCTGCTTCTTGGAAGTAGTAGGCTTGTCCCATGTGGTAGAAACACAGTAAAAATTTCATTTTGCATTCCTCCAATGTGGAAAGACTCAAATGCACTAGTTGATGCATTGCATATTAGCCCTGTGCTCATCATTAAGCTGAAAACAAAACGAAAATCCAATATATCTTAAAGTTCCGACTGTCTTGAATATGAAGAATATGATATTTTATAAGGCGAATGAAAAGGAAATACTGAAATACAGTGCGCTGTAAGTAACAGGTAGCTAGCCATCACTATCTGCTACACTAATTTGTTCCACATTATTATCAAAAGAAACTTCAAGAAGAAAAGGTAAATTGACTGAGAACGCCGAGAATGGAGGCAGAGGATAATTTGCAATAATTTGCAAGTTATGCCTAGTATATGTATTATACATAATTTGTATTCAAGAAACTGAAAAAAATAGATGAATGAATATTCTTCCCAAGAAGTCATCACTTTCATAGTTCGAATCATTTGTCCACCACCTAGATTCTTTTTTATCGAGGTACACTGAGACCCATTTCTGGAGAACAGGAAAAATGTGTAAGTAGACAGTGACATACATCTGGAGATACATAAAAAAATCTTCAACCAATAAAATGATAGAACAACTTTTATTTCTCAAACAGAAGTACTCCAATCATCTAACTCCACTCCAATCTTTCCCTCAGCAAATTTTGATCGTGCAATTTAACAAGTTTAATTATGAAAAACTGCAATCGTGCTTGTAGCTACCCCAACAGTAACTAGGCAGAGTAGATGCTATTATTCCACGTGCTCATAAATAGAACATACAGGGCAGCTAGGGATACATTGGCAAAATTTATTTTGGTCATTGATCATTTTAGTAGTTGCTCAACAACTAATAAGAATCTCCCATTTGGAATGGAGGGGCCCACTAATTGGGAAAGCATGTCCCCTATTTTGCAGAAAAGTGGGTCACCCATTCCAAATGGAGGGCTCCCATTGGTTATTGAGCAAATACTAGGGTGCCTAGTAGTTGCTCAATGGATGCCTAGTAATCACTCAATGATCACCATAAACCTTGTTGGGAAACATTTGCCTGTCCTTCAATTGATTGCAATGCCAAACGTGTAATAGCATGGCAATCAAGCAGGATAGAACTCCATCAAGGTCCAAATGCCCGTGGACCTGAAGGCACTTCTTGAATTTTGGTTCTCACATGAATCTATTCTGTTCATCTACCTTCCATGACAAACACTTCTGTTACTTGTGTTGCTGCCTGATTAATTTACTCTTACTCAACAAATTCAAAACCCATTTAACCTTTATGCCAAACCCTAGTTCTCGAGCTTGCAGAAAGGAAGCAAGACAGCCCAAAAGTTCTAATTAGGTCATATATCAAAACTTAAATTTGCAAGCAGTGAGATCATTAGCAAATCAAAGTAGTGCTAATTAAGCACAATAATTTCCTTCATACAACTTCGTATTCTATCTTCTGTTCAATTATGAAGCAGATGTAGAAAACTTTTCCACTTTCTGACCACGCCAAACAGTACTAGCATATTTCCACTACAACTAACATGCTTGAAGCAATGACGACACAGAATGAATACTTAAAAGGGAATACACCAACATTGGCTGAACACTACAAGCAAGGCTTGAATTTACCATTCCTTGCAACCTTCTAATGGAAACTTCCGCGGTTGCTCTTCCACCTTCTGTTCTGTTCTTACATTGTTGAATAGCTATCCTACCGATAATTTTCTCTATTTTAGGGGTACTCCCCCCTTCTTTTCATTGATAACAAAAAGATGTTACACTTAAAAATAAATGGATCTTTTCCCAATTTAATCTATACAAGGACTCTTAGCTAGGAAAAGCTTTATTTATCAGGAAGCAAATAGAAACCAATAGGTCATAGTGCAGCAAAACTCAATCCCTCAACAGCATACAACACTGTTTTTTCTTTATTCACAGGAGATAGGACTTGTTACCAAACGAAGAGCTGCCCAAACACCATCACGGGATACAAAAGAAGGAACTTCTTTATAAGTACTGCATTCCCACAAAAAGTTTTCAAAGCAACTAAAAATTGTGGAAGCACACGGTGAGGAGAACTTAAATGGAAAATACTAGACCCATAACAGTAGTGATTTACACACAGTTCATTGTTGATGTAAAATGGAAAAGGAGGTAGTTTGCTCCTCTTTACATTACCTTTGAGTTTCATTCAAATCTCAAACTCCATCCTGTATGGGATAACATGATATGTTCGTCATCTATTGTAGAAAGTGGTGGAAACAATGACTGAACCTCCAGTAAGAAACCTAACCTAGCTCAGTTCTTCAACGAACTGAGTATAACATCAACAGTCCTCATTTAGTTAACAAGTTTGATAGAATTCTAAAGGAGATTGACGCAGGTGTATCTTAATCTCATATTCTTCATTGTTATAAAGTTAATGTGCAGGATTTTGTTTGAATCCTGCAGTATTCCTTTAAAATCAATTTTTTGGTCTATGTGCTTGTGGCATATACCCTACATAGTGGGATTAAGGCTTGGTTTGTTTTGTTTTGTTTTATGTACTTGTGGCATATACTTCATGATGGTTCCCGCATCATTTGTCACTCAAAGGTGAAGATGCTGTTTTGCAGTCCTATAGGCATTCCTCTTCTGTACTGCAATAATAACTTTTCCTCATTCTATCATTAGACTTCATAACCCAATACAGCTCTTGTGGGCTCTACTTATTCCTAAAGGCTATTATCCTATTCTTTCTCTTCATCAATCTACTCACATTGTATTTTGATGTGGTATTTAAGCAGCAGCAGCTTCTTCTAGTTGTTGGAGAGTATGAGCTGTCCTTGTGAACACCTCTACTATGTGCCTTAGTTCCATCATTTCTTAGCTTGTGCTTGCTGTTCTATTCCTCCCCATGATCAGCCATGATTAAATTCCAAAGGTAAACAAAAGATGGACTGGCGGTTGCTCTAATACCAAATTGATGTAGGAATATAGTGGGAAATAGCTTCTAGGTTCATAGTTATAAGAAGTGCATATCAATGCACCAAAGTCCCCTGAGTCCTAGGCACAAAGCATGCATCTTTTCACATTAAGCGCATATAATCAATAATGATGAAAAATGTGTATACAACATTAGATTAGAGAGGCGATATATATGAAAATTAAGGTGGAAATAGAGGGAAGAAAGTGACAAATAAAAATGCAAAAAGTAACACAAGAGGAGAAGATGGGAAAAAACAAAGACACACTTCGAAGGATAGGCTTACGAACGTTTAGATTTCTTTGTGTGTGTGTGTTTTTTTTTTTTGGGGGGGGGGGGAGAGAGAGTTCAAAAGAGGGTCATGACGGCTGCCATTTACATTTTTGTAAAAAGGAGCATAATTGGTGCTCAAATAAGCCACACCACGTGCATGGTGAAGCCTTTAATAACTACTAGTGATTTTCGCACACTCTATGTGTGTGTTATTTAAAAGAAAAATTATACATATAACTTTAATTAAATAATTAAGTATTGTTAAATTAGAAATATTTTTTAAATAAATTTAAGAGAATATTTGTTTGCAAGTAATTACAAAATTGGGTAATTTTGAACATTTTTTGTTACTTGCTAGTAGGTAATTCTTGGATTTTTACTTGATATGGTAGTTATTTTTTAAATTTAAAATTTTTTCTTTTAATAACTAATTAGAGACCAAAGGGAGAGACCACCAAACCAAATGGTTGCTCTTCCTTAGGGCAAAGCACAAGAGAGATGAAAGTCAACAAAATGCTGTAGAGATTAATGATTAATGAGGAGAGAACACAATAGACTAGTACGGGAATAGCTTCAAGGGTTAGAAAATAGATATCTAACTCATTAAAAATACGGAAAACTACTTCTGTATAGCACAAAAGAAGAATTTACAAGGCTGCAAAAAAACATTGTTGCTGTAGAGTGACCAAAAAAATTAAAATAACCATAATGAAGCACATGCCTATTATGTACTAAGCATGTAATTCATTAATGGTATTTGGTCTTTCATTAGCCTAGGGCAACACTCGAGACTAAGAGAGAGATACTTGCGGCAAAAAGGTTTAGAATTAGTAGATCAAAAACAAAATATATGGAATTTAAGTTTAGCAAGGGTGCATGTAGGAATAGAATAGAGATTAGTATCGGAGATCAAGAGATACCTATAAGTGAAAATTTTAAGTATTTAGGATCAGTTCTTTAGAGTGATGGTTAAGCATAGATCGAGATGTTACACATCGGATACAAGCGCATTGGACTAAATGGAGAATGGCATTAGGAATATTATGCTACCGCAAAATTCTTTTACGACTCAAGGTTAAATTTTATAGAACGGCAATTAAGCCAACGATGCTCTATGTGTGCTCTATGGGTCTGAATGTTAGGCAGTGAAATACACACATGAGCAGAAGATGAGAATAGTAGAAATGCAAATGTTAAGATGGATGTGTGGGTACACTAAGATGAACAAGATACACAATAAGCATATTCGTGAGAAGATTAGAGTAGCATCTATTGATGAGAAGATAAGAGAAACATGCTTAAAGTGGTTAGGTCATGTGTTAAGACGTCTAGCAGAAGCGCCTGTCAGACGAGTAGATTTTAGAGAGTAGTCAACATAAAGAGTAGGGAAAGACCGAAAAAGACTTGGTGGATAATTTGTAAGAAAGATATAACCCATCTAGGAATTAAAGAGGATATGGTCTATGATAGAGCGCAGGACTTCATGCAGCCGACCCTATTTAGTGGGATTAAGGCTTAGTTTGTTTGGTTTGTGTATTTGTTTAAGTGGGTAGTGTTTTAAAACCTGAACTTAAAGTTGGATAAACAGACTTCAAATCAACCGGATTTGTTGAGCTTTGAAAATGGGTGATGCTGCTCATTTTCCTTCTCCACCTAGGGGGCTAACATCTTCATCTTTTGCAAAGTGTGTAGTCGTGGTGGATTTGGAGGAAAGAGTAAGAGGGAATGAAGAAAAAGAAAACTAAAAAGAGGTGGAGGAAGAGTAAAAGAGGAAAGTAAGAAAGAAGGTGTGTTTTTTATTTAGTAAAATTTAATGACTGGAGCCCATATAAAAATAAAAGCGTGAGTATAAACTTTTGACAACAAAATGGGGACGATTTGGGAATTGGGCACGGTTGGACATGTTAGGAACAGAGGATTTGAACACCACCAAGCATGCACCTAGTTAACTGTCCAACTAGGCTCATGTGAGAAGGAGTACCTCTTCATTGGAGCCTAGGTGCATAGGCACTTAGTCTTGCACCTTCTTACTGTTTGACCTAAAAATAAAAGACCTAAATTGACTCCTCTTAAAGGTTAGACTTAGACCTAAACTGTCATTCCAAAATCCGCCAACTGTCAAGACTCATCGGAACTCCCTCTCTAATGGACTCTCAACATTTCACAAAATTAGATTATTCTTCCAGCCTCTCCTCTACCCCCATCTTCTCCTCTCCTATTTCTTTTTCCTTCTTTCAATTTCTTCTCTCTTTGTTGTCCTATCTATTTTTTTGGGTCACTTTTCTTTTTCAATTACTTCTTCTACATCTATCGCATCTTTCAAATCTACGGTGTTCTTTCTCTGTTTTTTCACCTTATCTGTTCTCTCTATGGTTTCTTTGATCTAATGCTACATTTACATATTTATTGGTCATTTATTGGTTATGTATTGGTTATGTGTGCTTAAAACACCACACGAATTCACAGATCCATTTCTTATAACTGAATTTTCGGACATATACTTTAATGTTTTGAGCACTTAACAAACAACCCCCAAATCATCAAATATAGTATAGGCAGGAGAACAAATATCAAACTACATTCCCTAGAAGGCTCTTTTACCATTAACCAAAGAATGACGAACCATAAGCAGGAAATTCTAACAAAGATATCCAAATGATGGAGTTTGCTTACGGATACATAAGAAAATAGTACTGTATCAAACTCCTGGATTGGCACTGCATAGCATACCCTGAGACAATGACCTAGATCCCTTCGGGTCGAAACATCTTAGGCACGACGTCAGCCGAGCCGAGGAGACTGCTGTGTGGAGCGGCAACAGAGACTGGAGACACCCCATTTGCGATAACGGCCTGAAAATTCAATTTATAAAATTTTTAGGAAAAAAAAAAGAATCATCCAGACAGAACTGACAAAGCAAAAATCAAAGTGCTTGGAATATAAATAAGAGAACCCACATAACTAAATGGCACAAAAATCAAATATTTATGAAAAAAAAAAATGGACCATTCGAGTTGCCTGTTAGAAATTCAATAAAAATGATGAATTAAGTTTGAGGAGAATGCCTTGAGAGTGTTGTGGAAGGAGCAGAGCGTATTGGGGATGCCAAATAGTGAAGAAGAAGAAGATGGTGAAACGGGTTTCTTGATTGAAATGGTGGATTTGAAGAGGGAAATTGCTGGCCTTGATAGACTGCGACACCTGGTTGCCATTGGATTGGAGGACTAAATTACTAATGTACTACTTACTATTAGTATAGAGATTACAGTGGGATGGGATGGCCTTATGGGGAGGACAGGTTTAGGGTTAAGGGTTTTGTGTGTGCAGGCCGAGTGAGATTGGGGTTTTCTTTTTTTTTTTTGTTTTATTTATAAATATTTTGTTTTTTCTTTTTTCTTTTTAACAAAATAGGATTAATTACACTTTGTCCCCATATAAAATAGACTCTATCTTACCTTGTCCTTGCAAAAATTTAATCATCATTTTACTCGCTTGATAACCGTCAAAAGAAATGGTTAATTTCAGTGTTAGTCAACTTCTAGGAACCTTAAATATTTAATCAATTATTTTTACTAATTTTGTGCCAAAAAAATATTTATCTTTCATTTGAAAGAAAATTAACCTATATACAGCATGTAAATTGAGTTTAATTGTCAAAAAGAGGAAAAAACTAAATTAAAAAAAAATCTCTTAATCTTAAATACAAAACTCAAATTTAAATCATTGGTATACTGCTGCTTTAGTATAAAATAGTAGAGGTAAAAATTATATATATATATAGGACCATTTTACCATATTTGAAGTACAAATTCATTAATACACGAACGTTTTCAATTCTTTTATATTTATGCTTGGTAGGCTTCTTCTTTTTCTTTTTTTTTTTTTCCTTTCACTTTGGTTTATGCCCTCTTATACAACTTTTGCATATCTTTTTTAAGTTGCATGTCATAACATGTCAATTTTGTCACTAAAAGAGTAATAATGATAAAACAAAAAAGCTTTTTTCCCCTCTAAAATGGTAAAAGAATAAATCAACAAAATATTAGTTAGTTGTTGCCATTAATTAATTGTTAAATTAACTACTATTTCTTTTAAACATTATTTAAAAGGGGATAAAATGACGATTAAATTTTTAAGGAAAACGAGACAAGGTCCATATTATAGATGGCAACGTGTAAACCAACAAAATATTCTTAGCCAAATATTGATTTTACTAATTTGGGGAAAAATTATATATTAAAAAAAAAAAAAAAAACTAAACATATTACTAGATGGGTAAGCTATTAAGGCTAATAATAAATTTTTCCTTCCTTAAAAAAATGATGAATAGTAGGTATGGTCAAATTATTATGTATCTTACTAACTAAACTGTATGTTTAATAAACTTTAGTAAAAATGTGTGCTTTCTAATAATACTTTACTTTATGTAGGAAAATATTAAAAAAAAAATGATGTCTAGGAGGAACGGAAGTACAAAGTTTCTTTTGTTATATTTTGAGTGACTGCTTAATTTTTTTTCCAATGCAGTTTGAATTCCGCTTGATAGATAATTGAGTCATGTATAAGAATTCATCTTCATTTACTCGTAAATAACTAAAAATTAAAATAAAATTGAATCTCGTTAAGTGACAAAAAGCCAGAGTTAAGTTAACTAGTCTTCTTTCCTTCTAACTTTTTTTCCCCCCCTTTCCTTCTTACTTCTTATGCCATGCATATTTTTCTCTAGTATAAGATAAAAATAAGGAACTGAAGCTGATGCATTTTACTTGTGTATGTATTATATATGTATATAATATAATAATAATTTAAATTAATATTTTGAGTGTAGTTTAAAGTAAATGTACAACACCAAACTACGTGATAATGTGTTCGATCATTCACCGTCTAAAAATATAAGTCACTATAAATTCATACTTTTATTACTTCATTTATGTTCTGCAAATGATATAATAATCAAAATTTTACCGACAAATGGTTTGAGTCATTGGTAAATCACCACTTCTTATGCTACATGTTACTACAAGACATTTGCACTCTAGCAACTCATATTCCACTAGTAACATGCTCAAGAAGTTATAAGACTTTCCATGTTACTGCATTACAGTGTCTCTTGCAGTAAATGACGCTATTTAACCTCTTCACTTTTTGACACAATCACTCTATCTTGTTCACTCCTGTATGCCATCTACAAATCTTACTTTACATTTCACATTTCAAACAGAACTCATGCACATCAAATTCACACAAACATAAAATAGCTGCACCCGTATCCATCGCATAAAAAATAGCCAGATACATTACTTTTGTGTCTGCAAAGGTAACTTCACCAGATTGATTTATTAATTCAAAATTGAATGTATAAACTATTTTAATAGAAAATTAACATATTTTTTCTTGACATTATTACATTAGGCACAACACAACAACTTGTTAGTTCATTCACTATTGGCCATTTAGATACTAAGCAATAATTTTCTCCTATTATAGTACGTGTTTAAAGATATTTATTCGCCCACCAGTAACTTTATGCATGAAACTTAATAAATTTTTCGCAACAAAGTACCACATACAGCTACAAATCTTGCTTGAAATATGATAACCACGTCTTTGATTATCTATTTGTAACAAGAAGCGCATTAATTTTTGTAATATTCCTAAAAAATTTTATAGAAAATTTTTAAATGAACATGATCTAAGATATAGCAGTTTAGATCTCATAGTCTAAATTAATAATACGAGTGATGCGTATCAAAAATTTTTTAAATGAACACGATCTGAGGTATATCATTTTAGATATCGTAGTATAAATTAATAACACAAGTGATTCGTATTAATTGGTAGCATGAGATCCAAGATACTATTCCTTTACTCGAGTCCAACTATTATTATCTCTAATGCAATATTTTAGATCTACAGAAAGTCTAATAGGTGTTGTTAAATTTTTAGAAAAAAATATAGATACTAACTGACAATTAGAAAACAAAACAATTAATTTTCTTTTATTTTGTAGCTCCCAATATCAAAATTAACCAAAAACACACACCCAAAAAAAAAATAATATGCATCTAATGTTTCATGCTAAAAGAAGAAATTTGAACAGTTTAAATTCACCTAAATAATTTTGGCTTTATTTCTCACAATTAATCCACACAAAAAAAAAAAATTTGTTTCAGTCCCTTAACTACACAACAATTTTTTATGTATATAAGAGTGAGGAAGTGTAAAATGGTTGTACATTATATTTTTGGAAATAAACAATTTCGAAAGAAACAAATTTAGGAAATAATAAATAAACACTAACAAATTATAATATGGTTGTGCAACTAAAGTTGAAGTTGTTTTTTAAAAAGTTTAAAAAAACGTCAACAAAATATATTAAGAACTAGGCATGAAATAAATTTTAAAAGAAAGAAAAGAATATCCCAAGTTTACCTATGAATGTTTCTATACGTATGAACCACTCAAAATTGTACAAATTCATTTTCATGTATATCTATGTGTTTAAAAGCTAAAAAATGTTAATTCCTAAAGTTAAAAAAATTGGAAAGTTTACTTCCTAAATTTAAAAAGTTAGGCATACTAACAAGACTATTCAACGTGTAGTAATTTTTTGTCCTTTCTATATAGTGTTTATTTTGTGCATTGTGTATGAAACAAGCCAAACATATTTATATTATTCATACCTGTTCCTACTGATAGGTTTATATTTCACAAATAATGTTACATTTTCATTTTATCCGACATCTTAAGACTGCATAGCTATATGAACTATGAAATTTTGCATGTTGTACTGTAGATGAATAGTTCCTAAAAACGTGGTAGACATACATTTTTTCAAATAGGGTATACTTTTGTACGAGTACATCTTCACTTGGGTGGCTAGTATTTATTGCAAGCTTTTGTACTAACCTGCATAGCTATATTTACTATAAGTACTAGCGTTTTGACATTTACAAATCAAAGCCTTTCTGTTTAATCCAAATAAAAGTCTTTCCACCATTTAATTTTAGCCAAAAAATGTTTCCAAACAATAACTTAGTATTCAACTTTTCTGACATGAACGATGCTCTATCCACATATGATACCATCATTGTAAATGATGACATTATTATACCCAGGAATCTCAATCTTCAATAAACATAAGTACTCCAACGATCTTTGTACTAAATTATACTCCAATACTGTATCTAGAACAAAGGCTGTATTTACAATTCCCTGCAATGGTCATGCATACAAACCCTTATTAGGCCCCAATCTCTAACCTTCCTGATATCCAATGACATCTCCAGCGTCGTTTTCACTTTGTGTTAACAACATGTTACACAGAAACATGTTGGGAGAGAATGAAGAATGTTCCAACCGGCATCCCATTGATCAATCAGCTACAAATTCTGTACTACTTGAAGGTTTCCCTAACAACCATTACATGAATATGGTTAACACTGACTGCTATGTTCGATGAGAGCCCCTTAGTAGAAATGCGATTAAATTAAATTTTGATGGAGCTTTGTTAATCGTGGCTACGAGGAGGCAAATCTCAGTAATTTTACCCGTGGTGGCATATTTCACGATCACGAAGGAGAACCACTATTTGCAAATGCTGCAACTAGGTAAAAAAAAAAAAAATTGAAAAAAAAAAAACCATTGATTTCATTGAAGTCAATGTATTAAACTTTGAATTGGGAGTTGCATTTGAAGAAAATTGTAGGGATATATGGGCAGAAGGTGATTCAAAGAATATTGTCGACGCAGTTAACAAATTGAGGAACAAATTTCAAACTCATTTTGACCCCACATGGTAGGGAATTAAAAGAATAAAAAGAAAAAAAGAATTCTGGACTTGTAAAATCACTTTCACAAATCGTGAAGAAAACCGGGCAGCACATGCAATATATAAATTTGTCAAGTTCAAACGAGATTCAATTCAATAGAGGTGTGATAAAATTTCGGACAATGTTATGGCCGTTGTGAACCGTGAACGAATCGGATACACTTACCTTAAAAATACCAAACACAAACATTAGAAAGTGAGTGTAAAGTGCTCACCAACAATCGACCCCACGACATTCACGTTTTCCAACCCTGTTTATATAATTTCATTGTTTGATATGTATGTTTTTTTCCCTTTGTTTCCCCATCTTAAAAAATTTCTCTATATATTGTAGATATGTTATGTATGTAAATAAAAATTATTATTTAACAACATGTACTTCAAATATTGTGTTACAACAATTATAAATAATATATTTAAAACCATATAAAGTTAATGTACGCATAATGATAAGTCCATAACTAATGCAGTCCAAACATTGTGTTACGACAATTACAACTAATAAATTTAAAATCTTATAAAGTTAATATACGCATCAATTACAAATTTAACTATTAATATCGTTTCAATTCATCCAAATTAAACTATCGTCAAATGTTAATAATAATAATAAAATATCAGAATAATTAATAATTAAAACAATAACTTCAACAATATAGAAATTAAGATGCTTTCCATTGATGATACCTTTGTATTACAACAAACTATAAATAGCATTCACAAATAACAATTACTATTTAAAACATGTACCCCAAATATCGTGTTTCAATAATTACAAATAATAAATTTAAAATGCTATTAACCTATGTTAATGTACACATAGTGATAATGTTTATAACTAATATTATGTAATTATAAATTTAACTATTAAATTATTTTAACTCATCCAAATTAAACTATCGTTACACGTTAATAATAATAATAAATATATCAGAATGTTTAATATTTAAAACAATAATTTCAGTAAGACTGATATTAGAATGTCCTCTGTTATGATGCCTTTGTGTAATAACAAACTATAAATAGCGTTGAATGATAAAAGTATAAAAAAAAAAATTGCATATGAAAAATACGCAAAGTTAAAAACTCAAAACAATTAGCAAAATATTATACAAGTCCAAATATAATTATTCATACCATTTAAACTACTATTAAAAAGTAAGCCTTTCTGACATGCTAATCATAGTAATTCTATCCCAATAATTAGTAATTTAAACAAATTGAGAAATATTGATATTATTATTTTTACTATTCATAATACATTTATATTACAACAACAGTATAAATATCTCTGAACGACAAAAAGATTTAAATTGAAATCGAATCTAAAAAAACATGCAACTTAAAAACACAAAAAATAGTCAACAATTAAAAATTCAAATAATTTCCAACAACAAAATTTCGTTAAGAAATAAATGATTAAAATAAGACAACCCTATTATATTTCGTATGATCACTATATTTTTTTCAAAATCATGATACGATTTTTAACGTCAACATAATCATGCTACTTTCAAGTAAACAATACTAACACTAATGTGGAACTTATAATGTAATATAATTAATATCACTTTGTATTCCAATACTTTGATGAGTAAAATAATAGCTACAATTGTAAAAATGTTAAAAGAAGTAAATAGAAAAAAAGATAAATACAAAAGCATATGAATAAAACCAAAATCCCACAAAAATATAATTAGTGGTTCTCATAATAAATCGTAAAAAAATTCTTGCTTTTACAATTTCTTTTGCCTAGAAGATAACCAAATCTTTGATGCATGGTTATTGTTGACAACCCAAATTTACTCATACAACTTGTATCGGTTGCTAAGTGACCCCCTAGAAAGTTTGGTGTAAATGAACGAGTTTTTTGTTGTCCATCTTGGACTTATATATTAACTGTACAGTAGTATTTATAATTGAGATATCAAACAAACACCATTATTGTATTAGCTATGCATCTTATTTTTTTCAACAATTAATATTTTAACATATAGACAGGCACCCATTTTCTACAATTTAAATAGGCACACATAGGCAAGTAACAACAAAAGCCTTGAATAGGTATACACTGTTATAATATTTCTTATGCGCTATTCAGTGCCATTTTCGTATATTGAGACATTAAGTAATTACAGAAGTACAATGTACCGCTCATAGAAATATTAAGCAAAATCAAGTATTGAAAAGAAAGTTACAAAATTTGAAAACAAGCACAAAAAATGCTAGAATCCAAACTTAAAATAAAACAACAACAAACCATTAGTATAACGTTAATAATGTAACACTTGGTATTATATCTCTAGACATAATTACATCATTTAGATGTTAGGTCCTTTGTCGTGTTCTATTCATGCTATTTGTATTAGGTCAAAGCACACGAGGACAACTGGATAACTTATACTCGTTTCCTACTCAAGTAGTCAACATTCACAGCCGCGTATATATTCAACCTATGGCTGTTATAATAAATCATGTAGCATAATTGTTACCACTTATTTAAAATATCATGTCTACAGATTTTGAAATACAAAGTATCAATATACCCCATTCAACCAACTTCTTGCCAGGCCCAATTGTTTGTAATTTATACAGTACTAAACGATTTGCATATGAACAACTAATAATATTTTGCTGGAATGAAGAAATTTTATTGCCTCCCAAACCCTGCCTCGCCAATGCTACATCATTTTGTTAACTACTGATCATGCGGATAGAATCCATTTTAGAAACTTCATTCAAATGTACAACAACTCATTCGTGTTTATATCATTGGAGATAAAAACAGATGCAAACTTCCTTAAAAGGAACAAATGTATGTACACATTCAGGATCATCAATGACAAATTTATCATTACTTCAGTTTTACTTTTCTAACACTGAGCACGAAATACAAAATAGGCTATATACATCACCACATTTACGGCTTGAAATTACATGCGTGCTTACAGAAATAATGAGTTTGAACTCGTACGCATCATTCTTTCGATCATTGAAAGATATGAATGTAATAGAAGAAAATAAAATATTAATCTATAGTAATATCCGGTTGGATCAGCATATTTACAGCCAATCAAGTGCATCTGAGATTGAGATTATATGGTCCGGTGAATATTCATCCATCTCACTATCTAAAAGAGACATTATAGTACATGAAATATGTGGAAGTAATCAAAGAGTATCGCATTTCTACTGCTATTATAATCCCCTGTAGTATCCGATATTCTTTTCATTTGGGGGATCCGGATGGCGCCAAGGTATCAAATGCATTAAAATATCAAGGCAATCAAAATATAAAATTAGCGACTGACAATCAGAATATATCTAGTGCATTCACATTAAGAGCTACAGACCATGGTCACTAGGATGCCAGAAAAATATTAACAAGGTATATACTGATATACCCCCTAATCTTAATATCATTTGTAAAAAATATATATATATATTTTTCCATATATTGATCTCTAATAGTTGAAGATATTGATATTGTACTCCAGCATACTAGCAAAAACACAATAGCAAGGAACCCATTTCTTGCCGCAAGTACTACAGCTACAAGTTACAAATTCGACAAAATGATCACTCAATCCTATTACAATCTAGTTGTCTAATTCACCAACATATTGTCAACATGTACATTAAAATTGAAATAAGCTGTTTGGATTACTACAAGTTCCATCAGGGGGTTATTCGGACTGAATTATACTAAGGTATTATGTATAGTATTTCTACTGGTGAAACTAGCAGTCGAAATGTTGTAGAAAGAATTGTAATAGCTACATTTTTTATAGGCGGTCCTAAAGATATGCGAAGATGATATCTTGATGCTATGGCTTTGTCTAATTGTATAGGAAAAACCTGATATTTTCTTAACCAT
Organism: Cinchona pubescens; assembly: GCA_025175665.1. Taxonomy (NCBI): domain Eukaryota; kingdom Viridiplantae; phylum Streptophyta; class Magnoliopsida; order Gentianales; family Rubiaceae; genus Cinchona; species Cinchona pubescens. The sequence goes on from JANKKI010000283.1 coordinate 1,315,125, forward strand.
GACATGCAATTTATCATGGCTAGAAATACAAGTTGAATTAGTTAAGACAGAGGAGGCGCAGAACAAGCCAGACATGGCTTTGCACATATTTCATGCAAAAATCATGGCACTGAAGCATGAAATTGTTGATAAGATGTTATTCAGACTCGTGACTACCTACGTCTATGTTATCGAATTCCAAAACGTGATCTATCACATGCACATTGGTCTCTAATTCTAAAATGCGACTACAAAATACATTCATTGCAAGATTTTGACAAATTTGTTTGTGCAAAATTGCTGACGAGAACTCAAATTCATACCTGTTTAATACTATAATCAAACATATAATGTATGACCCTTGCAGTTATGCAAATCCTACAAGCGCTTGCATACGAGACAACAAATGAAAGAATCACTACCCACGAGATATTGTGAAATAACTATGGTAAGAGAAGATTTATATCCTATATATCACTGGCGGTTAACAAGGAAAACCATGTGAATGGATTCAGGGTGTTTTATTGGATAACAGATAGGTAGTTCCTTACAACCCTTCCTTGGCATGTTTGATTGCCACATGAATGTTGAAATCTACTCCACAATTAAAGCAATTAAATACCTGTACAAATATATTTACAAAAGTCATGACTGTGTGGCATTCAATATTATCTCAAATTTCGATCAGTGTGTTGATGAAATAACAAATTTCTAAAAAAAATAGATGGATTTCCCCACTAAGACAGTATGGAGAATATTCCAATTTAATCTCAACGACATACTTCCGATAGTTATTACTTTATAACTACAACTTCCAAACATGCAGTCTATTCCTTTCTATCCTTGTAAGAATTTGCTCGAAATAATAACCAACAATTCTTGAACAAAGATGATGCTTATCGAATATTTCACTGTTAACAAAATAGATGACCATGCAAGATTGCTATTATATTCTGATTTTTTTTGCATATCATGTTTGACACAAAGATAGTAAGACATGAACAAAACGGCAAAGAAAGTATTTGTATTGGTAGAATAGCTGTTGTTAATCCTACAAAAGGTGAATGATGCTATCTACGACTACTTTTAAACAATATAAGAGGTGCTTTTCATTGGAAGATTTAAAACCATCGACCCAACATCAATGATCATCCTTCCGTAAAGCAACACAAAAATATAGCTTGTTGGAGTCCGATAACGCAAATGAAGAATGCTTGCAAGAAGCTTCAATTTTTAAAATGCCTTGCATTCTTTGCCTATTCTTTGCGACCATTTTGGTTTACTGTCAACCCTATAACCCCCAAGAATAATTCGAGAAACATTTTACCATGATTTATCAGAAGATTTTGCCAGGCCCTTCTTGTCCGTCCACAATATTACATCTAACTTTAGATAGCAGTAGTAAGCATTTGGAATATATAGGAAAGCAATTAACTGATTATAACCTTCTAATCCTACCAAGAAAGAAAGTTTTAAAGAGAAATTAACATAGAAAATGGAAGCGAAACTAAACATTCCTACCCTTACCAGCAGAATTAAATGCCCCATCATGCCTCAACAGTCTTAGAAATTAGCCTATAATACTATTATAGATCACATAACACGAAAAAAATGGGTGCATTCTTTATTGATGGGGGCACTGGCAAACCTTTCTTATACCAAACATTATTAGCGATGGTAAGATCTCAAGGATCTATCCCATCAGCAGCTGCATCTTTGGGTATTGCAATATCATTGTTACTGGGTGGAGGGACATTCACGCTTCAAGATCTCAATTTCAATGAACAAAATGTCTGCCATATATCTAAACAAAGTACAATCGTAGAGCTAATACGCCATTTGATTTAATAGTGTGGGATAAAACTCCCATGAGTAAACGATAAACAATTAAAATCTTTAACCATATGTTACAAGACATTTGTTCAAACAACATAATATTTGGAGGTAAAGTTATTATTTTTGGTTAAAATTCTAACAAATCCTTCTTGTAACTCCAAAAGGATTAAGAGTTGAACAAATAGATAACAGAAATAGATTAATGTTTAATAGTCATCTACATAAGGACAACTAGATAAAATATCGTTAACCAAAACATGAGATATTTTAAAAATTCTATTTTCAGTGAGTACGTCTTAAGAGTTGGGGACGGATACGAGAAATATGTCTTAGATGAAGATATACATATTCCTCAAGCCATAATTTTACCGTATAAAGATGATACAATGTTGATGAAAGAATTAACCAATGCTATTTTTCCAACTTTGCATAGAATGCAACGGAAACGAAATTCGTCACATCCTGCACTATACTTGTAATAAAAAATAATTTTGTGGATGTCATTAACAACACACTTATTGATACCCTTCTTGGCCTACTGCGTAAGTATTAAAGTTTTGAGACTGTATATAATTGCACAAGTTCAGCTTATCTGATTGAATTTTTAAACATATTAATCCTTCTGATGCCCCAACCTATAAAGTTTTATTGATACTGTATTGCCCTGCGATCTTGCTAAGAAATTCAGAACCCCCTTTAGGCTTATGCAACAGAATGCTTATTGTCATAAAATAGTGTAAAACAAATGTCATAGATAGATGCTGAAATTGCAACAGAACATTACAAAGAGTGATGCGTCTTTATTCACAGAATACCTTTTAATTGCACAAAAAAAGATAGAATCGATTTTCACTTTCGTAAAGAAGCAATTTTCTCTCCACTTATGTTATACGATGACCATACAAAGCACAGGGCTAGATGCTAGATAAAGTGAGAAATTATTTACCAAAAATGATTTTTTCTCATGGCCAATTATATGTAGAATTATCTAGAACAAAACAAGCAAACGATATTAAAGTTATGATTAAGCCCTATTGTACAACAAATTTCAATCGCTACACAACAAAGAACATTGTTTTCCACGAAGTGCTAAATAGTGCATATTCCAATCAACATATTTACAACATTTTATTTCCGTACACAATAAGTAAACATATTTTCTATAAGTTATTGGTTCTAAATTACGAGAGATAAGAATACAAACGTTAAGATGTTAAACCTCCAACCATCCTATATTATATTCATAACTTATAATATATGTACTTCATTTATTACACAAAACGTAATATATTATATGAAAAAAATCACCTGAATTTTAGAAAAACTAAAAAACAAATTGCAACATTGTGCTATTGTAAGCATGCAATTAAATGCTACTACCATTTTCTGATAATATTACATGAGTATTCTTTGATCTATCATTAGAAACACACACCGTATCAATAATTATTAATAATTTGCTATATTTACAACAGTCGCAACCGAAGGACAACATGATGAAATTGCAAGAAATTAATGTACATGAGAAGTGCCCATATACACATCTCCCATGACCGGAAAAAGGCTATAACTGTCCTCTCAAATGTATAGGTATGTTACATATATAGTTAGAGAATAATTACACTTACCTACAACTAACATGCAAATTGACTTTACTATTGTTACACAGTACTGTAATTCAAGTTACAGCTTTTGTAGATGACATCGAATCATTGTCTTGTAGAAAAGTTCAAAATCAGTAACATGTATTACTTTGATGGAGTTATGTCCGATATATTCTACCTAATCAGTGAATTGTTGAAATGATTACAATCTGATACTAAATAGTGACATGAAAGCAATCAAAACTATAGATACACCATTTGAACGTTGAACGCGACTGTTCAATTTCATGCCAAGTTCAGACGTCATACATCAAGATTTTAATTTTAATCATCACTAACAATATTCAAAGTGTAATTGATTTGGACATAATACGTACAGATGTAGTTGCTATAGCTATCGCCATGGTACTAATTCGCACCGTTCTGAACAAAATAAATGGAAGATACATGAAAGTTTGTGATATCATTCTCATAGATCATATATAAGTTATATTGATTGGAATCCGTACAACTATCGTTGCAAACTGAGCAATCAGTTACATTATATAATATGATATATTTGAATACTTCACATTTTACATAGACAACAATGTATACAAATTTTAGTTTGGAAGAACATTAGCAATAGATGATTGCGAAGACATAGCACAAGATATCGACACAAATTTAGTTCTTATAATAACAAATTTTTAAACGATGACATACAAAGGTAAAATGTACAAATAATTAGATTTGTAAATAGTATGCATATCTATATTTCACATAAGAGTTTGACTATTTGCAAATCTATCTTTGACTACGACCCCACGAACACTTTTCATTTTAGATGCAGAAAGTCTAGAAATCACATTGTTGCAACAATGTATAGCTTTTATATTTTATAATCTACTACCTTTGCAACAATTATAACATCAACACATATACATGCATAATATTATTTGAATATTTACAGGTCCATTGAAAATACCCCATGATTACTACATCAAGCACAAGAAAGAAGTACTTATTTTTTAAATCGACGCCAAATGTCAATATTGAGTTCACAACCACACTTTTAAATAACATAGTGAACGGAAAGGTAAATTGGAACAACAAGACATAAGACACACACGGTATCATAAACCTTTATTTGTTTATTTCCTAATAAACATAATGGCTCCTATTCTATTTTCCTTTTCAAATGAGAGATACAACAAGCTGGATTAAAACGTGGATAACAAAAATTAATAAAAAAACAATGCCCTTGTTATTTAGTATATAGTTCCTGCAATAAAGCAAGTTACCATCACATCGATGATATTTTTACTTGTCCACAATGTGAAGCTGAAAATGCATCTCACAACCTAGATCTTTAGTACAAGTTGAAGTTACAGATGGAGACACAATTATCGCGCTATCATTTTTTAGTGATGAAGCAAAAAAAATATTTAACAAAACTATTGCACAACTTGTAACCCTGACAAATGAGGTACAAGATTAAACTAGCAAAACACATACATGGTAGTCAGTTCTTTATTGTCATTCTTAAAAAATTTTGAAATTTTTAATACATAGTAATTGTATGAACTATTGAGCAATCTTACACTTACATCGTCACAAACAACGTATTACATTAAAATTGCGTACAACATCAACCAACATATCATCCCCAATACGTTGGAGCATTCGACAAGTAGAGCTCGAAAATTAAGTACCATTATGTACTATTTAATATATTAATCATTTACTCGATATTCATATTCTTAATCGTTTTATACAGAGTTACATTTCATGAGTATACATCAAAACTACGTCACTCCATCCACGTGTTATGGGAGGTGTAAAATTATGGGTCCAAGCCTAAACTTAAAACTGATATGCAAGAATTTTAAATTGTTGATAAATCAATAAATTCATCTAAATTTTGAGACTAGAGTGAAATATCATGCACTGGAAAATAATTTGGTAAAACTTGATGTTGTCATATGACTTATATCATTTATTAAATAATTACAAGATGTACGAATGAACCAGTTAACTAAATTTATTTAAGTATTTCTTGTCACTAATGTTAATAATGTCACTTGGAAATATTCTACTCAGTAACTATCTTCCCCTTTTTACATGCCTTTGATGTAAAAGTATGATTAATTCATTATAGAACTAGGAAAAGGTGATAAAAAATAATAAGACCCTTTCCGAGTCAAACACGACAAAAAATCGACAATTCCTTAATTCAAACCAAGGAACCATTCATACATTGTTGAATAGAAATAAGGAATTCCAATCATTGATAATTTTGTTATCATTTAATTATTTTCGAATGGGTCTATTTATCGGTATAAAATAATAAATGTAATAAAAGAATCAATTAAAAAAGATCCCACTCGAATGAGTTTTAGAAATTGAGCTCGAGTTCGAGAAATTTGATGAATTTCAAGTTCGATTCAAACTCGAAAATAAGTAAAACGAACTCAAACTCAAATAGTTAACTTTTTTTGTAGATAAAAGTGTAATTTTTCCACAAAGTATGACATTTTAAATAATTTTACATATGTTCGAGATTGGCTCATCAAGGGATTCAAGTTCGTGCAAGCTCGACTCGAGCTCTATCAACACGATCCAGTCGAGCTTAGATATTGACCAAGTCTACCACAGCATTCCCCCAATTAGTAATCTGAGACTCCAAACTTCTATTAAATGAGAAAGAAAGCCACCAAGGAAAAAATACTATAGATACAAGATAAAAAAAAGGGAGTGAATGCCTTCATGAATCGAATTTTTTGATGAACGTATCGTGAGAGAATTTAATTTGATTAAACAATGTGTGGTGAATAAACAAAGATCAGTTTTCTAACAAAGTACAGAATGTCTCGCAAGCAGTTCGGTTGATTCATACCCTTATCTTCCTCAACTAAGCTGCCGATTAGCAAAATTTGAAACAATTCCCAGCCTTACTGGTGGCAGTTAAGCTTATGATATCTAAGAGACAATTTCCATCAATGATATAATGTCTTCCTTGTAACGTTACAAAGCAAAAGGAATCTCCCACCCAGAAATGGATGGTTAAGCACAGCTATACAATTGATCAACATCTTCTATTTGCTTTAGCTGAGATTACCATGAAGAAGGCATATATATACTCTTCAATTACATAATAAATTAGCAGGATGAAGGAAACAGAAGAAAGGGACCTTTTGCGGCTTTCACATTATTCGTTTTAAATGCAAATAAAACAATATATGAAGAAAAACAACTTGTAACTAATTTTCACTGCTTATACTCACATAAATGCAATGGTTAATAAGAATGCTAAACCTGATATTGAAGTCCTATCTTCATTTTAAAAAAAAAAAAAAAAATCCAGAAAATTGAAAGGGAGGACACTTGATGCAAAGGGAACCCAAGATAACTCTACTAGTCAAGAACATCAGATGTTTTAGTAAAGCTCTCATTAGAAAAGTTATCGTCATCATAGCAGGCGCAGTTTCCCAGTAACTGAATCTACGGCTGATTTACTTCCTGCAAGTGTCAAAACAGAACAAGTAATTACCCAGACCGGCCATGAATTTTTACAAGTAATGCAAACGTTACTTTTATGTTTCAACTGTGCATACACTTTTTTACCCGCCCCCACATAACTTCCCCAAAGGAAAAAGAAGACATAACAAAGAACTAGATTATAATAGAAGGGCAAAAGGAGAAGATGAGAGACTGCAAGTGTAACTATCGATGGGGGCAAAAGGAGAAGATGAGAGACTGCAAGTGTAACTATCGATGGGGGCAAAAGGAGAAGATGAGAGACTGCAAGTGTAACTATCGATGGCATAACCATTTTCTTATTTCGAATAAATGTTGTTAATTAGTCAAATTTTTGAAGAGACTATTTCATCACAAATTTAAGATCCTCACTCTAAAGGGCTCTCAATCTTGATACGGATTATTTGTATCCAAGTTCTAGAGGTTTGTCCCATGTCTCATACATGCCTTGTCAGAAACTCAGACTATTCTCCACCAAAACCAGAAGATGTTGCTTTGACCAAAGAGATACACCATAGTAAATTAACATTATTGTACTTATTCATTAATCCCATATTGTATTAAGTTCGAAATTTGAACAAAAACTCGGCATCTCAATGCTCGTATGGTATAGAAAGCATAAGAGAGGGGAAAACAGCTAAAAAAGAGAAAATAAAGAACAGATACAGTGCTTGGAGGCACAAGCACAATGAGTCGAAGAATACCAGGCCCAATGGCTAGGACTGTTTTTGACCCAGATGAAACCTGTGTAAAACAATAGGTCTCACCGTATCAGTAATGTAAATGTGATCCAAAGACTATAATATGTGTACAAATAATTAGGTCCTGAAGTACATATTATCTCTGAGTTTGAGCATTATTTTAGTCCTAAATCAGGACTAGATTAGAACTGCATAAAGCATCTATATTGCAACTTATTATGAAAATTACTGTGCTACATTGTTGCTTTATTCTTTACGTGGCCATTAACTCTTGTCCAATTAAGCTTCATATTATGAGGTTTTGTTCTCAGCTTTATTAGCTAGAATGACTCACATTCGAGAGTTTAGTTCTGTGTTATGCTGGCCCATAACTTCCCTAATTCCCTAGTTAACATGTCCCTAATACCACATAAAACTCCTCATTATTGATTGTCTCGGAATTCTAAATAAAGATTATTTGTACAATTTGAGAACAGTGTTACATTGATTATATTTCCCTTTTCTTGCTCCTCCCCAACTTGTAAATCTTGAAATTTGAGATGAGTAATTAAAAATGTGCAAGATATAGATGCATAAGCACAAATACAGTGTAGAGAGGAATATGAATCCAGATACATCCACAGACATATATTGATTGATCCATCTTATATCCTAATCATTATCTCCACACTCAAGTGATAGTTCAACAGTTTTCAAATCAGATACTTCAACCTGCCCATTGCACATATTCCAGCTGGATCCTCAAGTAGTAATTCTTAATAAGTCAAAGTGGATACCTGCGTACGTCCTGCATCAGCTACAACAAAAGTTGGAAGGCCAATGTACTCAGCTGCTTCCTTCAGCTTATTCCTGATAAAGTGCCGCAGCATTACCCAAATCAGTAACTCTAATATCACTACAAAGAATTCTCCATGAAAAACCACTTATGACATCTAAAGGTAAGCGAAGAAAAGAAATTCAGATATCTGCTTACATTTCTTGCTGATTCTTGCACGTAACAACTATTTTTGCTTGCCCGCACAGTTCCCATTGTCTCAAAAGAGATCGATGGCTGCATTGTATGTGTATGTGTGTGGAGACAGATTGTCATGGTGAGATAGAAATTAGTTCCTTCAAGAAGCATCTAAAAATCAGAAAAATAATTCAGCCTTTGACATGTCTTATTATATCTGTGCCAATTGGATACTTGAAAATCGGTGTTCACTGCCATACCTTTGGATGAGTTCTGCATAAATGCCAGTTGCAGCATCTGCAGGTTTATTAATCAACCAATTAATTGAATGATAGATGCACCGACAACAATATAGTATCAAGAGCAAAATCCTTGAAGAATAGCTTTTGTTTTTTTTTTTTTTTTTGGGTGGGGGTGTGCATGTGAGGTTACGAGCACATTGAGATGCAATCTTTCCTTGACCCATCTTCAGGTCTTGTCTAACTACCAAAGTTGTACCTGCCAACCAAAGTCCCCATTTCAAAACTTAGATAGCCAAAATAAAAAGTATCTCTATTTATCAACATCACATTTGGTTCACATCCAAGAGGAAAACTTTTCTACACGACTACACCTATTTTGCAAAATCACTGAAACAGAACAAGCTGACACAGGATCAACAAAACAGTACGATCCTCAAGAACTACACATCCTCTAAAAAGTTTAAGCAATCCCTGAAATATAAATCTCTCTACTCTTTGGTAACCGCAAATTCAAAGCCATTTTTTCTCTATTTGATCGGTAACACCCAATGGAAAAATACAACACCAATTATCTAAAAAGAAAAAAAAAACAGTTGCTAGTCAACCTAAAAACATGGTTTTAAACTAGGATTAATCTTTCATACATCGTCGTTGTAGAAAATTTTCTACAGCATGTCAATTGTACATTGTTTAAATTTCAAATATCATTTGCACATATAGTGATGGTGTAAAAAATTTTCAACACGGTATATGTAAGATTATATTACCTTTAAACTATACACTCTCTTTTCCAATTTCTAGATAACATTAAACATTAAAGAAGATATTCCCCCCAACACCACACACACAAGCATCTATACAGCTTCAAGATAACATGAAAGATTAAAGAAAAACAATTTCCAATAGAATCCTTCATTCTAACTGCCAAAAGAAGCTAAAATATTGCTCTAAAAAGTCTCTAATTCAGATAAAACAAAACAATAACAAAGTACAAATAAAGCTATCAACTTTATTACAAAACTCAGCAGCAAAAATATTACCATTTTTAGCTCTTCATCAGGAGTATTACCAGTTGATGAAGTCAGTCTTTGGTTTTTGCTTGATGATAAATTGCTCTTTTTAGGAGAAGATTTATTGGTTTTTGATAAATCCAAGAATAACCCAAAAATGAAGCCAATTATGAGGCCTGGAATGAAGTTCTCTGGCTTGAAAGAAACTCCCAACCATTCTTTTTGCTCTTCTTTCTGCTGAATTAATTATTAAATACTAGTTCAAAAAACAAAAAAATACATAACTAGAATGAAAAATAAAAAATAAAAAATAAAAGAAGAACAGGAGAAAATAATAAAATGGGTATTTTTATCAATTTTCTTTTAAAGATAAAATTGGGATTACCTTTTTAGAAGGCTGAGAAGTGTTTCTGTAAGTACCCAACATTGGGTTTTGGCACAAGGAAGAAGAGTAGAGTTGTGTGTTCTTGTTGGATGGGAACTTCAGAGATAAATGGCTGCAGTTAAATTTATTGAATTAATTTAGTACGACGTCGTTATAGCTTGGACTAAACATGGGCTTTGACCTTTTGAGATAGAACTAAATGGCCCTTAAAACATTGGGTAGGTGTGTCGAGAAAAGTAAAAAAGATATGAGTTGATTGCAGAAAACCCCCTGAACTTACACCTTAGTTACGCTTTGCACCTCTCAACTTATTTAATAAGTACTTTATCGTATCTTTTATATTTTGGGACAAAACTACTCCTGTTATTTTAATTATTATTGTTCTTTTCTTTTTTCTCTTCTTTTTTCTTTTTTATTTATTTTCTCGATCTATCTTGTTTTTCTTTTTCTTTTTTTCTTTTTACTATTCTCTCTTGCTACTATTAAACAATTACATTACTGTTAATAATTAATTAGTTAAAGTTTTAACTTTTCACATGTATCTAAATAATTATGCTTTAAGACAATAAATATATCTTGTTGTAATATAAAGTTGTGATTAACTACTAATAATAAGATTAACAAATAAAAAATAAAATTTTTGAGTTAGAAGAAATTAAAAAAATTATAGTATACAAATAAAATTATAGAATGAAAAAATATTTACAACCTTTTATTTGTGGTGAAATATTGAAAAAATATAGTTAGAAAATATTACAACTATCTAACATAAGGGTTTTTAGAGTTACAGTAAATTCAATTAAAATATAACATGCAAATGATATAGCACAAAAAAAATTTTGTTTACATACATAGAATATATATTTTAATTTTTTTAGAAATTATTTTATCTTTTAACTATATAGTTTGTTTATTTGTTAATTATAGCATTAGTAAAACTCACAAAATCCATATTAAACTATTAAAATATATGTTGCTTGTTAAAAATTTATTTATTCTATAAATTATTTATAAACATGTAAAAAAAATTAAAACTTTTAACTAACTAATTACTACTAGTATAATAATTTAGCAGTAACAAGAAAAAATGGGTAAGAAGATAAAAGAAAAAATATGAGAGAGAAAATAAATTTGGTAAGAGAAAAAAAAAAGAAAAACAAAATTATTGAAATAGTAAGAGTATTTTGTCTCAGAACATGAAGAGTAAGGGACAAAGAGATACAATACTTATTAAATAAGTTGATGAAGGCAAAGTACAATTAAGTGTAAGTTCAGGAAAGTTTTTTGCATTTAACCCAAAAGATATTGAATAGGATTTGAAAATGTAACCCAATCAATAAGCCTGAGAGCCCGTTAAAAAATTTCCAAAAGATGAAGGACTTTCACTTTCATATTTACTTTTGGATTTAATCATTGCCATTTTGGCCCTTTAAACTTTGCAAAAACTTCAATATGATCCTCCAAACTGAAAAAGTTTCAACTTGCTCTTCAAATTAAAACAAATGTTCCAATGTGGCACTCCAAACTAAAGAGTTTCAATTTGGCCCTCCAAATTAAAGCAAATGTTTCAATCACCCTCCAAATTGAAAAAAAAATTCAATTTGACCCTTAAAATTGAAATTTTATTCAAAAAAAGAAATTGCATATTGTCTTTATAAAAAAGGGATTAGGTACATGTGTTAAAAAAAAATAAGGTAATTATTTTATTATCCATTGGGAAAACCTATATTTAAAATGCAAAAATGATCCAAAAAAAAAATATAATCGAGGACTACATTGGAACACCTTTTCATTTTGGACGGCCCAAATTAGACCCTTTTAGTATAAAGGCCTACAATGGGAACACTTACTTTAGTTTGGAGGGTTAAATTGAAATTCTTTCATTTTGGAGGACTATATTAAAATATCTTTTTTAGTTTAAACAGGCTATATTTTGATTTTTTTTTTTTATTGATTTGGATGATCATATTGATATTTTTTCTTAGTGTAGAAGAGAGAAATGAGATTAACACTTTACTTTTTAACTTTAGTTGAGATAATGATGTCATGTGTAATTTATTTAAATTTTAAATATCAGTTTTGCACATGCAACATGTATCTATATCCGATAATTTACAAAATTTTTTACATGGATAGTGCATGAAAGATTAACGCTAATATAAATATCCATATAGTAATTATTAAAAAAGTCACATCATACTTTGTGCAATTTTAAAGAAAACCGCAAATAAAATATGGGAGAAAGTTATTCGCGAGTAATTAATGTAGGGAAATTATGAGAAATTATACATGGCAAATGCATACTAATGAATAATCTCTCCGAGTGTAGTTGCACTATTAAGAATGTGTTTCTCCTCATTATTGTTTGATATACATGTCCATGAGCAATTTATAGCACATAGAAATCAATTACAACTAATTACTAATTTCTTTGTCTAGCCTTCAAATATCCACTTACAAACGAAACCAAATTAATCACTATGAGAATACGAACCAACCAGTAGTATATGACTGTTCATAGAGCCTCCTAGAGTTCTGGTCTTTTAAGCTCCCAACTACTAATCCTTATTGGAACTCCAAAAGGTACAGTTAATTATTTAAAGCTCAAGTAAAATTTAGTCACAGAATTCAAGTAGACTACATTTACAACTATACACGACCTTTTTCCTCTATTATAAATATGAACCTTTTCAGCTTCAGTTGAAATCATACACCCAATTTTTCCACAATGCCATCAGGTCCAAAGAAGAGGAGAGCTGCCAAGAGAAAGGAGGAACGTGCTTCCAGATTGGCATATTCAAGGGATGGAACAATATCTCAAGAAGGTAATATCTTGTTGGTTTAATTCATATACACAACATTATATGGTACATTATGCTCACATAATCCTCGTTACTTGGAATATTATTTCGATACATTATTTGTGGTATTATTTGAATTGTAGTTATTTGACAAATAATAAAAAATTACTAATAAACAATGGAAATAATTTTCTAAATAAGTATTTGGATAATATCAAGGAGAATACAGTTACCAATATCAAAACATGCATGCCTGCTCTAATTTATTGATAAATTTATAAGTAATGTGTCATATTCATTGATGAGTTTAAAGTAATTAACATATATGGTTTTTTTTTTTTTTTTGGTAGATGTGATTGACAACACTAGCTTCAATAATCATGCTAATCTAGGAGATCATCCAGTTGTAGCAACAAGCAATACTGTCGATCCGGCTTCTGAAGAAGTTAAGTCTGTTAAAGATTCTATCAATGCTACTCCAGATGAAGTTGGATTGAATGATCAAAACCAAGATGAACCGAATGTGTTGCCCATAGTTGAAACAAAAACAACTGATTTGCATGATTTGCTTTCTTTAGATTTGAAGGACAAGGAAGGAATTTGTGCACTCATGCATGACATCAACTCATTTGCATTCATTCCGGAGGTAGGGGAATGCATATTATGAAGTCATTCCAGAGGATAATGAACTATTATTTGAACGCATCACAGAACCATTTTTGGAGGGCATTCCTGTGGAGAATGAACCATTATTTAATGGCATTCCAGAGGAGAATGTACCATTATATGAAGGCATTCTATTGATTACACCAAAATCAATGGTTCCAGAGGATGATAAAGAAAGTCCACCTGTAGAATCAGGTGTTGCAATTTTGAGTCCAATGTCTCCTGATCATCAAGCCAGAAATATTTCTGAGGCTAATATTTGGCAATTAGATGGTGAATTATTGGCTACTAACAGCACAAAATCTATAAGTGCAATGGTTCAAAATCCCTTGGTAAGTTGTCATATTTCATAAATTTTCTGAATCTATTTTTTTTAATATATTAATTTATTGAACAAACTCATCTGACATAGAAGCTTAAATGAAGAAACATCTATTTGGACAGTTATTATTTTTGGAATATTATTTGAATCAGTAAAGTAGTGACATTATTTTTTATGAGATATGTGTGAAATTAAGATAAAAAGGTAGTTAGAAGATTGCACAAGAAATTGTTACAAACATTATAGATGTGTATAAGAGACAATTATTCATTAATCCAAGCCTGTTTCTGCCTGTTGTTTAAATTATCCTCAATGGCATTCTGCCTCCCGAAGAAATTGCATTTGAGGAAGAACATGCTGGGAAAGAGGTGAAGATTTTGAATGTTAAAGAACAGTTTAACTTTTTGAAGAATGCTGTTGAGGAAGTGCAGATTGCAACAAACAAATTGAGGGAACTTCTTTTGAAAGTACTTGATGACCTTGATGCTATTGAACTTTGAAGAATTTTGTTGCATCTTCGTTACAAAGAAAATTTTTTTGGTACTAATTGGACTTTTGTCCCGAAAGATTTTGCGGGATCATGTTTTAAATTAGGTATCAGTCAGATTTGGAGTAATTACTTTGATAAATATGGCTATCGAAAATTATGTATCAAGGGCCTATGAATTTATGATATATATATATTTTTATATTATTTAATGTCTGCTAACATATTCTTGCTCGAAACTAAATTTTGTCGGGACCAACTTGATCATGCAAGCAAATTTCTTTTGAAACAAAAATTTATAACTTGGAAGCAATAAAAAGATTCGAGTCTCGTCGTAGTTTTGAAGTGATGCTATGTTTCTTTCGTATCTATTCCCTTTTGGAAGTCTACTTAGAAGTTAAAACTTAAAACTAAAGAGGCTACATTTTTTTTTTAATATGCAATGATCATTTTAAAAAGTCAAGTTATCACTGCATGTCTGCAACCGAATCAATTTGTACAAGACTCAATCCCTCTAATCTAATTTAATTGCAAGGTTTGGTTTGGTTTGTTTGTTGGTTGAAAAATAAAAATTAATTATATATAGAACAATCTCTTTTTCAAAAGTAGACGTTAAACATAAATTTTAATAACGTAATTGCCACTATTACATTTTGTTAAGGTAAGATATAAAATGGCCCAATTAGGAGTTTATATTGAATTTTGGAATATTGTCTTAAGTCTTGCTTTCAACCATCTATTGGTTAGCTGTGGATATTCAAACATTTCTGATTTAGTTATTAAGGCATCTATAACAATGGTTTAATCTTTACTACTAGTACTTTACTAGTAGTAAATAGTGGATTTTAGGATGGGTTATATCAGTTAGAGCTTTTGTCTTTAGAATTAACACTTGGGAAAGTATTGTAAAGGAGTTACATATGTGTAACATACATTCTTATTTAAAGTAAGATTGTAAATATTTCTTGAAAATTTATAAAAAATAATTTTTGTTTACTTTCGCTTTGTTACCATCCAACATAGAAAAAAAGTGTTGCCATATAATTTGAACGAGGCTCAAAGGAAACATAAACTGAATTGAATTAGTGTACTATCTCATTAGATTGAGAGTTGTATATTTTGAAAATGGTCACTGTAGATTTACTTTGAAAGAGATTTAACATTTAAAAAAGTAATTAAGTTTAATTTCTTTCAGAAAACTTGCAATTTGATGGTGCATATGAAAGAAAATATGAGAGATGAACTTATTTTAGTGGGCAAATCTTAAAATAAGAATACTTTAGGTATATAAAAATAAAACAGTGTGAATAAAGAGTTTTTAATCTTTTTATTTATTAAAAAGAGATTAGATATGTGTAAAAGATAAAAAAAGTATGTGTATATCATTTGCCTGAGAATTCTAAGACATCAATTTTTTTTTTTCATGTTTATGGAAACATGACCTCATTCTTATCATCAATCAACGAATAATATAAGTGTATCAAAAAAAATTTATGTAAATCAAATTTATAATATAATTTTATAAATTTCTTAATTTATATTATTTTACATCACGTTACATTATTTAAGTAAATAATATAAAATAATAATAATAAAAAAATTCATGACACACGATATATGTAAGAATGTTCTCAAGTGCATCAATAGATCCCCACACGATTAGCTGCACTTTAGGTAAACTAGTACTAGTAGCTTAGCATGAAGACTTGTAGTAGATCATGACGTGCCTTAAGGACAACCATTTAGGGGAGACCAAGTCAAGTCTTAGATTTCCTATTTGTGCACCTTACACAATCCCTCACGTGTCCCGCTAAACTGTCCAAAGAATCCCCAACCACATATATTTATTCCCCCCTACAAAACAAACACCCTTTCAAGTTTCATTCCACATGATCATCATATCCTATAACAAAACAAAACAAAACAAAAAACATTTCTCCTCCAAAAAAACACCTAACTGTAAAAACTGCCTTTCATATATGGAATCCGTTGCATCAAGCTCATCCCATGCTGACCACCACCGCCACAACCGTTTCGAGCCGACACAACCACTCGCGGAGCGAGTAATCCGAGCCCTTAGCCACCGCCTCCGCCTCCTCCACAGGTCTGATGATTCCTCAACATTCTTTGTCTTGGGCGCCACGGGAAATGTTTACACTGTCAACATATCTTCCACCCCATCTTGCACTTGCCCTGATCGCACAACTCCTTGCACCCAACACATTCTTTTCGTGTTTATTCGCGTGCTCGGCATTTCCCTCGACGATTCCCGTCTCTGGAGGAGGACTTTAAGGCCTTGTCAGATCAACCGCCTTCTCGCATTGCCCACTTTAAACGATGCATTGGCGGGGGATACGGTGCGAGAAATGTTCCACCGGATGTTTTTTCAGGCCGGTCCGAGTACTTATAATTTGGGACCTCGTGTTGATACAGAAGACGGTACTAATTGTCCAGTTTGTCTTGAGGAAATGGGTAAAGGAGAGAAAATTGTGGCTTGTGGGACTTGCAGGAATCCAATTCATGAAGAATGTTTGATTGCTTGGAAGAAAAGTAGCAGAAGAAGATCAGCAAGTTGTGTACTTTGTCGCGCCAGGTGGAGAAATACAGCTGATCAAGACCAGTATTTGAACCTATCAGCTTATATAAGTGATCAGGATGACATGGTTGGAGATGAAGGTCGCTGCAGTTAATAGGAGTGCAAATTAGGGAAAAAAAAGCTAAACTGTAAATATAAGCCAATTAAACAGAACAAATTTGAAAAACAAAGAAAAATTGCATAGCTTTATTAGGACTCAATTTGTTGAAAATGGATCGAATATTCCAACTTTCTGTTCAATTGCTGCTCCAATTATTATTTTCCTTGTAGATATAAAAAATTAAGGATTAAAAGCAAAATTCCCCTCCAACTTTATTCCAAGTTGCAAAAATACTCCCTTTTGAAAGGCATTTTGCACCATCTGAGCAATTTCATAAGAAAAAAAAGAAAATTGGCAATTGTTTCTGACTTCAAAATTATTTGGACAGAAATGTCTCCTTCAACTTTCACAAGAATTGAAGATGTCCCCAAATAATTTCCATAGGAAAATGCTCTATTTAGTAAAAGTAATGCTTATGATGTGCCAATCTAATTATTGTACTACTAAATAATTATACAACTTTTAACAAGGAAAAAAAAAACTATTTTAATTCTATATATTTTTGGATATATCCTAATTTGATCCCTTTCGTATGTGTAAAATTTAGTTAGTATATTTCAATGTAACACTTTTAAGAAAGTTAAAATTCCATAAAAATTTACATAAACTTATTAATATTTGTTAAAATAATATTATAATTAGTATCAATCAAAGTATGAGTTTAATTAATTAAGTCCATGTCAAAATGAATTATTATGAAACTAATGTGTAATTGATATGCTTTACTTTGATTTTATTAGTTTGTGAGAGAAATACTTGTTTCGTGATAATTAGAATAATTTTGGAAGAAAAAATAAAAATAGGTAAGTTATATATGTTCGTAGAAGTCAACTTTTAAAGCATTTGATTGTCAAAGTTACAAATCGGTTAAACGATAATATTTAAATAAAAGAAACCAAATTAGTATTAAAAATAACAAAACTACAAAAAGTTTAAATTTAATTAGTCAATCTTTTATGAATTAAATCTAAAAGCGATTCCGTAGATTTAGTGAATCAATTACGTGTACTATAATATTTCAAATAATACAAAATGTCTCGAATTGAAATGTGTGAATTAGTACGCGGTACATAGTATTACCTAATAAATTCGGTAACTATGCTTAGCATTATGATGGCTCAAATAGTCATGAAAGACAAAAAAGAAAAAAAAAAAAAAAGAAAAAACCAAGAACCAAGATGTATAATTTCATCCAAGACAATCTCGAGTGTTCTATCTATGCAAATCTTGTTAACAATCTTGGTCAAAGTTTGGCTGCAACCAGCTTGGATGTCCACCCTCCTTCAGCCTTCCGTTTTTGCATTCTCCAGAGCTGCTCTGAAAGCTTTTGCCTCGAGCAAGTTCTTGGACGTGATATTTCTGTCTAGCAGACCCCAAGCCATCAGCAAAGACCCTCCTTGCTTACGTAAAGGAATAAGTTAATTGTGTCTTAAAAGGCACGTGATATTTATGTGGTATTCATTAATAATTTGTTCAATTTTTTTATTATATAAATTACTGTAAACCCTTATGTGGTATGGTCATTCGATCTCATAATTCCCATATATTTTTAGAAATATATCTTCTGTGATATGGCCATTCGATCCATAACTCCCATGTATTTTTAGAAATATATCTTAAATTCCCATGTCATCTAGACTAAATAGTAAAGTGGACGAAAATCATCCAAATTGACAGTGTTTGAAAAACACGCGCTCCGAAGCGAGTGTTTAATGAGAAATATAATTTTCCTTCAAAAAGTTTAGGATAAATTAAGTTAAACTCCCATGTGATATACATCTTGGACTGATAACTCCCATATGTTTTTGTAAATATATCCTAAACCTCATGTGGTCTGGACTAAATGGTAAAGTAGACATAAATCATCGAAACTAATCATATTTATTATACGCGCGCTCCTATTGTGAGTTGCATTCGTTTTTCCTCCCAAAAAAATTTAAAATTGTATGCCCAACTTACACTTATTGTTATTTACATAAAATTATTCTCAATTTTTCTACACTTATCTATACTTTTACAACCAAAAAGCACAATTACACTAGAATGCATAAAGTATTTTTCCGTAATTTTCTTTTTTCTTTCATGCATTAATTTACAGATTTTTAATTGTAATAATAAACTAATATCATTTTTTTTTTCATTTTTAATCATGCAAATTGAAAGCTATAATTTCTGAAAATAGGGATAAATGAATTATTTAAAAATTTTGATATTAAATTACCTATAAGGTAAAAGTATAATTTCGAAAACCGTGACTTTGGATGATTTTTGTCTGTTTTATTATTAGTCTGGGACACATCGGAGATTAGGGTTTTTTTTTTTTCAAAATATATGGGGGTTATGAGTTCGAGAATAATACCACATAAGGTTTAAAGTAATTTGTCCTAATTTAAATATAGGGTAAGAACGTAATTTCAACGAAAATCGTTAGTTTGGGATTTCCGTCTACTTTACTATTTAGTCTAGACCACATGGGGATTTAAGATATATTTTCAAAACATATGGAGGTTATGGGTCAAATGGTCATATTACATGGGGGTTTACGGTACTATCAATTTACTCTTTTTCATTAAAAAACTTACATTAGCTTATGTTTTAAAACTGGTGATTTTAGCACATCTTATGATAGTATAATTAAAATGTTATATAAATATGTTCTGTAAAAAAGTTATCACATAAAATATAATTGTAATTTTTTCAATTGTTGAAGAAAAATATTCTTGAAATTTAAGTTATTTAAAAATAAAAAATAATGAATGAGATGAAGAAGTTGGAAGCACTGGAGAGTCGTTGAGAAGGAAGTTACAGTAATAGGTAGGGGTGTTCATGGGTCTGGTTTTCGGGTTATAGGGGTAGGGTTTTCGGGTTCGGGTTAAAAAAATAAAACTCAACCCAACCCAACTAATATAGCAACCTAAGTAAACCCAACCCATGTATTAGTCGAGCGGGTTACTCGGATTTTCAGATTATTCGGGTTAAAAATTTAAATTAATAATTTTTTTAAAAAAAATCTATAATTATAAATCTATCCATTAAAAACATATGTTTGGTCAAAACTAAAATGGTATTTATGTCAAGAATAAAAGGAAAAAAGTAAACAATATGATAAATTATATGATATTTCAAAAATAAAAAGGAAAAATATTATAAGGTAGATGAAATAATTAGAATAAAAATGAAAATTAAAAAAATATAATTGAATTTTTTTTTGTTATTCAGGTTATTCGGGTTGGATTGGGTTTTAAAAATAAAACAAAACCCAATCCTACTAAAGTCGGGTAATCCGAAACTCGAAAATCTAACCCATTTAGCCCCAAATTCATTTGGGTTGGGTCGGATTTTTGGGTTGGGTCGGATTTTTGGGTTGGGTTGGGTTTGAACGCCTCCAGTAATAGGTAATTATGTTGTAATTTACTAAGAGCAACATTAGGAATATCACTAAATTTAACATATTAGGATCTTGTGCTTTATTAATAGTAAGATGTATTACAAAAATCCAGAAAAAATAATAAAAATTCTACCGTTTGACTAAATAATTTTATTTTTCTTCAAAATTAAAAGATTCTTCTACTGTTTAAGCGTGAAATATAATTTAACAGTGAAATTTTTTCCAAATAAATTAAATTTTGAATATCATGATCTCTCAAAGATAAAATTAATGGTGTGTTCACATAATTTTATTAAATTTTTATTATTTAGAAATAGGTAAATGACCAAAGAAATTTAGGAAAGAAATGGGGTAGATCCAAATCCAAAAGAACTCCCCTTGCCATTTTTAACTACCATATAAAAGTGGTTGCTATTGCCATTGGTGGAGCTCACTTCCTCTTACTAGTAACGAATACAAAAGTATGATTTTTTTCCCTCCATTTTCCCCGTTGTCCCAATTTTCCTGTCATGCCCCGCTCTAGAGTCGTAACACGTCGTGTTCTCACATTTTTTATGAAAATACAAGGATCAAATCCTCAAATTTTTGATAACTTGTTTTAAAGAAACTACGTACATTTGCAAAAATGTTATATAATGGGGGTGTGTATACACATTGTTGGGTAATAAGTTCAAGTTCTCTTCTACTAGAACGATTATCTTATATAATATATAATTTTTTAAACTTGCCTCAAACACATCCTAATGTGCATATATATATATATATTATAAAGTATGTGAGGCACAAGTACGTATATTGGCGAGTGGTATTATCAAGAATTCAAGTATTACAACACGCTACTAAGAAGAATATCCATGACAAAAGTACGATAACGATGCAATAATCGATATTGGCCTCATGGGTTTTTTATAACTTTATTGACAAGTTGAATATTCAGTTCTAACTACTATAACGCGTTAGGAAAAGGTTATAATAAAGTCCAGCAACTACAACTAATTGGGGAAAAGGCCATGCAAAAACTCATATAGAGTATTAAGAACTAACTCCCACCAACTCCTCCAAAAATAGCCAAGAGTCAAAATAATATATATAGTCAAAAATATTAGGCATGCAGCACATAAATCATTTACCAAGTCAATTTGTCACTTACAATAGTTTTATATAATCAAACAAGAAAGGTAACTATACTCTATCCGGTATTATAAGTAAATATAATTTTCATACAAGAATTTTACAAAGAATTTTCAAAAACATGGAAGAAAGCAAGAATCCTTTCCCTCTTAATTAATCTGATACACATGAGTTAAACTTGAGTAATTCAAAACTCATGAATCCTCGCTCACAAAACATCCAGAATACCTTAATCATATAATTAAGTTCTCTGGTCAATGACATAGAATAAATTCAGGATCTTAAAACAATTAACAAAATTACGCTGGACCAATCCTAGATTAAATTGATTCATATCTTAACCTAAGTTGCTTATTCAATTTAGTAATATTTATATCAAGTTAAACTTTATTCCATAAACAAATGTCCATTGATCCAATGCAAAAATAATCAATTTGAACTAAAAGAGAAAATTTAATTCCAAAATCATCCCCACTGTCAGATTCCACAAAATTTTACTTGCCAAATTGATTTCCAGTCTTCTAATTATATATCTTATTTGTTAATAAACTAATAATTTATTCATTTCTAACCCGATAAATTCAATTCTATTGGCCAAACGCAAAAATAATAAATTTGAACTAAAAGGCAAAATCTAATTCCAAAATCACCCCTGCTGTCGGATTCCACAAAAATTTTACTTGCCAAATTGATTTCCAGTCTTATAATTAAATACCTTATTTGTTAATAACCTAATCATTTATTCATTCTAACCCGATAAATTTAATTTGGCTTCTCGCCTACTGACCTTAACGCTATTATAACGTAATCATGATCATACACACAATTCCCCAATTCAAGATCATATTCAGCCATGCATGCATATAACTCGGCAATCCTTCATTAATTTTTTCCTTTTCTTTTCTTTTTCCTATAAATGCACAGAGAAGTATGAATCCACGAAACCATGCACCACATACCCAAATTATACTAACTTGATTAATAAATCTTAAATAAATAATCATAATATAATTACCTTCACTTTGAGTTATTGAGATCTATTAAGTTTTTTTTTTTTTTTTTTTTTTTTTTTTGTACCTTCCTTCTCTTTTTCTTATACGGCCTTAATCCTAAATCCCAATATAAAATATGTCGTAGGATTGTTTAACCCTAAACATATATCTTAATTTTCAATTTTTAATATTTATCAGTTAGTCTTTGATATTACTTAATTATTTACTAAACCACACTAATAACTTGTCGATTCAAAATATTACTAATATATTATTGAATCTTAATTAATACCAAATAATAGATCGGTTTGGTCTTCACATTTATAGTTTTACAATAACCATCTTACTAAATAGGCCACGAAAGTGTGTATTCAACTAGAATTTCAGCTTCTTTCAAGAATACAAGCTTAATATTGTTGGAATTTTAGCTGACACTCATCATAGTCTTGTTCTAGTAGGTTCTTTTCTATCACCAAACGTGTATAGTAGCACTATAATACTTGCATTCATTTGATTTTTTTTATGAAATCCACAAATGTGCAATATATATTAAATATTGCTCTATACAAGTCTAAAATTTTTAAAAAGGAAAGATGTTAAACGAAATACAAACAAGATTGAGTTTTGAAAACTCAATACAAACAAGACAACAAAAGTCACCTGTAACAAATAAATAGGACATACATAGGACGGAGAGATGATGGGAGTGCTATTTTTTTTTGCTATTGGGTAGTTCATTTTTTGTTTACTAGTATAATAATTTATGACATGAATGATGGATTAAATTGATGATGTGGTGGTGACCATAGTTACCGGAAATCCTTTTCACCTTAGGAACTCCATATCGATTTATGCATATTGAAACTATTGGAGACAGCGTGGATGTGTGGTTTTTTACCTGACATACACAACCACCAAATTCAATTCCAAGGAATTGAATTTAACTTTTGCAAACATGATCCATTTTTTCTCGATTAAATTGATGAATTTTTCATTGGAATCTTGTGCCAAGTTATGCCTATAAAATGAAGAAGTTTTTAGTGGTCTGGATACACCAATCGAAGCAAGAATACAGAGTTCTTACAAGCCTTTAGGACTTGTTTAGAATTTTCGATTTAGTTTTTAGGTGTTCTTTTAAGATATCTTTCTTCGACCTTTCCAAGGCTTTGTATCTTTTTCATATAGTAAAATATTGCTCTCCTCTGCCCGTGAACGTAGGTCAAATTGACCAAACCATGTAAATTTTTGTGTTTCTTTCCATTTATATTTTCTCCGCATGTTTGTCATTATTGTTGTTATCATTGTTAAGGGCTCATTAAGATTAACTTTAATCAAATTCTTGATGTTCAAATTTTGACAAATTGGTATCAGAGTTTTGATACCCCGGGTTAATTTCTAGCAACCAATATGATGATAACGAAGTCATACGTTGAGAAATTTGACCGGAGTACCAACTTCGGTATGTGGCAACTCAAAATGAAGGTTATCCTAATTTAGGATAGCATTGATATTGCCCTACAGAAGAAGGAGAATAAGTCAAAAAAAATATCAGAAGAGGACTTTGTCAACTTGGATAAAAAGACTAAGTCAAGTATTATCTTAAATCTCTCCGATGAGGTGGTTTTACAAGAGGTAGCCTCCGATACCACAGCCAAAGCCATGTGAAAGAAGTTTAAGGCTTTGTATATGAAAAAGACAGTAGTGAATAGACTTTAACTCAAACAAAGTTTGTACATTCTTGGTAATTTGATTATATTTTTGTGGATATGAGTCATGTAGAAGTTAAAATTGAAAATGAAGATCAAGCCATATTATTATTGTGTTCACTATCCGAGTCATTTAAGAATTTTAGAGACACAATAGTTTATGGAAAGAAAACTATCACTTATAAAGAAATTAAATCTATTTTGAAATCAAAAGATTAGATAGATAGAGATATTACTGGAGAAACTAGTAAAAATCAGGAAAAAGGTTGTTTATTAAGGGCAGATCAGAAAAGAGAGATATAAATAGTAAAAAGTCTAAATCAAGATCTAAATCTAGACATAAAAATTTGGTGTGCACTTTTGCTGTAAAAAGGGCTACATTAAGTCTAAATGACTTAAATTAAAAAATAAAGAAACAGCATAAGAAAAAAATGAGCAAGAAAATATTGGCACCGCTGAAGGCAGTATTGCAACTAATGAGAATGATGGAACTCTAGTTTTAGCCAGTGAAAATAATTCTAGACCTAACACTGAGTGAATTTTTAGATTCGAGTTGTTTATATCATATGTGTCTCAATCTGGATTGATTTTCAATATATGATTCAATTGAAGATGGAGTTGTACTAATGGGCAACAATGCTATTTGTAAAGTCATTGGTAAAGATATTGTCTGAATCAAAATACACGATGGTGTGTTAAGGATACTCACTGATGTTAGATATGTTCCAAACTCGAAGAATAATCTCAATCTCTTTGGACACCCTATAAGCTCTTTGGTACAAGTGCACAGGTGAAGGTGGAGTTCTGAAAGTCACTCATGATACTCTTGTCGTTATGAAGGCACACAAGTCTGGTATGTCATATATTTTATAGGGATCTATTTTTACAGGTGCTGCTGCAATTTCTACTGCAGATCAATTTCATGTTGATACACACTACCAAATTATGGCATATGCAATCGGGGCATACAAGTGAGAAAGTCCTGTCTATATTCAGCAAAAAAGGTCTTCTTTGTGTACAAAGTACCGAGAAGATGGATTTTTGAGAACATTGTGTCTTTGGGAAGTAGAAAGAGTTAGATTCAAATTTCTAGCAATCCACAGAACAAAAGTTACTTTGAATTACATTCATTCAGACCTTTAGGGCCTTCTCGTACCCCGTCTAAGGGTGGTGTTAGGTATATGTTGACTTCTATTGGTGATTATTCAAGAAAAATTGAGGTGTAATTTTTAAATTATAAAAATGATATTTTCCTAACTTTCAAGCAATGGAAAGTTTTAGTTGAGAAATATATCAAAAAATGAATCAAGCGGCTTAGAATCGATAATGGATAGGAATTTCGTGAAAGTGGATTAAATGAATTACGTGACAATGAAGAAATTGTTTGATACCATACCGTGAGAATGACACCTCAAAATGATATGGTTGAATAGATGAGTTAAGCATTACTCTTTTAGAAAGGGTTCCTTGTATGATCTCAAATATTGGATTAAAGAATAATTTTTGGGCAGAGGCAATCTTTACTGCATGTTATATTGTCAACCATGCTCCTTCTATACATCTGAACTTTAAAACTCTGGAGAAAATTTAGTCAGGTACTCTTGTTGATTATTCTAATTTAAGAATATTTGGATGTCCTACATATATGAATATAACTGATGGAAAATTGGAACCAAGAGTTAAAAAATGTATTTTTCTTGGGTATCTAATCTATCTAGGGTGAAAGGATATCGTCTATGATGTCTTGATCCCAAGTCACCTAAATTTATAATTAGTAGAGATATAACTTTTGATGAATTCTCTATGTTATATCCAAGAAATGAGTCTTATAGTTCTTGTTACAAAGATGGAAATGAGAGTATGCAGAAGCAGGTGGAGGTTGAAATTAGCAATAGTAGTCCTTCTCAATCAAGTTTTTATATAGTTCAGCTAAATGCAGATGAGACACTAGATTGAAATTGAATTAGAAAAAGAAGAGTATTCCATAGCCAGAGACAGACCAAGGATAGAAATTCGACTATTACAAAGGTATGTGAATTTAGTTATATATGCTTTGTCAGTTGTATAGGAAATTGAAGAAATTGGCAAACTATCTATATATTTAGACGTAGTTTCATGTGCTGATTCATCTAAATGCCTGATTGCGATGAATGAAAAAATTGAGTCTATCCATAAAAATGGTACATGGGTTCCTACGAAGCCGCCATCAGGAAAGAAAATTGTTAGTTACAAATAGATCTTTAAGAAAAAAGAACGTATTCCAGGGGTTGAAGATGCAAAGTACAAGATATATTTAGTTGCAAAGGGTTATAGTCAGGTACAATGTATTGATTTTAATGATGTTTTCTCACATATTGTTAAACATAGCTCTATATGTGTTCTACTTGCTTTAGTTTCCATGTATGATTTGAAATTGGAGCAACTTGACGTTAAAATAACTTTCTTACATGGAAACAAAGTCACATCTATACATGAATCAGCCTGAAAGATTTGAAATTAAAAGAAAAGAAGACCACATTTGTTTATTGAAGAAATCCTTGTATGAATTGAAGCAATCTTCGAGACAATGGTATACGAAGTTTGATTCTTTTATGTTGGGTCATGGTTACTCATAGAGCATGTATGATAGTTCATTTACTTCTGGGAGTTGAATAATGGTTCTTTTATTTACTTGTTGTTATATGTTGATGACATGCTCATTGTTGTCAAGGATTTGACAGAAATTCACAGTTTGAAGTCTTAGTTGAACAGTAAATTTGAGATGAAAGATTTGGGAGCAGCTAAGAAGATTCTTGGCATAAAGATCAAAAGAGATCGAGGAGTTAGAAAGTTATTCTTGACCTAGAAACTACTTAGAGAAAGTTTTGGAGAGGTTTTGCATAAAAGATACTAAATCCGTACGCATTTCTCTGGCTACTCATTTCAGACTGTCAGCTGCACAATTATCACAGTTAGATGAAGAAGAGATGTATATAATCCACATATTCCTTATTCCAATGCAGTTGACAGCCTTATATATACAATGGTTTACAGACGTCCAGATATTTCACAAACAGTTAGTGTAGTAAGCAGATATATATGTTGCCCAGGTAAAATATATTAGCAGGCTGTGAAGTGGATTCTCAGATACTTCTGTGAGACTTTATACACATGTTTGGAGTTTAGAAGGAATAGTAACACTTTGGTTGGTTTTATGGATTTAGACTATGCAAGAGATCTTGACAAAAGAAAATTACTTACGAGTTATGTATTTTGTATTGACAGTTCTGCAGTTAGCTAGAAAACAACGTTATAACATGTAGTAGCCTTGTCTACTACTAAAGTAGCTAGAATATATGACTATCATTGAGACAATAAAAAAGTCTTGTGGTTGAAGGGTTTGTTTAGCGAGTTCAGTCTATGTCAACATTATCATTTACTGTGATAGTCAAAGTGTCATTCATTTGACTAAAGACCAGATGCATTAGGAATGTACAAATCACATCATACACATCTAGATGTGTATCTACATGAAGTATCACTTCACTAGGGAGACTATTGTTGAGAAAAAGGTATTTGTTCAAAAAATAATTACTGGAAACAATCCTGCTGATATGTTTATGAAACTTCTTTTAGTTGCTGAGTTCAAACACTGCTTAGACTTGATTGATATTTGTGGTAATAATTAGGCCCGTTTAGGTTTTATACAGAGAAGGTGGAGCAAATTTGCTAGCTTTGTATCAGATACAAAACCAAAGTGCAGATTTGTTAGAGATGGCGTGGATGTGTGGTTTTTTACTGACACACACAACCACCAAATTCAATTCCTTCACAGAATTGAATTTAACCTTTGTAGACATGATCCACTTTTTCTTGGCCAAATTGATGAGTTTTCCTTTAGAAGCTTTCGCCAAGTTATGCCTATAAAGAAAACGTTTTTCAGTAGTTTCGATGCACCAATTGGAGAAAGAATACAGAGTTCTTAACAAGCCTTTGGGACTTGCGTTTTAGTTTAGTTCTCAAGTGTTCTTTTATGGAAAATCTCTCTTCGGCCTTTCAAGATTTTTTTCAAAGGATTTGTATCTTTTTCATATAGTAAAATATTACTTCTCTCCGCCGGTTAATGTAGGTCAAATTGACTGAATCACGTAAATATTTGTATCTCTTTTCATTTATATTTTTTTCGTATATTTTGTTATTATTTTCGTTATCGTTGTTAAGGGCTAGCTAAAATTAATTTTAATCAAATTCTCGGGGTTCAGATCCTAACAATAACACATTCATTAGCGTCCTAAAACAAAGCGATTTATATTTCGAAGTATCAAAGGTAATGAATTTTTATTAGGATAAGAATGTTTTGTCTCTTTTTTTTTCCTACATGACTCTTTATTTTTTATTTATTTATTAGAAAAAAGAGAAATACTTTCTAAATTTAGTTAATTAGAATTATTTAGTATTAGATTGAGTATAATGATTCTTGAAAATTGAACATTTTCTTTTTACTAGTCACTAAAAATTCAATATTTATTAAAATTTTAATACTATGTTATTACTAACTACCTTTTTATCGCAGTGATTAAACAACTTTTTTTAAGAAGTAGCGTAAATGTACCCCTACATATCTCATCATCTTTAAAACTGGTGAATCGCGTCCTATATCGTACAGTATTTGCAAATATACTGCGTTTTTAGTAACTATGATAGTGACAGACGGTGGATCAATATGGGTCCGGAGCTATAATGTTTAGTCAAATATTTAGATAAATTTGATCTTTTATGTCATTTATAAAATTTATGATATAAATTAAATTTTACAAAATATATAATATGATGTAAATAAGATTATATAAAAATCAATTATCACCGGGTATATCTATCTATTTTCCTAATGTTTGTATCATCACTCAAGTCCAGTTAGTTTTGCTTGCAACAAGTCGGATGAAGCCATCAAGATTAAATTTTAAATTTTAAATTTCAAATTTCAGATCATTTCCTTTTGTGGGATTGCCCCTTTTTCTAAGGGAAAAAAATTGATTTTGGTGGTGGAAGATTCCCAGTACCCTTGACTCTTACATGGATGACCAAATTGGCAGCACTGAAGAGAATTCTTCATTCCTTTGCTTGGAACAGGGGTTTCTTGGATTTGGGTCACTGGATTCGGCTACAGATTATGTAGAAACACAGAGGATAAAACCACTTAAGGTATTGGATAAGTTGTTCTGTAAACTAATTCTTAGTCATCTTGTTTGCATTTGGGAAGTAGCAGGTTTTTGCTTGGGATATGTAGGTTTTTCTGTGAAAGATGGAGGAATGATGTCTTTGGCAATTGATGATCTTGGTGGGCTCAGAGTAAGTTAGCTGAGGGGGAATTCTTTCTTGTTAGCTGTTCTGATCCAGTGCCTGTCTAACACTGTTGTTGTGGTGGCATGTGGCAATGAGCCTTTTGAAGAGCAAGATAGTCCTATATCACTGCAGAGATCAGGTACATTTGACATTGCTAAAGAGTGGGAGTATATTTTTTGATTCATCGGATCGTGGCAAGCTT
Source organism: Cinchona pubescens (assembly GCA_025175665.1). Classification (NCBI taxonomy): domain Eukaryota; kingdom Viridiplantae; phylum Streptophyta; class Magnoliopsida; order Gentianales; family Rubiaceae; genus Cinchona; species Cinchona pubescens. The sequence continues at coordinate 1,345,066 of JANKKI010000283.1, forward strand.
GTTCGACTAGTGTTATGTTTTATCATAACATGCTTGTAGGTGTTAAAGACAAGCTGATGAAGAGGAGGATACAGGAACTAGTTAAAGAACGCGTCCCTTCAACAATGGAAACTAAAGGTAAGACAATAGTAGCATTGGCCTGAAGATTTGAACTCTGTTGCCAATTTGTAACGTTATACCACATATATTTCTTTTAGGACGGTTCTTCTTTGATAAGGACTCGTAATTCTTTATTGTACTGTAGTTTGTTGAGGTAATTTAAAATTTCGTAGTTAATAAAATGAATATTATGTTTTTGTAAGTTATATTTGCTCAGATGATCAATGGCCTGGATAGTTACTATTTGAACAATTAATTACTAATCTATCTAGGATCTTGAGTTTTGAACCTGTCAATGTTAGGAAGCAGTTTCTTGTCAATAAGTCACAGCACTTAGTGCTTATGGATGATTGGCATATTCAGTTTCATCAGTCATTTCCTGCATGTAAGTTTGTGCTTGGATTTACTATTGTATCCTTGTTGAAAAGATGTTTAGTTTCTAAACCATTATGCCATTCACCACTTAAAAAAATATGTTCGCTTGTCTACGTCCGAACAAATAACGAAGTGGCAGAAAGGAAAATCATGGATTGACTGCAACTTATCTTTCCCATCTTATGGAGAGGGAAACTAATGTACATTGCAACTAAGTTAGATAGTAGCTGGACAGAACAAGACCATAACCTAGTTGTAAATTATCCATCTAGATGAAAGAAGCTATTCTTTTTTGGATTGCAAAATGACATTTTTGGCTTAACAAATTCCATCTAGATGGAGGACTCCCGATCCATTAATTTGTCTTCAATTTAATTCATTTATGTCGATATATAGCTTTGGTCATATGGTGCTTTGCATACCTGTCGTCAGTGTTATACTTCATTGCTTCTGGATAACCCTTAACAGTATGTTTATCTTTTCTTGGTGCCTGTTCAAATCAGTGGAATTGAAGGTCGACCAAAAACTTTTGTCTCACATTCTGAAGTTCTGTCTTGAATCTTGGTTTGAAGTCTACAAATAAAGGTATCTCTATTGTGAAGACATTATTTTCTATTGCCCTCTTTTTAAATCCTGTTTCTTCATTTTTCATATTTTCAGTTTGTGCTTTTTACTCTTCAGTTTTGTGCTTTTACTCATAAAATTTGTTCTTTTCATATCTCAGGCACTCTTAAACTAAGCTGCATAAGAGTGGTGTTAAAATAGGATAATATATATCGTACAGTTTGCTAAGTAATTTTCCATCTCAATTATGCTTGGTGAGAAACTTAATACATCTGCATTTGTTAGCGCTTGATAAAAATGCCAATATTCTGATATTTGTTTATGAGAAACAATGGCTCCATTTGAATTGACAGTTCTTCAAATAATTGTTTTGAAGAACTCTCTAAACACAGTTGCCAACTACCTGCCTTATTCTCTCTTACATAAAATTATAACAATGTATTGGCCATGTACAAAATTAAAGAGTCAAGAGAGACTGATTATCTCTTGCATACCACTCCAAAGCCATCAAGCCCACTTGCACAATTCAAGCCAGCATACTCGAAATTATTTGAAGAGGTGATTGAAGGAGTTCCACTGAATCTAGAAACAGAACAGTCTGTTGAAAAGAAGCCTGAAGAAGCAAATTCCTTTTGTCCACCCAAAACTGGCATGTCTACCCCCATCTTGACTTTACTGACATAATTACTGCCATATGTCCGACCCAAGACTCCATTTACTGCACCACTCAATGAGTAAAACTGAAAGCTCAAATCAAGATGTGCAAAGCAGTCTTCATCAGAGATCCCATACTTGTGTATCCTTGATTCCTTTTCTGTAATTGCTATCACAGTTGCTTTGATCTGGAAGTTCCCCTCCGCTTCAATAACTGCAGCATTGGTATCACGAGACCTTGTGATGGAAACACCAGGTGCTGTAGTTGGTAGCCATTTTGCACCTTCACCTTCAGATAGGAAGACTGGTTGTCCATCAAAAGTTAGGTAGAACTAGGCGGTCAACTGCATTGTTCCAAGTTGCTGTCTTCTTGGCACCAATGAATATTTGGTGACTGTCAAAGAGAATACCGAGGGATTGGACCCAAGTAAAGTCTCTTGTCATGTTTTTATTTTTCCTTCCAATGAAGTGTGCGTTGATGTGTAGATTAGAATCAGAAACAATGCAGAAGTCTAGGTCCTTTTTTCCATGGAAGTAGAAGGTAATTCCATCAGCCCCAATGAACCGTGGATCTTGGCAGACTGCTCCCGGCTTGTTGCAGTCTGCACATATGTTAAGAGATGTGTGATTTATTCAAATTTCTTTTACAGAAAAAATTTTAAGCTGGAAAAATTGTCAAGGTTAAACATCAGTAAAAGTATTAGCTTGTTTTTGAACATGTTATTATGTTAGTACCAGAACACGTTATTAAAGTAAAAGAAACTGGAACTTACTGCAAACAGGGCTGCAGGTGACACAGTTGACCTCACATTTGTTGGGGCAATCACTTGGGCAATGTTGTTCCATGCGGTAGCACTTGGTGTAATTTCTGTTCTTGCAATACACCATTTTTCCAGATACTTCTGGTGGCGGACTAGGTATGGATGGAGGGGGGCTCAAAATTGGTGTTGGTGGAGGTGTATAAGAGATGGGGTTCAAATGGGCCCCAAGTTGGTGTTGGTGGAGGTGGTGGGGAGGAATTTGAAGTTGGAGGTGAAATGGAAGGGGGGTGCGAAGTCGGTGTTGGTGGAGGAGGAGGGCTCAAAGTTGGTGTTGGTAGAGGTGGTGGGGAGGAATTTGAAGTTGGAGGTGAAATGGGAGGGGGCCTTAAAGTTGGTGTTGGTGGAGGAGGAGGCCTTGAAGTTGGTGTTGGTGGAGGTGGTGTGGTGGGGTGGACTTTGATGTTGGAGGTGAAATGGGAGGGGGGCTCAAAGTCGGAGGAGGAGGGCTCAAAGTTGGTGTTGGTGGAGGAGGGGGGCTCCAAGTAGGTGTTGGTGGAGGGGGTGGGCTGGAATTTGAAGGTGTAGGGGGTGATGGTGGAGTGTACACAGGAGGAGGCGGTGACTTATATTTTTGAGGTGGAGGTGGTGGAGAACGAGGTGGAGGTGGAGGTGGTGAGCGTATACGTCTTGCTCGGGGTGGTGGAGGTGGAGGCGGAGGCAGCGAGCGTCTTCGTCTTGGTGGTGGTGGAGGACCCGGAGGTGGCAGTGGAACGCAAACAGGCAGGCATCTGTAACAGTCAACTGCACAGTAATCTGGACAATCAACAGGGCAATTCTGTGGTGGTTTACTGTAACAATCACTGAATTTCCTGTCAACACATCTTGCCGTCTTATGCTGGGAGCCTGTATGTTGCCCCTCGGCCATGACTGCCATAAGGAGTACAATGCTCGCAAGATGGCGAATCATGGCTGGAGCCATTGATTCTTAAACTCTTAATTGTTAATGCAGTTATCAGGTACGATGAAGTACTCTTTGAGTTGTGCTTTGACAATGTTTATTTGTTCCGTTTATATAGGTTGCATCAAGCGTAAAAGTGAACATACAATTACTTATCAAGCTATGTAATTGAGTTGTAAATAGGAGTGTTTCTTACTTCATGCGCCCTTTAGTTATATACTTATATGTGTAGGTTTCACATGGCCTTAGCTTAAAAAATGATCAAAATTGCCAAATTCGATCCGAAAACTTTGAGATGTTGGTGGTCTTTGGTCTTGTTATATTCATTGTTTAAATCAACTTGTTTTACATATGTTGTTTCACTGTGCCTTGGCACTTGATAGTTGTATAATTCATATCAAGTTCAAGGAACTGAGACGTATATCAAGTTAGGAGACAAATCTTCCATTCAGGTTTTTGTACTTGGATTGCACTTTCATCTGAAAATCACTTTGAGTAGGATCCATTTTTTCCCCTTTTTGGCTTCGTGATGTGGTAGAAAGAACGCGGATCGCAGTCTTCATTAGCTGTTCAATGAGAGAGACTTGTGGTCTTATTTTAGTTATTTTTCCTTTGTTTTGTGATCCATTAGAGCAAGATGGCATTCAGTTTGAAGGGTAAAAGTGTATATGATTTGGATTCTTATTCAGTACTTGTTTTCAAGATGTCAAATCCAAACAGATCAAATAACCAAACTCCATATCTTAATTTGCAGTTTGCATGCATGGGAATTTACAAGTGAAGTGTTTGGAAGTTATTTTAAAACGGAAAGAATATTGACAAAAAAGCATGCTAATGACCCATAACATAGATATTGAGAAAAAAACAATATTTTTACCACACCAGTCCATGTACTAATTAAGACTAGTAATTTTTGTACACACTTTATGTATATGCTATTTCATAAAAAAAATATATAGATAAATATATTTTGAAATAAATTAAGAGGAAATTTTTAGTAATTAACTAAATATGTGGAATTTTTTTTAAAAAAAACTTGGTAGTTATTTATTTATTTATAAATTTAAAATATTAACTTATTTAAAATTGAATTGGATACTAAAGGAATAGACCAATTAGAGGCTCTCTCTTTATATATAGTAAGATACCTGCTTGTTTCTAAGAATTCAAACTTCAAAATCCAAAAAATATCTTGTTCAAAATATTTAGGAGAGTAAATAAATTCAAATTATTTGAAACTTAAATCGAACTCGACTCCGTAAGAGTTTGTTCAAATTTGATTTGTCAATGATCAAGTCAAAGAAGAGAATTTAGTATTCGTTAATTGTGTTTGGCTTGAACTTGGTTTGATAAATTAAAAATTTAAATTTTGCATAAAACAATTCTAAATTACTTGAGTTCGACTCAATATAAGTTTGCTTCAGTTTACCTCAAAATATAAAAACAAAATTTTAAACTCGTTAAAATAATTAAAAAAATTTAAGCACTAAAATATCCGACTTATTTATGTTCATTTACATCCCTATCTAGCTATCCCAACAATACCACTCTAAAAAATCTCTCCCTTTTTTGCAATGTGTGACATAATAAAAAAAATTCCTCACTTTCATTAATCCTTGAACCCTCAAAACATAGCTCCTTTCCACCAAAATTCTAGGCTTTAATAGCCCAACATGAACACAAGAAACTCAGAAAAGATAGAAAACAGATAAACGTGAAAGTATGGGAGGAAGTGAGAAGAGAACCTTTTAGCCCAAGAATCTTTCCCTATTTTCTCAATCTTTCATAGCTCAAACCAAAATATTTGTATAAAATAGAAAATCCAGTCATTTATACAAAGGAAAACTACAAATACTTAAAATTTCATCCGTCTAATACAGTAGAAGATGAATAATGACATTAAGCCCTCAGCAACCAGGGAAGTTTTAGGTCTGTGTGTTGATATAATGGTATCTCTGGATCTGCCGTCGTGATATATATGTTATCAGGAACGATGCCATTCTATATAACAGACGACAAAAATAGAGTTAAAAAAAGGAAGATATAGTGAATGGAAGGAAAAGACTGAAATCTGATGCATTGATAACTGGATCCCCTTGCGTGCACTTCTCAAATTAAGGCGCTGCTATGCGTCTCTGATTTGATATAGGATTTTCACTCTTCCACATTTGGTTTACTTTTTATTATATTACCTAATAAATTGTCAAATTTTTGAATTTTTATAATTCATTAGACACTGTGATAGAAAGTAATACAGAATGTGGGATAGAAAATCCTTAACGTCCTGATTTTGCCAATCCCACTAACATGCTGACATGGAAAAATATCTTCTATCCCATTTCTTATCTCACTCTTTATCCCACTGCTTAATGAATTGATAAAATTTCCCTTAAATATAATTATGAGTTTTAGAAGAGCCTAAAATGCCGGTAAAATGTTTGTATTGAGGGTCAAGACTTGATGGAAATGAGATGAGGCCAACATTAGTTGAAGGAGTCAAGATTAGATTTTTGTGGAATTAGTTCACACAAACAGAATGGGCCACGAAACATTAAATTGGTTGTCCTGTAAATTTACTAAAACAAAACTTAATAGGCCCATTAGGGTGAATATGAAAGCCCAGTTATTGAAGGGGTGGCGGGATTTTGGTGGGGAACCAGGAGACCACATAGATAGATCTAGGTGGGATGGGAAATTTTTTGGATAGATCCGATCTATGGCACTATGTTATGGATCTCTTAATTTTCAATCAATTACATCACCCAATTGGGTGATGTTGTTGATTTAGAACCAATGAGTCTATACACTATTGTATGGATTCGATTCATCTAAAAATCTCCTGGTGGAATGAGTGGCAGATGGGGCTCCTCGAATAGTGATGGAAGGGGTGGCAGGGTTAGGTAGAGGTAGATTTAGTTGGGAAGAGTAGCAGGGACTCCTAGGATGGTGGTGGTGGCAGGATTAGAGGTGGCGGCTGTTGGTGGAGAGAGTGGAGTTGGTGAGTGAGAGGAAGAAGATACTATGTTTTTATTTTTAAATTTTACCCCTAAATTTTGCTTAATTCTATTGTGTCCCTAAACTAATTTATTATAATTTAGGGTGTGTTCGTTTGGACTAAAAATATTTTCTTTCTTGGAAAATATTTTACATGAAAAAATCTATTTTCCATACAATTTTTCGGTATTCGGTTGACAAAATGAAAATATTTTAAAATAAAAAATTTTAACCGTTTTATCTTTAATTTTATGAATACAAGTTTAAAAAAAACTTATAACAATGGTAATAAATACCTTAGAAGTAATTGTGATTAATAAAAAATTGATTTTTTTCAAAATTAAATGATAGTACAATATAGTAGTAAAATATGCATAATGATAGTTCTCTTATGGGACCCATAATTGAGAGAAAAACGAATGAAAAGGAATTAAAAACGAAAATAAGTTTAGCAAACGAAATTCTAAAGTAAGTATTTGAGGTTTAATGTCACTCTTGAATTATCCGAAAAATAACTTACACTAAAAAATTGCGTATGTTATTTTCAGCCAGAGGATGGAAAATTGGAAAATATTTTCCGGTGTTTGGCACCAAAAAATTTTCTGAAAAATATTTTTCTGAAAATATTTTCAGTCCAAACGAACACACCCTTAATTAGGATAATTTGAGAAAAGATTTGGATGAATTTCATCGACTCACACCTAGTTAATTAATATCATTTGTCAACCATTAGTCCATTTTGCCACTTCTCACTAAAGAGTTAAGAAAAGTTATTTTGTAGTGAGTTAAGCGAAATTATTGGTAATTTGTCAAGGGAAGTTATGAAAGGAAATTATTAATAAAAAAATATTAAATTAATTATAAATTACACCAGCTAATTTCCGTTGTTGATTTTGTCGCTAATGGCGTTTCTAATTGTCATGAAAAATGGACATGGTCATACATGTTGCTGCATTTCATAGTTAAATTCGATGCAAATTTTTGTGGCTAAATATGTTGCAGTGTATGTTGCTATATCTAACATTTTTCTATGAGACTAATTTTGAGGCAAATATCAATGAATTATTCGTAGTGAAATTCGTGTCCATTTCCAATGAATATAGAGACCTTTTCGCTGCAAATTAGTAACGGATTTTCATGTACGTAGCTATTTTGTTTTGCAGTGAGTAAAATTTTCATGAAAGATTTTTCATGCCAAATAATTGTTCCTGAGCGATTTAATCACAAATTTTCATTATTTTTTTTTTTGTGGCTAAAAACATCGCTAGACACGTATTTTGTTTGTTTGTTTGTTTTTTGTTTCTTTTGGATAATGAAAGGCATTTTACCTTGACAAAGTTTGCAAACTTTGACACGACTACATTGTTTGCTATACACATTTGTCACACACAATTCATTAATATCTTACATGAGTTTACATGTTTAGGGAAAAATTTTAAAAGCAAAATAATGCATTCAATGTTGCCGATAACTACTAGCCTAATTGTGGATAAAATGCCAATACAATAGATGTTCTAAAAAAGAAAAATAATTCGTACTAATTTGTTTTGTTACTTTTTTTCTTAAATTCTTATGATGCAAAATATCTCTTGACACGTCCATTTATACATTGATAGATGCAAATAATAGATTAATGGTATGAATTTTGTATACTGCAAACGATCTGAATTATTGAAATAATGAATATAGCATATTAATAGAACAAAAATATATTAATAGTACAAATAATATTTTATTGGGAAAAAAAGTGAATCATACAACAAATGCATAGACAAATAATGAATAGTTATTAGTTAGAAAAGTGAATAAGATGACAACGAAGTGTAAACTCATATAGTAAGACAATGCTTCTCCTATGATTTGAGGTCATGAATTCGAGTCACTAAGGGAGTAGTTGGAGATGTATTGTAGATCATCTTTTAAAAAAAAGTGAATAAAATAAATAATAAATAGTGCAAATAATGGTTAAATAATGACTGAGTGGCCAAATAAACTTTTTCTTTGACCAAATAACTATTGAAAATAATGGGGTAAAATAACGTAACCAAACGAAGCCAATTATTCAAGACTTCATTTGGAAAAGTAAATACTAGTAAATTACTAGTATCCATGATTATAAAGAGATTTTTTGACCTAAAAAAGTTTAATTGTGACAATCTTCATGGGAGTAGGGGGTAATTTGACTAAGATATATACTCCCTCATGTTTTGTGCGTTTATTGCACATGTTGTTTATGAAACAACAACATAGTCAAGAAAACTACAACATTATTTTCGTTAAATTTCCAGCTTCCATTCATTAAGAAAAGAATTCGTTTATTTTAGATCATTTAATAAATTTGGATATAAGCTTAATTATACTAGCTAATAGAGTTTGAAAGAACATAAGAAGTGGAAAAACATTATTTGTTTATTCCTTGGGTATATGGAAAAACTAGCAAGTATTCATACAGTTTCTTAGCCTAACCATTTGATATCAAATTTTATATTTGATACTAATTTTGTTTTTAAGATCCAAATTAATAAATTAAATAATAGAGCCTAACTAAAAAGAATTAATAGCATTTCAAGGTCATGACTTTGAGTTAAAACTAAAATAAAATTTGAAGGCACTGTCTTAGAGCTAGTCTTATATCCCAGTGCAGCATTTTAGCAATACAACATCAACTCTAGATAATTTAGAATCAATATATATCTATATCTATATTATATTAAAAGAGCGAGTTTTGATTAGGTATTTTAGATTTTCTTTTCGAAGTTACCCTTATTATATAACTTAATTACTTTTTTATATCCCTTAAGTTGAATGCCTTCTTTTATAATTATTTAGGCTATTTATATAAATACTCCTCAAAGAATAAAAGAGGAAATAAAACCTATTTTTAAGGTTTCATATTAAGAAATAAATTTGATTGAAGTAAATTTCTTTATGTAATAGAATATTAGGAATGAGTTTTAGAAATTAAAAAGAATAGGAAATAATTTTATTGGGATAGATTTTAGAAATCAAGCAATAGCAAAAAATAAATAAAATTTACTTGACAAATAAATTTACATATTTTATTTATACTTTTAAACCCTCAATGAGAAAAAATCCTAAAAGTTACATAGAAAATAAAACTAAATTTTTTAGACTTATATTTAGAATTAAGTTTAGTTGAAGCAAATTTCCTCATAGAGTAGAATTTTGGGATAGATTTAGAAATAAAAGATGAATATTATATAAAGTTACCATTAAAAGTTTAATTGAATATATACTATGATAAATAAAAGTAAATTTTTTAGACTTATATTTAAAATTAATTTAATTGAAGCAAATTTACTTATAGAGTAGAATTTTGGGATAGATTTAGATGAATATTAAATAAAATTATTAAAACCAAATTAATTCAATATATAATAAAATAAGTGAAGGAGTTTGATTTATTTTTAGATTTTCTTTGCCAAGTTACTCTCAATATAAAATTGAATGGCTTTATTATGTTTCCTACTTGAATGTTTTTTTATTTATTTATAATTTTTTAGGTTATTTATATAAATAGTACTCAAAGAGTAAAAGAAGAAATAAAACCCACTTTTAAGACGTCATGTTATGGAATAAATTAAATTGAAATAAATTTCCTTATGTAATAGAACATTAGGAATGAGTATTAGATATTAAAGAATAGTAGGAAATATTTTTTCGGAATGGGTTTTAGAAATCGAGCAATAATAAAAATGTAAAATTTATTTGAAAATTTTTTCTTATATAAATTTATATGTTTCACCTATACTTTTGGACTCTTAAAGAGAAAAAAAATTCTAAAATGTACACATGAAGTAAAAATTAACTTTTTGATTACTTCATTTAGAATTAAATTTAATGATGTAAATTTTCTTATAGAATAGAATTTTGGGATAGATTTAGAAATTGAACATGAATATTAAATAAAGTTATCAAAAAATAAATCGAATAAATGTCTCATTAAATAGAATTATACATATGATTATTATCAACAAATACATCAACAGATCATATAACATTTATATACAATTAAATAAACTAATAATTTATTAATAACTATTAAAAGAAAAAGAAAATTTTCAAATAACAAATAAAGTTAAAGAAGGAAAACAAGATTATTTTAATTTCAAAGAGTTAAATACCATTTTAGTCATTCAAACTAAGCAAAAATCTCAATATGACATTTTTAACTTGAAAAAGTCTCGATTTGACCCTCAAAATTGAAAAATATTCTAATATAGTCTTTGATACAATCCAAAATCAAAGAGTCTCAACTTGGTCCTCAAAACTAAAACAAATGTCCCAATATGGTCCTAAAACTGAAAGATTATGCATTGGATCCTCTAATATTTATATGTAATTAAAGAAACTAATAGTTTATTAACAACTATTGAAAGAAAAAGAAAAATTCATTTGACAAATAAAGGAAAACAAGATCATTTTAATTTCAAAGAGTTAAATATCATTTTGGCCTTTCAAACTAAACAAAAATTTCAATATGACATTTTAAATTGAAAAGGTCTCGATTTGGCATTCTAGATTGAAAAAATTATTCTAATATATTCTTCCAAATTCAAAGAGTCCCAATTTGGTCCTCCAAACTACAACATATTCCATGTGGCTCGTAAAACTGAAAAATTATGAATTCAACCCTCCACACTGAAAATCTGTTCTAATTCGCCCTCTAAGCTGAATTCCAATAAAAAAAAAATTCTATTAACCTTTTGAAAGCACACAATTTTAAAATATACTTTCAATCTTAATGGTTACTTTACTATTAGAATAAAATTTTTATACAAAATAGATAGTTCCATCTAGTATCCATTTAGTTCCATCTAGCATCCATTTCTCAAGGATGAATTTTAAAAATTATATAAGTGTGCAAATAATTTTTTTTTTTAGAATTAGGAATTAAGTTAAATAATAGTAAAGATATTCTTTAAAGAAAAAAAAATTAGAATTTATCACGTATAAAACTTTTGGATTCATAGAACAATTTTGAAATATTTTTTCTATTTATGATTCAAACAAAAGAAAAAAATAAAAGAAATATAAAATTACTTAAAAGTCTAAAAGTTATCAAAATTTGAATTAACAAAGACATTATCTTTCGTAGATATTGTCAACATCTTCACCTTCTTTTTGCTAATGCCATTCATTTTATCTCTAATTTTATTGTCTAGATTTTATAATGATGAAGAAATTTGTTGTCCAAAATATGAAAAGAATTTGGCTTCTATGCAGTGTATTAAAAAAATATAATAATAGAACCTATTTTTTTGATTATTGTTCAACTGATTGGACGAGTAAGAAAGGGGGTGAAAAATGTGATCCACACTTCTTTTATTTTTCTTAAAAGAACATAATTCGTATCTTGCAATTCTTACTTTTCTTTTAATTCTCTTTTTATGCATTGAATAATTAGGCACATATTTAATCTAAGTTACGCTTTTCTTATAATAAAAAATTAATTCTTAAATTATATTAACTAAAATTCTTAATAGAAAGTTATTATCCTCCTACTAAAAATTATTATTATTATTGTCTTTAGACATGTAAATATCTAATGTTAAATATAAATAATCGTATAAATTACAAACTAAAAAATAGGGATATCAAATCAATTACTAATTAAATTTTAATTAAAGTATACTTTATCTAACAAAATCAAAATAATAAATATTTATTGTTACTTTTGAATTATTATTATACAAGTTGATAGCCTCTGCAATTGTATGCTGTTGATCTTATTCTATTAAATAAAATTAGATATAATATTGAACATCTAACATTTAATTTATTACTATATAGATTGATAATATTAACATAGTGAATTATTTACTAAATTTCATGCCGTAAATTTCTAAATGATGGTAGATTATTTTTCGCTTTTTTTCTATTTTCATGATATAATACATATCGTTGTGCAAACAATATATTTAAGAACGATTTTGTTTCCTAAAGTAGAAATTGTATTTGGTATTTGAATGCGAATGGTTCCTTCATCAAGTTGGTTCCAAGAGAGGTATAGGGATTTAATAATAATAAAAAACCTTAATACGCTAGATAAATCCAAAATTGTTAGGATAGAATTTAAATAATTGAAGAGAATAAATTTAGATCCAATAAATTCTATAAATTGTCAACATTTTTCAAGACTACACTACTCTCTTTGACCTAACCTTACAGAATAGATACAATTATAAATTCTAGTATATTCCCTATTATACATTGTACTCCAATTTGATGATATTTTAAAGTTTCCTATTTTTGACTACAAGTAAATATAGTATCAATGAACTTATTGTAGAATGTTTCAATAATTCTCAATCGAGAAAATGGACTTATATTTTAAAAATTACTAGGTAGATGTATTATTCACAAAGACATAATTATTTAGCATTTTTAAAATTGCTTGAACTATTAAACTAAACAAATCTATTATATTTTAAACAAAGTATATCTAAAAAAATGTATAAAAATCACCGATGAGCAAATATTTACCTAAACTCATACTAACTACAAAAATTCTTTGGTTTAGTTGAACATTGAAATAAAAATTACGTAAGTGGAAAATTAAGTGAACTAAAAAAAATCAAACAGTTAGTATCTCCAAACATTCTTTATTTTTTAATTCATAACAATAAACATTAAATAATTAATATTTTTAAACGTGCAAAGCACGTTTTCGCATACTAGTATATATATATGTGTGTGTGTGCGCGCGCGCGTGTGATGGGCATCTTAATTGATCAAAAAGTAAGAACAAGTCATGAGCTTATTTTGCTCCAGTTCAAAAACTCTGATTACACATACCCTCAAACTCTTTCTTGGTTATTATTAATCTAATGAGAACCAATAAAATTCCCTTTTATTTTTCTTAAAATATGGTTGCCGATGGTCGAAGAATACTCGAGTCCACATATAGACATCCCTTAAGTTTTGGGACCTGTTACAATAGTTTTGGGACAACAGCCAGCTACAATAATGACCTGCTACCTCTATTTCCCTCCCATCCTTCACCCTAAAAAATGGAGTTTCACCTGCTACAATAGTTTTGGATAATGACACCCCGAAAATGGAGTTTCTGAGCCTTAATAATGAGTTGTACATAATTTACACATAACATTCAATCTCCCACCAAGATGGAGATTACTTCTCTAGGAAAATCCCCATCTCTAACTATCCAATCTGCTCCATAAATCTTAGCCACATTGAACGCTCATCTCTCCTCCTATCTTCAGCCTAACTTAAACTTGGAGCCTCAAGCTCCTAACCATAACCCATTGGATTCCCAAAATCAACAACCCACACCCCTCTCTAATGCTCTACCCTTACCAGTTTCTTTTAGCAATGCCTCCTACTTGATTCATGCATTGTCGAAATCCACTTGAAAGTTCTTAATAATAAGGATCCAGGGGGAGCCCTTGACTATGTGGGCTCTTTAAACATGATCATTTTCGCATTTCCCTATCCAGGGAAGACTCACAATGGATCAAAGCCTTTGGCCTCTTGCTCTTATTGTAAAGATCTTGGGTAGAAGTTCAGGATACGAATAGTTTGTCCAGAAAATCAAGAGTAGTGGATTACATAGTATCTTTTCACCATTCTAGACCTTAGTAGGGACTACTTTGTAGTGAAATTTGAATCTAACTAGGACATGCAATCTATTTTACATGGCGGCCCTTGGATCATCAACAACAATTACCTGTCGATAATGAATGGTACCAAATTTCAATGCCTTGGAAGCTAAAATTAATACTTCTGTAGTATGGGTTCGATTACCGGGCTTACTACTTGAGTAATATGATGAAGTTATTCTGCCTTGGATTGGTAATAGACTAGGTGGGCTATTGAGAATAGAAGCAAAAACAGCCACTATAGTGTAAGAAAGTAAATCAAATATAACGCAACGGAATTTAAAATTTTTACTTTCCTATCACGGATCACCTTGATTAATTTATGCGTAGTACAAGAAAAGTATAGAGATTGTACCTTAAATTGCAGTAAAATCTCCAATATGTTTGGGACGTCGATCCACAAGCCGCACAGGTGCCCGGCCTCTAATGGTATCCACACAGATAATTAAATCAAGAATCTTCACAAGATTGATTGATCCAAACCACGGAGTGCTAGCTCCTAAATTATTTCTCCCTTATTTCTCAATCGTGACTCTCACGATTTAAAAAGGAATTTTGTTGGCTTTTTCCCTTGCGGCTTTTGATGCAAAGCCGTTAATGTACTAGTACTCCTAATAGTACTACTTCTTTCTTATATATATTATAATATATCATATATCAGATAATAATATAGAATTTCAATCAAATTGGGTTTAGGGAATTATAAATTCTAATCAGTTTGGGTCATGGGTATATGAATAATTATAAAACCATTCGAACTCTTAATATGTCTCACATATTAACTCCTAATATTTATAACTTATTATAATTAAACCCAAAAGTTAATTTATCTCATAACTTAACCCATAAGTATCTCATACTTATCAAATCATTTTAATCCTGAATTAATTATCCTTAAGTGTGTGACCCTTTAGGTTCCCAATCACGTTGGTAATAAGTATAAATTATAATCCTAAATTAATTAGGATTAGATAAATTAAACACCTTTAATTTATCATTAATTCTCCAATTAATTAATTTACACTTATAGATCAAGATTGGCTTCTAGCAAAGTATCATGACCACCCAAGTGTTGAGATATGTCAAGTGGTTCGACATCACCCATCCGTGACTAGAGACCTGTAATTAATATCCTTTCACCAACCTATATCCCGATTAATTCAAGAATACAGATATAATGCCAACTCTTATCGAATTAATCAAATTTTACTTCTTTCCAAAATACAACTCACTTGAAATAGAATTTAAGACACTCTTAAATCTATTTTCACTTTGCGCAAAGATTTCTGAATCATATTTCAAGAAGTGGCCATACTGGGATATACTCTCCTATTAGAAGGAGTGGTGAATCCTCTATTGGTCATATCTTATCTTCTCATGATTCATATTATACCCGAACTCTACAGTATGTGCGACTCACTAAGAGTAACGACTAATAGAGTCAAAGAATAATAATCCACAGTCAAGATAAACTCATGACCTCAAGTCAAAGGACCATTACACTACTATCACAAAGAGATTAATCCATTGGCATTTAAATAATAATTCGTGTGAAATACTCTTAGCGGGTCAATCCGATGCACTTATTCTTAATAAACATCCACATACTTTTATGTGCTAATCTACTAGTGTCATACACTACGATTAGGGATATACACGAAGTTCTAAAATATAATTACATCACAACTCTTTATGATTTTACATATAAATATTTTATTCATTAAATGCCATATTACAAAATATACATAAATATAAAAGTGTAATTTATCCCTAAAATTAATTGGTTTTAGGGCATACACTAACATATAGAAAGCAGTAGATATGCTAGATTATGTGTGAAGTTGGAGTTGGATAAAACTCTCATACTTGTCTTCCATATTGAGAATCATACACAAATGTTACAATATTACGGATTATCCTTATGCTACATATGTAGGTGTATTGACATGAACAAGCAAGATGCCCTAAGATCTAGGGAATAGATCCAAAATCCATAAACAATGGGTTAGAGGAAGGAAAAATTAGAAAAGTAGCTTTGGGCCTTGGTTGCATATCAATCCAACTGATCATTAGAAGGCTCAGTGGAGCGCTATGATCGGAATTGATAACGGTAATAAAAGTAGAGAGAAAGGTCAACAGAGGACTTTTTCAAATTTTGAAAAAGTCATGAACTGGTCGGACCAAAGGGTAAATAGATCAAAAGAACAATGACTATCACTGTTCTAGTAAAGAATACTTTTGAAATTTTAAACAGTGACTTAGGCATCCTTTCTAACATGGATCTGAATATTAACCCTTTGGATTTCCCTTCTGATATCCTTTTGGAAGTCTCACGTGCCCTAAACGAACTGACATCTTAGAAGAAAATTCTTGGATTACCTATACAGAATGGAAAATTGGGAAGGATCTTTGCATACAATACAAATCACTTTGTGGCTCATCCACTAATAAGAGAAAGATTACAAGCTTGTCTAGATCGTCTGAATCTCAACTTCGTGGTACTAGCCCAAAACAAGGATCGACAACTTAATTAGAGGTCCAGAAGAACCCACCTATGCTCCATCAAGTTGCTAGAACCCATATCCAGTAGGGATAGATCCCTATCTAAGCATACTCAATATGACAAGAAGGCCACAACTATAAGGTTGGAGTCTACTGGGAATGCAAATAGTCATATGTTGCCAGTAGGGGGCATTCAAATCGGACAAGACAAATTCTTCAACATTCGATGCCATGTATCTTTTGGGAAAACTAGAGATCTGGGCAATGGGGACACAACTAGCTTTCATACTAGATCTGTATCAAGAAGTAATGGAGACCCTGTTCTAGTCCAATGTGAAAATCCAACTCTCTTGCAACCTATCAACGAAGGAGAGGAACTGTTACAACTCGAACCAAGCAGTTCATCTTTTCAGTCATGCCTAGGGTCCTATGGGAAAAAAATTCAAACATAGAGCTTCTCAGACAGCCCGCAGATCGAGTAAGAGACCTGATCCTAATAGAGGACCCACTGTTAGTAATCTTAAATGACCAAAAAGTAGACAACCCATAACAATTTTACCTATATGCAAAATTTGGCAATTAAGAATTTATATAAATGAAGACGAGAGGATGCAAGAGGGTTTCCTGGACCCCTAAGACTGGGAAGGTTGTTGGAGAAAGCTAGGTAGGGATTTAAAAGCCTGACTCAGAAACTCAAGTGTGGACAGGGACAACCCCAAGGGGTTATCCCAGACATTACCTACTAATATCGGTCCCATGAAATTCTATTATAGAACATGAGAAGGGCAGGGAGCGTGACACACCATAGTCTGTTACTCTAGTTTGTCGAACAACATCATCTGTCTATACTTATATTAATTGAGACGAGAATGTTAAGGGAGAGGCAGAGCACATCTGCAATGTTTTATCTTTTGATAGATATGAAATTATTCCTTCTTCGGGCTTCAAAGGGGACATGTGGGTCCTACGAAAGGACTCTGAGGTGCAACTCTAATTGCACACCCAGACCAGCCAATTCATTCATATTGAAGTGTAGGTACTTCAAGATACTTCACCATGGCTGCTTACTATATTGTATGCTAGCCCTCGTTTAGAAGAAAGGAAAATTTTGTGGAATGATTTGATCTGTTTGTCTAATAATATATCCTTGCCCTGGACCATCTTGAGGGACTTTCTTAAATCTTGAATAGTAAGGATAAATTGGTGGGAAGGCCTGTTAATCTTTGTAAAGCTTCTCTTGTTAAGGGTTGCCTTGATCATTGTAGTCTTTTGGACTTAGGGTTTGTGGGTTGAAGATTTACTTGGGCTTGTAATAGGAAAGACTCAGATCTTATCCTTGAGAGGTTAGATAGGATATTCTGTAATCCTAATTGGAGAATACTATATCTTGAGGCTAAAGCCTATCACCTTTCGAAATTTAAATTTGATTATTGTCCCTATTAGTCCACATTGACCCTGTAGAACCTTCTATTATTGATAAACTTTTAGAATGGAGACCTTCTGGCTCTCCCATTTGATCTTCAAGGAACTAATCTTATCGGCTTGGAAAGGACCATCCAATAATCTTGTTGAATCTATTATAGATTTCTCAGAGGTGGTGAAAATTTGGAGTAAAAGTACTTTTGATAATGTTTTCTGGAATAAGGAAGAACTCCTCAAATGCATTCTAGGTATCCAAAAGGCCCTTGAATGCAATATCAATCCACCTACTTGCTATCCCTTGAGAAAGAACTTCATAGAGAGTTGGACAGCATTTTGATACTAGAAAAGGAGATTTGGGTAATGAAATCTAGAATGAGCTTTCTCATTTAGGATGATTTTAATCACACATTCCTTCACACAACAACCATTTGTAGGAGGAGGAGGAATAGGATTGTGGCCTTAAAAACCAATCTAGGGGAATGGATCTATGGGGACAAGAAACTGAAGGAACATATTTGGTGTTACTTTGACAATCTCTTCTCCTCGAATTTTGTTTTGAATGACATCTATTCTGACCCTTTTCCGGGACCTCCTCTGATCCTAGATCAACCTATTATTTCAGACCTCTAGCAACCTAACCTTGTTAAAAATCAAAAAGGCAATACTTAGCCTCAAGTCACTTAATGCTCTTGGACCTGATAGGTTACACCCCTTCTTTTATCAGAAACATTGGGACAAGCTTAAAATCTCTATCTTTTTATTCATCCAGGATTGTTTTCAGCTTAGCACAACCTCGACCTTTGACAGTTAATGACACTTACTTTTGCCTTATTCCAAAAATTGACTTTCCTACATCCATCAAGCAATATAGACCCATTGAACTTTGCAATGCCTCATACAAGAATCTCACCAAGCTAATAGTCAATAGATTGAGGCCTGTGATGGTTAGACTCATTAGTCATTTTCAATCTAGCTTCATTCCTGGAAGATGTGCAGGAGACAATATTATACTGGTTTAATAAACCCTATTTAAATTAGAGAAAAAGAAAGGGAAACAAGAGCTGTATGCAATTAAATTAGATTTGGAGAAAGCCTATGACAAGCTTGAATGGCACTTTGTTAGAGAGGCTATGATGTACTTTGGTTTTCCTCAGCCCCTCATACAATTAATTCTCCACTGTATTTCATCCTTTGGACTCTCCTGCTTATATAATAGTAGCCATCTCCCTGGATACTGCAATTTAAGGGTATTAGGAAAGGGGACCCTATGTCTCTTTACCTTTTTATTTTCTGTAGCTATGAAAATGCTCCCCATCTCCACCACTAAGGTTGTAAAAAATAAGAGATGAAAGCCCATTAAATTTGGTAGAAAAGGCCCTGAGTTGGCTCATTGTCTCTTTGTGCATGATCTTGTTCTCTTTACTACCATGGAGTTAGGGTTTATTGAGTCAATCAAAGGGGGTGCTGTCAGAATTTAGTATGAGATTAGGACTTTCTATCAACTTGGAGAAATCTAGAATTTTGTTCTCCCACAACAACCAGGTTCCGGATAAGAAGGCTATCTCTGACTTGTTGAACATTGAACCTACTAAGAACTTGGGTACCTACTTGGGGTTCTCCTTAACCTTGCATAATGCCCCTTCAAAAAATTACAAATTCATTGTGGTGAAAATCCAAAATAAGTTGACTGGATGGAAAGCTAATATGATATTTATGGCTGGAAGAAAACTATAATCCGGCAATCCCTGTTAGCTATCTTGAACTATTTCTTATAGGTAGCTCACATTCTAGAAAATATTTGTAAAATGCTATCAAAGGGACTTCTGTGGGGGTCCACATCTAAGAGAAGGAAACTCCACCTGGTTAGCTGGGATAGACTAGCATATTCTAAACAATTGGGATGGCTGGGGCTTAGACAAGCCTTCTTAGTAAGCAAAGTAGCCACAGCCAAACTTTGTTTGCAAGTAGCCTGAAAGGTCAATAAACCTTAGGTCAGGTTAATGGAACACAAATATGTTAAAGAGAACATCTCACCCTCTTTAGATGTGCTCAAGTTGAGGGACCGTAAAGGTTCTATTAACCTGTAAAGTCTGAACATGAGACTAAAGGTGTTTAACAGAGAAGCCATGTTTTCAATTAGAGATAGTGCTAAGTGCTCGGTGTGGATGGTTAGATGGCTTTTGGATGGTCCTCTCAGGAAGCTCATTCAGGGTCCCTTTACCTCAAACGAAGAAAACCTAAAAGTCTGCTCCCTATTTAATGACCATGACACTGGGAACATGTATATTTTGTCCTTCCAAATGCCTAGTGAGATTCTATCCCTTTTCCTCGCTATCCCAAGATCTAATCTGGCTCAGGGGGTGATCAACTAACCTGGGAGTCTTGCCATACTGGAGCTTTCACTACTAATAATACTGCCTATCAAATTGCTTGGATTTTGAATGAAGATATATTTCTGACCTTGGGTGGGGGATATAAACTATCAATGGATATGGAAGTTGAGGACAACAAAAAGGATCAAGCACTTCTTGTGGTTAGTTCTCTTGAACAGGTTACCTACCAAATTATTGCTCTTGAAGAGAAAAATATGTCACGATAGTGTATGTGGAAGAGAAAAATATGTCACGTTAGTGTATGTGGACAATGTAATAGTGCAGTGGAGACTATTGAACATATTTTGAGAAATTGTCCTACTGCACAGTCCTTTTGGTATACCCTTAATCTACCTACAGATCCTACTACTCCCTTCCTCCTGTGGATTGAAAGATGATGCCATCTAAAATCTACTTCTTCTTTAAACCCTCCCTGGAGAGATCCTCTTCCTCTTTGGTTGCCGGATGCTTTGGAATAATAGAAACAAACAAACCTTTGTACCTGTAAAGGCCTCCAAGAAAATTGTTCAAGCCCACATTTTTTGGACTCAAAATTTTATGCTTTGGGTCTCAGACCAATGAAAATATGAATAAAGTTTAATCCCTTGTTGGTTGGAACACATCTACTCCATTTTGGATTAAACTTAACTCTGATGGTTCATCAAATCCTGGAGTGGTAGGATCTGGTGGTCTACTTAGAGATTGGTTTGGGAACTAGATTAAGGGATATGTTAGGAATTTGGGGGTTGCATCTAATATCTTGTTTGAACTGTGGGGTCTTAGAGATGGTTTGGAACTTGGCATATCCTTCAACGTGATTTGGCTTGAAGTTGAAGTCAACTGTCAAGATTTGGTCTCACGGCTGACAGAAAATACATGTTTGCTACATAATCTCTCTACTCTTATCTTGGATTGCAGGAATCTCCTGTCATCATTTGAGAGACAAGTGTAAGATTTCCCACATTTACAGAGAAGGAAGTAGATGTGCAGATAGATTGGCCAAACTTGGATCGTCTTCAACTTATGTTTTTGATATTCTAGACCACTGTCCATCAAGTTTAAATAGCTTTTTGTTTGAAGTTGCTGGGGTGTTTATTTCCCCAGAACAACTGCATCTGCGATGTAATAGCTAGTTGCTTAACTATCCTTAGTTTACGGAAAAAAAGCTTGCCTACACATGTACGTCCAATAAAATTGGCTAAAGGCACTGAAGTGCTATGCAACAATTGCGTTTGGATAAGTAAATTTGAAATGATATAAAATTTGGATGAATTTAAAATTTAGTCATTTTAATTATTATTATTCAACTCTTACTTTTTTTTTTTTTTTTTGTTGTTGTGAATTTCAAATTCCTAATTATATTACTTTAACTTGTTTGAAAAACTTAAGATGAATTAATAAAAATTTAGTCAAATCCCTCCACCTCAAAACAGCATTCCAAAATTTCTAATTATTCACCTTGAATTTTATTCTCATGATCTTTTTGGTTCTAGACATAAAATATTAACGACATATATGCTTTAAATTATTCAATTTTGTATCATGAACTAAATTTACATATGACAATAAGCATGTCAAACCCTTAATAGTCGTGTTAAAATTTGGCAACATATCATGTTAAAATGTGCGCAAATGAATATGCTGACCATATTTAAAATAGTTTGGCAATTAAATTGGATTTGATTGAGAAAATATCGACGTGTGTGTCATTTGCATCTGTATAATTGTCTTCAAGTTTTTGAAAAGTGCGTAAGGTTGGAGGTTTAGAAGATTGGAAGCTTGATTGTGTGTGATGTCAAGTTTGGATGGGCCAGTTCCAAATTTTGCAATATTCTAAACTAATCAACCAAAAGGACCCACGTTGTGAATCCAAAAATTCCTTACTCCATTGTCATATAATTTCTGCCATAAGGAATACAAAAAAGTTAAGCAAAGCAGATTTATATTATGAATACAATAATTGTATGTCTAGGAATATGAGATACTTTATTCATCTAAATTTTATCGTCAGGCTTGTTAATAACAACTTTTAGAAATGTAGTTATAGGTTTTTTGAAATTGAAAAGTTACATTTTAAAAGTGATTTGTGGATAAAATTTGATTTACAATGTTTTTGCATTTTATGTCTAGATAAGGTAAAGCAACTCTATATCTACATTTCTAATGCTATTCTTTTTTTTGGTTTCAATTTAAAAAGCATCTTATACCATTTCATAAACGATTGAGAACAAAACTGTTTTTTCGTACTGTTATCGTCACATAAAGTAGAAAATTGAACATACTAAATCTCTATCCAATTTTTAAACATGAATTTTATTATTAATTTATTATGTAATAGTTTGAGGACTTTAAGGACACAAGTCGCAGGAAAGTGAAATAGGTCACAAGTTTAACAAGAAGGAAAAAAACACCCTTGTAAAATGCAAGGATTAACTCATGACAAGCCAACTACAAATTATGGTGAGGCAACCTGCTTGCAATACTGTTTTCATTTTCGGATTCTTATTTTTTTGCGGCTAAACTAGACAAATTTTCAGTCCTAAAAAAAAAGTAATTGTCTCAAGCTTTTCTTGTTGGAATATATGGACAGATCAACAATCAAAATTGGAACAAGAATGTCGAGGTGTGTAATTACTGTCCTTGAAAGTAATTTCTTCCCTCCCGAGAGATCATAATCCGTTTGTGCAAATGGTCACTAGGCGATCACTCTCCAGAATTTAATGGCTGCTTTGGTTGCGTGTCCTCGTAAGCAAGGATTCAATCCACTATAGAACTAACTTAATACCAAAGAAGAGAAAGATGAAGAGAAAGTAGAAGGAGAAGAGCTTTCAGTGTGTTTGGAAGAAGATCTCAAGACTCTACTTATAAAGAACAATTTGGCCAAAGTTTGAAAGCAATTAATGGTCTATCTTGGGAGAAAATATAGGAAGAAAATCGTTTCCTATATTTTAGATAAAAATTTAGTTTTTTAATACTTGACAAATTTTTGTTGCTAAATTCGTTGAAAACTCGAATAAAATATTTATATGTGGAAGATAGATTTTGTTGTTATCCGTTACATTTTTTCTTGTTATTTAGCTACGAAAATTATTTGTTGCGAACTTTGTGCTAATTTCCATCCCCGATTGCATCGCTAATGGTTAAATCGTCATGAAAATGGATGCAAATTCGACACAAATATTTATGGATAAATGCGTTGCAATGTTTGTTGATACAACTAACCATTCTCTACGAAACTAATTTTGAGGCAAACAATTATTCGTAGGAAAATTCGTATCCATTTCCAACAAATATAATGTCGTGAACTTTTAGCTGCAAATTAGTAACGAATTTTCATGTTCGTGACTATTTCGTTTTGCAATGAGTAAAATTTCCACAAAAGGTTTTTTGTGGCTAAATTCGTTGCTGAGCAATTTAATCACTAATTTTCATCAATTTTTTTGCGGCTAAAATCCTCACTAAACACGTGTATTTTTTTTTTTTTTTTTTTGTGTGTAATAAAAGACATTTTTTCCTTAACAAAATTTGCACAAACTTTGACACGACTACACTTTTTTGCTATACATATTTGCCACAAACAATCCATTAGTAATCTCACATGAGGTCATATGTTTAGGAAAAAATTTTAAGAGCAAAATAATGCATTCAACATTGTCGATAACTGTTCGCCTAATTGTGGTTAAAATGCCAATACAATAGATGTTCTAAAAAAAAGAAAAATAATTCTTTTACTACTTTTTACTTAAATTCTTATGATGCAAAATATCTCTTGCTGCCTCCATTTATGCATTGATAGTGCAAATAATGGATTAACAATATAAATTTCGTGTAGTGCAAATGATCTAAATAGTTGAAATAACGAGTATAGCATGTGAATAGCACAAAAATAAATAGTTCAAATAATAGATTATTGGGAAAAAAAGTGAATGAGACAAAAAAAAAATGCATAGACAAATACTGAATAGTTATTAACAACGTTTCTCCAGTTAATTATCACCTAGGGTCATGGATTCAAGTCACCAAGAGATTAAGTAAAAATTTACTATAAATCCTTTTTTGAAAAAAGTGGATAAGACAAATAATAAATAGTGTAAATAATGATAAAATAATGTCTGAGTGGCCAAATGGACTTTTTCTTTAACCAAATAATTATTGAAGATAATGGGGTAAAATAACGTAACCCAATTGAGCCATTAGTATTATTCAAGTCTTCATTTGGAAAAGTAAATACTAGTAATTACTAGGTCCACACTTACAAAGAGACTCTTTGACCCAAAAAAAAAAATTATAATTGTGACAATCTTCATAGGAGGTAGGGAATAATTTTGACTAAGATATATACTCCCTCATGTTTCGTGTGTTTATTGATGTTATTCATGGAACAGCAGCATAGTCAAGAAAACTACAACATTCTTTTCCTTAACTTTCTAGCTTTCATCCATTCAGAAAAGAATTTCTTTATTTTAGATCAATTAATAAATTTGGTTATAAGCTAAATTTAATTATACTAGCAAATAGAGTTTGAAAGAACATAAAAAGTGGAAAACATTATTTGTTTATTCCTTGGGTAAGTGGACAAACATTATTTGCTTATTCCCTTGGGGGTTCTCTAGTTAGTAAAGAGTGGATCAGAATATTTTCCAGTGAGAATTTGGGAAGCCACAATATGATTAGCAGCTTCAGTGTAGTGAACTCCATCCCAGTTTACATGCTTAGTACTATCATTGCATGCTTTGCCGGCGACTGAAGTTCCATTTAAGTTACTACTATTACCACAAAAAACTCTACTATCAAAGTTCAATGGTGGACCTCCGTATCCACAGCAAGCCATTATAGGTTGTTCAAATCCTGCAAGTTATTTAATGACAAAATTAGATTTCTTTCTACTGCATAACTGTGTTATGATAATAGTACGTATTCATAATTTTGACACTAAAGTTCTAGCACCCAAAATTATTTCTTTTCCTATCTTTTTGGCATATGATCCAAAAAAAATCTGCAACTTTATGTTTTATAAATGATGTAGAGAATTCGGAATTATGGAGAAATTGTAGTGGTTTGAATTTCTTGTAAGAACTACCTAAACACTAAATTCTTCTTATGTCAATGAAACTATCATTAATAAGTTAACTGAAAATTTAAGTGACTTAACTCCGATTGGTTGGACTGATTTTTAGGAAAAAAATTTTGACACCAAAAACTAAGAAATACTTTATTGTGTAAAATATTTTTTAATTTTCTTCTGTTTGGTGAAACAGCTTACGAAGTTATTAAGCGTAAATTATTTTCGGTATAACTCAAATTTTTAAGAGTGAAATAAAACCTATAAAATCTACTTTTATAACTTTAATTATTAAAACTATATTCGTATTCAATTCTTGTTAGTTCATTTTTTCTCCATTATATATGTCATAATAACTATTATTATGCTACTTTACAACTATATTATCTTATAATTTAATTTCAAACTTCAATTTCTTGTTGACCACAATTATTTGTGGAATATTTATTACAATTAGTGTGAGTTTTTTCAACTCATATTGATTGAGACTTTGTTCTTAACTGTTTATAAAAATTTATAAGTCATTTTTTTTTTGAAAGTGAGAAAAGCACTTTTAGAAATAGCAGGTACAAATTTGCTCTTGTATATAACTTTTAACTTATCTAAACATAAAAAGCCAAAACATATATATTTTCAATTTTTGTCAAAAAAACTCTTTTAAAATTGTGAATTTTCAATTTAAAAAAGTTATAAGTAGTTAAAGATTTGTTGTTGAATACACCTTAAATCAAAGAAGAAAAATATCAAAAAGTTATTTTTTAACAAAATTTTTATTTTTTCACCCAAACACTAGAAAATATTATGAAAAATAACCTTTTTTTCATGTAAAATATTTTTCAAGGAAAGGAGAACATTTCAAATCCAACCAAACAGATTAGTAAGATAAAAATTTCCCTCATTGTTGTGTAAACCAAAAAAAAGAAAAAAAAGAAAGAAGAAAGAAAAAATCACTTTAAGTCATTAAGCTATTGTTAAGGTTAGACTGATTACTAAACAGTATAACTAAGTCCACACTACTCCATATGTTTTAAAATCCTTAACATTTATTTGACAATGCCATTTTACTGTCAAATAGTTCATGATAATGCAATTGTGGATTTAATGCCAACAACTTTGAACAACAAAGAAAACATCTGATTTTGTTTGAATCACAGTGAATTGCACTTCATGGCACTTGTGTGATGGAATTTTCTAAATTTGATTCAAATATGTGCATTTGTTGTCTGATATTGCCACGAAAGCATGGCATCTGTAGCAACTGCCATAAATATGTAGCAATTTTGCGGCATTCGTTCATATCTCATCAGACTTTGACTTATTTAATCTAATAGTCTTAGATATTCCTTTTTTCATTTATTCATACGAACTGAAGTTATAGACTTGTAGTTTAAGTTTCTTTCTATTTGACTAACTTATGGTTTGAGTTTCAACCAGCTATTTTTGTATTATTTTCCCTGTTGAACTTTTTCTAAGTAAAGATTATGTGCATATTTCTATTAATAGATAGTGTCGTTCTGAGAATCAAAATTTTAATTTATTTTATTGAGTACATTATGTACATTAATTTTCAAAGTACCACGAAAAGTAGTTATTGAATATGTCAAAAAAAATTTCTCCAACTAAAATTTGTTCATATATGTCTAATTTCTAAAATTCATTTCATGAAAATTTCTTTCTTATCCTTTTCAATTCCTTAAATCCATCAATAAAATTGTATTCTAAAAGGAAATTTAGTTCAATCAAATTTAAATTCTATTATGAAACCTCAAAAATGAGTTTTATTTCCTCTTATAGCCTAAACAATAGTAAAAACTATATTCATGTTTGAGACATAATGTTGTCATTAAATTTTGTAACAAGGGTAATATCAGGGCAAAAAATCTAAAACACCTAAGCCAACTCTCTCTCTATGTGTGAATTTAAAATGACATAAAATTTGGATAAAATTTAAAATCTAGTCATTTTAATAATTACGATCTCACTCTTACTTTTTTTTTTTTGTGGATTTAAAATTCGTAACTAAATTTTTTGAAAAACATAAGATGGGTCAATTCAAATCTAGTCAAATCCTTCCATCTAAACACAACCTTCCAGAATTTCTAATTCACCTTGAACTTCATTCTCACAATCCTTTTTTTTTTCCTAGACATATAATATTGATGGACATATATGCTTTAATTATTCAGTTTTGTATCACGAACTAAAATTACATGTGGGAATAAGCATGTTAAATCCTTAATAACTCATGTTAAAATTTGGCAAAATATCATGTGAAAATATAAATAAATGAGCTAGTATTTATCATACAGAAATAAAAGAATATACTGACCGTATTTAGAATAGTTGGCAATGAGATTGAATTTGATTGAGAAAATGTCAACGTGTGTGACATTTGCATCTGTGTAATTGCTTTGCAATTTTTTGCAGAGGTCATAAAGTTGGAGGTTTAGAAGTTTGGCAGCTTGATTGATGAAGTGTGTGATGACACATCCAAGCTCGTCAAGCTTGGATGGATCAGCTCCAAATTTTGCAATACTCATAGGTAAGCAACCAAGAGGACCGGTGTTGTGAATCCAAAAATTCCTTGCTCCATTGTCATATAATTTCTGCCACAGGGAATATGAAAAAGTAATAAGCAAAACACATTTATATTATGAACACAAATTGTATGTCTAGGAACATGAACTACTTTATTCATCACTAAATTGTATTGTTGGGGAGACCACCTGAATTGGAAGATTGAACCAGTTAGCCTCTATTTGTCAAGACAGGATACTAAAATAATGCAATTAAAAGATAGGGTACTTAAATGTAATTCATTAGAAATTTAGATACCAAAAGCGCTATTTACTCTAACTTCTATTACAACAAACAGATAGTACTAATACGTATATTTTTTAATCCAAAATGATCTTTAATATATTAAACAGTAATCACGTGCAAAACACTAGTTGAAGTTAAAGTAAGGTATAGAAAATGACTTGAAAAAGTTGAAACAATCAATTTGAGGAGAGAGAATCCGATTCTTGAATGTGATTATTTAATTAATTCTACACACACATTGCGGAAAAAAATAGATTTAAAATTTTTTTGCCTTTTGGGTCTAGATAAGATAAAGTAACTCTACATCTTTATTTCTAATATTTTTTTTAATTAAAAAAAAAGTATTGTATACAATTTTATAAGTAATTGAGAACAAAACCGTTATGTTGTACTATTTTTATCACGTAAAGTAGAAAATTTGAACATATTAAATTGCTCTCCAATATTTAAACGTATATTTTATTAGTAATATATTATCTAATAGTTTGAGGACTTTAAGGATACATCTCACATGAAATTGGAGGTCGCAAGTTTAACAGGAAGAAAAAAAAAAAAAAAAAACACCCTCGCATAATGTAAGGATTCTGACATACAAAGATTTGTACTTATAGACATAACCTCGTTGCAACATTGTTTTTTTGGTTTGTTTTTTGTTTTTTTTTTTTTCTTTTGGAATTTCTATGTTTATGTGGGTAACTAGACGAATTTTCAGTCCTACAAAAAATTAAATAACTCAAGCTTTTTTTTGTTGGAATAAACGAATAGATGAACAATCAAAATTGGAACAAAAATATCAAGGTGTGTAATCACTATTCTTGAAAGTGATTTTGTCTCCTACGGGATCGTAAACACTTGTGCAAATGGATCTCCGGGCTGTCACTCTTCAAAATTGGATGACAATCTTGGTTACACTTGTAAGGAAGGTTTTAACCTAGTACAGGACTAGCTCACTACCAAGAAAGAGAAAGATTAAGAGAAAGAAGGAGAAGAGCTTTCAGTGTGTTTGGAAGAAAATCTCAACGTCTCTACTAACAATTCGACTCGAGTTTAAGAGCAATTAATGGTCTACTAACAATTTGACCAGAGTTTAAGAGCAATTAATGGTCTATCTCAGGAGAAAAGATAGAAATGAAAAAGTTTCCTAACTCAAGTGAACACCCAGTCAGCAGTGCATGAACATTAGTGTGAAAACTAATTAGACTTGTGAATAATAACGTGAACACTAAAATCGAGTAGAGTTCTACAAGCAACAAACTACGGAAGTTGGTTTAAATTTCAACATGGAATTGGTAAGCAAAGACGATAAGAACTCTAATAAATCAAAAATATTAGAAGGAAAATTGTACAAGAAACAAAACTCTACAATTCACATGCACACACCATACCCTACCGCACTAGGATGGCGGGTGACATAGAAATATTTTCCAAATCATCAACTATGCATATTCCAAGCTTTAATCTAGTGTTGCTTAAAGCCAAAACACCAAACACATATATGTTGAGAAACTCCATACAAGTTTCCAATGTAGCACAAACGGTTTACAAAATGAGGGTATAAAAATGGAAGGAAACCAAATTTTATTCAAGTTGTACTTTTTGGAGTCAAATCCAACATTTTTGGCAAATGAAAACAACTAGTAACATTTAAGTGTGTTGTGCACATTTTACCAACCTCTATAATGCCCTTTTCAAATGCTTCTAAAATGGTTGGGATTGAAGCAACAACTTTATCATATGTCTTCGCATAAAAGGCTCCAGCAATATCATTTTGGCCTATGTCGAAAGCATAAAGTCCCTTTTGAAAAACATCTTTCGCAGGAATATACTCGTCTAATGTCATCCCTGCAACAAAGCAATCAAAATTTACTACTTCACAAATATGACTTCTTCTTCAGTACTTGTAATTGCACTAATTTTCGAAGCAAGACATCATTTAACTTACATTTGAAGTTGAATATAAGGCCATATACCTTGAGAATGAAGATCAAGAACTCGATTCTTGAATATAATAAACTGAGCAACTTGAACATCAAATGAAAAAGGACTAATAGATTTAGCTCCTGCTTCAAATATTGTAGAACCACCAACTGCAAAATCACATCCCTTTTCGAAAGTTGGTGCACCCGTCGAATCCAAATAAGGATTTAAAAATGGAAGTCCCATTGCATCCACTAAAAATACAAAGAATATAAATGAAAATGAAAAAAAAAAAAGAAAAAAACTCAAATTCTAAGCAGATATAGAAACGTCGAAATAGAGAAAAACAAGGAAACTTATGGAAGGATGGAATTTTTACTTAGAAAATCTATGATCAAACGGCCATCGCATAACCTGTTAGATGGTTTCTTGAAATAAGTTTGTCCATTTGGTGGAAAACATGTCTGTCCTAAACCAGCAAAATAGCCACCTGTATCCGAATTTGAATCACCAAAATTGAAAACTGCAGGGTAATTAAAGTTAAGTGAACTGGAAAAGGGAATGCAGATCAAGAATAAGCTAAAAATTTGGAGCATCGAAGCCTTTGAAGCCATGTCCAGTTGCAGATACAGCTTCAAGCTTTCTCTGGTAGACTTATGTTTGTTTTTATAGTCACATTAAATTTTGGGAAAGGCCAAAAATAGACGAGTCTCCATTGGTCAATTTTACTGCTATATTTGCTTATTGGCTTGCACTATTTGCCGGAATACAGAAGAATTATTAGCCAAGATTTTCTCAAGCCTCGTAGAACGCTGAAAATCGGAACCAAACAAAATTTGCGAAAGGCATAATTGTAGGTTACCCCGTGTAAATAGGAAACATTTACAAATCGCTCCCTATATTTATTTTATTTGCAAATTATCCCCAAGTTTTAATGAAGTTAAAATTTTCATTAAAAGGAGTAGTAAAATGTCATAATTGGCCTAAATCTTTTAATTGCCTTAACCAACTTAAATTAGATGACTTGCACTTTAGTATCTAATTTTATTTTATAAGCAATTTATCATTTAAAATGTAACGATGTGTTTATTGAAAAAGTTTTCACCCTTCAATATTAATTGTATGAATTGGTTTGCTATTTTATTTTTCTTTTTTTGAATTGTTCCATCATTATTATTTTTATACCTAAAATAAATTATTTTATTTATTTAATCACATTATTTTGAGTTTTATAATTTTTACTTTATTTTCTCTATTATCAGTAATTAATTTATCACTGTGTATTTAAGAAACTCATTATTTGAGTAAATATGCTACTTTGACATATAATCAATATATATTTAAATAAATTTAAGTTGATTAACTAACTCCCTCATGTTACCTAAAAAAACTTAAAATAATAACTTTATTATCATTTTCAAGTTTAAGAGAAGAATTTTATTAAAGAAATTCATTAAGTGTAACCTAAAATATTGAAGTGATTATGATATTCTACTATTCATTTAGATGAAAATTTTAACTATATTAAACCTTAGGAACAATTTATAAATAAAATAAATATAGGAGCAATTTATAACAATCTCCTATTTACAGAGACAAACTACAATTAAGCCATTGCGAAACTGCTTTGATGGAGGCCAAAGTGGTTTTGATCGTGGTTAAAACCTTTGCTGCATGAAATATCATGTTTTAAATTGTGTCTTTTGATTTGTTTCTAACAGTAGCTTATAATATTAATGTGAGACTTGTTTGGAAGTTATTTAACATGTAACACATCTCTTCTTTAAGTATTAATATCTGATTTTAAAAGTTTAAAACTCCTCTTGTGATGAATTAGTGCAAATTCAAATGAACATACAGTACCTCTTTATTTGAATATTGCTAAAAAGTTTTGAACATTCATCTTAAAAGGGTTTAATTTGTGGGAATGTCAATCAATTAATATAACTTTTGGTAAAATGTTTGATGAGTGTCTAAATTTGAGAATCCATCAAAGGCGTCATATACAAACAAAATCAAATTTCATTCTTCTTTTCTTAGTCTAATATTTGTTCTTGAATACACGAGAAAAACATTTACATCATCGAATAGATGTTATTGGCATAACTTTAGTGATTCTTGAAAGTTATACTTATCTGAAATCTTTTAATAACTACTTATGATGGAGACAAACAATACTTAAATGATAGAAATTACTCGCATCAAAATTTTTTAAAGTTGTGTTTCAATTTTAATATTTGTTGTAAATTTTCCCCAACACCATTTACTGTTAATGGAAATGTGGTCAAAATAAAGAAATATATTATACTCAACATGTAACGATGGCCAAGTTAACAGTGTCATGTTATTGGATTTTAATAATTCATTGAATTGCGCCACGTAATACACTTAGAATGGATTCAGTGGCCTTTCATGTTATTCAACATACTTCTTTTTGGAAAAAAATTTGGGGAGGACTTCAGAGACATATGATACACTTATAGCAGAATTTATATACCGTCCAATATCGCGCACCATAAGGAGACTAAGGCCAACAAATTTTTTTTTTTTAGAAATTCATTTTTTGGTAGAAAAATGCTGGAAAAATAATCATAATAGTTCCTCACATTTTAGGTTTGTAATTTTTTAATCCCTCACATTTAAAATAATATATTTTTGTCCCATACACATTCAAAATGCACCATTTTAGTCACTGAATACAATTACAAATATATTTTGATTTGAAATAATCACATGCATACATATGACATTATTTTGAGCAAAATTGATAACACATAAAACCTAAACACTAAACTTGTCCAAAATTATAAAAATAAAAACTAAACACAATCATAACCACCAACCTGTAAAAGAAGAATATGGTTGGGGTTGCTGGAGTAGGGGTGATAGAGCAGAAGTAATGACGGAAAGGAATGGGATGATGGGAATTTTGAGGTGTTGGGCAGAGAGGTTTTTCATAGTATCATGCAGTGTTAAATTAGACATTTTGTGTAGCCAACTTTGCCTATACAAATCTGCATCATGTCATACATATGATTGGCTTAAATTAAAATATAAACACTGTAATTATATTAAAAGACCAAATTAGTATATTTTGAATATATAACAAAGAAAATACTTCATTCTGAATGTAAATAACTAAAAAAAGACTAACAAAATATGATGAATTATTAGATTCGTTTTCCCAAAAAGGTTTAGCAAGGATAGGTTATTCAACATACTTTTCTGTGCGGGAGTAAAAAAACGTTTAATAATATGATCAAAGGGAAATCATTTTTTTTTTTTAAATTTCGGCAACCAAACATGTAAGAGTCAAACTTACACACATCTGTTGTTTTATAGAGAAAACTTAAAAAGAACCTTTGAGTTTTAGGACTAGTTTTATTTTGTACCTTTATTTTTTCTTTTCAATTTTTACAATGTATCTGGAACTTTTCTTTTACAGGTATCGTCCCATTCTTGTTATTTAATAGCACAAGCACCGATGGATCCTATTGAATTAAGTGAAAGAATGCTGGTGGTTAATTTGACCTATACTAATAGGTCAAATGCCTGCCTTATCTACAAAAAGAGAATTTCAAAAATTGGAAATAGAGATTATGCTTCACGAATCAATACTAGTGTAAAAATTATACTTCGTTCATTTTGTTTAGTACTTCGTTACTTTTGACTTTTAACCTACACTTGTGCCACGTTAGCTAATCATGAGCTTCAGCCGCCAAAGAAAATCACGATTTTTTAAAGACGATTTTACTAGGCAATAATTTGCTTTAGCAAAATGGCCTATTAGAGAATGGGTGATTTTTTTTAGAGACGGTAAAATACTCACAGTCATTTCGTGGTTTGTTCAATCTACAAATTACCTCCTTAAGATTTAAAAATATACATTTAATCCCACGTACTTTATATTAATATTCATAGTAAACAGAAGTAAGCTTGTATTTATTAAACATGCACAGTTTATGCAGCTATTGCTATGAATTTTGGGCAAGAATTAATTTAAATGACATATTTACCCTTTCTAAAAGCTTTCATTTTTTTTTTTTCAAATTAACTTTTGTTTTTTGTTTTTTTTCCTTTTGAACATTTCTCCAACTTTTTTTTTTTTGTGCAAAATAAGGGCTTGGAAGGAGAAAGAGATGGGATAGTGATGGATAGTTGGGGAGACTGGGAGAGCAAAGGTGGGGTGGTTGCAAGGGAAGAGAGGGGAGGAGTAGGAGAGGGGAGAAGTAGGAGGCGGAAGGGGTGGCGAGGAGAGAGGGATGAGGAAGGGTGGAGAAGATCGTGACAGATGGAAAGGGTCTAGGGAGGGGTACCAGCGAGATTAGGAGAGAGGGGAGGGGGATGGGTGTCGAGGAGATAGGGCTGAAGTTCAAAGTGCAATAAGAGAAGACTAATGGTGAAGAGAAAGTTGTAGGAATGAGATAGAAAGGTGTGGAGGTAGGGTTGGGGAAGGATGGAGGTGAGGTGGGAGAGGGGAAGGAGGGGTAGCAGGGAAAGAGGGACAGGGTAGGAAAATGAGGGGAAGGGGGAAGAGAGAGGGATAGGGTAAGGAAGAAGGGGTTGTGGGGTTGGAAAGGAATGGAGGTGATGGAGGAGGGGATGAAGTGGCAAAGATAAAGGAATGGGGGAACGGGAGGGGGAGGAGGCTGTAGGGTTAGAGAAAGGTGGAGGCAATAAGGAAGGAATGGAGGCAATAGGAGGGGGAAAGGGTGGCGAGGAGAGATTATCGGGAGTAGAAGGTGTCATAGGAGTATGGGAAAAAAGGAGAAAGAAAATAAAATTTTAGTTCGAGCACACAATATTTTCATAATTTTTTGTTACCTTAGTTTTAAATCTCCTCCAATAGGAAAATTGATTATTTTCATACTTAGTTTAAGGGGTATTTACGACTTTTAACATAATTCTGTGACAGTAGACTGCTTCCATCTATTTTGCACAAAAGTATAAAGTATAAGGAATGAATTGCATGTTTCCAAACCAAAGGGTGATAACTTGTAGATTGACCAAACTTCAAGGATGTTTCGTGTAATTTATCCTTTCTTCAATGAAAATTGGAGATGAGCTAGCATCCTATATGATTTCAAGAATTGGGACTGAGATGCATCATTTTATTTTTCCTTTATTGTTATGTGGCATGTCAAAGATAATTAAATTTCAATTCATAGTTTTCCCGATAAGCTTGGGAATTTAGTGTTTGATGGAACCATAAAATTAATAGCCCAAACATTATTAAATCAACAACTAAAATATTATTTAAAGTCTCCTTGATATATTTCTTGACCTTTAGCATTCATTAGATGAATTGGCAAACTTGTGAACATCCTTAAACAAGGTGGGACAACCTAAAATTCACTTTACAAGACTTTAACCGCTATTTTTGTTCCTCTAAAATATCCTCCAACTAGTGATGAATGACAATGATACAGAATTTTTTTTATTTCTTTCTCCAAAACACATCTTCTAATGATTTGATCAACACAATGCTTGAACAAAGAAAAGTTCATCCCAGTAATAGTGCTTGAAATCTAAAATAAATTTCCTCTTTTACCGATAACTCACGTCTATTGAAGAACTCCTATAGCTAGATAGATAGTAAAATCTGCAAATCATGAAATGAAAACAAAAGTTAGTAAACTGAAAGTTACATTAAATCCAAATTATTAACAGAATCAAGTAGTATCAATGTTATTAGTTGTTAGTCTCCGATAATGGTGCTAGAAACTGGTGCTTAACTTTTTAACTTGTTTGATTTGACTAGTTGACTTTCGATTTAAAAATTTCAAAATCAAAATTAAGTCATATAAATCCAAATTCGATTAAAATCGAGTCATTAAATTAGACTTATGTTCGACTTACTAGTCGAATAAGTCAAACATAAATTCTCTTTCATTTCAAAGTCTAATTCTAAAATTTAGTACATCATTCCAAAATTTTATATCATTTCATAAATTTCTAAATATATGACATAGTAAAAATACAAGATAATACGAATTCAAGATAGCAAATAAACAAATTATAATCCCATCATTCTTTAAAAACAAAAATAAATTTCAATAGTGGTGAGTGATCAATTCTTCAATGACTAATGATTGTTGATTCTAATTTTCACATTACCATTGTTAAACCAAAAATTTCAAATAAAAAAATTGCAAGAAAAGGGAGGACAAATCACCTCATGTTGGTTGCCGACACATGCACATGAAATGGTCAAAATTTTATCACTTCATTAGCCTGTTAGCTACATAAGCATATATAGTCATGATTCAAATGTAGTAAATGGCAAAGAATGCTTGTGTGAAGATGCAAACAAGAAGTTCAGGCCACGATCTGATAACTCTAGTAAATTAATGAGTTACTTTCTTCTAAATTGTGACATTTTGATAGGTTAAATTCCGAACTTTAAGTAGTTAATTGAAAGTTTAAATTAATTTCTTTCATATGTGTTTATATTTTTGTTCTTATTAAATATGATAATTCTTATTAAATTTTTTAACTTAATTAATTACTTAATTGTGTTAATATTTTGCAGGTTAAAAATCAGAGGTTGGAAGCTGGGATGGACAAAGTTCAGAGGACCAAATTGCAATTATCAAAGAATAGAAGGATTGCTAGGAAGAGAGTCCAGATCGCGATCTGGAATTCTCCATATCGCAATTTGGACTCGAAAAAATCATTTAAATGTTTAGCGAGTTGAGATCACGATCTCGACTTATCCATATCGTGATCTCGACTCGTAGGTGGTTAAGTGTGAGGGTAATTTTGTAATCTTTCAGCAAATAACTCCTGATTTTTGCCTTGTGTATTGTTATACTATTTAAGCTACTTTTAAAAATTATAATAGTAAGTAGGATTAGGGGAATTAGGAAGTTGTTAGGATAGATTAGGATAGTTTGAACCTCAAGTCTTTTCTTTAATGAAAATTTTTCTTTAATTGTCTTTGAGATCTAGTTTTTATTTCTTAGCATGTTTAAATTTTGATTAGATAAGTGTAGTGGGTTTATCATTAGTTTCAAGTAGATATAATTTTTATTTGCTTTCTAGTTTAATTTAGTAGAAATCTCTTTGCTTGCAATCTAGGTTTTCATAGAAAAATTAGAGTTCTTGCTTATTTCTTGCTTTCTAGTTAAAAATCCTTAATTCCTTGCATTAATTTCTAATTAATTTTTAGTGGGCTTTCTTTATTTTCATAAAAAAATCCAAAAATATTTAGATTTCGATCCTACTTTTTCCAATTTCTAGGGTAAAAATGGGTGCTTTTAGTGTTCAAGGTTCTTAATTGTAGTTTTTTTTTTTTTTTAATTGGGTAACTTGCTTGCTTTTAATTTTAGCCTTTATAGGTCAATATAGGGTAGAATTAAGTTACTTCTAAGCTTTTTGTTAATTTCTTTTGTTAGAATTTAGTAGCTAGTCTCTTAATTTCGTAATTGCTTGGTCTGCATTACTTGTTTTAGTAGATAAACTAGCTTAATTTGGTATTGTTTACTTGAGTATAAATATGAATTTGATTAGTGTAGTTTCATCTCTTACTCATTGATTCTTGTTTAACTATACAAACACCAGTATATCTCGGTATTTGCCTTCCAACAATCCTTGTAGGAATGATTTCTACTCCCCATACTGCTAATTGACAACTGTATACTTGCGGGATGCCACTTAGTTAGTGGTAGGAGATAGGTGTTTTCTAAGTATTTTCAACTAGGTGTTGTAAAGAGCATCGAATTTTTGGCACCGTTGCCGGGGATTGTCCTTGGTTTTTGGCAATATCAAGCACTATACGGGTCGTGTAGATTAAGCATTTAGTTTGATTTAGTTGTTAATTTTGTTATTTTTATGTTTGTTGATCGTCTCGTGGAATTAACTCGATACTCCAATTGATCTATTTGGTTTGGTTTTGGTTGTAGTGCATGGTAAGAGGAGATCAAAGGCCATTAATTTGCTTGGATAAGGAAAAGGAAAGAGAGCTAAGAGAAATTCGAAAATTAAGAAGGGTACAACAAGAGTAAGAAAGGATTGAAATGACAAATGCTAATGCTCATCAAAAGAATTTGAATATGAATAACGATGAAGAAGAGGTTGTTAGAAATAATGGAATAAGTGGTTATGGGAATGGAAATGGCATGAATGGGAATGGAAGAGCATTAATGGAATACGCCTTGCTGAATTTTGATGGAGCAAACTCTAATATTGCACGGATGCCCGTGCAAGCTAACAACTTTGAAATTAAGCCCGCCTTAATCCAAATGCTCCAAGCTCATGCTATGTTCGGGGGTAATCCCAATGAAGATCCCTATACATACCTCATGAATTTTGAATAAGTTTTGGACACGTTCAAGTTTAATGGAGTACATCTGGATTGTGTGAATGAGTGTGTTTCTGTTCCAGACTCTCTTCGGGACAGGGAAAAGTCATGGTTACAATCCCACTCCCAAGGAACATTTACTACTTGGAATCAACTTGCTCAAGATTTCTTGGCAAAGCACTTTCCACCCGCAAGGACTGCCAAATTGAGAAAGGAAATCACCTCCTTTAAGCAAGACATTGGTAAAAGCTTAGGAGAAACTTGGGAGCAGTTGAATGATTTGTTAAGGAAATGTCCTCATCATACGATTCCTTTTGTTGCTTCAAATCCAAACTTTCTATAATGGTTTGACTCAAGAGACCAAATCAATAGTGGATGCTTTCGCCGATGGGTCCATCTCATACAAGATTCCAGAGAAATCTCAAGAGTTGCTTAATAGGATGGTATACAACCACTATTATCATGGAACGATGACCTCACCTGTGACTCAACACTAAGCTAATCAAGCCAATGCCAATAGTGGAGTGTTGAATTTGAACATGTAAGATGCTCTTTTAGCACAACAAAGTATGCTCATGAGTGTGATGTCTTATGTGTGAATAACACTGAATAGGCGTTGGAGAATTTGGGAAAACCAAGTAGTGTAAATGTCATGTCTTCTTCTCCAACCTAACCAAGCATGGTATGTGATTTTTGTGGAGGCGGTCATGCAAATGGACAATGTGAGATGCTGTTTAGGTCCAATAAGCAATTCAATTATGTGTCTAATCAATCATCATTTTCTAGGAACCCATCCAGAACTTATGGGAACACATATAATCTTTCTTGGAGAAACCATCCTAATTTTTTATAGAGCAACTCCAACAATCAATCCAATTCTCCTTACCAACCAAATCCGCCACTTCACAATGTCCAACACACTTAAGCCTCAAGTTCTTTACCTAGACCTTATCAACTGCCATATCAAAGAAATTTCCAACCCAACTCATATCCATCTTTTCCTAATCTCTCATTTCAAAACCAACAACCAAGGCCTCAATTTTAATATGAAAACTCTCCCCAACCTATGTATCATGACCAATATACTCCAAGAGAGATTAATGTGGGATAAGATGGTTGGAAAAAAGAAGCTGAGTTCTTGAGAAGATAGTTGGATAGGAGAAATGAGGAATACAAGAGGGATTATGAGAAATTAAAGGCATTTACGAGGAATTTGGAGATTCAATTGGGTCAATTGGCGAGGTTGAATAATGAGAGACCTTTAGGGGTGCTTCCAAGTGATACCATTCTAAACCCCAAGAAGCAATACAAAGCCATCACCCTTAAGAGTGGTAAAGAGTTGGAAGAAAAGGGTCGAGAAAATTTTGTTTAAAAGTTAAGAAAAAGAATGAGTTGATGATGAAGAGAAAGAAAAAGGGGAGTCTTCAAATGGGCAAGACAAAATGAATGAGTTTATTAAGCCCAACTCACTAAGCAATGAAGGCAAGAATCTGAGGTATCATGAGTCGAAATATGTTAATGTGCCCTTTCCTCAAAGGCTAAAGGATGAAGTAAAAGCAAAGAAGTTCAAGAAGTTTTTTGAAATTTTCAAAAAGCTTGAAATTAAGTAGTCCATTCATGGAGGCACTTGAGAACATGCCCTTCTATGCTAAATTTATGAAACAAGTCCTCATTTCAAAAAGGAAATTGCATGGAGATGAAATCTTATGCTTAACGGAGAATTGTAGTCCACTCTTTACAAAAAGGTTGCCACCAAAACTCAAGGACCCCGGTTCATTTTCTATACTTTGTGAGATTGGGGGTTTACAATTTGGGAGAGCATTGTGTGATTTGGGAGCTTTGATAAATCTCATACCTTTACGGTATTAAAGAAATTAAATGGAGGACAATTGAAGCCAACAAGTATCTCATTGCAACTTGCGGACCAGAGCATAAAGTTTTCAAAAGGGATCATTGAAGATGTGATTGTGAAAATTGACAAACGCTACCTTCTGGCCGATTTCATTGTGCTTGAAATGGAAGAGGATGAAGAGATGCCAATCATTCTTGGGAGACCCTTCCTTACTACCGGCCGTGCACTTATTGATATTCAAGAAGGGAAGTTGAAATTCCATTGAATAAATGATGAAATTGTTACATTTATTGTTTTTAGTTCATTAAAGCTTTCTTCAATTTTTGAAGATGTCATGAATATAATTATGGTAGATGACTTAATTGATGATTGTTGTAGGAATGTAATGGAGAATTTCTCAAAGGAGGAAGAGATCTTGGAGTCAAATGCTCTAAATCAAGATGATGATGAAGGGATGATGAATGTAAATCATTTGGAGGATGAGACCTTATTGTAAAAGGAGGATGAGGAGAATCCAGAAAAAGGTAAAGAGGGTCTCCGACCAATGATCCCCCCAAGTTGGAACTTAAATCTCTTCCTACTCACCTAATGTATGCTTATCTTGGTGAAAATGAGACATACCCGATGATTGTGAATATATATTTGACAAGTGAGCAACTTGATAGATTGATTGTGGTGCTTAAAATGCATAAAAATGCCATTGCTTGGTCCACTGATGATATTAAGGGAATTAGCCCTTCCATATGCATGCATAAAATCTTATTGCATGATGGAAATAAACCGATAAGGCTACCTCAAAAGAGATTGAATCCCACTTTAAAAGAGATTGTAAGGAAGGAGATTCTCAAACTTTTGAAAGCCAATATTATTTATCCTATTAGCGATAGCGAGTAGGTTAGTCTCACTCAAGTCGTTCCGAAAAAGGGTGGTATTACCGTAATCAAAAGTGAAACCAATGAGCCCTCTAGATTGATTACGGGTTGGCGAATGTGCATTGATTTTCAAAAGTTGAAGAAGCCACCCGGAAGGATCATTTTCCTTTACCTTTTATTGATCAAATGCTTGAGAGGTTGACTGGTTTTGCATATTATTGTTTCCTTGATGGTTATTCCAGTTATCTCCAAATTGTCATTTGTCCGGAGGATCAAGATAAAACAACTTTTACATGCCCATTTGGTACCTTTGCAATAAG
This sequence comes from Cinchona pubescens, assembly GCA_025175665.1. Classification (NCBI taxonomy): domain Eukaryota; kingdom Viridiplantae; phylum Streptophyta; class Magnoliopsida; order Gentianales; family Rubiaceae; genus Cinchona; species Cinchona pubescens. The sequence continues at coordinate 1,386,558 of JANKKI010000283.1, forward strand.
AGAACGCCCTTTGGGCTTTGCAATGCACCGACCACATTTCAACGTTGTATGTTTTCCATTTTTCATAACATGGTTGATCAACTAAAGAGTATAAAGATCTTCATGGATGATTTTAGTGTATTTGGTGTCTCATTTGATGATTGTCTTGCAAATTTGTCTAATGTGCTAAAAAGGTGTGTAGAAACTAGTTTGATTCTCAATTGGGAAAAGTGTCATTTATGGTGACGGAAGGAATTGTTTTGGGTCATAAAGTTTCATCAAAAGGGATAGAAGTTGATAGGGCAAAAGTGGAGTTGATTGAAAAATTGCCTCCTCCAATTAATGTTAAGGGGGTAAGAAATTTCTTTGGTCATGCAGGCTTTTATAGAAGATTCATTAAGAATTTTTCACATATCGCTAGACCTTTGTGCTTATTACTTCAAAAAGATTGTCCTTTTCATTTTGATGATTCTTGTTTGGAAGCATTCAATAAGTTAAAACATGCTTCTTGTGATTGCACCGCTCATCGTAGCACCAAATTGGTCTCTTCCATTTGAGCTTATGTGTGATGCTAGTGACTATGCAATAGGTGCCTTTTTATGTCAACTAGGGTGAATAAGATGTTGCATGTCATTTACTATGCGATTAGAACCTTAAATGATGCACAATTTAATTATTCTACAACGAAGAAGGAACTACTTGCTATAGTTTTTGCATTTGATAAGTTTAGATCATACTTGATTGGATCTAAGGTAATTGTTCATACCAATCACTCCGCATTAAAGTATTTATTTTCTAAATAAGATGCCAGCCACATTTATTGAATTGGATACTTCTGTTGCGGGAGTTTGATTGGGAGGTAATGGACAAGAAGGGTGTGGAAAACATGGTAGCCAATCATTTATCAAGGATTGAAGCATCTAGACTTGTCAATCATGAAGAAAGAGCCATCAATGAAGAATCATCAATTGAGAAATTATTTGAGGTAAAGGAAGTGAGTCCATAGTATGCGGACATTGTAAATTATCTTGTGGCAAAGATAGTACCAAAGATGTTAAATGTCAATGAGAAAAGGAAATTCTTCACGGAGCTTAAACATTACTTTTGTGCAAGAGCCATATTTGTTCCGAAAGTGCAATGATCAAGTCCTTAGGAGATGTGTCCTGGAATGTGAAATTATCGATGTGTTGAGACATTGGCATTCATCTTCGATTGGTGGATGTCATGGAGCTCAACGAACGGCTTTTAAGGTTCTTTAAAGTGGTTTGTATTGGCTAACTATGTTCAAGGATTCCTGGGAATTTGTGCTCAAGTGTGATGAATGTCAAAGGATGGGTACTGTTTCAAGGAAAAATGAAATGCCCCTTCATGGGGCATTATTGAGTTGGAGGTTTTGATACATAGGGAATTGATTTCATGAGACCGTTCCCAATCTCATATTCCAACAAGTACATTTTGGTTGCTGTAGACTATGTGTCGAAGTGGGTTGAAGCAATCGCCACCCCAACCAATGAAGCCAAAGTGATCACTAAGTTCTTTCGAAAGAACATCTTCTCTCGGTTTGGAGTACCTCGGGCTATCATTAGTGATAGAGGCTCTCACTTCAAAAATTCGTTGACATTTTGAGGCCTTGATGAAAAGTATGGTGTGAAACACAAGGTTGCTTTAGCCTATCATCCTCAAACATCGGGTCAAGTTGAGGTTTGAAACCAAGAATTGAAGAGGATCTTAGATAAGACAGTGAATAAGGCTAGGAAGGATTGGGCACTTAAGTTAGATGACACACTGTGAGCTTATTGGACGGCATTTAAAACTCCCATAGGCATGTCCCCGTATCATATTGTGTATGGAAAAGCATGTCACTTGCTGGTGGAACTTGAGCATAGAGCATTTTGGGCAATAAAGAACTCGAATTTTGATTTAAAGGAAGCATAAGAAAAGAGGATGCTTGATTTTTATGAGTTGGATGAATTCCGAAGGGAAGCATTTGAAAATTCTTTCATCTATAAGGAGAAAACTAAGACATGGTATGACAAGCTCATCATAAGGAAGGAATTTAAAGTTGGTGATTTGGTGTTACTTTACAATTCACGGCTCAAGTTATTCCCAGAAAACTCAAGTGTCAAGGTGGAGTGGCCCCTTTGAAGTGGTTCAAACTTATTCTCATGGAGCAGTGGACATAAAAGGGAAAGAGGGAGCTTTCAAGGTTAATGGTCATTAGTTCAAACTCTACCTTGGAGGAATAATTGAAAGCAGACAAGAGATCATCCAATTTGTGCAAGAATGAAGCCGTGTCATAGTCAAGCTAGTGACTATAAAAGAGCGCTTCTTGGGAGGCAACCCGAGTCTTTAATTTGGTTATTATTGTGTTCTTTTTGGTGTGATTTTCATTAGTTTGATTTTGAGTAAATTAGTTGAATTAGGTTAGAATTTTGGTTAAAATTTTAAGTTTTATTTAGTTGAATAAATGATGCTAAGGAATGACTAAATTTGTCATCCTAACTTATTAATTTTGTGTTTGTAGGTTGTCCTTGCAAATGGAGAAAAGTGATGAAGAATTGAGCAATTTTGGCTAAGTGTAAAAATTACACTTTGTAGAAATTTAGCTTGAGATCGCGATATCTAGCACAAAAGTTCAAACTAATACAAAGGCAAAGATTTGCATAAGAGACGAGATCGCGATACCAGATTCGAGATTGCAATTTCGAGATCAGGCCAGATCGCGATCTCGATTTGTTGGAACGTCTACTTATGCATCTTTTCTTCTTCTTTTCTCAAAATTTTCCAATCTTCTTCTCCTTAATCAAAAAAAAAAAAAAAAAATTCATTTTCTCCTATTCAAAATCACTTCAACCATCATTTTATTTTATTTTTTAGTCTTTTGATTTGGAGTAGTTTAATTTTCCTTTTTAGAAGATTGGCTAATGGCCTTAAGCTGACGCCAAGTAGATATCTATTATGATGCTTCATGGATTGAATCTTTGTGGGAGTTTCTTGTTGGATACTTGGTGTAGTTTTGGTCATGATTATTGCCGTATAAGAGTAGAATGGCTAAGGGCCCTAAGCTGATGCCATTTTTGCATTTGTTGATGACTTGAATTGGGTATTGATTTTTATGGGGCTTAATGGTTTAATACTCTTGGCATTGGTCTACTCAAATTTTAATTTTTAGTTTGAAATTGTGTCATAGTTTTAGTAGTTTTTGTTATTTTTAGATATGTCATTATGTTGGATTGCCGGTGAGCAGTAGGATGAGTTGTACTTATCATTTGAATAAATTACAAGGTTGGGGGTGTTTATTTTTTGTTTTGTGTAAGTTGATTCACTTGATGCATAATGAATGGAAATTTGATCAATTGGGTACTCAATGATGATGAATTTTGACATTCAATACTCCATGATTGAAATATTTAATTGAGTCATTCCACGGATTTTTGTGTCAGTGAGGAGTTCGTTTGCAACATAAAGATTTCAAAAACTTGGCATCACTATTTTTCAAAAAGAAGTGCTAAAAATTTAGGAAAATTTATTTGAAATGTTGTTGCTTATCAAATCACTTATATTATTTGGTTAGATGATCTATATTTTGGAAAGAAATGAGTTAAAGGAAATAGAAGGAATTTTGGGACATTTTGTGTGTTTGCGTAGGGGAATGTTCTTCTAACTTTTGAATAATTTCTATTTGAGATTAATTTTAGGTACATTTCATTCCTTTTCCTTGGTTTAGGACCATTTGTTAAAAAAAAAAAAAAAAAAAACCCCTTTGCTTTTAAGAATAAGGCGAGTACGGGATTCCGACATGTACCTATGTTGTTTCTCCGATATAAGCCATTAGAGTAGTAATAAGGTGAGTACGAGATTCCTACATGTACCCATGTTGTTTCTCCGAATTAAGTCATTAGGAATTGCATTTTAGTATACCAATAAGTTAAGGAGTAAATGTTTGTAATACTTATCATTGATGACATATTACTTATTCCTTGTTAGAGGTCTATTCCCGAAATATATGACATTTGCATTTAAGTTGATTCCTAAATGAACTTCTATTTCATGATGCCTAGTTGAGATAATTGACTAATTTCATAATATTTTTTATTTGAGAAGCAATGATATTTTATATGAATAGAACTAAAACTTTTGGTAACTCTTTTTGAGAATGAGTAATTCTTGGTGATGTAAAATCTTGTGTAGTGAATGAACGTGTGCTTCTTTGTAGAACAAAATTGTAATTTTGGATTGACTCATGTAAATACTTCACATATCATTTAGTATTGAACGTTTCTTGAGAGATTTCTTAATTGTTCTAACTACATCCTCGATTCATCAAGTGTCTCGTCAATTTTGGTGGTGTTTATGTGTTAGTAGGTTTTTTTTAATCCTTGTTTTGCTCTAGACTAGCAAAATGCTAAGTTTGGGGGTGTGATAACTCTAATAAACTAGAGTTATTTTCCTCTAAAATGTGGCATTTTGATAGTTTAAATCCTGAACTTTAGGTAGTTAATTGAAAGTTTAAGTTAATTTCTTTCATATGTGTTTATATTTTTGTTCTTATTAAATATGATAAGTTTTTATTAAACTTTTAGCTTAATTAATTGCGTTAATATTATGCAGGTTAAAAATCAGAGATTGGAAGCTGGGATGGACAAAGCTCAGAGGACTTAATTGCAATTATCAAAGAATAGAAGGATTACTGAGAGAATAGTTCAGATCACGATATGGAATTCTCCATATCACGATCTGGAGTCGGAAAAGTCACTTCTTAGACAAGTCGAGATTTCGATCTCGACAATTTATCTATATCGCGATCTCGACTCGCTGGTGGTTAAGTGTGAGGGTAATTTTGTAATCTTTCAGCAAATAACTCCTGATTTTTGCCTCGTGTAATGTCATACTATTTAAGCTACTTTTAAAAATTGTAAAGTAAGTAGGATTAGAATTAGAAAGTTGTTAGGATAAATTGGGATAGCTTGAACCTCAAGTCTTTTCTTTAATGAAAATTTCTCTTTAATTGTTTTTGAGATCTAGTTTTCATTTCTTAGCAAGTTTAAATTTTGATTAGATAAGTGTAGTGGGTTTATCATTAGCTTCAAGTAGATAAAATTTTTATTTGCTTTCTAGTTTAATTTAGTAGAAATCTCTTTGCTTGCAATCTAGGTTTTCATCAGAAAAATTAGAGTTCTTGCTTATTTCTTGCTTTCTAGTTAAAAATCCTTAATTCCTTGCATTAATTTCTAATTAATTTTTAGTGGGCTTTCTTTATTTTCTTATAAAAATCCAAAAATATTTAGATTTCGATCCTACTTTTTCCAATTTCTAGGGTAAAAATGGGTGCTTTTAGTGTTCAAGGTTCTTAATTGTAGTTTTTTTTTTTTTTAATTGGGTAACTTGCTTGCTTTTAATTTTAGCCTTTATAGGTCAATCTAGGGTAGAATTAAGTGCTTTTAGTTAATTTCTTTTGTTAGAATTTAGTAGCTAGTCTCTTAATTTCGTAATTGCTTGGTCTGCATTACTTGTTTTAGTAGATAAACTAGCTTAATTTGGTATTGTTTACTTGAGTATAAATATGAATTTGATTAGTGTAGTTTCATCTCTCACTCATTGATTCTTGGTTAACTATACAAACACCCGTATATCTCGGTATTTGCCTTCCAACAATCCTTGGGGGAACTATCAAGTACACATCTATCCCTACTCCCCTTACTATTAGTTGATAACCGTATATTTGTGGGATACCACCCAATTTGTGGTAGAAGATTGGTGTTTTCTGAGTATTTTCAACTAGGTATTGTAAAGAGCATCATGATCCCACATTATTTGGGAATATCTAATGAACATAAACCTATGACCCCAATGTTCAGTAACTCAGTTGTTTTACGTCCTGATGAATATAAGGATGGTGGGGTTATGAAACTCTATATAAAGAGGGGTTAAAGGCATTAATATGGGGAATGAAAATGTAGTCTTATACACATAGAGAGTGAGGCAAGAGGAAAAAGGCAATAGAGACAAATTTAAAAGAAAATCATGGGCACAGAATTAGAACAAATTGCAGCAATATAATAGCAAAAACATTGGCAAACTTTAGAGAGGAGTTCAGGAAAGATCAAATAAATATACTAAAGGCAAAAATGCAACAAGGGTATATGTTCTTTTACAAAATTCCTTTTCTATATATATATATATATCATATATATATATATATATATATTTAAACTCATCTGCCTGAAGTTGGTAATGTTCTTTACAGTAGTGTTTTATCCGAACTACAAGGTAGGCAAATATTTGTATTCTACTTGCAATTAAATTTTAGCTATACAAATAGTTGCCCATTTGATACTAAATATTATACTAGGAATCAAATTCTTTGCCTAGTATGTATATATATATAAACTCATCTGCCTGAAGTTGGTAATGTTCTTTACAGTAGTGTTTTATCCGAACTACAAGGTAGGCAAATATTTATATTCTACTTGCAATTAAATTTTAGCTATACAAATAGTTGCCCATTTGATACTAAATATTATACTAGGAATCAAATTCTTTGCCTAGTATGTTCACGTATTTTGCCTCTTGAATATACCTTTTAAGTCATTGAATTAAATTATTGGCCTTAATGCCCCAAATTAATCTCAGTACCTTATTTTGCCTCTCAAATTGATTCTTTTAAGGCACTGAATTAAATCAATATCAGGCATTAGTACCCTAAATTTGACCTTAGTGCCTTATTTACCTCTTAAATTATTTAAAGAACTAAATCAAATCAATTAGTTTTAGTGTCCAAAATTGATCCTAATGTCTTATCTTGTCAAAATTGCCTTTTATGGTACAAAATTAAATTGATCATATTTACTACCAAAAAATATCTTTTAAGGCATTAAGTCAAGCTAATTGGTCATAGTGCCCAAATTCGCCTTTCAAGGCTCCAAATCAAATCAATTGGCCTACTGTCTTAATTTGCTTTTCAAGTCACCAATTTAAATTAGTCGGCTTTAGTGTCTAAAATTACCTTCCAAGGCAACAAATTAAATTAATTGGCTTTAATGCCAAAATTACCTTCTATGGTAACAAATTGATTTTAGTATCCAAAATTGTCTTTTAAGGCACTATATTAAATTTATTAGTCTTAGTGTCCAAAATTTCCGTTTAAGGTATCAAATCAAATTAATTGGCCTTAGTGTTAAAATTACCTTTCAAGGTAATAAATCAAAATAAAATTTTCCTTTCAAGCCCCAAATTAAAATAATCGATATTTGTACCTAAATTTGTCGTATAAGACATTAAATCAAATTAAATTGGCACTCATGTTCACATTACCATTAACAGTAATTAATGAGACACGACTTCAATTTGGACTTTATGTCCGTCTTGTCTTTTAAGGCATCACAAAAACAATAAATAAAATAATTAGACAAGTGTTGAACTCATCCAAATTATTTTTGCATTTAATGGCCAAATTCTAAATAAATGTCAATTGCCTCAAAAGGTCTAAAAATTGATATTTAAAAATTGTGGATCATTTAGAACTACCTGTGGCTTGATTATGATTTGGATATGTCGGAAAGTCTTCCAAAGTGTTCACCCAAAAGAACTAAAAAATATATTATTGTATGGAGATTTTCAATCCACTAAAATTCCACTAAATGGAAAATGGGTTAAATTTTGATACTCGCCAAAATTTCAAGGTGGGATAAACAGCATATTAATTTATTTTCCCATTAAACTCAAAATAAGTGCTCCTAATAGAAGTGAATTTCAATTCACACGAACTACGTAAGGTTTGATCTCGATAACGGGTACATAGGCAGCCTGAGTATATTACTTAAGTTCAACCCCTAAAATAAAAAATTTGTAGATCCGTCTATTCTCATTTGGAAGTCAAATTAATTAATGGCAATTAGAATCAAAATGTGTTTCCCTCAAATTAGGGAATGTAATTAAGAGATTTAATATCTTGAATGGGTCCAATTCTCACAAATAAAAACTCGTGCAAGTGAGATCAAGTTGTGTGGGAGTTCAATGTGCAAAATATTAAAATTTTTCGTAACATAATTTTTGGCATGCCTAGTGGGACCCATTCTCCTTTTCATCTCTAATTGTTTAATTAATGTTATTGTGTTGTCTTAAAAGTTTGAGATGGCAACCAAGATTGTAATTCACTCTGTGAGCTTCCGAGGACCAAATGAGGAAGGAAGCAAGAACCAAGCCGAAGGATGACAATATGGTGACGTTCACTATAGATTGCCCGAAAATTTCTTGAGAAATAATCATGTTCGAATTTGCTTCAGCCAAGGTTGTGAGAAGGTGAAAAGAAAGTGCTCCGACCGCTAAAGCTGGGAAGGTGCAAAACAAATTTGCTCCACTTGCAACCACCAAGGTTGCTAAGGGGAAAATAAATTCCCTCCACATGAAACCACCAAAGCTGCTATTGGCAAAAAGAAGATGCTCTACCTGTGACCACCAAGTATGCAAGGGGGTAAAAGAAACCCACTCCAACCACCAAGACTGTCAAGTCATAAAGGAAATTTATTCCACCTACAATTCTCAAGATTGCTCGGTGGCAAAACAAAATTGCTCTACTCGCAACTACCAAGACTATGAGGGGGCAAAATAAAGGTACTCCTTGTTCTAAAGTTACCAACGAGCGAAACATAAATGCTCCAAAAGTGACGTCATACAATAAGTATCAAAAAATTATTTTGACATCAAATAGGACAAAATAAAATTGTCCTAACTAAAATACTCATAATGAGCAAGTTAAAATGGCTTCGGTAGAAGATGTGTACCCTATTGAAAAGTGGTCTCGCAAGTCCATCATCGATGTCAATTCCAACAAAAACTATATTGTTGTTAACATGGTTGAGGAGTTCAATTTCATACCTAACCAAATTCTTTTTCGGTCAATTATAGTTTGCTTTCCATCAATCGAAAGTATAATGACAACATTTACTCGAGAAGAAGACTACTAATTTTCCAACTTCTCAAGCACCAAATCCCAAGGCCATAATGAATGTTGGGGTGTTATCCTTTTCAATGGTTGCAAACAAATAAGTAAAAATATCCTTGAAGTCTGAAACTCTTAAACTCAAAAGAAAAAAAGTTGGTAATGTCTTAAAAAGACTTTGCCATTTTAGACTCTATTGAAAAGAAAATAGAATATGGAGAAAAAAAATAAGCGAAAGGATCTAAAATAATAATAATAAAAAAAAATTTGATACACCAAGCTCCATTAGACGAAGCAACAAATAAAAATTTTCCTTCAAAGCAAAAATGAACAACTCGACAAGAGTTTCAAAAAAACTAAAATGCTCGAAGAGGCTAAAAATGAATACATATTGGTACTAGTTACTGGTATTACTTCTCTTAAAAATGAATTCAAGAGTTGAAAAGGAAGTTAGTTGAAATGAAACTGAAATAGCCACTATGGTTGCTCCAATTGCCAGCCATGCAAGTACTTCTACTCATAAGCATGTGCAAACTCATTTAGTTGGTCAAAACTCAACTGCACCTCCCTCCCGAGCTCATATAAAAAGTTTGATATTTGAGGAAATAAAGGAGTTTCAGGCATCTCTAAATCCTCCTGTATGTGGATATAATAAGCCATATCCTTCTTATTATGACACAATACCATATCCCTTCAATTATCAAAAACCAAAATTTGAAAAGTTTGATGGAATCAATGGTTCGCCGCATGAGCACTTGGATCATTTTTACTTGGCTTGTGGCTGTGAATTAGCTCAAGTTGATGCCCTATTGATCCGTCAATTTGTGTAATCCATTAAAGGATCTGCTTTTATTTGGTACACTCAACTATAACCTGATTCGATCCTCACTTGGGATGATGAGCAAAGAACCTTTCATGCTCAGTTTGGGAGCTCAAAGAAGAAGTCTTCTATCATTGACTTCACCGATGCAGGATAAATTCCAAATGAAAGTGCCATTGATTTTGTAACAGTGTGGAGGAATTTGAATCTCTAATGTACTGAAAAATTAACTGAACAAGCTACTGTTCAAATGTGCAACAACAATTTGTTGTTTGAAATAGCAACGTTTGTTATCACTACTGAACCTGAAATGTTCGAAATACTTGTTTCAAAAGCTAGCAATGTTGAGAGACAAATTTCTCGATAAGAAACTACACAAAAAAAGTGTGTAATCTTAAACAAATCAAAGACAAAAAATTTATTGCCGTGAAAAATAAGCAATGGCAACCTTTGCCAATGCAAATAAATAGTTTTTGGTGATGGCAATAAAAAAATGAAGAAGAAAGGTAGGTCACGAAAGACCTACTTTAAAAGAAAGGATAAAATACAATATGCACATCCAAAATAAAGACTTAGATTACATGAAAATAAAGGTAATAACATTGTTTGAATAAAAGTAAAGGTGACTTTGAATTAAAAATGTACTGATCCAAAAATATATTCATTGGATTGTTAGTCACCTCATTGAGAATTTTCATTCAATAAATAACTAATAAGAGTGGTTTTTTTCTCAAATAGAAAATCAAAAGAACAAGATTCTTATTAAGGACAAGTCATTTGATCTAATAAGTAATTATAATCTTAAAATTTTTTACAATAAAAATACGAAAAAAAGAATGAAATGAAATTAAATGAAATGAAGACTTGAAGTCTACTACCTCGAGAATGCTGAAAGCACTCAAATGGTGAAAATTATATCCATTTTAAGCGTTAAAAAATTGAAATCATGCAAAGTATAAAGTAAAATTTTCTCATATAATTCAAATAGGTAGGTCGCTAAATTGTCATTTAAGTTTGCTAAAAATGGAACACACAATCTCCTTAAATACAAATGTGTGTATTTATATATAAACGGTAAACTTATCAAAGGCAATTTACCTAAATGATAACATGACCTATACTACTGAACTACAAATGGTTTGATTCCAATGTTTGGATACGTATGCAATCTAGTCCGAAACTGGATGCAGCCCCTTATCAAAAGGTATTAGATGCAACCCCCTTATCAAAAGGTATATGTTGCTCCTTATAAAATTTCAGAATACCTTTTCAAGTGGTTAAACTGATTAATTCTTAAAATAAAAAAACATCCACCAATTATTTCAAGTGATTAATCTGATTAATGTTTCAACAATTCAACAACTAGTTCAAGTAATTAAACTGATCAATGCTTCAATGAAAAAAAAATAAAAATCCACCATTGTATTTTCAAATGGTTAAAATATCCACCAATGCATTTATTAAATGGAAAAATTCATGAATGCTCATTAATGATGACAAAAGAAAAATTCACCAATTATTCAAGTGGTTAAACTAATTAATGCTTCAAAAAAAAAAATCCCTCAATCATTTTAAATGGTTAAATTAATTAATACTTCAAAAAAATAAAAAAAATCCACCGATGCATTTTCAAGTGGCTAAACTAATTAGTCATCAAAATAAAATCAACTGAAGCATTTTCAAGTGGCTAAACATGTAATGTTTAAAACGAATACATTTCAAGTGGTTAAATTAATTAATTACTTCAAAACTCATCTACCAATTTTTCAAATGGTTAAACTGATTAATGTTAAATCATTTTATTATATGAATTCTTGAAAGAGTTCACAGATTTATGCGATTGTTATACTATTTTGCTTGCCCAATGTAGATTTATTAAAAATAATACTAATGAGACAAAAATGCAAATGCTAAAAAAAAAAAAAAAGTTGACTTGAGGTTAAGAAATGCAAATGTAACCCAAGTGTGACTAGACTAAAGTCTCAAGATCATATGCGGGTTTATAGCCAGAAAAATTGAATGCAAAGACCAATTGAAAAAATTATAATTCATCAGAGGTATTGAAAGCACTTAAAAAAAAAAAAAGGATCAAGCAAATGAATATATTTTCCAGATACAATCCTCGAGGAACCAAATGTCAAACCAAAAATTTTAAATTACAAAAAAAGAAAAAGAAAGAAAATGGAGGACAAAACACCTCATGTTATTTGACCCAAAAATATATATATATATATATATAACCAAAGGTTGCTGACACATGGACATGAAATGGTCAAAATTTTACCACTTAGGCTGTTAGCAACATAAGCATATATAGCCATGACTCAACGTAGTAAATGGCAAAGAATAATGCTTGTGTGAACATGCAAACAAGAAGTTCAGGCTATGATCCCACATTATATGGGAATATCTAAAGTACATAAACCCATGACCCCATGTTCAATAACTAAGTCATTTCATGTCTTAGCTGATTAACGTAAGGGAGGTGGGGGTTCTGAAACTCTATACAAAATAGGGTCAAAAGCATTAATATAAGGAATGCAAATGTAGTCCAATACACAGAAAGAGCAAGGAGGCAAATGGAAGAAGGCAATAGAGGCAAATTCAAAAGAAAAGCAAATTGCGGGCAATATAATCAAGGCAAAAACAAAGGCAAAATTTAGAGAGGAGTTCACGAGGAAGATCAAATAAATATACCAAAGGTAAAAAATGCAACAAAACGTGTATGTTCTTCCACAAAATTCCTTTTCTCCCTTTTTTTTTTTTTTAAACTCTATGCGCCTGAAACTGGCAGTGTTCTTTACGGTAATGTTTTATCCCAACTGCAAGGCAATGTTTTGAAAATTGGATCGGACCGGCCGGTTCGAGAGGTCGGACAGCGAACCAAAAGAACCACCACTCAAGTCCACCTATATATCCGATCTGTCCAAAAAATCGGGAACTGGTAAAAAATCAATTTTTTAAATGTCACAAACTTAAAATATGATTTTAATAAAGAGAAAAATTAAAAAATCGTCAAATAAACTCCAAAATGGCAAAACATTGAACACACCAAAGCTTAAACTATTAAGTTATTATTTTTTTCATCTTTTTTATACTTATTTTTGTATAAATTTCACTTTTCTTATTAGAAATTTGATTAGTATTTTTGGGTTTAGAACTATAATTCTCCAAAAATAGTGTTTCACTTCTATTTTAGATTTTATATAAATATATTTTAGGTCATTTTAAATTATATCACACTTTGGTAAAAAAAAAAAAAAAAAAACCTAAATTAGTGAACAGGCCGGTTCAACCGGTTGGACCAGTTGAACTGCGAATCGGATAGGCTACTGGTTTAATGGCCGGTCCGATTTTCTAAACATTCTTCAAGGTAGGCAAATATTTATATTCTATTTGCAATCAAATTGTGGCTATACAAATAGCACCCCGATTAATACTAAATATTATACTAGGAATTAAATTCTTTGCCTAGTATAGTCACGTCGACCATTTTGTCTTCCAAATATGTCTTTTAGGACACTAAATTAAATCATTGACTTTAGTGCCCCTAAATTAATACTAGTACCTTATTTTGCCTCTCAAATTAATTCTCTTAAGGCAATCAATTAAACGAACAGGCAATAATACCCAAAAATTGATCCTAGTACTTTATTTACCTATCTAATTATTTAAAGCAATGAATTAAATCAATTGACCTTAGTATCCAAAAATTGATCCTAATGCCTGATCTTATCAAAATTGCCTTTTATGGCACAAAATTAAGTTGGTCAACTTTACTGTCAAAAAATATCTTTTAAGGTATTAAATGAAACGAATTATCCTTTGTGGCCAAATTTGCCTTTCAAGGCACCAAATCAAATCCATTGGCCTAGTGCCTAAATTTACCTTTCAAGTTACTAAATTAATTTAATCAGCCTTACTGCCTAAAATTGCCTTGCCTTTTAAGGCACTATATTAAATCAGTTAGTCTTGGTATCCAAAATTCAAATTATAGGCAATTGTCATAGCATCCAAACACTACAAAAAAATTACAAATTTCATGCGGATTTTTGCTACGACTTTTTTTCACAGGTAATAGCTACAGAATTTGCTGCGGATTTTAGTTTTCTAGTTTTGAGAATAAAATTTTGCTACGGATTAAAAAATCCGCATCAAAATTCGCAGGTAAAATTCCCTCCATAATGCGGGAATGTATTACCTACAAAAAAATACGCAGCAAAATTTGTAGGTAAATTTTTTGCGAATTTTGCTTCGTAAGTTTGTTGCGGATGTAGCTGCGGATATAGCAGTAGATTTTTGGGAAGAATTTTTTAGCCTTTTATATAGTTACATGCGGAATTAGCTGCGGATATTTTGCATGCGAAAATATTCATAGCTAATTTCTCAGGAAATTTCCGCAGTAAAATTCAGCGGCAAAAATCCGCAGCAAAAATCCGTAGCAATTTTAAAATCTGCAGCAAAAATCCGTGGAAAAATCCGCAGCAAATTTGAAATTAAAATCACAAAACAGGGCCACCCATCTCCTCCCTGATTAAATCAGGAAAAAAACCCTCTTTCCTCTTTCCACCCATTTCCGCCACTTTCTACCACCATTCACCCGCCCTCCTTCTTCTTGTTTCCCTTTCTTCTGCCCGCCGTCTTCTTCCTATTTCCATCTCTCCTTCCCATCCCTTCTTCCTCATTTCTTTCTCTCCTCAAGTTGATTGCTCCTCTTGAAGGCTGCTTATTTCTCCTCCTCAAGCCGCCACCTCCTCAAACAGTTGCAAGCTAATGTATTTCTATGTTTCCACTTTTTAATTTTTTTTATCTGTGTTTTTTTTTTTTGGCAACTATTTGTTATCATAATTTCCCTAAGATTTTTATTTTGTTATTTTTCAGTTTTGTTTTTCTAGCGATTTCTACTTTTTTTTGTTTTTTGGAGAATCTTGGCATTTGCAGATAGGAAGGTGAGACACAGATAAAGATAGAGCTGTTTGTGTGTTTTCTGGGATATTGTATTATTTTTCTCAAATTTATGTCACTT